>CAWUFW010001738.1:1312123-2624246 GCA_963921515.1 Calotriton arnoldi | reverse complement strand
TTAAATAAACAACAAAAGAGTGTATCCAACACGAAAAAGGGCTAACAAGGAAGCTCACTGTGTTTTAAAGAACCCTCACTCACCAACCTAGTTGGTGACATGCTTCATCATTGGGTTCCCACCAGAGAGGCCGAATGCCTCTCCGGTGTGCTTCAACGCCTGATTACAGTGGAGCAGGTTATTGTGATATGAGTGCAAATCGTGAGTAGTGCAAAGAGGTGATTAATTTAAAAGTACCACAGTTTTATCCCAAAATATTTTAATGGTGGAAAACCGGGCACTATTTAAAAACAAGTGTGTTGGATGTATAAAAACTGGTTTTAATAGACCAGTTACATCCTAGTGTGTAAAAAATGGTCAACATGTTTCTGCTTCTAGGTATATTCAGTGAAGCATTCGTCAGGACCAGAAAAGGGACTACCACGGCGGTATGTGCTCGCTAAGGCGCACCCTAACCTGTGGAGTCAAGGACCGCATGAACTCACGGTTCTTATGTAGCCTTCAGGGTTACTGAAAGCCTTTAAATCTGTGGGGACAAAAGAGACAGACGAACACCATGGTTCAAAAGGCACATACAAAGTAGAAATATGCCCAGTTGGAAACATACATTAACTAATTTACGTACATGCCATCAATATGTGCTCTTTAAAATTCTGTGGCATAACTTGCTAGCAAAGCTAAAGTTAACATGAAACAATGAAAAGAAATGACAGGTAGTACTTATTTCTTAATTCATTCTACAATGTATTCATTTGTCAGAATGACATCAGGCCCCTCAATTTTGGGGAAACAAATGGCATACAGTTCTGCCAGATTACATCGGTATTATGCCGGCCATCTCGTTTTTAGAACCTTGTTGTCAAACAATACCACCGATACGACTCAGAGATGGTTACATCACTGAGTTTTTGTGGCTGAGACTAGCTTGGTGCATGATCGATAGGAAAACTCGGGGATAAGTACACAGGGTAAAAATAAAAACTTGTTCAAGCTTACGTGAAGTTTCAAATGACCTCACTACCTGAGTCCTGGTGGGGCGGACTCGTATTCAAAATCTGTATAGGTTAAAGAAGTTGCCCAGTGTTAATAGTAGTTAAGCGTTTGGTCTAAGACGACACCTATGCTGCATAGGTGCATCCTCGTGGGCAAGGGTACTTACTACTTCTAAGTCTGCCGCCCCTGGACACATGCCTGATTCCTCCAAGGACTCCGACGATAACGCGTCCTTCCTAACGGAGGTTTTAAAGGAAATGTTCAGCCGGGGACCGGTTTGTTTATGCTGACGTGATGACGTCCGTACGTTACAATCACGTGTGTGCGGGAGGGCTGGAAACAACTAGAGCGCTGAGATACCAATAGCGCTCGATTCGCGGTTATGCTAGAACCGCTATTATGCCAACATTAAAAATATCACATCACAAGAGTTATGGTCAATTCCTTACTCTATAGGGATTAAATTCGTCATATGGAGTTTAACAATAGAGGTGGGCTGGGAATCTGAACATAATTATGACGCACTTATGTTGTCAGTACTATAGTGTTTGGAAAAAGTTACAAAGTGGAGAATAGAACAAGTTCAGTCACAGTTGTAAAACGGGCCCATGGTTAAGTCTGTTAGCGCCTTAGCACCGAGCCCCAGGGTATATTGTCATTAAATCCATGTACATGAGTGGAAGGCGGTAAATCCACCGCTGTTCTTTTTCAAACAGGATATTCGAGGATTTATTTCCTGGTTTGATTTGTTCAATCACTGTCCAGTGGAGATCATTTACTGTGTGATTGGCCTGCATGAAATGTTCGGTCAGTTTAGTGATGTTCTTTTACACCGGATATTGCTCCGGTGCTCACAGATACGTTGTTTTATTTTTCTGGTGGTCATGCCCACATACCTGGTGCCGCAAGGGCAAGTTATCAAATATACTACGTTCACCGAATTACAATTTGTATGTGAACGTTGTGTCCAGGTTTTCCAGTCTCCAAGTCGAGTGTTTTTGTTGCTGTGGTCAGGTGACACACACTACAGGACCCACAGGGAAAATGACCTATGATTTTCGGTAGACCCCAGGCATTATGAACGGTGGGATCGTTGTCATTGATGATTTGCCTGGGTCTGGTGTGTACTAGAGCATCCTTGATACTCCTGGCTTTTTAAAAGATAACAGGGGCTTTTCCCATTTGATATTGTTGCTCTCAAGGATCCTCCAATGTTTGCGGATTGATTTGGATACTGCATTTGATGCCACACTGTACGTGGTAACACACGTCAGTGGTATTTCCTCCGCATGCCTCAGTGTATCTTCAAGAAGGGCTTCCCTGTGTTGATTCCTCACCCTCTTACAGCTCCTACTAAGGATCCTCTCAGGGTAGCCACGCTTCCGTAGTTTGTCAGTTATTCCAACTGACTGAGCGCGATAGTCCTCCATTTTGCTACAGTTGCGCCTTATGCGGAGATATTGCCCAAAGGGTAGATTTTCTCGCAAAGGTCTTGGATGGAAGCTAGAAAAGCCAGGAGGTTGTTCTTAGCCGTGGGCTTATAGTGGGTCTTTGTCAATAGTCTTCCTTCTGACTTCATTATCACTACATCAAGGAAGATGATCTCTTCTTTGTCGTAGGAACTGGTGAATCTCAGGTTGGGGTCACACCTGTTAATCCAATCAAAAATTCCAACAATTTGCATTCTGATCCTTGCCAGATGACTAAACGTCATCTATATATCTTTTCCAGAAAGAGATATAGGACGAGAAGGGATTGTTCGTGTTCAGAATGTATTTACATTCAAAGTTATGGACGTAGAGTCCAGCCACACTAGGGGCGAATGTACTGCCCATCGAAGTACCTGTTGATTGTAAATACAGTTCCCCTTTGTATTCAAAAAGTTTTTCTTTAGGGCTAGTGTGGCACATTCTATCACAAATTGTTTGGGTGTCCGAAAATCCCAAGTAACAGCCTCCAGAGCCTCACTGATGACCCGGATAGTGTCATCCTGGGGAATACTAGTGTACAGGCTCTCGATGTCGAGAGAGACCAGTATAGTTGACTCATTATCCACCCTTAGGTCTTGGAGAAGAGCCAGGAGGCTTTTAGTATCCTTCATGTAAGTGGAAGTGCCTTGGACAAGTGGTTTCAGGAAAAATCACAATATTTGGAGCGGTTCTAATAGAGAACCGATGCCTGAAACTATCGGCCGTCCCGGGGTGGTGTCCTGTTTTTGTGGGTTTTAGGCAGAGTGTAAAAGTATGGAATAGTACTGTCACCCTTCGAGAGGAAATTTGCCTCATGCCTGCTGATATACCCGTTGGCTTCTGCTTCTTCGACCAGGTTAACAATAGTCGCTTTTAACTGGGGTGAAGGATCAGCAGGTAAAGGGGTATAGTTTCTGCGGTCATTAAGGAGACGTCTGCACTCAGTGTCATAATCTGTGGCGTCCTGAATAACCACACCTCCGCCCTTATCTGCTGATTTGATGACAATCGCAGCGTTGGACTGAAGGGATTGGAGAGCCTGAAATTCAGCTGCACTCATGTTCTTAAAAACTTCTGCTTCTTCAAAGCCTCCACATCGTTGTACACCGCCTGTTCAAAGCGGTTATCTCTGCTGGAACTGTGTGGGGTGGTGGCGTGAATGTGGATTTTGGGCGTAACCCTGTATCGCTGTGGCAGTCTAGGGGTCCAAAGAGTTCTGTTTCTCAAAAAAGATTTCAATTTTAATTTCCTAAAAAATCGGCCAGCTCACAGTGCAGGCGGAAACGGTCCAAACGTGCTGTTGGGACAAACCCTAGCCCCTTTTCCAAAACCCTGTGTTCCATCTCTGTCAAGCTCACAGAGGAAAGATTGGTAACCAGACTCTCTGATTGCTGGGTCCCGCTTGCTGCCCCCAGATTTGCTCCGTGTGTTGTTCCCTACCACCTCCTCCTATTCCCAATGGACCTGACTCATCCCTCTTCTCTTTCCACGGCCTCTCCGGCCCCTCTCTAAAAAGGCAGTCGGTACATGTTCTGTGGGTATGGTGGTACTGGCATAAATGCGGGGTTCCAGCCCATCATTGGGAATTGGTGTTGTTGGAACTGATTTGGGAAATTACCGCCCCCTGATTCGGGAAGAGTGGCCAGTTCTGTTGGTAATGATGTTGTCTATTTCTACCTCTGCCTCGCTGTCTGGGTTTATAACTCCCCACTTGACCCACTAGTTGTGGATGCATCGTCATCTGATGTGTCCGAGTAGTTAGTATTTCTCGGTGGGGGTGTATAGTCAGGATTGGCATAGGGATAAACTTTCAGTAAGGCAAAGCGTTTTAGATCTTTTGAAATTTCTGGGCTTTGGACTGGGTGAGGTTTTCTTTATACTCATTGACCTCCTTGTTGAGTTCCTCAAGTTTCTTCTTGTATCCTGTCAATGTTGTTCTAAAATGGGTCTCGGTGAGTTGGATTTCAACCATCAGTGCCTCGGACAGTCTCAAAGCAGTCTTAATAATTAGGACCAGCCAGTCGCGGGTACAATGCCACGCGATCTGCGCCCACTCCTTCCTAAAAACTGGGTCCTCAAGGAAAATACGAGGGGCATTAGTAACTAGCAAGCCTTTTGGCGCCACGTTATTCCGTAAGTATTCTGTTAGTATGGTGCCATGCAGAATAGTACGGATGCGGTTGCGCTTTTGTTCTGACAACTTATCCCATTCTGTAGTCTGGGAGATTGTCTGGGCAATAGAAAGGTCAGAAAAAGAGGTCCGCCAGAAGGGCGTCCACCTCTTCAACTGTGTATGTAAGCCTCGTGTTTTCCATGCTGCTGCCAAGCAAATAATGTTTACAGGTTCAATTGTAAGAGTCGTAAACTCTCGCAGCTGTGCGCTGCCAAAATATAAATAAACAACAGGAGAGAGAGGAAAGCCACTGGAGTCACTCTTAATCCCCTGGACAGTATTAAATTATCAACAAAAGAGTGTATCCAACACGAAAAGGGCTAACAAGGAAGCTCACTGTGTTTTAAAGAACCCTCACTCACCAACCTAGTTGGTGACATGCTTCATCATTAGGTTCCCACTCAGAGAGGCCGAATGCCTCTCCAGTATGCTTCAACGCCTGATTACAGCGGAGCAGGTTATTGTGATATGAGTGCAAATCGTGAGTAGTGCAAAGAGGTGATTAATTTAAAAGTACTACAGTTTTATCCCAAAATATTTTAATGGTGGAAAACCGGGCACTATTTAAAAACAAGTGTGTTGGATGTATAAAAACTGGTTTTAATAGACCAGTTACATCCTAGTGTGTAAAAAAATGGTCAACATGTTTCTGCTTCTAGGTATATTCAGTGAAGCATTCGTCAGGACCAGAAAAGGGACTACCATGGCGGTATGTGCTCGCTAAGGCGCACCCTAACCTGTGGAGTCAAGGACCGCGTGAACTCACGGTTCTTATGTAGCCTTCAGGGTTACTGAAAGCCTTTAAATCTGTGGGGACAAAAGAGACAGACGAACACCATGGTTCAAAAGGCACATACAAAGTAGAAATATGCCCAGTTGGAAACATACATTAACTAATTTACGTACATGCCATCAATATGTGCTCTTTTAAAATTCTGTGGCAGAACTTGCTAGCAAAGCTAAAGTTAACATGAAACAATGAAAAGAAATGACAGGTAGAACTTATTTATTAATTCATTCTACAAGGTATTCATTTGTCAGAATGACATCAGACCCCTCAATTTTTGGGGAAACAAATGGCATACAGTACTGCCAAATTACATATGTATTATGCCGGCCATCTCGTTTTGTCCCCACAGATTTAAAGGCTTTCAGTAACCCTGAAGGCTACATAAGAACTGTGAGTTCACGTGGTCCTTGACTCCACAGATTAGGGTGCGCCTTAGCGAGCGCATACCGCCGTGGTAGTCCCTTTTCTGGTCCTGACGAATGCTTCACTGAATATACCTAGAAGCAGAAACATGTTGACCATTTTTTACACACTAGGATGTAACTGGTCTATTAAAACCAGTTTTTATACATCCAACACACTTGTTTTTAAATAGTGCCCGGTTTTCCACCATTAAAATATTTGGGGATAAAACTGTGGTACTTTTTAAATTAATCACCTCTTTGCACTACTCACGATTTGCACTCATATCACAATAACCTGCTCCGTTGTAATCAGGCGTTGAAGCACACCGGAGAGGCATTCGGCTCTCTGGTGGGAACCCAATGATGAAGCATGTCACCAACTAGGTTGGTGAGTGAGGGTTCTTTTAAAACACAGTGAGCTTCCTTGTTAGCCCTTTTTCGTGTTGGATACACTCTTTTGTTGTTTATTTAATATTGTCCAGGGGGATTAAGAGTGACTCCAGTGGCTTTCCTCTCTCTCCTGTTGTTTATTTATATTTTGGCAGCGCACAGCTGCGAGAGTTTACGACTCTTACAATTGAACCTGTAAACATTATTTGCTTGGCAGCAGCATGGAAAACACGGGGCTTACATACACAGTTGAAGAGGTGGACGCCCTTCTGGCGGACCCCTCTCTTTTTTCTGACCCTTCTATTGCCCAGACAATCTCCCAGACTACAGAATGGCATAAGTTGTCAGAACAAAAGCTCAACCGCATCTGTACTATTCTGCATGGCACCATACTAACAGAATACTTACGGAATAACGTGGCGCCAAAAGGCTTGCTAGTTACTAATGCCCCTCGTATTTTCCTTGAGGACCCAGTTTTTAGGAAGGAGTGGGCGCAGATCGCGTGGCATTGTACCCGCGACTGGCTGGTCCTAATTATTAAGACTGCTTTGAGACTGTCCGAGGCACTGATGGTTGAAATCCAACTCACCGAGACCCATTTTAGAACAACATTGACAGGATACAAGAAGAAACTTGAGGAACTCAACAAGGAGGTCAATGAGTATAAAGATAACCTCACCCAGTCAAAAGCCCAGAAATTTCAAAAGATCTAAAACGCTTTGCCTTTACGAAAGTCTATCCCTATGCCAATCCTGACTATACACCCCCACCGAGAAATACTAACTACTCGGACACATCAGATGACGATGCATCCACAACTAGTGGGTCAAGTGGGGAGTTATAAACCCAGACAGCGAGGCAGAGGTAGAAATAGACAACATCATTACCAACAGAACTGGCCACTCTTCCCGAATCAGGGGGCGGTAATTTCCCAAATCAGTTCCAACAACACCAATTCCCAATGATGGGCTGGAACCCCGCATTTATGCCAGTACCACCATACCCACAGAACATGTACCGACCGCCTTTTTTAGAGAGGGGCCGGAGAGGCCGTGGAAAGAGAAGAGGGACGAGTCAGGTCCATTGGGAACAGGAGGAGGTGGTAGGGAACAACACACGGAGCAAATCCGGGGGCAGCAAGCGGGACCCAGCAATCAGAGAGTCTAGTTACCAATCTTTCCTCTGTGAGCTTGACAGAGATGGAACACAGGGTTTTGGAAAAGGGGCTAGGGTTTGTCCCAATAGCATGTTTAGACCGTTTCCGCCTGCACTGTGAGCTGGCCGATTTTTCTAGGAAATTAAAATTGAAATCTTTTTGAGAAACAGAACTCTTTGGACCCCTAGACTGCCCCAGCGATACAGGGTCATGCCCAAAATCCACATTCACGCCACCACCCCACACAGTTCCAGCAGAGATAACCGCTTTGAACAGGCGGTGTACAACGATGTGGAGGCTTTTGAAGAAGCAGAAGTTTTTAAGAACATGAGTGCAGCTGAATTTCAGGCTCTCCAATCCCTTCAGTCCAACGCTGCGATTGTCATCAAATCAGCAGATAAGGGCGGAGGTGTGGTTATTCAGGACGCCACAGATTATGACACTGAGTGCAGACGTCTCCTTAATGACCGCAGAAACTATACCCTTTACCTGCTGATCCTTCACCCCAGTTAAAAGCAACTATTGTTAACCTGGTCGAAGAAGCAGAAGCCAATGGGTATATCAGCAGTCATGAGGCAAATTTCTCTCGAAGGGTGACAGTACTAATCCATACTTTTACACTCTGCCTAAAACCCACAAAAACAGGACACCATCCCCGGACGGCCGATCGTTTCAGGCATCGGTTATCTATTAGAACCGCTTCCAAATATTGTGATTTTTTCCTGAAACCACTTGTCCAAGGCACTTCCACTTACCTGAAGGATACTAAAAGCCTCCTGGCTCTTCTCCAAGACCTAAGGGTGGATAATGAGTCAACTATACTGGTCTCTCTCGACATCGAGAGCCTGTACACTAGTATTCCCCAGGATGACACTATCCGGGTCATCAGTGAGGCTCTGGAGGCTGTTACTTGGGATTTTCGGACACCCAAACAATTTGTGATAGAATGTGCCACACTAGCCCTAAAGAAAAACGTTTTTGAATACAAAGGGGAACTGTATTTACAATCAACAGGTACTTCGATAACTTTGAATGTAAATACATTCTGAACACGAACAATCCCTTCTCGTCCTATATCTCTTTCTGGAAAGATATATAGATGACGTTTTAGTCATCTGGCAAGGATCAGAATGCAAATTGTTGGAATTTTTTGATTGGATTAACAGGTGTGACCCCAACCTGAGATTCACCAGTTCCTACGACAAAGAAGAGATCATCATCCTTGATGTAGTGATAATGAAGTCAGAAGGAAGACTATTGACAAAGACCCACTATAAGCCCATGGCTAAGAACAACCTCCTGGCTTTTTCTAGCTTCCATCCAAGACCTTGCGAGAAAATCTACCCTTTGGGCAATATCTCCGCATAAGGCGCAACTGTAGCAAAATGGAGGACTATCGCGCTCAGTCAGTTGGATTAACTGACAGACTACGGAAGCGTGGCTACCCTGAGAGGATCCTAGTAGGAGCTGTAAGAGGGCGAGGAATCAACACAGGGAAGCCCTTCTTGAAGATACACTGAGGCATGCGGAGGAAATACCACTGACGTGTGTTACCACGTACAGTGTGGCATCAAATGCAGTATCCAAATCAATCCGCAAACATTGGAGGATCCTTGAGAGCAACAATATCAAATGGGAAAAGCCCCTGTTCTCTTTTAAAAAAGCCAGGAGTATCAAGGATGCTCTAGTACACACCAGACCCAGGCAAATCATCAATGACAACGATCCCACCGTTCAAAATGCCTGGGGTCTACCGAAAATCATAGGTCATTTTCCCTGTGGGTCCTGTAGTGTGTGTCACCTGACCACAGCAAAAAAAACACTCGACTTGGAGACTGGGAAAACCTGGACACAACGTTCACATACAAATTGTAATTCGGTGAACGTAGTATATTTGATAACTTGCCCTTGCGGCACCAGGTATGTGGGCATGACCACCAGAAAAATAAAACAACGTATCTGTGAGCACCGGAGCAATATCCGGTGTAAAAAGAACATCACTAAACTGACCGAACATTTCATGCAGGCCAATCACACAGTAAATGATCTCCACTGGACAGTGATTGAACAAATCAAACCAGGAAATAAATCCTCGAATATCCTGTTTGAAAAAGAACAGCGGTGGATTTACCGCCTTTCCACTCATGTACATGGATTTAATGACAATATACCCTGGGGCTCGGTGCTAAGGCGCTAACAGACTTAACCGTGGGCCCGTTTTACAACTGTGATTGAACTTGTTCTATTCTCCACTTTTGTAACTTTTTCCAAACACTATAGTACTGACAACATAAGTGGGTCATAATTATGTTCAGATTCCCAGCCCACCTCTATTGTTAAACTCCATATGACGATTTTAATCCCTATAGAGTAAGGAATTGACCATAACTCTTGTGATGTGATATTTTTAATGTTGGCATAATAGCAGTTCTAGCATAACCGCGAATCGAGCGTATTGGTATCTCAGCGCTCTAGTTGTTTCCAGCCCTCCCGCACACACTTGATTGTATCGTACGGACGTCATCACGTCAGCATAAACAAACCGGTCCCCCGGCTGGACATTTCCTTTAAAACCTCCGTTAGGAAGGACGCGTTATCGTCGGAGTCCTTGGAGGAATCAGGCAGGTGTCCAGCGGGCAGCAGACTTAGAAGTAGTAAGCACCTTTGCCCACGAGGATGCACCTATGCAGCATAGGTGTCGTCTTAGACCAAACGCTTAACTACTATTAACACTGGGCAACTTCTTTAACCTATACAGATTTTGAATACGAGTCCCGCCCCCCACCAGGACTCATGTAGTGAGGTCATTTGAAACTTCACGTAAGCTTGAACAAGTTTTTATTTTTACCCTGTGTACTTATCCCCGAGTTTTCCTAACAATCATGCACCAAGCTAGTCTCAGCCACAAAAACTCAGTGATGTAACCATCTCTGAGTCGTGTCAGTGGTATTGTTTGACAACAAGGTTCTTAAAAACGAGATGGCCGGCATAATACCGATGTAATCTGGCAGAACTGTATGCCATTTGTTTCCCCAAAAATTGAGGGGTCTGATGTCATTCTGACAAATGAATACATTGTAGAATGAATTAAGAAATAAGTACTACCTGTCATTTCGTTTCATTGTTTCATGTTAACTTTAGCTTTGCTAGCAAGTTCTGCCACAGAATTTTAAAAGAGCACATATTGATGGCATGCACGTAAATTAGTTAATGTATGTTTCCAACTGGGCATATTTCTACTTTGTATGTGCCTTTTGAACCATGGTGTTCGCTCTGTCTCTTTTGTCGCCACAGATTTAAAGGCTTTCAGTAACCCTGAAGGCTACATAAGAACCGTGAGTTCACGCGGTCCTTGACTCCACAGGTTAGGGTGCGCCTTAGCGAGCGCATACCGCCATGGAAGTCCCTTTTCTGGTCCTGACGAATGCTTCACTGAATATACCTAGAAGCAGAAACATGTTGACCATTTTTTTACACACTAGGATGTAACTGGTCTATTAAAACCAGTTTTTATACATCAAACACACTTGTTTTTAAATAGTGCTCGATTTTCCACCATTAAAATATTTTGGGATAAAACTGTGGTACTTTTTAAATTAATCACCTCTTTGCACTACTCACGATTTGCACTCATATCACAATAACCTGCTCCGCTGTAATCAGGCGTTGAAGCACACCGGAGAGGCATTCGGCCTCTCTGGTGGGAACCCAATGATGAAGCATGTCACCAACTAGGTTGGTGAGTGAGGGTTCTTTTAAAACACAGTGAGCTTCCTTGTTAGCCCTTTTTCGTGTTGGATACACTCTTTTGTTGTTTATTCATTACTTACGGGCCTCCTCATGCTCAAATGAGGCGTTGGACACTCTTACGGCAAAATTTACGACTGAAAGTTACAATTAGTAATTTTCAAATTGTTTGTAGAGATCTCCACCACCGGGAAGAGATCTAATAGACAGTTATAGAGAATTTTAAGAAAATAATTTTTTATGTAAAAAATAAATAAACATTCTTTATACTTTAATTAAAAAATATCGAAACACATTTTTCTAACCTCTAATCACTGAGGTTTACCACTGTAATAAGGTACAACACAACTGCATTGCCTGCACACCTGTACTACAACTTAACATATTTTTAAATTTTAACCTAATTTGTTAATTTCTATTTACATTAGCTTTTAATTAAATTAAATGTTACCCCCATTTTACAGTTTCCTTTGAGTGAAATGTGTCACAATCTTGAATGCAAGTTATGTATTATTTTATTTGTGATAATGTTTTGAAAAATAAGCTAGCATATAAAATATATTTAATAAAAATTCTACCATGTACCTTTTAAAAATTAACATTAACATGTCTTATTTAACAAATATGCATTAATCAGGTTACAAATAATGTGATTAATGTTTAATTTAAAATAAATGTGATTTAATTTAATTTAATTTATGCGGAGTGTTTTGCACTACAGCCATAGAAGGTGTTTACTTACTCTAAAGCTGGACTGGGGTAGTAGTATTATAGTACATATAAATGTGTATTTTGCAGATTGCAATTGTCTTACTCTTTTGTGGGTTTGCTTTTGTATTAGCATGTTCCTCCCTAAACCCCTCATGTAATTTCTAAGAATTTTGTATTCATTATTATAAATTAGCCCACCAATCCCCTTGTCTTGCGCACCTATACTTCTAAAATCTTTACCTACATGTGCAGGGATCCTAATCACTAGGGCAGAGATTGATGTACAGAAAAGATAGGAGAGGTGTAAGTGGATATCCACAGCCATACTTTTGTGAATTACATTTTGGAGTACCTAAGCAGTATTTGCCCTGGTAATGGTATTCCTATCGGAATTACCATTACTAGGGCAATCTTAATAAGGCCCATTGAGTCCTAAAACTGTGTTGTATCCCGAATAAAACTAAATATCTGAATTAAGCGCAATGTTTGGCCTAAAATCTGACAATGAGACCAGAAAGTTGTAATTTTTGGTATTTTTACTAACCTTCTAAATTGTTACTTACAACCAATTTGCACACCTATATTTAGTGGCAAAAACCTGTGTTTATGTGCAATAGGGTACACCAAAATATAAACCTATTTTCTGGGGTGTAGTGGAACGAAATCCTTCATTTGTGTTTTTGCACTTTAAACATAACCATAAACCAGAAGATTTTCTGGAGTTGGAAATTCCTTCATTTGTGGATAGGCATACATACAGAAATCTATGGCTTTCATAGATTTATCTGTGTACAGCAAGGGATTTTCTGTTACTGAAATAAAAGTAATAACTTTACGAAAAACATTCATAAAAGCCTACAACTCTTAACCTCACTACTTTCTTTATGAGCTAGATCCTAGAAAGCTAAAAGACCAGAATTTGAATCTCCCTTGCTTACTTAATCTGTTTGATCCTGGACAAACCATTTTGTCTACTAGTGCCTTCTTCAGTCAAACCAGGGAGTGTCTAGGGGTTTTTGAGAATGCAATAAGCACTATGCAAATTACTCACTCAGTCCTGAATTACAAGTTGTTTGTGATTGCATCCAATAAATAGCAATACCCTTGGTTTTGTTCTTTATCAAATGTGATAAGTAACTGGAATTATGAGTTTTGCCATGAAAATGGGGCATAAAATGCAGTTTCTTACCGCATCAAAATACACATATCCTACTATTTACTGTGGGACAGATTTACAAAGACGTCATGCAACGCAGTACAGCAAGTAAAGTTGCTCTGCTGCATTGCGTGAACAGGACGGAGCAGAATAGTGCCATATCAATTAGGATGGGGAGCTGTCTTGCTCTTTTCCTGCGCTGGCGCACTTTTGGCTGCCATGCGCTAAAATGCAGACTATCGTGCAAGGGTGCCTGCGTTGTGGTCAGCATAGTTTTTGTGCAGTTTGGGGTCCCTTCCAGTACAAAAAACAATGCTTTACGACCTTTTCCACTTTGTAATGTAAAATGTAACACACATGCAAAGAGTT
Source organism: Calotriton arnoldi (assembly GCA_963921515.1). NCBI lineage: Eukaryota > Metazoa > Chordata > Amphibia > Caudata > Salamandridae > Calotriton > Calotriton arnoldi. The sequence goes on along the minus strand of CAWUFW010001738.1, from coordinate 2,610,888 downwards.
AAAAAATGAGAAGTAACACAAACCTGACACAAAGGGGGCGATTACAATAAGTGTCAGTTTGAATTCCGACCGGCTGATTATGATACAGCTGGTTGGAATTGAAACCCGCCGGTCATTCCGGCTGTCTTCCGACGGGCTCCAGGAGCCTGTCTGCCAGTTGGAGACCGGCCCGTAATCCAAATGGAAGGCGTTTCCGCCTTCTGGATCACGATGCACGGTTTCCAGCAGGGTTTCCATGCCGGCCTTTCCGTCTGTACTTGGCCTCCGGTTGGGGGCCGAGGGGGTACCTATTGTGCGCCCCTGTTGATCCCTGCACCTTGTGGCAGGCACCTTGAGGTGCCTGCACGGGGTGCAGGGATGAACACGGACTCCCATTTCTCAATGGGAGCTTGTGTTACGGCCGGTTTGCGGCCTTAACACAAACTCCCATTGAGAATTGGGAGAATGCGACCGCATCATGTGCGGTCGCATTGTAATTAGTCGGTCGGGACCGCTGACCGGAAGTCGGTCGGCATCCGCCCGACATCGTAATAAGGACCATAGTATTTTTTCTGCCATGGGTGCAGTGTTGCAAGGCAGTTGGGACACAAATGCACAACTCCTTATAAGTCTTCATTATAAGTAGCTAGAATTTGGGACAATAATTATTGCACCTAAAGAAATCCAACACAGATGGGTCGGAATTCATTGGTTGCGACAAACAGCACCCAATTATGAGTTTGTCCCTCATATTGGGGAATAACATTCAGATTTTGGTACTTACCACACCAAGATACACCAAGGTATGTTCTTGTATTTATCAGGCATTTTCCCCCAATAAATTTCAGTATGAAGTTTCACCTGCTAAAATGTGTCCGGAGAAAACTGCAGGAATGCACTGTTAGCTGCCACACTTATAATAGTTCTGTAACAGTAGTTACCACACATACTGAAATTATCCAGACTGCCTGTAATAGGACCCTAATGCAAATCATAATAAACAAATGCAGCAATTGCTGCTATTTTTGGGGTGCAACAATAATCAGAGTGACTTTTCAGAGTGACTGTTAATTGCAAGAATGATATCATTTTAAATTCAGTTGCCAGAAATACTTTGACACATGTGTAGCAAATTGTGGTTCTATCCTTTGTATTTTATACTCTAAGTGATATGGGAAAATGTTCAAAACAGAAAGGTCACTCACTATCATTAGAATGCTCTATGCGTATCAAACCTGTCTGTTAAATTCTTTATTAACTTGTCAGCATGCAAAGAATTATTATTTATCCGCCTCAAGGACTTTCTGTTTTATATGAAAAACCCGAGCCTTCCATTTAATCTTAGCTGAAACTTATCTCTGGAAGAAATCCTTCGTCCTAAATCGCTGTTTGATTGCAACATCTGTGTGGTAAAAGGTGGAATTTGGTCCTGAGGTCCTGTCAGATGCCTTGGGCTCTCTTTCCATGGCGATACTGAACAGTGAACACCGATACTGCAGGGTGCAGTAAATACCCTAAATTCCAAATTTCCCCAACGAAAATGAGGAAGTACCTGCAAAACTTGGTGCTTTTGTACAAAAAGTATATTTGTTTGACAGGTTAATTGAACACGTTTTAATCATATGGGAAGTGCAAAGCGCTGAATCGGCCGAACTCAGACCTTGCCTAGTCTCTGAGCTGTGAGCTATTTTACAATCGAAAGACTGGAAGATTGGCCAGACATAGGGGGCTTTATTTTCTTTGTCTGTTGTATCATGAGGGAGTATAGTGTTTCAGGGAGACTTGCTTTTTCTTTAACAATACCAGGCACTCTAACTTAACAATATGTAAAAATGTCAAACTGACGAATTTGTACATTTCCTGCCCCCAGTTATTCCAGAAACATGAAGTTGGGTGAAAATGCTTGAGAGACTGACACAAAGTGCAGTGGAAGTCAGGGATTGTGAGAATGGGCAAGATGGGGACTTTTACATTTTAGATCCTGAAATGCAAAGTAATAATGAGAGTTTTATATCATTGTATTTGATAGAGGCAAGCTAATATTTATAATTATAAAAATACAAAAATATGAAACTCTAGACAGTAGTATACTGTAATAGGTATTGTGTTGTAGCAGTTGAATAATGCCTTATACCCCTATCTGAGGCCCTGACGTGTGATAGGAAGAGTGTTGTCTTTGTTTTGAGCCTGTATGGAAAAGGTTTATTGACCAGAGTGGTGCTCTTATCTTGTATTGGGACTCATCACTTATTGGTGTGATGGATGATTAGTGCAAGAGGTAGATCGGCAAGTTAAAATTGTGTCATCCGATGGCGGAAAGTAGCTCTGCAGATCCTTGGTAGATGCAGCTTTCCATCTCGTCCTTTTCTACCTTGGTTGCAGCAGAACGTTGTCCACTTGAGTTGTGGGGGTGCAGTAGGGAAGGAAGGAGGAGGGTTGGAGATCCGTTTGGATGGCTTGAATTACTGTTATTTTATTTATGGTTATGGTAGCGACAGAGAGATTCTGAATGACTCTAGATCTGCAGGAATGGACTAGGATTTCAGTTTTCCTTTCACCAATCAGGAGGCAGATATCAGGCACTATGAGAAGCCACCACCCTAGCTCTTGACAGTTTACTATTGAGGACTTTTAGAAGAAGATGGTGGAGAAACAGTGATCCCAGTGAAGACAGTGGAGGGTAACATTTAGTACTGATAATTCCAGAAGACCAGGAGTGGCCATACCCATCCAGAGAAGATGATGATGAGTAGTTCCCAAGAGTAGTAATCCCAGTGAAGCTGGTGGTAGTATCTAGGAGCAATAATCTCTTCTAAAAAGTGTAATGGTCATCTTTTGTTTACTCATATTGTGCACACCCAGAGTGTTTGTGTGTTATGCTATTTTCTTATCTTCCTATTGATAGTGAAGGGCATGCGTGCTTGATGAGCATCCAGGCTATAATAATGGAATTATAAACGGTATTTAAAAACATTCAAGAGTCATACATTTCACTCACTGTTTCATCATACTATTTAAAATTACCATGCTCTCTCGACATGACTTGCTGAGTATTTCTTTGTGAAGGATATTAGTTTGCCCTCTAAGAGAAAAATTAAACATTTTTAATTACTGTATCTCTTCTTGGACATACCCAAATCCTGCTAAGGCATACCAGTGGGACCTCAGAGACTTTGTTTAATTTTAAAGTTTTCTTGATTACTTGCCACCATAGCACTAACTTGAGGGGGCAAAATATCTCCACTGCATTTGAATCTGGTATATGAGCATCATTTTAGTACTGATGAAGACCTCTCAAGTTCAGTCTCTCTGTTCATGAAGAAGAAATACACCAAGTGGTCGATAACCTGAGAAATCAGAATATAAGTACATGAGCTAATCCGAGAATACCAGTACACTGTTAAAGACTTTCTAAAGACATTTTAAACAGGTGGTCCCACTCATCTTCAGTTGGATTGGTTTATTTGTGTTTTAGGGAAGATCCTTATGGCACAATATGAAGACAATCATGGTCTGCCATGATCTGGGTTTACAATAAGTTATAATTAAATGCCAGTGCCTAGATAATATCCTATCAATATCTCTGAAAGGTCTTGAAGACAGCTAAAGAAAAGGTTGCCTCTATACCAAGGGACAAATATCTGTTCAACAATAAACAGATAGTCAAGGATGATAAACCCAGAATGATTTGCATATATTAAGGCCAGCAGCGATGTTAAAAGATATTATGTAGGCACTGGCATTTAATTCGGGCAGATCTGATAATAGGAGCCATGTTGGCTCCCATCCCACTGTAACTTATCTAAAAACCCAAATATATATATATATATATATATATATATATATATATATATATATATATATATATATATATATATATATATATATATATATATATATATATATATTGTGAGAAGTTAGGTGACTGGTTGAGGGGGTGAAACTCTACTCAAGCAGCATCCACAATCCTTGTCAGGGTGAGGCACGAGCAAGCCCCAAATTAACCTGTACTCAACCCTCTGGTAATTTGGCATGGAGCAGTCAAGCTTAACTTATAGGCAATGTATAAAGTATTTATGAGGTTGGGCTGGCTACAGGGACCCAGTTAGGCCTACTGAACAAGAGTACCTTAAATACTGGTTACAAGGTCCCGCGTCGATGAGGTGTTGCACAGCTGAGGCTATGCATCGGTTCCAAGGAGCTGCAAGGTTGCGATGCGAGAACCTGCATTGTCATCGAGGATGCAGTTGACAAGAGATTTGTGATGCGAGGACCTGTGTGGAGAAGGCTTTCACAGCACCTTCAGGCCCACTTCCAAGGGTCCAGGACAGGGGTGGCACAATTTGGCAGGATAGGAGTCACAGATGGCAGAGTACAGGTGTCCACAGATCCAGAAGTGTTCTGAAGAGCTGGGGTCTGAGGTACAATATTTACACCTGGTGCACACTTTGAAGTGGAGGAATCTTCCAGATATTTCCAACATCTGAGGTGTCAGGGATTCCTTTCCTACCTCCCCTGGCCGTATCTTGTGTGAGGTCACAATGGACCAGTGTTAAACCCTTTCTGAGAGTTCCCTGGCAGAGCCTTTGTGATGTGCAAGTGTCATAGGTTACAGCTCCTTCCCCCCGTTAACTCGGAGAGGCCCACCCTGCCAACACCTATCTTCCCTTTGTCTCACTGTCTGGGAGCAATATACGAAGACCAAAGATAAGTTACACTCAGTCATGCGACTCAGAACCAGCCTACAGACATCAAAGTGTTGGGACAAAAAAATGTCAAAATTCTAAAAGTAGCATGGTCAAAATTGTAATTAAAATCTGGCTTTACCATTAAAGAGAGCTTTTAATTACCATTTTTTAGGCACCAAATTGGATCTGTCTACCTGTTCCCAATTGGAAGTTACAGATTATTAATCGTAATAAGGAATTCCAATGTTATCCTATGGGAAAGGTAGGCCTTGCAGTAGTGAAAAATGAATTTAAGAGTATTTTACTAACAGAACACGTAAAGCTTAAAAGTACATTTCCAACATTTTAAACACACCTATTTAAACACATTGCACCCTACCCTATGGGTTGTCCAGGGCCTGCCCTAGGGGTGACTTATATCTGTTAAGAAAGAAGGTTTGGGCCTGTCAAAAGCTTTATTTTGCCAGATCGACATGACAGTTTAAATCTCAAACACAGGCTGCAATGGCAGGCCTGAGACATGCTTAAAGGGCTACTTAAATGGGTGGCACAATCAGTGCATCCGGCCCACTAGTAGCATTTAATTTACAGACCCTGGGCACAATTAGTGTCACTTTACTAGGAACTTACAGGTAAATTAAATATGCTAATTGGTTAAAGCCTAGCTACCATGTTTTTAGCACTGGTTAGTAGTGGTAAAGTGTGCAGAGTCCTAAAAGCCAACAAAAACGGGCTCAGAAAACAGGAGGGTGAAGGCAAAAAGTTTGAGGATGACCCTCCTTAGAAATTCACCAGGAAAGAAAAAATTAGAGGGGCATTATAGTTAGGTGAATGTGTCAGTTTAAACATCACATTTTAAACTAAAAAAAACACTGAGATTCACTAATCATAGTCAACTATAATTCACGCCCTCGCCATACACAGTATTCTCATCAATATTGTCATTTCGGATGTCATCCGTGATGTAATATGTGAGGTCATTATCAGTGTTTGGAGAAGGTGCAAGTTATAGTTACTTCAGATGTTTAAGGATGCAATGCAATTTTGAAAGGTTTAGGTGTCAAAGTAAGCCCCATACACACAAATCACACTTCTATCTATATGCATATGAGAAATAATAAAAAAATTAGCTAAATAGAAGATATAGATCCTTATATTAAATAAAATCCTGCATATTAAATAAAAGCTCCACAGTGGGTAGTGTTAAAATACACAGAGCAGCAATTCCTGAGTGGAGATGGAAGTAGCCTATTTTTGCAAGGATGGTAGAATTATGGGACAGATTTAGAGGAGCACTGATCGGGAACCACTCCTCTTCTTTGAGAGGGGAAATTGTGTGTCCCTCCTGGGGATAGCTCCCCTTTCCAGAGATGGAAAGACCCACAGGCCCTCTCCAAATCAGACATGCTTAAAGACATCTGCCAGCACTTCCCACAATATCATTCAGGATTAGACAGGCAAAAATTCTGCTCTATGCTTCACAGTGAGTCTCCTGTCTCTTCCAGGTAAAAAATACTTATTTGGCATTCATAATCAGTGGACAAAGGGAGTGGGACCAGAATTGCTGGCAGTTTGAGCCCAAGCCAATCTGACTCTGTGAACTGCTGGCAATAAGGGATTTGAACTTTTACTAGCAGGATTTTTCCATTAGTGGATTTCTTCACCTACAACCACCAAGTTGTGCATACTTTTTAATGTATGTATAGTTTTGTCAAGCACTAAATGCCAATTACTATTTAAGAAAAGATCTTTAGGAGGAGAAGAAGAAAAGGAAGCTGCTATTGACCTGACCCGACTTCAGACTTGGTCGGAAAGGATGACCTTTAAGGTTTCATAATTTTAAACTCTGCCTCATGTTAGTACTTTCTATAAGATGAGAAAGCCTGGAAAAGCAAGGCTCCATCCAGCAGTGTTCTTGTCCAGATTATGAACAGAAGGTAAAGATTACCAGCCTCCTAGATATCTGACTGGGTGTTGAAAGTTCAGGGTTCATATCATGATTTTGGGCCTCATTTATCAGTTGGCAGATGGAGTCAGAGTAATTTACACCATTGCCCTAACGGAGTAACTCCCTGTCAAATTTAGAAATGGCTGCCAAGCCAGAATTCATTTCTGAATCATTGGCAGGAACCACCGTCATGCGTTTTTAAGTATGATGCACAGCTCTTTTATTTTCAAAAAGAAAAACCTCATGAGGGTTGTTCCTTGGGTATGTGGAGAATGGATCTAGTGACAAAGCTCTTGCAGGTGTCATGCGGATAGTGTTGAGGAAGGAATGATGGAAGCTTTGGGTAGGTTTGAAGGACCTTGAAGAAATTTGTGAAGTAGCATAGGGTGTCACTGTGCGTTGATTTGTCAACTAAGCATAGAACCTTGAACTGTGGTCTATCAGTGATCAGCAACCAATGCAAAAGCTTTATTAAACTCATGGGCCTGATTCACAAAGTGCCTCTGCTCTTGTGGCAGAGGCCCCCCATTGTAGGGGGAGTCTCCGCACTCGGGGTGGCATCTCCGCAATGAGTGCGAAGGCCCTTTGTGAATCAAGCATTTCAGAATAAATGTAAGATTGTAGGCAGTGTTCTGTACTCTCTGGAGCTTAGTGAGTTTCATCATTGCTAGTGATGTGCATAATGTAATGGACAGTATCCACCTTACAGCAGTTGACAGGGCTAACGATGGATGGTATGGATCACCCATTTAACACAATGAGGGCCACAAAGTGTTATTTTAATTCTCTTGGTTATTAAGGCACACAATAAATCCCAAATTTAAATTTATTTTATTTTTAAAATATTATGTAAGAATATTATTGCTGTCAATTGCTGCAAAAGCAAAAAATATATGCATATGAAGTTATAATGTCAGAAAAAAAAATGTCTTTCGGTTCGACTATGGGAATGTTATTATTTGAAGCAAGGGCAATCTGAAATGCTGCACAATAACATTATAAAGGAAGAACTACTGGACAGTAGAGGTAGAGTGTTAAAGGACACTTCACAAGGGCGTGGCTAACCGCAAAACATGGCAGGCGCAGATTAGTGGAACTCCGAGCCCGGGCTGAATAATCCTGACTAATTACCACTAGCCCGGGGTCATCGAGGCCAAAATAACAACGTACCAGAGAAGTGAAGCCAGGACGCACCAGCTGGCTGACACAGTGGCGAGTACCAGCACTGGGAAGCTCGAACTCCGAGGTGAGGTGCGGCGGCGGCCCACTGCTGCGACGAGGAGGATGAAGCCTCTCCGGCAAAGTGCCGTGGATGCGCCAGGGGCTTGCAGAGGGTGCCGACTGCTGCCTGATACCCCTCCCGCTCGCCTGCTGTCCGTGGGGCTGGAGCGGGGGGCGCAACTGCAGCTTGGGGCTCCGGTGTGGGCCTAGGTGAGGACAGAGGCCCACGGAGAGCCGAGCGTTGAGGCCCCGGAAGGCTCCCTGCCGCCCCCCCTCTCCCGCCTGACCGCTGGAGGGAGTGGGTGACTCGCCCCTGCCTGCGGCGATCCCCGTGGTGTAATTATCAAACGGCCAAAGAGAACCCACGTCGGGGACCGCAATTTCCATGCGGCCTGGTCAGCACCGCTGAGGGAGGAAGAACAGCGAGCGGACCCAGGAGTGCCATAGAGATTCCCTGCTGCAGCGAGGCGGACAGGGCCTCATCAGTGAAGTGCCGCGAGCGAGGTAAGAATTGCAGGGGGCGCTGGCAGCTTCTCCCTGCCCCTCCCGCTCGCCTCCTGCATACGGGGCTGGAGCGGAGGGTGCGGCTGAGACTGGGGCTCCGGTGAGGGCCTAAGAATAAACTGAGGCTGGCAGCGAGACGTGCGCCGTACCCCGGGAAGGCCTCCGATTGATCTCTAACCCCCCCCACTCCCCGCTTGAGAAATTAGAGAATTAGCGGTGCAAGGATTGATCCACACGGGAATATACGAGGCTAAGGGGGAGGGCTGCAACCTCCTTAGGGCCTGACTTACACTGACAACGTGGTGATCCCTGCGGTGCACATCGGGGGCTTCAAAAACCGGAGGGCGCCGCCTGAAGCACATAAGATCCGAGAGGCCAGACACAGCGAAAAACAACGGCAGGGAGGCCCGCGCCAGTTATAAACAAGAAGAGCGATTACTGCAGCATTGAGGAGCGAAAGAGGAGGGGAACGGCGAGAGACAGCGCAGCCTGAGGAATACATGGTGGACCGCCATGATAGAGTGAGACACATACATAGCAGGGTTGCTGGTCGTGAGAGGGGCCCTGAATGAGGTACATTGGCAGCTGAAATAAATTGAAGCAACTGGAGTGACTGTGCTGGCATGAAGTGGCCAATAGAACACATACTCTGATGTGCTGCCAAGAGTGAAAAGGAGTAGGGCACGCAAGGTGTGCACTAGACCAGGACCCACAAACAAGACGGAGTGCACTACAGACACCTAAGTATTAACGTCACAAAGAGGCCCGGTGGGCCACATAAAAATGCTACTAACTTCAGAGGAAGCAGCCATAACTTCATGGTAACCTGCTGAAAGAGGGGGTCCCCCTGGCTAGCAACACAGCAACAAGCCAAGACAACTTAATAGGAACAGTTGACACGAGCAAGGGCAGGCAACACCAGTGTCACCTACTACAGACCAGTAGTAACTAATCCTACCACAGAGGGTAAATACAACGCGTCATGGGGTGCCCCAAAGGGTAGCTGCCGGAGGCAACTGCCACCAATACGCAACAGACAGAAGAACCAGAACATCCCACCCAACCACTTTCGCTCAGCTGTATACCGCCCACAAATAATGAGGCAGCCCTGGACAAATTGGATTTAATATTGCAAGAGGTCAGAGAGTCTCGCAAGGCCATAGAGCAGCAAATGGGCTCCCTCCCGAAGGGCTTTACGCTACTTAAAGCAGACCACAACAAACTGGCAATTACAGTACAGGCCAACAAATCAACATTGGCGGAGATACTACCTCAACACAAGGAACATGCAACACAAATTAAGCAACTACAAAGACAAGTCTCCGGTCTGCAAGACAGAGTTGAAGATGCCGAGGGCAGAACAAAACGAAATAACGTCCATGTCATCGGACTCCCAGAGCGTAGCGAGGGCTCCAACGCTGCCAGCATCATTGAGCAATGGTTCCGCGAACATGTGGCCCCTGAGGGCTTATCGGACTTCTTTTGTGTCGAGAGGGCCCACAGTAGGCCTACAGTGGGTGCTCCACTGTGGCCATTGATAGCCAGGATACTAAACTATCGAGATCGGGATGTCCTCCTCCAAAAGGCACGGGAAAGATCCCTGATACAATATGAGAACCACAGCATTATATTATACCCCGACTATATGCTCCTGGTCCAACGCCGTAGGTCCTCATATCAATCAGTTAAAAAGAAGCTAAGAGCCCTTGAACTTAAATACGCTCTTCTATTTCCTGCCCGCCTGAAAATTATTCATGAACAAAAGTCATACTTTTTCAATAGCCCAGAAGAAGCAGAGGAATGCTAGAGGTAATGAACCCCACCACGGCATCCGGCACTTCATCACAAAGCTTGCTGCGTAGCCCCAAGAGAACGCAGGGACGGCGATCACGCCGCAATGCGAAAAACACCCGCAAATCGCAAATAAATAGCCCTACCCATGAACAAGCTCGAAGGAGCAAAGAAGAGGCTCTGGCAGCGGCAAACACTCCATACAGCATCCGAATCCTCAGAGGAAAGTACTGTGCAATCAGACTCAGAGAATAGCATCGCTTTGTTTCCCACGGTAACGCCTCAGACTGTGGACGACTTGCTGGGCTAGCGAGGTGCATGATAGAAGGCCTCGTTTGCCATACGAACAAATGAAGTACCAGAGGTGGTAAATACTGCTACTGGCATAACTATCCTTTATCTGGCTACCTAGGTAATGTATTAAGACAAGTATGAGGCCCGGGCACTGCAGAGCCCACACAAAAGCTCACAATACCATGTATGGCATGAGCGACACTCCCCTTATTGCGAAAGCACCACCTAAATGTACTAATGTTAACACAGTTGTGTTTTTAGTTTGGACCAGCACAGTTTGAGGCTTGACCTAGTATTCACAGTTAAAAGGGAGTTCTGGGGTTCTGGCTTACATCAGGAAACATGTTCCACACCGAAGATCTCGGTACCTACATTGGACACACAACAAACCAATAACACCAAACACATATGCTAGGCTCATATAACATAGTCACCTGGAATGTGCGGGGGCTGGACTCAGTGCAAAAGCGTCACAGAGTACACGTGCAACTGAACAGGCGCAAGGCACAGATAGTGTTTCTGCAGGAGTCCCACCTCACGGAGTCAGAAGCCGGGAAGGTACAGAAAAAGTGGAAGAGGCAAGTTTTTTCCACAACATACTCAGCCTTTGCCAGAGGTGTGATGATCTGGATTAGACATGGGGTCCCGTTTAAAGTACTAGAGCAGCAAATAGATGTTCAGGGAAGGTATATACTATTACATGGGACGCTAGACGGTGCGCACGTAGTGCTAGGTAGCTTATATGCCCCAAATTTTGACCAGGACAAATTCTTTACGAGTCTAAACACAACATTAGCGGAATGGGAGGCATATCCATGGATCCTGGGAGAAGACTGCAATGCAGTTATGGACACACGAATGGACCATTCGTACCCCCCACTCCATGGAGCGGGAACTACTAAACAAGTGGAGGCCCTGCGTAGATGGGCGGACACTGGATGATGTATGGAGAATGAAGAACCCGACTGGCAAAGAATACTCATTCTTTTCCCCAGCTCATCAGTTACACACCCGAATTGATAGAATACTGTCCTCTCTCCCCATTGCCACGCAGGTGACCCACGCCACTTATTTAAGGAAGACCTTTTCAGACCATAACCCATTAGAGATCTCTCTTGCATGGGGCAGAATTCCCACCCCGGTCCCCACTCTGGCCCCAAATGTTGGAGGACACCGCATTTCATAGCACTTTGTCCACTACCATCACTAACTACTTTGCAGATAACACGAATATGGCCTCCTCAATACTAGTTGAATGGGACGCATTCAAAACGGTCATAAGAGGTACAGCAATCAGCACCACAGTGGACGCAAGGCAAGATGTACATAAAAACCTTAAAGCAGTGGAGAATAAAATGAATACTTTAGAACAGGAGACAGTGAGCGACCTTACAAGAGCAGCATCACTGCAAGAGGCGCACATACGACAAGTTGAGCTGCTAGAGAGCCTCAGGGTTAATGACCATAGAGTGTACACCCAGATCAAACATACCGAAGTGGACAAATCGGGTACACTATTCGCCAGGATACTGAGGGATGCACCGCCAACTACTGCAATTTATGAAATCACCACGCTGGGGGGAGAAAGTGTACATACTCAGCAGGGTATTAATGAGGCCTTCTGCACGTATTATGACACGTTATACAGTGCACCTACCCCAATAAATAGTACGCTCAACGACACATTTCTAGATGACCTACCCTACCCCCAGCTTAGTGCAGAAGTGCAAGAAGAATTGGCAGGACCCATTACGAAAGCTGAAATCAAAGCTGCTATTAGGGAACTACCACGCAACAAGGCGCCAGGACTAGATGGCTTACCTATAGAATTTTTCGACACATTTTCTGTGGCTTTAGTCCCCCAGCTGGAGCAGCTATATAATAAATCGCTGGACATAGGCCACCTCCCCCCCACCACCATACAAGCATTGGTGGTCTCACTCCCAAAGCCAGGAAGGGATGCAACGGACATAGTGGGATATCGCCCACTCTCACTCCTTGCTACAGAATACAAAATATTAAGCAAAATACTGGCATGTAGGCTTTCTCCCCTATTTAAATAAGATTATCCACATAGGCCAGTGTGAATTTGTGCCAGCACACAGCACGTCACTGAACATTAGAAGGTTGCATCATATAATGGAAGCCACCCCCGCAGACCATAACAATGCAGGATGCGTTACTCTTGACTTGAGGCAAGCATTCGATACACTTACATGGGACTACATGTTCAAGGCCATAGAGAAGTTTGGTATACCTCCCGAATATCTCCAATGGGTATGACTACTATATGAGATCCCCACTGCGAGAGTCCGTACAGGAAGCCACATATCGTGTACATATCTAGTATGCTATTTGTGTTAGCGTTGGAGCCGCTAGCTCTTAAGCTGCATCAGGAGGCAGGCCAAACAGGAATCCAACTAGGCAACACCACACATTTGATATCAGCCTACGCGGATGATATAATTATATATGCACATGACCTGACCCACACGTTAGAACCAGTACCCAGTATTTTCTCTCAATTTGAGCGAATATCAGGACTTTCCATTAACGAGGCAAAATCGCATGCCTTCTTTTTTCAAGAAGGTAACCGCCCGGAGGCGATCTGTTTCAGGCCGTACACCCTATCAGTAGCACAGCACACATTCAAGTACCTAGGCATACACATTTATAGATCCCAAGTGGACTTGCTTGAGGGCAATCTGACCAGAGCGATTAGGGCGCTCCGGTCTAAAGTGGCCTTTTGGACCTCGCTGCCATTGTCAGCGATGGGCCGTATAGCCATATCTAAAATGGTAGTTCTCCCGCGTCTTCTATATTTCTTTACTAACATGCCGGTAGTAGTTCCCCGCTCCCTTTTCAAAACACTAGACACCATACTCTTGGACCTAATATGGGGGCCTGGATGAAGAAGGGTGGGACTAAAGAAACTGCAACTAGAGACTAGAAGAGGAGGACTGGGGCACCAGATTTCCGTGCGTACTGTTATGCAAGCCAGCTACAATGGCTCTCCTACTGGACTGCAGGCCGCAATCTGCAGGAACTAGGATACACCATGCACGACATTAATCAGGGAACCCTGCACACATTACTGCTGCCCAAAAGCAAGATCCCCCAAGATGCGCCGTCGCTGTTACAGATAGCGCTTGTATACTGGAAAAAAACAATACAGTACATGCTCCGCTGTCTTCCATATGCAGATAACATCCCACTGTTAGGGATCCCACTGCCCAATGGACAGATCACGAGACGCAGAATTCTGGCTTGGACTGAAGAAGGGGTCGATAATGTAGGGGCACTATTCAGCAATAAACTCCTACTAGACCATGAAAATTTCACACGAGAGAATAGGGTACCAAACCACTTATATATGACGCACGCTGCCATAATACAGTACATGAAGAAACACTGGGCTCCTAACAGGGAAGAACCCCCAACACACGCATTAGTGCAGGCAATGTACCTAATGGGTGAAGGACGTCATCTCATCAAATGGCTTTATACCAGTATCCGGGCACAGGCGGCGGTGTCTCTCAACGACTTGCGAGACAAATGGTCTGGGGACATAGAAAAGGAGATATCCGACAAGGAGTGGGCCAGCATTTTAGAATACCCTAAATAAATGACCCGAAATGCAAAATTTTAATTCATACAATACATGGTTCTACACAGGGCCTACCTAACACTACACCGTCTACAGCAGATGTTCCCGAACACACAGCACTATTGCCCCCGATGCAAGGCAGAAGGAGCGGACTTAGTCCACATGCTATGGTCTTGTCCACGTCTTAGAGGGTACTGGGAGGAAGTGCGGCGAAACATAGATGCAGTAACACACCTTCAAACTGGGGAATCAGTCGCAGGATGTTTATTAAGACTTCGCAGACGCACCGCCTCACAGAAAGTGCAGCTCCGATTTCTAGATCTAGCTTTACTTATAGCCAAATGGTCCATAACAATGAGGTGGAAGTCGGTAAACCCCCCAACAGTATACGCCTGGCACAGTGAGGTAGTGCGCTGGGGCGGAGCTGAGGGCGCAGCTATACGACGAGAGGAGGCCAGAGGGCTGCGTAAGAACCAGATCTCTATGGAATAGGATGTCATGCTGGAGACCTTCAAAGCCATAGAACTCGATCCCCTACCTAACACTCCTAATATATAGTGGATACACATTGACTTAATGTAGCACTGAGTGGTAGAGCTCAGCGCAAGTATAGGCAGGACGTACAATCAGTTAGTAGACACACTAGCACTGTGGCCATAGCACAGAGGGAACCGAGACACAGCAATACAATCGAGAGTGGACCAGATCAGCCAGAACTGGGGGAGGGGGACGGGTAGTTGTTATAACTTAAGCACCAATTTGGTTATTGGAAGTTTTTGCAATTTATGGAAGCAGTATATGTAAACCTGATATAGCTACAACAATGTCATTTTAACCGACGGCTGTAATATAAATGTAACCAACAAATGTATGATACCCTGCTTAATTACAGTGTAATGTATAAATTGTTTTCATGAATGCAACGAATAAAAAGAAAATCAATAAAGTGTGTTTTAAAAAAAAAGGACACTCCACAAGCTTTACAATTATTTTTTGATTTTTACATTTTATTTTGGTAATTCCTGTACAGCAGATACAGCCTAGAGCATTGGTTCTTAACCTTTGACTTCTGTGAACCACTACTTAATCAATACTGAAATACTGGGTTCCCACGGAGTCATTATTAGAACCTGAGGACTCCGGCCTAAGCATTTTCAATGATTTGAACTGCAAAACTATAGACAAAAAATACAGAAAAAGCATTCATCCACCAATACACAAATGGTGAAATATTTAATTTAATTCACAAACAAATCTCAAAATTACCCAAACATTTAACAGGAAGGTTGGAGCTTTTCTAAATTCAATCGAGGCTACCCATCGTCCTTACTATATTCTGCTTAATGCATTTGAACTGCTACCGCAAATCAATCCGAGAATCCAAACTTAATTTTTAGCCTTCGATCTCAAATTCCTCCACATTTACAGAACATTTTAAAATGATCAATTGCCCATTTTGCTTCTTTTTTAATATACACTTTATTAATCTGTTAATATTATTTAATTTTCTAAGCAGTTGCGGACTCCCTGAGTAGGCTCGTTGCAGTGTGCTTGTTCATGAAAGATGCAGGTGTACGATAAAAAGTAATTCCTACTCATCCCGAAAATGCAATATACTGATCCCCCTCAGATCAATCTGTGGTTGCAGAGACAGGAATGCTATTGTCTGATTAAAGCAGCTGGCATCTTCTTCCGGTAGAAGCAAGTATTTGCTGAATGGAACAAAAACCTCACTTTTATCAATGCACTGTGGTTACAGAATGCAATTTATTTGCTTGGGTGGGAAAATGAAACTTTCATCAAAAATGTATGCTTGTTTACTGATCTTCACCTGACATGGAGAGCCTGCTTGGTCTCATACCCATAATTCTTCTGTAACAGCATTCACACTGGAGCCAGGTAATTTAGAGCTCCATACATTTGTACATTAAACGCTCTCACTGTGTAGTAACCATATTCATTTTTGTGCATCTTGTTACTCCAATGACAGTAGGTGGCTCCGTTTATGTGGGGTGAGAGCCACATGCATATCCAATTATAATCAATGTATATACTCGTGTAATATGTACCTTGTTGGCTTACAGTTGGGCTCGCTATCAGTAACTTTAAAGTATTTATTTTGTGAATAAACAGATTGCAAGTTTCATGTTTTCTCTCCTCTGCAGGTGTGTTTTCGAGGAGTGATTGTTAATTCAAATATGGTCTTTGTTTATTGTAGAGAACTGTTAGATTAAGCTTGCCTAATTAACATTTTGCTGTGGACATGCAGTGTGTAGGGATGTGAAAGAGCCTCCTATGCCAGTTTGACCAAACTGTTGATAAATTCAAGGATTCACAGTTGTACATTCTTTGTTCGATGCTGGGAACCAGGGGATCCTACTTGCTCCCAGAGAACCTAGTCTTCTGATTGGACCGTCCAGAGGAAGTTGGTGGGGCAAAGCTTTCAAAATATTCTCCTGCGTATTAATTGTGTACTACTTAGAATAGTTGAGCAGAGCCTATCTTGACTTCGTTGAGAGAAGACCTCTTCTCAAAAGCTGCTGATCTCTTTACCCAGGGTGTTGAGCTGAATGCTTGAGTACCCTATCCGATCCTCTGAACTTTAATTTGGTTCTTCTGATACTGACACCTTCCTCTTTGAATATCCCCTTGCCACTTTCGAAGTTCTATTGAGAGTAGGGAAGTTCCTTTATGGAACCTATCTACTTTGTATTCTGTACTTTGTACCTTATCATCTTCTTCTTTAACAACATACAAATTCAAACTGCACAATTATATTGATATGTGTGTCTTTTGGATAGATTGATTTAACTGATTGATGGTTTTGTAAGCTTTAGTAAAAGGTATTAATAAACCGTCATGGTTTGGACCCCATCCTCTCTGTCATTATTCTGGACCCAAATTGGTTTCACTATCATTGAAATGTATTGCTGATGCTAGCCCTTTTCATGCGCTTTCAGTTGACAATCAACGGTTCATCTGACCAGTGGTGGATCCTGTGCGACGACTGCACTAAAAGGTCTAGGTACAGGAACATTTGCCTGATCAACACAGTTCTTTACACAAAATATGTATTACACAGTCCTCATCACAAAAACACATTCACCTTTTATTCAGCGTGAAATTCAATGGATTTGAAAGCTCGAGTAACTGGTCTGAAAAAATGCATTTGCATTTTAGTATTGCTTTGTGATTGCCTTTTGTGGTGTGACTTTAATGTTGGAGTGACTGTTTATTGCTTGATAATTCATTATCTTGCGTGGGGAGGATTCTGAAGTGGTTGGTTGAGGAGACTCTGTCTCAGTCTGCACCTGCAGTCTGGTTCTTTCTTCTCGCTGGTCATAGTCCTGGTCTTGGGCTTGGTGTCTGCTCTGAGCTCTCTGCCACCAGTCTCGAAGGCTGCCTTCATCTGGGTACTTGACTGACACTAGTAAGCACCTTCCCTGCCACCGACGTTAGTTGAAGCTGCTCATTATAGCTACAGTGCAGAGCAGTATCATGCAATGCAACAATGCTATACAATGCAACATACAGTGCAGTGCTATACACTACGGTGCAGATAAATGCAACAATACTATATAATGCAACAACACTGTAGAAAACAATAATTATGCAATGGAACAATTCTGCACAATGCAACACTTGGGGTCACTGAAATTCTGAAATTCTCTGGCCATCTCTGGCCATTGCATTTTTTGCATAAGCATGGACTTGCCTTGTTTGCCACGTAATCCAGCATGTACTGCATAATTTGAAGTTTCTATAAAAAACTCTAGCCCAAATGGATGAAAAGTTAATACATTGAAAGTGCCACACCTAGTTCTGCAGTGACTGATCTTTTGCAAAGGTTAACTCATCGACTTTCAGTTGCTGATTGCTATATTCACGGGTTAAACTAGATCAAGGAGGTAGAACTTTGCCCAGGCAGTATTAATAGTTGTTAAAATGACAAAAAAGACTGCTACAGATGATGCTGCATTTGTTGCCTTTTCTTGCTGCATAATTTTGTCAACTCGGACTTATAATGTGGTCCTCCATAGCACATAATTCCAGTGGCCCAGGCAATAATATAGAACAATTCGAAATACAATGCAATTCCATACTACTCAATGCAGTACACATTGCAAAGTACTACAATACAAACATATTATGTAATGGATTGCTATGCGATGCAAAATAAAATGCAAAAATAATATGCTATGTAAAGTTATGCAGTGCAATACAGAATCAAATAGTGCAAGGCAATATTGCACAATCTAGTACAATACAATATAAAGCACCAACCCTGGTGTAATGGTTGAATAAACATTGACAGAATCTAATAAATAATTTGTAGCATTTTTATAACACCACCTCTGCTGTCTGATGCTTCAGCTTGCAGAACTGTTGTAACCTGTCTGATTCCATCCATTAATGCACTCACTGATTCAATGAGACATCTATCCTCACACCAATTTACTCATCTTTTGAACGCATACATTTTTAATCGGTAGTTCATTAAAACCATTTCATTAATACAATTGCTGTATAGTCCGGCAGCAAAAGATGCTAAAATAAAAGTTTAGCAAGAGCTTCTAAAGAAAATACAAATTACATAAAAGCCTTTGTAGCTTTCACTCCTAATTTCTCACAAATTACCTCAATATTTGTATAAAAGCCTTTAATTTATACTTTTAAACCTAATAATTAATTTGTAGTTCAAATATGCCACCCCCATAAGCAGATGTAAAAGTGCATTCTTATTAATATTATAACAATCAAATAGGGTGACATAGCAATTTCATAGTTTGTCATTGTTTTGCAGTTTCAGTGAAGCAGTCTTCATATATGTTATGACTCCACTAAGCAATGGCCAATCAACGATGTTCCACTAGCAATGGCCAATCAACGATGTTAAAACAAATTTCATACGCTCAGCCACCACTGCACTCACTTCGCAAAGGCATTTTGGGGCACATAGAGAAATACTCCTGTGGTACTCTTTTATGCAATCTCAAATGACTTTGTGAAATGGCCCCCAGAATATCTAAAATGGGAATACAATGGCAATATTCAGGAAATATTCACATATAATCAGTATAAATAGAAAGGACTGTGCCCTCTTTGGACTATATCAATTAGGAAGGAGGTGACTCACAAAGTCATGTAGGAGTACTCCTGTAGGACTATTTCCCATACTCAAAAATGGTTTTGTGAATATGCTCCAAATTGTTCCTTGGTTTTCCTTGCTCAGTTCACTGAATCAGGTCTGTAGCTATCAATAGCAGCAAATTATGTAACATCAAGTCCTAGCGGTTGTCTGCACCATAATATAGCTTTGTTTATTATTAAACCGGGGAATAGCTGCCATTTTACTTGCTTGCATTAGGACCCATGCACCCTAGCTACACCACTGCACTTACTGCTTTCTCAGTGCTTGAGACTGTTAGAGTGCCACATGTTGTTCAAAGTGTTTTTCACGTCCTTGTGGCCTCTCTTTTCTCTGCGGGCACTTTTCAAAGACCACAAAGCAGTCAGTTTGATTCGTTTTGACTTCCTCCTTCTTCCTAACAAAGTTGGACGCTGTGTCTACATCCCTGAAATTATTAATCGCAAGAAGGTTTACAGACAATGATAATAGTTTATGTGTGATTAACAATTTAACATTCGTTTATAATTTAGTTCAGAAGCCTCAGCCGTGCAGCTGCCTACTTCTGGAGTTGTTTAGAGAATGGAGTAGCAGTGCCCAGCACACTAATACATACGCATTGAATGCACTTTCTGACTGCTGGGATCCAGAGCTGTGTAAATATGCTAGTGTCCTGATGATTTACTGATCATTTTCACTTCTATGATTCACATCCGTTGTCACAGTACTTACAAAATTGATATATACCACACCTCACTCAGGCATCACATGACCTAGAAAAAAACAGTTTCATCCCTCCTCCTCCGCCCAGGTGTCACTTGGAAGCACCCTTGGTGATCGTACTCTGGAATATTGAGTACAAGAATATCGCGGCACAGTAATATCGTGGACAAAATATCAAAAGGTAAGTGCATAAAGGAAAGAATAGATTTACTACACTTAACTCCACATCTATGTACCCTGAAGATACATAGATTGTCAACTCTATATTAGAAATTAGGAAAAGAAAATCTATGCAATGCATACTTATATTCCATATTTTGTCCCTCGATATTCTGTCTATGATAATTGTGACCCATGAAATTCTGTAGTCAATTTTCAGGATCTACACCTTCTTGGTTCGGCTCAAAAAAGATCCCATGACCCACCATTGAGTCTGCAGTCGCCAAGTAGTAGGGTTTAAATAGGTTTAAATAGGGAGGAATGTAAGCACTGGAGTAAATAAGGCAGTCGGAGTAATGAAGATTCCTAGTAAGTAATTGGAGCATTACATTTTCAATCCTCACTTTTCCCGGTTCTTAGAAACTTGAGGCTGCACCAAAGCAGCATATTACATCTTGATCCAAAAAAAGAAATATGCCATTCATTTTGTAATGCCACACATCTGTTTATTTAATTATGCAAAATACACCAAAAGGTAACTAAGCAGAGACCGCAGTGTCCAAACCAGTGGTTCCAAACTTCAAGGTGATTAAGTTTCCTACATCCAGAGTATAATGAGAAATAAATGTAGAAGCAGTGACCCAGGTAGCAGCTCGACAATGTCTTGAAGAGAAGCCCCTCCACTTCTGCCGATAAAGCCTCGATTCCCTAAGCAGTTCGCATTTGAATGCACCAGTTTAAGGGACTCCCTTTAGCATTTTATTCTCTTACTACCTTAGCCTCATAGGCTAATAAAATAGCAGACCTGATAAAATAACTCAGGGTACGAGAAGATTATCACCCATTCGAAAGGCCCTAAAATTCACAAAAAGTCAGTCTGAAAACCAAGATGAACATCTTCAGAAAATGCAGCTTTTCCTCTTCTCCTGAAGAGGGATTAAGAAAAAAAAAAAAAAAAAAGAACAATGCCAGAAATTATATCAGGTTATGCCCTAATAACACAATGTCTGCAGAAGCAGACACAAAAAACAGCCTGCGTGGGGGGACAACAAAGGATTCTTTATGGGCCCAAACATGGATGGGTCCAAGGGATCCATAGGTGGAGTAGGGATAAATCTTTTTGCTAGGTTATGTGATATCAGAGGGGAGGTTGTTATACATCAGTTTTGAAAAAACTGAAACAAGGTATGGGTGGTGAGGGAAAAGGAATTGCCCAGGAACTGATGGCAATCAGCTTCTTTAGATTTTTCGGCTGCATTAATTGCTGCACACCTGGCTCTGGAGTGGAAAGAGCCACTGACAATTTGAAACATAGGAAATTAAGTTGGGACTTACAGAACCAATCAAGAAAAGTAATATGGTGCCCTCTGCTTAATTATTGTTGATAGTGATGAAACGTAAGGGCCCCTTTGTCTAAACACTTAGGGACCAGTACACAAAGGTATATTTAGACCAAAAGTCGACGTTTAGACCAAAAGTCAAACTTTACTACTTTACAGTATTCACAAAGGTAAGTTACATGTAGATTCTTTACGACTGTGGAGGTTCCGCAATCTCTGCACTCGTGGTGGAATTCCGCCCCGAGTGTGGGGATTCTGCCCCAGTTCCACCCTGAGTGCAAAGATTCTGCCCGAGTGTGGAACCTCTGCCCTGAGTGTGAATACTCCGCAGTTGGAAAGATACTACTCGTAACTTACCTTTGTGAATTCCAAAAAGCAGTCTAACTTTACCTGTGTGAATCGGGCCCCTAAACTTTGACCCATAGTGCACACATAAACAGTTGCGGCCCGTGTAGGTAAGCGCAGTGGAGTAGTGGGGCGGGGGTGGGGGGTGGAAGTGGCAAATGATGAAATAGTGAAAATAAATAAATAAAAGCACTTAACTTGCGCTTGCCACAGCACCAAGTCTATGATGCGGTGAGCTCAAGGTAAGTGTTTTTATTTATTTTTCCCTATTCATCGTTTGTCACTTCCACCCCCCCACCCCGCCTCACCGCACTTCCCTGCACAGGCCGCCACTGCACATAAAATTATCCTCGTTTCATTTGTTGCTTATTTTGGTGTGTGCTATGGTGATTTTGAGAAAACAGTTCAAATCAGGATTTAATACATAAAGGTAGATTTTAAAAAACATGAAACGTTTCTCTCTTTTTAGAGGAATGAAGGACAGGAAACATTACTCCAAGAAATGCTGTATTAAGAGCAGCAGGATACTAAAACGCTAGCTATCTGATTCACACATGCTAGTGAAAGTCTAATTAAATATTCCAATAACAGGAAATCTTCCTAACAAACCGGCTGCCTCCGTGTTTGTGCTGACAGCAAGATAAAATATGTCCTTCTTTGCTGCATTAATCTGATGAGAAGTCTTTGAACTTCTTAATCAAACAATAGAAAACCAAGATCAAAAGAGGCAAACTGAATTTTACTGCCCAAGCAGTTTCAGGAACTTCATGATTTGCATGGAGTATGGTGAAACACATTCTGGATATCCTCATAAAAACAGGGTCTGCTTTGGAATAATATTAAATTAAATAATTTGAGCTCTCATTAAAGAAAACAAAAGAAAAATACAGGTATATCTTTTTCTTGACATAATATTAAAAAGCAATAAATTAAGCAGGCATTAACAAAGTGAACGGTTGTAACTGCATTATACAGAAACTCTTTTTGTGTTGGAAAGTTTGTGGTTATATTCTTGGCCACGATGTTGGTCTTACTCACTGGGCACTTTCCTGTTCCCCTCTGTTTCTGGAGGTCAAGCAGCTAGCTGCTGCCAACCACAAAACCCTGGGTGGCAGTCATTTCCTGAACCTATGAGTTGTGCCTAGGCTTCCGGGTTGCCTAAAGGCAGTGCTGAATTTCTGTCCCAATGGTAAGCCTTCGGATTGAGGCAATCCCCTCCCCTACTGGAGTGAAACAGCATTGCCCACCCGGGACAAGTTAAGTGAGACCTGAAGTGTAGGTGAAAGGGTGTGTGCAGGTGTATGCGTGTGTGTGTATGTTTGTGAGAATGTGCATGTTGTAGGTCCCTGTCTGCCGCCTGTAAAGGACTTAAACAAAACCACTATGGTGGGAACTGTGTTAATCCAGGGACTGCAAAAGTAACTGAGCACTGCGAACTAATGAAATGAGGTCATCTGCACCTAAGTCTTGATACCTGCCCACAGGAGGGTGAACAAATAAAGGGTAACTTCATGAAATTACTTAAAGGAGGGACACCCAGGAAAGGTGGGCCAGGATCCAAGGCCCAATAGCCCAAGCACCAATGTAGTAATTGTACTTGTAGTCCGTTCGGTGGATTATTATATTGTGAGTGTGTATTAAAGTACTCCTATTTACTAAAATAAGGCATTCAGCTGGACAATCTGTTGTTGTGCTGCTGGATAATTGTTTTGCTTCTCAGTCTGCGCACCCCCACGCTACCTTCCTGAGAAGTCTCTGTCACTACCACTGAGAGTCAATTGCTGAAGCGGTTGTACTTGGCCCAGGTTTGCAGAGTCATGGAAGGATGAACCCTTGGAAATCAGAGGCAAATGGCCTCATCCACCCTGGCTGGGGCCCAGTAGGTGCTATGTGTTCCAAGGCCCCCGCATGTGATCTAGAAATTGGTGGCAGCACTGGGATCCTGTAAAACCCAGACCTGTGTTTGGATAGAGGGCGGGGGGTTCACAGGATCAAGTGAGCTACATTAAAGACCAATTAAAGAAACTGGAGGAGAGGGAAGAAACTGTGATGGACTCTGGGGAAGTTCCCATGGTAGGAACCCATGGTGGGAGTGTTATGGATTCAGGCTCACTAAGCCCGTACCACAAGTTTTCCCCTGGTGCACCCTATGTGCATCCCCAAATTTGCTTTCCAATGTTTCCCCAAATCAAACACTACCACCAGTTTCTATTTGCAGTGTTGCCTCAAACGTGGCTAGCTCACAGGTTTAACAAAGAGTTGAAGCAGCAAGGCTTAAGCCCAATGGAGAGAAGAACTCTCAACAGAATGGTTCAAAACTTCCTGGTAAGGCCTGGGCAATTCCTGAGGCCCAAGGGAGAACACAAACAGATAGGGAATTGGATTCTGGGCCAAGAATAGGGGTGTGGGAAATTAGCATAATTTGCGTTCACACAATTGAGCTAAATTTCAGCAAAATTATGTGAATTTATAAATAATATGCGAAATGCAAATCCGTCATTTTGCAGTAAAAATAGTGCACGAAAAGGAAATCGCCATGTGCGTTTATGGTAAATGTTTACCGCTAATGGCATTGTAGCGTAATTTTAGCAGTTTTGCCTAACAAGGGTAATACAAAATTCCAGAAATTATGCAAAATACTCCAGCATAATTTAGGGCTAGTTAGGAATAGCAAAAGGAAAAAAAGAGTATAGGTAGGTTCTTCCAAGCCCCGGGTGATTACTTGTTTTAACTGTAGCAAGGAGGGACATTACAAGAGAGGACGTCAGGTGAGAAAATCTTGTTCCAGTT
The DNA here is from genome assembly GCA_963921515.1 of Calotriton arnoldi. Lineage (NCBI taxonomy): Eukaryota > Metazoa > Chordata > Amphibia > Caudata > Salamandridae > Calotriton > Calotriton arnoldi. The sequence goes on along the minus strand of CAWUFW010001738.1, from coordinate 2,586,371 downwards.
GCACCCATGATAGCAAGGGTGTTGACTGTATGTGAAAGGATTCAATTGGCCCTGTTGCACTCATCCTAGTAGCTATTGACATTTTGGAGAAGGCTCAGATGCTTTGAAGCACATTTAGCAAAACACAATGGGGTCTGTTTTAGAAGCTAGTATGAATGGCAGGAAGTTAATTTCCTCATAGATATATGAGCTTATAGGACTATGGTTGCAAGGAAGTATCTGAAAGCTCAAGAGATTCTCCCTGGTGCTAATGGCACAGGCTTAATATTCAGTAGAGAGGACACAGAGTACCAATTTGCTGAAGATGAGGTAGACATCAATGGCAATTCAGCCATTATTGATGTAAGGATGTGACAGAGCAAGGTTCTGGATGACTGTTGGGCAATGATTTGCTTGCCCCTGATTTAGTATCAGGACCAGAAACATGCATGACTTTGACAACATCAGCTGTGTTGAAAAATCACAGGCTGTACATGAGGTTCGGCAAGAGACTGAGACCATCACTAGGCCTGATTCACAAATGTAACTTACACCTTTGAGTATGTTTATACTTTTGAGTAAATGTACTACTTTCTGGTATCACAAACTGCACTTATGCAGTACGTCCAGCAATATAGATGGCCAACCAGTGGCACTGCAACACCCTCCCACAGAAAAAGATGGAGGTAGAAACTTACTCCAAAAGTGTAAGTTACTACAAATTGCAGTTAGTAAATACTGAAAAGTAATAAACTTACTCAAAAGTGTGCATTACTACAAAAGTGCAGTTTATGAATAGCACTTTTTAGTAAGTTTTGTAGTACTACAACTTACTACAAAGTGCAGTTTGTGAATCAGGCCCAGAGTTTGATAAGCGCTTATCTCTTAAGTCCTGATCCATCCTCATCACACCCATTGCTCTTAAAGCACCCCATGTAGTTATTTCTTTCTTAGTCGAGCTATACAAAAAGCAGAGTCATGACACTGAGTTCATTAACAAAAGGCTTGAAATCCTGACCTTCCTTATTAAATTCTTTTTGCCACCATGTGATGCATTGCATAGTGGAGTTTGCTTTAAGAGAGTAGCATCTAACATACCAAGTAAATTTCGTCAGAACTCTTGGGGAGGCCAGGATGCAGAATTACGTGACACAGTATGTTCCAATAGTATCTAGGTGTGGACATATGAACAAATTTGGGAGGGGGTTTTGGGTTGGGTAAGTGAGTTAGATACGCTGAACAATCATGCCTGAGTAGTTACTGTGTTTCCCATTTTACTCTACCTTTTCCACTACCTCTGCCTTGTTCTGATGGCTGGCTATAAACTCTTAAGGTGGGAAATGTGTGACTGTACTAAGGGGTGATGATCTTTGAGGAGGCAAATAACAGCATCTCCACTTCTGTATACTTCTTGCGCTGTTGCCATTGTAGGGAAAACATTGTCTCTAATAAGATTAGAGATCTTGAGGTTACTAAACGTTAGAGCAAAAGGAGGCATACAATGAAAGTAAATTGTTTATTGGCCACCTAGAGCAATGTTTTTGTCAATGTTTAGCCAAACTCTCTGTCACCCATATGTATGCATAACTGGTACAATCATCGCTCTTGTTAGTGCTATTGACAAAAGACCTAAGCAACATAATCAGGCCATCTTCTGTTACTACAATGGTCAATATTAATTATAATACAAATGGCAGTCTAGTAGCCAGAGTTATCAACTGAGCAACGAGGGGATTCATTCCTCCAGTTGTGCAAAAGCATATATCAGACTTTTCCTTCAGTGGAAAGGGGATCTTTCACCTCTCAATTGGTTGGCTACGTCTAATTGCAACATTTAGGGGTCGATTCCGATCTCGGCCGGTAGGGCACCGAATCGGATTCGGCTTAACCGGATCCGATTCGGAGCCCTATTTCCCGACCGATTCGTACGTGCGTCCGGGCGAGCGAGTACGATGCGTGCGCTCGTGAAATCGCCGACCGACTCGTTCGCAGGACCCGACCGCTCTGACCGACTCGCACAGGGACGACTCGCACCGCGCAATGGAGACGTTCCCCGGCCGGGTAAGTACGATGCGCACCTCGACCGCTCCGACCGACTCGCGCAGTCCGGCTCCAAGGAGCTGTCGGAGCCGCACTTTGGGGGTCCGTGTCGGACCCCCCTGGAAGCGTAGGTGCGCGAGTCGCACACAGGGGGACCCATGGGTCCCCCTACACGTGCAAGTACGGCGCGAGCCCGCATCGACGCGAACACGCTGTAGGGGCGCCCTTGTTCGCGTCGTGCCCATTGAGTCAATGGGAGCCCGTGTACGCGTCGTACGACTGGCTCCCATTGACTTCAATGGGAGTCCGACCGAAACGAGTCCGATAGCATACGTGCGCATCGTACTCGTTCGGTCGGGCTGCTAGGGTCCGATTCGGTCGGAAATCTCTCCGGGTCCGGCTCGGTCGGGGAGATTTCCGGCCTGAATCGGAATCGGCCCCTCAGTCTTTATCAACTTTGCTGCCACCTCTTGGAGGCATGTTTCCTCCTACAACTATTATATCTGTACCCAAAACCCCTAGTTGAACGCTGAAAATGAAGAAAGACCCTTGGTGGGGTGCAGAAGAGGCAATAGGCAATTAAACTGGGGTAGAAATGGGCCAGGAGTCAAAAGGCGGCTTCTGTGGTAATTATTTCTATTGCATTTTACATTGCACCTATTTTCTCTTCTGTAGATGATTTTATCACTAGAATCAATGTGACCTAGAGTATTGCAAATAATTCATAATGTACCTCAACTGAATGTGATAGGTAATAGGAATATTCAACTGATTAGCATTGTGGAATGTCTTTAAATCTCTAATTCTGAATGAGTGATGCTCAAGGTGATATCCAAGGCTATTCAAAGTTCAAGTGACGTGATTGCATTTGCCACATATGCCATTGCTTCATTATTCACCCTGTACATGTGGTGCGACAGTACTTTCATCAAAGGATATAAAGATATCCGCAGTCAGGTAGAATTTGATGGGAGAGCTGCCTGTCACTATTCATGCTCACAATGTTATGATTTGGAGATTTACAGGCACTATGCCCTTTTTTGATAGGGATAACTTCCTTTCTTACTGTCCAAATTTCAAGTGCTATCCAGGATGAGTACAAGTGAATAAGTACTCTAGAGATTCTTTCCTTTGAAGCAAGGACAGAAGGCATTTTGAGAATCATGCAGGTTGCTGTATTCATCAGAAAATTGGTCAAGGCTAGCTGGAGCAATGCATGGGAGCTGTGAGCCTTTAAAGTAGTCAAGAAAGGATTACTGTTCAATTAATAGCCTTTTGGAATGCAGCTGGAATTAAGCTCCACATATACGGCTGACAAATCATAGGCTTCCTTTACAAGCATCATTTTATTATGTTGCAGGAGACTTGAGGGCAGATTTACTAAGGTTTCATGCAGGGGAGCACAGCAACAAAAGTGGAATGGAGAGAGTACAACACCACATCTACTAAGATATGGTGATGTTTCTCTCTTCTCCTGCTCTGGTGGACTTTAATTTGCTGTGTGCCAACACACAACTTTGCCCCATTGTGCACCATGCTATGTTTTGACATAGTTTAAGACTTTGCCCGCTTTGTATGTGTGCTATAAAGTGCAGAACACATGCAAAGTTCAGAGCGTTTTGAGAAAAGAATACATTTCTCAAATTTTACCCCTGCCTCAAGGAGGCATTCACTTTTTGGTAGGGTTTTTTTAGTATGGGTCTGGTGTAAAAATCCATGGGTGGTTGCATTGGAGTGCCCTGTACCTATGGAATACTCTTTGATGCAAAGTAGCTCAAAGTAGCCCAAAGTAGCCCAAAGCGCTCCTTTGGAGCTATTTTCAACTGCAAATCAGAAGTAAATCCCAAAACAGACTTTCTGCCAGATTGCATCACTTGTGTGGTGCAAACCTGGGACAAGTATTAGTAAGTCTGACCCCTGGTGGGTTGAGAAAATTGTCATAGAGAATTATCAAGTTTTTACATCTAATGCAGTCCTTTATACACGAGGGGAATCCAAGGGTGGGATATTTATTGCTATATTTTAACTCCCTCCGCTGGGGCATTACATTCTTGAGACTGTCTTCAGAACCAGTTGCAGCATTAGAGGTTTGAATGAGGCTGGGCAGTGGACTTAGTATAGATTTGGCCAACAAAAACTGTTTCTGGAAGGCCCAAACATAAAGAAGCCCTACCAGATCTATCTGGAGCATGTGATAACATAGAGAAGAGGTGTTTGGCTTTTTGCACAACTTTAGTCCATGGTGTCAAAACGAGATACTATGAAATCTGCACATATTATGATAATGCACCTTATTGAATGCTGCTTTGTGGAGAAATGAATCCCTCAATAATAATCCTAGCATAGACTTAGGAGAACTTCAAGTTCTTTATATCTTGATTCTTGATATTTTTCCACCTAGGGTCTTCAGATTTCTGAACCCTCACAAACATTGAGACATAACAGCTAGTGATATAACTATACGTCGTTCATCCCTTTCCATTAAAGATTAACCATTGTTATTCTTCCAAAATGACAGCAATCATTTAGCGAAGACCTCCACCCTTGAAATTTCAGGCATAAAGTCTATTCTTACTAGCCAATGTGGATCCTCACGAGGAGCGCAGGACCAGAATGTGAGTACCTATATGTTACAGTTGTTTGTTAGGTATGTATTTGGGAATTAGATAAAGAGATGGTTACAATCTTTAATGACCATCTTTGTAAGAGCGGGAACATGTGCATCCATATTTTCTCAGACTTTTGCTTTCTAGGTGGGCTGAAGACCTGATAAAGTGGAGAATTGTCCAGGAGAGCAGTTGGCAATGGATGTCAGCCATCCTTTTCTGGAGGGAGTTAGTAAGAGAGATGGAAAAGTCAGCCATTGCAGCCAGCCTTCCTTATATAATCTGAAATATATATTGATATAGTGAGTGACAATTTATCCCAGAATCATAATATTATTATTGCAGTTATACAAAATATTGTAGTAGGTTTTAAGAATCTTAGACTTTAATTGGTCATCATTGTACAAAATTACAAGTGTTATGTTGATTGATGACTATCACTGCTAAGTGCTCTGATTTTGCCAAAAATAATGAAAAGGAGTTTGTAATGTAGGAACCACTACCATTAAGTAGGTGCCCTGGTGCTGAAAGAGTCTACTAGGCAGGCGCAATGGGAAAAAGAAAAGATCAACAGAAACGCCAGGTTTCCTGGCCTTTCTGGGAATTAGGATAGTGAGGTGCAATACACAGAAAAAAGGGAGGATATTCCAAAGCTTAGGAGCAAGATATGAAAAGGCAAGACCTCCCTGATGGGCCCATTGAATGCGAGGAACATTAATGAGCAAGGCCAGAGCAGATTGCAAAGTGCGTCTGGAAACACAGTGAGTCACTGTGGTGCATATGTACACTAGACCAACCTTTTGATAGGCATGATGGAAAATACACAGTGCCTGTTTCCCAATGGTAAACTTACACGTTTGTGTAAGTTTACTATTTTTTGATATTCAGAAACTACAAGTTAAATTTTACTAATAGTGATTTTACAAATGAGGAAACTCCATAGTCAGGGTGGAGAACTCCACACATAAAAATATAGGACAAGATAGGAGAAGTTTATTTCCTATCTCTCTCTTCTCATTCGTACTCTGATCCTCATCTCCCCTAAACCATCATCTTTGATTTGTTTTTCTTCCATGCCTTACCTTACTTTTCAGCTCTCTCGATCCTGCCTCCTTCCTCTTCTCTGTCCTTTGCATCTCCTTGCCCCAACCCATCTCAATAGCTACCCATTCCATGTCTCTTCTGAAATCCATGTCCTATTACTCCTCTTCCATCTATATCCGCCCTGTCTTCTCTCTGTCCTCTTCAAATCCAGCTGTTTCTCATCTTACTTTCCTTGTGCATTCATCTCCTCTCCTTTGCTATCTGTCACTCTCCTCTACCCTACCATGTAGTTCCCTCTCTCATGCCATTTCTCCGACCTCCCTACTTACGATCTTTCCATTTCACTGCTTTGTATTTTCCATCTCCTTTTTATCCCCATCACCCTCTTAGCTACATTTCCCATCTCTCCCTCTTGTTTTGTCTCCTATGTTACGTTTATAGTCTCAACTAATCCCTATCTTCTTTCACCTGCACTACATTCTCATCTCCCTTCCTTTCCTTTCCCCTGCCTATTTCTCTCCTCTCCGAGCACATTATTTGTCCTTTACTGTCCTGTCTCTCCTCTCCCACTTTATCCTTTAATTTTATTTGCATTTGGCAACAAGTCACAAAATATAAAAACACATACGCACTTGGAAATTAGAAAGCAACCTCTAGTGAAGAAGGGGGTGGGGTTTTCTATGACAGAGAAGTTTGAGTAAGGACAGTGTACTCGCTAGTCACTATTGTAAAGCAGGTAAAATAGAAAAATAACAAATTAAACAAAGAAGGGTGGTGGGCAGCTACATCAAATACATGACTCTCCTTTATTTTTCTATGTTGGCCCAAATCTGTTTTTACATTCTCTATGGTCTTGCATGATAGAGTCCTATGATGAAATAGTGATTTGTTTACATTATACTTAATGGCATTTCATAAACGTGTGCCTTGTGGAACTTAAATACCTATGTAAACATCTTCAAGAGACATTACAGAACAAGCTAGGGGGTCACAAAAAGACAAGCAAATCACTTGGGGAAGGGTTTGAGGAAATTAGTAGGTAGCCTACTACAGTTTCAATTGTTTTCTTTCCTGGCATTGGTATGGTTGTCATTAGTTGTTGCCACTCTAATCTACCAGTTCTAGAGCTGGACTAGCAATCTTCAGAACTGAACTCTAATATCATATGCTTTTGCTAATACCCTAAGAAATGATGGTGATTACTACGACCACATACGACAATGAGACTATCGATCCTATGCGTATCAAATATCAACTAAGTAAAAGCGTCTTTCTGTTCCCTATAATTTGGTTCACACCCCTTCCTCCTCCTCCTTCTGATGTTTGGATGGGTTTTGGTAAAGCTTAATTCAGCTATTTGCCTTGCGTGAGTGCTACAAGAGGTTTTCCTTGGCTTCTATCAGCAGTCAGAGCTGTCTGAGGCTGTTTCTAAGCTTTTCTGCTATATTTTCCCCCAATCTTCTTTCCTAATTAATTCTTGAATGTCAGTTATCGTCATAGGAATTTAGGTTGGCAAAAGTTATTTGTTAGTGAATTAACAGACCCTCACCTGTTCATACCTCTCTGCTTCTTTCTCTCTCCTCTCCAGTGTACAAACACTATAAGCATCTTGTTGATCGAGCGCTTGGGGTCTAGAGTCCTTTTTTTCTTTATTTGCCATTCGTTTTAGCCCAGCGCCTCTTTCAACATTTATTCACCTCTTTCTCATATCCTCTTTAAAAAGGGCTTCATGTGTTTGGCTTTTTGGAAGAAAAGTCCTCTCTAGGAACTTGATAAGTTTGGGTCTCCAAACAGGAGTTTTCAAAGTGGTCCTCTCAAAATATGCATATTTACTCTCAGCCTGAGGAGTAGCTGCCAGACCTTGCAATGATCTTCAAATTACCGTCTGAGGAGGATATGCCATGCTATATGTTTGACCATAAATGGAGCTCCCAAAGGATAATAACATTTGGGATCGTTGCCATCAACACCCTCCACAAACATCTGTCTGGCATAGTTCTGGATTCCAGTTTCTGCCCACCTTGATAACAAAGAGTGTGTCTAGCTGCTTACAGGCAAACTCAGTTTGGGATTTGGATTTGAATTGGGCAGTTTGGAGTATGACATTACTGTGTTTGCCCTGATGGCACATTTCCAGTTCTGCCACCTTCCTTTCTCATCCACACATGCAGACTAGCCAAACCAAAATATGTGGGTGCCGTGAGAGAAGTGTGGTGGATGGTAAAGGTAGAATAAGGTTTCCCCCAAACCCATGTCATTCTTCTGCACATTACTCCCTAATGGCAGTCCTTCAGCTATTTCGCATTGCAGATCCACACCACGTAAGCCAATCACCCAATCCTGTTTTATCCTGCACTGCATAGTCGAGGTGTAACCTTTCACCTCCCTGGTGCTACTCACCTCTCGTCACTCTGGTTCCATCCTTCCCATAGAGCCAGTTGAATGTTGTCCAAGGATGTCGATGGAGAGAGTGATGGGAAATGGTTGGCACAGATGGGCAGACAATACATCCACTGGGAAAGGGGCTGTAGCAGCAACTAGGCAGCAAATAATTAGCTCAGACCATCGAAATGATTCACCTTATGGGCAGCAGGAAATGGAACTGGCAAGGAGAGTGGAAACAGAACTTGCAAAAAGTCACACTAGGAACAACCAGGGGAGAAGCAGGAGGGTTACTCAGATCCTACTGTGCCTGTTGCTTCTCACATTTCCACTTAACACTGTTTCATACTCTCTCCACTGTTTCTCTCTTTCTCTTTCTCTCTCTTTCTTTCTCCTCTTCTCTCTTTCCCTCCTCTCCATTTTCCATTCCACTCCTCTCATCCTTCCTGCTTCTCTCACCACCCCATCATTCATCCTTCTTCTTCTACTTGTACTTTTCCACTCTATTTCCAGTATGGCTTTCCTGTGTTACTTTTTCTCTTGTGCCTCTGTCCTTTCAGGTGCTGCCTTTTTTCTCCCGGGCTCTGTCTCTGTCCATCTCTCTTCTCTCAAGTGTCACTTGTCTCCCTTATCCCATTTCTCTGCTCCTATCTCCCTTTCCCTTTCTCTTCCTTTCATAACTCCTGCATGTCTCTTCTCCCTTACTTTGTCTCTCTCCTCTCATTTGTCCTATCTCTTTCCTTGTCCCCTGTGTCTCTCTAGTGACCTTTTTATCTGTCTTCTCCCTTATATTGCTCTGTCATCTCAACTACTCTGTCTCTATCCTCTCCCCATCTCACTCCACCCTCATAACTGGATCTTCTAACCTGTCATCGTTCTCCTATCCCTTGTCTCTATCTTCTCTGTTTTCATCTCTCTCGCCCACCTATTTCTCTCTGTGTCTTCCCCCTCTCCCTGCAGACTCCTCCACCTTATGGCTCTCTTCCCTACTTGCCGTTTGAAAGCGTAATTGGCAGATGGAGAGATCACTTGTTGTTGAAAGGTTTGAAAGTCCTTGCGTCATTCGTTTTGCAGGCTTTGAGGATGAGGAAAAGCGTCTTAAGTCTACAAACGTTGTACTTGTCATGCTTATAAGCACATATCTTGCATAAAATACTAATGTGCACGTGTTGCAAAGAAATGTGATAGAATTTGTGTACATTGTACTTTCGCTTAGCTCACTATGTGTGAATGATCTCCATTATATGTAGGGGTGGGCATAACTTGCGTAATTCTGTGTAGCGTAATCATGCAGCATTACCTAAGAATTCCACGAGATTCTGTTCGAAATACGCAAAAAGAGTAATTCTGTGTTTAGCGCTAGTACTTACCACAAAAATGCTCCCTTGCATCTAAAATGGACACAATGATGCATTTTGCTCTAAGAAATAGCGCTAAATGCAGCAGAACACTCCCACTCACTAAATGTGCTCTTACTGTAAGATTTTTTTACCCCAAATTACTCTTAATTACACAAGCAGGAGTATTGGTAATTCCATGTGAAAGAATAACGCGAAACTACTGAAATTACTCCGGCGTAATCAACATTTTGCCCAACCATAGTTACATGCCACTTTCCAAGTTTAAATACAGCGTCACCTATTGTATTCTAAGGTGGTAAGGTGCCCAGTCTATGGCGTCAACTGCCAATATTAAATCAAGGAGTACTTTTGATGCTTACCAGCATTTATGAGTGATCTTCAGCAAGCCAACAATAACGCCAAGTGATACTGTTCCCATGCTCAGTATTGGATATAATTTGAGTTCAGGTATATTTATTATTTTATTTATATAATGTTACCAGGTGATCATTTGTTGGAAAGGGGCTGGAAGAATTTTAAAATTAATAAGCTAGTAAAACATTTCCATATATGAAGCATTCAGTTTGGACATATTCTGCAGACTTGGTTGAAAAGTTCACTTTGTAATTGTAAGTTTAAACCCAATATTTTTATATGCTGCATTTTTCATCTAGATGTATTATAATGTTCCAAGAAAGGTTTGCAATTGTAATCTTTTAATCTTTTTCAAACATTAACAATGACTGTGCTGTCAAATTCAACAACAGCAGCAGAACATATACAGTCTAATAATACACGTCTATCTACAAAACAAATCTAGTATAAGGGATTGTTTCTTGGAAGAACTCTCTGCGGTCTGGCTCTGCACTTTGTTACTGCTGTTAAATAAATATGTAAAGGGTTTTATGTTATCTCCTCTACTCCCACAATACGTTTGCATTGTGGAACATTCACAGTTTCATAGTTTCTACTCAAAACGTGTATGATTCATATGTCCTCACAGAAATCGAGGTCATTTTCACATTCCCTTGTAGATGAATAATATCTATCTATCTATCTATCTATCTATCTATCTATCTATCTATCTATCTATCTATCTATCTATCTATCTATCTATCTATCTATCCAAATATCATACATCTATCTTCATCTAGATATCGCTATAGATATATTATGTTTCTTTGGAAAATATTCTTTTACCTCACTTGCCCTTCAAATGTAAATATTGTTTGATTAATGTTCAGTTGATTAACAAAGCATGAAAGCAGGGAATCAAGGAGGAGGAATTTAGGGGCAGATTTACGTTAAACTAATGCAGCGCGGTGCAGCAAGTTGCTTTGCTGCGCCGCGCTGCGTTAGTTTGGAAAGCACAGGGATGCGACATATTTACAAGAATATGTCGCATCTCTGTGCTTCCCCCTGCGCTGGCGCACAAACTGCAGCCATGCGCCGGCGCAGGCACCCTTGCACCATGGTGCAAGGATGCCTGCGTCGTGGGCAGATTGTTTTTGTGCAGGAAGGGAACCTTCCTGCACAAAAACAATCACTACAACCATTTTCCTCTTTCAATGCGTGCTGCAGAATGCAGCACGCATTGAAAGAGGAAAAACGAGGAGAAATGAAAACATTTCTCCTCGTTGCGCTTCTCTACGCCACCTCTAGGGTGGCGTAGCTTTCAGACGCATCTCCAGAGTTACGATTTCTCGTAATTCTGGAGATGTGTCTTGTTCCATGAGTGTTGCGTGGGAACACCCACAGCAACACCCATGGAACGCCCCTTCACCGCAAAGTGCTGCGTGTGAAGGGGCCGTATTTACAAGGAGAGGAAAAGTCACGCAGAGTGGCTTTTCCTCTCCTTGTAAATATGGAGCAGCCCCCTGCGCCACCAGTACGTCACGAAAAGTGACGTACTGGTGGCGCAGGGGGCTCGTAAATCTGCCCCATAATGTCTAGAGCCTAGAGCGTTTCAACAAATTGGCTCTGTTGCTACATGGAATAAATCACTGCCATCACTATTCTCTGAAGAGCATTTTTTCTTTGTGCAGCAAGACACAGTATTCAACACACACACACACACATATATATATATATATAAATATATATATATATATATATTTATATATATATAAGTCACCATATCGCAGAACTCTGCGCACTTGCACTTAAGACTTGCTGGAAAGTTCTGTTTGTACCCGTGATCAAGGCGTGTAAACGCCGAAACGCGTTGGGCTAGTTTGGCCATGAAATAAATCCCACGAAAGGAACTTCGTTGTGGTGGTAAATACTTTTCAGGACGGAGTGCGTGTTGCGCAAAGTTCTGCGATCTGATGACTTTGGTATGAAAGGGGTTTCCTCTAACCCCGACACGCACCAGGCTGTTGGTCGCCGGCAAACTGAAGATGGTGGAACTGAATATATATATATATCACAAAATTCTCCGATGCCCAGAAGGAGAGGAAAGAAAATGCGTGCTACTGCAAGTTCTTATTTATTTGATAATCTCGGAACATGAAACATAGTGTGCCTTCCCCTACGCGTTTCAGTTTAACAACCTTAATCATGGGTACAAACGGCAAAATGATACAGCTGCTGTCTATTTGTAGCAGTAGTAGTCCAGTGAGCTATCCAATTGGATACCAATACTGATACATTTTGGTCTTGATAGTACAATATGATTTGATTACGCTCTACAAGGAGCATTCCAACTGGTACAGTCATTTTTGGCATAAAATCACTGCTTTAAATTATTTCACCCTCCATTGGGTCACTTAAAACATGTTCCTTCCCTTGAACAATTTCACTTGCTGTCCCACGTGTGGCCCCAATCTTCATGGACCCACGGGCCCTCTACGCAGTGATCTGCGATAGTACCTACCGCCTTCAATTCTCCCGGCGGTGCAATACTAATGTTGACGAGGTGGTGCAACCTCCGGTCGGCGTTGAGCTCCGCCGTAAATAAGTCACAAAATTCTCCGATGCCCAGAAGGAGAGGAAAGAAGATGCGCGCTACTGCAAGTTCTTATTTATTTGATAATCTCGGAACATGAAACATAATGTGCCTTCCCCTACGCATTTCAGTTGAACAACCTTAATCATGGGTACAACCGGCAAAATTATACAGCTGCTGTCTATTTGTAGCAGTAGTAGTCCAGTGAGCCATCCAATTGGATACCAATACTGATGCATTTTGGTCTTGATAGTACAATATGATTTGATTACGCTCTACAAGGAGCCTTCCAACTGGTACAGTCGTTTTTGGCATAAAATCACTGCTTTAAATTATTTAACCCTCCATTGGCTCACTGAAACATGTTCCTTCCCTTGAACAATTTCACTTGCTGTCCCACGTGTGGCCCCAATCTTCATGGACCCACAGGCCTTCTACGCAGTGATCTGCGATAGTACCTACCGCCTTCAATTCTCCCGGCGGTGCGATACTAATGTTGACGAGGTGGTGCAATCTCCGGTCGGCGTTGAGCTCCGCCGCCAATTAGTCACAAAATTCTCTGATGCCCAGAAGGAGAGGAAAGAAGATGTGCGCTACTGCAAGTTCTTATTTATTTGATAATCTCGGAACATGAAACATAGTGTGCCTTTCCCTACGCGTTTCAGTTTAACAACCTTAATCATGGGTAGAAACGGCAAAATGATACAGCTGCTGTCTATTTGTAGCAGTAGTAGCGCATCTTCTTTCCTCTCCTTCTGGGCATCGGAGAATTTTGTGATATATATATATATATATATATATATATATATATATATATATATATTCACTGAAAAAACCATAGGTTTTAGGGAAAGTTATAGTTAGTTGGACATTGCACTCGTACAAAACCCGTGAAATTCCCCGTTATAGTTAGTTCAGCTAACTATAACTCGCGCCCCGCAATGCACTGCTGATGACATCACATATTACATCACTCATGACATGGTCAGTGACATCACTGATGACATCACTGATGACATCTCAAATGACATCACTGATGACATCACTGATGACATCATCCAGTGACTGTGTGTTTGTGTAAAGTTTAAATATGTTTAATATATATAGGGAAAGGCATATTGAAGAATGAGTGGGTGTATAAGCGTCTGAATGGATGATTTAGTAGGTGCGTGACTGAGTCTATAAGTGAGTGATTAAACGTATCTTACTGGATGCATGGGTGAGTGACTAAACTGTGTGAATGTCTGTATCCGTCTGTCTGTTGTTGTGTAAGCAGCTGCATGGGTTTCTGACTAGCTAAATGAGTGTCTATATGGGTAATGGATTGGTTCTCTGAGTATTTGTATGGGTGCCTCAGTGTTTGTGTGGGTGGGGTGTGTGTGACTCTGTGCATAGATGTGTGAGTGGGTGATTCACTGGGTGCATGGTTTCAATAGTGTGTCTGTGATGGACTGTATGGGTGGGTGAGTGTGTGTATGGGTGTGTTAGTGATTGAATGTATATCTCAGTGGTACATGTGTGAGTAACTACATATGTGAAAGGCAGTATATATGTGTGTTGGAGTATATAAATGGCTATAAGTGAGAGTGTGTGATTGTGAGAGTGGCTATATGGATGAGTGTGTGCTTGCATCAGTGATTGCATAGGAGCGTAAGAATGTGCTAGTATTTTTATGAGTAAGTGAGCTGGTGTGTATAACTGTATAGGTGAGTAAATGGGAGTGTGATTAATTATTAGCATGACTGACTAGGTGTGTGAGTACCTCTATGGATGAGTTGCGTTGTGTGAGTGTTTATATAGGTGTATGAGTGCATATGATAGTCCTGTACTGAGTGACTGTAAGTATGAGTGACTGTACGGGTGAGTGAGTAGATGTGTGTGTGTAGACCTAAGAATCAGTGAGTGGGTATGTACTTATGGGTATTGGAGTGTGTATGGTTTTGAGAATGGCAGTCTGTAATTTAGAGTGGGTGTATCAAAAGTTATATTAGGGTGTGAGAAGATGCATTAAATTCTCACATGGATGATGTCATCAGTGATGTCATTTGAGATGTCATCAGTGATGTCATCAGTGATGTCACTGACCATGTCATGAGTGATGTAATATGTGACGTCATCAGCAGTGCATTGCGGGGCGCGAGTTATAGTTAGCTGAACTAACTATAACGGGGGAATTTCACGGGTTTTGTACGAGTGCAATGTCCAACTAACTATAACTTTCCCTAAAACCTATGGTTTTTTCAGTGAATTTCAAAGGTTTTTTAAATGCTAAACCCTAACTATAACAGGCCTGAAACCTATGGTTTTTTCAGTGAATTTCAAAGGTTTTTAAAATGCTAATTCCTAACTATAACAAGCCTGAAACCTATGGTTTTTCAGTGAATTTCAAAGGTTTTTTAAATGCTAATTCCTAACTATAACATGTCTGAAACCTATGGTTTTTTCAGTGAATTTCAAAGGTTTTGTAAATGACAATTTTTAAATGTATTAATTGTTATATTTATTTTTTGATACTGATTTACTACATTTTTTTAACCTTATTATTTTTAGATATTTTATTTTTTAAATTACATTATAATTACATTATACATTACATTACAAAATATACTTTCTCAGAATGAATTACTTTAGTTTAAATACTTTGCAAATAGGCAATAGACTTTTAAGTACAGTAGTTACAGTTGTTGCAATGGGCAACACAATTTCAAACACAATGCAACATTGAGCTCAATGTGAATTTCTAGTTAAATGCAATTAGTTACTTTATGGATTACTTTTCTAACCACAGGACTGGATCCTAGATTCAGTCCTGGGACATCTCCTGTAAACAGTTGAGTAAAAGCATTTTGGTTACAGTAGTGATTTTTAAGGAATATTATTGTATTTTAAAAGTTGACAGAAACTTTTTCACATAGAATCACCAATGTTATCCTATGGGAGGAAATTCACTTAGCAGGTAAGTAGTGTTATCGTTACTTTTTCTTACTCAGTGGTGGATCCTGGATCCAGCACTGGTGCATCTCCTGTAAACAGTTGAAATAATGCGTTTAAGTCATACAGGCGATTTTTAAGGAATATTTGTAGTTTGTGAAAATCAACACTTTGAAACTTTTCTGCTGAAAACCAGACAATGGATTCCTATGGAAGGAAATACAAGTTACTGGTAAATACGGTTAGAATTACTTTTCAGTGTCAGTGCTGGGCTAAAAGATGCAGCACTGGGTTCTCTCCTGATAACAGGTGAGTAAATCGGAATTCGTAGTTCGGCTGATTTTAGAGGAATATTATAAAGTTCCAAAACTCCACACTTAGAAGAATTTCCAAGTGAAACCAGTCAATGTTAGCCTATGAAAGGAAATTCAAGTTACTGGTAAGTACGGTTAGAATTACTTTTCAAGGTCAGTGCTGGGCTCAAAGATGCAGCACTGGGTTCTCTCCTGATAACAGGTGAGTAAATCGGAATTCGTAGTTCGGCTGATTTTAGAGGAATATTATAAAGTTCCAAAACTCCACACTTAGAAGAATTTCCAAGTGAAACCAGTCAATGTTAGCCTATGGAAGGAAATTCAAGTTACTGGTAAGTACGGTTAGAATTACTTTTCAAGGTCAGTGCTGGGCTCAAAGATGCAGCACTGGGTTCTCTCCTGATAACAGGTGAGTAAATCGGAATTCGTAGTTCGGCTGATTTTAGAGGAATATTATAAAGTTCCAAAACTCCACACTTAGAAGAATTTCCAAGTGAAACCAGTCAATGTTAGCCTATGGAAGGAAATTCAAGTTACTGGTAAGTATGGTTAGAATTACTTTTGAGGATCAGTACTGGGCTCAAAGATGCAGCACTGAGGTCTCTCCTGATAACAGGTGAGTAAATCGGAATTCGTAGTTCGGCTGATTTTAGAGGAATATTTGTATGTTACAAAAATCGACACTTAGAAACTTTTTCAGCAAAAAGCAGGCAATGATATCCTATGGAAGGAAATTCAAGTTACTGGTAAGTACGGTTAAAATTACTTTTCAGGATCAGTACTGGGCTTAAAGATGCAGCACTGTGGTCTCTCCTGATAACAGAAGAGTAAATCGGAATTCGTAGTTCGGCTGATTTTAGAGGAATATTATAAAGTTCCAAAACTCCACACTTTGAAGAATTTCCAAGTGAAACCAGTCAATGTTAGCCTATGGAAGGAAATTCAAGTTACTGGTAAGTACGGTTAGAATTAATTTCAGGATCAGTATTGGGCTCAAACATGCAGCACTGAGGTCTCTCCTGATAACAGGTGAGTAAATCGGAATTCGTAGTTCTGCTGATTTTAGAGGAATATTTGTATGTTTCAAAAATCGACACTTAGAAACTTTTTCAGCAAAAAGCAGGCAATGATATCCTATGGAAGGAAATTCAAGTTACTGGTAAGTACGGTTAAAATTACTTTTCAGGATCAGTACTGGGCTCAAAGATGCAGCACTGAGGTCTCTCCTGATAACAGGTGAGTAAATCGGAATTCGTTGTTCGGCTGATTTTAGAGGAATATTTGCACAGTGGTGAAGGGAGGGGGCGGGGCTTCAGGTGACTTGTCTGCAAACAGGCCCCGTGGCGCGTTTTAAGATGGGGAATTAAATCCTCCTCAATCCTGAGGGTCCCTAGGGGCCAAGTAGCCCACCAGATACCTCCAGTATGCGCCAGAGAGCTGCGTTGCAGAGAGGTGTTCAGAGGCCACGCCCCTTTTTGCACCTCTTTGCAACGCAGCTCTGTGGCGCTTTCTGGACGTACCTGGTGGGCTAGTTGGCCCCCAGGGACCCTCAGGATTGAAGGGGATTTAATTCCCCATCTTAAAACACGCAACGGGGCCTGTTTGCACACATGTCACCTGAAGCCCCGCCCCCTCCCTTCACCACTGTGCAAACGCGCCCCGTGGCGCGTTTTAAGTTGGGGAATTAAGTCCCCTTGAATCCTGAGGGTCCCTGAGTCCAACTAGCCCACCATGTACCTCCAAAGCGCCACAGAGCTGCGTTGCAGAGAGGTGTAAAAGGGCGTGGCCTCTGTACACCTCTCTGCAACGCAGCCCCTGGCGCATACTGGAGGTTCCTGGTGGTCTAGTTGGCCCCCAGGGACCCCCAATATTCAAGGGGAATTTGTTCCCCCTCTCCAAACGCGCCAGGGGGCGCGTTTGCAGAGTAGTAAAGGAAGGGGGCGGGGCCTGCTGCACGATCGTTTTTTTTAAAATTATTATTTTTTTTTTAAATGCTTTTTTCTGCCCAGGGGGTCCTTGTGGGACCCCATGAGCAGACCTAGGGGGTCAGGGTGTTTCTACCCTGCCCCCTTTGTGCGTTTTGCACACTTGTTTCTTGCGGTTTTTTTTTTAATCGGCGGGATCCGCGCACCCTAAGCGCATCCCGCCGTTTAAAAAAAAATTAAAATGCTTTTTTCTGCCCAGGGGGTCCTTGTGGGACCCCCTGAGCAGACCTAGGGGGTCAGGGTGTTTCTACCCTGCCCCCTTTGTGCATTTTGCGCACTTGTTTCTGTGCCTCGGTTCTACCGAGGCATAAAATGGCTGCCAACACTTCCTGATTTGGAGTGTTGACAGCCAATTAGCATGCAGCTCGTGATCGGGACGGTGCGCGCAGGGTGCGCTCAGGGTGCGCGAATCCGACGCGGCCATAGATATATATGTGATTTTCCTTTTGATTTTCTCAGGAACTACTGAACGGATTTACACCATTTAACAAAAAGGGTTCTTTCTGAACCAAGAACTACCTCTTTGCCAAATTTGGTGTAATTCCGTTCAGCAGTTCGGGCTGTAGCCATGGCTAAAGTTTCCTATGGGAAAATGAATGGGGAAAACACGTTTTGGGACCCCCCTTTTTTCTCAGCCCTCGCTTGACGAATCACCCCGAGACTTTCAGGATAGGAGCGGACTGGAGCGGGCCACAAAGTTTGAAAATTTCGCGAAGATTCGTCAACCGACGCAAGAGTTATTTCAAATAGAATGTTGCGGATTTCCTATGGAAAATAGGTCCTAACTATAACTATCTACTGGCGACCGCCAGTAGATAATATATATATATATATATATATTCACTGAAAAAACCATAGGTTTTAGGGACAGTTATAGTTAGTTGGACATTTCACTCGTACAAAACCCGTGAAATTCCCCTGTTATAGTTAGTTCAGCTAACTATAACTCGCGCCCCCGCAATGCACTGCTGATGACGTCACATATTACATCACTCATGACATGGTCAGTGACATCACTGATGACATCACTGATGACATCTCAAATGACATCACTGATGACATCATCCAGTGACTGTGTGTTTCTGTAAAGTTTAAATATTTTTAATATATATAGGAAAAGACATATTGAAGAATGAGTGGGTGTCTAAGTGTCTGTATGGATGATTTAGTAGGTGCGTGACTGACTCTATAAGTGAGTGATTTAACGTATCTTACTGAATGCATGGGTTAGTGACTAAACTGGGTGAATGTCTGTATCCGTCTGTCTGTTGCTGTGTAAGTGGCTGCATGTGTTTGTGAATAGCTACATGAGTGTCTATATGAGTTATTGAATGGTTCTCTGAGTATCTGTATGGGTGCCTCAGTGTTTGTGTGGGAGGGGTGTGTGCGACTCTGTGCATAGATGTGTGAGTGGGTGATTCACTGGGTGGATGGTTTCAAGAGTGCATCTGTGATAGACTGTATGGGTGGGTAAGTGTGTGTAAGAGTGTGTTAGTGAGTGAATATATGTCCCAGTGGTACATGTGTGAGTAACTACATATGTGAAAGGCAGTATATATGTTTGTTGGAGTATATAAATAGCTATAAGCGAGAGTGAGTGATTGTGATAGTGGCTGTATGGATGAGTGTGTGCTTGTATCAGTGATTGTATAAGAGCGTAACAATGTGGTAGTATTTGTATGATTAAGTGAGCTGGTGTGTGTATAACTGTATAGGTGAGTAAATGGCAGTGTGTTTAATTATTTGCATGACTGACTAGGTGTGTGAGTACCTCTATGGATGAGTGGCGGTGTTTGAGTGTCTATATAGGAGTAAGAGTGCATATGATAGTCCTGTACTGAGTGACCATAAGTATGAGTGACTGTACGGGTGAGTGAGTGGATGTGTGTGTGTAGACCTAAGAATCAGTGAGTGGGTATGTAGTTATTGGTGTTGGAGTGTCTATGGTTTTGCGAATGGCAGTCTGTAATTTAGATTGGGTATATCAAAGGTTATATTAGGGTGTGAGGAGGTGCATCAGATTATCACGTGGATGATGTCATCAGTGATGTCATTTGAGATGTCATCAGTGATGTCATCAGTGATGTCACTGACCATGTCATGAGTGATGTAATATGTGACGTCATCAGCAGTGCATTGCTGGGCGCGAGTTATAGTTAGCTGAACTAACTATAACAGGGGAATTTCACGGGTTTTGTACGAGTGAAATGTCCAACTAACTATAACTGTCCCTAAAACCTATGGTTTTTTCAGTGAATTTCAAAGGTTTTTTAAATGCTAATTTCTAACTATAACGTGTCTGAAACCTATGGTTTTTTCAGTGAATTTCAAAGGTTTTTTAAATGCTAATTTCTAACTATAACGCCCCTAAAACCTATGGTTTTTTCAGTGAATTTCAAAGGTTTTGTAAATGACAATTTTTAAATGTATTAATTATTATATTTATTTTTTGATACTGATTTACTACATTTTTTAAAACTATTTATTTTTATATATTTTATTTATTAAATTACATTGTAATTACATTATACATTACATTACAAAATATACTTTCTCAGAATGAATTACTTTAGTTTAAATAGTTTGCAAATAGGCAATAGAGTTTTAAGTACAGTAGTTACAGTTGTTGCAATGGGCAACACAATTTCAAACACAATGCAACATTGAGCTCAATGTGAATTTCTAGTTAAATGCAATTAGTTACTTTATGGATTACTTTTCTAACCACAGGACTGGATCCTAGATTCAGTCCTGGGACATCTCCTGTAAACAGTTGAGTAAAAGCGTTTTGGTTACAGTAGTGATTTTTAAGGAATATTATTGTATTTTAAAAGTTGACACTTAGAAACTTTTTCACATAGAATCACCAATGTTATCCTATGGGAGGAAATTCACTTAGCAGGTAAGTAGTGTTATCGTTACTTTTTCTTACTCAGTGTTGGATCCTGGATCCAGCACTGGTGCATCTCCTGTAAACAGTTGAAAGAATGCTTTTAAGTCATACAGGCGATTTTTAAGTAATATTTGTAATTTGTGAAAATCGACACTTTGAAACTTTTCTGCTGAAAACCAGACAATGGATTCCTATGGAAGGAAATGTAAGTTACTGGTAAGTACGGTTAGAATTACTTTTCAGGGTCAGTGCTGGGCTAAAAGATGCAGCACTGGGTTCTCTCCTGATAACAGGTGAGTAAATTGGAATTCGTCCTTTGGTTGATTTTAGAGGAATATTATAAAGTTCCAAAACTCCACACTTAGAAGAATTTCCAAGTGAAACCAGTCAATGTTAGCCTATGAAGGAAATTCAAGTTACCGGCAAGTACGGTTAAAATTACTTTTCAGGACCAGTACTGGGCTGAATGATGCAGCACTGAGGTCTCTCCTTATAACAGGTGAGTAAATCAGAATTCGGATTTTGGCTGATTTTAGAGGAATATTTGTATGTTTCAAAAATCAACACTTAGAAACTTTTTCAGCAAAAAGCAGGCAATGATATCCTATGGAAGGAAATTCAAGTTACTGGTAAGTATGGTTAAAATTACTTTTGAGTATCAGTACTGGGCTGAAAGATGCAGCACTGAGGTCTCTCCTGATAACAGGTGAGTAAATAGGAATTCGTATTTCGGCTGATTTTAGAGGAATATTTTAAAGTTCCAAAACTCCACACCCAAGAATTTCCAAGTGAAACCAGTCAATGTTAGCCTATGGAAGGAAATTCAAGTTACTGGTAAGTACGGTTAAAATTACTTTTGAGGATCAGTACTGGGCTGAAAGATGCAGCACTGAGGTCTCTCCTGATAACAGGTGAGTAAATAGGAATTCGTATTTCGGCTGATTTTAGAGGAATATTTTAAAGTTCCAAAACTCCACACTTAGAAGAATTTCCAAGTGAAACCAGTCAATGTTAGCCTATGGAAGGAAATTCAAGTTACTGGTAAGTACGGTTAAAATTACTTTTCAGGACCAGTACTGGGCTGAAAGATACAGCACTGAGGTCTCTCCTTATAACAGGTGAGTAAATCGGAATTCGTATTTCGGCTGATTTTAGAGGAATATTTGCATGTTTCAAAAATCAACACTTAGAAACTTTTTCAGCAAAAAGCAGGCAATGATATCCTATGGAAGGAAATTCAAGTTACTGGTAAGTACGGTTAAAATTACTTTTGAGGATCAGTACTGGGCTGAAAGATGCAGCACTGAGGTCTCTCCTGATAACAGGTGAGTAAATCGGAATTCGTATTTCGGCTGATTTTAGAGGAATATTTTAAAGTTCCAAAACTCCACACTTAGAAGAATTTCCAAGTGAAACCAGTCAATGTTAGCCTATGGAAGGAAATTCAAGTTACTGGTAAGTACGGTTAAAATTACTTTTCAGGACCAGTACTGGGCTGAAAGATACAGCACTGAGGTCTCTCCTGATAACAGGTGAGTAAATCGGAATTCGTATTTCGGCTGATTTTAGAGGAATATTTGCACAATGGTGAAGGGAGGGGCGGGGCCTGAGGTGACATCTGTGCAAACGCGCCCCGTGGCGCGTTTTAAGTTGGGGGATTAAGTCCCCTTGAATCATGAGGGTCCCTAGGGGCCAACTAGCCCACCAGGAACCTCCAGTATGCGCCAGGGGCTGCGTTGCAGAGACGTGTAGAGAGGCCACACCCCTTTACACCTCTCTGCAACGCAGCTCTGTGGCGCTTTCTGGATGTACCTGTTGGGCTAGTTGGCCTCAGGACCCTCAGGGTGAAGGGGATTTAATTCCCATCTTAAAACGCGCCACGGGGCCTGTTTGCACACGTCACCTGAAGCCCCGCTCCTCCCTTCACCACTGTGCAAACGCGCCCTTGGCGCGTTTTAAGTCGGGGATTAACTCCCTTGAATCCTGAGGGTCCCTGGGGTGCAACTAGCCCACCAGCTACCTCCATTAAGCGCCACAGAGCTGCGTTGCAGAGAGGTGTAAAAGGGGCGTGGCCTCTGTACACCTCATGCCTCTTGCCTCTTTCTGCACCTCTCTTGCCTCTTTCTGCACCTCTGTTGCTTCTTTCTGTACTTCTCTTGCCTCTTTCTGCACCCCTCCTGCCTTTTTCTGTACCTCTGTTGGTTCTTTCTGTACTTCTCTTGCTTCTTTCTGCACCTCTTTCGCTTCTTTCTGTACCCCTCTTGCCTGTTTATGTACCCCTTTTCCCTCTTTCTGCACCTTTGTTGCCTCTTTCTGCATCCCTGGTCCCTCTTTCCTTTCTGCAGATCTCTTGCCTGTTTCTGCAACTCTATTGCCTCTTTCTGCAGTTCTCTTGCCTCCTTGTGCACTTCTGTTGCTTCTTTCTGCACTTCTCTTGCCTCTTTCTGCACCCCTCTTGCCTGTTTCTGCACCTCACTTGCCTTTTTCTGCACCTCTCTTGAATCTTTCTGCACCTCTTTTGCCTCTTTCTGCACCTCACTTACCTCTTTCTGCACCTCTCATGCTTTTTCCTGCACCTCTCATGTTTCTTTAGGCAACTCTCTTGTCTCTTTCATTACTTCACTTGCTTCTTTCTGCACTTGTCTTGCCTCTTTCTACACCTCTCTTGCTTCTTTATGCATCTCTATTGCCTCTTTCTGCACCTCTGTTGCTTCTTTCAGCACTTCTCTTGCCTCTTAATGCACCCCTCGTACCTCTTTCTGCACCTATGTTGGTTCTTTCTGCACTTCTCTTGCCTCCTTCTGCACCTCTGTTGTTTCTTTCTGCACTTTTCTTGCCTCTTTCTGTACCCCTCTTGCCTGTTTCTGTACCTCACTTGCCTCTCTCTGCACCTCTCTTGCCTCTTTCTGCATCTCACTTGCCTCTTTCTGCTCTTCTCTTGCTTTTTTTCTACACCTCGCTTGATTCTTTCGGCAACTCTATTGTCTCTTTCATCACTTCTCTTGCTTCTTTCTGCACCTCTGTTGCTTCTTTCAGCACTTCTCTTGCTTCTTTCTGCACTTGTCTCGCCTCTTTCTACACCTCTCTTCCCTCTTTATGCACTTCTCTTGCCTCTTTCTGTACCTCTGTTGCTTCTTTCAGCACTTCTCTTGCCTCTTTCTGCACACCTCTTGCCTCTTTCTGCACCTATGGTGGTTCTTTCTGTACCTCTGTTGCTTCTTTCTGCACCTCTCTTGCGTTTTTCTGCAATTCTCTTGCCTCTTTCTGCAGTTCTCTTGCCTCTTTCTGTACCCCTCTTGCCTGTTTCCGCACCTCACTTGCCTCTTCCTGCACCTCTCTTCCCACTTTCTGCACCTAACTTGCCTCTTTCTGCACTTCTCTTGCTTTTGTCTGCACCTCTCTTGTTTCTTTCTGCAACTTGCTTGTCTCTTTCATCACTTCTCTTGGTTCTTTCTGCACCTCTGTTGCTTCTTTCAGCACTTCTCTTGCCTCTTTCTACACTTCTCTTGCCAGTTTGTGCACCTCTCTTGCCTCTTTCTGCACCTCTGTTACGTCTTTCTGCACGCATCATGCCTCTTTCTGCACCCCTCTTCCTTCTTTCTGCACCACTCTTGCCTCTATCTGCACCCCTGTTCCCTCTTTCTATACCTCTTTTGCCTGTTTATGCACCCATCTTGCCTCTTTCTGCACCTCTGTCGGATCTTTCTGCACTTCTCTTGCTACTTTCTGCACCTCTCTTGCTTCTTTCTGTACCCCTCTTGCCTCTTTCTGCACCCCTCTTCCCTCTTCCCTCTTTCTGCACCTTTCTTGCCTGTTTCTGCACCCCCGTTCCCTCTTTCTGCACCTCTCTTGCCTGTTTCTGCAACTCTCTTGCCTTCTTCTGCAGTTCTCTTGCCTCCTTCTCCACCTCTGTTGCTTCTTTCTGGACTTCTCTTGCCTCTTTCTGTATTGCTCTTGCCTGTTTCTGTACCTCACTTGCCTCACTCTGCACCTCTCTTGCCTCTTTTTGCACCTCACTTGCCTCCTTCTGCACTCCTCTTGCATTTCTGCACCTCTCTTGTTTCTTTCTGCAACTCTCTTATCTCTTTCATCACGTCCCTTGGTTCTTTCTGCACCTCTGTTGCTTCTTTCAGCACTTCTCTTGCCTCTTTCGGCACTTCTCTATTGCTTGTTTCTGCATTTCTCTTGCTTCTTTCTGTACCTCTGTTGCCTCTTTCTGCACCCCCTTGCCTCTTGCTGCCCCACTCTTGCCTCTTTCTGCACCGCTCGTCCCTCTTTCTGCACCTCTTTGGCCTCTTTCTGCACCCCTGTTTCCTCTTTCCGCACCTCTCTCTAGCCTGTTTCTACACCTATCTTGCCTCTTTCTGCACTTCTCTTGCTGCTTTCTGTACCTCTGTTGCTTCTTTCTGAACTTCCCTTGCATCTTTCTGCATTTTTGTTGCTTCTTTTTACTGTTCTCTTGCCTATTTCTGCATTCTGTTCTTTTTTTCTGCACTTCTCTTGCTTATTTCTGCACCTCTGTTGCTTCTTTCAGTTCTCCTCTTGCCTCTGTCTGCACCTCGTTTGCTTTCTCTGTACTTCTCTTGCTTCTTTTTGCACTTCTCTTGCCTCTTTATGCACCCCTGTTCCCTCTTTATGCACCTCTCTTGCCTGTTTCTGCAACTCTCTTGCCTCTTTCTGCAGTTCTCTTGCTTCCTTCTGCACCTCTGTTGCTTCTTTCTGCACTTCTCTTGTTCTTTCTGTACCCCTCTTGCCTGTTTCCACACCTCACTTGCCTCTTTCTGCACCTATCTTGCCTCTTTCTGCACCTAACTTGCCTCTTTCTGCACATCACTTGCTTTTGTCTGTACCTCTCTTGTTTCTTTCTGCGACTCTCTTGTCTCTTTCATCACTTCTCTTGGTTCTTTCTGCACCTCTGTTGCTTCTTTCAGCACTTCTCTTGCCTCTTTCTGCACTTCACTTGCCTGTTTCTGCACCTCTCTTGCCTCTTTCTGCACCGCTCTTGCCTCTTTCTGCACCCCTCTTCCCTCTTTCTGCACCTCTCTTGCCTCTTTCTACACCTCTATTGGTTCTTTCTGCAGTTCTCTTGCTTCTTTCTGCACCCCTCTTATCTCTTTCTGCATCCCTCTTCCCTCTTTCTGCACCTTTCTTGCCTCTTTCTGCACCCCTGTTCCCTCTTTCTGTACCTCTCTTGCCTGTTTCTGCAACTCTCTTGCCTCTTTCTGCAGTTCTCTTTTCTCCTTCTGCACCTCTGTTGCTTCTTTCTGCACTTCTCTTGCCTATTTCTGTACCCCTCTTGCCTGTTTCTGCACCTCACTTGCCTCTTTCTGTACCTCTCTTGTCTCTTTCTGCACCTAACTTGCTTCCTTCTGCACTTCTCTTGCTTTTTTCTGCACCTCTCTTGTTTCTTTCTGCTACTCTCTTGTCTCTTTCATCACTTGTCTTATTTCTTCCTGCACCTCTGTTGCTTTGCTTCTTTCAGCACTTCTCTTGCCTCTTCCTGCACTTCTCTTGCCTGTTTCTGCACCTCTCTTGCCTCTTTCTGCACCTCTGTTGCCTCTTTCTGCACCCCTCTTGCCTCTTTCTGCAATTCTCTTCCCTCTTTCTGCACCTCTTTTGCCTCTGTCTGCACCCCTTTTCCCTCTTTCTGCACCTCTCTTGCTTCTTTCTGCACCTATCTTGCCCCTTTCTGCACTTCTCTTTCTACTTTCTGCACCTCTGTTGCTTCGTTCTGCACTTCTCTTGCCTCTTTCTGCATTTCTGTTGCCTCTTTCCGCACTTCTCTTGCCTCTTTCTGCATTTCTGTTCCTTCTTCCTGCACTTCTCTCGCCTCTTTCGGCACCTCTGTTGCTTCTTTCAGTTCTTCTCTTGCCTCTTTCTGCACCCTTTTGCTTCTTTCTGCACCCCTGTTGCCTCTTTCTGCAGTCGTCTTCCCTCTTTCTGGAACCCTCTTGCCTCTTTCTGCACCTCTTTTGCTTTATCTGTACTTCTCTTGCTTCTTTATTCACTTCTCTTGCTTCTTTCTTCATTTCTCTTGCTTTTTTCTTCACCCTTCTTGCCTCTTTCTGCACCCCTTCCCTCTTTCTGCACCTCTCTTGCCTCTTTCTGTACTTCTCTTGCCTTTTTCTGCACATTTCTTACTCTTTCTGCACCTCTCCTGTTTTTATTCTTCACATCTCTTGCTTCTTTCTGTACTTCTCTTGCCTCTTTCTGTACTCAAATGGGAAGTGCAAGCTGTCAAGTTTAAAGGTCTGCGTGCTCTTGTGGCTGAGGTATATGTCTTCTTGTAGATGTATTCTCACATGTGTTATGCATCTGAAGATGGTAACTTAAAAAGCGGGTAGCTTCTCCTATAGGTGGTCAAATCTTCTCAGTTCTGCTCTGTCATTCGGTTGCACAGGCAGACATGTCTTACGTATAAAGGTGTTATAGAGACCCTCAAATATACTATTGAATACCTGTGTGCCCTGTATAATGAGCAGAGAGAAATACATTCCCATTTTTGTACACAAATTTACAAAGTATGCTGTTTGAAACTCAGGTATTCAAGTATTTGTATGTTTATTTTATGTAACATGTCACTAGGCAAAAGCAAAGACACACGCATGCATACCTTCACAAACTTGGTTAGATTTACATCAGTAATATGGTTAGGATTGCTGTTTTACATTTGGTAGGCCTAACATTCTGAGCAGTCGATGAATAGTGAACCTTCAAGAGAAAAGTGAGGTTTAAGACATCTTGGGAGAAGGATTAGTGTTTAGGCTACTTTGTATGAGTCTGTGGAAAGGTACAGTCGAAGTAGGCCTCTTTCTGCACCACTTTTGCTTCTGTCTGTACTTCTCTTGCTTCTTTCTGCACCGTTCTTCATCTTTCTGGACTTCTGTTGCCTCTTTCTGCATTTTTCTTGCTTCTTTCTGCACCTTTCTTCCTCTTCCTGCACCTCTCTTCCCTCTTTCTGCACTTCTCTTGCTTCTTTCCGAGCCTTTCTTCCTCTTTCTGTCCATGTCCTACCTAAGTAGGCATAGTTAGAAATTAGCATTTAAAAAACCATAGAAATTCACTGAAAAAAAAACAAAGGTTTCAGGAACGTTATAGTTAAGAATTAGCATTTAAAAAACCTTAATCTTCACTGAAAAAAACACTGGTTTCAGGGATGTTATAGTTATTAATTAGCATTTAAAAAACCATAGAAATTCACTGAAAAAAAACCAAAGGTTTCAGGAACGTTATAGTTAAGAATTAGCATTTAAAAAACCTTAGATATTCACTGAAAAAACCACAGGTTTCAGGGACGTTATAGTTAGCCTGACATTTCACTCGTACAAAACCAGAGAAATTAATCTGTTATAGTTAGCTGAGCTAACTATAACTCGCGCCTCGCAATGCACTGCTGATGACATCACATATTACATCACTCATGACATGGTCATTGACATCACTGATGACATCTCAAATGACATCACTGATAACATCACTGATGACATCATCCACTTAATATCTGATGCACCTCCTCACACCATAATATAACCTTTCATACACCCACTCTAAAATACAGAATACCTTTCTCGAAACCATAGATACACCAATACTAGTTAGTACATACCCACTCACTGATTCATAGGTCTACACACACATCTACTCACTAACCCATACAGTCACTCATGCATGCAGTCACTCATCAATACACCCACTGTTATATGCACTCATTTACCCATACAGACACTCACACACCGCCACTCACCCATAGAGTTACTCACACACCTAGTCAGTCACCCAAAGAATCAATCACACTGCCATTTACAAACCTATACAGTTATACACACACGCCACCTCACTTATTCATACAGATACTAACACATACTTACTCTCTTCTACAATTACTGACACAAGCACACACTCATCCATACAGCCACTCTCACAATCACTCACTTTCACATATAGTCACTTATATACTCCAACACTCACATATACTGCCTTTCACATATGTAGTTACTCACACATATACCACTGATAGATCCATTCACTCACCAACACAGCCATACACACACTCACTCACCCATACAGCCCCTCGCAGATGTACTCATGAACCCACACACCCAGTGAATCACCCACTCACACATCCATGCAGGGAGTCACATACCCCCCACCCACCCACACAGATACTCAGACACCCATACATGTACTCAGACAACCAATCATTAACCCATATAGACACTCATGTAGATACTCATTAACCCGTACAGCCACTTACACACCAACTGACAGAATGATACAGACATTCACACAGATTAGTCATTCATCCATGCATTTACTAAGACAAGTTTAATCACTCACTTATACAGTCAGTCACGCACCCACTAAATCATCCATTCAGACATTCATAAACCCACTCATTCTTCAATACACCTTGGCATATATATAAATATATATATATATAACATTCTTAAACTTTTTAGAAACACGAAGTCAGTGGATGATATCATCAGTGATGTCATTTGAGATTTCATCAGTAATGTCATCAGTGATGTAACTGACCATGTCATGAGTGATGTAATATGTGACATCATCAGCAGTACTTTGTGGGGGCGCGAGTTATAGTTAGCTCAGCTAACTATAACGGATACATTTCTCTGGTTTTGTACTAGTGAAATGTCAGCCTAACTATAACGTCCCTGAAACCTGTGGTTTTTCAGTGTATATATATATATATATTATATGTTTATATATATATATATATATATATATATATATATATATATTCACTGAAAAAACCACAGGTTTCAGGGATTTTATAGTTACGCTGACATTTCACTAGTACAAAACCGGAGAAATTTGGCCGTTATAGTTAGCTGAGCTAACTATAACTCACGCCCCGCAATGCACTGCTGATGACGTCACATATTACATCAGTCATGACATGGTCAGTGACATCACTGATGGCATCAGTGATGACATCTCAAATGACATCACTGATGACATCATCCAGTGACTGTGTGTTTCTAAAAAGTTTAAGTATGTTATATATATATACGCCAAGGTGTTTTGAAGAATGAGTCGGTGTATGAGTGTCTCAATGGATGATTTAGTGGGTGCGTGACTGACTGTATAAAGGAGTGATTAAACGTGTCTAATCTGTGTGGATGTCTGTATCAGTCTGTCAGTTGGTGTGTAAGTGGCTGCATGCGTTGCTGAGTAGCTACATCAGTGTCTATATGGGTTAATGATTGGTTGTCTGAGTACCTGTATGGGTGCAAGAGTGTCTGAGTGTCTGGGTGGGTGGGTGACTCCCTGCATGGATGTGTAAGTGGGTGATTCACTGGGTGTATGGGTTCATGAGTTCATGTGCGAGGGGCTGTATGGGTGAGTGAGTGTGCGTATGGCTGTGTTCGTGAGTGAGTGGATATCTCAGTGGTATATATGTGAGTAACTACATATGTGTAAGCCAGTATATGTACGTGTTAGAGTATATAAGTGACTATATGTGAGAGTGAGGATTGTGAGAGTGACTGTATGGATGAGTGCGTGCTTGTGTCAGAGATTTATAAGAGAGTAAGTATGTGTTAGTATCTGTATGAATAAGTGAGGTGGTGTGTGTATAACTGTATAGGTGAGTAAATGGCAATGTGATTGATTCTTTGCGTGGCTGACTAGGTGTATGAGTAACTCTATGGGTGAGTGGCAGTGTGTGAGTATCTGTGTGGGTAGATAATCGCATATATCAGTGGCTGTATAGATGAGTGACTGCATGAATGAGTTACTGTATGGGTGAGTGAGTGGATGTGTATACACCTATGAATAAGTGAGTGGCTATGTACTAACTGGTATTGCTGTGTCTATAGTTTCGAGAATGGTAGTCTGTATTTTAGAGTGGTTGTATCAAAAGTTATATTAGGGTGTGAGGAGGTGCATCAGATATTAAGTGGATGATGTCATCGGTGATGTCATCAGTGATGTCATTTGAGATGTCATTAGTGATGTCATCAGTGATGTCACTGACCATGTCATGAGTGATGTAATATGTGATATCATCAGCAGTGCATTGCGGGGGCGTGAGTTATAGTTAGCTCAGCTAACTATAACGGCCGAATTTCTCCAGTTTTGTACTAGTGAAATGTCAGCCTAACTATAAAATCCCTGAAACCTGTGTTTTTTTCAGTGAATTTCTAAGGTTTTTTAAATGCTAATTTCTAACTATAACGTCCCTGAAACCTATAGTTTTTTCTGTGAATTTCTAAGGTTTTTTAAATGCTAATTTCTAACTATAACATCCCTGAAACCTCTGTTTTTTTCTGTGAATTTCTAAGGTTTTTTAAATGCTAATTTCTAACTATGCCTATATAGTTAGGACATGTGCAGAAAGAGGAGGAAAGGTGTAGAAACAAGCAGGAGAAGTGAGGAAAGAGGGAAGAGAGGTGTAGAAAGAGGAAGAAAGGTGCAGAAAGAAGCAAGAAAAGTGCAGAAAGAGGCAACAGAAGTCCAGAAAGAGGAAGAATGGTGGAGAAAGAAGCAAGAGAAGTGCAGAAAGAACCAACAGAGTTGCAGAAAGAGGCCTACTTTGACTGCACCTTACTACAGACTCATACAAAGCAGCATAATCACTAATCCTTCTCCCAAGATGTTTTAAACCTCACTTTTCTCTTGAAGGTTCACTATTGATCGACTGCTCAGAATGTTAGGCCTACCAAATATAAAACACCAATCCTAAGCATATCACTGTTGTAAGTCTGACCAAGTTTGTGAAGGTATGCATGCGTGTGTCTCTGCTTTTACCTAGTGACATGTTACATAAAAATAAACATGCAAATACTTGAATACCTGTGTTTCAAACAGCATACTCTGTAAATTTGTGTACAAAAAGGTGTATGTATTTCTTTCTGCTCATAATACAGGGCACATGGGTTTTCAATAGTATATTTGAGGGGTTCTATAACACCTATATGCATGAGACATGTCTGTTTGTGCAACCGAATGACAGAGCAGAACTAAGAAGATTTGACCACCTATAAGAGAAGTTACCCGCTTTTTAAGCTACCATCTTCAGATGCATAACACATGTGAGAATACATGTTCAAGTAGACATATATCTCAGTCACAAGAGCATGCATACCTTTAAACTTGACAGATTGCACTTCCCATTTCAGTACAGAAAGAGGCGAGAGAAGTTCAGAAAGAAGCAAGAGAGTTGCAGAAACAGGCAAAAGAGGTACAGAAAGAGGGAACAGGGGTGCAGACAGATGCAAGACAGGTGCAGAAAGAGGGAAGAGTGGTGCAGAAAGAGGCAAGAGGGTTGTAGAAATTTGCAAGAGAGGTGCAGCAAAGAAGCAAGAGCAGTGCAGAAAGAACCAACAGAGGTGCAGAAAGAGGCAAGAGGGGTGCAGAAAGAGGCAAGAGAAGTGCAGAAGGAAGCAAAAGCGGTAGAGAAAGAGGCAAGAAGGGTACAGACAGAGGCAAGAAAGGTGCAGAAAGAAGGAAGAGTGGTGCAGAAAGACGCAAGAGAAGTGCAGAAATAAGCAACAGAGGTGCAGAAGGAGGCAAGAGAAGTAGATAAAGAGGCCAGAGAGTTGCACAAACAGGCAAAAGAGGTGCAGAAAGAATCAAGAGCAGTGCAGAAAGAACCAACAGAAGAGCAGAAGGAGGCAAGTGGGTGCAGAAAGGGGGGAGAGGGGTGCAGAAATTAGCAAGAGAGGTGCAGAAAGAAGCAAGAGCAGTGCAGAAAGAACCAACAGAGGTGCAGAAACTGACAAGAGGGGTGCATAAAGAGGCAAGAGAAGTACAGAAGGAAGCAACAGAGGTGCAGAAGGAGGCAAGAGAACTGCATAAAGAGGCAAGAGAGCTGCAGAAAAAGGGATAAAGGGTGCAGAAAGAGGCAATAGGGGTGCAGAAAGATGCAAGAGCGGTGCAGAAAGAAGCAAGAGAGCTGCAGAAAGAAGCAACAGAGGTGCAGAAAGAAGCAAGAGGGGTGCAGAAAAAGGCAAGAGAATTACAGAAAGAAGCAGCAGTTGTTCAGAAGGACGCAAGAGAAGTACAGAAAGAGTCAAGAGAGTTGCAGAAACAGGCAAAAGAGGTGCAGAAAGAAGCAAGAGCAGTGTAGAAAGAACCAACAGAGGTGCAGAAGGAGGCAAGAGGGGTGCAGAAAGAGGCAAGAGGGGTCCAAAAAGTTGCAAGAGAGGTCGAGAAAGAAGCAAGAGCAGTGCAGAAAGAACCAACATAGAATGCAGGAACAGACAAGAGGGGTACAGAAAGAGGCAAGAGAAGTGCAGAAAGAAGCATCAGAGGTACAGAAGGAAGCAAGAGAACTGCAGAAAGAAGCAAGAGAGTTGCAGAA
The DNA here is from genome assembly GCA_963921515.1 of Calotriton arnoldi. NCBI lineage: Eukaryota > Metazoa > Chordata > Amphibia > Caudata > Salamandridae > Calotriton > Calotriton arnoldi. The sequence goes on along the minus strand of CAWUFW010001738.1, from coordinate 2,553,582 downwards.
ACAGGCAAGAGCGGTGCCAAAAAAGGGAACAGGGGTGGAGAAAGAGGCAAGAGAGGGTGCAGAAAGAGGGAAGAAGGGTGCAGAAAGAGGCAAGAGGGGTGCAGAAAGAAGCAAGAGAGGTGCAGAAAGAAGCAAGAGAAGTACAGAAAGAAACAACAGAGGTGCAGAAAGAGGCAAGAGGGGTGCAGAAAGAGGCAAGAGAAGTGCAGAAAGAAGCAACAAAGGTGCAGAAGGAGGCAAAAGAAGTGCAGAAAGAGTTGCAGAAACAGTCAAAAGAGGTGCAGAAAGAAGCTAGAGCAGTGCAGAAAGAACCACCTGAGGTGCAGAAACTGACAAGGGTGCAGAAAGAGGCAAGAGAAGTGCAGAAGGAAGCAACTGAGGTGCAGAAGGAGGCAAGAGAACCACAGAAAGAGGCAAGAGAGTTGCAGAAACAGGCAAGAGAGGTACAGAAAAAGGGAACAGGGGTGCAGAAAGAGGCAAGAGAGGTGCAGAAAGAGGGAAGAAGGGTGCAGAAAGAGGGAAGAAGGGTGCAGAAAGAGACAAGAGGAGTGCAGAAAGAAGCAAGAGAGGTGCAGAAAGAAGCAAGAGAAGTGCAGAAAGAAGCAACAGAAGTGCAGAAAGAGGCAAGAGGGGTACAGAAAGAGGCAAGAGAAGTGCAGAAAGAAGCAACAGAGGTGCAGAAGAAGGTAAGAGAAGTGCAAAAAGAGAAAAAAGAGTTGCAGAAACAGGCAAAAGAGGTGCAGAAAGAAGCAAGAGCAGTGCAGAAAGAACCAACAGATATGCAGAAACAGACAAGAGGGGTTAGAAAGAGGCAAGAGAAGTGCAGAAAGAAGCAACAGAGGTGCAGAAACAGACAAGAGGGGCGCAGAAAGAGGCAAGAGTAGTGCAGAAAGAAGCATCAGAGGTGCAGAAGGAGGCAACAGAACTGCAGAAACAGGCAAGAGAGGTGCAGAAAAAGGGAACAGGGTGCAGAAAGAGGGAAGAAGGGTGCAGAAAGAGGGAAGAAGGGTGCAGAAAGAGGCAAGAGGGGTGCAGAAAGAAGCAAGAGAGGTGCAGAAAGAAGCAAGAGAAGTGCAGAAAGAAGCAACAGAGGTGCAGAAAGAGGCAAGAGGGGTACAGAAGGAGGCAAGAGAAGTGCAGAAGGAGGCAAGATACTTGCAGAAACAGGCAGGAGAGGTGCAGAAATTGGGAACAGGAGTGCAGAAAGAGGCAAGAGAGGTGCAGAAAGAGGGAAAAAGGGTACAGAAAGAGGCAAGAGGGGTACAGAAGGAAGCAAGTGAGGTGCAGAAAGAGTCAACAGAGGTGCAGAAGGAGGCAAGAGAGGTGCAGAAGGTAGAAGAGATATGCAGAAAGAGGCAAGAGAAGTGCAGAAAAAGAAAGAAAGGTGCAGAAAGAAGCAACAGAAATGCAGAAAGAGGCAAGAGAGGCGCAGAAAGAAGCAAGAGTAGTTTGCACACCCTTAGTACCAATTTAACACCCACATTTAGCAATAAGTAACAGGTGACCATTTTAGGTTTGCACAGCGCCTTCCACCATGCTGTAACACTTGTCGATGTATTTTTGGTAACGTTTGAGCCATTTGAACTAGAAACAAGGTTTTCTTTGTTCAAATCTGCAGATTATGCAGCAGATGATTGATTATGTGGCAAATGCGGAAAATGTATAACTGTGCGAAAGTCGGTGCAGCCAAACAGTTGCATAATTCCAGTGGCTCTGCTCATACCTCTGACTAGATCCAGAAGTGCTCCTCAGTGGTTCCTTCTTTTTTTGTCTCATTGAGTTTATAGTTTAGCTTCTATGGAAACGAGAAAGACTAAACCTGAGGTTACCACTCCACAGCACAGACTACCATAGCACATAATTACTCTCCATAACACATAATCCCACTCTACAAACTTTCTATACACTAAATACCAAATACTTTCTAGCCACATAATTTCACTGCACAACATAGCCCATAATTCCACTACACACAACGTACATCCACTCCACTCCAAAAAACATTAGTAGAAAACCTTTACATTTATGCCAATAGCTCTAACTCTTGCAAATGCAAAACCTATTACATTGCAAATGCTTCTTTAACTAGTAGTTGCGTTTGCAGAGTGGTGGAGAAAGGGTGCTGGGCCTCTGACCAGCGCTCAGGAATTCGGCTGCGTTGGACTTACAGGAGGTACCAGGAGGGCATCTTCGCATCCAAAGTCCTTCAGGAGTAAATTGGACTTCATCCCCCAACCCGTAGTGTGCCAGGAAGTGCGTTTGCAGAGTGGTAGAGAAAGGGGAGCATGGCCTCTGAAGACCTCTTAGCAATCCCACTGTGTAGGACTTACTGGAGGTAGCAGGAGGGGTAGTTGGCCCCCAAGGACATCTTTGTAAGTCCCACACACAGCAGGATTGCTAAGTTCTCATAGCAGGTCACGCCCCCTTTGCCCACCACTCTGCAAACGAGCCTCCTGGCGCGCTCTTGGATGGGGATTCAAGTCCCCTTCGCTGCTGGGGGTACTGATGGGCAAACTAGCCTACCTGATACCTCCAGTAAGTCCCAGATAGTGGGTTTGCTGAGAAGTGGACACAGGCCGCGCCCCCTTTCTCCACCACTCTGCAAACATGCCTCCTGGCGCGCTCTTGGTTGGGGGATGCAGTCCCCTTTCCTCCTGAGGGTCCCTGGGGGCCAACCAGCCCTCCTGTTACCTCTAGTAAGCCCCACACAGCTGTATAGCTGAGAGGTGGTCCAAGGCCACGCCCATTCTTACTCCACTCTGCAAACGCGCCTCTTGGCGCACTGCTGCTTGGGGGATGATGTCCACTTTAGTCCTGAGGTCCTCAGGACATAAGAGGATCTCCTCGCTCCACCAGCAGTGTGCCAAGAGGCACGTTTGTAGAGTGGTGTAAAAAGGAGCGTGGCCTCTGACCACCTCTTAGCAATCCCACTGTGTGGGGCTTACTGGAGTTACCTGGTGGGCTAGTTCGCCCCTAAGGACCGTTAGGATTCAAGGGGCCTTAATCCCCCCACCCAGAACATGCCAGGAGGAGTGTTTGCAGAGTGATGCAGGGAGGGGGCAGGGCCTCCGGCGAGATGCCGGCTTCTCCTTCCTTTTTTTTTAGAAGGGGGGCTGTGTGGCCCCCCTCTATTAATAGTTTTTGGGCCCTGGGGCCCATATCCCCCAGGGCCTGACCCATTTTTTATTAAAATAATTTTAAAAAACGGGAAGGGGGCCGAGTGGCCCTCCTCCCGAGGCTGATTTCGGCCCAGGGGACCCCATCCTCCGGGGCATGGCCACTTGTTTAAAAAAAAAAAAAAAACCTTACATTTAAAGGAGGGTGGCCGCGCGGCCCCCTCCTGAGGCCTTTTTCGGCCCCGGGGACCTCATCTCCTGGGGCTCTACCTCTTTTAAAAAAAATGTTTTTTAAACTTTACAGGAGGGGGGCCGCGTGGCCCCCTTCCCTGGGCCAATTTTGGCCCCAAGAACCCCATACCCCGGTGCCTGGCCACACATTAGGGACCATGGGGGGAGCCAATGCCAATGCCCCTGTAGTCCCAGCCGGCTCCCCGCCTCCTGCGGGAGCCGGCATTGCTTTTGGACAAGGGGTGTCCAAAAGCAATTTGCTTTGCTTCATGGAAGCGAGAGCAGGTTTCCTGCTCTCGCTTCCATGAAGCGAAGCACAAGTTTGCAATGACAGGGCGGGAGTAGTCTCCCGCCCTGTCATTGCAAACTGCAATGTACCGGGGGTGGGCACCCCGGGACATTGCTGGAGCCATCCCTGGGAGGTGGCGGTCCCCAGGGCCATTGAGGGCTCCAGGAGGGGGCCACACGGCCCCCCTCCAAACATGTATGTACCCTGGGGAGGTGGTGGTCCCTGGGGTCCGCAACGAACCCCCGCATTAACATAATTAGTGCCCCCGGGGAGGTGGTGGAACCCGGGGCAGTGTGGGAAGGGGCAGTAGCCCCCCAATCTTCTTCAATTGTATTGGAGCCCCAGGGAGGTGGCAGTCCCCAGGGCTTGGGGGGCCCGTGAGGCCCCCTGCCCTTAATTTCAGTGTGCCCCGGGGAGGTGGCAGTCTCTGAGGCAGTGTGGGGGGGGGAAGGAGCCCCCCACACCTATTTATTTCAATTGAAGCCCCAGGGAGGTGGCGATCCCCGAGGTTTGGGGGGCCCATGAAGCCCCCCACATAATTACAGTAATGCCCCGGGGAGGTGGCGGAGCCAGGAGCCCCCCATGCATTTTTTATGAAAAGCCCCGGGGAGGTGGTGGTCCCCGGGGCTGCAGGGGGGCCGCGTGCCCCCGCACATAAATAACGAAGCCCCGGGGAGGTGGCTGTCCCGAGGCTGCGGGGGCCCCCACAGGCCCCCACCTTATAATTATACATTGCCCCTGGGACTTGGTCCACTAGGGGGCTTATTAAAACAAAGCACGGGAGTCCGCGCTTTGTTTTTTTAATTTTTTCGGCCGGATTCGCGCACCCAGCATGAATCCTGCCGAAAATATTTTAAAAAAATGCTTTTTTTGGCCTTGAGGTTCCCTGTGGGCCCCCCTGAGCAGGCCTAGGGGGTCAGGGTGTTTCTACCCTGCCCCCTTTTCTTCATTTTTAACCTTTTTTCTTGTGAGCTGGCTGCCATCACTTTCTGGTTTGAAGTGTTGGCAGCCAATCAGAGTTAAGCTCGTGCTCGGGAGGGTTCACAGATCCACCACGGTCACCAGATATCGATATTTTTTATTTTTGAATTTCTCAGGAACTACTGAACGGATTTACACCATTTAACAAAAAGAACGCTTTCTGGACCAAGAGCTACCTTTTTGCCAAATTTGGTGTAATTCCATTCAGCAGTTCGGGCTGCAGTTTTGTCTAAAGTTTCCTATGGGAATGAACAGGAGAAAACGCGTTTTGGGACCCCCTTTTTTTCTCGGCCCCCGCTTGACGAATCACCCCAAAACTTTCAAGACAGGAGCTGACCAGAGCAGGGCATTAGTTTTGACATTTTCGCGAAGATTCGTTAAAACGGCGCCAAAGATATTGGAAAAGAAAAATGCTTTTTGAATAGAAACGAGGTCCTAACTATATAACCTACTGGTGACCGCCAGTAGGTTTTATATATATATATATATCCACAAACGCGTCGTCCCAAATTCCAAATGAACAGCACACCACGGCCCAGCTCATTTATTAAAGCAATGCAACTCTACGCGTTTCGGAGCGTCCGCTCCTTGCTCACGAGTAAAAATGTTGCAATTACGTGTCATTTTTACTTGATCATGTGACACACCTCTGTGTAAAAGCACACATCAAATTGCGAGAAGATTCGGAAAGCCCAGTGGGGAGCAGGACAAGAGGGCAGAAAAAAACAAAGTAATGGATCTCAAGACAGTAATTAATTTATCAGGTCGAAAGTTGAGCACGACGGAGATTGAAGTCTTATCCTTGGGACTTTCTTTTTACCCCACTGTTGGTTTTGAGTATACACAAGGACGCATTGATTTGTTTCAATTCACTCGGAAGTTACGATTGAAAAAATGGCTCGCCACGAAGGTTAGGAATTTGCAAGACAGTACGAATGAGGTACCTAGTAATATTCAAATTGGGGACATAGAAACACTATATACTCTAAATGAGCTTGAAGGGGATCCTGGTTTTATACAAGACCCCTATTTGAATTTGATTAATGAGAATATCAGATTAGATCTCAGCCACAAGAGTGGCTTTAAACCGAAGTCCATATTTCTGCCACAGATAGCTAATGAAGCTATTCATGTGTTTGAGGAAGGGATAATTAAGGAGTTAAAAAAAATTGTCAGAAAAGAAAAAATATGGTAAGAACAATATTTCTATTGCACACATTCAAGCTATTCAGGCCATAAAAAATGATGAGAACATTGTGGTAAAAAATTCTGATAAAGGTGGGAACGTTGTGGTGCTATCGAAAGAAATGTATCTGAAGGAAGGCAATAGCCAGGTCAATGATAGTACTAGATACGAAAAAAGTACGAAAGTTAAATATGAAACTGCAAATAAGATTTATCAAGATCAGTTGGGGGAGTGGAAAGAGAGAGGCCTCCTAGAGTGGGAGGAATAAGAATATTTAAGATGCAAATTCCCCAAACTGCCAGCATTGTACTTGTTACCCAAGTTGCATAAAGACAGTGAAAATCCCCCTGGTAGACCAATAGTTTCCTCTAGAGGAAGCTGTTTTGAAAATACATCACGTTATGTTGACCACTATCTTCAGCCATTAGTCCAAAATATACAGTCGTTTGTTAAAGATACGGGTGACTTCCTGCGACAGATTAAAGATGTTGAGTGGAATGAAAACTTATTATTAATGTTTTTAGATGTAAACAGTCTGTACACTTGCATTCCACACGAGCTAGGCATAAAAGTGTGCCGTCATGTTCTGAGGAATAGGTCATTATCATATCTATTCCATACTGAGATGTTGGTCGATATGATGCACACATGTTTAACCCAAAATTTCTTTATTTTTGATGGACAGATATATAGGCAAATACTGGGAACTGCGATGGGCACCTGCTTCGCCCCCAGTTTCGCAGGACTGTACCTCGGCTGGTGGGAGGAGCAGGTGGTCAGCAGCATGGACCTGTTCAAAGATCATATTAAACTGTGGGTCCGTTATATTGACGATATTTTCTGTATATGGGACGAAAATATCGATGAGGCCAATAAGTTTGTAAAGGTGCTGAACGACAATACATTCAATCTTACGTTCAGTAGTCAGTTGGATATGGAAACCATAGAATTCCTGGACCTGAGAATTAAAGTGAACAATAAGCAGTAAGACACTGTCTTATTCAGGAAGGAGACAGCTGGCAACAGCTTACTGCATGCTCACTGTTGTCACCCTGCGAATTTGATTAGAAGTATCCCTCTGGGCGAGCTACTCAGAGCAAAACGAAATTGTAGTACACAAGAGGGATATGAGTATGGGTGGGCGGAATTTGCGTAGTCGCGCTACGCAAAGCTCCGCGAAACGGTAAAAAATCTCCGCGAGCACGCAAAAGTTCCGCGAACACGCGGAATTGCTTGTTCCGCCCGTTCGCAATGCTTTTTTCCTGTTCACGAACACTGTTTGCGTGCTCGGGGAGAAATATCTCGCGAACACGCATTTTGAAATCGCGAACAAGCAAAAAATTCCGCGAAGCCGCGGATCGCGGAATTTTTGGCAATTTCGCGTTCTCCGCGGAATGCGAAATTACCCAAATTCCACAAATTCCGCGAGCGGATCAGAATTTACCGCCCAGGCCTAGATATGAGGAGGAGAGAGCAATAATGGTTGAAAGATTTGCCGTGAGAGGGTATACGCAAACCTGTGTGAAGAATGCATGTGCAGAGGCAGATAAACGAGATAGAAATAATTTACTAATACAGAAGGCAGGGAACAAAAAAGACACAATCAATAAGATTAGGTTTATTACAACCTTCAACAAACAGTCCAAAGAGTTGAGGAAAGGTTTAGATAAATTTTGGAATGTCTTGAAGACGGACTCAGATCTAGAGACATACATTGAAGAGTACCCCCAAATCACCTACACGAAAGCTAAGTCGCTCAAAGACACGATCTGTTGAGCGCTTACCACTCCTGAAACTAAACAAAGCACCATTCAAGGTTTCTGTACATGTGGCAGATGTAAAGCTTGTAAACACAGTACCAATTGTAAAGAGGTTAAATGTGAAAAATACTATATAGGTAGTACGATACACAAAGCTAAAAAACGAATCCTTGAGCACTTAAGGGCATCAAAAACAATGATAAGCAGTACCCCATCGCTAGGCACTTTAAAGCTCAACACAACCAAAATAGCAACCTTCTATCCTTTTGTGTTTTAGACAGGATCCCAGTAAGAGAAAGAGGGGGAGACCGCGTCCAGGAGTTAAGGCGCTTAGAATCAAAAATGATAATACACTATCATACACTTTTCCCCATGGGACACAACAGCAATGAGGCACTGTCGGTGCACTTAGGATAAAATGCTATCGCCAGTCTATAGAATTAAGATGAAGCCGCAGGACGAATAAATCCTCTAGATTTTAATGGTATTTTTATTCTCACTGTCATTGGTTTAGAAATCTTTTGTTGCACGTATTGTGTGGAAATGCTACTTATACATGTATTTTTTATATTTTACAGATTCCCAGTGTTGATTGAAATGCAAGTGGAAGGCAAAAAGAGCTAAATATCTTTGAGTTGAAAAGGAATTTAAACATTTTCACAGATTGCGTCAATCAATGAGTTGATTTTCATTTATTGAAGTGAGCATTGATGCAAGCGAACTACGATACCCACTTGGGCATAATACGGGTCTTCATGAAAAACAAATATGATTTGTTAATGGGTAATGTGACAGGATAACTTAATAACAGGGAATGCAAGCCCACTGGGGCATAATTGTTTCAACTCCTGTACATTACGTTTCTTTAAATGATTGAGAATGAACGCAATCAATGAGATGTTTGGGGAAGTAATAGTAGTATATGTTTATGCAGGAATTCGTGGTAATGTGTGCATTTCACAGTTATCCCTGCAGTTAAATGGTACGAGCTGTTTTGATAAAGCTTTTGTTATTTCAAAAAAGCTTTATTGACACACGATGCTAAGATCGCAGCAGTGAACGCTGTGGGTTCCGTGATTCTCTATGTGTGTCAATATAAATGAAAAGTTGCCACACTTGCAAAGGATGATTATGCACTGTTCCAATTTATTTGTTGGTTTAATTATTGTTGCAAGGTTGCACCTCATGTAGTCCAAATTGTTTCAATTTCACAAAGGAGTCTGTTGTTACTGTCTACACGGAGGTGTGTGACATGATCAAGTAAAAACGACACGTAATTGCAACATTTTTACTCGTGAGCAAGCAGCGGACGCTCCGAAACGTGTAGAGTTGCATTGCTTTAATAAATAATCACGCTAAAAAGAAGCTGGGCCGTGGTGTGTTGTTCATTTGGAATTTGGAAAGACGCGTTTGTGGATTTGTTAGGGGTTCGCGACCCCGCCACGGCCCGCCATCGTAAAGTGGCTCGGGTCTCTCGCGGAAACGAGTGTTCAAGAATATATATATATATATATATATATATATATATATATATATATATATATATATATATATAAATATACATACATAGTAAAAAAAATGTGCAGAGGTAAGGTTAGGTGTTACCTTTGCTCATAACCCCATTGAAGTAAGTTTAGTTATATAAAAACTTGTTTAAAATTATTGTTCCAAATCAAAAACTAATAACCAGTGAAATTTACAACTCAAGGTTCCTATGCAAGTCATGAGTCATGTCTCACCATGCATTGCTCATGATCTCACATATGACACCATTGATGGCCTCTCAAATGACTTCACTGAGGAACCCACTAATACAATCACATCACAATCACAGTTGAAAAACTGAAAAAAACTCCAAACTTTCCTTTCAAATTCATTGAAAAATCTTATGTTGAACATCATTGTGGTTAAATATATATAGCATTAAAAACCACTGAAATGTGGCATTCATGATTAGTGGAACAGAAAAACACTGATTGTTCAAATACAATTTAGTGACTGTATATTTAGGATGCCTTAGTGTGGTGGTCTTTACATCTACTGATATTAGTATTTTGCACCAGTTCTGTACTTGAATATATATACTTAGGGGCCGATTCCGATTCGGGCCGGAAATCTCTCCGACCGAGCCGGACCCGGAGAGATTTCCGACCGAATCGGACTCTAGCAGTCCGACCGAACGAGTACGATGCGCACGTATGCTATTGGACTCGATTCGGTCGGACTCCCATTGAAGTCAATGGGAGCCAGTCGTACGACGCGTACACGGGCTCCCATTGACTCAATGGGCACGACGCGAACAAGGGCGCCCCCTACAGCGTGTTCGCGTCGATGCGGGTCGCGCCGTACATGCACGTGTAGGGGGGACCCATGGGTCCCCCCTGTGTGCGACTCGCGTGCCTACGCTTCCAGGGGGGTCCGACACGGACCCCCAAAGTGCGGCTCCGCCAGCTCCTTGGAGCCGGACTGCGCGAGTCGGTCGGAGTGGTCGCGATGCGCATCGTACTTACCCGGCCGGGGAACGACTCCATAGCGCGGTGCGAGTCGTCCCCGTGCGAGTCGGTCGGAGCGGTCGGGTCCTGCGTACGAGTCGGTCGGAGATTTCGCGAGCGCATGCATCGTACTCGCTCGCCCGGACGCACGTACGATTCGGTCGGGAAATAGGGCTCCGAATCGGATCCGGTAAAGCCGAATCCGATTCGGAGCCCTACCGGCCGAGATCGGAATCGGCCCCTATGTCAATAAAAAGCATTTTTGGATTGCTAGCAACTTTGACACTGTGGAATGAATCTGCATGAAATGCCAACAACTTGGTCCGTACACCCTGTAGTCATCCTTCAACATTTCCTGCAGATTGTTCAAGAGTGGCCAAAGAAATTAGGTCTCAAAAATTGCCTTTTGAAATGTATCTCCAACAGGATTCTTTGCCCGCTGCAAAAACTGTTGGACAGATTTACACAGATTTTACCATGAAGTTAGAACTAAGCCTGGGCGTAGTTCGCGAAGTAGCGCTACGCGAAGCTACGCAAAGTGCAGTTCGCACTACGCGAGCTACGTGTAGCACTATGCGAACTGCGTAGTGCACTGTTCGCAATGATTGCACAGTGCCGGATGCTTGTCCGCACTGTGCAATCATTGAAAACGGCATCTTGCACATTGCAAGCTGTCTTTTACTGCCGCTCGAGTAGATTTTTACTCGAGCGGCAGCTTTCTCAACGCGGACTGGTAGTTTCTCGTCGCGAGCATACGCGACCACTCGCAATGAGAAACCTGACCTCCCCGCATTGAGAATCTCGCCGGGAGGTTTATTTTCCACGCTCGCGATCGGCAACTTGATGTTGCTGATCGCGAACGAGGAAAAAGTCTCACCGGGATGTCATTTTGCTTGCTCGCGGTCGCCAACTTGACGTTGAGGACCGCGAGCAAGCAAAAAATGACCGCTGCACTACTCTACGCTGCGCTACGTGTGTTTGCACTGTGCTACGTGCAATTCGCGTTGTGCGAAGTAGCGCAAACTTCACAAACTACGCGAGCGTAGCGTAGTGCTTTGCCCAGGGTTAGTTAGAACTACACATAAGAGGTTTTGTTTTTTACTTTTTTAGGTTTGCTTTGGAAGTTACAATTTGGATATTGTCTGCAAACACTCATGGCAAAACATAACCCTGGGACATACTTTATTATCAACCACTCTGGGTTTTGCCAACATGCTCACAGGTGTTGATAGTGCCAACAGTGTCCCGACATGGTAAGTATCATTGGACTATATAATGAGCGCCAAAGACAGCATAGTAAAGCTTTGTTTGCAAATAAAAATTCGGAGTTTGTAAAAATTTGCTTCTGAACTGACCTTCATCTCTGCCCAGACATCTATAAAAATTATCAAAATTAACACTTCAAAGCACACTTTCTTTTAAAGGTGTGAACAGATTGTCAAAATATAAAATAAGACTCTACTCTGAGGGACAGTCTATCTTTATGCTAGGTTTGGCGTTCCTTAGTTTGTACTGTAGAGAAAGGCAAAAATTGCAATTAGTTGTAGAAATATTTTGGAATCATTTGACAAATAGACCTGCATTTTGAAATGGTCTTAGAGTGAACTTGCTAATGTGCTGCATTGTTTCAGAAAAATGTCCAAAGAAGTTAGCATTCAAAAACGGCATTTCCTATTGACTGGGCATCTCAGCCATAGCTATAGAGTTGCTACTGCCGACATAGAAATGCATATATATGTATATTTACTTAAAAATATTGGTAAAGTTAGGTTTCTTCACCCACAAGAGAAAATAATGCTTGAAATAAAATAAGCCATTGAAATTCCCCCAAAAATATGAATTGAAGGGATCTTATAGTTACACTGCAGAACCTAAATAGTATTAAGGTTCACTGGTAATGACTAGCAATAAAACCATAACCTTCTCTGAATGCAAAGCTCATGATCTCACATGTTATCACAGATAGCGTTGCATATTTTATAATCAATGACATTGATCCAGCAAAAGCAATATATAAATATTTTAAGTTTGTCTTTCACTTCACTATTTACTCCTCTATCCCTCAAACTGCACTGGCCCCCCTAAAGCTAGACCGATTTCAGCATTACCCTCACCACAGAGCCAAATGGTCCTCTGATGGATCTTTCTCTGCTGATAGGAGGGGTGGGAATTAGGATGTCCAAAAGACAAACATCAGCCACTTAATGAGGAACATTAATTGGTGGCTAACTCACAAGACCATACTGTAAAAAAAAGTATTGCAATGGGGAGACCCAATCTTCTAAATAAATTAAGTCTAACCAGTATGAGGCAAACTAAGGGGCAGATTTACAAGCCCCCTGCGCCACCAGTACGCCACTTTTTGTGACGTACTGGAGGCGCATTCCACTTCTCCATATTTACAAGGAGAGGAAAAGTCACCCTGCGTGACTTTTCCTCTCCTTGTAATATGGCCCCTTCACACGCAGCACTTTGCGTGGAAGGGGCGTTCCATGGGTGTTGCTGTGGGTGTTCCCACGCAACACTCATGGAAGCGAGACACATTTCCAGATTTACGAGGAATCGTAAATCTGGAAATGTGTGTCAATGCTACGCCTCCCCAGCGAGGCGCAACGAGGAGAAATGTTTTCATTTCTCCTCGTTTTTCTTCTTTCAAAGCGTGCTGCATTCTACAGCACGCATTGAAAGAGGAAAATGCCTGTAGTGATTGTTTTTGTGCAGGAAGGTGCCCCTTCCTGCACAACAACAATCTCCCCATGACGCAGGCATCCTTGCACCATGGTGCAAGGGTGCCTGCGCCGGCGCATGGCTGCAGTTTGTGCGCCAGCGCAGGAATGCGACATATTATTGTAAATATGTCGCATTCCTGTGCTTCGGAAGTGCCGCAGCGTGGCGCAGCCAAAGGGCTTGCGTTGCCGCACTGCTGCACTTCCTTGTAGATCTGCCCCTAGAAGTTTTGCTACTGCTACACAAAATAGAAGAAGCAGAACTTGATATTCTGAAAGGTTTTTCTGGTTTTCCCTACAATGCATTTAGATTAAGAGAGTAATTCAATACAGTTTCAAATGAAGAAGATCAGGACACAATAATAGACTCAGTCAATTTACATAGTTAGTTATTGTATTAATGTTCCAAAATTGATCAAATAAGACATTTCTTAAGCATTCCTGTCAAGAATATTGAAGCATGTAGAACTAGACCACACATTTAGTCAGAAGTTCAAATCCAAAGAGGATGGGTTTAAACAAACATTAGATACGAAATTACAGGCTTCAACCATCATTAGAGGCAAAAGAATAGTTCGGTCCTATCTAAGATTCAAAGCAAATGGGTAAAAGAATCAATTTTAAAGTCCTCTAAGTGTGAGTCCATTAGCATTGGCAAAAAGAATATATGAAGCAAAAATCAATTAGTTCGGCAAAGAAGGATTCCAGGTTGACTGCATGAATGCAGCAGCATTAGCAAAAAGGCAGTCCAAGATAGGATTTAATGGATGATCATAAAATCATAGGAAAAGAGTTCCGTTCTATCTCAAAGAAAGGAAAATAAAACAATGAGTTGTCCCAAAGAAAAATTAATAGTGATGCCTTGTCAGAAGGGAGAAAGGTATGGTGTTTCCCCTCTTTTGGGATTTCTCCTTTTATAGTCCTTATGACACCTTAATGACATGGTGTCACTCCACTAGTCAGTCCACCATACGTTTAGTTTATGTATGTTGTCCCAAAATACATTTAGTTACTCCTGAATTCTTTCCCAAGCACTTCATGTGAACAATTTGGTTTCCCAGGCCTCACAAGTTAGTCAACGGCAGAAAATATACAATGTAACAGGATATGGCGTCGGATGAGAGTTGATTTTCCCACTGAGCCATTCCATCATGAACTTCAAAAGAATGTCCTTTGTATGTATACTGAAACATGAGCAAAACAAATAAAGCAACATTTGCAAAAATGTCAATGAATTATTATGCTTGCTAAGAGAAAATTGTAGCTCAAGAAAGAATACGTTTAAAGCTTAAAATGTATTCATAAATAAATTAAACATAATTGGAATCAAATATAATGCATCAAATCATTATTAATAAAAGAAGAAGAAATGTTTCACCAATGTATTAATACACAAAATTAATTAGCATTAGCTATGGTCTACTGCCACAACTTTTCAACATCCATACATGTACATTTTTCTTAAACCCATTTTACCAAAATCCTTTCTACATTTGTAAAATCATTAAGGTCTCTACTATCACCTCTGTAAGTTTCAACTTCCTAGCTAATTTCTTTGCATAATTGCACCACAATCTAATTATAATGCATTTGAAATGAAAGGCAATAGAACTGTTAGGCCTCATCTGTAGATTCATTAGTTTTCATCAGTACATGAATAATAAAATATAATTTCATGAGTAATATTGTTATGAAAATCTAATAATAAGCATTATAACTATTTAGCAATGTATTTTCTCCTTTTCTAACTCTTTCAAGTGTGATTTTATGGTGCTGTTACTTCACTTGTCTCTATTGTTTTTTTATTTTATGCAATGTGCACACTCAGATTTTTGTGTCTACATCGGTAAAGTGGCATGTAGTGTGGTTTTGAAATATTTGCTCTATCAACATCACACTTGACATGAAATATTGCACCACTTAGCATCAACTTGGCTCATCCATCCCTGTGCCCAGAAGGCTCTGTGAGCATGGATTAAAGTCTCCCAAGCTCTAAGATAAATTTTACAAGTTAATGAGGCCAGACCCACGTCGGCAGTGACCAGGAGGTAATGGGTGCAATACCACGTCTTTGGTTATGCCCTCTGCCAAAAACACCCACCCTTAAATATTTTCTTGCCATGGCCTTGTACATTGCCAAAGTGATGCGGATTTAGGGACTACATTGAGCATTCCTATTTTCTACACTCATGGGAACTGCAGGCAATACCCTTCCCCAGGCAGTGCCAGCTGGCAAACTTTGGACCATAAACTCATACACTGAAGTCCATAAAGAAAGCAAACTAAGTGACCCTGTCCTCTTCATGCTCCAAGGGAGGTTTGGAGAGGTACCCCTACACTGAAAATTTGGACCAAGCATCCATAGTTTTAACAGGCATTTCTGAAGAGACACATTATATATTTTAAGAGTTCCTTGTTTAGCAAGTGAGCTTGAGCCTCCCCATGTGCTCTGGCACTAAGCAGATTGTTTAGAGGGAGTTGTTCCTCCTAAGAAAACTTTGTTGAAAAAAGGAACCAAGTTATACATTATACAAAATATTTTCAAAAATAACTTCAAAGCTTTAACAGTAGTTTTGAAGATTAACTAATCAAATATTTCAGGTATTATTTGGCACAGGTTAAATCAAGTATGCGACTTTGCCAATTAGAAACTTGTATTTTCCATTGAAACAAGGTATCATATCCAAACATGCCAGAGTTCTATTAGCTTCAATCAGCCTGCCAGTCAGTGGTGTTGTTCCAAAAAATCAAGGATGTTCAATGGGCCTGTTCTGTTGCAAAAAAAGGTCAAACCTATTTATTATGCCTGGGCTGGTGACCACATTATGAACTGAATGAGCTCCAGGTCGCTGGGTGAATTTGAAGTGCAGATTTCATTGGGGGTGGGGGGGCTCAGACTCGATATTGATTCATAATTTCAACTTTGTGTGGAGACTGTCAGCAGCATTGTTTGCAGTACTAAACGTTTAACGCCACTTATTTCCTTTATTATCTTTATTTTTAAGGAAACACATCCTGCAATAGAAATTTCTGTGTGTGAGGTGAAAGAATGGGTACAAACACTTTGTAGTGTCCTAAATCTATGAGCGCCGGGACCCCGCGGGTCTGGGCGTACTCAATGAGAGAGTTACATAACCATTAGGGGAGGTGTTAAGGCATGGTTATTAATGGTTAGGAGGTAAGGAGAAGTTCAATTGAATGTTGTACGCTGATTAATAAAGAGGTCAGTTCCAAGCTCTGTGTGAGGCGTGTTCATTTTGCATGCTCCCGGGCTGGGGAGGATGCTACAACTGGCGACGATTGCGGGATCTGTGCCCTGGAGAAACGAGACCACTCTCCCTGAGTGTTTTCAAATCTACAGCAAACTGCTCGGTGTGCCACGTGCGCCTCTTGGATCAGAAGGTGTTCGAGGTTGGCATGTGTGTAATGTGTGTAATCAAAGCCCCGCTTAAGCCCATATACAGCCCTCAAAGAAGTTGAAGGCCCTGCAGAGGAGTGCAATTTAAAAGCCCACCAGAAACTCACCAGTAAGGACAAAAGAAGAGATACTGTGCGACAGCATAACACAGAGCCATCATAAATACAAAGCGAAAATGCTAAAGGCAGTCACAACCAGGTACGACAAAAGGAAAACAACGCTAAATGTGCAACCAGGTACAATGCAGAAACACTAAAGGCAGGGGCAACCATGTACCAAAGTACAAACATACTTACCGGCTTGAGCGAGGGAAGTGCTACACGACCTCTAATCGGGAATGATGACCAGTCTCGGGTGAGGTGCCAATGCTTGCAATGTCACAAGTGGCATACAATACACCACAACGCCTTCTGAATAGTAACATCTTTCAATGGCTGTGAAAAAGAGCACAAAGTATGGTGCTGCTGTATTGCTGAAACTACCACCACCATTTGACACGGCGTAGAAACTGAATATTGGTGCCAGTTGGACTGCGTGGATGATTTGATCTGGAAGAATTAAATGACAATAAAGTCATTAAATATTTAAAGAATCTTGCTGATGATGGAGTAAAAGAAGTGATAAAGAAAATCTTACAGACTGAGACAATATCATACCGTCAAATAGAAGAAGCATTAGGAGCCAAGTACAATCCGACGCCAAACGCTGACTATGAAAGGTACATTTTCAATCAAGTGAGACAAGTTGGTGAAACAATGGATGAGTTTGTTGTGAGACTTGATGTGCTTATCAAACATTGTAAATTTAGTGAATTTAATGATGAAGAAGCCATGTGTCTTAGAGTCATTGATGCCTATCTTTCAGACTCATTCAGAAGGCACATGTTGAGAGAGAAGCTCAGTTTCGAAAAAGTGCTAATGGCTCCAAGTGCTGAGGAAAAAGCAGATCAGCAAGCTGCTGACATGTAAGCAGGAACAGCAAAAAGGGAATCAGCACTAATCATGAAGAGCAAACACAAGCACAAAATAACCACATGTAATCTGACATTCTCAAAGAAAGGAAAGCTGTGTTTCTCATGTGGATTTCCGTTTTCACATATAAGCAAATGTCCAGCCATCAGACTGACATGCAAAGGGTGCTTAACGGAAAACCACTTCATACCGGTTTGCAAGGCAAAAGAGAAACCCAATGCGTCACCGTGAGATGAGAAAATGGACGCCAGAAAGTTCCAGAGGCATTCTCACCACGCCATCAAAGACAAAAAGCACCTTGATTGCGACAGGTGGGAAATTAAACAAAGTCAATAGTCATCAAGTTCATCCAACAAAAGTTCTTCAACGTAAGAGTCGAGCGACAGTGATGAGGGTGAATATGCAATGATCATATCTGCCAAAAAGCTGCATGCACATGTGAGTCTTGCTTCCTGCAGAAAAGACGAACAAATAGCAAAAATGAGTGAGTCAACAAAACAAAAGAATTCATATGGACACTGACCCAAGATCATGTTAAAGGTCAATGGTTACCCCATAACCTTTGTAATTGACCGCGGTGCATTAATCAACAACATGCAAGTCAAACAGTTTAACAATTTGTCGCCCGTACCACGACTTGATGTGTCAAACACAAATGCGTACACGTGGGCTGCTTAGAAACCATTGCAGAGTGAATTATCATTCACTGTGACTTTACGACATAAAAAAACGTCAATGCAAGCCCCAATTCACGTTCTCGAAGGTACGTCATCCAGTGCATGGCTCTTCAGTTGTGCAAATGCTGCTGACATGGGACTAATATCTATCAATTATAACCGACATATGCAATCTGAAATGGGGAGTCAGTTCCCGTCATTATTTCATGGCCTAGGAAAACTTAAGGCAATGAAGATCCAACTTCACATCAACGATATCATCTGGCCTGTTGCACAGAGGCATGCAGAAAAGCGTTTCACCTGCAAGAAGCGGTTGAAAAGGAACCAGAAACACTGTTGAAGCACAACATAATTGAACGCTCTACTGGTCCCACATCAAGGGTGTTGCCCATAGTGGTAATGCCAAAAAGAGGACAGTAGAGGTGCAGTGCGCATTTGCATGGATATGCGCTAGGCCAACAAAGCTATTGAGAAAGAAAGATATCTGGGTCTGCACATTGCTGATATGATCATGCAGCTGAACAGAGCCAAAGTCTTCTCCCGTCTTGACCTGAACAAGGGATACCATCAACTCGAATTGGAAGAAAATTATAGGTACATTACCACTTTTTGACTCATGTTGGTTTGTTCAGATACAAAATGTTGAGTTTTGGAGTGTCATCTGTTGCAGAAATAGTCCAAGATGACATACGTAGAATAATTCAACCTGTTATGAATGCTTTCAAGTAAAGTGATGACATACTGGTATTTGGGACAATGTGGAAGGAGCCTGATATGGCTCTCAATCAAGTGTGCCAATTACTTACAAAAGCAGGTTTCACTCTAAATGCAGAATTTCACAAAACCAAACTCAAGTTTTGTGAGCACATTCTCTGATGAGGGAATGACTCCTGACCCAGATAAAATAAAAGCACTGTCGGCGACCCAACCCCCACAAGATGTTACCATGGTACTATTCTTCTTGGGCATGGCCAGCTGTTGTTCAAGGTACATTTGTGACTTTGCCATAGTGAGTGCCCCATTGAGAGTCCTGACTAAATGAAATGCCCAGTTCCGATGGTCTTCTGAATGCGACCAAGGTTTCAAAAGGATAAAGCATGCTATTGAAAATACCACTGAGAAGGCTTACTTTGATCCTAAATTGCATAGTAAGATTACTGTTGATGCGGGCCCAGTGGGGCTAGGAGCAATCCTTGCACAGCATCATGGACATTCAAATGCTCAGAGACACTTTGTGGCATATGCTAGCCGAAGTCTGTCTGATGCAGAACGTGCCTATTCTCAGCCAGAGAAGGAGAGTCTGGCTGTGGTGTGGACCTGCAAACACTTTCATGTATTTCTTTACGGAAAGCAATTCATGATTGTTTCAGACCACCAAGCACTGCTTACTATATTCGGAAACTGAAATGCTAAGATGCCCCCTCCCATTGAGAGGTGGGGGCTGCTTTACCGGAGTACAACCATATAATTGTGCATAAGCAAGCAAGAACCAAAACCCTGCAGATTACTTCTCAAGCATACTCTTACATCAGCATGGCTCGACATCGAAAAAAGCTGAAGGGTACATCGACTTCATTGTAAGGTCCAGCACGCCAGCAGCCTTATCCATTGAACATATTGTTGCTGCTAAAGACATGCTTGCCCTTAAAGATATCATTTCCACACAGTCATGGAGACAAAGGGGCCGATTCCGATTCGGGCCGGAAATCTCTCCGACCGAGCCGGATCCGGAGAGATTTCCGACCGGATCGGACCCGTGCAGCCCGACCGAGCGAGTACGATGCGTCCGTATGCTATCGTACTCGAGTCGGTCGGACTCCCGTTGAAGTCAATGGGAGCCGGTCGTACAACGCGTATGCGGGCTCCCATTGCCTCAATGGGTGCAAGGCAAACAAGGGCGCCCCCTACAGTGGGTACGCGGCGAAGCGACTCGCGCCATACACGCACAGGTAGGGGGGACCCATGGGTCCCCCCTGTGTGTGACTCGCGCGGCTACGCATACAGGGGGGTCCGACACGGACCCCCGAAGTACGGCTCCGACTGCTCTTTCGAGCCGGACGGCGCGTGTCGGTCGGACTGCTTGCGGCGCGCATCGTACTTACCCGGCCGGGGAACGTCTCCATTGCGTGGTGCGAGTCGTATCCGAGCGAGTCGGTCGGTGCGGTTCGACCCGGGAACGAGTCGGTCGGAGCAGTTGGGACGCCCGAACGAGTCGGTCGGCGATTTCGCATCGTACTCGCTCGTCCGGACGCACGTACGAATCGGTCGGGAAATAGGGCTCCGAATCGGATCCGGTTAAGCCGAATCCGATTCGGAGCCCTACCGTCCGAGATTGGAATCGGCCCCAAAGTGTTTGACCTCTAAGTGATGATGTTGAATTTCAAAAGTTCAAGAATGTAGAGGATGAACTGTCTGTCACTAAAGAAATCATTGTTTTGAGAGGCTCATGAATCGTCGTACCCAAGAGTCTCCGACAGCAAGTCATTGAACTCGTTCACGAAGGACATTGTGACATTGTCACCACCAAAAGAGATCAAGTGTGGTTCCAGCACTTGGACAAGCGAGTTAGGAGGGAACTAAAGGAGTGCTACTTATGTAAATGCCGTTCCCCTAAAGTGACACAGCATTCACTAACCATGTCTGATCTTCCTGCACATGTGTGGGAAAGAGTGGCTGTTGATTTCTTTGCGCCCCTAGCAAATGGACATCATCTCATGGTAGTCATTGCAGAGTATTCCCATTTTCCTTTGGTGGAGGAAATGTCATTAGCAACAATTGATAAGGTCATTGAGCAGCTAGATGACATTGTTGCAGCATGGGGCATCCCAAGCATCCTTAAATCTGACAATGGTCCACCGTTCAGTGGCAAGGAGTTTCTAACTAGACTCAATATCAAGTACCAAAAGAGTACATCCTTGTAGCCCCAAGCTAACGGTGTTGTGGAACGTTTTATTGTCACCCTTAAGAGAATGATACAAAGTGCATCGATGAAGAGAAATAAGCTCAGTCAGGCCTGATGTCAGGCCCTCCATGTCCATCGTTTGACTCCTCACTCCAACACTGGTTAGAGTCCTAACACCTTGCTGTTTGGGAGAGCTGTAAGAATCAAACTACCACAGTGGACCACTGAATGAATTCGGACTGCTGATGAGATTCGTGCCACTGAAACTGCTTGAAAATGTCCAATGAAGACATATGCTGATCAACACTGGAGAACTCAGGAAAACATCTTTGACTAAGGTGACTGGGTTCTTGTCAAACAAAAACAGAAGTGAAAAACAGATCCTTCATTTGCTCATAGCCTCCGAGACTTGTGACGCGCAAGGGACATATGATAACAGCGCAACATCCCAGAAAATCCATCACAAGGGATTTGTCACATTTCAGACATCTATCTTGACATTCATCAGTCCCTGTAATCCCAGATGGGGCTGCCCCACCTGATAGCCTAGATCAAACATCAGCTTCTGTACCCTCAGTGTCCATTCAGGGTGCATCTCAACTATCTCAGACCATGTGATCTGGCCGAACAGTGAGAACACCTAGACGACTTATCAAAGAAATATAAAATGCTGCTGTTGTTTGCACCTTTTTAAATAACAAGAGAAAGATGTAGTGTCCTAAAACTATGAGCACCAGGACCTCGCTATTCTGGGTGGACTCAATGTGAGAATTATGTAACCATTTGGGGAGGTGTTAAGGTGTGGTTATTAATGGTTAGGAGATAATGAGAAGTTCCATTGAATGTTGTATGCTGATGAATAAAGACAACAGTTGCGAGCTTCGTGTGTGGCGTGTTCATTTTGCATGCTCCTGGGCTGGGGAAGACGCTACACACTTCATGTTCAAAACATGAATAACTCAGTATATAGTCGCATATCAAAGCACATCAATAGGGTTGTGGAGGAGGAGGGGCATATTACACTTGGTGCGCATGGGCTCCCTTCCAGTTAAAGACGGGAGAGCAAATTGAAACGTTCAAGCCAAGTTGGCCTATAGGTGCTGGACTGTAATAAAAGACAACTTAATGACTTTTAAAGAGGATAAATGGGTATATGAGGGAAGGGTAGCATAAAAAAGCTAAACTTTTACATGTTCATTTGTTTGCTTTGAAACAGTGCTCATGCACATTTTCTGCTGTGACCCTATGACACTGAGTGGTAACCAGATTGGTTCACTGATAGAATATCGATGTTAAAAATATCGATGTTCAAAATATCGGAAAAAAATATAGACTACAAAAATATTGACTCCCATACCTACACAGATAAGTACAAAAATATTGAATCAAAAATATTGATGTAAAAAATATAGATGTAAAAAATATCGATTTATATATATATATATATATATATATAAAATAATAGTATATATTGAATATTAATATTAATTTTAACAAAATAAATTAAATTTAATATACATATTTACAAAATATTAGAAATAAACTTAATTTAAAAAAATAAACAAACAAAATAATGTATACATATGTATATATATATATATATATTTACTTTAAAATAAAACATTCTAGAATAAATTAAAACAAACTATGAAAAAATATTTCAACTTAAATTGCCTAATACAATCAGTGCAACAGTAGGAAAAGTGTTGGATAGCAAAATAATTAAACGTACTATTCCAACTCCAGTGAGTGCAACAGTAGGAAAAGTGTGGGATAGCGGAGGGGTAAGAATCAGTAGCGGCTCCTGGTGGGAGTGCTACCGGGCGGTGACGTGGGGCGGGGGAGGGGCAGGGTGGGGGGTAGTAAACACCGGAATACGGATGAATGCAGGTAAGTAGACAATTAAATCAATAAAACGAATTTGCAGCGCGCGCAACGAAATTCGTTTTATTGATTTAATTGTCTACTTACCTGCATTCATCCGTATTCCGGTGTTTACTACCCTGCCCCTCCCCCGCCCCACGTCACCACCCGGTAGCACTGCCACCAGGAGCCGCTACTGGTAAGAATTACTATTCCCACTCCAAAGAGTGCAACAGTAGGAAAAGTGTTGGATAGCGGAGGGGTAAAAATTACTATTCCCACTCCAGTAAGCGCAAAAGTGGGGAAAGTGTTGGATAGCGGAGGGGGGAAAATTACTATTCCCACTCCAGTAAGAGCAACAGTAGGGAAAGTGTTTGATAGCGAAGGGGTAAAAATTACTATTCCCACTCCACTGAGTGCAACAGTAGGATAAGTGTTGGATAGCGGGGAGGTAAAAATTACTATTCCCACTCCAGTGAGTGCAACTGTAGGGAAAGTGCTGGATAGCGGAAGGGTACAAATTACTATTCCCACTCCAGAGAGTGCAACAGTAGGGAAAGTGCAGGATAGCGGAGAGATAAAAATTACTATTCCCATTCCGGTGAGTGCAACAGTAGGGAAAGTGCTGGATAGGGGAGGGGTAAAAATTACTATTCCCACTCTAGTGAATGCAACATTAGAGAAAGTGCTGGATACCGGATAAAAAAAAATTACTATTCACACTCAAACACTTAGAAAAAAATATATATATTAAAAATTAAAAAAATTAAATTAACAAACAAAATTAAAACAAACAAAATATTAAACATATTAAAAGAACACATATTATAATATTAATTACATATAACAAAACCCTACAAATATTATATAAAATAAAATAATAGATACTTAAAAAAAATTCTTTTAAACTAGAAAATATTTACAAACAAAAGAATTAATTAAAACATAAATGTATTTATTGTATTCCCTACCCTATAACACCACACCAATAACAAAACACTTCAACATTACAACATACATTTATTTTCATAATTAACATAATTAATAATGAATTTACAAAAGATTATTAATAAAAAAACTAATAAACATTAATTCACTACACACACTTTAACACTATAATATCCACAACACACACCTAAATTAAACTATAAAATAATAAAACACAATTAAAACTTATTTTAAAATTAATAATGATTACTATTAACAACTAATAATTAAATAATGAAA
The DNA here is from genome assembly GCA_963921515.1 of Calotriton arnoldi. Classification (NCBI taxonomy): domain Eukaryota; kingdom Metazoa; phylum Chordata; class Amphibia; order Caudata; family Salamandridae; genus Calotriton; species Calotriton arnoldi. The sequence goes on along the minus strand of CAWUFW010001738.1, from coordinate 2,529,743 downwards.
ATGTATTTAATACCCACCCTTTACAATCACCCAAAATAAATATAAAATAATTAACATTACCCAATAAACCCACAACCCGCAACGGAACTAAAAGCGCAAAATTCAAATTAAAAAAAAATAATAACTACTAAAAATTTAACACATATATTAAAAATACAAACGATTCTTATACAGAAAAACATACATCACATACATATAAAATATATACTAAAATACATAACAATAATAAAAAACGATATTTTTAACAACAATATTTTTGCAAACGATATTAAATACTTCAATATTTTTAAAATCGATATTACTTACCTTAAGTCAATATTCTTGACCACGATATTCTTGCTGTCGATATTTCTGACCCACGATATTAATGACTCGATATTTGTGCAACTCGATATTTTGGACTCAATATTCTGTCTCTGCACCAACCAGATTATCACAGTCAGGTGGAAACCCAGATTGTAATAAAATTATGCAGGCAGTTGACAGCAAAAGGGTCTTTGAATGGGGGAGAACTTAGTGACATGTCCTTGTCACTGCTAGTACTAGCAATTGAAGGTGTTCTTTTGACCTCTGCATCTCCAACAGTTTCCAACAGTATCCAGGAAACTTTCAATGCATGTGAAGTAGCAACAGTTAAATCCTAAGCAAACACGAGCATCATTTACAAGCATACATGCATAGAAATATGAATAATTCATACATACAATCATCTAAGCAGGGATGCATATTATGAAAGAACATCTATTCTCTGGAAAGCCCATAGAAGTCTAACACACATGTTTAATGCAAAAATATAGCAAGCAGCAATAACGTTATATGTGGGACTCACAATGTCAATGGAGCAGAGCTTCCCATTCTTAACCAATGGAGCACATGATGCTAAAGTCAGAACTTTTTTACTCTTCTTTTATACATTTTCTACAATGCTGCAAATGGAGGAAAGAACATCTGATTAAACTGAAACTCAAGAAAGACACAAATTAGCAAGTGCCTAGCTCTGCTCTTGGGAAGGAAATCCAGTAGGGTACTATAGAAAGCTGACCACTAATTTGTTGTTTCTCACTTTTCTATGACAAATTCAAAACGAGGCTACACTTACTTGAACAGTCAGACTAAAAGGCATATTTATGAGCAGCTTGCACCGGAGCTGCATCACAAATTGTGACGCAGTGGTGGAATAAGCTGTAAGTCATGTTTATGAAGTGACGCATTTCCCAAAAAAGCGTCATTTAATAAGGCTTGTGTGGGGCAAAAGCTGTGCCGGAACCAGCCGCACCACATATATTATAATATATGAAATGTATGCATTCCCTCAAAAAATCCATTTAAAATGTAGCGCATTTATGGATTTGTGCATCGCAAAGCCTAGAACACGTCAAAATTGCTGCGCATCTGCAACCCAGGTGTAGGAAATGATACAGTGGCTGTGGTACAAAAATCTCAACCCCACAAGACATGTTGGCAAGCTCAACTATGCCTTGGAGGTTGTTATCCTGCATCTAGGCATCGCAAGGAGACCACCACCACCACATAGGCAGCGAAGGAGGAGGAGGCTCAAACACATTCCCCCACATGTGAAACTAATGGCTGTGCTCCACATGCTGCCATCCAGTTAATTCCAGAGTACAACAGCCAGACTGGCAGGAATCACACAGGGAGCATTTTCTGCATTCCTCCCCTCTGCTCTGGATGCCATAATCAGACTCACCCCCAGTATCTCCTCTTCCCCAATACACAACAACAACATCAACTGGACACCAAGCAAGGCTTCTATTGTTTGCATTGTTGGATTCCCACATGTCCTAGGTGCAATTGATTGGACACAGGTGCAGTTAGTGCCCCCTGCTGGTCCCCCCTCTTCATGAACTGAAATCACACCAATTTGAACAATGTCCAGGCCGTAGTGGACCATCTGAGGATGTTCATCAATGTGCTGGCCAAATATCCAGGGAGTGCACTTGATGCCTACATCTTCCGGCATAGCATAATAAATGAGTGGTTCCAGAATGACCAATATGGGAATGGCCTACTGATTGGTAAGAAAATCTGAAGTATGCATCATACCAACTTCAATTTAGAAATGTATGGCATAATAGCCATCTCTGTGTAAGTCAATGGTTCCAGGGGTATAATTAAGAGAGCTTTGCATCATGCTTGCACCATGCATTGTAGTACATGCGTGACACTAATCTCTAAGTCTGATTTTTTATGCCAATCAATAGAATTTTGTGTAGCTTTGAATGACTTCACAAATCGCAAGTAATGCAATGCAGTGCAAATGGCTGTGTTATATTTCTTATTGAAAGGTAGGTGTTCCATTAGTGTTGATTGTGTGTTTCCATGCAGCTCCAATGGTTCATGATGCATTTCCAGATTTACTAAACCTGGTGAACTTGGGAATGCGCAAAAAAGATATGCCTTCCCAGCCCAGATGATGCGTAACGAGGAGAAATATTTTACTTCTCCTCGCGTGACTTCATCTTTCTGTGTGTGCTGCATATGCCTCCTAAGGATTGTTTTTGTCCAGGAAGGTGCTCATTCCTGCTAAAAAGCAAAACCTGCATGCAACGCTGGCACCATTGCACCATGGTGCAAGGGTGACTGTGTTGGCATTAGCCAGCCCATTGTGTGCCTACACTGGGTATAAGGACAGGAATGAGTCGTATCTCTGAAATACCTCCCATTCCTGCCCATTCCAAGTGATATAGTGCAGTACAGCAAGGTGATTTGCAGCGCTGCACTGCGCCACATTGCCAAAAATATGGCTCCTAGTGTCGTGTGCACATTGTCTGAACCGCTCACTACAAGATGTACACAATGATGTTCCATTATGTCATTCCCTCATAAAACATGCTATGTTAGAAGCAATATAACAACTGTGTATATTATTGTATCATCATACGCTGTGTGAATGAACAGAACCACATCATCTGCACTGGTCAACTAATCAATATAAAAATCATGTAGTAGACAAGTCAAGTCAATATGAGTAGAAAGGGTACATATTAGGTAAGTGTGAGATGAGTGTACATAGTTTTGGTATCAGCTAAAGTTCCTCCAAAATAATGGTGTGTGAATAACACGTGTTCATAAGTAAGTGTGCCACACATGGAAGTAGTTGTGTCATGCAAAGTGTAGGCCCAAATCATGTGTAAATGTCCATTTCTGGTATCAATGTGATAGCAACTGTAAAAGCACACATATGTCTCAGCCATACTTACAGTCTGGGTACAAACATGCACATCGGTATCGAGCCACATCAACATATCTAACCATGTGGTAGATCACCTGTTCTCTGGTGCAAGTTGCCTACATTTCCTGCATCTGAGTCTATCTATGTAAAACTTTCAAAGTCACACAATGTACTGTCAAACATACCATACACCAGTAACTAGCATACAATAAAATGCAACCAAGGCAAGGCATCACTGTGTACTTAGGATCCCAATCTGAACATTTTCTTGCTACATCAATGATAGAAAAAAGGCAAATAGGTACAGGTTCAGCTACAAGTCTAAATCGAATACACATATGCAAAAACCTAAAACCTTGTGCCCAAGTCTGTAGTAGAAAGTTACTTGTATCTACATCAGTTTGTCCTACATCAAAACGCCCCACATTGCCATTCCTATGTGTTAATGTAATTTCAGCATGACACCTTGTGCAACAAAAAGCATTAGCTGTAGGCTGACCACAAAATAAATGACTATCCAAGTCACGTGTTGGAAATGCAGTACAGGTACAAACCAAATACCCATGTGAAATTTAGTGAACAAATCAAAGCCTGTGCCAATGTTATGTAGGCTAGCAACAACATCAGAGGTTTAAAAAGGACATATGTATGTGTGGGTGTCAAAAATGTTGGCACTATCACAACATACCTGGGGCTGAATATATGCCAGAAAATCCAATCATAAGTTTGTCACTTTGCACATATAGTGAGTGCACACATAACATAGTGAGGTCAGGAACATTTCAAAATACCTCTCATAGTCAAATACTGCCCGGACATGAAAGTCAGCATATAGAAGTCTCCAAAGTATCAGGACGTGGTCAACATTTGCAATGATCCCTTGAACTGGAAGAGACATTTGTAAACCAATGGTCAACGGTATCTAACACATATTGTTCTATAAAATAAGAACTGTGTAAGAGTTTGTCAGTATACATAACACACACGTACAGTTATGTCTCAGTAACAATGTACATAATCATTAATAGTTGTATTTTGGTACTTTCAGCTGACCAAGGATATGGTTTGCAGCCATGGGTCATGACCCCAATCATCCATCCACAGACAGAGCTGCTAAATGCTACAATGGCACTCATCAAGACAAGGAATGTTGTGGAGAGGGCTTTTGGAGTTCTGACGTCCAGGTTTAGATGCTTGGAGATGTCAGGGAGATGACTGTTGTACTGCCTCCCAATGGTCTGCAAAATCATTCTTGTCTCCGCTATCTTGTACAATATCTGTGTTAAAACAAATGTACCATGGGACTCCAATACAGAACATACAGAGCAAATTGAAAAGGAGGGCGAAATTAAAGGTGAGATCCAGCACACATTGGCTGGCCGGCAGAGACGTGACAAGATTGTGGCAAATTGTTTTACGTAAGTCATATCACATGACGGATAGAAACCCTGAAAATATATTTATATTCCAAATTATGAATAAATGTTTTGAATTCATTCATTGTGTTGTCTTCATGTCAAAGTGAATGTTAAAATCTAGTCACTCAAATCTTTTCAAATAGATGCAGGCCTCCACATGTAACAATCATGTTGTCTGAGCTGTTGAGCAACATGGGGCCATGCCTCTAATTAATAAACCAACCAACGCAGCAATGCAATGTCATGCAGAGTACTGCAAAAAAGTGACAGGCCAGGTTTGCCACATTTCTACATCTAAATTGTCTATTCTTGTCCTCACTCACTGAAGCTGTGCAGTTCAACAAAGCTAGCAGTCTTGCTGTGGTCTGTAGCAGCAAAGTGTGTTTCATTTGGAACTCACTGATTGATGGAACACAAATAGGGCAAAATTGCCCTACTTGAGGCTAACCCCTCATAGGGTAACTCACCATTGAACAAGCATTCACATTGTCATCACTTTGTAGGTTCTAATATTGTTACAGATATTATCACAGACCATGATGCTGCAGTTGTCATAGAGAAAGGCCTAGTCACAGGTGTTGATGTTAAAATGTCGAATGTAAAGAAGGCATGTGCTCATGTTTGGAGATGCACAAAACAACTACACATGTGACACCTTTCCTAGGCTGACTGATGTCAATATCATATCTTGATAACCTGATGAAGCTGCAACGTGTGGCAGTAAACAGCCAAACAAGACAAGGGAGATATTTGCCTACAATCTCATCACCTCAAGAACACAAAGATAGTCAATGTGTGAAGCCACCATGTCAAAAGTCAAGCACAAACGTATGTGTACATACATAAGCTTACTTGATATGGTACAATGGAGATCTAGGGATATGGAATTAACTATGTATCTTAAGACTACTGTAATTCCAATACCCCCCCCCCTCTTCAAACCAAAGCTCTCATGGCACCAAGTAAACAAAGCAAGTCATCACAAAACTCCCCAGAAGAGCTTGCTTGTCTTTTCCATACAGACATCTATCCATTCGTCCGCTCATCCTTCCATGCACCTGCGATATCCACTATTTTCTCCTTAAAAATATGTAATTCATTTATACTGTCATTAATCATTTAATCTTTCACCATTCTGTCCGTCTGCACATCTATCTATCTATCTATCTATCTATCTATCTATCTATCTATCTATCTATCTATCTATCTATCAATTTACCCTTTCACTCATCCATCTTTCCATCCTTTCATTGACTTACTCACACACCTTTTCATGTTAATAATGAGTCTGGATTTGACCAGTTCCAGAAATAAGAGGCCTATCAAGCATACAACCCCCACTGTAGCCGCTAAAGCGGGGGTTGACATCGCCCCTGCCTGGCCTGAGATTAGAACTACATAGTTGCGTGTTTCACCAACTCTGGCATATGCCCCAAGGGAAACTGCGAATACGGATGTGTGACATTACCTAGGCCTCTTTTGAGGATTGCAGTCTGCTTGCACCAGGATGGTCACAAACACACCCATCCTCATAATAAAATGTACGCTGTGCCTTTACAGGGATTAAGACAGAGCTAATATGGGGTTCAACGCATGTTGTGCAGTGAACAGTAGTAGTGCAAATTAGCACTCAACCCTGGGTCACAGCACTGAGACCTATTGGAACACACACCTACTCAAAAGGTCTGGAGCTGTGAGTTACACTCATCCCTGCCCATCATAAAATGTGTGCATGATTTAAACATGTGCAGAATGCAAGTGCCTGTAAAGACATACACAACAGTCAGTATCAAATGTGGAACATTCAACACATGTTGAATGTGTGTGTGCTTGTAGAGTGTGTTCAACATCACACACTCTAGTACAGTCCAAAGGGAGTGGAGAACCAAACAGTGTGCGGTGACTAAATGTGTGTGCTTCATGTCATAATGCTGGTGGTAGCCAGATACATTTGGTCACAGTATTGCTCACCCAATGTCCTGTGACTGTAAACAGAGGGCATAATCTTTTTGAGCATGGCCACAAAGTGCAGCACAGAAAGTCACCCTAATGCACTGTTATGTGTGACAGCCAAACGTCAGGAATGTTCTGTATCTAATAGAATAGAAAGCATCACTGCCTTTCCCCCTGCACCCCATCACAGGCACCCTTGCACCATGGTGCAAGGGTGTTTGTGTTGCATGCAGGAAAGTAGTTGTGCATGGAGGTGCATCTTCCTGCAAAGCAAAATATCCTGTGAGGCATATTCCACTATCTACGTGTGCTGCAGAAGGCAACACACATTGATAGATGAAGAAACAAGGTGAATTAATGGTGCATTCCTTGTCAAGCCACTCCTGGGAAACGGTGTACCTTCTGACACATTCTCATGATTATCTGGTTATGTAAGTCTAGGAATGTGTCTAAAACCATGGGAGTTGCATGGATACACCCTTGCGATGGTCATGGAACCTCTCTCTGGTGCAGAGTAAGCCACTGCAGTGATGTGTTAGGCATTATGTAACTCAAGATGAATGACCTCTCACAGGGCCACGCAAGGTGGGCTTGGGTGGCTGAACAAATAACATAATAGATTTGCATTGCACATATACAATGTTGCATTGCGTTGAGCAAGCGCCACACATCTCAGCTCATATATAAACCCATGAGTGCAGTATTGTCTGTGCAACTACATTACATGGAGGACCATGCCTAGCTTTGAGTGTAAGACATGGCTGTCTGACAAAAACATGTTGATATTTGGACACCAGATGGATTTTGAAAGTTCAGTAAATGTGGAAGCTGGTTGGGATATACACTGGAATTTGGGTGAGCCAGCGTGTCTCTGTCCTTCCTTAAGAGTGTGTTGCATCAGTGACACTTCACAAGGAAGGAATCCTCACACATTGCAGGAATTGAGAGCCTAGGCAGGGTAGGGAACACAATAGAGTGGGCCACAGGCCCCAGGAACCATGTTTACTTTCATATATGAATATGGGGGACATCCAGGTGTGTACTCTGGTAATGGCTGTGACAACTGAAGTGTGATCATACAGCCTATAATTCCTGCCTTGCTGTGCTGCCATGCAGCCTGCTGTACCCCTGGCTGGGTGATAAGGACTACACATGCATTCCTTGTACCCAGACTGTCTCCACAGGCAATTCGCCGGCCCACGAATCATAAAGTTGCAGTCACATGAAAGACTTCCAACCAGCTAGATACACCACCTGGACACTGCCCTCTGTCACACAGTCCTGCCGAGTGGTGCCACCCAGTCTTGGGCCAATGTAAGTGGGCCCAAGATGTGTGATGCAGCATTACATAGACCTCTACAGTTGCACCTACATATTAGGCCAGTTGCGTGAGTCACAACACGTGCATCGCACTTGTTGCATTGGGAATTGTTATGTTATGTTAAGGTAATTTTAAAGCGCGGGATTACCCATAGGTGTCATTGCACCACTTGCACTGGTCAGAAGCCACACATCTAAGCCAATGCATGGAACTGACTGCAGAAGTGTCACTTGGAGTGCAGGCATCATGCATTGGCCATTTGAGTGGCAATGTGCCATAGAAAAATGATGCAAATGTCGAAAAGGCGGGATATACCTAAGAAATGACGCAATGGGTGTGGCAGGCTGCATTCTAGGAAGTGTGAAAGTAGTTTCATTTTCTTTTGCAGTCTGTTAGTTTGTGTTGGGTGTTGAAGGTGTTTTGGAGAGTGGCTGGTAAATTGGTGTGAAATTTGGTCTTGTCGGTGTCTGCTCTGTCCGTGTCTTGTGCAAATTGTGCATTTTTGGTGTGTTGTTGTAAATTGTATCTTTATTATCATTGTTTTGTTGAGTGTTTGTCCAATTAGGGGTTTAAAATTTTTGGGGTAGGGGTTAGGTTAAGGTGTGTTTGCTGGGGGTTTAGCGAGTATAGAGTGGATCAGGCCATGTCAGGAAAGGGTAGAGTGAAATTGTTTACAGAGGTAGAGTTTGGGAGCCTGCTATGGGGGGTAGGGTAAGACAGGGATACCCAACAAGGAATGGAAGGAGTGCTGGGAGAGGGTGCGTTGACTCATGTTCAAAGAGTTTGGGGTGGAGTGCACTGTCCACCAGCTGAAACATTGATTAGTTGATGTAGTGTCCCGAGAGGCAGATCTGATACACCATCTTGGATTGGAGATTGGTAGCCCTGTAGGGATGTATGTATGTACCATCTGCATGTGGTTGTGTGACTATCAATCAATCAATCAATCACAGAATTTGTAGAGCGCACTACTTACCCGCGAGGGTCTCAAGGTGCTGGGGAAAAAAAAGGGGGGGGTGCCGCTACTGGTCGAACAGCCAGGTCTTGAGTCTTGAGGTCTTGGGAAAAATATAAACATGTACAGAGCAGATCATTTAATGTGATGGTTGCAAAAATCCAGTGTAAATCTGTGTATTTGCTATACCCTGCCATAGGGAGCTGTTCAAGGTGTTGTGGGTATTTTTATTTTACGTGCATGTATTTGTAAACATGACCTGATTTCACATACATGCTTATGCAGGGCATGATCCAAACATTTTTTTAACCCTGCACCGGTGATGAGTAACGAGAAATGTAATGTTGAATCACCTATAGTGTTAACCTTCTTATGTGAGCTGCATTGCTCAGCACATGTAGGCAGATTAAAATGCCTCAGGCAATTGTATTTGTTCAGGAAGGTGGCCCTTTCAGGAGAGAAAATTTAAACAATCTTCCAAGGCATGCACCCTTGCACCATATTGAAAGCTAGCATCCTTTGCCACTAGTCAGCAGTATGTGCACCAGTGACATGAATAGTCTGATATGACTATATATATATATATATATATATATATATATATATATATATATATATATATATATATATATATATATATATATATATATGCAAAAACAAAAGCAGAGAACTCTGGGTAGTTCTCAAGTTTAGGTGGAAATCAGCTCCAGTAACAGCACTCTCAACACCAGCGACACTCTAAATTTGCTCACCTGAAAGGGTTTTGTTTTGATATATATATATATATATATATATATATATATATATATATATATATATATATATATATATATTCACTGAAAAAACCATAGGTTTTAGGGAGTTATAGTTAGTTTGACATTGCACTCGTACAAAACCCGTGAAATTCCCCCGTTATAGTTAGTTCAGCTAACTATAACTCGCGCCCGTAATGCACTGCTGATGACGTCACATATTACATCCCTCATGACATGGTCAGTGACATCACTGATGACATCACTGATGACATCTCAAATGACATCACTGATGACATCACTGATGACATCATCCAGTGACTGTGTGTTTCTGTAAAGTTTAAATATGTTTAATATATATAGGTAAAGGCGTATTGAAGAATGAGTGGGTGTATAATTGTCTGAATGGATGTTTTAGTAGGTGCGTGACTGACTCTATAAGTGAGTGGTTAAATATATGTTTGTGAATGCATGGGTTAGTGACTAAACTGTGTGAATCTCTGTATTCGTCTGTCTGTTGGTGTGTAAGTGACTGCATGGGTTTGTGAATTACTACATAAGTGTCTATATGAGTTATTGATTGGTTGTCAGAGTATCTGTATGGGTGCCTGAGTGTTTGTGTGGGTGGGGTGTGTGTGACTCTGTGCATAGATGTGTGAGTGGGTGATTCACTGGGTGCATGGTTTCACAAGTGCATCTGTGATGGACTGTATGGGTGGGTGAGTGTGTGTATGGGTGTGTTAGTGAGTGAATGTATATCTCAGTGGTACATGTGTGAGTAACTACATATGTGAAAGGCAGTATATATGTGTGTTGGAGTATATAAATGGCTATAAGTGAGAGTGTGTGATTGTGAGAGTGGCTGTATGGATGATTGTGTACTTGTATCAGTGATTGTATAAGAGTGTAAGAATGTGCTAGTATTTGTATGAGTAAGTGAGCTGGTGTGTGTATAACTGTATAGGTGAGTAAATGGCAGTCTGATTAATTATTTGCATGACTGACTAGGTGTGTGAGTACCTCTATGGATGAGTGGCACTGTGTAAGTGTCTATGTAGGTGTATGAGTGCATATGATAGTCCTGTACTGAGTGACCGTAAGTATGAGTGACTGTACGGGTGAGTGAGTGGATGTGTGTGTAGACCTAAGAATCAGTGAGTGGGTATGTAGTTATTGGTGTTGGAGTGTCTATGGTTTTGCAAAAGGCAGTCTGTAATTTAGAGTGGGTGTATCAAAGGTTATATTAGGGTGTGAGGAGGTGCATCAGATTATCACGTGGATGATGTCATCAGTGATGTCATCAGTGATGTCATTTGAGATGTCATCAGTGATGTCATGAGTGATGTCACTGACCATGTCATGAGTGATGTAATATGTGATGTCATCAGCAGTGCATTGCGGGGCGCAAGTTATAGTTAGCTGAACTAACTATAACGGGGAATTTCACGGGTTTTGTACGAGTGCAATGTCCAACTAACTATAACTTTCCCTAAAAACCTATGGTTTTTTCAGTGAATTTCTAAGGTTTTTTAAATGCTAATTTCTAACTATAACATGCCTAAAACCTATGGTTTTTTCAGTGAATTTCGAAGGTTTTTTAAATGCTAATTTCTAACTATAACGTGCCTGAAACCTATGGTTTTTTCAGTGAAGTTCAAAGGTTTTTTAAATGCTCATTTCTAACTATAACGTGTGGATTCAAGGGGAGTTAATCCCCCGACTTAAAACGGGGCGCGTTTTAAGTTGCGGGATTAAGTCCCCTTGAATCCTGAGGGTCCCTGGGGCCCAACTAGCCCACCAGGTACCTACAGTTAGGACCACAGAGCTGAGTTGCAGAGAGGCGTTCCGAGGCCACGCACCTTTTTTCACCTATCTGCAACGCAACTCTGTTGTGCTTACTGAAGGTACCTGGTGGGCTAGTTGGCCCCCAGGGTCCCTCAGGATTGAAGGGGAATTAATTCCCCAACTTAAAACGCACCACAGGGTGTGTTTGCGCACATGTCACCTGAGGCCCCGCCCCCTCCCTTCACCACTGTGCAAACGTGCCCCATGGCGCGTTTTAAGTTGGGGGATTAGGTCACCTTGATTCCTGAGGGTCCCTGGGGCCCAACTAGCCCACCAGGTACTTCCAGTAAGCACCACAGGCCTGCATTGCAGAGAGGTGGTCAGAGGCCACGCCCCTTTTTACACCTCTCTGCAACGCAGCTCTGTGGTGCTTAATGGAGGTAGCTGGTGGGCTAGTTGCACCCCTGGGACCCTCAGGATTCAAGAGGAGTTAATCCCCCAACTTAAAACACGCCACAGGGCGTGTTTGCACACATGTCACCTCAGGCCCCGCCCCCTCCCTTCACCACTGTGCAAACGTGCCCCGCCAGGGGGCGCATTTGCAGAGTGGTAAAGGAAGGGGGCGAGGTCCTGCGGCACAATCGTTTTTTTTTTTTTTTTTTCGAAGGGGGGCTGTGTGGCCCCCCTTCCTTTTTCCTTTTTTTGGGCCCTGGGGACCCCATCCCCCAGGGCCTTAGCCCTTTTTTAAATTTTTTTAAAAAAGTAAATGGGAAGGGGGCCGCGTGGCCCCCCTCCCGTGGCTGATTCCGGCCCCGGGGACCCCATCCCCCGGGGCATGGCCACAGCTTTTTAAATTTTTTTAAAGAGGGGGGCTGCGTGGCCCCCTCCTCAGGACCCCATCCCCCGGGGCAGGCCTTTTTTTTCTTTCTTTTTTTTGGGGGGGAGGGGGCCGCGTGGCCCCCCTCCCGGGCCACTACTTGCCCCGGGGACCCCATCCCCTGGGGCTGGCCCTCTCCGTTGGGGACCGTGGGGGGGTCCCCAATCCCCCCACGGTCCCGCTGGCTCCCGCGTCCTGCGGGAGCCGGCATTGCTTTTCCACATGGGGAGCTGCTAAGATGCAGCTCCCCGTGTGGAAAAGCAACTTGCTTTGAATTTTGGAAGAGAGAGCAGGTTTCCTGCTCTCTCTTCCAAAATTCAAAGCAAGTTTGCTATGACAGGACTGGAGCCGCGAGGCTCCCGCCCTGTCATAGCAAACAGCAGTGTCCCGAGGGTAGGCACCCCAGGACACTGCAGGAGCCGGCCCTGGGGGGTGGTGGTCCCAAAGGCCATCACAGGCCCCAGGAGGGGGGCCGCGCGGCCCCCCTCCCAACATGTTGAAAGCCCCGGGGAGGTGGTGGTCCCCGGGGCTTCGGGGGTCCAAAACGGACCCCCACTTTAAAATTGTTAGTGCCCCGGGGAGGTGGCGGTCCCCTGGGCGTGTGGGTGGGCTTGAGCCCCCTACACAGGTAATTCAAATTAAAAAATCGAAGCCCCGAGGGGTGGAGGGTCCCCGGGGCTGCGGGAGGGCCGAGTGCCCTCCCGCACCATTTTCAAAACAAAGCCCCGGGGGGTGGCGGTCCCCGGGGCTTGGGGGGGCCTTAGAGGCCCCCCCACTAATTTTTAATAAACCCCGCATGCCCCCGGGACTTGGCCCACCTGGGGGCCAATTAACAACGAAGCGCGGGAGCCCGCGCTTCGGTTTTTTTTTTGCGCGGCGGGATCCGCGCCTCCAAAGCGCATCCCGCCTAGGGGGTCAGGGTGTTTCTACCCTGCCCCCTTTTCTTGTTTTGCGCACTTGTTTTTGTCTTTTCTTGTGCCTCGGTTCTACCGAGGCACAAGATGGCTGCCAACACTTCCTGATTTGGAGTGTTGACAGCCAATTAGCATACAGCTCGTGATCGGGAGGGTGCGCGGACCCTACGCGGCCATAAATATATATGTGATTTTACTTTTGATTTTCTCAGGAACTACTGAACGGATTTACACAATTACAAAAGGCACGACTCTGAACCAAGGGCTACCTTTTTGCCAAATTTGGTGTAATTCCGTTCAGCAGTTCGGGCTGTAGCTGCGACTAAAGGTTCCTATGGAAAATTGCATGGGGAAAACACGTTTTGGGACCCCCCTTTTTTCTCGGCCCCCGCTTGCTGAATCACCCCAAAACTTTCAAGATAGGAGCGGACCGGAGCGGGCCATAAGTTTTGAGAATTTCGCGAAGATTCGTCAACCGGCGCCAAAGGTATTGGAAATAGAATGTTGCGGATTTCCTATGGAAAATAGGTCTTAACTATAACTATCTACTGGCGACCGCTAGTAGATAATATATATATAGATATAGATATATATATATATTAACTGAAAAAAAACATAGGTTTCAGGGATGTTATAGTTAGAAATTAGCATTTAAAAAACCATAGAAATTCACTGAAAAAATCATAGGTTTCATGGACGTTATAGGCAAGCCCGTCTGCGCCCGTCAGCATACCGGAGGCGGCCAGGGCCTGCCATGCTGCCCATTTGCTTCCCAAGCCAGAGCTTCCTCTCAAACTTACAGTCGTGCAGAGCTGCTTTCGCTTTGCCCACAACACTGTAAGTGCGCTGGCTCCTGGGAGGTTCTGGACAATCTATCTACGGTATGTGAGAGCTGTAATTTCCGCCTTTGTCCCAGATCTGTAGATTTATCCACACCAGCTACTTTCCCTCTGAAATCCTCGAAAGGGAAATGTATCCATGCTGCTCTGATCAATACCCGTTTGCTAGCTAGGCATTTTCAAGATATTTGCGAGCTCCTTTCGGACGAGTCTCTTTATTTATTATTTTTAACGGAGACCTGGCTTATTGAGTTTTCTAATCCAGTTATTGAACTAGCTATCCCTGAGGGGTATAAAATGTTCCATGTGGATCGCAAAACAGGAAGAGGTGGAGGTGTAGCGGTGGTGTTTAGGGATCTGTGGACTTTTCATCGGGGTGAGACCCTAGGTATTGGTGACGGGGAGGCGCTGGATTTTTCCATTACCATTTCACCCCATTTTACACTAGGCGGCACATTGGTTTACAGGCCGCCTGGACCCGCAGGACCTTTTTTGAAAGCCATAGACGAGGTCATTATGCTGCGTGCTCTACGTTTCACCCACTATCTACTTCTTGGGGATTTTAACATCCATCTCAACTGTGCGGAGGCTGAACCTTTCCCAGCTGTCCCAATGGGTCAGCTCCCCCACGCACTGTGGAGGACATATTTTAGACCCGATTTGTTCTAACTTTCCCATCTTTGTAGAACCCCTCAAAGTAGTCTGGACCGATCACTTTGTGGTCCATTTCTCGTGGACCATTGAGATCCTACACCCATATAAGCTGCATCGTCAAGGCAGACCCTCCCACAAAATTGACCCCATTGCCTTTAGTTTGGCTTTGGCGGAGACTCGGCCAGCCTTTACCAGGGATTTGGGAGTACCACTGGAGAGCTTCACTAGTTGGATCTCGCAGGCGGTCGAGCATCTACCCACCCCCCTCATTGGATAGGCGACCTAGAGATTCCCCTTCCAAACCTTGGTTTTCTAATGAACTTAAAATGCAGAAACATCACTTTAAAAAATTAGAACGTTGCTGGAGATTGTCATATTATCCTCTAGCCAAAGCGGCATTAAGGAAAGCACAGAAAGTATATTATGCATCCATACGTCATGCCAAGAGTTTGTACTATGCTGAGCGTGTAGCTCTCTCTAAGAATAATGCCAAAGAAATTTTTTCTATTGTGCAGAGCTTCCTGGCCCCCAGCGCTGAGACCATTACTCTTCCTGCCTCGGTCGCCTGGTGTGAGAAACTCTCCAGTTTCTTCATCGATAAGATTCAGGCGATCCAGGCGAATTTCGAGACCAGCACTATTGCTCCTGTAGGGAATTCTTCCCTTGAAATTCCTTCATCTGGCCCGTCCCTTTTACCCTCCCTGACGGCTTTTCACGTATTGCCCCGCAGGATTCCTTGACTATTCTCAAATCATTGAAGTCCGGCTCCCCATCGGATCCCTGTTTGGCCAGGTTGTTAGCCTCAGTTGCTGAGGTTGTTAATCCAGAGGTCAACACTTTGATTAATATGTCTCTTCAGACCGCCATAGTTCCCCTAGATTGGAAGCAGGCCAAACTCCTGCCTTTGTTGAAAAAGCCTTCTTTGGACCCTTCCCTTCCAGCTAGCTACTGCCCTATCTCCCTTCTCCCGGCTGTGGCGAAAGTTTGTGAGAAAGCTGGTAACAAACAGCTTACCAACTTTGTCCAAGTGTCCGGCTTGCTCCACCCAGCTCAATCGGGTTTCAGAGCTACCTATAGCACAGAGACAGCCCTTGTTGAAATCTCAGAAGCAATCAGAGAGTGTTTGGACGCTGGTGGCAGAGCGGCTCTGGTTTTATTAGATCTCTCTGCCGCCTTTGATACCGTGCCTCACTCTCGGCTATTGGCCTGTCTCTCGGATATCGGTATCTCTGCAGCAGCCTGGAACTGGCTTAAATCATTCCTGGAAGATCGATCTCAGCAAGTTTGGCTGCCTCCGTCCTCATCGGTTCCCCAAAGTGTGACTACAGGAGTGCCCCAGGGTTCTACTTTGAGCCCTCTCCTCTTCAACATATATGTCACCCCACTGATTTACTTGGTGGAGGAGCTGGGGGCTAAGATCATCACTTATGCGGATGATACCCAGCTCCTCTTCACATGGGGTAAAAATGACTCATCCCCTGCTCGTGCTAGAGCCTGCCTTACAGCCTTTTTCCAATGGCTCCTTTCTGCCCAGCTCAAGTGCAATGAGGAAAAATCTGAAATTCTTTTGTATGGGACTTTTCCTCCTCAGTTTAGGGAGTCGCTATGGCCGGATGACTATCCTCTGCCCATCTCCACGGGTCAGCCGGTCAAAAACCTTGGGCTCTGGTTCAACAAAGATCTCCGGTTCTCTACCCAGATCAAGAAGTTAGCGGGACAATGCTTCGGCACCCTCAAATCATTGAGGAAGTTTCTTCCCCTCTTACCTAGAGCATCTAAGGAAATGGTTACCCGCGCCATGATCCTGTCACGTATTGAATATGCGAGTGCTTTGTACATTGGCCTGCCAGGGTACCAGTTGAAGAGACTGCAGGTAGTTCAAAACGCTGCAGCAAGATCTCTACTTAACATCTCCGGGAGATCCAGCATAAAGCAACATCTGCACGACCTTCACTGGCTCCCTGTGGTGGAAGGAGTTCAATTCAAAGCCCTTACCCTGGCACATGCAGCCCTGTATGGCTCGGGTCCGCTTTATCTCAGGAAACGTTTTGGGTTTTATGTACCCCGGAGACAGCAGCGCTCAGCTGCGCAGTTTCTGGCTATTATCCCACGTTTCTGCCTTACCAGAATGGGTGGCAGTTCTTTGGCCTACAAGGCAGCGAAGGCATGGAATTCCCTTCCTCCAGACCTTCACGCCACTCAAGATCCCAAACTCTTTAGGAAACGTTTAAAAACTCTGCTTTTTATCTAACTTTCGTTGCCGACTCCTAGGTTCCCTCCTTTTGGTTACCGTGCCGGGACACTCTTGAGTAGCCGTGCGCGATATAAATGCCAATAACATAACATAACATAATATATAGTTAGTTGGTCATTTCACTCGTACAAAACCAGAGAAATGTAGCCGTTATAGTTAGATGAGCTAACTATAACTCGCGCACCCGCAATGCACTGCTGATGACGTCACATATTACATCATTCATGACGTGGTCAGTGACATCACTGATGACATCTCAAATGACATCACTGATGACATCATCCACGTGATAATCTGATGCACCTCCTCACACCCTAATGTAACCTTTGATACACCCACTCTAAAATACAGACTACAATTTTTGAAACCATAGACACAGCAATACCAGTTACTACATACCCACTCACTGATTCCTAGGTCTACACACACATCCACACATTCACCCATACAGTCACTCATGCATGCAGTCACTCATCAATAAAGCACTCTCATATGCACTCATACACCTATACAGACACTCACACACTGCCACTCATCCATAGAGTTACTCACACACCTAGTCAGTCATGCAAAGAATCAATCACACTCCCATTTACTCACCTATACAGTTATACACACACCACCTCACTTATTCATACAGATACTTACTCTCTTATACAATCACTGATACAAGCACACACTCATCCATACAGCCACTCTCACAATCACTCACTCTCACATATAGTCATTTATATACTCCAACACTCACATATACTGCCTTTTACATATGTAGTTACTCACACATTGGTGAGTGAATGGATGTCTCAGTGGTACATGTCCAAGTAACTACATATGTAAAAGGCAATGTATGTGAGAGTTAGAGTATATAAATGACTATACGTGAGAGTCAGTGATTGTGAGAGTGGCTGTATGGATGAGTGTATACTTGTATCAGTGATTGTATAAGAGAGTAAGTATGCGTTTGTTTCTGTATGAATAAGTGATGTGGTGTGTGTATAACTGTATACGTGAGTAAATGGAAGTGTGATTGATTCTTTGCATGACTGACTAGGTGTGTGAGTAACTCTGGATGAGCGGTGGTGTGTGAGTGTCTGTATAGGTGTATGAGTGCATATGATAGTGTTGTATTGATGAGTGACTGCATGTATGAGTGACTGTATGGGTGAATGAGTGGACGTGTGTGTAGACCTAGGAATCAGTGAGTGCGTATGTAGTAACTGGTATTGGTGTGTCGATGGTTTTGAAAATGGTAGTCTGTATTTTACAGTGGGTGTATCAAAGGTTATACTAGGGTGTGAGGAGGCACATCAGATTTTCACGTGGATGATGTCATCAGTGATGTCATTTGAGATGTCATCAGTGATGTCATCAGTGATGTCACTGACCTTGTCATGAATGATGTAATATGTGACATCATCAGCAGTGCATTGCGGGGCGCGAGTTATAGTTAGCTGAACTAACTATAACGGCAGAATTTCTCTGGTTTTGTACGAGTGAAATGTCCAACTAACAATAACGTCCCTGAAACCTATGGTTTTTTCAGTGAATTTCTAAGGTTTTTTAATTGCTAATTTCTAACTATAACGTACCTGAAACCTATGGTTTTTTCAGTGAATTTCAAAAGTTTTTTAAATGCTAATTTCGAACTATAACGTCCCTGAAACCTATGGTTTTTTCAGTGAATTTCAAAGGTTTTTTAAATGCTAATTTCTAACTATAACATAGCAGTCTCGTTTTCAGAGTGGTGGAGAAAGGTGAGCGTGGCCTTCAAACACCTTTTAGCAATCCCACTGTGTGGGATTTAGTGGACGTAACAGGAGGGATAGTTAGCCCCCAACGTCAACCTTGGGGGCCAAATACCCCTTTTATTACCTCCAGTAAGTCCCACACAGCAGGATTGCTAACTTGTTATATCAGGCCCCACCCCCTCCCTGCAGCACTCTGCAAACGCGCCCCCTGGCGCGTTCTAAGTTAGGGGATTAAGTCCCCTTGAATCCTGAGGGTCCCTGGGGGCCATCTAGGCCACCAGTTACCTCCATTAAGTGCCACAGAGCTGCGTTGCAGAGAGGTGCAAAAAGGGGCGTGGCCTCAGACCACCTCTCTGCAACTCAGCTCTGTGGCGCTTACTGGAGGTGCATGGAGGGCTAGTTGGCCCCCAGGGACCCTCAGGATTGAAGAGGACTTAATCCCCCAATTTACAATGCGCCAGGGGGCACGTTAGCACACTTGTTATGTCAGGCCCCGCCCCCTCCCTGCACCACTGTGCAAACGCGCCCCCTGGCACATTGTAAGTTGGGGGATTAAGTCCCCTTGAATCCTGAGGGTCCCTGGGGGCCAACTAGCCCACCAGGTACCTCCAGTAAGCGCCACAGAGTTGTGTTGCAGAGAGGTGTAAAAAGGGGCGTGGCCTCAGACCACCTCTCTGCAACGCAGCTCTGTGGTGCTTACTGGAACTACCTGGTAGGCTAGTTGGCCCCCAGGGACCCTCAGGGTTGAAGGGGACTTAATCCCCCAATTTACAATGTGCCAGGGGGCATGTTTGCACACTTGCTATGTCAGGCCCACCCCCTCCCTGCACCAATGTGCAAACGCGCCCCCTGGCGCGTTGTAAATTGGGGGATTAATTCCCCTTGAGTCCTGAGGGTCCCTGGGGGCCAACTAGCCCACCAGGTACCTCCAGTAAGCGCCACAGAGCTGCGTTGCAGAGAGGTGTAAAAAGGGGCGTGGCCTCAGAATACCTCTCTGCAACGCAGCTCTGTGGCGCATTCTGGAGGTACCTGGTGAGCTAGTTGGCCCCCAGGGACCCTCAGTATTCAAGGGGAATTAATTCCCCAACTTACAATGCGCCAGAGGGTGCGTTTGCTGAGTGCTGGAGGGAGGGGGTGGGGCCTCCGGGGCGATGCCAGTTTGTTTGTTTTTTGTTTTTTTTCACAAGGGGGGCTGTGTGGCCCCCCTTCTTTTACATTATTTGGTGCCCTGGGGACCCCATCCCCCAGGGCCTGCTCTTTTTTTAACATTTTTATTTTTTTTAAACGGGAAGGGGGCCGCACAGCCCCCCACCCGAGGCCAATTTCGGCCTCAGGGACCTAATCCCCCGGGGCATGGCCACATTTTTTTTTGTTTGTGTTTTTTTTTAAGGAGGGGGGCTGCGTGGATCCCCTCCTTAGGCCTTTATTGGCCCCGGGGACCCCATCCCCCGGGGCTGTGCCCCTTTATTTATTTATTATTATTAAAATTTTAATATTGAAGGGGGGCCACATGGCCCCCCTCCTGGGCCACTTCTGGCCCCAGGGACCCCATCCCCCGGGGCCAGCCCTTTGTATTGGGGACCATGTGGGGAGGCCCAATGCCCCCATGGTCCTGCCGGCTCCCCACCTCCTGCGGGTGCCGGCATTGCTTTTGCACAAGGGGAGCTGCTGACATGTAGCTCCCCTTGTGCAAAAGCAATCTGCTTTGCTTCATTGAAGCGAGAGCAGGTTTCCCTGCTCTCACTTCAATGAAGCAAAGCAGAGTTTGCTATGGCAGGGCGGGAGCTCCCGCCCTGCCATAGCAAACAGCTTTGTCCCGGGGGTGGGCACACCAGGACACTGCAGGAGCCGGCCCTGGGGGGTGGCGTTCCCCAGGGCCTTCAAGGGATCCAGGAGGGGGGCCGCACGGCCCCCCTCCCTACGAGTGCAAAGACCTGGGGAGGTGTTGGTCCCCGGGGCTTGGGGGTCTGTAACGGACCCCCGCATTTAAATAAAGATTGCTCCGGGGAGGTGGTGGTCCCAGGGGTGTGTGGGGGGCTCTTGACCCCCCCACACACTTTTTTCTTTTTTAAATTAACACAGCCCCAGGGAGGTGGTGGTCCCCGGGGCTGCGGGGGGGCCGCATGCCCCCCGCATACAATTGTTAAAGCCCTGGGAGGTGGTGGTCCCCGGGGCAGCGTGGGGGGGTGGGACCCCACCACGCATTATCTTTAAAAAAAGCCCCGGGGAGGTGGCAGTCCCCGGGGCTGCGGGGGCCCCCATGGGCCCCTGCTATTATTTTTTGGGCAATGCCCCCGGGACCTGGCCCACCCGGGGGCCTCATTAAAATGAAGCCCGGGAGCCTGCGCTTCATTTTTAAAAAAAATTTCGGCTGAATTCCGCCGAAATTATAAAAAAATAAATGCTTTTTTGGGCCCTGGGGGTCCTTGTGGGGCCCCCTGACCAGGCCTAGGGGGTCAGGGTGTTTCTACCCTGCCCCCTTTTCTTCATTTTACACTTTGTTTCACTGTTTTCTTGTGACTCAGTTCTACCGAGTCACAAAATGGCTGCCAACAGTTCCTGGTTTGGAGTGTTGGTAGCCAATGAGAATGAAGCTCGTGCTCGGGAGGGTTCGCGAACCCACCGCGCCCCCAGATATCGAAACCTTTTCTTTTTCTAATTTCTCAGGAACTACTGAACGGATTTACACCATTTAAAAAAAAGGATTCTTTCTGAACCAAGACCTACCTTCTTGCCTAATTTGGTGTAATTCCGTTCATCAGTTCGGGCTGTAGCTTTGTCTAAAGTTTCCTATGGAAATTAACATGGGGAAAACACGTTTTGGGACCCCCCTTTTTTCTAGGCCCCCGCTTGTCGAATCACCCTGAAACTTTCAACACAGGAGCTGACCGGAGTGGGCCACTAGTTTTGAAACTTTCGCGAAGATTCATCAACCAGCGCCAAAGTTATTGGGAAAAGAAAAAACGCTTTTTGAATAGAAACAAGGTCCAAACTATAACTACCTACTGTCAGAAGACGTTTTAGGTAACGGTAACTCTGGATATATATATATATATATATATATATATATATATATATATATATATATATATATATATATATATATATATCCAAAAACCCTGTTTCTCTCCTCCAAAGTCTGTGGCAAAAACGGATACGGACCACAAAGTGCGTGTTTCGTTTTATTCTCTGATGGTGCAAGTCGCCATACATGACATAGTTTAGCATTGTCATAGGCTTTTTAAAGTGACTGGTGCAAGCTTGTAATTAACACGTGATGCTTTTATACAATTGACATGAAAGTAAGAAAGTTTTTGACTCGTCTTGCATGAATCCTATTCATACTTAATTACCATCTTAATAAAGTCTTCTGACCTACAAAGTTCATGTATTAATGATCTGTCATTAAATTATACTATTTCTAATGTCATCGTAAACTTCATTCACTTGTAAAATTACATTACGCTAAAAACCAAATTGTGCAAATTCGTGCTAAAGTGCATATGTGATTACTTTTTTTTTTTTTATTCTTTTTTTACTGATGTTACGAATCCAGTTACACAGCATAATGCATGTTTATATTTTCAATAAATACTGATTCAGCAACGTATCAACACTCTGTTAAATCATGGTACTGGAGCCCCAGTTAGCTGTTCTGAGCTATTGAGTTTGATGGTGGTTGCCCGTATGTTTTTTGTTTTCCCGGTTTGAATACCTGGTTCAACCTTGCTTTGGCATTGGAGTTCAGTGAGATGTTGTTACTTATGTGATTCACTTCATATCTCTAACATATCATATGACATTTCCCAGCACAAATATACATAATAAGTTTACATTCCAATCTATATCTTTTTAGCAATATAATATAATCCAAAATAGATAAAATGTGCTTAAATATAAATGTATGCATCCATAAATATGTATAAAAACAATGCTAAAACGTCCATAAATATTCAATAAATATTCAATAAATACGTTGTAAAACACATAATCCTCATGCATTAATTAAAATTTTCTTAAAACTTGTCAAAAAGATTATTGTACTATGCCGACATGGACTTAGTTAAAGGCAAGTAAAAAGATCCTCAGTTACGTTTAGCCCTGATGGTTGTTTAGTATTGAGCTCCAGTATATATCTGGTCTCTAACTGGCGCAATCTGAGTTCTCTGTCGCCACCCCGTCTGCTTGGTGGTATCGAATCTATAACATAGTACCTGAGACCCTGACTTTTTGATTGGTGTTTAGCTTTAAAATGGCGTGCCACAGGGTAAGTATTGTCTTGATTGTTAATTGCCCTCAAGTGCTGTAGAATCCTCTTATGCACTTGTAATTTGGTGCTCCCTACGTAGTGTAGGTTGCACGGGCATGTTAAGACATATACTGCAAATTCGGTTTTGCAGGTAAGTAGCTTAGTTATTTTGTGATTTCTGCCACCGAATGGGGTAGTGTAAGTTGTTCTATTATCTCCTTGTTGGCACGCCTTGCAAGTTCTGCATTTAAAAAAACCTGTGTGAGTTTGCAATTGGTTGCCTCAATGATCTCAGGACTAGTTTTGACTAAATCATCTTTCATCGATCGACCCCTGCTGTATGTAATGGACGGTCTCTTGGGCAATTTCGGGCCAATCACTGGGTCAATGAGAACCATGGGCCAATTGCGGGATATTATAGACTGGATCTGTTTGTGTTGTTGGCTGTATTGGATGATAATTCTAAATTCATTTCTGGACTCAGTATTCTTCGTGTCTGTTCTGAGTGGGGTCACTGCACCACTGATCAGTTTCCCACCCAATAACTCCTGTCTGTTACTACTCATAGATTTTAATATCGCGTTGTCAATTGCTTGTCTGGAGTATCCCCTTTCTAGAAACCGCAGCCTGCTTTCAGCCTGAGCTAACAATAGATCCCTTTCATTACTGTGGATCCGCCTCAATCAGAGCATCTCCCCATAGGGGATACTGGTCCCTAAATGTTTAACATGGGAACTGCTCGCATGGAGTGTTGAGTTCCCAGCGGTTTCCTTGCGGTAAAGTTTAGTTTCTATCATTTTCTCTGATATGTAAACATTGGTGTCCAGGAAACTGACTTGTGTTGTGTTGATGTCTGCAGTAAAGTGTAAGTTTAAATTATTCACATTAATGGCTTGCACAAAATCCTGAGCTTCACTCACATTACCATCCCATACTACGAACAAATCACCGATAAAACGCAGCCATAATTTGACCTTGGTTGTCATTGTCACACAGTATATATATATATATATATATTCACTGAAAAAACCATAGGTTTTAGGGACAGTTATAGTTACTTGGACATTGCACTCGTACAAAACCCGTGAAATTCCCCCGTTATAGTTAGTTCAGCTAACTATAACTCACGCCCCCGCAATGCACTGCTGATGACGTCACATATTACATCACTCAAGACATGGTCAGTGACATCACTGATGACATCACTGATGACATCTCAAATGACATCACTGATGACATCATCCAGTGACTGTGTGTTTCTGTAAAGTTTAAATATTTTTAAAATATATAGGAAAAGACGTATTGAAGAATGAGTGGGTGTGTAAGTGTCTGTATGGATGATTTAGTAGGTGCGTGACTGACTCTATAAGTGAGTGATTTAACGTATCTTACTGAATGCATGGGTTAGTGACTAAACTGGGTGTATGTCTGTATCCGTCTGTCTGTTGCTGTGTAAGTGGCTGCATGTGTTTGTGAATAGCTAAATGATTTTCTATATGAGTTATTGAATGCTTGTCTGAGTATCTGTATGGGTGCCTGAGTGTTTGTGTGGGAGGGGTGTGTGCAACTCTGTGCATAGATGTGTGAGTGGGTGATTCACTGGGTGGATGGTTTCAAGAGTGCATCTGTGATAGACTGTATGGGTGGGTAAGTGTGTGTAAGAGTGTGTTAGTGAGTGAATGTATGTCCCAGTGGTACATGTGTGAGTAACTACATATGTGAAAGGCAGTATATATGTGTGTTGGAGTATATAAATAGCTATAAGCAAGAGTGAGTGATTGTGATAGTGGCTGTATGGATGATTGTGTGCTTGTATCAGTGATTGTATAAGAGCGTAACAATGTGCTACTATTTGTATGAGTAAGTGAGCTGGTGTGTGTATAACTGTATAGGTGAGTAAATGGCAGTGTGTTTAATTATTTGCATGACTGACTAGGTGTGTGAGTATCTCTATGGATGAGTGGCGTTGTTTGAGTGTCTATATAGGAGTAAGAGTGCATATGATAGTCCTGTACTGAGTGACCGTAAGTATGAGTGACTGTACGGGTGAGTGAGTGGATGTGTGTGTGTAGACCTAAGAATCAGTGAGTGGGTATGTAGTTATTGGTGTTGGAGTGTCTATGGTTTTGCGAATGGCAGTCTGTAATTTAGAGTGGGTGTATCAAAGGTTATATTAGGGTGTGAGGAGGTGCATCAGATTATCACGTGGATGATGTCATCAGTGATGTCATTTGAGATGTCATCAGTGATGTCATCAGTGATGTCACTGACCATGTCATGAGTGATGTAATATGTGACGTCATCAGCAGTGCATTGCGGGCGCGAGTTATAGTTAGCTGAACTAACTATAACGGGGGAATTTCACGGGTTTTGTACGAGTGCAATGTCCAAGTAACTATAACTGTCCCTAAAACCTATGGTTTTTTCAGTGAATTTCAAAGGTTTTTTAAATGCTAATTTGTAACTATAACGTGTCTGAAACCTATGGTTTTTTCAGTGAATTTCAAAGGTTTTTTAAATGCTAATTTGTAACTATAACGTGTCTGAAACCTATGGTTTTTTCAGTGAATTTCAAAGGTTTTATAAATGCTAATTTCTAACTATAACGTGCCTGAAACCTACGGTTTTTTCAGTGAATTTCAAAGGTTTTGTAAATGACAATTTTTAAATGTATTAATTGTTATATTAATTTTTTTCATACTGATTTACTACATTTTTAGAAACAATTTTTTTTACATATTTTATTTGTCAAATTACATTGTAATTACATTATACATTACATTACAAAAAATACTTTCTCAGAATGAATTACTTTAGTTTAAATACTTTGCAGATAGGCAATAGACTTTTAAGTACAGTAGTTACAGTTGTTGCAATGGGCAACACATTTTCAAACACAATGCAACATTCAGCTCAATATGAATTTCTAGTTAAATGCAATTAGTTACTTTATGGATTACTTTTGTAACCACAGGACTGGATCCTAGATTCAGTCCTGGTACATCTCCTGTAAACAGTTGAGTAAAAGCGTTTTGGTTACAGTCGTGATTTTTAAGGAATATTATTGTATTTTAAAAGTTGACACTTTGAAACTTTTTCTCATAGAATCACCAATGTTATCCTATGGAAGGAAATTCACTTAGCAGGTAAAAACTGTTATCGTTACTTTTTCTTACTCAGTGTTGGATCCTGGATCCAGCACTGGTGCATCTCCTGTAAACAGTTGAAAGAATGCGTTTAAGTCATACAGGCGATTTTTAAGGAATATTTGTAGTTTGTGAAAATCAACACTTTGAAACTTTTTTGCTGAAAACCAGTCAATGTTAGCCTATGAAGGAAATTCAAGTTACCGGTAAGTACGGTTAAAATTACTTTTGAGGATCAGTACTGGGCTGAAACATGCAGCACTGAGGTCTCTCCTGATAACAGGTGAGTAAATTGGAATTCGTATTTCGGCTGATTTTAGAGGAATATTTTAAAGTTCCAAAACTCCACACTTAGAAGAATTTCCAAGTGAAACCAGTCAATGTTAGCCTATGGAAGGAAATTCAAGTTACTGGTAAGTACGGTTAAAATTACTTTTCAGGACCAGTACTGGGCTGAAAGATGCAGCACTGAGGTCTCTCCTGATAACAGGTGAGTAAATCAGAATTCGGATTTCGGCTGATTTTAGAGGAATATTTGTATGTTTCAAAAATCAACACTTAGAAGAATTTCCAAGTGAAACCAGTCAATGTTAGCCTATGAAGGAAATTCAAGTTACCGGTAAGTACGGTTAAAATTACTTTTCAGGATCAGTACCGGGATGAAAGATGCAGCACTGAGGTCTCTCCTGATAACAGGTGAGTAAATCGGAATTCGTATTTCGGCTGATTTTAGAGGAATATTTTAAAGTTCCAAAACTCCACACTTAGAAGAATTTCCAAGTGAAACCAGTCAATGTTAGCCTATGAAGGAAATTCAAGTTACCGGTAAGTACGGTTAAAATTACTTTTCAGGATCAGTACTGGGCTGAAAGATGCAGCACTGAGGTCTCTCCTGTTAACAGGTGAGTAAATCGGAATTCGTATTTCGGCTGATTTTAGAGGAATATTTTAAAGTTCCAAAACTCCACACTTAGAAGAATTTCCAAGTGAAACCAGTCAATGTTAGCCTATGAAGGAAATTCAAGTTACCGGTAAGTACGGTTAAAATTACTTTTCAGGATCAGTACTGGGCTGAAAGATGCAGCACTGAGGTCTCTCCTGATAACAGGTGAGTAAATCGGAATTCGTATTTCGGCTGATTTTAGAGGAATATTTTAAAGTTCCAAAACTCCACACTTAGAAGAATTTCCAAGTGAAACCAGTCAATGTTAGCCTATGAAGGAAATTCAAATTACCGGTAAGTACGGTTAAAATTACTTTTGAGGATCAGTACTGGGCTGAAAGATGCAGCACTGAGGTCTCTCCTGATAACAGGTGAGTAAATCGGAATTCGTATTTCGGATGATTTTAGAGGAATATTTTAAAGTTCCAAAACTCCACACTTAGAAGAATTTCCAAGTGAAACCAGTCAATGTTAGCCTATGAAGGAAATTCAAGTTACCGGTAAGTACGGTTAAAATTACTTTTCAGGACCAGTACTGGGCTGAAAGATACAGCACTGAGGTCTCTCCTTATAACAGGTGAGTAAATCGGAATTCCTATTTCGGCTGATTTTAGAGGAATATTTGCACAATGGTGAAGGGAGGGGCGGGGCCTGAGGTGACATCTTTGCAAACGCGCCCCGTGGCGCGTTTTAAGTTGGGGGATTAAGTTCCCTTGAATCCTGAGGGTCCCTAGGGGCCAACTAGACCACCAGGAACCTCCAATATGCGCCAGGAGGCTGCGTTGCAGAGACGTGTAGAGAGGCCACACCCCTTTTACACCTCT
Organism: Calotriton arnoldi; assembly: GCA_963921515.1. NCBI lineage: Eukaryota > Metazoa > Chordata > Amphibia > Caudata > Salamandridae > Calotriton > Calotriton arnoldi. The sequence continues at coordinate 2,501,918 of CAWUFW010001738.1, read as the reverse complement.
CTGCAACGCAGCTCTGTGGCGCTTTCTGGATGTACCTGTTGGGCTAGTTGGCCCCAGGGACCCTCAGGATTGAAGGGGATTTAATTCCCCATCTTAAAACGCGCCACGGGGCCTGTTTGCACACATGTCACCTGAAGCCCCGCCCCTCCCTTCACTACACCATTTAACAAAAGGGTTCTTTCTGAACCAAGAACTACCTCTTTGCCAAATTTGGTGTAATTCCGTTCAGCAGTTCGGGCTGTAGCCGTGTCTAAAGTTTCCTTTGGGAAAATGCATGGGGAAAACGCGTTTTGGGACCCCCTTTTTCTCGGCCCCGCTTGATGTATCACCCGAGACTTTCAGGGTAGGAGCGGACCGGAGCGCCCCACGAAGTTTGAAAATTTCGCGAAGATACGTCAACCGGCAAGAGAGTTATTTCAAATAGAATGTCGCGGATTTCCTATGGATAATAGGTTGTAACTATAACTATCTACTGGCGACCGCCAGTAGATAATATATATATATATATATATATACACATATATTTATATACACACACACATATATATATATATATATATATTATCTACTGGCGGTCGCCAGTAGATAGTTATAGTTAGGACCTATTTTCCATAGGAAATCCGCACCATTCTATTTGAAATAACTTTGGCGCCGGTTGACGAATCTTCGCGAAATGTTCCAACTTGTTGGGGCGCTCCGGTCCGCTCCTATCCTGAAAGTCTTGGGGTGATTCGGCAAGCGGAGGCCGGAAAGGGGGTCCCAAACGTGTTTTCCCCATGCAATTTTCCATAGGAACCTTTAGTCGCAGCTACAGCCCGAACTGCTGAACGGAATTACACCACATTTGCCAAAAGGTAGCCCTTGGTTCAGGGTTGTGCCTTTTGCTTAAATGGTGTAAATCCGTTCAGTAGTTCATGAGAAATGTGAAAAGAAAACACATATATATCTGGGCGGAGCCTAACCACACATGTCATCGTGAGATCTGATTGGCTGTCATCACTTCATCCTGGAATTGCTGGCAGCCATCTTGGGACCAATATAAATGATAGTACCCCATTGAAATGCATTGTAGTGAATCGAAGATTTTGAGGGTTACCAAAAGGAGAACTATAAAGGGTGATAACAGACTTTAGTTCATTAGAATTCATTTGTTGATGGTACCATACTAATTTCAGGAATTGTGGTGTGTTCTAAGGTGATTTTACCCTGTGAAAAACCTTCTGCTGGGATATCATGAATCATGTTTGAGAGAAAACTATTTTCACATGCTTGTCCCATACAGTTTTGGAAGGTGCTCCAGAAGCTAAAATGAGAGCATATTTTCTGTAAATTCACATTATCTTTCTCAGTCATGTGAGAATGAAGTCTGACATTCTCAGTAAAACATGTACATCCAACAAGGGCAGAGACTGTCAGTTGATTCCTTTGTGTTCTACTGCAGCTTCCCAGAGTGTTCTAAAGAACAACTAGAGTGCTAACAGCCTTACTTATGACAAAAGTATGGCACACCTGAAGCCATCTTGATTGGAATAAACTGGTAACACTTAAAACATTTAATTTAAAAAGGAACAAAATGATGGGGTTCATTTTGTCATAGAAATTATGGTTAGTGCTGTAGAAAGAAAAATTAGGACATGTTTCAAGTGTGATCTCAAATATCTTACTGTTATATTTCAACAGGAGCAGCCTGTCAGTTGATGCCTTTGTGTTCTACTGCAGCTTCCCAGAGTGTTCTAAAGAACAACTAGAGCGCTAACAGTCTTACTTATGACAAAATTAAGGCCCACCTGAAGCCATCTTGATTGGAATAAAATGGTAACACTTAAAACATTTAATTTAAAAAGGAACAAAATGAGGGGGTTCATTTTGCCATAGAAATTATGGTTAGTGCTGTAGAAAGAAAAATTAGGACATGTTTTAAGTGAGATCTCAAATATCTTCCTGTTATATTTCAAAAGGAGCAGCCTGTCAGTTGATGCCTTTGTGTTCTATTGCAGCTTCCCAGAGTGTTCTAAAGAACAACTAGAGTGCTAACAGCCTTACTTATGACAAAATTATGGCACACCTGAAGCCATCTTGATTGGAATAAACTGGTAACTCTTAAAACATTTAATTTAAAAAGGAACAAAATGAGGGGGTTCATTTTGTCATAGAAATTATGGTTAGTGCTGTAGAAAAAAAATTAGGACATGTTTTAAGTGAGATCTCAAATATCTTCCTGTTATATTTCAACAGGAGCAGTCTGTCAGTTGATGCCTTTGTGTTCTACTGCAGCTTCCCAGAGTGTTCTAAAGAACAACTAGAGCGCTAACAGTCTTACTTATGACAAAAGTATGGCACACCTGAAGCCATCTTGATTGGAATAAACTGGTAACACTTAAAACATTTAATTTAAAAAGGAACAAAATGAGGGGGTTCATTTTGCCATAGAAATTATGGTTAGTGCTGTAGAAAGAAAAATAAGTGCTAAAACACTACCCCCAGCATGACACCCTACACTACCCAAACATAACTGCACTACCCTAAACCCTAAAACACTACCACCAGCACGACTCCCTACCCTACCCAAACACCACTGCACTACACTAAACCCTAAATATACCCCCAGCATGACCACCCACACTACACAAACACCACTGCACTACCCTATACCCTAAAACACGACCCCCTACACTACACAAACATGACTGCACTACCCTAAACCCTAAAACACTACCCACAGCATGACCCCCTTCACTACACAAACACCATTGCACTGCCCTAAACCCTAAAACACTACCCCAGCACTAACCCCTACACTACCCAAACACCACTGCACTAACATAAACCCTAAAACACTACCCCCAGCACAACCCCCTACACTACACAAACACCACTGCACTACCCTAAACCCTAAAACACTACCCCCAGCACGACTCCCTACACTACCCAAACACCACTGCACTACCCTAAACCCTAAATCTACCCCCAGCACGACCCCTACATTACCCAAACACCACTGCACTACCCTAAACCATAAAACACTACCCCCAGCATGACCCCCTACACTACACAAACACCACTGCACTACCCTAAACCCTAAAACACTACCACCAGCATGACCCCCTACACTACTCAAACACCACTGCACAACCCTAAACCCTAAAACACTACCCCAGCACGACCCCCTACACTACCCATACACCACTGCACTACCCAAAACCCTAAAACACTACCACCAGCACGACCCCCTACACTACTGCACTACCCTAAACCCTATAACACTACCCCCAGCACGACCCCCTACACTACCCAAACACCACTGCACTACCCTAAACCCTAAAACACTACCCCCAGCACGACCCCCTACACCACCCAAACACCACTGCACTACCCTAAACCCTAGAAAAGAAACCCCCACCCCATGCCCAATCCCCTTACCTCTCACTCCTCATGGTTCCTCTCTCCTCGTGGTTCCTGCTTCACATCATCTCTGAGGGGCGGTGCACGTCGTTGTGAGGAAACAGAACAGCCTCTGCTTCCTTACAACGACATGGATCATCTACATGTTTTTTAGAACGCATGGTCATTTACCATACATACCTTTACAACAAAATTCGTTGTAAAGGCATGAGTGGTAAATGACCATGCGTTCTAAAAAAATGCGTAGTAATGACTTTGTGATGTACAACGCATGCGTGGTAATGCATGCGTTGTAATGGTATAGCAAAGTAAAAAAGTCGTTGTAACGGCTGTTTACCGATCAAAGCTGGCCCCTGTTCTTCAGTGAGACGTTTATTTGATTAATTAGGAGGAAGGAATGTGGTTTTTTTTACCGAAAAGTGCATTCCCGGCTGTTGTATTGTGAAAGTGTCCGCGTGGCCTGGTTTCACTTCCGGTGAGAGAGTGGAAGAGTCTGTTTGGATCTAAAGGAGTTCTGTTGTTGGACGGGGCCGGCGCGACATGTCATCAGAAAACATAGCTAATGGAAAGCGTCCTCCCTGAAGTGTGGAGCAGTGCCATGAGAGGTCAACGAGTGTGCGTCCCACCGCAGTATGACCGTACCGCGTGACCCATGTGCCGCCTCCAGGGTACGGGAGGCAGAAGCGGCATCGCAGGTCCTCTTGAAGACCGTTGTAGCACTAATTCTACATTTTGGTACTAGGGCATTTTAACTTCGTTGTTCCTGCCAGATACAAAGAGAAGATCCTGTGTTATTCAGTGCCCTCGTTACCTTTTTTGTGGGTTGTGGCGCTTGTCACTTCGCTGCCCCGCCGGTGCACACGACTGGGCACCCCACCTCGTGTGCCATCTGCAGGGCCTCTGCCCTCGGATCACTGGTTTCGGTTTCTGGAGTGGCAACATAAACAGTTGCTCCCAAAGGACTAGCCTGAACACTTAGGTGAATATCCCCTGCACCAGCATTCCACGGAAATTCTTTTCTAGCTCTCCCACGTCAACGAGCACGGCTCCGCTCGCGACACCGTATGACGTCATCGGAGCCATAAGAGGACCTCGTCGGCGTGCTGACGTCAGTTCCACCCATTTTTTCCGTGCCACCGAGGCAAACAGGGGACCGAGACATTTTCACATGTATACATAGTATAATAAATATATATATATTCACTGAAAAAAACATAGGTTTCAGGCATGTTATAGTTAGAAATTAGCATTTAAAAAACCTTAGAAATTCACTGAAAAAACCATAGGTTTCAGGCACGTTATAGTTAGAAATTAGCATTTAAAAAACCTTAGAAATTCACTGAAAAAACCATAGGTTTCAGGGGCGTTATAATTAGTTGGACATTTCACTCGTACAAAACCATAGAAATTCCCCCGTTATAGTTAGTTCAGCTAACTATAACTCGCGCATCCGCAATGGACTGCTGATGACGTCACATATTACATCACTCATGACATGGTCAGTGACATCACTCATGACATCACTCATGACATCACTGATGACATCATCCACTGAATGTGTGTTTTTCTGAAAATTAAATATGTTTTATATATGTATATCTCAAGGTCGATGGAAGAATAAATGGGTATATAAGTGTCTAAATGGATGATATTTTTTGTAAAATTGATTGTATAACTGACTAAGTGTATCTTAGTGAATACATGGGTTAGTGAGTAATGTTTAAATATGAAAATATCTGTATCAGTCTCTCACTTTGTGTATAAGTGGCTACATGGGTTGGTGAGTAGCTACATGAGTGTCTATATGGGTTATTAGTTGGTTTTTTGAGTATCAGTATGAGTGTCTGAGTGTCTGTATGGTTCGCTGGGGGTATTACTTAGTGCATAGATGCATGAATGAGTGACTCACTGTTTGTATGTGTTGAAGATAGCATGTGTGCAGGACTGTATAGGTGGATGAGTATGTGTATGGGTGTGTTAGTGAGTGAATGACTGTCTCAATAGGGTCTTTATGAGTAACTACATATGTTTTAAACTAATATATGTGAGTATTGGTGTATATAAGTGAGTATATGTGAGAGTGAGAGATTGGAAGAGTTCCTGTACAAATAAGTAGGTGTTTCTATAAGTGATTGTTTAAGAGAGTAATCATGTGTAAGTTTCTGTAGAAGTAAGTGTGGTAGTGTGTGTATAACTGTATATGCAAGTAAATGGATGTTTGATACTTTGTTTGCATGTGTGACTATGTGTGTGAGTAACTCTATGGATGAGTGGCGGTGTGTAACAGGATGTATAGGTGTATGAGTACATATGATGAGTGAGTACATGTATGAGTGACTGTATAGGGACTGTTGGTGAATGAGTGGATGTGTGTGTAGATCTTGGAATTAATGAATAGGTGTGTTGTAACTGGTATTGGTATGTCCATTGTTTTGAAAATGTTAGTTTGTATTTTTGAGTGTGTGTATCAAAGGTTATATTAGGGTGAGAGGAGGTCTGCCACTCTATCACAAGGATGATGTCATCAGTGATGTCATTTGAGATGTCATCAGTGATGTCATGAGTGATGTCACTGACCATGTCATGAGTGATGTAATATGTGACGTCATCAGCAGTGCATTGCGGGCGCGCGAGTTATAGTTAGCTGAACTAACTATAACGGGGGAATTTCTATGGTTTTGTACGAGTGAAATGTCCAACTAACTATAACGCCCTTGAAACCTATGGTTTTTTCAGTGAATATATATATATATATATTATCTACTGGCGGTCGCCAGTAGATAGTTATAGTTAGGACCTATTATCCATAGGAAATCCGCAACATTCTATTTGAAATAACGTTGGCGCCGGTTGACGAATGTTCGCGAAAGCTTCCAACTTGTTGGGGCGCTCCGGTCCGCTCCTATCCTGAAAGTCTCGGGGTGATACGTCAAGCGGGGGCCGAGAAAAAAGGGGGGTCCCAAAACGCGTTTTCCCCATTCATTTTTCCATAGGAACCTTTAGTCGCAGCTACAGCCCGAACTGCTGAACGGAATTACACCAAATTTGGCAAAGAGGTAGCCCTTGGTTCAGTGTCATGCCTTTTGCTTAAATGGTGTAAATCCGTTCAGTAGTTTCTGAGAAAATCACAAGTAAAGTCACATATATATCTATGGCCGAGTAGGGTCCGCGTACCCTGAGCGCACCCTGCGCGCACCGTCCCGATCACGAGCTGCATGCTAATTGGCTGTCAAGTGGCTGTCAACATTCCGAATCAGGAAGTGTTGGCAGCCATTTTGTGCCTCGGTAGAACCGAGGCACAAAAACAAGTGCGCAAAACGCACAAAGGGGGCAGGGTAGAAACACCCTGACCCCCTAGGCCTGCTCAGGGGGTCCCACAAGGACCCCCTGGGCAGAAAAAAGCATTTTTTTTTATTTTTTTAAATCGGCAGGATGCGCTCAGGGTGCGCGGATCCTGCTGAAAAAAAAAAATCAAAGCGCGGTCTCTCGCGCTTCGATGCAAATTTGCCCCCGGGTGGCCCAAGTCCCGGGGGCATGTGGGGGGTGGGTTTATTGTTTATGGGGGGCCTCTAAGGCCCCCCAAACCCCGGGGACCGCCACCCCCGGGGCTTTATATAAAAAATGATGGCGGGAGGGCTGTGCGCCCTCCCGCTGCCCCGGGGACCGCCACCCCCGAGGCTGTTTTTTTTTTATTTTAAAAATCTGTGTGGGGGGTTCCAGCCCCCCACACGCCCCGCGGACCCCCACCTCCCCGGGGCTTTGAACAAGTTGGGAGGGGGGCCGCGCGGCCCCCCTCCTGGAGCCAGTGATGGCCCTGGGGACCACCACCCTACAGGGCCGGCTCCTGCAGTGTCCTGGGGTGCCTACCCCGGGACACTGTAGTTTGCTATGACAGGACGGGAGCATCGCGGCTCCCGTCCTGTCATAGCAAACTTGGTTTGCATTTTGAAAGAGAGAGCAGGAAACCTGCTCTCTCTTTCAAAATGCAAACCTAATTGCTTTCCACACGGGGAGCAGCATGTTAGCTGCTCCCCATGTGGAAAAGCAATGCCGGCTCCCGCAGGAGGCGGGGAGCCGGCTGGGACTGTGGGGGGATTGGGGACCCCCACAGTCTCCAACGAGAGGCCAGGCCCCGGGGATGGGGTCTCCGGGGCCATAAGTGGCCCGGGAGGGGGGCCATGCAGCCCCCCTCCCCAATTAAAAAAAATAAATTAAAAAAGGGCAAGGCCTGCCCCGGGTGTTGGGGTCCCCGGGGCCTTAAATGGCCTGAGGAGGGGGGCCACGCAGCCCCCCTCCAAATATATATTTTTTTTAATTTTAAAAAGAGGGCATGCCCCGGGGGATGGGGTCCCCGGGGCCAATAGAGGCCCAGGGAAGGGGGGCCACGCGACCCCCTTCCCGTTTTTTTTTTTTTAAATGCTCAGGCCCCGGGGGATGGGGTCCCCGGGGCCAAAAGTGGCCAAGGGAAGGGGGACCACGCAGCCCCTCTCCCATAAAAATAAAAGGAAAAAAAAACGGCATCGTGCCGGAGGCCTCGCCCCCCTCCCTGCAGCAGGGTGCAAACGCACCCCCTGGCGCGTTTTAAGAAGGGGAAGTAATTCCCCTTGAATACTGGGGGTCCCTGGGGGTCAACTAGCCCACCAGGAACCTCCAGTATGCGCCAGGGGGCTGTGTTGCAGAGAGGTGTACAGAGGCCACGCCCCTTTATACACCTCTCTGCAACGCAGCTCTGTGGCGCTTTTTGGAGGTACATGGTGGGCTAGTTCGACTCCAGGGACCCTCAGGATTCAAGGGGACTTAATCCCCCAACTTAAAACGCGCCACGGGCGCGTTTGCACAGTGGTGAAGGGAGGGGCGGGGCTTCAGGTGACATGTGTGCAAACAGGCCCCGTGGCGCATTTTAAGATGGGGAATTAAATCCCCTTCAATCCTGAGGGTCCCTGGGGCCAAATAGCCCACCAGGTACGTCCAGAAAGCGCTACAGAGCTGCGTTGCAGAGAGGTGTAAAAAGGGCATGGCCTCTGAACACCTCTCTGCAACGCAGCTCCCTGGCGCATACTGGAGGTACAGGGTGGGCTAGTTGGACCTCAGGGACCCTCATGATTCAAGCGGACTTAATCCCCCAACTTAAAACGCGCCACGGGGTGTGTTTGCAGACATGTCACCTCAGGCCCCACCCCCTTCCTTCACCATTGCGCAAATAATCCTCTAAAATCAGCCAAACTACGAATTCCGATTTACTCACCTGTTATCAGGAGAGACCTCAGTGCTGCATCTTTGAGCCCAGTACTGATCCTGAAAAGTAATTCTAACCGTACTTACCAGTAACTTGAATTTCCTTCCATAGGCTAACATTGACTGGTTTCACTTGGAAATTCTTCTAAGTGTGGAGTTTTGGAACTTTATAATATTCCTCTAAAATCAGCCAAACAACGAATTCCGATTTACTCACATGTTATCAGGAGAGACCTCAGTGCTGCATCTTTGAGCCCAGTACTGATCCTGAAAAGTAATTTTAACCGTACTTACCAGTAACTTGAATTTCCTTCCATAGGCTAACATTGACTGGTTTCACTTGGAAATTCTTCTAAGTGTGGAGTTTTGGAACTTTAAAATATTCATCTAAAATCAGCCGAACTACGAATTCCGATTTATTCACCTGTTATCAGGAGAGACCTCAGTGCTGCATCTTTTAGCCCAGCACTGACCCTGAAAAGTAATTCTAACAGTACTTACCAGTAACTTGTATTTCCTTCCATAGGAATCCATTGTCTGGTTTTCAGCAGAAAAGTTTCAGTGTCGATTTTCACAAACTACAAATATTCCTTAAAAATCGCCTGTATGACTTAAACGCATTCTTTCAACTATTTACAGGAGATGCACCAGTGCTGGATCCAGGATCCACCACTGAGTAAGAAAAAGTAACGATAACACTACTTACCTGCTAAGTGAATTTCCTCCCATAGGATAACATTGGTGATTCTATGTGAAAAAGTTTCTAAGTGTCAACTTTTAAAATACAATAATGTTCCTTAAAAATCACTACTATAACCAAAACGCTTTTACTCAACTGTTTACAGGAGATGTCCCAGGACTGAGTCTAGGATCCAGTCCTGTGGTTAGAAAAAGTAATCCATAAAGTAACTAATTGCATTTAACTAGAAATTCCCATTGAGCTCAATGTTGCATTGTGTTTGAAATTGTGTTGCCCATTGCAACAACTGTAACTACTGTACTTAAAAGTCTATTGCCTATTTGCAAAGTATTTAAACTAAAGTAATTGATTGTGAGAAAGTATATTTTGTAATGTAATGTATAATGTAATTACAATGTAATTTAAAAAATAAAATATCTAAAAATAAATAGTTTAAAAAAATGTAGTAAATCAGTATCAAAAAAATAAATATAACAATTTATACATTTAAAAATTGTCATTTACAAAACCTTTGAAATTCACTGACAAAAACCATAGGTTTCAGACATGTTATAGTTAGGAATTAGCATTTAAAAAACCTTTGAAATTCACTGAAAAAACCATAGATTTCACGCATGTTATAGTTAGAAATTTGCATTTAAAAAACCTTAGAAATTCACTTAAAAAACCATAGGTTTCAGACACGTTATAGTTAGAAATTAGCATTTAAAAAACCTTTGAAATTCACTGAAAAAACCATAGGTTTCACGCACGTTATAGTTAGAAATTAGCATTTAAAAAACCTTTGAAATTCACTGAAAAAACCATAGGTTTCACGCACGTTATAGTTAGAAATTAGCATTTAAAAACCTTTGAAATTCACTGAAAAACCATAGGTTTTATGGACAGTTATAGTTAGTTGGACATTGCACTCGTACAAAACCCGTGAAATTCCCCCGTTATAGTTAGTTCAGCTAACTATAACTCGCGCCTCGCAATGCACTGCTGATGACATCACATATTACATCACTCATGACATGGTCAGTGACATCACTGATGACATCACTGATGACATCTCAAATGACATCACTGATGACATCATCTATGTGATAATCTGATGCACCTCCTCACACCTTAATATAACCTTTCATACACCCACTCTAAATTACAGACTGCTATTCGCAAAACCATAGACACTCCAACACCAATAACTACATACCCACTCACTGATTCTTAGGTCTACACACACATCCACTCACTCACCCGTACAGTCACTCATACTTACAGTCACTCAGTACAGGATTATCATATGCACTCATACACCTATATAAACACTCACACACTGCCACTCATCCATAGAGGTACTCACACACCTAGTCAGTCATGCAAAAAATTAATCACACACCCATTTACTCACCTATACAGTTATACACACACCAGCTCACTTACTCATACAAATACTAGCACATTCTTACGCTCTTATACAATAACTGATACAAGCACACATGCATCCATACAGCCACTCTCACAATCACACACTCTCACTTATAGCCAGTTAAATACTCTAACACACATATATACTGCTTTTACATATGTAGTTACTCGCACATGTACCACTGAGATATACATTCACTCACTAACACACCCATACACACACTCACCCTCCCAAGCAGTCCATCACAGATGCACTCTTGAAATCATGCACCCAGTGAATCACCCACTCACACATCTATGTACAGAGTCACACACACCCCACCCACACAAACACTCAGGCAGCCATACAGATACTCTGTGAACCAATCAATAACCCATATAGACACTCATGTAGCTATTCGCAAATCCATGCATCCACTTACACACCAACAAACAGACGGATACGGACATTCACACAGTTTAGTCACTAACCCATGCATTCAGTAAGATACGTTTAATCACTCACTTGTAGAGTCAGTCACGCACGTACTAAATCATCCATTTAGACACTTATACACCCACTCATTCTGCAATACGCCTTTCCCTATATATATTAAACATATTTCAACTTTACAGAAACACACAGTCACTGGATGATGTCATCAGTGATGTCATTTGAGATGTCATCAGTGATGTCATCAGTGATGTCACTGACCATGTCATGAGTGATGTAATATGTGACGTCATCAGCAGTGCATTGCGGGGCGCGAGTTATAGTTAGCTGAACTAACTATAACGGGGGAATTTCACGGGTTTTGTACGAGTGCAATGTCCAACTAACTATAACTGTCCATAAAACCTATGGTTTTTTCAGTGAATATATATACACGAATAATAAAGACGAAAATGAGACTGCTAGTGAAGAAACTAACAATGGGCTAACTGTAGCAGATATGGCATTATTACAAGATTTAATACAACTGGAACGTGAAGATCAAGATGCAATTGTGGAAGAATTAACTGGCATTGAACAAGATATTCGTGTTAATATACGTACACCATTCAAACCAAAGTCAGTCTTTACCCCAATGATGCCCAAAGATGGTTTGGACATTTTCGCAGAGAATGTAATTAAAGATCTTAAACACCTTGCCCTTACCAGTAACAAAGAATTCCCTAAGACACATAACGCCAACAGGACTATCTACAACAATGTCATGAGTAAAATTAAAGAGCGCCAAGACATTGTAGTCAGATGGTCGGACAAGAGGAGTAATGTGGTTCTTTGGCCACTAGAGAACTACAATTCGGAGGCATTGAAACAACTTGGGGACAGACAATGCTATAGCCGCATAACCCCGACAAGTATCATGGGCATAAAAGAAAAATATCATAAAGCGCTCTATGAATGGAGAAGCACTAGTCTGATTACAAAACCTGAATTTGAATATCTGAAAACGGATTATCCTATGACCCCGCAACTGTACCTAATACCGAAAATCCATAAGAATGCCACGAATCCACCAGGGAGGCCGATCATAGCAGCTATAGGAGGACTTTTTGAAAATACTTCTCGGTTCATTGATTTTTTCCTGCAACCACTAGTCTGTGAATTACCATCTCACATAAAAGATACGGGTGACTTTTTAACTAAGATATATGATGTCAATTGGCATGAAAATTGTGTATTAATGACACTAGATGTCAATTCATTATATACTAGCATCAGACACAATGATGGTTTAAATGCCTTAAAATACTTTCTGGATAAAAGACCGATTCATCAACATGGACACTCTTTGATGTTATTACAAATGGCGGAGTGGTGCCTTGAGAACAATATTTTTATCTTTGATAAATTGTATTATAAACAATTACAGGGCACAGCCATGGGTACTTGCTTCGCCCCCAGCTATGCTAATCTGCATATGGGCTGGTGGGAGGAGCAAGTACTCATGAAGACACAAAAAGAGCTATGATGGAAAATGTGGCACTTTATGTACGTTATATTGATGACATATTTATTTTATGGCATGGGACAGTTGAGAGTGCAGAAATGTTTGCTAATGAAATTAATAACAACCATCTAAATTTGTCCTTTACGAGTCACACTAGCAAAACATGTATACAATTCCTGGACATAGAAATGTATATAGATAACAATTGTCTGCAGTCCAGAACATATAGAAAGATCACAGCAGGGAATGCAATACTGCACGCAAACAGCTTTCATCACAATAGTGTCAAGGAAGGTATCCCCTATGCTGAATGTCTGAGAATGAGACGCAATTGCAGCACAGAGGAAGGTTTACAAAAATCAACTAATGAGCTCTTCAACAGATTAGAGAGACGAGGGTACAAATCAGAAACTCTGGCTAAAGCAAAATCTAGAAGCGAGAAATTAACAAGAGAGAACTTATTGTTCAACGACAAAACCAGAAGTCAGAAAAAGAAAGATGCAACAGATACTCCCAGATTAATCACGGGGTTTAACACATACCACACCACATTGAGGAAGATACTTCACAGACACTGGTACACAGTACGGAGTGATCCAGTATTGGGCCCTACGTGTCCAAAAGTCCCCTCAATCAGCTTCAGGAGGGCAAAGTCTATGCGCCAGGAATTGGTGCGTAATGCGCCAACTATAACTAGAACTCAAAATTGGCTACTTTCACCAAAGGGGTTCACTAAATGTAGTAGGTGTAAAGCATGTAAACATGGCATCAACAAGAAATCAATAATCATGCCTTTCAGACAGACACCGTATATTATACGTGGTAGCTATAACTGCAAAACTGACTTCGCTGTGTATATCCTTCAATGCACATGCAATAAACTCTATGTAGGAAGTACTATCCACCCGGTTCATGTCCGCATCCTGCAGCACCTAAGGGCCATCACAAATGATGACCAATCATATCCAGTTGCCAGGCATATTAATTCTTGCCATGCAGGAAATGCACAAGACCTCTCCTATTTTGTCATTGACAATGTCCCTAAGAACTCAAGGGGAGGTAATAGACAATTGGCATTGAGGAGATTGGAATCGAGATACATCATTCTCCTCAATTCCAAAATCCCACAAGGGATGAATGCTGATGAAGCGTTAGGTGTCCACCTGTAACAAGACTGTGCGCTCATATATATCATAGAGATCCATTCCTCCTAGCGTAAAGTTCTTCATTTTAATAATATATTTTTTTGGGTATTTTCTTTTGTAAATTCCCGACACACCATTATAATTTGACCTATGTTTATTGTTGTAATTTTATATGGATATTTTTGTTAGAAACTCAGGCCCACTGGGGCAGTACTTATCTGACATATCTCCTTTTCTCCATCTGCCGACTCACATTATAGCCACATGAGTATTTAAACATTTTTCCTCTCCCGCTACCACCTTCCCACCACTTGGGAAGTTATTTGGGCATCAGCACAGGCTGTGCCTGAGACATAGTTTAGAGTGTATTAGTAAGTTCAGGGAGATATAACTATATATATTTTGTGTACTGGGATTGTTTATTTTCACCCCCAGTTGGCAATAGTAGTAGTGATGGATGTTATTTCCTTTACTTTAGTGTTATTTCTATGGGAGTTTTTAATTTCTTACTGAAAGTATAGATTAAACCGAGTGCATTATAACTTAATTTGGTATTTCCATGGTTATGGCACTTGATTCCAAGTACAACTTTATAGTAAGATCCAATTATGTATGCAGGTCGGGAATTAGTGACAGAACACACTTTTCACTCTCACACTATGAGATATTTCAGAGTGCTATATTTAAACTCAAATTGAATGTGTGTGTTATATTTATTTGTATTTTCGTTATTTGTAAAAACATGTGTATATTATTTAATTTTTTTCTGTGTCATTCTGCAGTGTCATGGTACACAGCCGTAGATTAACCTTTATGTCTATGGTTGTTTCCGGTTGCTACGGCAACCATGGGAAAATGCTCAACATGTATATAATTTGTAAAATGGCAGAAGCTCTTTATGCAGTGAACAAGGCGGTTCTGCCGCCGAAACGCGTCTGACCTTTGTTTGGAATAAATTGCCATCTGTGCCAAAATTATCACGGAGTCGGTGCCTGTTTGCTTGACGCTGTCAGGATGGAATAATATATATATATATATACATATATATATACATATATATATATGTATTTCATCAGGATTCCCATGACTATTCCAAGCCGAAAAGCGGGACACGGACACCAAGTAAGTGCAAATTTTCTTTATTAGCTTACACTCAGCATGGTGGATGAAGCGTTTCGTCCATCCAGTGGGCTTGATTACATAACGAGACCCTAGTCCCTCATTGCTTTTAAACACCTTTACCATACACTACGTCACGTGATTAGTGAAAATGAAAAAAATACTGTTATACATTCTCTCTATATTCGGGTCATCGTACTTTCTTGTGATTGAATTGAAAATACATAGCAGCATGGGCTATTAAAATATACAAACATTCTGGGATCAATCCATTATACAGTATAAAGTGCAAAGTACATGTTCACATTATTTTTAGAGAAGTTACTAATTTCTTGTTAAATGGGGATGCTTTAGTTCCGTGCAGATAATTGTGCGTGGTTGTTAGATATGTCCTGTCATAGTGACAAAAATCCTAATATTCGATATATTCTTGAATCATTTTCTAGTAGATGGCAGTCAATCTGACATCTAAGGGAACAAAAATATCTGTATACTGGGTACAAACCACATCAGTCTTATCTGTAACATTCTAAAATTCATTGTTCAGCTATCTGATTCATTGGGATCCCCTCTGATTTTCAATTTAACCAAGAAAATGTAAACAATTCAATACTCCATATTCTATACTCTGAAAGACCCATATAAATATAAATTTATAGCCATTGCTTATGTTACGATGACACCACAAGCGAATGAATAAAGTGCTACAAAGTGCATTTAAAGTGTACTGTGCAAAAAAACAACAAATACAATCAAATATATTTAAAAATAAATATTAAGAGCGAGTGGGGGCGATAACATAATGTACCGCAAAATCACTGCCATATAGCTTTAAATTAGTGCAACATACACTCAATCACTAAAACCTCACTATTTCAAAGGCTCAGTCGGACATATAGCTAGAAGAGTAGCCCTGTTATAATATAATATAGTATATTGTGATCCTAATAATACAGCACCCAATGTGACATGGTGGGGCACTATAAGACCCATATTTTCAAATGGGGGTAATTAAAAAGATGTCAATAAAAATATTGTTTGTAAAAATATGTATTAAATATGGTAATGTAAAAATGATGTTAAAACCTTACTGTGTAAATTCCATAAATAACCATAAATAAACATAAATATTTATAAAAAATCTGTAAAATGTCTCATAAAAAATTATACAGTTCTTCCCCATTATTGAGTCCATTTGGAGTTTGAGTATCTAACTCCAGTATAAATTTGGCCTCCAACTGTCTTAGAACTTTCTCCCTGTTCCCTCCCCTTCTCATTGGTGGAACCGCAGCTATGACAAAATATTTTAAATCTTCCACTTTATTATGATGCACTGCCTTAAAATGTCTAGCCACTGGATAGGTCATGTCAGAGTTGACAATGGCTCTGAGGTGCTGTAAAATACGCACGTGAACCTGCAGCTTGGTGCTGCCTACGTATTGAAGTCCGCAAGTGCAGCTCAATACGTAGACAGCAAATTCAGTGCGACAATTATATCTGGCTTTTAGTTTGTTTGAAGTGGCGCAAAACACTGTGGTATATTGTGATGTGTTGGCTCCAAACTTACACGCTCTGCACGTGCTGCACTTGATAATTCCGTTGCGCGGTGCTAGCCACATCGAGCTTGGCTGAATTGCATTAGTGATCAACTCTGGGCTAGACCTGACCAGGGCGTTGTGCATTGATTTAGACTTTCTAAAAGTCAAAGCTGGAGGGGTTGGGAATAGTTGGTTCAATATCATGTCAGTTTGGACAATGGGCCAATGCTTGTTTATTATGGTCCTGATTTTCTTGTTCTGACTGCTGTATGTGGTTATGAATCTCATTTTAGTATTCTCTTCTTCTTTATTGGAATCGCTGATTTTTCTCTTATTACATGGGGTGTTCTTATTGGTCAACAGATCTTCCCGGGATTTCATTCTAATCTTGGCCGACTACTGCAGTAAATTGGAGATTAAGATCATTGGTATTCAAAGTCTTAATAAAAGCTTCAGCCATTTCCTCAGTTTCCTTCCATACAAAAAATATATCATCGATGAAACGCATCCATCCTACAATGCGTTCATCCCATATATCCCTGAAAACCGAGTCACAAGAAAACAGTAAAACTAAGTGAAAAATGAAGAAAAGGGGGCAGGGTAGAAACACCCTGACCACCTAGGCCTGCTCAGGGGGTCCCACAAAGACCCCCAGGGCCAAAAAAAGCATTTTTTTTAAAATAATTTCGGCAGAATTCGCGCTGGGGTCGCGAATCCCACTGAAATTATAAAACAAAATGAAGCGCAGGCTCCCGCGCTTCATTTAAATGAGGCCCCCAGGTGGGCCAGGTCCCGGGGGCATTGCCCAATTTATAATTTATAATTGCGGGGGCCCGCAGGGGCCCCCACAGTCCCGGGGACCACCACCTCCCCGGGGCTATGTTAATAATATGCGGGAGGGCACATGGCCCTCCCGCAGCCCCGGGGACTGCCACCTCCCCGGGGCATCTTTTTTATTAATGTGTGGGGGGCCTCCAAGGCCCCCCCAAGCCCCGGGGCCCGCCACCACCTGGGGCTTTTGTTAAATATTCACGGGGGCACACGGCCCCCACTGCCCCGGGGACCGCCACCCCCCCGGGGCTTATTTTTAAAAAGAAATTAAACCTGTGTGGGGGGGCTCGAGTCCCCCCACACGCCCCGGGGACCGCCACCTCCCCGGGGCACTAAAATGCAAATGCGGGGGTCCGTTACGGACTCCCGAGCCCCGGGGACCACCACCTCCCGGGGCTATGTAAATAAAGGGAGGGGGGCCGTGCGCCCCCCCTCGTGGAGCCCTTGATGGCCCTGGGGACCACCACTCCCCAGGGCCGGCTCCTGCAGTGTCCTGGGGTGCCCACCCCTGGGACACTGCTGTTTGCTATGGTAGGGCCCTGTCATAGCAAACACTTCTTTGGATTTTGGAAGCGAGAGCAGGTTTCCTGCTCTCGCTTCCAAAATCCAAAGCAGATTGCTTTTCCACATGGGGAGCTGCATGTTAGCAGTTCTTCGTGTGGAAAAGCAATGCCGGCTCCTGCAGGAGACAGGGAGCTGGCGGGACCGTGGGGGCATTGGGGCTCCCCCCACGGTCCCTAACCATGATGCCAGGTCCCGGGGGATGGGGTCCCCGGGGCCCAAAATGGCCCGGGAGGAGGGTGGCAGTCACCCTGCCTCCGTTTTAAAAAAAAGTATATTTGGGCATTCCCCGGGAGATGGGGTCCCCGGGGCGAATGTAAATTAATGTAAGTAGACGGTTTAAAAAAAAATAAAAAATTGGAGTCGCGACCCTAACGCGGCGCTCAATGCGGCCCCTAGTGTGAACGCGATGGGTGCGCGACGCTCAGCGCGGACCCTTAGTGTAGTGTGAACGCGATGGGTGCGCGGCTCCCTAGTGTGAATGCGATGGCCCCCTAGTGTGAACGCAAAGGGTGCGCGACTTCTGTATAATAATTTAAAAAAGAATGA
This sequence comes from Calotriton arnoldi, assembly GCA_963921515.1. Lineage (NCBI taxonomy): Eukaryota > Metazoa > Chordata > Amphibia > Caudata > Salamandridae > Calotriton > Calotriton arnoldi. The sequence goes on along the minus strand of CAWUFW010001738.1, from coordinate 2,483,488 downwards.
ATATAATTTTCCTAATTATAAATTATTCTCAACTTTTGTTTAATAAATATATATATATATATGTAGTCAATGAAAAAAGCATAGGATTGAGGTACATTATACTTAAAAATTCTCATTTAAAAAACCTTCGAAAGTCACTGAAAAAACCATAGGTTTCAGGGACGTTATAGTTAGAAATTAGCATTTAAAAAACCTTTGAAATTCACTGAAAAAACCATAGGTTTCAGGGACGTTATAGTTAGTTGGACATTTCACTCGTACAAAACCAGAGAAATCCGGCCTTTATAGATAGTTCAGCTAACTATAACTCGCGCCCCGCAATTTACTGCTGATGACGTCACATATTACATCATTCATGGCATTGACAGTGACATCACTGATGACATCACTGATGACATCTCAAATGACATCACTGATGACATCATCCACGTGATAATCTCATGCACCTCATCACACCCTAATATAACCTTTGATACACCCACTCTAAAACACAGCCTATCATTTTTGAAACCATAGACACACCAAAATCAGTTACTATATACCCACTCACTGATTCCTAGGTCTACACACACGTCCACTCATTCACCCATACAGTCACTCATACATGCAGTCACTCATCAATACAGCACTATCATTTGCACTCATACACCTATATAGACACTCACACACCGCCACTCACCCATAGAGTTACTCACACACCTAGTCAGTCATGCAAAGAATCAATCACATTCCCATTTACTCACCTATACAGTTATACACACACCACCTCACTTATTCATACAGATAATAACACATACTTACTCTCTTATACAATCAATGATACAAGCATACACTCATCCATACAGCCACTCTCACAATCATTCACTCTCACGTATAGTCATTTATATACTCCAACACTCACATATACTGACTTTTACATATGGAGTTACTCACACATGTACCACTGAGACATCCATTCACTCACCAACACACCCATACACACATTCACCCACCCATACAGCCCTTCACACATGCACTCTTGAACCCATACACCCTGTGAATCACCCACTCACACATCCATGCACGGAGTCACACACCCCCACCCACCCACCCACACAGACACTCAGGCACCCATACAGATACTCTGACAACCAATCAATAACCCATATAGACACTCATGTAGCTATTCACCAATCCATGCAGCCGCTTACACACCAACTGACAGACTGATACAGACATTTACACAGTTTAGTCACTAACCCATGCATTCAGTCAGACACGTTTAATCACTCACTTATACAGTCAGTCACGCACCTACTAAATCATCTATTCAGACACTCAAACTCCCACTCATACTTCAATACACATTTGCATATATTTATAAAACATATTTAAACTCTACAGAAATACACAGTCACTGGATGATGTCATCAGTGATGTCATCAGTGATGTCATGTGAGATGTCATCAGTGATGTCATCAGTGATGTCACTGACCATGTCATGAATGATGTAATATGTGACGTCATCAGCAGTGCATTGCGGGGGCGCGAGTTATAGTTAGCTGAACTAACTATAACGGCCAAATTTCTCTGGTTTTGTACCAGTGAAATGTCCAACTAACTATAACGTCCCTGAAACCTATGGTTTTTTCAGTGAATATATATATATATATATATATATATTTTTTTTTTTTTTTTTTTTTTTAGGGCCACCTCCCTACAACGATACCTTGATGCCAATCGAATACCTAGGGGACTTAGAATTTACACGACCCCCTCGTATGAGAACCCAGACCCTTCGCACTTGCAGGAATGGTCGGAGTACACGCACGAGTCCTCTACAGGCATGGTAAAAATACTTATCAAATATGCGTGGAGTGACAGACAGAAGTTTTTGGATGAGATTAAAGTCATTGAAGCTGAAATAGCTTTGGACAAAGACATCAAACTGAAGGAGGAATTACAGCAACGAATGAAAAAACGCTTAACGGATTACGAAAGTGTAATCAAGCACCGCAAGCAAACTAAGTATCTTCGGGACGAGGAGGATTACGAATCCGGAAGAATCCTAACTTTTGCTAAGAAATTTGAAGGCCCTAGGAAACAATTGATGCAACAAAAAACACAGGAGGTTTCCTCTAGAGATACATCAGAGTCAGAGGTGGAAACATCGGAGGGAGAACTAACGGTGCGACAAGAGAAAGAAGTGATACCGACTTTTTTTCAAGAATATCAGCTAATACAGCAGGTGAAACAACGACCAGCTGCAAGAACTCATCCACCTCAGAGAGGAAGAGGAAACGGAAGACCAGAAGGGGCAAGAAGGGAGAAAGCAGCAGTTTCAGAACAGATGACAACACGGAGCAAACGTGGAGGGAAGAAAAAGTGATTAAGAGGCAAACAATCGTGAACTTATCTAAAAGACAATTGACACCAGAGGAGGAAAGAGTGCTTGAGCTGGGTCTCACTTTCTGTCCCACGGCGCAATTTGATTATGCGAACGTGCGCATTGACTTATATAAGTATATAAGGAAGATGAAATTAATGAAACTGCACCTCCTACGCCCAACAAAATCCAATCCTCTATCAGGATCTGTACAGGTAGAAGAAAATATTCTAACTGGAGTTGACATTGAAACTATACAGGTGTTGAGAGAGTTGGAATCCGAAGGAAACATCATAAGCCAAATCGACACAATGAAAATTCTAGAAGAAGCAGGAATAACGCAGAGTGGGAGCAGTTAGCAACATGAAGATTAAATCACATGTCATTCCTCAAATGGCACATGATGCAATTGATACCTTCCATGATATGATCATAGGTGAACTTAAGGAACTACAAGCTAAAGGTCCTAACCTTAGAAAGGATAACATCTCGAAGAACCAATGGAAGGCAATCATGGACCTGAAGAATGATGATGAACTAATCATAAAACCCTCAGATAAAGGAGGAAATGTTGTACTGATGGACAAGAAACAGTATCAGAGGGAAGCGTGGAGACAATTGTCCAATGAAGACTGCTATAAAATAGTCACTCGGAGTGTATATGAGAACAGTATTAGTGAGTTCCATAGAATCCTGACTAAGTGGAGGGATAAAGGAATACTGGGAGATGTGGATTTCAGATTCATTTATTGTGAGACACCGGAAATTCCAACATTTTACCATTTACCCAAAGTACACAAGTGTAATAAAAATCCACCGGGAAGACCAATTGTTTCCTCGTTGAATAGTCTGTTGGAAAATGCCTCTATATACATAGATTGTTTTTTAAATCCACTAGTTAAAGATTTGAGCTCCTATGTGAAGGACACAAAGGACTTTTTACGGATTGTTTCCAATATTCAATGGGAATCTGACATGCTGTTAATAACTCTAGACGTAACAAGTCTATATACAAGTATAGAACATGAAAAAGGATTGAGAGCGTTGGAGTTCTTTTTAAAGAAACAAAATGCAAAATTTCTTGAACACAATCTTATGCTTGTAGAGCTAACGTCCTTTTGTTTAAAGAATAATATTTTCCTATTTGCAGGGGAGATGTACCATCAGGAGCAAGGAACTGCGATGGGCACGTGCTTCGCCCCCAGTTACGCGAATGTATTCATGGGCTGGTGGGAGAAGCACGTGGCCTGGGCAGGAAATAATGAGAAGTGGCTAGAAAACATTGTGTTGTGGTCCCGCTATATAGATGACCTCTTCATCATTTGGAAGGGGACACGGGAGGATGCGGTGATCTATATAGCGGCCCTCAATCACAACAGATGTAATTTGACATTTACTGAATGCATCAGTGATACACAAGTACCCTATTTAGACTTACTAGTCTATATAGAAGATAATAACATACAGACCACACTCTATCGGAAGCCCACGGCTGGGAACAGCACTTTACATGCGGATAGTTTCCATCCTAATAATGTGATCAGTGGTGTTCCATATGGGGAACTTGTGAGAATCAAACAAAACTGCACAACACATACAGAATTCTTGAAATCTAAAACAGATGCATTTAACAGACTAAGAGAACGAGGGTATCAAGAAAGAGTGTTGAAGGGAGCGGAAAGGAAAGCAGAACAACTAGAAAGAAAGAATCTGATATTTGGAGAAAGAGAATCTTTAGGACAGGGAAAAGAGAAGAAAGGAGAAATAAGGATGATAACTGAATATTCAGCCCAGTCCTCAGAGATTTTTCAAATCTTTCGGAGGAATTGGAAGATTTTGAAATCAGACACTATTATAGGGCCACATATACCGAAGAACCCCCTGATAACTTACAGGAGAGGTTCGGCCCTAAAAGACCAACTAGTGAGGAGTCACTTTTCTAAAAATCCCAAAAAGAAAGACACTGTGACAGGGTTTTATCCATGCATGAATTGTAAGGCATGTAAGAACTGCAAAAAGGTCAAGGAATTTAACATCCCAGGCAGAACAACGAAAAGAAAAATCAATAAACTAATGAACTGCAATACTGATTTTGCAGTATATTGTTTGACCTGCCCATGTGAGTTAAGTTATGTGGGGAGCACCATCCATCCCACTAAAAAAAGGGTTCTAGAGCACATGCGTGCTATAAAGAACCGGGATGCCACGTATCCAGTGGCCCGCCACTTTCAAGACCATCATAAATCCAATCAGAACCTCTTAAAGTTTTTTTGCATTGATCAGGTCCCCAAAGATGAAAGGGGTGGGGACAGAGTAAGGAAACTTAGGAGATTGGAATCGAAATATATAATTGAATTACAAACGAAAAGTCCGGCAGGCTTGAATAATGAAGAAGAATTATGGATTCATATTCCTTGAAGTTTGTAAAGGAAGTTTTGTAAATATGTACTATAGGAAGGACAGGAAGTACTTTTGCACTGTAATTATATTAGCACATATAGGGGTTATGAATTTCAAAATGCTTATGTACTATGAACTAAGTATAAGCCATTGAATAATTTATGATTAATCAAAATGTCGATGGATTGAGGTGCATTGAATTTTTGATTGGAGTACCTGTGAAAATAAGCCCATTCAGGGCATAATAACAGGAAGACTAAATCTATAATTTGTGATTTCACAAACATGAATTGAGGAATTATATATAACTCATAATATCTATTATACCACTCGTGGCTAGATTGTATAAAATTATGTATACATGATGTGAATAGTTGTACATAGGATGAACACCACACAAAAAACGTTCAACAAATGAATGTAAATATAAAACAGTAGGTCTTATAATTTAATTGTTGAATGATATGGTTAATTAGACATCTTAAGATGGCCGCTGTTTGAACCTAAGATTTGTGATGATTTACAATAACCCCTTGTCGCTTTCTATGTATAACCCGGATGAACTGCTTTTTCCTTTTCTATGTCGGTGATTTTATATTTTTTAAAAAGAGAAAGTAATGTTTACCCTACCGACATTGACGAAGGCGTGTAGCCGAAACGCGTCTGTCGGGTGTGTTTGTTTGTGTGTGGCTTCAATAAATTAAGATAATAACCCATCAGTGTGCGCCTCGTGTACGGCCCTCGAAGGGGCCATCAAGGAGGAATATATATATATATATATATATATATATATATATATATATATATACATATATATATATATATATATATATAAAAATCACTATATATATCTCTATGCACCCAGTATGTCCCGTATGATATTATTGTTTGTTTACCCTATAAAGTGCTCTGATACCTTCGGGTCTAATTTGTGCTAAATAAAACTCACAACTTAATAAATAAATAAATGTTACATATGGTGTACATCTGTCCTTTCCCATTCCAGCACTACTTTGGCTGGGCTAGGGCCAGTGGTTTTCCCCCTTGTGTCATGGTGCAAGGGGGCCTGAGATGATGCTGCCCAGCAGTACACAAAACGTCACATGCCAGAGGCATGCTTCAGGCATGTGATGTGAGATATGTGTGAATGTCAATATTCAGCCTCCTCTGCCATCTAAGGTAACTAGCTGCATCTCATATCTACAGACAATGTATACATATCTGTGTCCAACATGTTGAATATGCCAGATCACTGGAATGTCATTAGACAGTGTACAATTGCACTATTTACAATGCATTGTTCCAATTGTTGTCTTGTAGGTGAATCTATGCCATCTACCAGGGGAGAAGTTACTGCTACCATTAAGTGTAATGAGTATATGGTTAAGGATGCTTCCATCACCTATAACCAAATTACACTCAGGGGCATATTCTCAAGAACGTGTGATAACTACCGCAAAATTAGCTTAACGCAACTCTTCCCATCGCAGTCTTTCGCGGGAAAACAACTCTGTGTCAACGTGGTATTCACAACATGGCGGCCCCATGCGATAGTCCCACGATAATGCGTCAAAAGAACGTGTTAAAACTAACGCGACGCAGAAAAAACGCGAAACAAGAACACAAAAATAGTAGCGATGATGCCAATCGCGATACAAAATTCAGCGATAACCAGCTATAGGCCTGCAATCCCCACGCGTCATGTGGGAAAAAGCACCATAAAAGCAGATTAAAAATACGGTGAGATGACAATGTACGAGCACAACCACACATCCATGACGTAGAACAGATGACCATTGTCCCGCATCAAATAGGCATCTCCTCACAGTCACAATGTACATTGACATGCAGTCTGCATGTAAACTGCACCAATGCAGAAACATGCATGGAACACACATTGAAACCGCATCTCCCCTTCACATTGTAGAGGGACAAGCAACCCCTCCTGCACACAGACGTGTCATGACCATGATCAATCCACCATGAAAGCGTGGACGAATGTAGGGGCAGTGACTCCCGCTTACGTACATGTTGCCCATGTTGTGGGACTTGAGCCACAGGGGGCATCCCTGCATCATGGTGGTACATATCTGAACCCAAAAGGAGCCCTGTTGTCACCTGTAGGACACAAATGGCAGCCAAAATGGAATGAATTTGGACACATGTGAAATGCCGAAGAGTGGGATTCCCTACTAACTGCGACACACAGAACTGGCAGTCCGAATACGTGACACCCTAAACAGCCCGTCTGCACAGAGGTGACACACCCACCATCCATGAACAAATCATAAAATTGTCAGCAATACATGTCGCACTCACACTTGTCTGAGTGATGTGCCTGTACAGATGAGTGACATGCACTCAGGGAATGTGTATTTTGAAAGCATTTAGTAGCACATGCTGTGCCTGTGGTCATAATGTACTGTCCCATGATTGCCAAGGACTGTCACAATGTGACGTGCTCATGTGAAGAAATTGTCAATGATGGTGTTCCTACGGGCAATTCCTGCTGCGGCTGCAGTGGGGTGTGGTCCACCTGCCTCATCCTCATCGTCCGGTGCATCTGGCACTTGTATCCATGGGGCCTTGCTGCGTACACATATGTTGTGCAACACACAACATGCAACGATCATCTTGCACACAATGTCTGGGCTGTACAGGAGCCTCCCACCTGTGACGTCCAGGCACCTGAAACGTGACTTCAACACGCCAAATGTGCGTTCCACGATGCCCCTGGTGCGTTTGTGGGCCGCATTGTACTGCCTCTGGGCCTGTGTGTTCGGGGCTCGGAGGGTGTCATCATCCAAGCGCAGAGTGCATATCCTTGGTCACCTGTGACAGTGCAGAGAGACATGAGTCAATAGTTGGTCCTGCATGATGTGTTGGCAGGCTCAGTGGTTCATTGGTGTGTGATATGTGTGACTTTGTGAGTCTTTCATGACATGTACTGCATGTTGCAAGTGAACGGCATCAATGTGTATTACGTGGCCTCACTGCTGCTCCTCCCTCCCCCGAGCCCATCCACTAGTGTGCGCAGCGCGGTTGCATCACTTGCACCCCTACGGCACACTATTGTCATGCCTGTCTGCGCATGTCCACCAGCCTGACAACGACACAGTGATGTCCAGCTGTGACACTTTTAAACGAGTCATTGCTCCAGGGTCAGGTACCGGACTCCTTTAAGGAGGCCATTATTATTCCCCTTCTAAAAAAGCCAGGAGCTGATCCAAAAATCCTAGCCAATTATCGACCAATTTCACTGCTCCCTTTTCTAGCCAAATTGCTCGAAGCACATGTAGCCAAAAGCCTTTCAGCCTTTCTAGAGCAATCTGAATATTTGGATGCACATCAAGCAGGTTTCCGCCCAGCCCACTCCACAGAATCAGTGATACTATCAGTATTGGACACTCTGAGGGGAGGGGCGGATACAGGTCTCCCTCAAGCCCTGGTGTTATTGGATCTCTCCGCTGCCTTTGACACGGTCGACCATAACATCTTGATCGACCGTGTCAGGGATGCGGGTATCGAAGGAATAGCCCTGGAATGGACTAGATCCTTCCTAATAAATCGATCTCAGGCGGTTCAGCTTGGCGGTTTTACTACCCCCATGATTAAAACTACTTGTGGAGTCCCCCAGGGATCTTCACTTTCCCCTCACTTATTCAACTTATATCTACTTCCCTTGATTCATGCATTAAAAGAAAGGAATATCCAAACCTTTAACTATGCTGATGATTTTCAATTGGTATTTCCCATCAATGACTCCCGGCCTCCATCCACGAATACCAGTCAACAATGCTGTTCATCCGTGACTGGATGAACAGCAACCAATTAAAATTGAATCCAGATAAGACAGAACTGATCCTCACGGGAGGCTCACTCCAACCCCTGGAGCTCCCAGTTCTGGCCTAAAGAACTGGGACAACCCCCGACCCCATCTAATCATGCTAAAACTCTGGGAGTCATGATCAATAGTGACCTCACCATGAAAATCCAAATAGGATCTGTAATTTCTGCCTGCTTCTTCCAATTAAGGAAAATAAAGAAAATAAGTAGATTCCTTACTCAGGAAGCAAAACTGCAGGCAGTCCTTGCCATGGTGATCTCGCATATTGACTATGCTAACTCCTTATATTTTGGAATCCCGGCCTATCTCATTCATCGTCTCCAACTGATACAGAACCAGGCGGCCAGACTGATTCTACAGGAAAACAAACGTCAACACATCTCTCCCCTTCTGAAGAAACTACATTGGCTCCCTATAGCACAGAGATGCGCATTCAAGACGGGATGCATTATCTTTAAATCCTTGAATGGCAGAAACCCCAAATTATTAATAGCCTGATTAACAGATACAATCCAACTCGTAATCTGAGATCCGCCCACATGCACCTCCTGGCAACCCCCTCCTTTAAACAGAAACGATTTGGTGGATCCAGGTTTTCTACACTGGGTCCAAGATACTGGAACTCTATGCCCCTAGAGATCAGATCCTGTACTAATTTCATAACATTTCGTAAACTTCAAAAAACATGGCTCTTTAAACAGGCTTTCGCGTAATTCATGGAATTCGTATATCATCTGAACAAACCTGCATCCATCACCTTCCTGAGGAGCGCCAAGAAACCAATCTGGTGTACGAGCGCTATACAAATTAGGTATAACATAACATAACATAACATGTCGTGCGCTGAAGGTGGACGGACACGTGTGTGTAGGCCTATGGTAAGGACAGGGCGGACACAGATGTAGAGTTCATGCCTGGCTGAACTCGCCATGCGGTTGAGGGTAGACCTTTGGCTTATGCTGCGGAAATAGCGACACACACAACAGTTGGCATGTCTGATCCCTGACCCCGAGCAGGCTTGCGCACCCTCATTTACCCCTCTGCTGAGCCCGTACTCCGGGGGCATGCTACATAGCAACATTGTATATTGCATGACGGGTGGCGCCAACACTACACCTGAGACACACGCATTGGTTACTGCCTTGGCAAGGCCTACACTTAACCACGCCCAGAGCCACGTGTTGAATGACCACACCCCTATGCCGTACTGCCGTACGCCGGGCCACTCCCTCACGCCCACAGGGGGGTCCGACACAGATACGTGTCCCAGGTCCACCCCACTGCCTGAGGTGACAAGGTTGCCCACGCTGTACACAGCACAATGTAATGTGGTATGGCCCGGGGCCCACATGCATACAGAATGACCACACGGACACACTGAGATAGTTTGTGGAACTGGCTACGGGCACGTGCGCCCGGCCCCTTTTATTGCCAGGGTCACACGTCCAGTGACGCCTGTGCTGGATGGGTGTTGGGTAGTGTAAGCCACCCCTCAGGGGCTGGTTGGTGCTGGCAACAACTACAACAGTGATCAGACAATCAGGAGTTCAAAGTACAAACAGCAAGGGTCCATGACTTGAGCTAGACAGAGTAGGTGGCCCCGGATGCTCAGCGGCCGTCACAGGCACACTGCCATGGGATGGTGACTTGCGATGCTCTGAGGGAGGGCCACGGGAGCTGAGCGGGTCCTCGTTGATGTCCAAGGAGAATGTCGCAGAGTGTTACGGGGGACAGTGGAAGGTGTCCATCCAGGGCATGATGCAGAGGGCAGAAGCAAGCAGAAACAGGCAATATGGAGGAGTTGAATGCTACAGTCTCCTCTTTCCCACAATGTCAGTACCAGCTACATGATGATGAAGACAACCCCCAGGCCATAGACTCAGATGCCACCAATGTTCAACCAGAGAGTGTCCATGACTACCGTGGCACAGAGTCAGTGGCACCAGAGCCGGAAGGGGATGCAGTCTGCGATGAGGCCTGTACAATGATATAAACTCTGCAATGAACAAATCAAGACTCAGTTCCAATTGTGTGTCCTACTCGACCGCAGTGGGTGCCGGAGGCAGCGGTCAGCATGGGGCACCCGCTGTGCAGCCAGCTCCTCCTGGATCACTAACACACGGCGTTGAAATGGCATGTGGAGAAGATTCCTGGTTGACGGAGGTGGAGGCACCAGAGCTGAGCGGGTGTTTAGCCAGCGACGTTGCCGTGTCCTGCCTGTTACAGACTGTATTGGATTGGTGTGAGGCCTGCTGGACCGCTGTGTAGGCCGAAGGCAGAAGTCCGCAAGGGCCCACAGACACATGTGGTCGGAATGCTATGCACAGAGTTGGTGGCACCACATCGAAGGGAGTATAGGGATATAAACGATGCCATAAGTATGTACTCTGCCATTGTGCAATCAAGACTCAGTTCCAAATGTGTGACCTACTTGACCGTAGTATAGGCCGGAGGCAGCGGTGGAGTATGTCAAAGAAAAAGGAGTAAAGCGGGCCTGTGTCGCGGAGGCCGTGATGGTCTGAGGAGGCTGCCATGGTCGCAGGCTTCAGGCTTGGACCTTGCGCCGGCACGTGGTGGGCCCTCTTTGACACACGCCGGTGTCGGCAGGTGAGCAGTGAGGCCTGGCTGTGGAGGGGCGGGCATGACAGGTTGGGGGACCAGTGGCCCGGGGTGCAGCAGGCGCACAGGATCGCAGGCCACACCGCTCACGGCAATGGCGTCGGCTTCGTGGCGGGATGGGAGCTGCCACCCTGGCAGACACGTTGGGCATTCCGGGAGAGAACCACGCCCAGTGCTACGTGCTTTTTATTCACACCCCTATGCTGGCCTGGCGTCCTCCGGGCCAGCCCACTCCGCACACGCTTACAGGGGGGATGTCACATGCTACATTTCTGCGATCTTCCCCACTGGCTGGGGTGACATGGCTTCGTCCATTGTCCACTACACATCAAACACCAGCAGTGCATGTAGACATTGATATGTCTGTGGTCTGCATACTGCAGTCTGTCCAGCACTTCCACGCCACACTTGGCATTGTGTACATTCTCATTCATGGGTCACTTGCCTCCTTCGTATGTGCCTGGTTCCCACCTCTCCCCACATTCCGCTATTGTGTGGCTGAGGTGCCATGCCGTTGATGGCTCATGTACATGGCTAACCAAGGTTGCCACAGTAAGTTGTGCTGTCGTGTCTGGTGGGTGGGCATGTTGTTTGGCATGTTCTATGTGATTTTGTGATGTGTGCAGTGCCAGAGTTGTGACTTGCATGATTGTGGAGTTGAGGTGTGTGGTGTGTTCATTTGGTACTTGCCAACGAGCAGTGCATTCCCATAGGTGCCATCCTGGAAGCGCTGGTTGATGATGGACTGTCGGAAGATGAGGGGATCATGCACACTGCCTGGGTAGTTGGCTACGACATTGGTGAAGAGTCCCCTGTGGTCCACTATTGCCTGCACGTTGATGGAATGTGTGTGCTTTCTATTGCAGTAATTGTGTGCAGTGTCGGCAGGGGGCACAAGTAGGACATGTGTGCAGTCGATTGCCCCCAACACGTGCGGGAAGCCAGCTATGGCATATAGTCCTTGCTTGGTCTCCAGCTGTTCCTGCGCATTGTGGGGGACATATAGGTACTGGGGTACCTGGCTGATGATGGCATCCAGGACAGGTGTGAGGAACTTGGATGGGGCTGGCTGTGAGACTCCTCCGACTCTGGTGGTTGTTGGTTGGGAGGTACCAGAGGCTAACAGGTGCAGCACAGCCAGCAGCTTTGTCTGCGGAGGGATGTTGGTTGTCCGCTGTGTTGGTACCATCAGCCTGTGGGCAATGATGTTCAGGATGCGGAGGATGGTTGTCCTTTTGAGCCTGTAGTGGGCATTGACATTGTCTGGTGTTAGGTCTGTGAGGCTGGTGCATTCCCTGAAGGTCCGCTGTCTTTGTCTGCGCTGCCTCTGTGGTGGTCCGGGGGGGGGCGGGGGGTTCCGGGGGGGCGGCGATCCTGGGGGTGGTGGCGGTGGATGTTGTTGCCCTCTCGGGGCTCCGGGATGCATGGTGTGTGGCTCCATGGCATCTGTTGTTCTTCATGTGTGGCTCTGGACTGGGCTCCCTTTGATGGTGCAGGTTGTCGTCCGACTTTACACCAGGTCAGAGCAGGTGTTAATTTCCTGCTGCTAACGCACCTTATCGCCTGTTTTGTGGTCTTATCGCCGATGTGGCTGGTCGTTGAGAATGTTGAGGTGTGGTGTTGTCGCGGCTTTTTGCTCGGGAACGCCTACTCTGCATCTCATTAGCGATAGTTGCCGGGGTCATCTGTGGCGATGTTTTTTGCGGGTGCTTTCGCAAGTAAACTGGTGGTATAGGCTGTTAGCACCATCTTGTGAATGGGGCGATAATTTTATCGCGACTTTGGCTGAGATAAAGTGCCGTTAACTCGACGTTAGTTCCTTGAGAATATGCCCCTCAATGTACAAACACAACTGAACTTCAACACAGAGTAATGTTAAATTCACAAGGACGTATGTCAATGTGCTTGAGGGGACAATGTATGCAGGACCACAGGAATCATGCATTTTTACCTGCTGCGGTGATGTTTGCTCGCCTACTGTTTGCAGTCTTATGGTACATGTATCATCATCTGGCGAAACATCTGCAGATGGTCAAAACATTCAAAATTTGACACCCAACACATGGCACAAATATTACAAACAATGGTTCAGCAGATGTTGCTGCAAAGTGGAATAAGCTATGCTGAGCTTCTCTGGACACAGTTTGGTTGCCTATGTCCATATTTGAGTATGAAATGGTGCTGATGAGGTGGAACACATCACCCAGACAACGTTACCAAGTGTAAACATTACGGTCTCATGTAATAGATCTGAAGTAAGTGTGTGTCCAAATGTCACATATATTGTTTCATTTTGCATCATACTATGGTCATTCATGCTGCATATGTTTAAACTCTCCTGCAACATAAGTTCAGTGTGAAAGACTATAGGCGTGGTCAGACATTCATGCTGTCTCCGCTCCTCCCCTGCCTTCCCGCAAACTATGGATGTCCTGCTGTCGACGGAGCCAATCTCAGCAATGCGGATTCCAGGTGGAGTTCTCTGGATGGCGGTCAAGGAGCTGGGCTGAGGTTCACCCCTCCTGACCGCCCCCCTGCCTGCCGGGTTCGACTGCTGATTCTTGCCCCATGGCCATCCCTCCTGCTTCGCCTTCTGTAATTGACGACTGGGACGCGTAAGTCTTGTTTGCCAAATCTGGGGGTGTAGCAGCGGTCAGAATCATGGCACTGCGGTACGGTGCCCCTGAGATGGTCTCTCCTTTCCAAGCCTGAGAGACGCGCCCTCCTGGTCCACGCTGCTGCCTCCCGTTCGCTGGGACTACTGCCTTGGCACCAACACAGACTTCCCCTGACCTGCGGCATATGGTTCATTGACTTCGCTGCCCCCGCAGCCCTGAACCTGTGCTCGCGGACGGCCCATTGAGGTTCGGTTATCTCCAGCTCCTCTCCGTCGAATCAATGCTCTTGGTTTTGGGCTTGGTTTTTACACCGCCATTTTGCTGTGATGTTACCGGGTCTCTAACCTGATCCGACAACATGGCGGCTTCGAGGGATTTCCTGGCTCCGATGGATTTATTGTTCGATGCATGCCCCTGGACTGTGTTTTTTTGCCCTCCCCTTTGCCCCCCGCCCCCCTCCCCCATCCCACCCCAACCCAACCCGTTTTTCCATGTCCTAGAACTTCTGATGCAGCGAGTGAGCCCGACTCTGGACGTTTCGACTACTGGTTCTCATCCGGTTCGTTGACTCTCACCCTGACTTTTTGGTTTAAGTTCTTTCACCCCTGTCGTCCGCCTAATCTCAACCACATTCCAACCCTTTTTTCCTTACCCCTCTTCCTCCTATGCCCCATTCGTCTTGTGTCATGTACCTATGTAACATTGCTTCTTTTCCTATGTAATGCTATGCTCCAGAAACTGTTTGGAACCATGTAATCTCGCAAATCCTTATGTAAAGTGCTCTGATAACTCCGGGTCTAGCCAGCGCTATATAAAACTTCTCAAATAAATAAATAAATAAATAAATAAGATCAACACTTAAAATGTTTGGCGAGCCATACCTGTTTCTGTAGCTGTGTGTGAATTCAAAATCCAAATTGTCAAATCCTGTATGACCGTGTCAGCCAGCTAGCCATCACAAACAAACCATTAATCCTATGATTGATGCTGCAAATGTTGTTGTGATAGAGCAAAGTTTTTCCTAATCATTGATTTGAGTCATGTCAGAAGACGTATGGCATCTCAATATGTGTTGCTGTAAGGGTGTTAGCACATTATCAGTAGTATTTTTGTTTGTCCATTTGCTTCCCTTAACCTGAGGTATGGCTGCCGTAATCCGGCCTCAAGAGTACTTGAGCAGCCCTCAGAGTAGTCCATGTCATACATATGTGAAATGAAGTGACAAAGGAAGAATTACACAGATGTCATGGAGGCAGTAAGGATGTAGGCCTGAAACTCTATTTAAACATGGTGTTGGACAAATCATCACCAGACTGCCTAACTGATTGCGCGTGTAGATGTCCACATGGCAGGGTATGGACATATGGCTTGGCAGGTCTTAATAGGATGTCAGGATTCCTTCCTCAGTGCACACATAATAATTTGAAGCCCATTGGACAAATGTCACAAATCTGCACATGGATTTGCATTGAAATGCCAAACTCATGGCCTTTTATACCCTATGCCCCATTTCTGGGAGGCATTCATATCTTGCCAGGTAGTTAGTAATGTTGCTGCACTGTATAAAAGTCTACATGCAGGGATGTACTGTGTCAGCAGCATACAGCCCATTACACTGCTTACCTACTGCTTGGGTAACTTATACTGGCTAGCACCAACACAGTCACCTTTGACTCACGGTGCAAGGTACCCTGCATCATACATCACAATGTACTTGTACAGATGAGTACTCCAGAATGCATGCACACACTCTTGAGATGCATTGCCTAATGTATGATGCGTGGTACGGAAAGTAGCCTTGGGAGAATCTGTGTACATACATTTAATTATGTTATGGGCACCATGGTGTTGCTACAACTGTATACCAGAAGCTGCATGTTAGATTTCCTGGTATTTGCCTGAGTCTAAATTAGTGAAGTGTACAATAGGAATGTCTTACAGGAGGTAGCTACCCACCCTCCATCTATGTTTTTATTACCTGGCACTAAGTCCAGACAGCAATGTGTCTTGCCTTGTGTAATTCCAGATGAAGAATGCAATGCGGAGGTACACTACCTGAACTTGCTTAACTTAACTCCATTCACATATGTTAATGAGCAAATTAAAAACCCAGTTGCATGATGCAATACCAACACCAAAGTGCCCATATCTGGACCATGTGTCCTATTCCATACAGACACATCACCATAGTTGTGACTCAGTATCATGAATGATATGGTTGAAAGAAAATTTGTGACTACATTTCCATATCATATACCTACGGTGCCATCTTTGAGTCAGTTTGCCTAGTTTGATTAGGAGATGTATTTGTACAGAAGTTATATTGTTCATATCTCTTTCTCAACATTTGGTGATGGGCTGGCCTGCCACATAAAATTGTATGACAATGCAATCCTATTATTGCAGACATCATGTACATTTCCAACTTCAGCTGATATGTTCTTCCTTTACCTCCCTAGACAACATGACAGATGAATAGGCTAAACAACATTCAATATGTTAGGAGTGCTACCCCCATATCCATCATGTAGCCAAGGCCTACAAAAAGATGGTGGTGCTTTATGAAAAAGCCAAGTCTGCGGGAACCTGGAATTCAGGAAGGTGGGCACCCACAGGCCATTCCAGTGGCCAGAAACCACAGGAGGGTGCCCACCAGCAGCCGGATGTCACTCAGGTAATTCCAGGCCCATCTACTGCCTATCAGGTGCCAGCCACACAGGCCATGGTCTCAACCCCTGCCACAGGATCTCTGTTAGAGGCCCAGGCCCTGAAAGACCTGCAAGAACTATAAATGCGTATGCATGGCATAAAAGATGAGCTGGCAAGCCACCGTGCCATCATGCTAACATTACAGGATGCCTTGGAGTGTATCAGTGTGCAAATTTGAACTCTCCCTCGGACAATTCCCTGTCCCCTTTTTTTACCTGTTATTTTTATAGTTTTAGTAATTTAGGCACAGTGTTAGGATTTAGTATAGGTATAGTGTAGTTTAGTGTTAGTTTTATACATGTTTAATTAGGTAGTAGTTTTAAGTGTGTTTTTAGACTGGTAGGTTTTTAAGTGGGTGGGGGTTGATGTTTAGTATGTGTTATAAAATATATATATATATATATATTTGTTCAGATTTACATGTGTAGGTAGTGTATGTTTAGGATGTGGTTGTTTTCTGTATTGTGCTGATCTATGTATATTAAGTAAGGGTGGGCGGCAATCTCCGCTCTGCCCGCGGATTTCTTGGAGTTTTGCCTACTCCTCCAACTGTGGTGTAGTTCACCACCCAACCATTAATATTTTATGGACCATAGGTTGTGTTTTGCTGCACAGGCACAATTTCCCCTTTTGTAGGCCACTGTAGCATACGTCAATCACTCTCCAAAAATTCCTGCAAAGCAGCAGGCAGCACTCTGTCTTATCCCATCGCTTTGTGGGTTGAACTTGTTTGTGGCTTTTTCTAAGACAACGCAGCTTGCGTAATTGTCTTTTGGAGGCACAGTGCAGTGATTTATTATGCCAATCCTCGCTACGCTACTCTCATCCTCGCTCTGGAGTTTGCCCTGCCCCCTCTGCCTCCTGTGTTTAATCGCAGCCCCGGAGTCTATGGCCGCAGCCTCCACCTCCATGATTTCTCCCTTCAATGCATGCCTCTCAAGGTCCACGCTTTAAAAATTCCGTAAGTAATGGCATCATGCAGCAATCTTAGCATTGCGAGGGAAGCACAAATCTTGTTGGCAGAGAGAATGCAGGTGCAGGGTGTTGCAGGCTGGATGGCTGTGCGCTGCCTGCTACTTACTGCTGGAGTTCGGACGTAGCTGGTGCTGCAGCAGATGTCTGAACTGGCAGTGCACAATCCTGGCCTTGCTGTGTGAGGCCTGGCTGTGTGAGGCAACGGCATTGGAGAAGGCTTGTTAGTTGTTACCAGGTGTAATGTACACATGTTTGTACAGCGGAATTCCATGGCATGTCAGGGAGCTTTTAGCTAACTATGTGGAATTCTGCAGAGTTGAACTCCTTGAGCTCCACCCACCCCTAGTATTAAGGTGGGTGGGGATAGATGTTTAACTTGTCATCTGTGTTTAGTAGGTAAGATAAATTAGGATAAGTTAAAAAAGTGTAGGCTAGAGTTAAGGTTAGTTAGGATGGGCTAGGTAGGTGTAGGTAGTTTAAGATGTGTAAGGTAGTGTTAAGGTTAGTTAGTTTAGTCTAGATAGGTGTAGGTAGGTTAGACAGTTTTTATAGATTACAAATTTCTACTTTCCCAACTTCATCATCATTTCATATTTATGAGTTGCTATCAAGGAGTAAGTTGAGTTGAGCACATGATTTAGCCATTGACCTGCAGTCTTTGTAGGTAAATGTTGCTTTGTCAGAGGCCTATGGAGAATTGATAGTCTACCTGACAATTGAGTCAAGTATAGAGCCTTTTCAAACTTTAGTCACTGTAAGTGGGCCTCTTTTGGAAATTTTATTCACAAAACAAGCAGCATACTATTGTTGCACTCAGTGGGAAAGTGATAGGGCAAGTGTAGTTTTGGCACTGTTCATTGACAGAATATCGATGTACAAAATATAGTTGTTAAAAATATCGAGGACAAAATATAGAAAGCAAAAATATCAACTCCCTATACTTAAACAGGTAAGTACAAAAATATCGGAAAAAAATATCGGTGTCAAAAATATAGTTGTACAAAATATCGATTTTTATATATATATGTAAAATATAATATTAAATATGTTAAATAATAAAATTAATATAAAAAATAAAGTAGATTTAATATAAATTTTAACAAACATAACAAATAAACATAATTAAAAAAAGTTAAGCACACATACATAATATATAATATATATATTTACTTAGAAACAATTAATAAACTATTAATTTAAATTTATTTTATCATTTTAAAATTATATAAAAATGTACAAAGATATATATATATATATATATATATATATATATATATATATATATATATGTTCCAAAGATCCGCAAAGTAAGCGCGCTCTCAGAAATTGTAGAAAAGCAGGTTTATTTTCTCTCAATGTTACGCGTTTCGAAATGTAACTTCGAAATGCGTAACATTGAGAGAAAATAAACCTGTTTTTCTACAATTTCTGAGAGCGCTTACTTTGCGGATCTTTGGAACATTTATTGCCGGTCTGAGCTCTGCCGGCTCAGCGCGCCACCAAACAACGGGCGGATTTCCCGGAAAGGGCTTTCCAGCTTCAAGTATATATATATATATATATATATATATATATATATATATATATATATATATATATATATATAAATATATATATATATATATATATATATATATATACCAATAACATAAAATCTCCTTAAAATTTTTTTTTATTATAAATTAAAACATTAAACTATTTAGAAATCTTTAAACTTACATTTCCCACTCCACTCTGTGCAATAGTAGGGAAAGTGTTGGATAGCAAAGGGGTAAAAATTGCTATTCCCACTCAAGTGAGTGCAACAGTAGGGAAAGTGTTGGATTGCGGAGGGGTAAAAATTACTATTCCCACTCCAGTGAGTGTTACCGTAGCGAAAGTGTTGGATAGCGGAGGGGTAAAAATTACTATTCCCACTCCAGTGAGTGCAACAGTAGGGAAAGTGTTGGATAGCGGAGGGGTAAAAATTACTATTCCCACTCCAGTGAGCGCAACAGTAGGGAAAGTGCTGGATAGCGGAGAGGTAAAAATAACTATTCCCACTCCAGTGAGTGTAACAGTAGGGAAAGTGTTGGATAGCTGAGGGGTAAAAATTACTATTCCCACTCCAGTGAGTGCAACAGTAAGGAAAGTGTTGGATAGTGGCGAGATAAAATTTACTGTTCCCACTCCCATCAGTGCAACAGTAGGGAAAGTGTTGGATAGCGGAGGAGTAAAAATGTATATTCCCACTCCAGTTAGTGCAACAGTAGGGAAATTATTGGATTGCAGATGGGTAAAAATTACTATTGCCACTCCAAAAATTGTAACAGTAGGGAAAGTGTTGGATAGCGGAGGGGTAAAATTACTATTCCCACTCCAGTGAGTGCAACAGTAGGGAAAGTGTTGGATTGCGGCGGGGTAACAATTAATATTCTCACTACAGTCAGTTCAAAATTAAAAACAAACAAAATATTAACAAACATATTTAAAATTTGATATATGGTGGAGAGAGTGATTTCACCTTCAATTACTGTGTCCGCACCTACAACTTCTCCAGGGTAATTGCCATGTCCTGCATTATTATCAAATGAGGGGGAGAACGTGTAATCCCACACGAGTGATCCGGTTGTGGCTTGTGTCTCTTTCATCAAGGGGTTAGAGGTTTCCCTTAATTTACGCACGGTCCCCTTATTTGCCGAGACCTCCAATCTCACTTCATCCAACTGGCAACTATATCAAATTATAATGGCCCACCGGGAAGAGACAAGGGCGGAGGGACTTCGGACTCAGGGCGCCGTTCGCAAGCTGCAAAATACTGTGCGTCGAGTTGCAAGGACGTGCACAGAGATATCCACAAGAATAGGGGAGGCTGAGGCGACGATATCAGCAATGGAAGATGAAATTGTGCAACAGAAGGCTACAATATCAGCTCTGCAGGCTTTAAAAGATGATACCAGTTGGAAGCTCACTGAATTGGAAAATCGCTCCAGAAGGAACAATTTACGTATTTTGGGTATACCTGAAGGACTGGAAGGCACAGACATTAGGCAATTTGTTATAGAATTATTTTCAGAAGCCTTTCCAGAATTAAAACAATGGAAGTGGGAAGTGGAGCTTCAGAGAGTGCATAGGTTCCCTTTTAATAAGCGAGTAAGAGCAGGGGGGTAAAATGAAAAACCAAGGGCTATTTTGATCTGTCTCAGTAATTTTTTCTTGCGAGAATCAATATTTGATCTAGCCCGGCCTGACAGGAAGAGAGGTGGTAAAGGGTGCGAATTTTTTGTTCGTCTGGATTTCTGTCAGGCCACAGTTCAAAAGAGGTGGCATCTTCGCCAAATGATTCCACTTTTTCAGGCGAAAGGGGCACAGGCTTTCCTGCTCAATCCGGCCAAACTTAAAATAATATATAGGGAAAAAATACAATTTTTTATTTCCGAAATAGTAGCAAAGGAATATCTGAGCACAATTTAATGTGGATTGAGAAATAACTAGATTAATGTGTATTTAGCTAATAAAGGGTGGTTTCTCTTATGAATTCTGGAGTGTCGTTTTCTTCATTTTCCTTTGATTCTTTTTTTTTTGTGGGGGGTGGGTCTGGGGGAGTGTTCTTAATCCGCTTCCCATCACAGAGGACCTTGTCCTTATGCCTCATTTGGGTGGGGGAGGGGAGGGGAGTGCACTAGCTTTGGGTGGGCAAGGGATGGGGGTGGTGGGTGGGGAGAGGCACGATTGGATTGTGATGTTTATATTGCATACAGGTGTGGTACCTATTTCTATTTCAGAGACAATGACATTTTTAGTTTTTATGAAGCGTAGATTAGGGTATGGGCTGGGCAGACGAGATATGTTAAGTTCTATGATAGATAATGACTGGTAGCTTATCTATTTGCACGTGGAATATTTGTGGTTTAAACAATAGAAAGAAAAGAGGGGTGATGGCCCAAATTTTGCAGGTTATGCGTATTGATGTACTTTGCGTACAAGAAACTCATATTTCTTGGAATAACCGAAAATGGCTGAATGATCTGGGTATGGAAATACTAGCTTGTACCAGACAGAGCTCAACTACCAGAGGGGTTGCTATTTTGATTAAAAATGGCTTGGGTGCATGTAAACGGGTTAAAGAGGATGTCTTGGGGCGCTGGGTAATCATTGAAATTGTTGTTAATGGTTCTTTATTGTCGATATGTTCTATATACGGCTCTAATTTAGATGATCCGGAGGTTATGCATTATCTGAGTGTTGAATTAGCGTCATGGCCATCCCCTTTGATCCTTTGTGGGGATTTCAATCTTCATTTGGAGAGTGGATTTGATATTACTAGTGATAATCCTTATAGGGGTAAGAAAACTAAAGTTTTTAAAGCCACTCAAGGTTTAGTCAAAGAACTTGGGTTGGCGGATGTATGGTACACTCATAAGAAAGATGTGCCTGGAGACACTTTCCATTCGGGTCCCCATAGAAAACATGTGCGTTTGGACTATTTTTTTATCTCAGCTGAAAGAGTATCGAGTGCTAAAATAGAGATCACACCAAGGATTATTTCGGATCATAATCCGGTCATTCTAGAACTAAACATTAGGTCTAGGGCTCAGCCGAAGGCATGGACTTTCGAACGTAAACTTTTACTTGATCCTGAATATTATGTGTATATGGGTGATTGGATCAGGGAATTTTTTAAAATAACCGGGATACTGCTTCAGACCTCATTGTTTGGGACGCATTTAAGGCCAGAGTTCGTGGAGCAACACTTAGCTATTCGATTGCTAAACAGCGTAAGATTTTGGATGAAGTCAAGGCAGAGATCAATCAGTTAAGGTTATTAGAAATAGAGCTTATGGGGGAGATAAACCGGCAGCAAAATATGGAAATAACTTTAAAAACTATTGCAATTCAAAAAATGAAAATCCACCAGCATTTTGCTACAGAAATAGCATCAATATTGGCTTCGTATAGGACACAAATTTATGAAGCAGGGGAAAATTCTGGAAGGATATTAGCGAAGAGATTGCAGCAGTGGGAGATAACTAATCGGATTTGTAAGATACAGGACCATTTAGATCAGATTCAGGATTCCCCAGGTGAAGTTTTGAATGTTTTTCGTAACTACTATAATAATCTATACACAGAGGAAGGAACAATAGATTTTGATGAGAAAATGAAGGAATTTAGTTCTGAAATGGAAACATATAAAGTTACACAAGATCAAAATGAGAAATTAGCCTAATGCATTACCTGGGAGGAGGTGGAGGGTGCAATAATGTCTTTGGCTTCTGGTAAAGCAGTAGGTTCAGACGGTATCCCTCTCGAATTTTATAAGATATTTCGTCAAGTTCTTCTACCGGAACTCATGACATTGTTTCTCGCCGCTCAACGCGGAATAGCGCCAGATTCTTGCCGAAAAACTAATATTATTGTTTTTAAAAAAAAGGACAAACCTGAGCTGCTCCCATCGTCCTATAGACCGATTTCATTGATCAACTCAGATTGTAAGATCTTTTCCAAAATTATGGCCCATCGCTTAGGAACGGTTATTACCCCTTTAGTTTCTAACTTCCAGCATGGGTTTATCTCCGGCAGGGACACTGCTGATCATGTTAGACGAGTAATCGCTCTTTTAGATTGGGCTCAGGCAACCGAATCGGCATTGGGGGTGATCCTGTTGGACGCCGAGAAGGCGTTCGACAGGGTCTCCTGGCAATACTTGTGGGATGTCTTGCGATGGAAAGGGTTTTGTTTTCAGTTTATACAAGCAGTTAAGACTTTATATTTACGCCCGGAAGCCACCATACGTATTTCTGGACAAGAGTCTAGCTCATTTAGTATTAGTAGGGGTACAAGACAAGGTTGTCCATGTTCCCCTCTTTTATTTGCATTATATATTGATTTATTTTTGAATAAGTTGAACCAGCACATAGATATTAAACCAGTAAGCGTTTACAATATTGAGTACAGAGCATTGGCGTATGCCGATGATATAGTTATACTCACTAGGGATATTGCAACTGCGCTTCCAGCAATTAAGTCATTGGCTGTGCAATTCGGCATCTTTTCCGGTTACAAATTCAATGTAGAAAAAACCCAGGTGCTTTATTCTGGTGCTGATCCCCCGTTAAATATATCAATTGCTTCCAAAGTTACATATCTGGCAATAAAAATTACTTCGGAAGTGGACAAGATCCCTGATTTGAATATCATTCCAGTAATGGAGAAGGTCAATGCAACATTGGAAAGACTAGATCATCTTCATTTATCTCTCCATGGGAGATGTAATGTTTTAAAAATGCTTATTGTACCGAAATCTTTGTATATGTTTAGAACAATTCCTCTAGAGTTTTCCTCTTCGTGTTTCATCAAATTAGAGAGGATTTGTACCAGATTTTTATGGGGGTATCGAAGACAGAGAAGGACATATAAGAAGATGGTTCGACCTAGACATTGCGGGGGCTGGGGTATCCCACATTTTATGATGTATTACTGGGCTGCCATGATGCAATATATTGGACCCTTGGTAGTTGGGGCTAAAGTTGAGATTCCCTTTTTTCATAGACCATCTATTTATGAATTAGGGCTGGGTGATGAGACTAATTGTTGTTTAGTTAAAGTAATTGAGCCCAGCTACTTAAAAAAAACAAAGTTTAAGATACTTAAGGCTGCATACGCAGTCTGGAAACAAATTAAACGCAAGATACATATTTTTAACCTCAATGCTTATACCCCCTTCTTTGCTCCTGGGTTGCTCCCAATAATCTTTCGAGCCCAAGTAACACTCAGATGGGGTTTTAAAGGAATAGTGTGTTTAGGGGATATGTATGATAATGGCCTAATTTTAGCATTTTCAGATTTACAGGAGAAATTTGGCTTAGGGAAACAAGATTTTTTCAAATACCTGCAAATCCGAAGTTACTTGGCGCGGATGGGGCCAGGAATAGGACAACAGTTTGTTAAAATTCCCCTAATTGAAAAAATGATGAAAAAATCCTCAATTGGTCATTTCTACCAACAATTAGTGGAAATATTCCCCGATGATTTAGGCTTATGGAAAATAAAATGGGAGACTGAGGGGCCGATTCTGATGCGGGTTGGAAAAGCTTCCCGACCGAATCGGTTGGGAAATGGTGTCCGACCCACTCGGATCGGGAAAGTCCGACCAGCGGAGTAGGATGCATCCGGATGCTTCCAGATACGATTTGGTTGAACTCCCATTGACTTCAATGGGAACATTTGTTCCTAACCGCATCAGAATTGGGCCCTCGGTTGGGAAGACACGTTCCCGATCTGATTTGGAAGGAGCAAATGCCGTTAGGAGGCCTTCCTAACCGCATCAGAATCAGGCCCTCGGTCGGGAAGCTTTTCCAACCCGCATCAGAATCGGGCCCTAAATTGGGAGTGGAGGATTTAGATTTAACAAAATCTCTGGATCTTGCTAACCAGGTTTTAATGACTGGAAGATTACGCAGTCAGCATTATATGGCCCTTTTCGACCTATACTATACTCCTGGTAAAATTGCAAGATGGGGAGCAACGAGGGGGGACAAATGCAATAGGTGTGATTTACTGGCTGCGGATTCGATTCACATGTTTTTTTCCTGTCCTAAACTGCTGGTGTTTTTTCAAGAAATCAAGGACTTCTTAGATATAATACTTGGATCCCCGATTATAATAACAGGAGAATTAGTAATGATTGGTGTAGGGTCTGATAGGGAGGCTAATACAAGATCGAGTTCCAAAACTGCTATTGTATTTATAGCTATGGCGCTGGTACGCACCTGTATTACTAATGAGTGGATTAGTCCCGACCCACCCACCTTTATTAATTGGCGGTCAAGACTCCTAGCTACATACAACCTTGAAGTTTCAATTCATAAGACTAAAGGGAGAAGGAAAAGAGCCATGGGATGTAAAATTTGGTCTCCTATATCAGAGTGGATACAAAAAAGTTAGGATCGATATGTTTCTGATTAATTGAATTGATATGTTTGTTTAATTAATTATTGATTTGTCTGTGAAACCTAGCCCAATTCTGGACTTATATCTGTGGTGTTAGTGATGTCTTTTTCTGTTTTTCTCTTTATTCAGATATATGAACGTTTATGAATTGTATCACAACCATGCAATGTTATTTTGTATATACTGCCTCGAGAAAAAATAAAAAATCCAAAAACAAAAAAAACAACAACAAAAAAAAACATATTTAAAAAACAAAATAAATAAAAAGATATATAAATATGTTAAAAATTAAAATACAAATATATTTAATGTTAAAAAAAGTTAAAAACATATTATAATGTTAAAAACATATGACAAATACCTACAAATATTATATTAAATTAAAAAAGTTTTTTTTTTCAAACAAATAAATATTTTTGATTACAAATTATTTAGAAACAAAACATTAATTGTTACATAAATTTACTTTTTTTATTTTCCACTCTATAACACCACACAATTCACAAACCACATCTAAATAAATTCCATAATTAACATAATTAATTACCAACTAAAGAAATAATAATATTAATTAAAAAACAAATCAAAACTTTACCCCTATAATCCTCGTAACGCACAGCTAAAATTAAACTGTAAAAAAATGAATTACAAAATTAAAACTTATTTTTAATTAAAAAACTAATAGTATTTAACAACTAATCATAAAGTAAGTAAAATTAATTTACTCCCCTCCCTTTACCCCTATAAAAGTAAAACCCACACACAAAAAAAACCAGATACCCTAATTAAATTTCAATTAATTAATTCATTATAATGATCAACTAATTGTTAATTGATTAAACATAAATTACTTCCCACTCTTTACCCCTATAAACCCCACAAACCACACCTAAAATTTATTATGACATTTCCATATTTAATATTCAATTAATTAATTAATTAACAAATATGTAATAATTAATTAAAAATAAATTACTTCCCATCCTTTCACCCCTATAAACCCCACAACCTGCACCTACAGTTAATTACACAATTTCCATAATTAATTTAAAATCAATTAATGAATATAAATTATCAACTCATTATTAATTAATTAAACATAACTTACTTCCCAACCTTTACCCCTATTAACCCCACAACCCGCACCTTAAATGAATTACACAATTTCCATAATTAATTTTCAATGACTTAATTTTCAATAAATTAACAACTAATTATTAGTTAATCAAAAATTATTTCCCACCCTTTACCCCTATAAACCCCGCAACCTGCACCTAAAAAACTATTACACAATTACCATAATAAATGACCAATTAATTAATTAATATTATTAACAACCAATTATTAATTAATTACAAATAAATTACTTCCCATAATTAACAATATAAAATCTCAATTAAATAAATATTATTAAATGAAAAATATTAATTAATTTATTATAATTAAATTCCTTCCCACCCTATTCCCCTATAACCCCACAACCCGCTACGTAACTAAAAAAAACGCAAATTAAAATAAAATTGATAACTACAAAAAATTTAGCGCACATATTAAAAAACATAAACAATACCTATACAAAAAAACATACATCACATACATTTAAAATATAAACTAAAATACATAACTCTAATGAAAAAATCGATGTTTTAAACAACTATATTTTTGCAAACGATATTAATGACTTCTATATTTTTGAAAACGATATTTCTTACCTTAAATTTGATATTCTTGACCACGATATTCTTGCTGTCGATATTTCTGTGTCACGATATTTCCAACTCGATATTTGTGTAGGTCGACATTTCCAACTCGATATTCTGTCTGTATACCTTTTGGCACAACTGATTACAGATTCCAGGCTGCGGTGGGACACAATGGTGACTGTCAGTACATCACAAACTCTTCCACCATTGTGCTAGTGAATCATTGTTGTTGGCTGGTTACAAATCATAAATGTATCCACACCTGCCTGAAGAACCTCCATCATAATTGCCATTGACTACTTGGCAAGTGTTGCAGTACATGCAGCTCACTTTGGGTGACTATGTTCAATGATTTATGCCCATAAGTCTCCCATGTCATCTTTCCCTGGGGAAGTGTTGCTTTGTACATGCTCGTGTACTCTGTCTCTCATGCAGCAATATGTGTGTACAATGTACCATAGAGGTAATGTGTGGTTAGACTCGCACTCAAAACATTTGAGGCCTCTCAGGGGCAGAGGGACACTTTTACCCTACTTATCCCAGTGTAGCATTATTCACCATTTACCAGTTGACACTGGGCCACAGCAGTAAGCCCTTGCATTTCTTGCATAATGACATCCAAGGTATTGGATTGGCCTTGTGCATCTTTGTGTGGCACAGGTATGATGCTAATTCAGAAAGAGTATGTGCATAAGTATTTCTTCTATATTGAGTGCTACCATACTGCCTTGTGTACTGTCAAATGTCTTCAATGTGAGCATTGAGGCATGCTTATTAGGATGAACATATTGTCATGTTCACTGAGCTACATATATGTGGATGAGAGGAACAGTGTATGAGCTCACATGCATCACAAACACCATTTCATTTGTGTGTATAGAATGAGTTTTTCACTGTGTGTCAGTCAACTAACTGCAGCTTATTGTCACACCCTGTCGGTCCATTGGGAGACAACAAATTCCTCACTATGCCATTGCAGTGCATGTACTTGTTGTTAGTGCATTTCCAACAACAGTAGGTGCAAGTGACTTTATCTCTCTCTCCTTGAGCTACTAAGAAGTGGGTTATGATAGTACACATCCACCAGCCCTTTCCGCTAAAAACATACAACACTTTGTTTTGTATGAACAAATTTATTTACAATTGTGGGTCAGTCAACACAAGCATTTTGGCAGTGTTTGGGCCAACAAAACCAACATTGATTGTGAAAAAAGGATGACCAAACATAGCCCATTTGGGAGACATATCATGCAAAATGTAGATGTGAGGATACTTTCAGTGAGGAGGGACACATTGCCATTAGGGAAGATAGTCTTCTTCAAAAGTACATAAGTACACAAGTGGATAAGATCAACATGTGCACAAACAAAAAGATACAGTACTGGGTGACAAAGGAGGTGGCATGATGATAGACACATGACCAATAGAGAACTGGCCAGGAGGCAAAGACAAATGTTACCTGGCAGTTCACCAACAGAAACTGGGGAACTCCACATCTTCCTCCCATGATGTGTTTATGTGCCTCCCCTGCAGTTGGTGTTGTTTGTGTGGGAGGCATCTGAGGAACACACATGAGGGGCAGAAAATGAGCTCCCCCGTTACCACCAGCATTTGTATGTGCCAGTAAGGAAGGCAGCACATTACTGAGAATGGTGTGATGGCTTCTCATCAAGGCAACAATGTTGCAATAGAGGGAAACCCTTGCTGTTATGTAGGAGTCCAACTTGCTAATATATTCTAAGATGGTACAGATTGCCCCCAGCTGGGTGGCAACCTCACTAGTGTCAGATTTGGAAGGCTGTTGTTCTTGCAGCTCCCTCATGAAATCAGCAGTCAGCTAGGGACTCATCCATACAATGGAGCCAAGGGTAGGTGTCTCTATTTACTTGAGTCATATCCTTATTAGAACTGAGACATCTATGGACTCCTTCTAGGGTGCCCACTAGGGTCCATTTGCTGCTGGACTCCAACCACTTGCCATTGGAAGTCAACTTGGGAGTCCTTGGATTGAGCAGCTGGGGTTGAACTGGAAGACTTGGTATGTACTGACGTGGGGGTTCCTCTGGAGACCCTGCAATGCTGTCATTCCTAGCCATGACCCGTAGAGAAGATTCAATGGACTCCAGGTGTTGCTGGAAGGCATTATCGTCCATGGGGGTACAGAATGGCATCACCAACAGGTTGGTCATCAAGGACAGGCTGCTGTACAGGAGGTGTTGTTTGTCCCTTTGCAATTAAATAGAAATATGATGTATGATAGATGTTGACATAAGCAATTTGGGGGACAATCATACTTTATTTGTATACACTTTATATTACACATAGGGCCCGATTCCGATCTCGAAAGGAAAGCCCTCCATACGACTCGGATCTGGAGGGCTTTCCGAGCGAGACGGGCTCCGGGAGTCCGAACGAGCGAGTACGATGCTACCGTTTGCTTACGGACTCGGCTCCCTCGGACTCCCATTGAACTCTATGGGAACCCGTGTACAGACGCGTACACAGGCTCCCATAGCATAAAAGGGGTGGGCGGGGAAAAGCGTACACCCTGTGGCGGGCACCCCATGTGGCCCCCCACACTGTGCATGCTTGGATCGGGGGACCCATGCGCACCCCCCGTGACTGAATCGAAGGGCTCCGGGTAAAGGGGGGCCTGCTATGGCCTCCAGAAGTCTGAATCCGACAGCCGTTTCGTCTCGATGAGACCGAGGCGATACAGCTGCCCGATTCGTGCATCGTACTCGCTTGGTCGGAAAACGGCTCCATTGCGCGGCACGATTCGGCTACGAACAGGTTAGGGTTCGTAAACGATTCGCACGGCGCGTACAGGATACTCGCATCGTACTTGCTTGTTAGGAACGGGGGACGATTCGGGCGGAACGATAGGCTCTGAATCGGATTTGGTCTTTACAAATCCCGTTTGGAGGCCTTCCTTACGAGATCGGAATTGGGCCCTACAAGTACACGAGGCCATGTTACACTGTTGTTGCCTTTTACATGTCAATATCTTTACATTGTTCACACAACCACTGTGTGACTAGGGGGCCTAATTATTGTATACTACACAATGCAACGCAGCTAGTCAGCTTGCTGGCCTGCTCTGCCTGAAAGAGTGAGTGCAGGTAAGGGCTCCATTGAACATATTGATTAGCTTTTACATTTTATGTTAACATTGATGTAACATTCACTTATTGACACCACTGCTGAGAACATTGCACCATGTCACCAGGGTGCCTGCCTTCCCTCTAGCCATCAGTTAGCCCACAGCACTGACACACTAATGTGATTTTCTCATCTCTGACTTTTAATCCAGCCCTCTGCCTTTCACACAGTACACCACACCAATCTGACTTGCTGTTCTGTCTTGCATACAATTTGTTCACTCATGTGGGTGAAGGGTCATATTTGACACACATCCTCAAAACTCTACACAGCAAGCTACCTTGCTACACAATGGGAATGAACAAGGCATGTATTTACCATACTTTCATTATTTGTGTGGATATTCAGTAGTTTCCATATACACATAGACATCTCCAGAGTCCAGAACAGTAGACTGAGACCTATCTCTGATGGGGATAGGCACCATCAAACTTGAAAATATGCAACCACTCATTCTCACTCCATTTCCTCTTTATCCAAGATACTCAACTGCAGAGTTGCACAATTGTACTTTTACATGACTCCTCTGGAAATCATCATTCAGACCCAGGGACTCTACTTCATCTCACACTCTGATGACACCCAGATCATACAGTAACTCTCAGGTGACTCCAACAACACTAACATTTGATACATTATGCAATTGACCAACATACCTACCTGTATGTGAGAGCTATGGCTCATGCTGAACCTCACAGGAAAGTAGTAAGGATATTCTGCAACATGTACAAACCCTGGTTGCTTGCAGAACTGGATCCAAACACTTCACCCTCTAACCATCCCAAAAACCTGCCCTTCATCCTGGACTCCTGCCTCACCCTGTCACTTCGCTATTCTCTGTTTCACTTCCACCTGCTTTCTGATATGTAGCATAGCCAGACTCTTCTTCTTATGGCTACCTCCTGACAACTGCTTCACCATCACCCAGATCCACATCACATGTAGAATGTAGCACACCAATGGGATCTTCTACGGCATCCCTGCACAGCTGCAACACATGTGGGAAACTATCAAACACAGCAGTGACTGACTATCACTCAGCCTACCTCACGGCATACACATCACACCTTAGCTCCTTTAGATACAATGGCCCCACACTGCCAATCCAATGTGCTCAGCCACACCTACAGGGCACTACACTACCAGGGACCCACCTTGCTCACACAACATCTATGCTTCCAACAAACACTCATGTACCTTTGGTGTGCATCACTTGCATACACCCCCACTCCCAATATTAATTTGAGCAAGACAGAAGGTAGAATGGTCTCTAACATGGCAGGCAACACCTGTTAAAACTCCACACATCACATCAGGACAACTGCACACAATATAGTTTAATGCTAGTGACTGAAAACCTGGCTCATTACATGATCCAACTTGCACATACTCAACACCAAGATCCCCTCTCGGGTGAGAAGTTGATCCTTTGGCAACACCATTCCATTCCATGACTTTACATTCCACTTTTTGCTGCCTAGCCCCAAGACAAACACAATTACTTCATGGTGCAAGGGGGCCTGCATTGTCACTGACATATGTGTAATGTTTCTAAGGTTGATGCATGAGGTACTGCTTCAGGCCAGAATTTTTACCTGGTATCGTGGGACTCGTAGTCCTGGTCAATCATGTTTTAAATTCCACTACAAGCCCCAGTGGAAAAAGAACAACCTGGACTGGGGCAGCACATCACACATGGATCTAAGACAGGGTTGGACTGGCCTGAATGAATAGTCACTGCTGAAAATATTTACATTTATGTGAGGGATGAGTTTACATGTGAGACATTCATGCCCTTTCCCTTGCACACAGCGCAGTGCAGCACAGAAAAGTGTGTTGCTGAGCAGCGCTGCATGACAGTTTACACCAAATTGCCCCTTATTTTCACTTACCCCGTATTTCTTCTAGGTCCTCCACTGCAGCACTGTTCTGTCCTTCCACTCCTGCCACCAACTCCATTGGGACTAGTGATGCTACCTGCTCCTCCAATGGGTCCAACTCCTCCTGGAGATCTGGTTGGCTTCCAGTCCTCTGAGCTGCCCTCAGGTTCTTGGCCAGTTTCTCTTTGGTCCTGTGCTTATAATCATGCAAGCGCTTCTTGCACTCGGGCACTGTCCTCTTTGTTTGGCCTACACTGTTAATCCTATCCACTATGGACTGCCAAATGGCTTCCTTCCTCCCTAACGTCAATTTAGAGGTAACAAAGAGAAGGTGGCATTCTTTGTCACCTCAGATATTTATATCTGGTTCTCCTTCTCTTTGAAAATGATATTCCTTTTCCACTTCCCCAGGGCTACTATCTGGTCATCTTGGTTTGGATTGATGTTGTTGGGCTCCATTTAGATGTGTTGTTAGTGGTCCAACAGTGCAGTGTATTCCAGTGCATAATTTTTCCCTGCAAATGCATCACTTTTTAAAACTTCCACAACGCAAGCTGATTTGTGGCACTTTACGACACACAAATCAGCTTTGCATCATGCAGGCCATAGTTGCCTTATGACACCTTGCGTCATTTTACTCTTCAATGCATGAGAATTTCTGATGAGCTTGTGATATGGTGCGCCGTACCATAAATAAGGCGCAGTCATGTTGCATAGAAGTAACACAATGCAGCACATGTTTTATTGACGAAAGGCAAGGTTCGGTCAGTTCTCATAACTATGCCCCTAAGTCTGCAGTGTACATCACTAAAATACAAAATGGTAGTTTGTTTAAAATGAGTGGTAATACGCAGCAAGTGGCAGCGAAATAAAAAGAGCAAATTTGGTTGGGCATACCCACTTGTCTCCCCACCTCCAACAGCTCTTTAAATCCAGCTTTCACATAGTGCACAAATATATAACTGCTTGTGCTTTGCTTACACAAATATATAATGGCCTCTGTCTTACTTTCCATGTGGAAAGTAAGACAGAGGCAAGAATGCATATGTTTGTGGTAAATCAGGGTACCCTGAAAGAGACATCAAAATGACAAAGTAGTGGAGACAGAAAAACTATGGCACTGAAGATAAGGTAAAGAGAAACTTAGGAGAGGGTTTTTGTCCTGAGTCACAGTGAAATAAAAATGAAAAAGAGAGACAGAGAGACTGTGGTGAGTAAGAGACAAAGGATTATATTTACAAGGACTTAACGCCTGCGTAGCGTAAATGTTTTCACGTTACGGTGGCTATTTTTTTATAGCCTTATTTACAAGTTGCCGCTAACTGGAGTTAGCGGCACTTTTCCGCGGAAACGTACATTTTAAAGATCGCCACTTCTGTTAGCGAGAGTTAACGAAAATGAGATGCAAGGTGGGCGTTCCTGTGAAAAAACTGCAGCTAACCCCACTTCGCGATATTTACAAGGAATTCCTTGTATGGTGCAAAGCACAAAAAACTGCCTCTACGTTCAGTTAGAGGCAGTTTTTTAAGACCAGAAAATAGCTTGTCTTAAAATTGGTGCAAACACTTGGGGCCTCATTTCAGAGGTTTTGGTGCTGTACAGCTAAAACAAAAGCTCAGGAATGCGCCCCACAATAAGAGAGGGTGCAGTCCTGGGCCTCATTCATGAAAAGTGTTGCATCGCTGCAACAAAACAGCATTGGCACACTTTTCACTGCGCCCTCCTTGCGACACCATGGATGTGCCGTATTTACTGTACAGTACTCCATGTTGCAAGGATTTACAGATATGTCAGTATTCCTGACGTATCTGTTGGCGCTAAAGTCACACATTGCTGCAATTTTGTTGCAAGCATGACGCAACTACAGCAATGCATGGGAAAGGCCTATCCCTATGGCACTACATCAACCTTACGCCCGCCATGAGGCAGGCATAAGGTTTTGACGCAGTGGCGTCCTAGAACTGTCGCTGCGCCACTCCTACGAGGCTTTGTTGCGTGGGAACGCCCACGCTGCATACATCCTACCTGACGCAGGTATAATGTGGAAAGGGGGTTCACAAGGTCACACATATGCCTAGATGCGTCCCTTTGTACAGAGTCTAGTTTGGCATCCAGGGTGTCTGCTGTCATCTTCCCCGGTGGCCAGCGACCCCCAGATGCTCGGTCCACTGACACAGAGGAGCTGCCAGGGTGCAGTTGGAGCTCCATCAGTGGAGTTTGCACGCTGCGGTGTTGGCGTCTGTAAGCGTTGGCGGAGTGGTGGTGCTGAGGGAGTTGCCTAAAAGTTCTTTGATGGCCTTGATCCAGCTGCGGCTGGGGGGGCGATGATGTTGGTGGTGTACGGTGGGCGTGGTGAAGGCGTGATGTATGCTATGATGGTCGATCCAGGAGAGTTCGGTGGTGTGGCTGTAGTTGAAGTTCCCGCTGGCGGAGAAGACGGGGTTGAGCGTGTGTCTGGCTATGTGGATTGGTGCGGTGGCTAGCTTTTTGAGTCCGATGTTGGCGAGGTTCGCCAGGAGGGTGGTGGTGTTCTGGTCACTGGAAGTTGAGGTGTCCGAGTAGGATGTAGTCAGTGGAAGGGAGAGCCTGGGGTGCGATGAGGTCTACAATGGTGTGGTGGTGAGCCTCAACAAGGCCTACCAGTGCTTAGGAGTTCACCCTTCCTTGCACAGAGTCCTCAGACCGCTAAGAAGAAGTTGGCACAGAAACTGGGAATAGAAAAGACAGAGTTTATTAAACCCCATGAGGTGGAGCTACATTTACACACCACCCTTCGGTAATGCATGAAGTAGCACACTGAATGGAAGGACCGTGGTCCTTTTATACCCACATAGGGGCTCAAATGGAGGCGGTACAAACACAAATGCTGGTTTTAGATACATATACGGTCATACAAGAAATGCACAGTCGACAAGTGGGTGGAGCTAACAGTTTCTACTTCTAGTAGACACATCCTGACATTTATAAACTCGGAACAGCTGCAAGCTCAACTGAGCATGTGCAAAGCAAAAAGAACTAAATATAACTTGTCTCTAGGCAGATTTCAAGAGCAGTTAAAAGGAAGGTAGGACAGAGCACATGGCAAGCACATGGCAGCACATGGCAACCAAAATGGCTGCCAGAAATACAAAATGGATTCCACAAAGCGGACAATTCAGCCTCTGAATACAGGCTGTCTTCAGCTAATGCTTAATTTAAGTGCTGCCAAATTACAACAGACGACCCTTTCAGCATTGGCTGAAGACATTCGTTTATCTGGGGTAATCTAGATATTCATCCCGTACATCTATTAACATTATTTCGGCCACCTCTTTCTTCAACATTTGTTGGGCCTTCGTTTCAGCAACGTTCCCTTTGGCAGGTATACAAGCAGAGATGCAAATGGAGCAAAGCATTGGACCACATTGGATACATACACAGCATGTAAAAAGTATCAATCATTACACACAGGATAGTCAGTAGCTTCCAGCCCCAAGCAGAAACAAGAGTCCAAAACCATCTAGTCTAATTCTAAGTTTCAGGGCTCTGATGTATTTCAGTGACTATCTATTTCAATTTCAGAATAGCCAACAGCACATACCTAATAAAAACATTTTAAATAGACTTTTCCAGTATTTCTTTTATGAGGGCTAGAGTATCAATTAATATACTTAAGGAAAGAGTAAAGTAACATTTGGTAACTACTCAGGAAAACGTTTTTCGTGTAGAATAAGCATGATAAGTAATACAAATATCAGGGAAGTCAGACAGATTATTACAAAAACAATCCTGGCTCCGGGGGACCAGGAGGACCACACAGGGCCATAGGAATTAGGACAAGGAGCCGCAAAGGGCTGCTCCTCCTCAAAAATGGGACGACCAAAGGGGTACATTACTAACAAAAAAGAGTCTGTGGGAAATTGAAGCCGCTGTACAACCATCCAGAGGGGAGTCTTCTCCCTGTGTCCGTTTGAGCCTCACAGGCAGGCTCTTGTTGTTCCCACGGTGGAGCTGCACAACTCGCAACTCAAGAATCACGGCCCAGTTTGAGAAGAAAAGTCTTTCTTTCAGAATAGGGCAATCACCCCCCCAGGGCAAATACCCTCAACGATCCTGTCCAGTGTCTCAGGCAGTGCACCAGTTTTCTTCACTTTAATCTAACAGGCACCAAGGGCACAGCACCTGTACCCTAAACTCAAGTCCTTCCCTAACTCCTGTATTGCACCGCTGGCGCACTGCTCTTTTGTTGGGGCCACTGATTGTAGCCAATATGCTCAGGCATCCCTTGATCAACAAACAAAGGCGCAGACTTGCATTCACTTGGGGACCAGGACGCAGAGGCCTGATGCTGGGATATGTGAAGCAACCCTTGTTTCAAAGGGGGTCACCTCAAGTAAAAGCCTCCTTGCCGTCCTTATCGGTCTGTGACTCTCTCAGCTGGGCATCAAAAACTGGATCCACAGAAAGATTTCTCCATCCTGATTTGTGACCCCGTCTTTCGCCCAAGACAGTGGCAGGGGTACACACTTCACGTCCCAGTGCTTCCAGCCTTCACTGAGGTCCTAGTTGCCAGCAACGCCTGTGCTGGTTCCCTTTATCTTGACTCCAAGCTGGACTGGTGCTGACTCCCAGGCTGGATCTGATGTCCGGGCCCCTCTGGCAATGGTTGTAGGGCAGCAAATATCTATTGGTGGGCAGAACAAAAAGTCTTTAGACAAGGCACAGAAATAATCTATCAACAGAGAGGATAGTCTCAGAATACTTCCTTAGTCTTGGGATGCCCCATTCATTAGCAAGGCACACAAGAACCACTTCATCTTATCTGAGAATAAAAAAAAACATCCTAGACCTATTGGCAAGTATAAAAGGAACTTTTTGGTGAACTGACAAGAATAATACGTCACCCAATCCCAAGCAACCAAGGAAGTCTGTGTTCATTTACTAAATTCTGAGGAAAAAGAGAAAAACAATACAGACATACTCCAAATCCTTACATTTGTGCATTCCTATATTATTCATCTGAAGAACCTCAAGAAAAAGGAACTTTTCTACAGTTCTACTTATGAACCTTGCATTACTTGTACAGGACTGCAGACACTTCTAAAATAATTTCTCTTAATAAAAACACCTACATTTTACACTTAAGGTCATGCTTTCATGTTATAGGCGCAGCAGGAAAAATCTAAAACTGCTAATTTAACAGGGATTCTTATTGCAAAAAGAACTAAACTTCAACATAGTGGGTACATACATTTCTCCAGCAGAACATGTCGTGACAAACAAACTCCTATAAAACAATATTTTCCTTCAAAGTGTTTGCTAAGGATCACATGAGCGTCTTTCCTGCATTCTACTTTTCACGATCCGGACTATGCAACATCATTTTCAAAAGGAAAAAACCCTATTTTCTAGCTCTAATAAGGGCTGTCAGCTCAATTACACAGACTAGCTAATAAAAGACTAGCAATGCCCTTGCAAAACTGTATAGAACATGAGAATAACATAAACAATAATGGTATTGCCACCTGAGATTTTTGAACAGAAACCCCCACTATACAGTTCCCTTTAAAGGTCAAATAAGGGAACATCAATCTGTTCTACTCAGTCTTTCATACAGGATGGGCAGTAATATAGCATATATTTTCATCATTTTATTAATTCTAACAATTTTAAAACAGTATTACTGAATAGCCAATGAAATATCTCATGGGCATTTCCTAGACAGCTTAGACAGACTCAAGAGAGAGTGAGAAAAAGAGAGAGAAAACATAAATTTGCCTACCCTTAATTTGCCCAGGAGCTAACCTCCTTCCCCCATTTTGACAGTAGGAAAACCTGAAAACAGGTTTACCTTCTGTCAACACTATTTACCCCTATTTGTGGCAACTGGGCACAAACAAACTTGTAGGAGATATCTTAGAAAGTGGCTATTCCCTGATTCAGCCTAACACAAGCACATTGAGTACTTTAGAAAGCGTTAATAACCAATGTACCAATTCCTTGCGCAATTGTACTAGATTAACATGAGGGCGCATGAATGCAAACTAAAATCCATTGCCTCCGTATCTCAGCCCTTGCACAGTAATCTTTAAGCTAAAACCATTATTTTTATATACATGGCAGAGCTATGCTTTACTCAAGGCTTTTCCGTCTTTTCAGATGACTGCGCAAAACTTGCGTTTGCCAAAAATAGGAATCAAAGCTTCTCTTCCTTTCTCTGCACTGTCATCTCGTCTTTCAAAAAAGTTTCAGAGGTCAAAACGTCAAAGCAAACCTTGCTCTGGGCCCTGGTAGGCTTCTAAATGTAGAACTCGACCTTTAACCCTTTACCAGCTGTCCTATTTTGTGCAAGGCTTTCCATGCGGTCTTTCCAATTCAAAGCAACTCTGGAGAATCACAGCTGAAAGGCAGTCCTGTCCGGTCTGTTTGCCAGTAATTTAAAGGTAGGATAATAACGTTTGCTGGTTTCTGTATACTTATTTTCATTTGTGTACAGTGTGTGGTGTGCAGTAGGTCAGCTGTTTGTTCTATACTTGCATGTGTACCAGCTCTGAAGCCTGAGATCAGTTTAAAACCTGCCCTGAGTGGCAGAACTGCTTTTAAATAGTGAATTTTGCTCAATTTCGACTTTGGTGGTAGGGGCACTTAAAAATGAATATCCTACAATATTTTTGCATAATAGGAACCCCCAGAGTGTTCTCTAGATAGCCAAGGAATGGGAAATCAGAAATGTATAAGGTATACCCTTATAAAAATGAGTTTTGTACGGCTGGGTAAAGTGACATTTCACATTTAAGTTTCCTCCTATTGCGGTACAGCACTGCTTAAATTCAACTTTGATGCTAGGAATTCACAGTATGATGATTAGGCTTTATAAAGATTAAAAAACTAATTTAAAGCATTTATTTTTAATAATATATATTTTTTCATATAATATATATATATTTTTTTTTAATAAAACCAACCATTTTGATGATTCCACATTTGAAAAGCAAGCTTCATTCCTAGCCTATCATATTTAAACGCATTCATTTATAACCCTAAGCACAGAAGCCTTACTTGAAACATGAAAAGTCTGCGCCACTTTTTAAAGGACAGTTATTATTTAACATCAGAACCACAGATGTACTTATGTAAAAAGGCAGTAAGAAAGGAAATCCCTACTTTCAATTTTGTTCTCTGTTATCCAAAATAATGAAACTGTTTTTTTTGAAACTTTTAAAATAATGCAGGCCTTTATACCAGTTTTACACTGACTTAAAATTTTGCTGACTCAGCATTCCTGTCTGTGGCCGTGATCAGGAATAGCCATATGCTATTTATGCAGCTGTTGTTTGTCAGCAGGCGTCGAATTTTCACGCCTTTCTCAGGAAAAAACCCTTTGTTATTTGTAATACCCTGACAGAGTTAAATCCCCATTTGCTGTGTCAAACAGCTTCTTTTCAGTTAGTCAGTTTAAACACAGCTGTTGGAAAGCTTTTTTCTCTGGTGCTGAAAGAAAGCATGTCACAGTCTATTTAAAAACTGAGGCATTTCAATGCAGTCAAATCTATCTTTCTATAATGTGTATTTAGTTCAGCAATGACCAAATTCACTCAGATGATGTGAATGCCTTTTAATGTCTAATACAATGTATCTAAGGAAAATGCTGTAACATTTTTCATTTTAGTCCTAATTGTGTGAAAGCACACAAATTCGTTTTTTTCCTACCTTTCTATGAGGCCTATTTTATTCCTATTGAATGTAAATTCTGATTTATCTGTACCAGTGTGGCAATTTGCACATATCTATAATTTCTTACTTTATCAATTTTAATGGTAGCGTGCAGCTATTTAGCATATGTTACATTATTCATTCCCTGAATTAAAAAAAATATATAGTTTT
The DNA here is from genome assembly GCA_963921515.1 of Calotriton arnoldi. Taxonomy (NCBI): domain Eukaryota; kingdom Metazoa; phylum Chordata; class Amphibia; order Caudata; family Salamandridae; genus Calotriton; species Calotriton arnoldi. The sequence continues at coordinate 2,443,415 of CAWUFW010001738.1, read as the reverse complement.
TTATATGACATTTGCATAACAGAATGACAACAAAAACCAATTTTAGCTCATTCCAGACATTTTCAGAAGGGGGTCATACACTCATAACACACAACACAGCGCGCTTAAGGCTAGCCATTCTTACACAAAGAGCGCAATCGCTATTTACTCACACAAATATCACCAATGTCAAACCACAAACCACATAGACATTTAAACACACATTAAACCCACAAATCAACACTTAGGACAGAAACAAAAGACAGCTTACAAACTGTACGCAAAACCAAACTATTTGTAAATTCTAATTGTAAGTCATATTTACAAGAAGAGCTCTCAAAAGTAGTCCAAAAGACTTCCATGTTCAAGAAGCCAAAATACACCAAATTCGCCAGTTTTGGCTGGTAGAACACTCAAAAAGCGCTCTGCATATCACCACTTATGAATGTTACTAAGTGCACAGATCAGGATCCGTTTTATGTACATATTTAGTTCCATGGGGTACTTAGTCACCAAGAAAGAAATATCTTTTACTATATCTAAACCTATTTAGGTATCCCCTCTGAGGGAGTCAACTGAGTACTTACTAAATCCATATTGGTACCTCCAAAACAGCAACACTTTCTGCGAAGTGTGCTAGAAGCAGGCATGCCAAAAAATAGTGCAGAATATGCAGTATTATAATCAAAGTAGCGCTTAAGGTAATCTTCGTACGTTGCGCTGTTCAAACAACTTAAAATAGAGAAAAATCTCCTCATTACCTGCCTATATGTATTGCAATACATATATAATTACCAAACAGATTCCAAAATTGGCCAATCATACAAACAAAGCCACAGTAAGTGTTACTAAAACTACCTTACCAATCAAAGGCATCAAACCAACAGCAAGTGCCGCAAAACGGCTCTTACCAATCAAATGGTGTCCAGGTTCCAACTGCCAAGTTCTCAAATCGACCAAATGGTCACTGCACGGCGAATCAACAGAAGAGATCTCAGTCGAGGACCGGCGTCGCCGGGATGGTCAGATCAGAAAGAAAGGAAAAACGCCATGGGTGCCAAGACTCGGGTCTCCTCAGGCAGCGATCGCGTCCAAAAGCGAGATTCCAATCCTTCATCTCGACCAGTCCTTCGGGCATCCGAGTCGCCGATGAGCCCCGCGTTGGAAGCGCCAATTTGTGGTGGTGAGCCTCAACAAGGCCTACCAGTGCTTAGGAGTTCACCCTTCCTTGCACAGAGTCCTCAGACCGCTAAGAAGAAGTTGGCACAGAAACTGGGAATAGAAAAGACAGAGTTTATTAAACCTCATGAGGTGGAGCTACATTTACACACCACCCTTCGGTAATGCATGAAGTAGCACACTGAATGGAAGGACCGTGGTCCTTTTATACCCACACAGGGGCTCAAATGGAGGCGGTACAAACACAAATGCTGGTTTTAGATACATATAAAGTCATACAAGAAATGCACAGTCGACAAGTGGGTGGAGCTAACAGTTTCTACTTCTAGTAGACACATCCTGACATTTATAAACTCGGAACAGCTGCAAGCTCAACTGAGCATGTGCAAAGCAAAAAGAACTAAATATAACTTGTCTCTAGGCAGATTTCAAGAGCAGTTAACAGGAAGGTAGGACAGAGCACATGGCAAGCACATGGCAGCACATGGCAACCAAAATGGCTGCCAGAAATACAAAATGGATTCCACAAAGCGGACAATTCAGCCTCTGAATACAGGCTGTCTTCAGCTAATGCTTAATTTAAGTGCTGCCAAATTACAACAATGGCATCTGTGAATGGGGGTTCATGGGCCGGGAGGCCTGTAGACAAGGGTGCTGTGGAGGGTGGGGTTGGTCCAGATCTTGAAGTGGAGGAGTTCCATGGTAGCTGTCGGGTCATTAGAGTGCGGGGCCAGTCGAAGTGATCTTTTTTAAACAATGGCAATGCCTTCTCCTGGGCGGGGTGGTCCGTGTGGGTGAATTTGTAGCCGTCGTGGATGGTGATGACGATGTCTGGTCCGGAGCAGAGGCTGGTCCAGGTTTCTGTGAACAAGGTGATGTCTGAAGAGGTGGCGTTAAGGAGGTCCCAGATTTCTGTTGCGTGTTTGTGAAGGAACCGCACGTTGAGAAGGATTCAGTTGAGTGGATCGGCTGCGCTATTGGTAGGCTGGATCACTGACAAAATATCGAAGGTCAAAAAATCGACCTACAAAAATATCGCAACAAAAATATCGATGTCAATAATATCGAAATCCTATCTACAACATGGTAAGTACAAAAATATCGAAAAAACAATATCGATTGTCAAAAATATCGTTATCAAAAATATCGTTTTTTTTGTGTTAAAAATAATATGTAAAATAAACTAAATAATACTTTTAATTAAAATAAACATAGTTAAAAATATTTTATAATTTTTAAAATTAATAAGTAACATATATAATTAAATAAAACATTAATTAAACATATACATATAATATATAATATATATACTTACTTTATAATGAGTTTCAATAATTATTTTAATAAATTATAAATTATTAAAAAATATTATAAATTACAAATACATCTATACACATAAAACAATAACATAAATAAAAATTAAATAATTATAATAACAAATTAAAAAATTAAATTTACTTTTAATATTTTGAAAATTAATTATATACTATATTAACTAAAATGATACAAAAAATATTAAATAGCGTAGGGAATAAAACTACTATTACAACCCCCAAAAAAAACAACAGTAAGATAAATGTTGGATAGCGTAGGGGTAAAAATTACTATTCCCACTCCAGAGAGTGCAACAGTAGGGAAAGTGTTGGATAGCGTAGGGGTAAAAATTACTATTCCAACTCCAGAGAGTGCAACAGTAGGGAAAGTGTTGGATAGCGTAGGGGTAGAAATTACTATTCCCACTCCAGGGAGTGCAACAGTAGGGAAAGCGTTGGATAGTGTGAGGGTAAAAATTACTATTCCCACTCCAGTGAGTGCAACAGTAGGGAAAGTGTTGGATAGCGTAGGGGTAAAATTACTATTCCCACTCCAGAGAGTGCAACAGTAGGGAAAGTGTTGGATAGCGTAGGGGTAAAAATTACTATTCCCACTCCAGAGAGTGCAACAGTAGGGAAAGTGTTGGATAGCGTAGGGGTAAAAATTACTATTCCCACTCCAGAGAGTGCAACAGTAGGGAAAGTGTTGGATAGCGTAGGGGTCAAAATTACTATTCCCACTCCAGTGAGTGCAACAGTAGGGAAAGTGTTGGATAGCGTAGGGGTAAAAATTACTATTCCCACTCCAGGGAGTGCAACAGTAGGGAAAGTGTTGGATAGCGTAGGGGTCAAAATTACTATTCCCACTCCAGTGAGTGCAACAGTAGGGAAAGTGTTGGATAGCGTAGGGGTAAAAATTACTATTCCCACTCCAGGGAGTGCAACAGTAGGGAAAGTGTTGGATAGCGTAGGGGTAAAAATTACTATTCCAACTCCAGAGAGTGCAAAAGTAGGGGAAGTGTTGGATAGCGTAGAAGTTACAAATAACATACTTATAAATAAATTAATTTTTTTAAATAATTAATTACTTATTAAATAACTCTAAACTATTTACCAATACCAATAAATAATTATTAAAAACATAATTACCAATAGAAAATTTATTAACAATAAATTCATAATAAATACCAATAAATAATAATTAATAAATATTAATTACTTAGGGGCCCATTAGAATGGCGGGTGGAAGCACCACCGCCGTGCTGGCGGATGCAAAAAGCACCAGTTACCGTCCGCCCGCCACAGCACACACGCCCGTCCAATTAGGATGCGAAAAGTCAGCCAAACACCGCCCGTAAGCCAGCTACGCCCTCCGCCATCAAAGTGCGCCCATCCACGGAGCGGCGCGGCCTAATGGAGACACAACGCCCGACGAAATCACGTACCGCCCGGCGTACAAATTACGATGCCAGAACCAAACAGTTCCCCCGGCTAAGAGACACCGCACGTGAAAGCAAGGCGGAAAACCGAACGCACAGTACGGATAGCAAAGAGGCGGACCCCCAGCATGAATCCAGCACTGCAGGCCCTCCCCATGCTCTACCTGATGCAGCACCCAGGAGTCAACGCACCGCGGCGACGCAGGTAGGCAGACACACAACAGGGGCACGCAAACAGCGCACACAGTGCAAGGGCGGGAAAACTGTATATGGCCCCCCCCGACACCCCTGCATGGACACGACACATCCACCACTGCACCCACACATGCGCACAACGCAGAGGCCAACGGCAGCGCAATGCATGCGCCGCACACAAACAACACAGGGTCACAACCAAACACCACACACACCAGCACCACCCAGAACGCACATGTCACGTGACAGCCCTGCCACAGTCATGTCCCCAACCGGCAATTCACTGTTGCCAACCTGACGTCACACAAGTGACCCGAACATGTCAGTGACGTCACGCCAAATTAGGACACACCCCTGTGTGCAAAACACGGCGAAGCACACAGCGGAGGCAACATCACCCAGCAGAATATGGACCCCGTCGGGAAAAGGTACGCCAGTACCACACAGAAACACCGATGCCACCCTGCACCCAATAACAAGACATGCAATACGTAACATCAAAGATACCGGGGACAGACAACAGGTGGGACCAATTATAACACAAGGCCCAACGTATAGCGGAAACGCAGCCTGCTGCCCACACACGGGAGAGGAGACAGCACTGAATGACCTTCCATTCCCACTCTGAAACCACATCCCGACTAAACAAGCCGGAGACAACAGTCATTGCACCAAAAAAGCCCAACACAGGCATGCAGAGGGAAGCGGCCACAGGGCAGATAGCGCATAACACCAAAGAACATTCACAACGGAAAAAAGAAATGATAATACTCCCCCATGTGGTTCACATGCAAGTTATCTGGAAGGAGTCAGACACCACTGACCTTGACCATTCAGAGAAGCATGTGGGATGAGGGCCCGTGTCCTCCGCACAAGCCAACATAACACAAGTCCTGCCTCCCTACGACCATTACAGAATTCCCAGCAACGTCGGAGGTTGCACACTGCAGACTGCACAGACAGCCGGAGCACGCCACCACAGCGCCCTGCAGCAAAATGGCACTTGCACCACACCTACCCAACTACGCCGGACAGATTAAGCTGTACAAACATAACCTGATACAGATATTGGGATGTGACAATCTGGCCTTGCTGAACGTAAGTTACCGACTAACTTACCGCATCGCATTGTTCAGCTGCGTCATCCCCGTCTTCTACTGTCGGAGGTGTCCCTTCTACTATCCTGTGGATTTATGTCTCTCCAACCCGGCATGTCCAAGGGCGGACCAGCTACAACTATTCAACCCCCTGGACATCCACGACAGGGTCTGTTCAGCCTATGGGGGCATGGCGTATGTGGCGACTATCGGACCCACACTGCAATGGGACCACTGTGCCTCCACACGACGGATAATGGATTACAGTTACATCGAATGTCATCCAACATGTCCCATCATGCTCCTACAAGGGACAACTCACGACCAACACCTTGACAGCCACCATCCGCTACATTGGATGGCATCCATGTCCACCACCAATGCCATGGAAGCCCTGCTGGAAGGTATTGCATACCTGACAACCTGTCAATTCGTCGGGCCCCGCCGCCATACCCCCAATTGAGCAATGATGTCCCACACCGTACCCATGCTTGGCTTCCGCACGGACTAGGAAGTTACCAGTACAACAACTATACCATACAACCTGCAACTGACACCACATCATCAACTACACTGCCATGACATCTGATATTTTCGGGACATGCACCCTGTTCCTCATCACATCCAGTAACTCTGCATGAACAGGGGAGGCAGAGGCATGGGATTTGTGTATGGCAACCACATGGACAGAACTGCACGTACAACCATGCCATGATATGGATCCTGCGCCCATGAACATATGCACCGGTCAGTGGACAGTAATCGTCCTGCTGTAGTATGTGAGAGCTGTCACCTCACCTCCCTCTGAACGTCCGTGCCAGGACCTTTGCATGGACACCAAGTGCATCCACCAACAACATGAGCCCAGTAACTGTGACATGGCCAGTACCCACCACATCGCAACAACAAGTGGGACGCCGTTGCATGCACGTAAGCCCATGCCCTGATGTCACCTCCACGCACGTGTGTATGAGTAACTATAGCAGCAAACCTGTAACATGGAACTGAGATGCACTGTGCCCATGATGACAAGCGGACTGGTAGGCTAAATGTATACTGTCTGTGTCAAAGTCAGCAGCACCACAGTAATTAGCAAATGTACATTAGCACACCAACGGCTAAGCAGTTGTAACTCTGAAGCCCACATCCCACAGTCAACAACTAATCACATGTACCCCTACACCCTATGCTATGTGTACACATGCTGAGTATATCCTCCACATGCATTTCGCTGCCAGTAGTGTTCACTATACTGCATCACAGAGGACATAAGTCCCAATACATGGCTTGAAGCAAAAATGTGTCTCTGCTGATTCATTTCACAAGTACGAATGAGAGAGGATGAGAGTGTGTGAAGTACACGGCAGTCGTGAGATGACCATGTAGTCCACTGTCATTGGATGTCAACGCAAATGAGTAGCACAACTGTGGAAGACACACATGTGTCATGTGAAGCGGGAGTTACGCATGGCTCAGGTGGGTGGGTGTGACGGGTAGGTGCGCACATGCAATGTTGAAACACGCTGTGTTGGGAGGACTCAGGAACAGTACATTGGCGCTCTCCTGGGAATCTGTAAAGACCACCTGTCTGGTGATGAATGTGAACTCGTGTGTGCACAACAGGCGGGCACATGATCAATGCTGCATCAAGTGTAGACGTCAGCCCACCCTCCGTGGACATGCTGGATACTGCTGTGCGTCCGCCAGGCCCTTGCCAAGGCACTCACATCCCCTGTCGACCTGGTGTATCCCCAACATTGTCCACTTGCACAGGCAATACAGGGCACGGGATGGCAGTAGAGCATGGTGGGTGAGAGGTCATGGCGCGCTCCTCCTGGTCACATCACGCAGGCAACACATCCTCAATGTGTAGTATGGCACAAGTCAAATGGAAGTAGTGGGGGACGCACACATCACAAGCAGGAGTGACGTCATGGAAGGTGGCTCGCACCATCCCACCCATTGACAATACACCCACACACGTTACATGCCATTGCAACAGAGAAGCCAGCGCGTGCACAAGCAGCTCCAAGCTCGCCCCAGAGAGGCCAAAGAGTGAATGTGTGGGGCCATGAGCTCCAGTTGGATGCGGCCTGGCCCGCTAGGGCAGCTACAGCCTCTGTGTGTTGCAGGTGGTGTATCCGGACTGCGGAGCCTGTCATGCATTGTCAATGTTGCCCGTGTCTCGAGTCGGGGCACCACGCATGTGGACGGCGTCCCGCCACTTATTATACCGTGAGACAGACCACTTGTTCAACTGGACCAACACATACACTCCTTGGCCTCTCTGGGGCGAGCTTGGAGCTGCTTGTGCATGCGCTAGCTGCTCAGGTGCAAACGCATATTGGGGTGAGCGAGGGGAGGCCATGAGGACAGTGCAAAAGATGACTGTTTGATTTTCAGCCAGTTTAAGGAATGACCCTGATGTGGTCGGAAAAAGACGTGTCTCGTGTGTATTGCAACTAGTAGATCAGCCGATGAACTTCCCATGTCTTGCATGTAGCCCCGCACCCAGCCCCGCCCACTCGACACATTAAAATGAGTACCAGCACCACATTCTACCCATTCGAAGCACTGACTGGGGGTGACAACCATTGGACAGTCTTGTGTAGTCCACCCACGCGTACATGTAGGCCCTCCATGATCCATGTCACCTGCGGCAAAGTGATGTCATGGGCAATGACGGAAGTGAGCAGAGCTGTCTGCCCCACGCACAGATGGTGCATCAGCTCAACAGACCCAGCACTGAGTGCAGCAGGGGTCACATGTGCAGGGGCAGTTGTGCCTGGTGTGAAGGCACATGCATATAGACAGCACATCGAGCAATGTGTAGCCTGCCCACATCTACTGTCCATTGTCAGGCGGACCTAGAAAAAGATCACAAGGCAACACATCTGTGTGGGTGTACCCACTGTGACCAACACTGCGCAACCATCAGCGTACTCGCCCTGTGCATGGCCCACCCCGCAACGAAGGTCACATTCAGTGCCACTATCTCTCACACACATCCCTATCACGAGTCATGGTGTGTCCAATCGACAGTGCAGAGTAAGCGCTCATCCGGGGGTCCTGAACAGGAGACACATGTAACCCACTAGGCAGTCTGTGTCGGCACCTACTGGCATTGTGCAGTCAAAATGTGCAGGCCAGGCCTGCTGGGACTGAGAAGGGCAGCATGGCCCCAGCCTGACTTCCACACGATCAACAAGTGCACTGAGACCTGCATTGCCAATTGTCTGTGTCACTGGATGTCTGACATGAAGTTGCCATGTACCACCACTCGGGAGGGACAGACAGGTCAAAGCGCCCGAGAGCTCACATACCCATGCCACCTGCAGTCAGCATGGTGAGCAGTGCATGTTTGAACACCACAGGCTCTGACTCATAGTGCTGCGGAGCAACGACATGTGTGTCCCCCACATGCACACCCACACACACTGCAGTTGTCTCTCACACACAACTTTCGCAAGGAATAGCCATGTGCAGTGTGCGTGGAGCTCGGAATTCAGGTTCTCCAGCTCCTTGCTGGTGAGTGGACCTGGACATGTCCTCAGCGTCATCCACGTGTAGGTGGAGTGGTGGCAGCAGCAGGTGTTGTCGAGGGGTGCCAGGCTGCAGTGCCAGGTAGCTGTGGTTATGCCTGTCCCACTCACACACACATATAACCCCCTGGGGCAGTTTCAGTGGGTACAAGCTGCTGCAATTCGTGTACCATGTCTGGCAGCTTCAATTGCAGACGTTGGCCTTCTCCCAGCTGGCCATGGACGCCTACCTCCACAGTGGAACATGCAGGGTGCAACCGCGAGGGTCATTGGAGTTGGCCGTGAGGGCCTGGCCCATGGCGGGTACAGTCCGCTGATGCCATGTGCACCACACAGTATAATGTGCGCAATGCATCTGCAGGTGTAGCCATGATTTGCGTGTGGGTGCAGGTCCACAATGGACAGGGCCACAACATGCTGTGTGCATAGGCAGGGACGGCCAGTGCTCAGCCTCCACATGTCTGTTGGCACATCATCATGTACACATTGGCATGGGAGCATGGGATATGCATATGCACACACATGCCATCTTTCACTATGTACATCTGCCACTTGGCACGTGCAATGTTACGTGTCACTTGTGATGTGTAATTGCAAGCACACAGCCGTGTTGGCATGGGGCTGTCAATGTGTACACCTGTCAATGTTTCTGGAGGTGTGATCCATACAGTGCTGTACATAGGGTGCAGTAGTGACATCAATGACTGTCTCATATCCCCTCGTGCCACAGGTCCCACTTGTTTTGGCCGCTCAGCCTGTGTCCATAGCATTGTTGGTGTGTGCCCTACACACCCAGCCTCGGAAGCAGTGTGATGCACAGCAGCTAGTCATGTTGCCGTGGTGTTGCCGCTTGCCGAATATGCAGTCTGTTACCATCAGCATGCCTTACAAGTTATTGAGGCCTAGATCCCCATGTGCATGCTCATGGCAATGGGGTGTGTCACTGCCCATTGCTATTGGTAGGGGACCTGTGTAAGTGTATTGTGGCTGTGCTGTCCCTACTTGTCAGCTGTTCTGTCATTCAATTGCCTGCTCAGTCATTTATGTTTTGTGTATGTGAATATGCCATGTGGCGTGTTGCTTTAACATGTGTCCACTTCCATCTTTCCTAGGCGGAGACCAAACATTCCTCGCCCCTACCAATTGCTGTCAGACATGGTGGATGTGGAGGTCATCCGCAAATATCGTCTGGACCGACCCACCCTGCATCGTCTATGTGCCTTGTTGGAACCCCACCTCCGTCCTCGCAGGGTGTATCCAACAGCATTCACCCCCACGGCTAAGGTGATGGCTGCACTGCATTTCTTCGCCACTGGGTCATTCCAGCACACAGTGGGCAGTGGAGGTGGGATGTCCCAACCCATGTTCAGCATGGTGCTCAGGGATGTACTGTCAGCCATGATGCTGTACAGGAACAGATACATCCGCTTCCCCAGGGCTCGTGAATTGGCGGCAGTGAAGGGTGCTTTCTATGCCCTTGGACGGATCCCCCACGTCGTTGGTGCAATAGACTGCACCCATGTTGGCCTTGTTGCACCACAGGCCACTGAGCACCTCGACCGCAACAGGAAGCACACGCACTCCCTGAATGTGCAAGTGGTGTGCCTTGCGGACATGGTGATTTCACACGTGTGTGCAAAATTCCCAGGATCGGCCCATGACGTGCACATCATGCGCAACAGTCCTACCACGTCTGATGACCGATCTGCAACCGGACCGTGGCTGGATTGTTGGTGAGTATGTGGAGTGGTGTAGCGTGCTGGCTGTGCGATGCTGTCTTGTGTCCAGTTGGAATTGCAACGGTTCTCTGTGTCCCTAACACCCAGGTGACTCTGCTTACCCGAATGGGCCCTGGCTGCTCAGCCCATTACGACGTCCTGGGAGCCCAGCTGATGTCCGCTACAATGAGGCACATGGGAGGACCAGACGTGTGGTTGAGCGGACCTTTGGCCTCCTCAAGTCCAGGTTCAGATGCCTGGACCGCACCGGGGCGCACTGGCGTACTCCCCACAGAAGGTGTGCCAGATAGTTGTGGCTTGCTGCATGCTGCACAATCTGGCTATCCGCAAGCAGATCCCCCTAATTGTGGATGATGGAGATCAACCAGGGCCCCAGCCTGCAGACCAGGACAGCTCTAGTGAAGAGGACAGTGGAGAGGATGAAGCTGTGAATGTGCGTCAGCAGCTCATCGCCCGCTACTTCACTTGACGGTGAGTGTCCATGTACGACGGCTGATGTAGCTGTAGTTGTGCAGGTGTATGTGTGCTCTGTCACGGGGGCCTTTTGTTCACTGAGTGCTGTGTGTCAATGGTCCATGTCCAGGTTGGTATGCCGCTGACAGTGGCTGTAGCATTGTGCCCTGTTGCTCTGTGAGATGTGTGTGCATTGCTTGTAGTTGGTGACAAGTAATGTGTGATGAGTGTGTGACACACTCTTTGAATGTACTCTTGTTCTGTTTTTCACCCCTAGGTCCCTACAGCCTCTCCTGTCCCATCGACATACCACACAGCAGATGCATTTCTGCTCATGGTGGCGATTGCACATCGTGGAATAAACCCAGGACACATTAAGCCGATTGTGATCAAGGTGTATTTATTAACAGCGGTGACATGTGATTGTGTGCAAGGTGATGACAAATGTGGTGCATGCTGTGACAATGAGTTGACGGTCATGGCTGCGTGATGGTCAAGGTGTACCCATGGAGTTCTATGTCCACAGTCCAACAGACACATGCCATTCACATGGCAGTGTGGGGTAGGATCGTATTACAAGTCAATGCAGTAGGTGGTCAAGGTGGCTGGCTGACTCACTGGCATTTGGTGCGTGCGAAGTCCTCTCTGGACACCTGTTTCCTCTTCGGACAGCCCCTTCCACGTTTGGTAGGGGGGGGTGTGTTGATGTTCCGCTGGTGGTGGTTGAGGAGTGCTCACTCGCTGTGGACGCAGGGGAACGCGATGCTGCACGAGCCTGCGCCACAGCAGGTGGTGGCGGAGGTGGTGTTGCTGGCCTTGCTTGTGCCCTCCCCCCCACCACCAGCTGGCCCATGAGGGCTGCGATTTGGCCCATATGGGCGTCCATGGACCTCAACACCGCAAGGACCTCCCGCGTGTCGCTAGCCGACCTGGCCCATTCTCCTTGGGCCTCTTGATAGGCCCCAAGGACTCTGTCGATTTGCGGCAGGGCTTGGCTCCCAGGCACAGTTGGCGTTGGCCTGGCCCTGCTCCTCCTACCAGTACTGCTGCCACCGACCTGCCCACTAGCCACATTGCTCACCACGGTCCTCGCTCTGGCTCCCAGGGTGGAGCCCGACGGCCGTGCCGACCCTTGCGCAGGGGCTGTGGCGAGGGATGGCGTGGTGGTGGTGGTGGTGGTGGTGGTTGCGGCGGTGGTGGTGGCCGCACCGGCCGTGGCAGCAGGGGTCTGTGACTGGTCAGCAGCCCTGGGTGATGGGTTGGTGGGCAGGAGGGGCCCTGGGGAGCGGTTGTGCCCTGCCACTCCAGATGGGCCTGCTGGGTGGTCCGTGTCCGGAGAGGTGTCCAGCTCCTCTACATCCATGAGTCCGGGTCGGGGGCTTGCGGACTGGCTGTGCTGGCTGCTGTCACCCTCTCCAGCATCCAGCAGTTCGGCACCTGTGGGGAGAATGAGATGGGTCATTGTGTTGCACCTAGCAAAGTATGTATTGGTTGTCTGACATTCACAGTTCGTGCACTGTCGTGCACAGGTTTCCCAGTGGCGTGTGTGTGGATGTACGATGTGTGTATGTGTGGGCTAGGCAATGGGACTGTGTGATGTGGACATGTGGCATGGGACGGATTAGCAATGCCAATGGGTGTGTGTTGCTATGCTCCTACATTTTGTGGCTCGGGTGTATGCGTGCTCCAGGACCATAGACGATGTTGGGTTGAACGATGGTTTAGGGGGAAGGATGGAACGCTTAGGTACGCTGATGCCAAAAGGGGTACAGCCCCCTAAACGCTCTTGGGTTGGAATATGCTTTTGGGGTACATACTGTGGGTAATGGGTGCAGAACGTGACATGTGTTCTGGCAACATGACAGTGCATAGACAAAGGTGTGTGTCTGTCTCACATGCCCGGAATATCTGCTGACTGTTATCATTCATGGACATCACATTGGTAGCATTGTTGTGAGTTCGTGCTTGTTGTGTGCCACACGACGTATTGCAGATGGGCCAAATCCTTTGTGTGCGTGCTGCCCTGGTACATGTGCATCAGTGCTGTGCTCTTGGGGTGTTGACTATATTATGTGTGTTGTTACTCGCAGTGTGACGTGCGCTTCAGTCACTGCAGGCACTTGATTTGTCATGGGCAGGTATCTTTGCATAACTACTGTATGAGGGCCAGCTGTTCGGATGACATAACTTTCATGACACTGTGGCTGAGAGATGAGATGGATGATATGTTGAATGTGCATTGTGTGCCTGTGTGTTTCATGGGTCCAGTTGTCTTTGTGTGCAATATTGTGGTTCCAAGCTGTTACTTCTAGTACGGTCTGTCTTACGTGGGCGTTGTTGTACGATGTGTGGGTGACAGGCAGTGAGGACTACATGGACAGGACTTCGATGGTGTTGCTGATGTGTGTGATGGGTGGCACAGTGCCTGCCGTGTGGGTCTGTGCTCCAGTGGGACTTGTGCATGCAGACGTGGCTCCTTAGGTGTTGCTGTATCTGTGATGGGTCATGTGGGGTTTGACTCTGTTGAACATGTCCGTGTGCACATTGGTCTCATGATTGTGACTGGGAGCAGTGCTGCGTGTTCCTCTGCTACGTGACATGTCCCATGTGTCAGTCGTAGTACAGTCCTCATGCCTACAGATGCCCCGCCCTGTACATTTTCCACCTACAGGTTGTTTCTCAGTGCGCAATGCAATGGATGCCACATGGTACTGGGAGGGAGGGGTGCTCCACCTTGCTGGTCTGTGGGAGTGGGAGCCTGGTGGGTGTTTTACTTCAGCTGTCCCCCCTCCGACCCACTGTCTTTGTGTTCCGGCTACTTACCTGTTACTTGTCGGTCAGTGCAGCTATGGCGGACACATGGATGTGGGGTGTGGTCCACCTTGCTGGTCTGTGGTAGTGGGGGCCTGGTGGGTGTTTTACTTCAGCTGTCCCCCCTCCGAACCACTGTCTTTGTGTTCCGGCTACTTACCTGTTATTTGTCGGTCAGTACAGCTATGGCGGACACATGTATGTGGGTGTGGGGAGTGCTCATTCTGGCGCATCTGGAGTACAAGGGGACCTGGTGGAAGTTGCGGTGCTGGCTGACTGTACACATGCCCCCATGGTTTTGTTAGTTGGTAGCTTTGGGCTGAGTGTGTGTGAGTGTCTGTTGCATGTGTGGGTGATGTCTTGTGTATTGTGTACTGGACATGGGGGTGTTTGTCCCTAGGAGCTCTGGCATGGTGGTAGTGCATGTGATTACATAGCGGTGTGCTGGTATACGTTTGTTTGTACTTACCAGCCTCCACTCCCCCTGGTAATCCGGTGAGGATCTCCGGATGTATGATGACTCGCACCTTCTCCTCCCATGCCTTGAAGGTCTTGAATAGCGTGGGATTCCCTCCGCCAGTCCTGGCAGCCAGCTCTCGATTTTTGCTCTCCTTCTTCTTGACCACGCTTTTGAGGTCGTTCCACCTTTTGTTAATTTCTCCTCTGTTGCGTGGAACGTTCCCGACTGCATTGACCTGGTCTACGATCCTGCTCCACAACCGGTTTCTGGTGGATAGTGGTGTCTGTTGGACCTGGTTGCCATAGATTTGTGGGTGCACCTTGACGATCTCGTCGACCATGACCGTCAGCTCGGTGGAAGTGAACTTGGGCATTCTGTGTGATGCCATGGTGTGTGTTTTGGTGTTTGTGGTGCTGGTGCGGTGTGTGGTGTGTGATGTGCAGGGGGTTTGTGTTGCCGGTGTTTGGTGGTGGTGATGGGTGTGATAGGTGTGTGTCTGTGGTGTGCTGCTGTCCTTTCTGTCTCGCTGTGTTGTGTGCTTTCATCCTCAGTTTGTAATGTTGCAGGGGGTTGTGGTCTGTGAAGGGGCTGGTTTTGTACTTACCTATGTGGGTGTGTCATGATGGTCTGTTGTTTTCAGGTGTGTTGTGGCTGGTGTTCTGGGATTTGTTGTTGATTTTTTTGTCCAGGGGGGTGTGTTTCAGGGATGTGTACTGTGTTTGGGTATTTGTGCGTGGGTTGCTGTGTGGACTTGTTAGCCATGTTGTGTGTGTTTGTTTTCGTCAGCGGATGGTTTCTGTGCATGGACGTGGCCGCCAGGGCTTCCGCCGTGTCCATTTTCATCACTGTTGTTTGCGCTGGCGGGCGGTGTATTTGTGGATTTTCCGCGCTCATGTCGGTACGATCCTAATTTCACGGGCGGTGTCTCGGTCGTCAGGGCGGGCGGTTTTGGCTTGTCGTGCGTCTTTCCGTCCGTGGCGGGCGGATGGACTTAGACTCAGACATGGTTGGGCGGTATTTTCTGTTTATTTTCCGCCTCCGGCGGTTTTCGGTTCGCAGCATCGTAATTGCTCGGTCGGTATTCAGACGGTGTAGGCGGGCGGATTTTCGCCACTGTGGTTGATGGCGGATTTTTATCCGCCCGACATCGTAATGGACACCTAAGTAATAAATATTGAACAATAAAATATTTTTAATAACAAAAAACATATAAATTATTAAAACGTAATTACCAATTAAACAATTAAATGTTTTTTATACCAATATTAATAATAATTAAACATTAATTATCAATTAATAAATAATTCTTAATATATTAATTACATTTATCAATAAATAATATTTAATAATATTTATTTACCAATTAATAATAAAACAACAATAAATTGATTTTTAGAACCAAAAAATTGTAATTTGGAAAAATTACCTATTAATAATTAATATCCAATAAATTAATTATCAATACCCAAAAATAAATTTAATAATTACTTAATTAGATTTCAATTACTTCCAAAAGTATTCCCCTATAAACGCACAACACACTCCAATGATAAAATAATACACTTAACATAATGATCAATTAATTAATTAATAAAAATTAATAACTAATTCATAATAATTAATTACCAATTAATAATAATTGATTACCAATTATCAATTCATTAACAATAATATAATTATCAATACCAATTAATTAAAATAAATTATAAGTTAATTACATTTAAATTACATGATGATCAATTAATGAATTAATAAACATTAATCACCAATTAATAAAAATTAATTACCAATTATTAATTAATTAACAATTATATAATTATCAATAACAATTAATTAAAATAAATTATAACTTAATTACAATTAAATTACTTCCCACCCTATTCCCCTATAAACCCACAACCCGCTACAGAACTTAAACGCAAAAAATAATTAAAATTAATTTATAATTCCTAAAAATTCATAATTAATTTAGTATAATTAAATTACTTCCCACCCTATTCCCCTATAAACCCACAACCCGCTACAGTACAAAAAAAAAAAATGTAACTTAAAAAAAAAATGTATTAACATATAAAAATTGTATACATATATTTTTAAACAAGTAGAACACTTAACAAAAACACATATAACACATACATATTAAAAACATAACAAAATACATAACAATAATACAAATATCGATATTAGTAACATCGATATTAAAAAATTCGATATTACTTACCTTAGGGTCGATATTCTGTCCATCGATATTCTGTCCCTTCGATATTCTGTCCCTTCGATATTTTAACTTCGATATTTTTGTATATCGATATATTATTTTCGATATTTTGTCTGCTCACCTGGTAGGCTGGGTGGCAGGAGGTGCTGGTGTGCTGATGTGGCAGAAGGTGCGTTTGCAGTTTTGGCAGGCACAGGATGCAAGAGAATTCTACAGTGATGATAGATGGCACGCGGTGTGGCGTCCAGGGCTGATGGCGAGGAGGGTGCTGGCGTCATAGCCGTGGGGTGTCTGAGAGGAAGGGTCCTTGGTGCTGGGTGTGGTCCAGGGGCGGACGGACGCAGACAGGCTTGCCTTAGGCGCACCAGTAGTACGCTCGCTGCGCATGGCCACACAGCGGCCACCCTTAAGTAGTGTTGCGGGAGGGACTGGACAGCTGGGAGGTGGGAAATGCAGGAAAGGAAACTGGCGGGGGCAGGGACGCAGGTGGGAGCGGGGTTGTAAATATATATATTTTTTAAATCTTACCTCAAGGCCGGGTCCCACGTCTTCTCTGCTCCTGCTCTCCTGAGTCTGCTTCCAGGAACAGGAAGCAGGCAGCCAGGCTCCCTCCCCTAAGCTAATCATAACACTGCAATGTGGCATTGTGATTGTTTTTGAGCGCTGTGACAAGGCATTCAGCCAGGGGCTGGAGGGGTGAGCATGTTCTCCATGCAGGCTGTAATGCAGCCTGCATTGTGAACAGGGATTTGCGCATGACTACAGAAGAAAAGGCTGATGAGAGGCAATACACAAGATCAACAATAGCACAGTACACAAAAAGGAAAGTTCATTTAGCAGGCGTTGTTGGTTTCTGTTGCAAGTCTTTTTATTTTTCAAAATCATCAGATTCTTCTGTAATCATTTGTGGTCATGTGGCAGCTGGCCATATGAGTTGGGCAATATCAGTGTAAATCACTCTTGTGACTAGCTTAGGTAGTGCAGTTGCTGTTTACCCTGCTGCCTTTTTCCTTTAAGTGCGCATGACTGCTTTGGGCGGCCTGAGAGGGCCGACCAAACAGTCATTGCGCACTTGATTGGGCAGACCTCTCTGCCGTGCCCTGCTCCGTGAGTAGAGCAGGATCTCCCACCCTCCCGCCCGCAAAGTAAACATAGAATGAGAATATCAGAAAGTTATCATCATGTTATGTTTCCTCTTCTTGCACTGCTTGAAAGCAGTGGGACGACGCTCTTCCACCATAGCGGAGGAGTCGCCACTGGGAGTGCGTCACCCCCAGGCGTTAGGCCTGGGCCCGACTCGACCTCCAGGACTCCCCTGCTACGTGTCCCAGATTCTCCTCACCTGGACATTGACACTGTGGTGCAATCCGCTGCACTCTCTCCAAATCTGTGACTCAGCCAGCAGGAGCCTCAGCCAGGCGGGATTTCACAAGCCTGGGTACAGCAGTCGCTGACAAGTCCACTGAGGAACCTCCTGATGCAGGTGATGCAACAGGGCCTCCTTATGCCTGAAGTTGCAGCGCTCCCGCCAAACAAGTTTGGTGCAGCTCAGGGGCCTCACCCTCCACAGTGCCCGGCCAGCGCAACATCCTGTGATGCAGAGAGGCACAGCCCACCATTGGTAATCCCCTCTGTGCACCCCGGTGTAGTGGTGGCGCGTGGTATGCGATGCAGCCCTCCCTACGTTGGTGCGCAGGAGTGCCTCTACCATTCACAGCTCCAAGGGGCACCAGGCGGTCTTTTCACACAGGTCAGCAGCGTGTCTCCATGTGACCTGGCATACTTCACCACCAGGTAAGGCCGATCGCCGACGCCTCAATGTCTACCGCCATGGCCCAGCAACTCTACAGCACCTCTGCATCCCACTCCGGGTCCCAGGGGCAGGCACAGTGAGGCCTCCGGGGACTGTTCGCGCTTTCAAGGTTTTGGCTGCCATGGTGTTCAAAGGAGGGCGCTATGAAAAGTGATGCATCACAGGTTTTCCCCAGTGATGCGCCTCTTTTTATATATGTAGCCCTGATTTGCATTTCCTCTTCCCCTGGTACTCTGGCTGGTCACCCTGGCTGTTGGGGGGTTTGGGGAGGTTGTTGATCTGTGCTGCACTTGTCCCTGGCTGCTCCATTCTGTATTCCATTGTTTTTCTTTTATATTTTTTCATTGGAGGTGAACTTATTGGCTATTTTTGCCTCTAGAGGCAAAAAAGGTAAAGTTCTGCTGACTAATGTGAGTTTTATGCCTGAAAATTGGCTTTTCGTCAGTTTTCGCCCGCTAACGTCAGAATTTGTATCGCCTTCACGCCAGTGTTAGCAGCAGTTTTCACTGCGGCTACCCGAACCTATCGCCATGTAGCGACGTATTGTTTTTGGTGATAGGCCGCATTAAGAAAACTGCCGCTAACTAACGCTAAAGCTAGTTAGCTGCAGTTCTTGTACATATACCCCAAAGTGAGAAAGGAAGCAACAGGGATGAGAAAATGAAAGGCGAATACAAAAATAATCAACAGAAAAGAGAGAGAAAATGAGCTGTGCAGATTCCTCCTTGTTTGTGCTGTGGTGAGCCTCAGCTCCAACATTGCTAATCTTGATGATGAGTGCAAGCTCTGAGTGCCTCTGGTCAGTGAGAAAGGTGACTGCAGAATAGGTGGTCATGACTATGACCTGGACAGCTAGCAGGATATCCCTCACCAGTGGATCCTCACTGGGCAGTGATATCACATTCATGTGCTTTTCTCACCTGACATCACAACTTAAAATCCCAGCCATTCTTTTTGTTATAGAGTGGAATGAGCAAGGCTTGCTCATCCAAAACCAACCTGCATTAAGTAGAAAAGGGTGGATTATATGCAGGTCAGTGATATGCGGGCTCAGATAGAGCTACAGGTTAAAAAACGCTCAAAGCTAGAGTGTACTGCAACTCAAAGCCACTCTTATAGAAATGAGGAGCTATAAGAGTTAAAGTCCTACTGATGGTAATGCTATGCTTGATATGATGCACTCTTACATAGCGGATTGCTAGAAGTGCCTCGTCTTCTAGCACTTGCTCAGAGCAAGAGTCCAGCAGTGTTAGAACTGGCATACTTGACGTGTTTCCCCCTAACGTTTTGCCATCAGACCTCCTGTTTTTGCTGACTTCGTTTTTGCTGGCCTTAGGACTCTGTGCACTTTACCACTGCTAACCAGTGCTAAAGTGCTTGTGCTCTTTCCGTAAAGCATGCCAACACTGGGTGATACCCAACTGGCATATTTAATTTACTTATTAGTCCCTTAGTAATGTACACTACATGTGCCCAGGGCCTGTATATTAAATGCTACTAGTGGGCCTGCAGCACTAGTTGTGAGACCCACTTAAGTAGCCCTTTGTTTAAACATGTCTCAGGCCTGACATTGCAGAGCCTGTATGTGCAGTTTTAACCTGCCATGTTGACCTGTCAAAATAAACCTTTTGCCAGGCCCAACCCTTCCTTTTTAATACATATAAGGCACCCCTAAGGTAGGCCATAGACAGCACCATGGGCAGGGTGCAGTACATTTAAAAAAAAGTTGGACACGTACTTTTAAGTTTTACATCTCGTGGTAGTGAAAAACTCTTACATTAGTTTTTCACTACTGCAAGGCCTATTTCTTCCATAGTATAACATTGGAGTTTCCCTATTACATTTAATAAGCATAATATCCAAATGGCATTTTGTTGCCTTAGCCATTTGGTGCCTACAGTCTGTCTCTGGTCACATGACTGGCTGTAGTTGGCAGTTGGTCTTTGTGTGTTCCTCCTAGACAGCCACACACAATGGGAGCTTAGGTGTGACTGAATAGACCATCACTGGCAGGATGGGAGGGAGGAGCTGGTCCCAGCCTCACTTACACCTAACTAGGCTGTGTCCTGTGGCCATACAACGGTCTGCATACCCTCTGAAGTTAGTCTGGACCCATGGCAGGGAAGGCAGGGCATCTGTGCACTTCAAAGGCATGCCTCTAGAAGCTTCTCCCCACTTCAAAGGCACACATGTATATAAAAGGAGGACGTCAGATACCACCACTTCAGTGCTCTTTTGTACCTGTGGAGAAAGACTGCTGTGCTGCTGAAGGACTGCCACTCTGATGGACTGATGCTCTGCCCACCGGCCTGCTGGTCTCTTGCCTAGGTGAGAAGGACTAGGCCTGCATCTCTTGTACCCAGAACCCAGAAAGACTACAATGGCTAGTTGGCTGGCCTCCTGATCTGAAGCCTCAGGGAGATAACAGGCTTCCAACAACCTTGCACCTGCACCTTGACTCTGCCATCTGTGAGTCTAAGGTGTCACCCCAGACCAGGACCCTTAGAAGTGGGCCTAAGGTGCTTGCCAGTGGAACCGATGCATCTTCTCTGCGGAGCGGGGCATCTCTGAGCAAAACCAATGCATCGCAGCTGCTGCATGGATTGGACTGCATCGCCTCCGCAGTCCTTGGAACCGACGCATCGCCCTGACGTCATGGCGGAACTTCGACCCAGGTCCTCTCATCCCTTGCCGACGGCAGCCTTGACGACATCTGGACTCTGCATCACAGCCTCGCAGCTCCTCAAAATCAACGCATTGCTGGATGCGTGCCACATCTCCAATGCTGGACTTCGCATCATAAGCCCCGTTGTTGGGATCCTCGATGACGATGCAACAGGAGCTCGCACCACAGCCATGCCACATCTCAGAACCAACGCATCATTTCGACTGCACGGTGCATCTTCGATGTGGATACATGCATCGCTCTGCAATGAGGATTTAAGGTATCTTGTTCAGTGGGGCTCGCTGGGCTCATGTAGCAGGCCTGCGCTCCAACGCAGTCGGCCTGAACTTGTGACTTTGTCCCAGTCCGGTGCGACCAAATATGAATAGTTGGCGCTTTGTGCTTTTTTTGCACTTTTTTGACCATAATGTAATATTTCCGGTTCTACAAATGTGATTTTTGATGTTTTGGTCTTGTTTTAATTATTAAATGAAGCTCTGTTTTTCTAATGTGTTGTCAGATCCTTTTTGTGTGTTCTTGCTGTTTGAAGTGTTGCACAAATACTTTACACATTGCCTCAAAGTTAAGCCTGACTGCTCTGTGCCAAGCTACCAGGGGAATGAGCACAGGTTAATTTAGGGTTTGCTGGTGTCTTACCCTGACTAGGAGTGTGGTGGCTGCTTGACCAGGGGCTTATATCCCAGTCAACCAATAATCTAATTTCTAACAGGCACTCTAAACAGTGATCATATTGAAATTCAGTACTGTGCGATCTGCCTCTCTTTGACCCCCCATTCCACTCTCTTTCTGGAGTTAGAGCACTCTCCCTAAAACTCGACACTACAACTTCTGTGCTGCTTTGCTGAAAGCATAAATCATCATAACTTCTGAACATTTCCATGACATGACCTGTTCCCAGTCTCTCTGTCTTCATTGCCTATTGCACTCAGTGCATGGCAGGCCGCTTGGGCACCCACCAGTGTCCCTGTCCTCTGTACTCACTCAGCACAACCTTCAGCCATGCAATATTAGTAAAGCATGTAGGATATGGATTATCAATATGGATTATCATCCCATTCTGTGTCTGGTCACATGTCCTCACCACCCATTGTTCATAGAATGCAACTGTATGTACCAATTTCTGAACACAGAGCATGGCCTTGGCCTACTGAAAAGCCTCCATGTACGCTTTATGGACTTGCTAATGAACTTCTAATGGTCTCAGCCATTGTTTTTCAAAGAATAAATACAATCTACCGTCATTATTGTTTTTATGGACTGGCTTGACAGCGCAGCTGTTGCCAGACAACTATGTTAGAATCAATGAGAAAGGGTCTTTGGCTCCACCCACATGTTGGAAGCCAAGAATACCGGGTTTGAATGGCCAGAAGTTATGTGCTTGCACCAAAACAACAGCTCCAAAGGTCCACCGATATTCCAGCATGCAATTTGTGCTTCCACGCTTTCTCTGAAGCAGATTGTCACCACCTCGCTGGTACCTGCCTGTGCCCTCTCTTTCTCCCTTTCTATCCAAAAGTTCCAACGGACCACCGATATCCCAGTATGCAAACCGTGCTTCCATTCTTTTTCTGTGGCTGGGTGTCATTGCCTTGCTGGTTCAGTTAGTATTGTTTTCCATGCCAGCACTATCTGTGCTTTCAAATTTGCATGCAGCAGCTTGATCCAGAAAACCATTTTTTCATATTCTTGTAGCACTAGGCATGAGCACTTTACTGCTCACCTTTTTCCTGCATGTTCTACGTGGCCTCAATATTCTCTGCTATCCACATCAAATGAAAAAATTTGTTGATGGTGCTTCATGTGCTGCCTTGGCTGATTCTAAGAGGTGTATATCTCGGTTACTCTCTTCACCTAGCTGCTATCTTCTGTCCTCCACCCATTATGAATGCACATTGGTGTTGGGCTTTAGTGGGTATTACACAGACCTGCTCTTGCTAACAGTGATTTATCGCAGCATTTAACTATATTGATGTCTCTGTGATTAGCTTCCCTGCCCAAAAACAGCTCATACTATGATTTTTTCGTGAACTGTTGCCTTCTCAGTGTTTTTGTTTTGGTCTCTTACCCTTCCAGTGTCCAGTGCACACCCCCGTTCACTATCGTTTTTCACATAATGTGGTCACAAGTACAAAAATGCACATAACTTTGGAGGCTGCACGTTTAAAGGGCTGTCAGTGTTATGTTATGTTGGTTTGTAAAAAGCACACCAATCACCAGAGAGGGTATCCAGTTGCTTGGACAAGGTGTGTAGGTGTTTGGTCCTCAGGTGCTTATATAAAGAGCCAGGTCTTCAGCTTCTTGCGGAACTCAATAAGTAAGGAGGAGGCTCTGATGTGTTGGAGGAGGTCGTTCCATGTCTTGGTTGTGGTGTAGGAGAATGAGCGACCTCCAATTATGCTTTTACGGATGCGCAGCATGTGTGTCAGGACGAGTGAGGTAGTGCAAAGGTGTCTGGTGGGTTGGTGAAAGTGTGTGCGGCTGTGCAGGTATTCTGGTGCTGTGTAGGGTTTTGAATGTGTGCATGAAAAGTATGAATTGGCTGTGCTTGTAAATGGGGAGCCAGTGAGGCTTCCCGAGGTGCAGTGTGATGTGGATGTGGCATGGAAGGTCGAGCATGAGTCTTGTGGCTGCGTTCTGGGTGGTCTGGGAGTCTGTGTATGAGTTGTTTGAAGATTCCAGCATAGAGAGTGTTGCCATAGTCCAGCCTGCTCATGATGAGTGCTTGTGTGACAGTCCGTGTGATGTTCTGAGGCAAACATTTGAAGATCTTTCGCAGCATGCGTAGGATGTGGAAGCAGGAGGTGCACACTGCATTGACTTGAGCCATCATGTAGAGCTTGTCATCTACGATGATCCCTTAATTTCTTCTGTGGTCTGTGAGTGTTGGTCCTAGCTCGATGGCCACCGGGTGGAATCTCATTGGGAGGTCTTGTTGCAAAAGGCCAGTACTTCCATCTTGTCGCAGTTGAGCTTCAGGCATTTGGTTCGCATCCAGTCTGCCACCATGGTCATGCAGTTGGTGAAGTTGGTTCTGGTGGTGTTTGTTTTGTCCATCAGGGAGAGGATGAGTTGGGTGTCATCGGTGTAGGAGATGATGGTGATGTCTTATGATCGGATGATGTTGGTAAGCGGTGTCATGTATATGCTGAAGAGTGAGGCTGAGGGCCAATCCCTGTGGGGGAGCGCATATCAGTTTCTTGGTCTCTGTTGTGAAGGGTGGCAGCCTGTTCCTTTGGGTTCTTCCTGTGAGGGAGGAACAGATCACTTTGAGAGTGGATCCTTGCATGCCAATCACGTGGAGTCTTCTGGTGAGGGTGTTGTGGGAGACAGTGCTGAAGGCCGCAGAGAGATTAAGCAGGATGAGGGCCATTATTTCTCTTCAGTCCAGGATGTTTCGAATGTTGTCGGTGGTCACAATGAGTGCTGTTTCGGAGCTGTAGTTCTGTCTGAATCCTGATTGTATGTTGTCTAGAAGATGGTGAAGTTCGAGGTGAGTTGCGAGTTGTTTATTAATGGCTTTCTCAATCACTTAGGCTGGATTGGGGAGCAGGGAGATGGGTCGGAAGTTGCTCAGCTAGTTCAGGATGGCTGTGGGCTTGTTGAAGAGGGCGTTGATTTCTGAAAGTTTCCACTCATCCGGGAAAGTGGCAGACGTGATGGAGGTCTTGATGATGTGAGTCAGTGTACAACATGTGAAGGATTATCAAGGCATGAAAAGCAATCAGAAGAGAGGTAAGAAAACGGAATTAATAAAGTAACACCAGCTGCCTAGGACTCTATTGGCAAGTAAACATGGTCCTAAAACATACCATGAGCTTGGAGCAAAATTGTTTTTGGGACCAGATTTTAGCAGGGTTCACATTTGGTCATTTTGAAGTGCCTCGAGGAACTCGCGCAGTGAACGCATTGGCACTGTGCAAGCGGTGGCAGAGACAGCAGAAGCAGTGCAGAGAAGCGGAGAAGCGGGAAGCCGCGCGGGACGCCGAGCCGAGCCAAGGCGAGGTGCAGGTCCCCGCTGGACCGCTTATTCTGGGGCACGGAGGCGATATGCCACCATACTATACCACACTCAACCCAACAGCACCAGCAGCAGGCACCAGGTAGCAGGTAGCAGTAAGCGCCTGTGAAGGGGCAAGCGCGGCCGTCATTAGTGGGCGGCTGCGGCAAGAGTGAGCCCTCGGCTGCATCACGGAGGCGGCCCAACTAGGCTTGGGTGCAGCCTGCGATTGTGCCCAGTGAGCCCCGCTTGCCCCCCCTTGGCGTCTCCCTGTACTGCGCCCTCCTTGAGGCTCTCCCACCATCATTCGCCACATAGGCAACCACGGAAAGGAGACAGAAGACAGGGAAGGACTGGGGGACATACGACCTGTTGCCCCCATCGTCCCCGGAATCCAACACAACGTAACGCTCGTGGGCTGGTGCCCCCCTCCCACTTCCGGGACTCGGACCTTGACCAGGTACCCTTCTTCCTACTGGTAGCCGGTGAGTGCGAGCAGGCACCCCGAGGTGCGGAGTGGCAGGGTGTGGAACGGTAAGGGCAAGGGCTGTGCCACGGGGGGCAGAGGGGGCTGATTAGTACATCTCACTTCCTTACCTCCCTGCCGGCCTGCCTTATTTAGGACTGTACTAACGACCCTCCTGCCCACTGGCCTCCGGCCAGCCCCTCTTAGCCCCTCTAAGCCCCTTGAGCATCCCTCCATACAACTTCTTCACAGGACTACTGACACCTCTCCTCCTTTCTGCGGTCTGTGGTCGGGTATAGGTGTCGCAATGTCCCAAAAATGTGCCTGCTTGCCAACATCTAAACAGAACTTCAAGCCCACAGCTGTGGACATGCATACAAACAAGGCTGTTATGGGGGGGGCACCCGATCAGCCCAAGGACCAGCTCAAGGTCGGGAAGTCGTATGGTCTGCGCAGTTGGGTAAGGGCCCAGGACTCCGCCTCTGTAGAGAGCAGCCCAGTGTGGACAAACTTGGATGCCGAAAACATGGATGACGAGACTTCCAAGGGTTTTGAACCTTTCACAGCCACCACGACCTCCACACTCATACACGAGGACGATGAGGCCTCCAAGGGCTCTGAACCTTTCATAGTCACAACGACTCCCATAACCATAAAAGAGGTACGACCAAAGGCTGTCATCGAGACAGGCAAGGACGAAACAGGTCCCGTCCCCCTACTAACGGAAATGGAGCCATCCCACCGGTCTACCACATCTATATTGCCCAAGAGGTGGAAGGAAAGGCCCCAGTCCTGTCACAATTTGGGAGTTTCCCCAGCTCTTCTCGATGCTCATACAACAAATATGTGGCAAACCAGGAAGGGGGCCAGGTCATTGCAACAGCCGGGGGGTTACTGGATGATACTGGCAGTCCGGATAAAAGTCTAACAATTTCGGCTGACAACCTCCACACCCTAAAAAAAGACATGGGAACCGCTGCATTGTTACAGGGCGTAACAACTTACAAGAGCAAGGATGGAACATGTATTACCATAGGCTCATCTATTGAGCCTGAGCTTGAGTCAAGTGGCTCGCTACACAGATCACCATCGCTCCTGCCGTTTGAACTTTCATGCGCACAGGACAACTTGTTAAGGTCAGTCAGCACATCCCTCTCCACTGCCATTAACGCGTTAACATGGCAATCGGAGAAGCTCGAACTACAAATGGACACCCTCCAAGTTATGGCAACAAAAATGGCCGAGATGGCCAAGAAAATCGATAAGTTGGCCGCAATCAGTAGCAACCTAACCCTTCCAACTCCCTCTCCCGAATGTCTGTGCCCATATCTAATTGACAAGCTGGCATCGCTCCCGACTGTACTTTCCTCGCTGGTGGAGGAATTAAAACTCAGCATCAGAACACGCTCAGACCGCGCTAGCCTGGAGATGAGCATAAAGGACCTCACTGTAGTGGCCAGGGACGAAAACACTGAATCTATCCAACTTCACCAATCGCCGACAAGCACAGTAACCCGGCCGCCACCCCCTCATACTCAGAGGGAATGACGGGAGGGAGCAATCACACAGTAGAGCTCGCCCCCTACAACATAGGGGCCACAAGCCCGCTGGAAGTATCTCAGTCTGCCCCGCCAACAACGCGGAGAGAGAAGAAACGTCTTAAAAAACAAAAAAAGCACGCTAAGAGACTATTAACAAGAAACCCTCAGCGAAACCTAACAGCCTTGGAACAAAAAAAAAAAGAAGAAGTAGCAACGCGGGTAATTGAACCGGAAAATAATCAATCCCTTTTCCCCATATTCTGCAAGAATCCCCATATTAAACCTTCAACAGTACCAGCTCTATCGACTACGCACACAATCACTCTGCCCTCAAATGCGGAGGCCGCCACAGGGGGCTTTCCCAGGCAGATGGGGAGTAATATGCCTGGGGACATAGTAACAGTCGGTCTTGACCCAATACTGACCCAGCACTGTTCACCCGCGCCCACAAGCCTAACTCCAAACAACAACAGGGAGGCCAGTGTGGCGGGGGTGGACTTAGGGGGAGGCCCTTCGTTAAGGAATATCGCTACCACCTGGCCCTCAAATCGGGTTCCAAGTTCCATCAGAACCCAGAGTGATATGTGGCATGGGAAAAATTTAACAAAAAGCCCGCGCAACATCAATGGAAAATCAACTTCACAGCCTTATCAGGCCAACGCTGCCCCCATTAGATCAGAACCTACAAGATCACACCAAGGGACTGAATTCGGACTCCCAGGCCTCCCGCAAGTTCCTCAGTTCACGCTGAACCACGCGAACAAAATTCCAACAATACAAAGGCCCCTCGATAATGATGGCATCTTCAGGTCTAACATCAGGTGGAGGTCACTCGGCAAAAACGAGCATGACCCCATTGTACATTTCGAAGGGCAACCTGGACACTCTTAATAGAACAAATATTCTGACACTCCTTGAACACACACAGACATTGTCCCATATTACAAACCGGGACATTGTCAGGGTGCAATTCGTCCCCTCGTCTCTACAATCAGGGAAGGAACAAACTATTGTAACTTGGGCCAACCCGGATATAGCCGAAAGGGTTTACATTGAAAAAGAACAATTCGCAGAATGGGGAATCGATATGCAGAGGCTGGAACAGGAGAAGTATCCATTCATTCTCCAGGCACCCATAAAGAACACGCCCACGGTCAGCATACTGAGGGGGATCCGTCGAGGGGATGGCACCCTCGAACAGGCAAACATGAACATCCAGTGCAGGGTTGATGGTTCATGTGGGGGGAGACAGGTTACTTCCATCCTCAAAACCTTCCCCCCCTTTTGCGCGCCACCCTCCCCAAACTCAGCCTATTGGGGCTGGGTTGCCTCCAACTTGACCGACAAAACTCAGGCCCCCACCAAGTAAGGCGCCTTGGTCATCAAAATTCAGGTCCTCTCCGAGGACAGGGTCAGTCCAGCGCAGATGCCCAGCAGCTAGCATCCAACCATTAAGCATCATGACTTGGAACGTCGCTGGGATGATTACGATTCTGCAAAGCCCATCGGCAATCACATTCCTTGAAGGGGCCGACATAATCTGCGCCCAAGAAACGTGGGCAATCGCATCCTTCCCATTAGCAGGCTATGCAGAATATTTCAAACCTGCAACTAAAGAAAACGTATTTGGGAGACCTTCCGGGGGTATCTCCATATATATTAAGCATGCCCTGAAACTACACTTCACAGAGATAAAGAACCCTTCTGACATGTTCCTAGCTGGCACTCTGAAAGGCCTCTATACGGTTGACGGCCCATTATCAATACTTTTAATTAATGTATACTATAATCCCCACGGGCAGAGCTCCATGGATAAGCTCACTCGGCTGATTACACAGATTGAAACCCTGCTCACACAATTTGCAGCCACGGAACCCATCATTCTTGGGGACTTAAATACGCACAAAATAGGGGAGCAGTCATCTGACGGCAACACCTTTGGGAGTACTGGGAGATTGAACGCCCTTTTTTAGACATATATGTTGGTAACAACTCACTCTTTATCTATAGAGTCCAAGCCAGGGCTAATCCACATACCTACCTATAACAACCGGACTACTAGTATAGACTATATTTTATTAAGTGAGAGGCTACGAAAACACATGCTAAATTATGCAGTGCTCCCATGGAGCGAAAGTGATCATGCCGCCTTATTGCTGCATTTAACCATCACAGCGGAACCCAGTCATACTCTCCGCCCCATTGGAGCATCCAAGGGAGAAGAACAGCACAGGCTCCTTAGAAGAATTGAATGGGGGCAGACGTCAATCAACGAATTTGACTCATGGAAATCGACATGGATCAGCTGGCAGACCGGCCCAAACAATTGGGGTCTCATAGGCGAATGGGACAAACTTGCATATGAACTAGCTTTGTTGCTCCGTGGGAGCACCACCTACAGAAACACAATTAATCTAACATATACCCTGGGTCAAGTTCCAGCGATCAAGCAATCTGCCAAACAACTAAACACCAAACGAAGGGAGTACCAAAAAACTGGGTCAGAGTCCGCCAAAAAGCAACTGAAACTAGCAGCAAAGACCCACTCCCAACAGGTTTGGAAGGCAAAACGAGAAGCCACAGAGGCAAAATGGCTGAAGATCTTTGAGCTGTTGGTGCCGTGGAAGTCTCAAGAATTTTGGCAATATCTAAATAATCTAATTCACGGGACTGCCAACAGAGAGAACCCACTTGATGCGGACATTTGGGTAGCTCATGTGAAAACTCTATATACTGTTAACTTGAACGTATCTTCTCCAAATAGTTCTACAGTACCAGGAGAGGGAATGGTCATTACTACAGCAGAGCTCACCGTATCCCCGGCCGATCTAATCTTTCCAGGCAAGTCTGCAGTCCTCACTGTCCTAAAAAAGATTCGGCATAATGGAGCGCCCAGCCCCAATGGACTGCCCGGCTCCCTCTTCAGGGAGGACACCGACTTTTGGTCCTATAACCTTGCACAGCTATATGCAGAATGTTGGCTCTTGGATGACGTCCCAGATTCTTGGAGGTGCTCTCTGCTGCAACCAATATACAAAAAAGGGCCCAACACCGACCCCAGGAACTACCGGATGATTGCCCTGTTGGACATCGAGGGCAAGGCCTATGAAAGTACACTATTGCAGGAACTAGTCGATTGAATTAGCATCGAAGGTCTTCTGCCCTTTTACCAGACTGGGTTCAGACCAAGGGGCTCTACCATAGATAACATCACTGCCCTGTCATATTTAGTCCAACAAGTGGTGGCCCATCGCTCCCCGCCACTCTTCGCCTGCTTCATTGACTACTCATCAGCCTTTGACGGGGTAGACCGTACCATCCTCTGGCAGAAACTGGCACGCTGGAACATCAGCCCGTCCTTATTACAAGCAATTAGATCGCTGTACTCTCGAACCTGGGTAAGGGTAAAATTTTCCAGGGAGTCTGCCACGGAAAGAATTGCTACAGATCGGGGGCTAAAGCAGGGATGCTTTTTAATTTGTACACCGCAGACATGGGCTGAGCACTGCACGGAGCCACGCTAGCTACCCCTAAGATCGGCCACACAAAGATTCAGCTGATGCAATATGCCGACGACCTGGTTCTTTTGGACCACACCAAAATAGGCCTTGAAAAAGCACTTAGGGGCAGATTTACAAGCCCCTTGCGACACTTTTGCGCCGCCGTTGCGTCACTTTTGTGAACCAGCGGCGGCGTAAAAAAATGGGGCCAATTTACAACGTGACGCATCTAGGGAGATGCGTCACATTGTAAAGCCCTGCGTCACATTATACCTGCGTCAGGTATAATGTATGCAGGGTGGGCGTTCCCACGCATGAAAGCCTCGTAAAAGTGACGCAGTGAAATCTACAAGATTTCACTGCATCACTTCTAGGACACCACTGCGTCAAAATCTTACGCCTGCTTGAAGCAGGCGTAAGGAGTGACGCAGTGTAGTGGGAATAGGCCTCAAAATGCATTGCTGGAGTTGCGTCGTGCTTGCGACACGAGTCCAGCAATGCGTGACTTTTGCCCCAACAGATGCGTCAGACTTTCTGACGCATCTGTAAATCCTTGCGCCATGGTGCGCCGTATTGTAAATACGGCGCATCCATGGTGGGGCAAGGGTGGTGCAGGGAAAGTGACACATCTCTACAGATGCGTCACTTTCTTGTAAATCTGCCCCTTACTGTCCTCTCTGAATATAACGCGAAAAACAAGCTTGTTGCCAAACCAAGCAAGTCCAAAATAGTGATATTCGGCCACTACCCAAAGATAAAACTGGGGAAGTGGAGGTTGGGTCCCCTGATTTAGGACTGTGTACAAACCTATAACTACCTTGGGGCCTAGTTTAGTGAAACGGGTCGCCCACGGGCCCACCTCCACAAACTGCGGCAGAAAGGAAAGATAGTCACCTATGCCCTCTGTAAATTATATGCCATCTTAGACAGTCCAACAGCTACGGCCATTCAAAGAGTATTGAAGACTAAACTACTACCATCCCTTAACTACGCACAACAGGCATTTCCAGGGAAGTTTGCACAGGACTTGGAAAAAATACACTGCACAGTGAATAAAAAGATATTTCGTTTACCAGCCTGTACCAGAAACATCTTGATTCGCCTGGAATTCGAACTTAACCAACAAAAATTTGAAGAATTGGCTGTCCTGACGAAATACTTTTATTTAACAACCGCGGCCCCGGAGAACACCATGAAGGCCGTCAAAAAATTCATTTTCCTACAACCTAGTAACCCTTGGTCCGCCTGCCTTGCCACAGCCAAAGATCTTCTGCAACTTGCCACAGAGAACTGGGACCCTAGCATAATCAACTACGCTACCATCAAAACAACAATAAAAAAGCAACTAGCTTACGCTCCTGCAGTCTGGACATGGAATCCTTGGCAGCCAGAGATTTTCATGAAACTCAAAGTCTCCCTCCCATACTGCTTAGCCACAAGCCCCACCTCACGCAGCCTGTGGGGAGACAAGCTTTACATCGGATCCTAGCAGCCCGGCTACATCCGCTCCCCCTAAAAGAACTATATCCAACTGGGAAAGCTCGGCTGGGTATTACGCAGTGTCGCCTCTGCAATTACAAAAGAGAGTCCCAGGCACACATTTTACTCTGCTGCCCTGCCCTGCGGCTAGTACGCGGAATCCACCTTAGACCAATTCTTCTCCAACTGGGCACCCCCACAGCAAAGGAGGCAGTCCAACAGCTTTACACTCTGGACATTGTGAAGCACATGGCCAACTTTGGGAAATTTGTGTACCATACCCGTATAACATTGAAGGACAAGTCTCCACAGGCTGAGTAAACGTCAGAGCCACCGCCCCGGAGGTCTGGCCTAACCCTGGGCGTCAAATTCCGCTCCGCTCGTGGAATTTGCGGAATTTAGGCAATTTCGCGTTCCGCGGAGAACGCGGAATTGCCAACAATTCCGCGATCCGCGGCGTAGTGGAATTATTTTCTGGTTCGCGCTTTAAAAATGCGTTCTAGCGCGCGCGATAGCGACTTACCGGGATTCCTGCGTTCGCTGACGGGTTTTCCTATCCGTTCGCGTGCGCCACGAGATTTCGGTAGCCGGCCGCGCGATCCCGCAAGAGTTTGCGATCGCGAACACGTCATTCGCCACGCAATCGTGCACCGCGAGAGAGATTGCGATCGCGAACACGTTATTCGCCAAGCCATCGGACAACGCGAGAGTGTGCGATCGCGAACACGTCATTCGCTGTGCCATCGTGCACCGCGAGAGAGATTGCGATCGCGAACACGTCATTCGGGCACGCCATTGGACATCCGGCAGAATGTTGGTAAAGCTTGCGATCCCGAACATGCAAAGTTTTCAATCTGGAGAAGAATAATATCGCGAGCAGCATAAAACCTTCTATAAAATGATGATTTGGATGAAAAAAAAACCTCAGATTGATATTTGGCTGTCCTTTTTTGTCAAATTTTTTTGGGGGGAGAGGGAGGAAGTGCCACAGAGTCTCCTACTTCCTGTTCCTGTCCAGCAGGCTCCTCCCAGTGCTTTGTCCATCTCCTGTTCATTTTTCACTTGGATTTGAGCTGGAAGGATCACTCTTTGTGTCTGCTGCATCATTATCATTGGATTTGAGGATTTTTGGATTTGAGATTTTACAAGTAAGTTGGTGTTGTTTGATTGGGGCATTGCAGTTGCTGCAACTACAATTTTTGTACTTTTCATCATTTTTAAAAATAAATAGTTGTGGGTTGCCAGTAGGCCCAAAGCTAGTCATGGGTGGGTGCATGATGAAACATGATGAAACAACTGTTCCTTTGCTGTGTGATGTATTTATTAATTTCAAACATCATTTAGGGCACATGGATGGCATTGGATTGAATTGCAAAATGTGTATTTTTGGGTGTATTTCAGTTTTTTGGGCTGTGTGTTAAATACATGCCTTAGTTGTGTGTGGTGTGCTGCAGGCCTTGTTTAGCCCTGTGGATTTTCGTTTTTGCATTTTATTGCATTACAGGCAAAGCAGTGTGGTTTAGCATGCAGCCTTTGCCTGGCTATTATAGGCCTGTTTTCAGTACATTGTTTTCCAGGCCTCCTGCTTGTTGCTTGTGATTTGTGAGTGTCCATGTGGCTGGTAGCCATTTCTGGTGGGAGTTATAAGTGTGCTGCTTTTGCCATATAGGCCTGCATGTGTTTCCTTTGTGGCCTAGGCTTCTTGTGGTCCTGGCCATGAGGCTGGTGGCCATTTTGAAGCCAGGCAGTGTGCTTTTTGCCATAGGCCTGCATTGTCTGTCTTCAGTTTCTTGTTGTTGTGGGCCTGGCCATGAGGCTGGCGGCCATTTTGAAGCCAGGCAGTGTGCTTTTTGCCATAGGCCTGCATTGTCTGTCTTCAGTTTCTTGTTGTTGTGGGCCTGGCCATGTGGCTGGTGGCCATTTTGAAGCCCGGTAGTGTGCTTTTATCCATAGGCCTGCAAGCTTGTGGCCTAGTCTGCCAACAGGCCTTTCATCCAGTAGGCGCAGAGGTAGTAAGGGGTGCATGAAACAACTGTTTCTGTGTGTTCTGTTGAATTTAAACATCATTTAGGGCACATGGATGGCATTGGATTGAGTTGCAAAATTTGTATTTTTGGGTGTATTTCAGTTTTTTGGGGTGTGTGTTAAATACATGCCTTAGTTGTGTGTGGTGTGCTGCAGGCCTTGTTTAGCCCTGTGGATTTTCGTTTTTGCATTTTATTGCATTACAGGCAAAGCAGTGTGGTTTAGCATGCAGCCTTTGCCTGGCTATTATAGGCCTGTTTTCAGTACATTGTTTTCCACGCCTCCTGCTTGTTGCTTGTGATTTGTGAGTGTCCATGTGGCTGGTAGCCATTTCTGGTGGGAGTTATAAGTGTGCTGCTTTTGCCATATAGGCCTGCATGTGTTTCCTTTGTGGCCTAGGCTTCTTGTGGTCCTGGCCATGAGGCTGGCGGCCATTTTGAAGCCAGGCAGTGTGCTTTTTGCCATAGGCCTGCATTGTCTGTCTTCAGTTTCTTGTTGTTGTGGGCCTGGCCATGAGGCTGGCGGCCATTTTGAAGCCAGGCAGTGTGCTTTTTGCCATAGGCCTGCATTGTCTGTCTTCAGTTTCTTGTTGTTGTGGGCCTGGCCATGTGGCTGGTGGCCATTTTGAAGCCCGGTAGTGTGCTTTTATCCATAGGCCTGCAAGCTTGTGGCCTAGTCTGCCAACAGGCCTTTCATCCAGTAGGCGCAGAGGTAGTAAGGGGTGCATGAAACAACTGTTTCTGTGTGTTCTGTTGAATTTAAACATCATTTAGGGCACATGGATGGCATTGGATTGAGTTGCAAAATTTGTATTTTTGGGTGTATTTCAGTTTTTTGGGGTGTGTGTTAAATACATGCCTTAGTTGTGTGTGGTGTGCTGCAGGCCTTGTTTAGCCCTGTGGATTTTCGTTTTTGCATTTTATTGCATTACAGGCAAAGCAGTGTGGTTTAGCATGCAGCCTTTGCCTGGCTATTATAGGCCTGTTTTCAGTACATTGTTTTCCACGCCTCCTGCTTGTTGCTTGTGATCTGTGAGTGTCCATGTGGCTGGTAGCCATTTTTGGTGGGAGTTATAAGTGTGCTGCTTTTGCCATATAGGCCTGCATGTGTTTCCTTTGTGGCCTAGGCTTCTTGTGGTCCTGGCCATGAGGCTGGCGGCCATTTTGAAGCCAGGCAGTGTGCTTTTTGCCATAGGCCTGCATTGTCTGTCTTCAGTTTCTTGTTGTTGTGGGCCTGGCCATGAGGCTGGCGGCCATTTTGAAGCCAGGAAGTGTGCTTTTTGCCATAGGCCTGCATTGTCTGTCTTCAGTTTCTTGTTGTTGTGGGCCTGGCCATGTGGCTGGTGGCCATTTTGAAGCCCGGTAGTGTGCTTTTATCCATAGGCCTGCAAGCTTGTGGCCTAGTCTGCCAACAGGCCTTTCATCCAGTAGGCGCAGAGGTAGTCAGGGGTGCATGAAACAACTGTTTCTGTGTGTTCTGTTGAATTTAAACATCATTTAGGGCACATGGATGGCATTGGATTGAATTGCAAAATGTGTATTTTTGGGTGTATTTCAGTTTTTTGGGGTGTGTGTTAAATACATGCCTTAGTTGTGTGTGGTGTGCTGCAGGCCTTGTTTAGCCCTGTGGATTTTCGTTTTAGCATTCTATTGCATTACAGGCAAAGCAGTGTGGTTTAGCATGCAGCCTTTGCCTGGCTATTATAGGCCTGTTTTCAGTACATTGTTTTCCAGGCCTCCTGCTTGTTGCTTGTGATTTGTGAGTGCCATGTGGCTGGTAGCCATTTGTGGTGGGAGTTATAAGTGTGCTGCTTTTGCCATATAGGCCTGCATGTGTTTCCTTTGTGGCCTAGGCTTCTTGTTGTGGTCCTGGCCATGAGGCTGGCGGCCATTTTGAAGCCAGGCAGTGTGCTTTTTGCCATAGGCCTGCATTGTCTGTCTTCAGTTTCTTGTTGTTGTGGGCCTGGCCATGAGGCTGGCGGCCATTTTGAAGCCAGGCAGTGTGCTTTTTGCCATAGGCCTGCATTGTCTGTCTTCAGTTTCTTGTTGTTCTGGGCCTGGCCATGAGGCTGGTGGCCATTTTGAAGCCAGGCAGTGTGCTTTTTGCCATAGGCCTGCATTGTCTGTCTTCAGTTTCTTGTTGTTGTGGGCCTGGCCATGTGGCTGTTGGCCATTTTGAAGCCCGGTAGTGTGCTTTTATCCATAGGCCTGCAAGCTTGTGGCCTAGTCTGCCAACAGGCCTTTCATCCAGTAGGCTCAGAGGTAGTCAGGGGTGCATGAAACAACTGTTTCTGTCTGTTCTGTTGAATTTAAACATCATTTAGGGCACATGGATGGCATTGGATTGAATTGCAAAATGTGTATTTTTGGGTGTATTTCAGTTTTTTGGAGTGTGTGTTAAATACATGCCTTAGTTGTGTGTGGTGTGTTGCAGGCCTTGTTTAGCCCTGTGGATTTTCGTTTTTGCATTTTATTGCATTACAGGCAAAGCAGTGTGGTTTAGCATGCAGCCTTTGCCTGGCTATCATAGGCCTGTTTTCAGTACATTGTTTTCCAGGCCTCCTGCTTGTTGCTTGTGATTTCTGAGTGTCCATGTTGCTGGTGGCCATTTCTGGTGAGAGTTATAAGTGTGCTGCTTTTGCCATTTAGGCCTGCATGGTTTTCCTCTTGGCTTACTGCTTCCATCCATCCCCTTTGCCAGCTGCAGCTCCCTGAATGATGTGATGAGCAAATAATTTAATGCCAAACAGGGTCCACTTCTATTACATTTGTATTTTTGTTGTTGTTCCTCTTCTTTCCTATCCTTCCTGACAGTGTACACAGTATACCATGAAAGCCCTTGTTGACAGTCTCACAAATGGCTACACTAACTTATATATTTTATTTGTTTGTTTGTACTACTAGTAATTGAACCACAACAACAAATGCAACATTTCACTGATGTTCTTCTCCTGGCTTCTTTGCTTTTAGGTGCACAAAAAGACAGAGGAGGAGGTGTCATCATCATCACCCGTTGTACTGCCAGACAGAAGTCCTGCTGCGCACCACGTCACGTCCACGTGTGACCACAGACATCTCTGCAACTTGTGCACCTGCGTCCTGCTGACATCTGAAGAAGATGGCCCCAAAGAAAGGTACCAGGTCCTCCAGTACCAAGAAAGTTGCCAGTGAGAAGAAGAAGGAACAGAAGAAGGAAGTGGCACTTGCCAAGACTGGTGTGCCGGCCGATGTGTTTTTGGTAAAAAAACTTACGCCTGCAGCAGCGGTGTCCGGCGGGGACCAAGCTGGGAGCAGCACCTCCGCATCAGCGGGCCCACCCCAGCAACCTAGGCCCAAGCCCATGAGTGTGACAGAGGTAGCCAGTCTACTAACGACCAGTGATGTTGTAATGTCATTATCGCAAAGTAGTACCCAATCCATGCACTCGCAGGCGGAAACTCAGCAGATAAGTGGGCAACCACAGCCGCAACCACAGCCGCAACCACAACCCCAGCCGCAGCCGCAACCCCAGCCGAAGCCCCAGCCGCAGCCGCAACCACAGCCCCAACCGCAGCCGCAACCACAGCCCCAACCGCAGCCCCAGCCGCAGCCGCAACTGCAGCCGCAACCACAGCCGGAACCACAGCCGGAACCACAGCCCACAATAGTAGTTGTTTCACCTGAAGTAGGGGCAGTTCAGGAAATCGAGCTTTTTGCAGACGAAGAGGAGCAAGCCACTGTTTCAGAAGATCCATTGTCTTCCAGACCCCCAGCAAGGAAAAGGAGGGTTAGTCCATCAACTTCTTCTTCAAGCCCCGCTTCTGATGATCTAGATGCCACTTGGAAGCCACCAGCTCAGTCTGAGAGTGATGCACGCCACAAGACAAAGCTAGTGAAAAGGAAGGTTCCAGAAAGCCTTAGAGTTATGGAGGTAGATGTAGATGAGGGGGGTGATGATGATGAAGAGCCAGTCATCATGAACATCACTCCTGGGCCTGCGGAGATGGAGACCAACATTATTAGACCGTCCAAAATCACTGCGAGGGATGTAGCACGGATACCACCAACACAGGTAACACCAACACGACCTCCAGCTTCCATATTTGCCTTTGCAAAGGCCCGGCAGGGACCTACATCCAGCTCAACCACCACCTCAGTAGGTGGTGGTAATGTAAGTGCACAGAGTCAAATTCCAGGCACACCCTCCAGTTCATCTGGTATTGAAAGTGGCACCTCCAGCAGCACCAGAAAGTTCTCCTCCCCAGTTTGGGACTTCTTTTCGGTTAGCAGTAAGGAGGAGAACATTGCTATATGCTCAATTTGTCGGCAGGCTGTTAGGCGGGGTAAGCTTGGTACAAACTATGGTACCGGAGGACAAACAAGTCATCTCAAAAAACACCACAGTATCAAGTGGGAGGCTCACCTACTTCACTTAGAAAAGAGTAAAACTGGACCCATTGCTGTTGTTGGGGATGAAGAAGTAGGGGAAGATATGATCGCGGTGGAAGGTCAACAAGAGGGAGACATTTCTAGCCCTATCCCCAGCAGTGTAGTGGTAACGCCCACATCCTCAGCAACATCTCAGTGGCACCGTACTAAGAGTCAGCCTGAGACACCAAGGCAACCGGGCACTGCAATGAGCAAAAGTGCGGCGTCGTTGAGCCTAACTGGGTTCAAGAAGAAAGGTGCACCACAAAGGAAAATATTCCAGCCTACCATTGACAGCATGCTTAGGTCGAAGGGGCAGTACCAACGCAACCACCCAACGGCACGGTTGTACAATGCGAAGCTGGCTAAAATGTTAGCGCTGGACCTTCTCCCTTTTTCATTTGTGGAAGGGGTGGGTTTCCTTGAATTTGTGTCAGCCATCTGCCCTAAATGGAAGGTTCCCAGCCGGTCCTATTTCGCCCGAGTTGCTGTTCCAGCACTACATCACGATGTGCTGGAATTGGTTGGACAAGCTTTGCAGCAGAGTTTTGTTCACAAAATCCACCTGACAACAGACATGTGGACCAGTTGCCAAGCCACTGATTACATGTGCATCACTGCACACTGGGTCTCTTTTGTGGGGGTTAGAGAAAAGCTATCTGAAGTAGGTGCTGTTGACACAGCTGAGATTTTTAATGCTTCTCGGAAACATGCAACTGTAGCCATGTTCGCCATGGAGAAATCTCATACTGCTGCAAACATTTTGGAAGAGTTTAACAGCAAGGTCTTTGAATGGCTGCGCCCAAGAGGGCTTAACATTGGTTTTGTTGCCACGCATAATGGCAGTAATGTACTTAAGGCCATGGAGGTTGGTGCCTATTTCAGGGTCCCGTGTTTGGCGCACTGCATTAACATTATAGTTCAAGACTTTCTGAAAAAAGAACCCAAAGTCAGCAACTTACTGACCACCTGCCGCAGAATATGCACTCATTTCAGCCATTCTTTTAAAGCCCGGAAGCAGCTGAGGATCATTCAACGTGACTATAGAATGCCAGTCAAAGCACTCATCCAGGAGGTGGCAACACGTTGGAACTCAACGTATTACATGCTTGACCGTCTGTTTGAGCAGTACAGACCAATCAATGAATATGTCATGCGAAGGGCGGATGCTACTGTGAAAGGCATGACCCTTCAGATGGACCAATGGTGCCTAGTTAAATCTCTTACAGAGATGCTTCTTCCTTTCGAGGTCTTCACACGTGAAGTCAGCAAGGAGGACTGTACTATGGGCCAAGCTATCCCATTGTTGCACATGCTAGAGTAACAGCTGAAGGAGGTGTCTGAAGCGTACATAGGTGTGGAGGAAAAAAAAGAAGCATATGAGTTGATGGAGAGCTTATCATGTCGCTTAACTGAAAATGCAAGGGTGCAAACTAAGATTTTGTCACAAGAACATTACATTTGTGCCACAATTCTGGATCCACGGTACAAATCGGCACTGAACAGTAAGACATTACTCCCTTTTTCAGAAGTGGATGTTGCCCGGTACAAAACTTGGATAGCTGAGGCAGCCAGTAAATTGGAAAAGGAACGGCTGGTAATTAAAGGCCTCAAACCCACAACAAGTACTGCAGCAGGGCAACCGGCGTCAAGTTCAACTTCAGAGCCTGAGGGCAGTGCATTTGGTTCACAGCTGTCACCAACACCAACACTATCGACAACAGCAAGAACCGGATCATCAGCCCCAGTAAAAACGGCACAGGATTGATATTTACAGCAAGGACTTGCTAGGTCCAGTGCTGATGCAAAGACAAAAGAGGCCGAACAAAGTGTAGCACCCCTGAACATTGACCGGATGTCCAGGCCTACCTGGATGACCCAACAGAGGTCTACATTGATCAAAACCCATTGCGGTATTGGTATGGCAAAAGGGGCCAATGGCCAGTGCTCAGCAGGCTGGCGATAAACTATCTGGCTTGCCCTGACGCAAGGGTCTCTTCTGAACATGTTTTCAGTGCTGCTGGTTCCATTGTAACAGTGAAAAGGACCAGTCTCTCACCAAAAAACGTGGAGAGGTTAACCATGATCAAAATGAATCAGCAATTTATACCACCGAATTGCACAATACATGAATCATCGCAGGAAGATGAGGACAGCGGCTCAGGTGACGGAAGTAGCGTGTTAGATGCTGATTACCTACTTCTGGTTGAACCCCCAGAGTTTGAGGACGAGCTATACTTCCCTGACAACTAGGCTTCCACTTCTTACTGTCGTTCTCCCTTATTTACTTTTATTTGTGTGTCTGTCTTTCTGGTTGGAAACTTCAAATCACAACAAATCCATCACCACCGTCTTCGTCTTTTATTGCCATATATGAGTTTCAGCTGTCTGCATTTCAGTCCACTCCTCCGAGTCCTGCTCCTCCATCCTCCTGAATCGACCTATATCTATTGCCTTCAAGCCAGATGATGATTGGATGTAGCATAATCGAAGAAAAACGAAAATCTTGCCTCGTTGAGTCTCTCCAAAAGAAGTGGAACATGATGATGACTACTATAGCTATCCTCCTTTCCGAGCCGATACAGACTGCCCATTAACTGAAGATGAGAAGGAACAGGTAATGAATGATGACATGCATTGGACGCTGACTGAGTGATTTGTGCTGTTGTTGTTTGTAGTGCATGAAGTTAATTCATTGTGTACTATTATCTAATCTACACACTAAAAGTAACTCAATGCAATGTTTGTTTCCATTCTTGTTTTTTAATAACAAATTTCTACTTCTACTGCAGGCCGATCCATTGCATTTTGAATATGGAAAGGGGACTCAATATGTACACTGCACACTGAGTTGGACAACACACCATGATGATGGCCACAGTGACATAATATCTTCGCAGTCACTCAGTACGATCCGAGATGATTGATGGAATAACTCAGGGCGTTTCATGAGTGGCATAAAAGGTAACCAAGTCAACAACAACCACTGCAGACCTACATGTCTGTGTAGTGGTATAGTCGAGTGTGGTGGTATGACTGACAGCAGGGCATTGATTTAGTCACTTAATTTGTAAAATGCTATGTTGCTGTATATCTGCTTTGTCTGCCTCTGTCAAAAAATGTACGCTAAATGGAGGATGGGTCACGGGTGCTGTGGGCCTGCTCTGTCCTGTTGTTGTTGGAGGTTAATGCTGGAAACAGACTAGAGTAGACATGATGTATCCATGCCGCCTCTGAAAGTGTTCTTGTTGCACTCCACCGTAATTTATGCATTTTTTTTCTATTTGATTTTTCAATATCCCTTTTGTTTTCCCATCTACAATTACAGGCCGACCCTTACCCTGTGCTATACTGGGAAAAACAACTCTCACTTACCTTACCAATGAATCTACATCTGCCAGGCAGGCAGTGGCGTCACCCAAGATTGATGGCCGGAGCGTCCATGGAAGGGAGGACCAAGAGGAATGCCGAGATGCAACTCCCCATTTTGACCAGGATAACATACAGTAACAGTATCAACTTTCATCATCTTTTAAATTTGATTCATTTTTTGTCTTCAATCATTACTACTGTGTGTTGTTGTTGTTGTTATGTTTGCTCTCTGCTTATAATTCAATTCATCCCTACAGCTATTTTTGAATTTTCTTTGCTATCTTTAAGCCCGGGCCAGTACAACAGAACAGAAACTGTATGTAATTCGGGTCTCTCGGAGGGCAGACAGGCAAGGCAAATTGCATAATATACTGCTGCCCTGTACTGTCTAATTGTCTAGTAGTAGTTAGCAAGTACTACTTATCATTAACCATCAAGTTATCATCATCATGCATGCATTTCCTTTTTCTCC
The DNA here is from genome assembly GCA_963921515.1 of Calotriton arnoldi. NCBI lineage: Eukaryota > Metazoa > Chordata > Amphibia > Caudata > Salamandridae > Calotriton > Calotriton arnoldi. The sequence continues at coordinate 2,401,233 of CAWUFW010001738.1, read as the reverse complement.
CTTAACAGATTTATGGATATGGTTGTCTGCCAAGATTGTGTTTTGTTGTTGTCCATGCGTACTGTTTTTCTTTGTCAAACCTTTCCCAAAACCCCCCTTCCCAACCATTCATCAAACACTAACCCTCTTCCCCGGGCTGTGTGACTTATTGAGGTGTGACTAAATTAAATGTACACCAATAATTTATCACACGCTTGCTGGGGCGGATGTGGCAAAAGCAACACTAATTCAATTTCAAGGCAGGGCGAGGATCTTCTTCTGCTTGCCCACCCATGAGCAGTATATTTGCGAGATAATTTTTTTACCAAAGGAACCTAATCCATCAGCATTAATTGCCGGCATCGATTGGATCTGTTGTCATCCTCCTACACAGCACTAATGGTTACGCTTGTGTCGAGTGTACTGTAGGCCTAGTCGAGTGACTTGACACAGCTAGAATTTGTAACTCTATGTACTAGGTTATCCCCGCCACCATTATGTTTTATTGTATTTTGGCATATTATTGTTTGGCAGTAAGTTCTGTACTGTACTTCGTTCTACTACTCCTCCCACAGTCTCTCTCAGGCGACTGACTGTCTCATTTTCTTTTTTTTGCAAATGCTACTGCCAGGGTCTACTACTACTACCACCATAACCATGGCATGTTGGGAAAGAAAACCATCATCACCATGCAGCCATCGCCGTGCCCAAGTTAAACATCAAGCACAGGTAAGAGAAGAAGTTTGGGGGAGGCATAATTAATAATGGAAATTTTTTCATTAATTCTATTTCATACACCCCTTTGAGTCCAGTTGCAGAATGCATAGACTAGGAGGAGAGACTGACAGTACTAGTAGGACAAGTCCCTCAGTGAGGGGTACCGCATCTATCTGTTTGTGTCTTAGTAACTCAGCCAATTATTTAAATCAAACACTGGCTGTGGCCCTGCACCAGCAAGGAAACAGTGTGACGTAAAACAGTAACCCCACCCACAAAACATTAACAACATCGTATATAAAGTATAAATATATAATTTAATCCCCTAACAAAAATAAACTATGTAAAAAAAATCCCACAACACCTGACCCACCCCTCTCCCTAACCCCAACCAATGTCCATTGCCCAGAACGAAAAATTCCAACAAATGAAATGTCCAATTGTCCAAAAGTGGAAACCCCAACGCCTGATTCCCACCAACCAAAATAAGCAATAAAAAAGGGGCAATAAACGGGGTCTTCATCAGCGGGCTCGCCTCTCCAGGACACAAATGCGCTCCTCTAGACGGGCCACGCGGCGCTTCAGTGCGCGGCAATTGCATCCACAGGGGGGGGCTGCAGTGCTTAATGTAGTATGGCGGAGGGCGGCTGCCAGACGGTGGCGCCGTAACACTGGAGGGGGGTGGCTGGGGCCCGGGGCATTGGAGGAGGCTGCAGCTGCTGCTGCCTCCTCCTCCTCCTCCTCTAGAACCACCAGCCGCCGGTATTCAGTTTGTATGGCCTCCAGCTTCCGGCGCCGGGCCTTGGCTGGCAACTCCTTCCTGTCTACTTTCACTTTGGAAGGAGTAGCTATATCAAGAAGAAAAAACAAGACTATTGTAAAATATACTCTTAGCAAAGCAGTAAGACAAATTAATTCTACACATAGTGGCACAGTAGCACTAGCAAGCACAGTACATAACATTTGTGGTATGTATCTATCCTCCCACTACCTCGGCCTCTAACATTTGTGGTAGTTTCAGGCATTCCACCACCCATGCATCTGATTCCTATCAGACACCTATGCATGCATCCCACGTATCCTTCTCTGCCAGTCATAAATATTAAATCTCGCCCGTCCTTCCTCCTTCCACCCTTCTTTCCCTTTTCGTTCAACCCATCCATCAAGGTCATCTGATCTGACTTTTAGTCTTCTCCATAAAACTTTCACAGCTGAGTTGAAGTCCGATAGAAGAGGCCATTGGTTACTCAACAGTACACTCCCGTCGCTAATGCTATTGCTAATGCTAAGTAAAGGGTGTCTTCTTCAACCGTTCACAACAACTTCTTACTTAAGTCTCAACAGTACAGTATACATTACACCCTTGCAGCGAGTGTAAAGTCAATAAGTAAGGATTAGGAATATAACTTACCACCGCACGCCACTGCTGCTGGCTCACCCCCTGCAGCTCCTCCTGCAACTGCAGCATCTCCTGCACCCTCAGCGGCCGCGTCACCTTCGCCGCTGGCCCCGGTACTGGTGGTCGGTAGTACGCCTAGAAAAAACATTACACATTTTTCAGATGCCATATACACCTCCCCCTATTTTTCACTAGCAAGATTGAAAAAAAAGTTAATATATACATAATACATATACAACATAAATCACTAGTACAAATCAGGTAGTAGAGTAGACACTAGTAGTGTTATATGGTCCCTAGGGTCATTCTAGTCTTTGCTAAGTTACCCCGATCCATGCAACCATTTTAGCTTTGTGTCTTTTATTTTTGCGCAAGTTACCTCGCAGCTTGTTGTGTAAGACGCCTTTGAGCCCACATGAGCTCATACTGCTACTGTCTGGGCGCTGCGTACAAAGTCGAAAAACAAGCCACTTTGTTTTGGAGTTCCGGTATTAGTCCATATTGCTTATCCATAAAAATACTACACTTTTTGGCACGACTGAGAAATGCTTGCACTATACTAACGCGCACCATTTTTCTCATAACAGACGGAAGAATCCCTTATACGAACCAGAGCTTTGCAGAGCTTATGATGTAACCAGTACTAGGTTCTTCTAAGGTGAGGGGTCCCCAGAATTCACTCAGATCTCCATTTATAATTTTATATAAACTATATTCCTACCAAGGGGAGGGTGGTTCTTCCACCACTGTTCAGTTATCATGATTTAGCCTTTTGTCTTCTATGGACTTGTAGTTGTAAGTGTAACTAAGTGTAACAATGTTTATTGTTTTAATCTTATGCATTTTGCTGTTGCTGCTGCATTATAGAACAACGTACAGAGCTTGTCAGTTGAAAATAAACCTTTTGAACTTACATAGACTCGGTGGTATTTGGTGTGGACTTACACGAGTGAGTGAGCGAAAGGGTGTGCATTGCTTCCGCGACAGAGGTCGGGAGTGTTATGTTCTGGGTTGTCTACTCATTGGGTATCTTGGGGGGTTTCGGAGAGCTAATGAGACACTATAACTAGTCGGTCAGGGGATTGTGGTGGCTTCTGATTGAGGTGTGAGGAAGGTCCAACCTCCCATCACCAACGTCCTATTTTCTTGTGCAAAGTTCTGTAAGTGCAGAATCCCTACAACAGTAGTAGTATGTCCTATCAAAAATAGTAAAATCTGGTTGGGCATTTTCTTGGTGGGAATTGTCGAAAAGCCTCAAGATTAAGAAGACTAGAAGTAGTAGAAGAGGACAACCCAAAGGACTGGACTCAATGGCTAGAGCTATTGGTGAATCTGAGTTTTATTTAAAATATTTTAAATAAAGAGTGGCTAACTGGGCAAGCTTAGCTACAGACAGACTAATAGTAGTAGTACAAAGAGTCATAGCAGATGCAGTTAGAGGCAGGGATAACAAGAATTTCCTCTCCTCCCAAGACCCGCTAAAGAAACTGTTGTTCGTGCCTTGATTTTGTCCCGCCTGGACTATGCCAACGCACTTTATGTGGGCATCCCTGGCTACCTCTTGAATAAAATGCAGGTAGTTCAAAACTCTGCTGCCAGACTACTGCTGGGTTTGTCTGGCAGGTGTAGTGTGCGCGCTCATTTGCGCTTCTTGCACTGGCTCCCAGTGGAGTCCCGAATAAAATTTAAAACTTTGGCCATTGCCCATAGGGCTCTCTATGGCCTGGGACCTATCTATCTACAGAAGAGATTCGCTTTTTACAACCCAGTAAGACAGCTGCGTTCCTCCTCTCAACTTCTGATGCAGACCCCTAGGTTCAACCGCCAAAGGCTTGGTGGGAGCTCCTTTGTGCGGAAAGCTGCTTTGGCATGGAATGCTCTGCCCCTGGAGCTGCGCGGCATCCAGGACCCGGTGATCTTTAAGAAAAAGTTAAAAACCCTTCTCTTCTAGCTGATGCTCTGACCTATGTTTCTTCTTTCAAGTACGCGCCGGGACACTCTGCCGAGTATCTGTGCGAGTTATAAATATATATAACATAACATAACATAACATAACATAACATTTAGAAACAGATAGTATAGATTGAAGAAGAATTTGTAAAAAATAGAATTAGGATACCGAAATAATAGTTCGGAAAAAATAAGGTGCAGGAAAAGTTAGGGAAATATAATTATTAATATTAACCACTGGAGGACTTACTGGGGCCAGCAGCAGAGCCCTCGGTAGAGGAGCGGTCCTGGCCCTGGGAGGCATCTTGATGATCTTGTTCCGCCGCCTGTGACCCCGTCTTCTTGCCCCTGGGTGCTGATCATGTAAGATTTCATAAAGAAAGAGACAAAAATTAAAGTTTGGTGTGAAACAAATAAAATATTTTAAAATACGCTCCAAAAACATTTTTGTGAACAACAATTGCAATAAAATTGACCTATCTAATCTGATCGACTAGTAGTATTGCGAGATTCACGGACCATCTAGTAAGCCTAAGTACCACCTGACCTAGCCCACCTATTCCAATTCAGACGGGCCAATTGTTCAGTAAGTCTGCATTTCCATTTATTTTAGTCCTCAAAAATGCATAGATGGAGGACACATGCATACATTTTTGCATACACCAAATTGTTGGCTGGTTGCTGCTGATGTTCTGCTAGTGATGATATAAGCCTATTAACACTCACTAAACAAACTACAAAAGGTTCTACTAAGGACTGGGGTAAGCAGCACTCAGCAGCACGTGACGTGACAGAGTATGCGTCACGCACACCACTTAAAAATTACCAACTAATAAGTAACTAAACCTATCAATCCACCACTATCCCTTCTTAGTGGCAGGAGGACAAAGGAAGGACTAGAGTCTCTCTAGCATTACCTAACTTAAGTTCTCTAAAGTAAACTCTTACATAATCATCAGGCCAAGCGAGCGCAAAGTTGCAAACAAGTAAGTTTAGTAGCGCCGAGCGCCTGTGTCATAACAATCACAGAATATTTCTAAACGTAATTTACCTGCAATGTAAGCAGCAGCATTCTTGCTGGTCGGAAAAAAAAATATTCGCAATATATAACACAGAGCAGAAGAACACAAAGTAGTAATATTAAATAGCTACTCACCAAGCCCCGGGACCTCCACTCCTAGCAGGTCCAGCAGGTCCTGCTCCCGGTCCAGAATATCGGACCACCGGTGCGTCAGCTGATTATTGGTGCGCCGGACACCAGAGCAGCGAAACACTGCCCGACGCACCTTGCCCCACCGCTGCCGACGCTCCCGGAGCCCGTACCCGGACCCAGGCCTGCCGCCTGCTGCCAGGGTTAAGGGGTGGTGGCGCTGAACAAAAAAAAACAGTGCGGCCACCTCCGCCTCACCGAATAAGGCCCGTGCCTGCACCCTTTTTTGGTGCCGCCTTCCGCAAGGAAGGCGGTCGCGGCTCTGGCTACGAGCCCTGTGGCCCTTTGCCATGGTTCTGGGTAGGAGGGGGGGGCGGAAAAGAAAAGGTAGGAATTAAAAAAGTAAGTAAAAGAAATTAAAAAGCAGGTAATAGAAAAAGAGTGAAAAAGTAGTGAAAAACACACAAAAAGTAGAAAAAAACTCAAAATATAGAATCAGGAAAATAGAGAGATAGATAATAAATAAAAAAGATTAAAAAAAAGTTTCCAGAAACAAAGGATTGAAAAGATAGAGGGAGGATTGAAAAGCAGGCCCAGAACCATAGCAATAGAGTGAAAAACAAGATGGCCGCGCCCATTGCGACCGCATGGGCAAGTTTGCCCGATATTTCCCCCCCGAGCACGCAAAAAGCGTCGCGAACACGTAATGTGCGTTCCCGAATAGGAAATACTTATCGCGAACGGGCGGGAGCATGCAATACGCGACCCAGAACTGGAAATAAGCATCGCGAGCGGGTGGGAGCATGCAATACGCGACCCGGAACAGGAAATAACCATCGCGAGCGGGCGGGACAAGTGAAAAACAAGATGGTAGCGCCCATTAGCGACCGCATGGGCAAGTTAGCGATATATTTCCCCGCGAGCACGCAAAAACACATCGCGAACGGGCGGGACAAGCAATTCCGCGTCTTTGCGGAATTTCTACGTGCTCGCGGAGATTTTCAACAATTTCGCGGAGATTTGCATAACGCGACTACACAAATTCCGCCCACCCTTAGTCTGGCCACCACCGAACAACTGACTCACCTTGGGGCTCTTTTCAGCCTTAAAATCCTGTCTCTATGCTGCACGTTTTAATAAAAGGACAAAAAAAAGAAGAAAAAAAACCTACTGATTTTAACAACGTCCTGCACATATATTTATTTTTTGACCCCCAAAAGTTTTTCATATTGTATTTTGTAATGGTTTTAAGTAACCACACAAATAAAGAATTCATTCATTTGGTATTACAGATATTACAGCGGGTAGATCCCTGCACCAGTGCATTATTGCCATGAGTTAGAGCTTATATGCATCCCATGGTTATCAAGTAACTGAGTTTTACCTCCCACTTGCACAGCTGCCTTTATTCTGCTCACACTGTCTCACGCACACCATGCTCGAGATCTGTGGAAGTGTCTGTGGCCAAAGAAATATCTCTAAGCATTCCTATACCAATGCTTATCCCTATTTTCATAATATTCTAAATCTTTATTCATATGTGAATTTTATTTTACATTATCCTGATTTTTGCTTTTTCTGAAGCATGTTTACCAAAAAGCAATGGAATTTCAGTATGTAAACAATGTACTTCTTTAACTGGACATCTATCTTTGTTACATGCAGAATGAACAGATTATGTGACTCGTACAGTGAAGCTGCAGTCACATAAATAAAAAAATGATGAAGACATCTTTAAATCACTGTGAAAAAAACACCTGGGAAGTAACTGCCTAACCATAAGCATAAAGCCTTCTGCCTCTCCCCAAAATTGTTTGTGATCTTGTGGTGCTGGCCTGTTGCCTGTTTCTCCAGCCTCAATTAAATCACAATGGGTTCTGACATATTACTTGTGTCTGGAGCCCCACTTTAATGCTATTGGGTTTACCAGCACTGCACAAATCACTACTAGTGATGCTTTTGATCACTCACCACAGGTTCACCATCACTATCCATCTCCTAATGTGTTGGTCACTGCATTCTCTCTATGGCTACTCATCACATTCTCACCACCACAGACCAGCCTCACCATCTCTACTCACCGCAGTCTCACATCTTGTCACATCATTCACCAACAACCTCACCCTAACTATGAATCACACTTGTGCATCACTCACCACATTCTCACCATCACTCACCAGTATCACCATCACTACCTACCACACTCTCATATTACTCAACAGCCTCACCATAGCTGCCCATCACATTACTGTAACACTCCACACAGTCTTACCACTGCTACCAATCACATTCTTACATCACTAATCACAGCCTCACCATCACTATCCTTCACAATCGCTTCACTCGCCACAATTTCACCACAATACCTATCATACTTTCAAAGGGTTTACTATTGTTATCTTTTACTCTGCAGTGTTACCATCACTACCATCACAAACAACGCACATCCCAGCTTGATGTTTACTACAGTTGACAATCTCACACCACTCACCAGAGCCTCCCCTTAGCTATCAGTAACAATATCATTTCAGTCATCAGTCTCATCATTGGTAATTTCTCTAAAATCACTTGGTTCACCAACACTATCTACCCATCATATCCTTTCATCGCTCACCATTCTCACCATTGCCACCCTTCAGTCTCACATCACTCATCATTTTCACCATTATTCTCTGAAGTTACTCACCAAGGTCTCACCATTGCTGTTTTTGTGCGGAGCACCAGCTGGCAGAGAGATATTATAGTACTGTTGTATAACTGTTCGAGAACAGTGGCTTGCCCTGGTGGTTTCAAGTGGCACAATAAAGTTGAATTGTTGCTGCAAAGCTGTGAAATGCACCCCCACTGACCCAATGAAGTTGCATAGTTGTTCTGATCTGCACCCCAATAACAGACGCTACTGTGCTGTTGTAGGTGTAGTTGAGGTAAGCTGCAACCGTTTGACTAAGACTGCATTTCTGCTATTTCTTAGCATCATACATTACAGAGGCTGTTATAGGTCAAATTAATCGTACCCAATTTACCAACCTTTGAGAGTGTAAAAAGTTGAATCCGGATTTGCTCTTGTCACCTGTTGCTCATTGCTTTATCCGGCATTGAGACCACCGAGCTATCCTTCCAACATTAGCTGCAGTGTTGCTCTGCTGTTCTGAAAGCTGGTTGAAAGAGGTTGGCAGTAAGCTGCTGCTGCCAGTCGCTTTTGTTTTGCACTGCTACTATTTTAAAACTGTTATCATTTTAAATCTGACCCACAAATCGATTACGATCTTTTTATCCTTTTACTGGAGCTCGTTGATTAACTGTTGATTAACTGTGACCTTTTATATATTAACTTAGGAAACTCATACGATCTTTTAAACCTTTTACTTAACTGAAAGCGCGTTGTTTTACTGTGATTATTGTCATTTCGTTTGCACTAAAGCACTTTCAGGCCATTCCCGCCCCGGTCCACTGCAGCTTCTTGCTGATTGAGTGGAGGGCGTCACGTGTAGATCACTATCCTGTCGGCAGAGCACTTCCGCCTGAGAGAGGGCGGAGTTACTCTCCCGGCTGTTCCCTATTTAGCGCTATGTGCCAGCGTGCGCGCAGCGGACGCGCGCAGCGGGCGCGCCTAAGGCAAGCCCGTCTGCGCCCGTCCGTGCCCGGCCGGGTCCAGGGGCCAGGACTCCTGCTCCAACTAACCTGGTGCCGGCAAATATACGGACCTACTCCAGAGACGCAATGTTGGCTTTTGCTAACTTTTCCTCCCCAATGCTCAGCGCCTGTACAAAGATGTCTCCAGAACTTGCAGAAGGGCCATTCTCCTGCCTAAACTGCAAGTGGTGCAGCCTACCTAAGGCTGAGATGCCTCATATTGACACAGGGGATCGTGCTAAACTTAAATGTTTATACATGAATGCCAGATCAGTGCCCAAACATTCTTTTGAAATTTGGGACACTATTAATGAGTCTCACCCCGATATGGTTTTTATCACTGAAACCTGGCTGGGAGATAACAACGGCCCGACATTGCCCATTCCCTACCTCGAGAGTATAAAATCCTGAGACAAGACAGGCAGGGGAGAAAGGGTGGGGGACTTTCCATCTTATTTAAAGACCACCTAACCTGCTTACAGTTCTCTGTAGCACAGCTAGGGGAGCATGAAATACTCCCATTTCAAGTATCCAGAGGTAACCACATCATACTGGGAGGAGCTGTAATCTACAATCTCCCGGGCTACCATGTCAAATTAAGTGCGAAGTTACTCACACAGCTATTCCCCGCCTGTCTAAAGTACAGACATTTTCTAATTGTGGGAGATTTTAACGTGCACTTTGAAAAGTTAGATCACACGGAGGTTACCCACCTACATAATGACATGCAGATTCTCCAACTCAAACAATGGATTGAGGAACCCACTCATTCTGCAGGCCACACCCTGGATCTTCTATTCTCCAATATAGCGTCCATCACTATTGAGGAGATTAAAGCTGTCACTTGGACTGATCACTCTCTCATCACCTTTTCATTCACACAATCTGCAGCCTCTACTGTAGCTTATACACCAACACATGAATATTATCGAGTTTGGAAATCAATTACGCCCGACCTCTTCCGACTCCATTTCTTCCCTAACAGCCTGGAGGCGTTAGGTTTACTCCCCACGGATGTGGGAGCAGCATGTCTTGAAAAAGAAATCTACAACTCCTTAGATCATTGCGCCCCCAAACGTAGGTCTAAGCCTACGGAAAGACGCGGATCAGAAAAATGGTATTCGACTGAACTTAAAGCACTTAAAAAGCAATGTAAAACACTGGAACATAACTGGAGAATGTCCAGATCTGAGACGGACAAACTTTCATTCAAATCTATGCTCAGGAAATACCACAAGGCCATCAAAGGAGCGAAACGTACTTACTTCGCGCACAGAATAACCGAAAGCAAGAATTCAGCGAAAGAATTGTATAAAATTATACACGACTTATGCAAACCCGCATGCATATCGCAAACTCTACATCCCTCCCCTGACTGCTGTGAAATGATCAGTGACTTTTTTATAGACAAAATAAATTCCATCTACTCATCTTTTAACACAACTGCCCCAACTGACTCCAACAGCTGGATAAACACGGACCCTCTTCCTAATACCATAGCACAGTTGGGCAGTTTTGTTCCTTTCTCCCAAGATGAAGTAGCCAAAACTATGGGGGAAGTCAAATCTGGCTCTCCCCTAGACCCCTGCCCTCACTTCATCTTCTCACAAATCATCCCCATCCTCTGCCCCTATGTTATGGAGGTCTTCAATAGATCACTTGAGACAGCAGCCTTCCCGGAGGCCTGGAAACATGCAATAGTCACTACCTTGCTTGAAAAAGCAGGTGTAGATGTGACGAATCCAGCAAACTATAGGCCAATATCCCTACTCCCATTTCTCTCCAAAGTAATGGAGAAATTGGTCAACAGACAGCTGTCTGTCTATCTGGAATCAAATGGCCTTCTGGACCCATCTCAAACAGGCTTCAGGGCCACAAATAGCACTGAGACGACCCTGCTGGCCGTGTTTGACAATATAAGAGCACTTCTGGATCAGGGCAAGGTAGTTGCCCTGATCCTATTGGACCTGTCGGCGGCTTTCGACACGGTCTCCCATCAGCTCTTACTTCGTAACCTCCACGGAAAAGGGATACATGCCAAAGCACTTCAATGCTCAATTCATTCCTCAGCAACAGGAAACAAACAGTACAACTGGGCGCTTTTTCCTCCAAACCAAAAATTTTGAGCTGTGGTGTCCCTCAGGGAGCTTCTCTCAGCCCCACCCTTTTCAATGCCTACGTTTCACCACTGGCAAAAATTGGCTCTAAATGGGGCTTCGATATTTGCTCATATGCGGACGACACGCAATTAACAATAGCCATTGGTGATGACCACGAGAGCACAAGGACCAAGCTTAACGACTGCCTTACTGAAATGGCAGCCTGGATGTCCGACCACTATCTCAAGCTTAATGCGGACAAATCTGAGATCCTGCTTTTTGGTGGAGCCCACCACATTTGGGACGCTTCATGGTGGCCCCACTCTTTAGGACACGCTCCAGAGCCCAAGAGGTGTGCTAAGAACTTGGGCGTCCTCATGGATGACAAACTATCCATGCAGGATCACGTACGGGCCCTCTGCAGGATAAGTTTCGCTTTACTAAAACTTCTAAAAAGGATTTTTCCCTGGATCCCTTTGGAAGATAGGAGGACAGTCACCCAAGCATTGCTTGTTAGCAGAATGGACTACGGAAATGCCCTGTTTGTGGGCATGCCAGACTACCTTTTTAAACGTCTCCAGCTGGTACAAAACGCTGCAGCTAAATTGGTCTGCAACAAGGGCAGGCTAAGCTCAGCTACTGAATGCCTGAAACAACTTCATTGGTTGCCGGTGCGCCAAAGAGCACGATTCAAGCTCCTGGGGCATACTTTTAAGGCACTACACCGCATCGGTCCCAAAACTCTCCAAGATAAAATCCAATTCTACACCCCTCCCAGATGCTTACGGTCACAGCATCTTGCGCTTGCAGAATCAAAAAGGATCAAAAAGGCTAAAATCGGGGGACGCACCTTTTCACACCTCGCGGCCTTACACTGGAACGGGCTGCCAGTCGAACTTCGGCTCATCAATGATTATAACATCTTCAGGAAAAAATTAAAAACACATTTATTTCCCACCTAAGCAGATCCTCAGTTCATCCTGTCCATCTTCTCAGCACCAGATCTCGCCTCCTCAGCGCCGTGATATCCCTTTGGGATGAATGTAGCGCTATATAAATAAATAAATAAATAAATAAATAAAAGCTATTAAAATGATTTGATCCTCTCTTCCACAGTGAATTTGTAATGCTACTGTGAGTACCACCTGATGAGACAGTATGATGGTGAATCTGGACTCTACATCAGTTCGTGTGCCTTCTCCCAGTTTCACCTCACACACTAAGGGGCCGATTCCGATTTGGGCCGGAAAACATACTGACCGACTCGGTACGGGAATTTAGTCCGACCGACACGTACCGGCGCCGCCCGACCTGCGTAGTACGATGAAATGCATGTGAATCACGACCGACTCGTACGGAACACAAGCCGAACGACCGCACCGCACGGAAACAAGCTATCCGGCCGGGAAACCACGCGAATCGAACCGACCGACACACACCAGGAATGAACCCGACCGAAACGTACCCACGAAATCCGACCCGCGCAGTACGATGCAATGCGTGGAAAACCAGACTGAGTCTCACGGAGCCCAAGCCGTACGACCGACACGCATACAAAACCCAGCCGAAGCAACCCAATACTCCGCGACCGACGCGTACGCCGCACATGAAACCTAGCAGAAACACAGCGTGAACGACTCGGAGAAGCTCGCACGAGACAACTGCAGCGTCCTACTCGGTTAGAAGAACGTCTCCTACATGCACAAAAAATACAAAGGGAAAAATACAAAAAAAAGGGCCAAACAAGCAATGACAAAGCCAATAAATACTGGGGGGGACAACATGGAACAAAGACACACCCACAACTCCACCCATATAAAGGCCACAAATCCCTACCATGATCCTTTGCAAATTCAACTGACCTGCCATCACAGAACACAATCAGACAGCAACCACAGACACACTAACAGCTCATCCATCACACAAGCCACACACCATTAGCACCTCAACAAATAGCACCCTCACATACACCCAGCAAAACCGACACTCACACACCCTCACTTGCACACACACACACATCAATCACCACCACCACCCATCACCATGCCCCCAAAGAAGAATCCAAAGTTCCTAGACAGTGAATTGGAAGTCCTGGTAGATGAGATCCTCAGGGTAGAGCCACAGTTGTTTGGTACATTGTTCCAACAGACCCCCATGTCGCAGAAAACCAAGATGTGGGAGAGGATCGTCGACAGGGTGAACGCACAATCACCATGTTTGCGCATAAAGGAAGACATCCAGAACAGGTGGTATGATGTGCGCAGGAGGGTCAAGGACCTACTAAAGAAGGATTACATCTTGAGTCAGCGCACCGGCAGTGGCCCTCCTGCCAAACCAGTATACCTCAGGCCCTGGGAGGAGAAGGTGTGGGCCATCCTACCACCAGTGAGCATATATGGACTATCAAACATCCCAGAGCCTGGTGAGTACACAACCAATATACACAATATTGTGTGACAATATACACACATCACTGTCAAGGGGATAGTCAAACCATGCACCCTTAGCAAATCCACAGCAACCAAAAGATAATCATCCCAAGATGTGTATGTTAGTCAGAGAAACACAATACCTGCCATCTCATAGTGATATGTAACTGTGTCATGACATGTACAAACCTAACAACAAATAGAGCAAGGCAGTGGCACAAATATAACAAACAAACACAGTCAGATATGTTGCCACCACTAGAACACCACCTCACAGGGAAGCTCACTGAAAGTAAGGAATTCTGTGTATGCTGGTGAAGTGAGTGTAGCCAGTAGCATGATGGGAGTTGTAGTCACAGATATTGGTCACCCTCACAATTGGCCCATCAACACCACCCTGAACCATGCTCACATCACAGGGAGTGGAAAAGAACTGACAAGATGGCTGACACTGGGTACTGCTGTGGGGAGCACAAGGCCCTGCTGGGAACTGTGCAACAACCAACAGAAGGACACCACTGACTGACATCCTGAAAGCCAACTTGCACTCCCTGCAATGGAAGCATGTTCCATGGTGGGATATCTGGCTGGGTGGGAAGGAGGACTGACAGCTCTGACCATAGTTACCAGCAGCTTTACTCACACACCCCCTTAACACAAACTCCACACAACTCACCTGGGAGAATGCATTGCCTCACACTCTAATTAAATATCCCACAAAGAACCACACTACCACACTGGGTTATGCTGTGTGAAGCACAGGGACACTTTTGGGACTTGTAGCCAAACAAACGCCAGGACAACACTGTCAGCCATCCTGTCAGCACAGGCACACTACCCCACAGGGAAGCAGAGTCAAAAGGAAGGAAGTATGGGCATGCTGGGAAGGGGGGTGTAGGCAATAGCATGATGGGAGTGGTAGTCACAGCTCAACATCCCCCACCCACATGGCCCAGCAAGCTCACACTGAAGCATGCACACCTCACAGGGAGTGGAAAAGAACTGACAAGATGGCTGAAACTGGGTACTGCTGTGTGGAGCACAAGGCCCTGCTGGGAACTGGGCACCAACAAACAACAGGACCACACTGTCAGCCATCTTGCCATTGCTGTCACACTCACACACAGTGAAGTCCACTCAAAAGGAAGGAAGTATGGGCATGCTGGGAAGGGGGGTGTCGGCAATAGCATGATGGGAGTGGTAGTCACAGCTCAACATCCCCCACCCACATGGCCCGGCAAGCTCACACTGAAGCATGCACACCTCACAGGGAGTGGAAAAGAACTGACAAGATGGCTGAAACTGGGTACTGCTGTGTGGAGCACAAGGCCCTGCTGGGAACTGGGCACCAACAAACAACAGGACCACACTGTCAGCCATCTTGTCATTGCTGTCACACTCACACACAGTGAAGTCCACTCAAAAGGAAGGAAGTATGGGCATGCTGGGAAGGGGGGTGTAGGCAATAGCATGATGGGAGTGGTAGTCACAGATATTGGTCACCCTCACAATTGGCCCATCAACACCACTCTGAACCATGCTCACATCACAGGGAGTTGAAAGGAACTGACAAGATGGCTGACACTGGGTACTGCTGTGTGGAGCACAAGGCCCTGCTGGGAACTGTGCAACAACCAACAGCAGGACACCACTGACTGACATCCTGAAAGCCAACTTGTACTCCCTTCAATGGAAGCACGTTCCATGGTGGGATATCTGGCTGGGTGGGAAGGAGGACTGACAGCTCTGACCACATTTACAAGCAGCTTTTCTCACACACCCCCTTAACACAAACTCCAAATAACTCACCTGGGAGAATGCAATGCCTCACACTCTAATTAAATATCCCACAAAGAACCACCACCCTGGGTTATGCTGTGTTAAGCACAGGGACACTCTTGGGACTTGTAGCCAAACAAACGCCAGGACAACACTGTCAGCCATCCTTTCAGCACAGGCACACTACCCCACAGGGAAGCTGAGTTAAAAGGAAGGAAGTATGTGCATGCTGGGAAGGGGGGTGTAGGCAATAGCATGATGGGAGTGGTAGTCACAGCTCAACATCCCCCACCCACATGGCCCAGCAAGCTCACACTGAAGCATGCACACCTCACAGGGAGTGAAAAGCCACTTCTAAGATGTCTGACAATGGTCCTCTGTCGTGGGAGTACCAGGCCCTGCTGGGAACTGGGCACCAACCAACAGCAGGACACCACTGACTGACATCCTGAGAGTCAACCTGAACCCACTGCAAGGGTGGCATGCTTCATGGTGGGATAACTGGGCTGGGGGAGAAGGAGGGCCGGATGTCCACCAAATACAACCAATGCTGGCCATGCACACACCTCAACATTCACATTGAAATGCCTCAGGTTTGCAAGACAATGTGCTACACCAATATCAACCTCTGACTGTGACAACTTAGGACAATGCAATGTACAGGCCCGCATCCAGAGGTACAGTCACAACTGTGAGGTGTGTGAACCATTGATGCCTGTAGAAACATAACATACATTGTGTGTCTCTTCCAAAAACAGGTGATGATGGGGACACAGCAGCAGACGATGAGGAGTCCCTGTCCCAGGCTCCGGGGGACACTGAGCTCACTGGTGTGGAACAGCCTCTGCCCTCCTCGGATGACGAAGACCTACCTGGCCCCTCCGGTGTGAGTCATCATGCAGCACCAGCAGGACCAACATCTGCACCCCCTGCACTCACCCCTCCAACAACTGCCAACACACAGACCACCCCCGCCGACACGGACAGACCAAGGACCACCGATGACAACAGCACAGGGACCCCGGCCCAACGTCGAGCAACAGACAACGACCCCAGTAACAACCCCCAAGGGGGCCTAGGGTCATCTGTGCGTGCCACCGCAGGTCCCGCACATGTCGCCAGGGGTGGTGGGAGGGGTGGTAGACATAGGTCACTGTTTGCAGAGGGGTCTGGACTGCATGATGACCCACAACTGGTACGCATTGCTGATGCGTACCAGAATAGCACCGGAGAGGTCAGCCAGGTAGTGGGGATCCTCAAGGACATTCAACAGCAGCAGGCTGCTCATCATGCCCGCTTGGACTCCCACATGTCCCGTGTGGAGACACACATGTCTCGCATGGAGTCCAAGTGGGACACATTGCAAGAACTGACAGCGGTGCATAGGGACATATTGACATGCCTCCGCCAGATTAGCACCAACATGGCCACACCTCCCTGTGTGCCCATAACATCTGGTGCTGCAACAACTGCAACTGCCACAGGGAGGGAGGAGGACTCTGCCGGAGAGTCCCCTGCACCGCAGCAGCCTGCATGTGAGGGTCCCCCCCAAAGAAGAGGGGTCGTCCGAGGAAGGAAAACTGAGAGGCCGATGGCCATGTACATCCCCCAGGAACCCAACACCTGTTCTGGAAATTCTCCTTTGTGTGCCAACTGTTCACCCTGTCGAATGCAACCCAACTCTCCCACATGACATGGGGAGTTTAAGTTGGACTAATGTATCAGATGACTGTGGACTTTACTCAGGACATTTCTGCTACCAACACTTCCAACTCATCTGGGAACTTTGGATTACAATACCAATGTACAGCACCCACCATCCTATGCACTATCCTCACACATGTATGTAATAAACTCACTAATACACCATACTTGCCTCTGTTGTGATTCAAACGTTGTTTTTGTCATGGAGATTATGATCTGCTAAATGACACTGTGCATGCTAACTGCCAAAGCAAGTTCAACACCGTCATGTGAGTCATGGCGACGTGACACATATGAGGGAGACACACCACTAGGGCTACACAACACATAGACACCAGGGCCATTGGACTCATCACCTACACTGATGTTGCCAGGAAATACAGTGGAATGCACAGACACCACACCTATTCAGAGTCTGTGTTAACTAGCCCACAGGTGCAGTAAGCAAATGTCAGTCAGATGTGTGACCACAGACAACGCACATCCCAAAGTGAAGCACAGGTTTATTACACATTTGCAACATGTTGTTTCCACTACAAATGCAAGGTATTCCCACGTGGCAGTGGCCACACAGTCAAAAAGTGTAGAAGAAATAAAGTCCAGGGTTGTGTGGCACATCACCTGTAGGGAAACGACTGCTGCCACCCTGAAAGCTGAATCATGGTGTCGGGGGATTCAAGTTGACCAAACAACTCTGTAAGCACCCTGTGAAGGACAGACATGACACACAGTCAAAAGCACTGAAGAACAGGACAGAACTGCAATACTCATGCCCAAAACATGTCACAAGATACCTACACAAAACCAAGTTAGCATGTCAACACTGTTGGGGAGTACAGACTACCTGTAAGGACACATCGCTGCACGCATACAGTCAAGTAGCACATGGCCACACTCAAACAGCACCAGAGCACCACCCACACATATCATGCAAACTCACATCATTGACATGACAACTCTCTGGATACTCACATTCAGCTGAAGAAGTTGGTGATGAGCTGTGTGCGGACATCGCCCTCATCATCACTGGCATCGTGGCCCAGGCCAGGATCCTCCACAGGCGGCGGATGTTGGTCATCGTCATCCAGGATGAGAGGCAACTCCTTCTGCACTGCCAGGTTGTGTAGCATGCTGCAGACGATGACAATCTTGCACACCTTTGCTGGGGCATATGGGAGGGCCCCTCCTGTCTTGTCCAGGCAGTGGAAGCGGCTCTTCAGGAGACCAAATGTCCGCTCGATCACTCTCCTGGTCCGACCATGTGCCTCATTGTAGCGCATCTGGGCTGGTGTCACAGGGTTCCTGAGGGGTGTCAGCAACCACAGCATGTTGGGGTATCCGGAGTCACCTACAGACAGACAATTGCACATTAGCTGAGTTGGAAAAGAGGGCGGAATACAACATAGCAGAACACACACAATGGTACAAAGTCAGTACACACCGACAAGCCAGGCACGCTGGTTCTGCATCTGTGACATCATCCTCGGGATGCGACTACTCCTCATCACATAGGCATCGTGTGCCGAACCGGGGAAACGGGCACACACATGTGTGATGCTCATATCTGCAAGACATACCACCAGAGCATTGATCGAATGATAATGTTTCCTGTTCCTGTATGCCTGCTCATGTGCCTGTGGTGGTACCAAAGCCACATGTGTCCCATCAATGGAGCCAATGACATGTGGCATCCTCCCCAGGGCATAGAAGTCACTCTTGACGTCAGTGAGTTGTTGACGTTTAGGGAAATAGATGTACTGGTTCAGGTATCTCAACATTGCCTCCAAAACATCGCGTAGCACACGGCTGAACATAGTCTGTGACATCCCACCAGCAGACGCCACAGTGTGTTGAAAGGTAGCGGTGGCAAAGAAGTGTAAGGCTGCCATCACCTTCACCTTGGGGGTCAGCGCTGTAGGGTATGGCCAGCCAGGTTGCAAATGTGGGGCCAACCGCACCGCCAATTCCTCAATCAGCGCCCTGTTGAAGCGGTACCGTCGGATGCTGTCACATTCCACCATCGTTGCAAGGTCAGGGAATGGTCTATGGACAGCTGGTGCCCTGCAGTGCATAGGTGAAGAAAGAAAGATTGTCAGTCACCCCACATATGTGCCATTGACCATACTCAATACCACATGATACATCATTACGAGACACAAGTACCTGATGTGTGTGCCGTTCTGTATGGACATATATGGCACCTACATGGCCAACATCTAACATCACAGTTCAACATGTGTTGACAACAAGTTCCAGGTTGTGCTATGGGAAATCATTAGGCTGTGTCACAGTACCCATTTACTGCTGTCACGTTCCAAACACACACCACAGTGACATGTCAGGACAGATGTGTCACAGGCATCACAGCTCATTGACAGGTAGATTCCCAGGGACCCTGTATTGCCACATGGACACTGGCATGACATGGCGTATCATGTACACGTCAGCAAAACAACCATGACTCCCACAGGTAGTGGCCCCTGTTGCCTCTGCACGACAGACATGGGCGTCTGTGACACACACACGCACAACATCAAAGTCCATGCACAAACAACGTGGATGTGGAGACTGTCTCCCATTGTGCACATGGAATCAGAGACATCGGAAACACAACATGCACACAGACTGTGGAGGGCCATCACTATTGTGGCAATGGGTCACCCTGTGACGTACATACCTTCCCACATGGGACTCAGGGGGTATGTGACATGACATACACATACACAACCTGGAAATGTGACCATGCCACATGCTCTGAACTGAACAGTTGCACATCACAGTGGTCATGTGCACAACACACAAAGGATTCTGTCCCCATGAACACGTGCACAGCCTGGGAGTGGCTGCCCCCAAGTGCTACCCAAAAAACCACATGTTGACCCCCATACACAGAAAAGGTAATGCAGCCTTACATGCCTTAGGATACAGTGTGGACAGGATGTGGTGTTGTAGGTGTGCCCCTGAGTCCCTGGCAAGTCAATGTGGCTGGCATACGTTCACCAGTGACAAGCATGGTGACATATGCGAGTGACTTGTACAGGGAAGCGTCGTACAGCAATGGACCGATCCGTGTGCACGCATTGGCCATTGCATATGATGTGAGCGGGTACGCATTGTACAGCAATGGACCGATCGGTGCGCACGCATTGGCCATTGCATATGATGTGAGCGGGTACGCGTTGTACAGCAATGGTCCGATCGGTGCGCACGCATTGGCCATTGCATATGATGTGAGCGGGTACGCGTTGTACAGCAATGGACCGATCGGTGCGCACGCATTGGCCATTGTATATGATGTGAGCGGGTACGCGTTGTACAGCAATGGTCCGATCGGTGCGCACGCATTGGCCATTGCATATGATGTGAGCGGGTACGCGTTGTACAGCAATGGTCCGATCGGTGCGCACGCATTGGCCATTGCATATGATGTGAGCGGGTACGCGTTGTACAGCAATGGACCGATCGGTGCGCACGCATTGGCCATTGTATATGATGTGAGCGGGTACGCGTTGTACAGCAATGGTCCGATCGGTGCGCACGCATTGGCCATTGCATATGATGTGAGCGGGTACGCGTTGTAGCAGCAATGGTCCGATCGGTGCGCACGCATTGGCCATTGCATATGATGTGAGCGGGTACGCGTTGTACAGCAATGGACCGATCGGTGCGCACGCATTGGCCATTGCATATGATGTGAGCGGGTACGCGTTGTACAGCAATGGTCCGATCTGTGCGCACGCATTGGCTAAGGCCTGGCATGGCAACGGACGCGTTTTCGAAGCTTTAACGAGTCTGATGCAGTGAATTCAGTTGGCCAGCCACAACAATGTTGCAAATTCATGGGTGTCATGAAGTTTAACTTTTGAAGGATGCTGTGGGCGTGTATAAGTGGTGCAATTCCATGGATTGGCCAGATTCAGAAGATGCAAACGACTTGGACCTATCACTTTGGACACATGGGACAGTATCTGCCTCTGCAGCACACATATAATGCTGGCTGTTCCCCTGAGAGCTCACTTGCCTGCACTACATGCTCCAGGACGACATCTGCCACCAACACTGCTGCTGTCTCTGCATCCTCTGGCTACTGCAATGGCACGTACTGTGGAGAGAGCCCCAGCCTTCAGCGCTGAGGAGAACCAGGCCCTGCTGGACAGCCTCCTTCCACAGTACAGCAAGCTGTATGGGAAACCAGTGGAGCAGGTGAGTGTGCTGTCCACTGCCTTACTAAATGTGCATGTTGTCTGACTAGCAAGACTTCCAGTGTGCACACCACTGGCTAGCATGCTCACTGAGTAGTTCTCACCCCCAAAGTGTGTAGTTACATGCACTGAACAGGTATAGTGCAGTAACAGTGCATTCCAACAAGGTTTTACTTCCCAGGCAATGATACCATTTAGTAACTGCTGGTAAACTGTTCATAGCCATAGTTGCACTGCCTGTGTACATCATATGCCCCTGTGATTGAGACATGTATATCCAACTGTGTGATGCACGGATATGTTGCATGTGTAGTAATGGCCTTTTTCACTTTGTCATCCTCACAGGTTGATGCTCACCAGAAGCAGGAGATCTGGCTGACCATCGTCCGGGCAGTACGATCCGTGGGGGACTACAAGCGCCGGATCCGCAACTGCCAGAAGAGGTGGCAGGACCTTCGGGGCTGGACCCGGAGGATCGCAAGGGTCCAGCTGAAGCTGTTGCCTCCTCGCAGGAGGGGCGGACACCGGACCCTGACCCCCCACATGCTACGGATCCTGGCGGTGGTCTTCCCTGACCTGGATGGGTAGCTGAAGGCCAGACAGCAGCAAGGAGGGGGTGAGTCCATGACTGCACTGTGAATTTTGTCTGACATGCTATGTGCCCTCCTCTGGCCTGGTTAAACCTCCACAGTACATCAGTCTTGTGGTCCAGGACCCATGTCCCTCAATTGTGGCATGCCCACTCCTCATCTGATACCCAGGTGTGGCCCTTACAGTATGGAAATTGTGTCACTTGGGTACTGTGTCCTTGCATTTTGCTTAGCTCAGGGTGGGGGACAGCATTTGTTACCGTACCTTTGTGGTGGGCTTCATGGGTGGGTCAATTGCTTACACAATGCCTGAGTTCTGACATGTAATCTGCGTGTAACTTTGATATGTGTTCTAATTGCTGATCTGACTCACCACATGTACCTGGGGTATTTGGCACACCCCCATGCTGCGGGTGGGAACAATGTTTGGGCCTGGGGAGTATGTATATCGAGTGTGTCACACATGCTTAGCCACCTGCCTACTGTCCAGGGCTCATCCCTCTTTCACGTGGAGCAGGACAGTCATGCCTACTCCAGGGCATACAATACACTCTGTACTCCCACTCCCGTGTATCAGCTGACACGTTGTGCTCAGTGAAATGTTCCCTCAGGTGTCTGCCTCTGTGTCATTGTGCTGTGGCTTCGTTGTCAGGACTACTGGGGTGTTTATCGGTTAGGGCTCAGCATGCCATCTAAGATGTGATCATGAGAGACGATACTTGTGTGACATATAGGTGTTTGATCACTTGACTGTGCAGACTGGTGCATGCAACTGAGAAGTTCAGGCAGCTGTTTTTCATTCACAGCAGCCACGGACCCTTCACCTGCCAAACCTGCCGATTCACCTGCCCCCTGACGTGCACCACCTCCGCCAAGTCGAGCAACAGCAGCAACCACCTGAAATGCATCCTGCTGAACACCCGCTCCGTCCACAGGCACGCCGTGGAACTCTGGGACCTGCTCGACGCAACAGCACCGGACATCGCCTTCCTCACCGAAACCTGGATGAACGCCTCCTCAGCGCCTGACATCGCCATAGCCATCCCGGATGGATACAAGATCACCCGGAAGGACCGCGTCAACCAGACGGGAGGAGGCATCGCCATCGTACACAAGAACACCATCCGCATCTCGACTAACTCCGACGAGACCTTCACCGCCGCCGAACACCTACACTTCCAGATACACACGGACCCCAAGACCACCCTCCGAGGCACCCTCATCTACAGACCCCCGGGA
Source organism: Calotriton arnoldi (assembly GCA_963921515.1). NCBI lineage: Eukaryota > Metazoa > Chordata > Amphibia > Caudata > Salamandridae > Calotriton > Calotriton arnoldi. The sequence goes on along the minus strand of CAWUFW010001738.1, from coordinate 2,378,363 downwards.
CCACGCACACTATTCAGCGAAGACATCGCAGACTTCATCAGCCCGCACGCCATGCCCTCCGCCGACTACATCCTCCTAGGGGACCTCAACTTCCACCTGGAGAACAACAACGACAGAAACACCACCGCCCTGCTGGACAACCTCGCCAACCTCGGACTCAAGCAACTGGTGAACACGCCCACCCACTACGCCGGCCACACGCTTGACCCCGTCTTCTCGTCCAGCAAGCACATCTCCTTCAGCCACGCCACCGGACTCCACTGGACCGACCACAGCTGCGTCCACTTCAGCTTCAGAAAGACTGCGACCCACCACCACCCGCAACAGGCTCCCGCCGGGAGCTGGAGCAAGATCACCGCCGAGCAGCTCACCGCCTCCCTCAGCCAGAACACACCCACCGACACAACGGACCCAAACGAAGCAGCCAGCAACCTCGCCAAGTGGCTGACCGCCTGCGCCGACGACCTCGCACCACTAAAAACCCTCCCAGCAGACCCGGAAGCAAGAAAACCCCTTGGTTCACCAACGAACTCAAGGAATCCAAGAAGAACTGCCGCACTCTCGAGAAAACCTGGCGACTCGACCAGACCACAGACAACAGGACCGCCTCAAGCACGCCACCCGCAAACACCACCAGCTGATCCGTGCCACCAAGAAGTCGGCACTCAAAGAACGACTGGACAACAACGCCCATGACAGCAAGGAACTTTTCAGCATCGTCAAAGAGTTCTCCAACCCCAGCGCCGGAAACAACGACATCACCCCCTCGCAAGACCTCTGCAACTCACTCTCCGCGTTCTTCCACCGCAAGATCACCGACATACACAACAGCTTCAACGCACAAACAACGCACCCTACCGCCGAACCAATGCCCGCCACCACCACCCTCTGCAACTGGACCCCGATCAACACCGAAGACACCACCCGCACGATGAACTCCATCCACTCCGGATCACCAACCGACCCCTGCCCACACCACGTCTTCAACAAAGCCGACGCCACCATCGCACCCCATCTCCGGGACATCATCAACTCCTCCTTCCGCACCGCCACCTTCCCGGAGAGCTGGAAGCACGCCGAGCTTACCGCCCTCCTGAAGAAACCAACGGCGGACCCCACCGACCTCAAGAACTACCGCCCCATCTCGCTCCTTCCGTTTCCGGCCAAAGTCATCGAGAAGACCGTCAACAGACAGCTTGCCGCCTTCCTCGAGACGAATGGATCCCTCGACCCCTCGCAGTCCGGGTTTCGGGCCAACCACAGCACCGAGACCGCCCTTATCGCAGCCACCGACGACATCAGAACCCTAACCGACAACGGGGAAACAGCTGCCCTCATCCTCCTGGACCTCTCCGCGGCGTTCGACACCGTCTGCCACCGCACCCTAGTGAAGCGCCTCAGCAACATCGGAATCCGAGAGAAAGCACTGGAATGGATCATCTCGTTCCTCGCCGGAAGAACCCAGAGAGTCCGCCTCTCCCCGTTCAGATCCGAAGCCACCGAAGTCATCTGCGGCGTTCCACAAGGATCCTCACTCAGCCCGACCCTCTTCAACGTCTACATGAGCCCCCTCGCAGCCATCGCACGCCGACACAACCTCAACATCATCTCCTACGCCGACGACACCCAGCTGATCCTCTCCCTCACCAACGACCCCACTACCGCCAGAGCCAACCTGCACGACGGGATGAGAGACGTCGCCGACTGGATGAGGAACAGCCGCCTTAAACTGAACTCAGACAAGACGGAAGTCCTCATCCTGGGCTCATCACCCTCCGCCTGGGACGACTCCTGGTGGCCCCCGGCCCTGGGCACCGCACCCAAGCCAACGGACCACGCACGCAACCTGGGCTTCATCCTGGACTCCTCCCTATCAATGACCAAACAAGTCAACGCCGTCTCATCTTCATGCTTCAACACCCTGCGCATGCTCCGCAAGATCTTCAGATGGATCCCCACTGAAACCAGGAAGACCGTCACCCAGGCACTCGTCACCAGCCGACTGGACTATGGGAACACCCTCTACGCCGGAACCACAGCCAAACTTCAAAAGAGACTCCAGCGCATCCAGAACGCCTCCGCACGACTCATCCTGGACATCCCCCGACACAGCCACATCACCGTACACCTGAAAGACCTGCACTGGCTCCCCGTCAGCAAGAGAATCACGTTCAGACTCCTCACCCACGCACACAAGGCCCTCCACGACCTGGGCCCAAAGTACCTCAACGACCGCATGTCCTTCTACACGCCCACACGCCAGCTACGATCAACCAGCCACGCCCTCGCCACCGTACCACGCATCCGCAGAACCACCGCCGGAGGAAGATCCTTCTCCTACCTGGCGGCCAAGACCTGGAACTCCCTCCCCACTCACCTTCGGCGAACCCAGGACCATCTCGCCTTCAGGAAGCAGCTCAAGACCTGGCTGTTCGAGCAGTAACTTACCCCCTCCCCCAGCGCCTTGAGACCCTCCCGGGTGAGTAGCGCGCTCTATAAATGCCGTGATTGATTGATTGATTGATTGAGGTGCTCAGGTTCAGAGAGTTGTGTTTCATGTCTCCCATATGTCCAATTGGTATGACGTGGACAAATAAGAGTTCAGATGATGTGGTGTGTGGGGGATGGACATGTGCACTTGTCAGCTACAGAACTTGCATTCCCCATGACCTAGGATTGTGACACAGTGCAGACTGTTGTTGTCTGGCTGCCCTGCCCATGTGACTGGAGACAGTGATGTATGACTTTGCAGGCATGCATGTGCCATGGCATTAAACTTCCTAAGAGTGATCCTGCAGGGGAGTGACATGTGCAACATGCACCCCATTGTGGCATTGACTATGAGGACATGGGTGCATCATGGTTTCTGGTGCTGGTATGCATCACATGCATTTCAAATTAGACTCTGGCCATCCCTTTATCCGGACACCTGTACTGACTCAGTGGCAAGAGATGTGATGTGTGCATGTTCACATACTTCACTGTGTTCCCTGCAATGTCCAACAACTGGGTAGGTGGTGCATGTGTCCACACTGGGGTATTACCACCCGACAGGCACCAGACAGATGGGTGCAAGCTGTTTGAGGGTAAATGGGTGGTCACACCCTTCTGCTTACCGGCTCATGAAAGCACGACCCGCACTCTACTCGTTCACTTGAAAAGAAGGAACAACGGTGTGAAATACAGTGGCACTTTGTTAAGCAATTCAGTAACACCGAGAACTGTTCATTTAATGCTGCTCGTCAACACATGAGCAGGATGAAAATGAAAGCATCAACAATATTACAAATCATATTTTAAGTGAAGCACAAAGATATATGTAACTATCTATCAGTGAGCTACAGCCTATGGGGCAAGTCTTAAAAGAGGGATCATGAATAGGCAAGCACCTAGAAGGCAAATCTTAAATAAGAGAGCAAGAACCATCCAAGGCTACACAGTTTAAGCTAGGATAAATGCAATGAATTGGGTGTGGATGAGCTAAATTAGAGAGGCTGACAAAGCCAAAAGGCTAGCAATCAGAAAAGAGCATTACCACCTTGAGAGTAGAAGTTCTAGGCCCAAGATCAGGAGAACGGCCGACCGGGAACCCTCCCCATGCAATGCACTGGTATGAGAGTTCAGGGCGTGGACATGGGTGCAAAGCTTTTATATGGCTTAATGCAGAACTCCTACCCACAGTTGACGTGGGCCCTGACGTGGGTCCTTGACCACACGCTTACAGTAACTGTGGAAAGTTTTTTGAAGAACAGAGAAGTGGTATCATGGTGAAAACAGGGGCTTTTAGCAGGTGGTCGGTGCTCTTGACCGCAAACATAAGAAAAAGATAACTTTTACCGTAAGATGCTCAGAAATTAAGATTTTATATATTATTTCTCTGTCACGTAGCCGCCTTTTCAGTTTCAGTTGAGCAAGCGTGGAAAGTTTCATAAGTTAAAATATTGCAAACATTGCTTGTGAAAGAGCAAGATGTACCAGCAGAGTGTCACGTACGTGTGGGCTAACCTTATTCTTGTGACTGTGGAAATTTACAGGGGGGGGCTGGTGCCGCGGTGGATGGCACAGGTCCCTGCTGTCAGGTCAGAAAGGCCTACAAGATTTGTTGTATTAAAAAATGATGGCAAGAGGCAGTGGCCTCTTGGGCCTACATGTGTGTGTGCATCTAAGGAGGTGGGTTTGGGCCTAAGTGTATGTATCTAAGGGGGTGTGGACCACTGTGTGGGCTTGGGCCTAAGTGTATGTATCTAAGGGGGTGTGGACCACTGTGACAGGTACTAAAAGGCTAAAAGAAAAATGGACAACTTAGGTCATCTATCAGGGCCTGACTGGTGGGGCCTATATGGGAGTGCCATGTTTCATGGGCAGAGCAGAAAGGTAAATAGGTCTGTGTTATATGGTAGAACAGAACCCTACTTCAATGGCCAGGAGGGGTGTGAGTGCCATGGTTGATCATCAGACTGACAATTGGCTTCTCCTAATCTGTGTGAGCACTTTTGGCAATGTTCAACTAAGGATGCCAGGGCTTGCTCTGTAATGTGCTGTACTTACTGTGGTGTGTGCGGTCAGTGCAGGTGACTGATGTTTGTCTGTTTCCCTAATTGTTTGCAGATACATCCACGGCCACAGGAGGGGACAGCTCCATGGACCAGGAGGAGCTGCAGAGCCAGACTGGGTCAGCAGCCGATGAGTGGTCGGAGGGACCCAGTGGCATGGAGGGCGAGGGAGCCACACCGAGGAGTCCTCAGCACCATCCACCTCAGCTGAGGACCACAGCAGCTCGGAGGATGACTCCTTGTGGAGGCGGGTGTCAGCAGCCACCACACCCCAGCTAGTATGGCTGGCCCCGCCACCACCACCACCGCCCTCCCATCGGCTCCCATTCCAGAGGTCCGTGGAGGCTCCCTTGTTCGGGAGCGTGTCTCCTTCGTGCCAGGCACCGCACCCCCTGCCCCTGTGTCCCCTGCTGCCCTGAGTGAGGAGTCTGTGTACTTACTTCGCCAGCTCCATGTAGGGCAGACAGCAATGCTGAGTGTCCTCCATGCACACACCACTCTGTTGACACAGCTGGTGTCGTTCATGGAGGGCATCTCATCTGGCATGTCTGCCCTATGGAGGAGCAATAAGTCCATGGACTCCTCCCTGACGGCAGCAGTGTCCCTCCTCCAACAGTCCCTCACCCCTCCTACCTCTGCCCCATCCACACTTCCTGGCACCCTACCTGTCCCAAGCACATGCACACCTGCACAATCACCCAAACACACAGACACGAGCAGCACAGAAACACCCAAAACAAAGGCAAAACGTGCACGCAAGCATCCTCAGGGGACTGATACCACACCCACAGGGGATAGGGAACAGACACACACACACAGGCATCCACAGTCACTCTGCAGTCCTCCAAATCCTCTCCCTCCAAGACCCCTTCCCTTGCCTCACCTGCAACCCCACCTAAACAGCAGCTCTTCCTCTATGACCTCGGCCTCTTCCCCTCCGATCCAGCTGATCCAGCATACAGGGGAAAGAGGAAGTCCACCCACACAGAGGGGAGTGCCCCTCACCCCTGGACACCCTCCCCCAGGCACAGACAAACTAAGGCCCCCACACGCAAGTCCCCCGGTCCCAGAAGAGCAAGACCCCGCCACCGCCCTGCAGCTCAACCACACAGTCTCCTTCCTCCATCCCTCAGGCCCCCACAACACAGGTTCCCCCACCACACCCTGCCCCAGGTTCCCCCACCCACAGATACACCATCCCCAAAATGATCCGGCCTTCTCCCCCTACCACTTGCTCTTCCAGCCTCACACCCCCCGCTGCACATGTTTGTGCCACTGGTGTGGAGACCGTGTCCTCCCCTCTGTCCTGCCCACCTTACCTGAACCCCATTCTACTCCCCTGGAGATAGGCACTGCAGTGGAGTCCACTACCACCCCGTCTGACTTGGGCACTGCAGTGGGGAACCTGTCCACTCCATCTGGCCACACCACTGCAGTCGTGCCGGCACCCACACCATCTGACTCATGCCCCCCAGTTGTGCCGGCACACACCATGTCAGACAACTCCACTGCAGTTGTCAGTGACTCTCCAGCACCAGCCACCCCTTCCCTGCCTCCTTCTGGTGAGCCCTGATCCTGTCCCTGCGGTGCCACTGTCACCCTGTTCGGACTTTACTGCTGGACTGGCCATTGGCCTTTGTCTTTTTTCTGGACTTTCTATTTCACACACATATGCTGAATAAAGCTCCTTTCTGTTCTCTGGTGGTTTTGCTTCAGATGTACATGATGTTGATGATGCTAACCATGCCCTTGCTGCAGTGATGGTGATTTTTGATATCACGAAAATGAAGTGTTACTGTGCAGGACCCCATGTGGTCCAGGGGAATGTGTCCTATCCTGGTGTGTAGCCATGTCATCCTTTGCAGCAATATGAGGGTGTCATGTTTTCAATATTTGCCAATGGGATTTCCTACATTTATTTGCAATATCACATCTGTGGCTTACACCCCTGCACATCAGTTGTGCTTGCCATTGTTCAATTTGTCTATTTCCCTGACCGTGTGACCATCTCCACTGGACATGCAAGTTTGGGCATCAATGGGGAAGGACTCATCTGTGTTATCAGTGCAACTTGCTATACATGTGTGTTGGATCTGTGCAGATGATTTCGGTGACACTCCCATGAGCAGGCTGATGTGACGAGAGCCTTCATTTTGTGCTAATTGTTGACTGAGTTACCAAGTGTTCTGCTGACATGATAGAGCCCTGCAGAGACAACGTATGGCACAGCTTTCCTTACACAGGAGTGGAGTCCCCTCATGGCAGTGTGTAATTCCGTGACATTGCCTGAGCCCAAGGTGTGTGTTGTGTGAGCATGTCTGTGTGTGTTCACTTCCATTTTGCTACGCAGCCTGGGATCCCTAGTGATGTTCCTGTTTGTGATGCTTGCTGAGTTGACCTATGTTCCCCCAAATCTTCACCCTGGGTTCTCTGGGATGTGGGTGCATGGCACATTACTGGTCATCAGGGTATCATCCATAGGTGTGTTTGCTGTCAGGGCTGAGTTTGTGGGCAAACGCAGATGAGACACAGTCAGGATTCCCCTTGGCACTTGTTGGTTACACAAGTCATGTAATTTACAGTTTGTGTTAGCTTTCAGTGATTGTGACACGTTGTGTGTGTGACTGCTGCCACTCCTCAGGGTCAGAGCTGCAATGTTGGAAGTTGTCTATGTGTGTTCTTTGTGGGTGACCTTGACTTCTTCATTGGTGTGTGACTGTGTCCGGGATCCCATTGATTGTGGTGGATTTCACGTCATGCCCATGTACGGCGTACTGTGCAGTGTGTCAGACATTCACGAGTCCTGTTGACTGGCCATGTGTGATGGGTTTCTGCACCTTAGTTCCCACCACCACCCCTGGGATTGTCATGGGTGCATGTGCAATGTCACCAGTCCATGTGAGCTTCACTGCTGCACATTGGTGGAGATCAAGGTGTGTGGTGTTGAGTGTGTGCAAATGAGAGTTGTTGCACGGCTAGACCCCTACCTCCATGTTGGCCTTGGCTGACAGGCCGTGCTGATTGATTTGTGCTTGTGTAGGTGTGATGGTAGTTTGTTGCTCAGGACACATGACTGTGGTTCACAGTGTGAACGACATCTAGCTTTGTCATCCCAGTGGGATTATCATGCAGGCCAGGGTCACCACAATGTGGGGTCCCTGGGGGTAGTGCTGTGGTGGGTCTGTCTCTTGCTGTGTTATTTGCTGTTCCTACAAGCTTGTGTGACATGTGTAATTTGGGCTCCCTCTCATCTAACAATGCCTGATTGCCCACATAGGGGAATCCGATCCATGAGTTACTTTTGTGTGGCACTGTATACACATCTGTGTAATTGTGATTCAGGCCTCCTCATGTGTTGTGTGGTTGCCTGGGGACACTGGCACACCCCCATCACCTGTTGTGTTTGATATGCAGTGTGAGGCTGCCTGTTTGTGTTTGTGCATCTGCACCACTGCATTGGCATATCTTTAGTGTGCCATTGGCTGTATGTTGTTTGGTGGCTTTCCCCTGCTGTCCCTGGGACTCCTAGGTCATCAGTCAGCACAATGATCATGGTTTGTATGTCCCATTGCTGCCATGGTATGGTATTTGTTCACCTGACATCTACAGTCTCCACAGGATATCTACATTTGTGTGTCCATTGGTGCAGATATGTGGGGCTGCATTATGATGGTCACTTCTGTCATTGTGTTATTGACGAATGTTGACAATGTCAGCCCCCATGGGTGATGTTTGTCTGCACATGGCCAAAGGTATATCTTATTTGCACTGCACTGTTTGCCTCACCCAATGTATGTTGCTATGGGACACAAGCACTACTATGCCACAGATGTGTTTGTTGTTCTGTGACCAGGAATCATCCATGCTGTTTGGCATTTGCAGCTTTTCCCATGACACTTACATTTTGGTCACTGTGATGATGGGGTTTTAGACCCCATTGCCACAATGTTCAAAATGTGCTTCAGCTATGGACCCCACACTTACCTTTCGGTCACTGTGGTGATGGGGGTTTAGACCCCATTGCCACAATGTTCAATTGGGCTTCAGCTATGGACCCCACACTTACCTTTTGGTCACTGTGATGATGGGGTGTTATACCCCATTGCCACAGTGGTCATGGTCTGCTTGCATTGTGGAGGCCACACACATTTATGTGTGACACATGTGATAGGGGGTCACATTGTATGCTCAATGTCATGTTCAGCGTTGTAGGCATTTGACACAGACTACACACGCTTGTCATGGTGTTGGTGGGATGTATTTTTCAGACATTCCTTATGTTGGAGTATGCTGGTTGTGTCATGCATTACCCGTCCTATGTGTAGGGGTGGTGTGGGTGGTAGGTATCCAGGCCCCTATGAGTGGGGATGGTAGTAGTGACAGGCATCCAGGCCCCCATGAGTAGGGGTGGTGGTAGTGGTAGGCAACCAGGCCCCCCTGAGTAGGGGTGGTGGTAGTGGTAGGCATCCATCCCCCTACGAGTGGGGATGGTAGTAGTGACAGGCATCCAGGCCCCCATGAGTAGCGGTGGTGGTAGTGGTAGGCATCCAGGCCCCCCTGAGTAGGGGTGGTGGTAGTGGTAGGCATCCATCCCCCTATGAGTGGGGATGGTAGTAGTGACAGGCATCCAGGCCCCCATGAGTAGGGGTGGTGGTAGTGGTAGGCATCCAGGCCCCCCTGAGTAGGGGTGGTGGTAGTGGTAGGCATCCACCCCCCTATGAGTGGGGATGGTAGTAGTGACAGGCATCCAGGCCCCCCTGAGTAGGAGTGGTGGTAGGCATCCATCCCCCTATGAGTGGGGATGGTAGTAGTGACAGGCATCCAGGCCCCACTGAGTAGTGGTGGTGGTAGTGGTAGGCATCCAGGCCCCCCTGAGTAGGGGTGGTGGTAGTGGTAGGCATCCATCCCCCTATGAGTGGGGATGGTAGTAGTGACAGGCATCCAGGCCCCCATGAGTAGGGGTGGTGGTAGTGGTAGGCATCCATCCCCCTATGAGTGGGGATGGTAGTAGTGACAGGCATCCAGGCCCCCTGAGTAGGGGTGGTGGTAGTGGTAGGCATCCAGGCCCCCTGAGTAGGGGTGGTGGTAGTGGTAGGCATCCATCCCCCTATGAGTGGGGATGGTAGTAGTGACAGGCATCCAGGCTCCCATGAGTAGGGGTGGTGGTAGTGACAGGCATCCCCCTATGAGTAGGGATGGTAGTATTGACAGGCATCCAGGCCCCCCTGAGTAGGGGTGGTGGTAGTGGTAGGCATCCAGGCCCCCCTGAGTAGGGGTGGTGGTAGTGGTAGGCATCCATCCCCCTATGAGTGGGGATGGTAGTAGTGACAGGCATCCAGGCCCCCATGAGTAGGGGTGGTGGTAGTGGTAGGCATCCAGGCCCCCTGAGTAGGGGTGGTGGTAGTGGTAGGCATCCATCCCCCTATGAGTGGGGATGGTAGTAGTGACAGGCATCCAGGCCCCCATGAGTAGGGGTGGTGGTAGTGGTAGGCATCCATCCCCCTATGAGTGGGGATGGTAGTAGTGACAGGCATCCAGGCCCCCATGAGTAGGGGTGGTGGTAGTGGTAGGCATCCATCCCCCTATGAGTGGGGATGGTAGTATTGACAGGCATCCAGGCCCCCATGAGTAGGGGTGGTGGTAGTGGTAGGCATCCAGGCCCCCTGAGTAGGGGTGGTGGTAGTGGTAGGCATCCATCCCCCTATGAGTGGGGATGGTAGTAGTGACAGGCATCCAGGCCCCCATGAGTAGGGGTGGTGGTAGTGGTAGGCATCCAGGCCCCCTGAGTAGGGGTGGTGGTAGTGGTAGGCATCCATCCCCCTATGAGTGGGGTTGGTAGTAGTGACAGGCATCCAGGCCCCCATGAGTAGGGGTGGTGGTAGTGGTAGGCATCCATCCCCCTATGAGTGGGGATGGTAGTAGTGACAGGCATCCAGGCCCCCATGAGTAGTGGTGGTGGTAGTGGTAGGCATCCAGGCCCCCCTGAGTAGGGGTGGTGGTAGTGGTAGGCATCCATCCCCCTATGAGTGGGGATGGTAGTAGTGACAAGCATCCAGGCCCCCATGAGTAGGGGTGGTGGTAGTGGTAGGCATCCAGGCCCCCCTGAGTAGGGGTGGTGGTCGTGGTAGGCATCCATCCCCCTATGAGTGGGGATGGTAGTAGTGACAGGCATCCAGGCCCCCATGAGTAGGGGTGGTGGTAGTGGTAGGCATCCAGGCCCCTATGAGTGGGGATGGTAGTAGTGACAGGCATCCAGGCCCCCATGGGTAGGGTGGTGGTAATGGTAGGCATCCATCCCCCTATGAGTGGGGATGGTAGTAGTGACAGGCATCCAGGCCCCCATGAGTAGGGGTGGTTTTAGTGGTAGGCATCCATCCCCCTATGAGTGGGGATGGTAGTAGTGACAGGCATCCAGGCCCCCATGAGTAGGGGTGGTGGTAGTGGTAGGCATCCATCCCCCTATGAGTGGGGATGGTAGTAGTGACAGGCATCCAGGGCCCCCATGAGTAGGGGTGGTGGTAGTGCTAGGCATCCAGGTCCCCCTGAGTAGGGGTGGTGGTAGTAGTAGGCATCCAGGCCCCCTGAGTAGGGGTGGTGGTAGTGGTAGGCATCCATCCCCCTATGAGTGGGGATGGTAGTAGTGACAGGCATCCAGGCCCCCATGAGTAGGGGTGGTGGTAGTGGTAGGCATCCATCCCCCTATGAGTGGGGATGGTAGTAGTGACAGGCATCCAGGCCCCCATGAGTAGGGGTGGTGGTAGTGCTAGGCATCCAGGTCCCCCTGAGTAGGGGTGGTGGTAGTAGTAGGCATCCAGGCCCCCTGAGTAGGGGTGGTGGTAGTGGTAGGCATCCATCCCCCTATGAGTGGGGATGGTAGTAGTGACAGGCATCCAGGCCCCCATGAGTAGGGGTGGTGGTAGTGGTAGGCATCCATCCCCCTATGAGTGGGGATGGTAGTAGTGACAGGCATCCAGGCCCCCATGAGTAGGGGTGGTGGTAGTGGTAGGCATCCAGGCCCCCTGAGTAGGGGTGGTGGTATTGGTAGGCATCCATCCCCTATGAGTGGGGATGGTAGTAGTGACAGGCATCCAGGCCCCCATGAGTAGGGGTGGTGGTAGTGGTAGGCATCCAGGCCCCCTGAGTAGGGGTGGTGTTAGTGGTAGGCATCCATCCCCCTATGAGTGGGGATGGTAGTAGTGACAGGCATCCAGGCCCCCATGAGTAGGGGTGGTGGTAGTGGCAGGCATCCAGGCCCCCATGAGTAGGGGTGGTGTTAGTGGTAGGCATCCATCCCCCTATCAGTGGGGATGGTAGTAGTGACAGGCATCCAGGCCCCCATGAGTAGGGGTGGTGTTAGTGGTAGGCATCCATCCCCCTATGAGTGGGGATGGTAGTAGTGACAGGCATCCAGGCCCCCATGAGTAGGGGTGGTGGTAGTGGTAGGCATCCATCCCCCTATGAGTGGGGATGGTAGTAGTGACAGGCATCCAGGCCCCCATGAGTAGGGGTGGAGGTAGTGCTAGGCATCCAGGTCCCCCTGAGTAGGGGTGGTGGTAGTAGTAGGCATCCAGGCCCCCCTGAGTAGGGGTGGTGGTAGTGGTAGGCATCCATCCCCCTATGAGTGGGGATGGTAGTAGTGACAGGCATCCAGGCCCCCATGAGTAGGGGTGGTGGTAGTGGTAGGCATCCATCCCCCTATGAGTGGGGATGGTAGTAGTGACAGGCATCCAGGCCCCCATGAGTAGGGGTGGTGGTAGTGGTAGGCATCCATCCCCCTATGAGTGGGGATGGTAGTAGTGACAGGTATCCAGGCCCCCTGAGTAGGGGTGGTGGTAGTGGTAGGCATCCAGGCCCCCTGAGTAGGGGTGGTGGTAGTGGTAGGCATCCATCCCCCTATGAGTGGGGATGGTAGTAGTGACAGGCATCCAGGCTCCCATGAGTAGGGGTGGTGGTAGTGGTAGGCATCCCCTATGAGTGGGGATGGTAGTATTGACAGGCATCCAGGCCCCCTGAGTAGGGGTGGTGGTAGTGGTAGGCATCCAGGCCCCCTGAGTAGGGGTGGTGGTAGTGGTAGGCATCCATCCCCCTATGAGTGGGGATGGTAGTAGTGACAGGCATCCAGGCCCCCATGAGTAGGGGTGGTGGTAGTGGTAGGCATCCAGGCCCCCTGAGTAGGGGTGGTGGTAGTGGTAGGCATCCAACCCCCTATGAGTGGGGATGGTAGTAGTGACAGGCATCTAGGCCCCCATGAGTAGGGGTGGTGGTAGTGGTAGGCATCCATCCCCTATGAGTGGGGATGGTAGTAGTGACAGGCATCCAGGCCCCCATGAGTAGGGGTGGTGGTAGTGGTAGAGCATCCAGGCACCCCTGAGTAGGGGTGGTGGTAGTGGTAGGCATCCATCCCCTATGAGTGGGGATGGTAGTAGTGACAGGCATCCAGGCCCCCATGAGTAGGGGTGGTGGTAGTGGTAGGCATCCATCCCCCTATGAGTGGGGATGGTAGTAGTGACAGGCATCCAGGCCCCCATGAGTAGGGGTGGTGGTAGTGGTAGGCATCCATCCCCCTATGAGTGGGGATGGTAGTATTGACAGGCATCCAGGCCCCCATGAGTAGGGGTGGTGGTAGTGGTAGGCATCCAGGCCCCCTGAGTAGGGGTGGTGGTAGTGGTAGGCATCCATCCCCCTATGAGTGGGGATGGTAGTAGTGACAAGCATCCAGGCCCCCTTGAGTAGGGGTGGTGGTAGTGGTAGGCATCCAGGCCCCCCTGAGTAGGGGTGGTGGTCGTGGTAGGCATCCATCCCCCTATGAGTGGGGATGGTAGTAGTGACAGGCATCCAGGCCCCCATGAGTAGGGGTGGTGGTAGTGGTAGGCATCCAGGCCCCTATGAGTGGGGATGGTAGTAGTGACAGGCATCCAGGCCCCCATGGGTAGGGGTGGTGGTAATGGTAGGCATCCATCCCCCTATGAGTGGGGATGGTAGTAGTGACAGGCATCCAGGCCCCCATGAGTAGGTGTGGTTTTAGTGGTAGGCATCCATCCCCCTATGAGTGGGGATGGTAGTAGTGACAGGCATCCAGGCCCCCATGAGTAGGGGTGGTGGTAGTGGTAGGCATCCATCCCCCTATGAGTGGGGATGGTAGTAGTGACAGGCATCCAGGCCCCCATGAGTAGGGGTGGTGGTAGTGCTAGGCATCCAGGTCCCCCTGAGTAGGGGTGGTGGTAGTAGTAGGCATCCAGGCCCCCTGAGTAGGGGTGGTGGTAGTGGTAGGCATCCATCCCCCTATGAGTGGGGATGGTAGTAGTGACAGGCATCCAGGCCCCCATGAGTAGGGGTGGTGGTAGTGGTAGGCATCCATCCCCCTATGAGTGGGGATGGTAGTAGTGACAGGCATCCAGGCCCCCATGAGTAGGGGTGGTGGTAGTGGTAGGCATCCAGGCCCCCTGAGTAGGGGTGGTGGTATTGGTAGGCAACCATCCCCCTATGAGTGGGGATGGTAGTAGTGACAGGCATCCAGGCCCCCATGAGTAGGGGTGGTGGTAGTGGTAGGCATCCAGGCCCCCTGAGTAGGGGTGGTGTTAGTGGTAGGCATCCATCCCCCTATGAGTGGGGATGGTAGTAGTGACAGGCATCCAGGCCCCCATGAGTAGGGGTGGTGGTAGTGGCAGGCATCCAGGCCCCCATGAGTAGGGGTGGTGTTAGTGGTAGGCATCCATCCCCCATGAGTGGGGATGGTAGTAGTGACAGGCATCCAGGCCCCCATGAGTAGGGGTGGTGTTAGTGGTAGGCATCCATCCCCCTATGAGTGGGGATGGTAGTAGTGACAGGCATCCAGGCCCCCATGAGTAGGGGTGGTGGTAGTGGTGAGGCATCCATCCCCCTGTGAGTGGGGATGGTAGTAGTGACAGGCATCCAGGCCCCCATGAGTAGGGGTGGTGGTAGTGCTAGGCATCCAGGTCCCCCTGAGTAGGGGTGGTGGTAGTAGTAGGCATCCAGGCCCCCTGAGTAGGGGTGGTGGTAGTGGTAGGCATCCATCCCCCTATGAGTGGGGATGGTAGTAGTGACAGGCATCCAGGCCCCCATGAGTAGGGGTGGTGGTAGTGGTAGGCATCCATCCCCCTATGAGTGGGGATGGTAGTAGTGACAGGCATCCAGGCCCCCATGAGTAGGGGTGGTGGTAGTGGTAGGCATCCATCCCCCTATGAGTGGGGATGGTAGTAGTGACAGGTATCCAGGCCCCCTGAGTAGGGGTGGTGGTAGTGGTAGGCATCCAGGCCCCCTGAGTAGGGGTGGTGGTAGTGGTAGGCATCCATCCCCCTATGAGTGGGGATGGTAGTAGTGACAGGCATCCAGGCTCCCATGAGTAGGGGTGGTGGTAGTGGTAGGCATCCCCTATGAGTGGGGATGGTAGTATTGACAGGCATCCAGGCCCCCTGAGTAGGGGTGGTGGTAGTGGTAGGCATCCAGGCCCCCTGAGTAGGGGTGGTGGTAGTGGTAGGCATCCATCCCCCTATGAGTGGGGATGGTAGTAGTGACAGGCATCCAGGCCCCCATGAGTAGGGGTGGTGGTAGTGGTAGGCATCCAGGCCCCCTGAGTAGGGGTGGTGGTAGTGGTAGGCATCCAACCCCCTATGAGTGGGGATGGTAGTAGTGACAGGCATCCAGGCCCCCATGAGTAGGGGTGGTGGTAGTGGTAGGCATCCATCCCCCTATGAGTGGGGATGGTAGTAGTGACAGGCATCCAGGCCCCCATGAGTAGGGGTGGTGGTAGTGGTAGGCATCCAGGCACCCCTGAGTAGGGGTGGTGGTAGTGGTAGGCATCCATCCCCCTATGAGTGGGGATGGTAGTAGTGACAGGCATCCAGGCCCCCATGAGTAGGGGTGGTGGTTGTGGTAGGCATCCATCCCCCTATGAGTGGGGATGGTAGTAGTGACAGGCATCCAGGCCCCCATGAGTAGGGGTGGTGGTAGTGGTAGGCATCCATCCCCCTATGAGTGGGGATGGTAGTATTGACAGGCATCCAGGCCCCCATGAGTAGGGGTGGTGGTAGTGGTAGGCATCCAGGCCCCCTGAGTAGGGGTGGTGGTAGTGGTAGGCATCCATCCCCCTATGAGTGGGGATGGTAGTAGTGACAGGCATCCAGGCCCCCATGAGTAGGGGTGGTGGTAGTGGTAGGCATCCAGGCCCCCCTGAGTAGGGGTGGTGGTAGTGGTAGGCATCCATCCCCCTATGAGTGGGGATGGTAGTAGTGACAGGCATCCAGGCCCCCATGAGTAGGGGTGGTGGTAGTGGTAGGCATCCATCCCCCTATGAGTGGGGATGGTAGTAGTGAAAGGCATCCAGGCCCCCATGAGTAGGGGTGGTGGTAGTGGTAGGCATCCATGCCCCTATGAGTGGGGATGGTAGCAGTGACAGGCATCCAGGACCCCCTGAGTAGGGGTGGTGGTAGTGGTAGGCATCCATCCCCCTATGAGTGGGGATGGTAGTAGTGACAGGCATCCAGGCCCCCATGAGTAGTGGTGGTGGTAGTGGTAGGCATCCAGGCCCCCTGAGTAGGGGTGGTGGTAGTGGTAGGCATCCATCCCCCTATGAGTGGGGATGGTAGTAGTGACAAGCATCCAGGCCCCCATGAGTAGGGGTGGTGGTAGTGGTAGGCATCCAGGCCCCCTGAGTAGGGGTGGTGGTCGTGGTAGGCATCCATCCCCCTATGAGTGGGGATGGTAGTAGTGACAGGCATCCAGGCCCCCATGAGTAGGGGTGGTGGTAGTGGTAGGCATCCAGGCTCCTATGAGTGGGGATGGTAGTAGTGACAGGCATCCAGGCCCCCATGGGTAGGGGTGGTGGTAATGGTAGGCATCCATCCCCCTATGAGTGGGGATGGTAGTAGTGACAGGCATCCAGGCCCCCATGAGTAGGGGTGGTGTTAGTGGTAGGCATCCATCCCCCTATGAGTGGGGATGGTAGTAGTGACAGGCATCCAGGCCCCCATGAGTAGGGGTGGTGGTAGTGGTAGGCATCCATCCCCCTATGAGTGGGGATGGTAGTAGTGACAGGCATCCAGGCCCCCATGAGTAGGGGTGGTGGTAGTGCTAGGCATCCAGGTCCCCCTGAGTAGGGGTGGTGGTAGTAGTAGGCATCCAGGCCCCCCTGAGTAGGGGTGGTGGTAGTGGTAGGCATCCATCCCCCTATGAGTGGGGATGGTAGTAGTGACAGGCATCCAGGCCCCCATGAGTAGGGGTGGTGGTAGTGGTAGGCATCCATCCCCCTATGAGTGGGGATGGTAGTAGTGACAGGCATCCAGGCCCCCATGAGTAGGGGTGGTGGTAGTGGTAGGCATCCAGGCCCCCCTGAGTAGGGGTGGTGGTATTGGTAGGCATCCATCCCCCTATGAGTGGGGATGGTAGTAGTGACAGGCATCCAGGCCCCCATGAGTAGGGGTGGTGGTAGTGGTAGGCATCCAGGCCCCCCTGAGTAGGGGTGGTGTTAGTGGTAGGCATCCATCCCCCTATGAGTGGGGATGGTAGTAGTGACAGGCATCCAGGCCCCCATGAGTAGGGGTGGTGGTAGTGGCAGGCATCCAGGCCCCCATGAGTAGGGGTGGTGTTAGTGGTAGGCATCCATCCCCCTATGAGTGGGGATGGTAGTAGTGACAGGCATCCAGGCCCCCCTGAGTGGGGATGGTAGAAGTGGTAGGCATCCATCACCCTATGGGTGTGTATGGCATTGGTGATAGCCATCCCGCCCCTATGGTTCTGCTGTTGCTAGTGTACGTCATTTCTGCATCCCTATGTGTGTGTGACATATTTCGGGTATGTGTCGTTTGTTTGTGTTGTGGGTGTTTGACTTACCGTCTGCGCCGTACGCGTCCGTACCTGTTCCGGTAATAGAAGTAGAGTATTGGTAGGACCTGCGCGATGGGATTCATGGTTTGTTCGTCTCTGCTCGGCTTTCTCGTGGCTTCGACTCGTACTCGTCGCTGGCTTGTTCGTCTCGTCGCCGTGGATCATCTTGTGGCGCGAATCGGAGCTTATGTGCAGCTCTCCCGGATGCTCTGACGTGCCGGACGTAGCGACGGGTTCGGCGCGTACGGAGTGCGCATCGTACTAGTCCGGCCGGAAGGTGCTGTGTATTTGGTTCCGTGCGACTCGATTCGGCGTTTACGGATCCGGCTCGGGCGGGGAACAGGAGCTGAAATGGGTAAGTACGGCTCGCTCGGAATTTGGGCTGTTATGCGCATCGTACTTGCTCGTTGGGACGACTGTTCGAATCGGTCGGGAAACACGCATTCGGCTGGGTTTTTTTCCGGACGAATAGTGTTAGGCGCGCTTCCGGCCCGAATCGGAATCGGCCCCTAAGTGTCTGATTCGATTCGGGTTCTGACTGTAGATGTATCTGTGGTCATAACTTAGTAGTTATGTTTAGTACCCTCTGTTTTCTCCTGTCAGGTGGCCCGTACCATTGAAGTCTCACTTGGTAAAGGATATGCATGCATCTCTCCTCCAGCTCTCTGGAATGTAAAATTCTCCCAAACAAGTTAGTGCAATCGCTAGGGGAAGGATTAACACCTGTGGCTGTCACTGGGGAGTGGATGTGGTCATTTTGTATTAGAGGACGTACATTGCACAGTCCTGCCTATCTTGGAATCTGGGTGCACAGGTGCACCGTGCTTGGACTTGGCCTTCTCTGAAGGGTCACCACAAATAATTTTTCCTTCATCCCTCCTGTTTTCTGAATTTGTAGTTGTTGCATTTAGGACTTTGTGCACTTTAGCACTGCTAACCAGTGTTAGAGTGCTCCTGCTCACTCCTTTAAACATGGTAAAATTGGATTATACCCAATTGCCACATTTAATTTACTTATAAGTGCCTAGGAAAGTGGTACAACATGTACCCAGAGACTGTAAATTAAATGCTACTAGTGGTCTTGCAGCACTATTTGTGCCACCCACTTAAGTAGCCCTTTACAACATCTCAGGCATGCCTTTGCAATCTGTGTGAAACTTTAAACTGCCATTTCGACTTGGCAAACCATTTTGGCAGGCCTAAACCTTTCTTTTTAATACATATAGGTCGCCCCTTAGTTAGACCTTAAACAACCCATACGGCAGGGTGCATTATATTTAAAAAGTAGAACATGTACTTTTAAGTCTTACATGCCATAGTAGTGAAAAACTCTTCAATTTGTTTTTCACTACTGTGAGGCCAAGGCCTACCTCTCCCATGGAATAACATTGGGTTACCTTACTACAATTAATAAGCGCTAACATTTGATTGGGAGCAGGTAGAAATCTCATATTCGGTCTCAAACGAATTGCATTTTAAAGTACTCTGTAATGGCAAAGTTGGATTTCAAGTCACAATTCTGAAAATGCCAGTTTTAGAAAGTTAAAAGTGCACAACATGAAATCTAGCCACCACTTTTGTTACTGTTCTCTACTTAAACAGACAAAGGACCCCAATGGGCAGCATCCTAGTTAAAAGGACTATATAAATTATGCATATTAGGATTGCTGCGTATATGAAATTCTTAAAATGACTGACTGGTGTACCATTTAGAATTATGTGTTTATGTATCATTGTTTTTCATGTGTTTGATGTAATGTTGTTCATTTATCGTTGAATCATTGCAAAGTTTTGTTTTGAAACAAAAAGTGTTTTCTCAATTTCAGACATACATGATTTTTGAAAAACCGAGAAAAATGAAATAATTGGTTAAATAAATAACCAGGACCAAGGAATCAAGGTTGGGTCCTTTGTCTGTTTAAGTAGAGAACAGCAACAAAAGTGGTGGCTAGATTTCATGTTGTGCACTTTTAACTAGGCCCTATCTAGCTACTGATCAATTGGGCCTACCCCCTCCTATTTTTTGTTTTAGAAAGTTGACATTTTTTGTCCTAACCATTTGATGCCTGCAGCCTTTGCTGTGGGCCATAAGACTGGATGTGGGTGGCAGTTGGCCTTTCTGTATTCCTTCCAGCCAGTGAGACAAAGGGGGAATAGGTGTTGACAGGATGGGCCGTTCTGCCAGGGTGGGAGAGGCGTAACTATTCCCTGCCCCACTAAAATTCAAAAAGGGCTGCCAGAGCATGCTCACAAAGAACTCCTCACCATTGCATAGTCATCCTAGACCCCTTGGAGCCTGGGCAGGGGAGCAAGGAAATTCCAGAACCAGATGTGGGGCTAAATCCAGAAGTTTCTCCCACTTTAAAGGCTGCCACCAGGTGTAAATATTGGACCCTCAGACCAACTCTTTAGTACACTCTTGGACCTGTGGAAGACTTCAGAAGGACTGCCTTGTACTTCAGAGGACTGCCCTGCTGCTATGGCCTGTCTTACTGCTTGAAGGAGAGAGGGCCATCTCCTTGTTCCCAGGAAGACCTGATTGACTCCAACGGTCAGTTGTCTGACCTGTTCTGAGCTACAGGGACACAATACGCTCCAGAGGCCTCACTGCAACTGCCCAGCTGACCCTCTGCATAAGACCTGCAACTGTACCCGCCCGAGCCCTGCTGCAGTGAATTTCCGATTCCCAAGAGGTCCCACTACAAGTCTTGAACCCTTGGCTGGAACCGGAGAGAATTCCTCCTAACCTAACTGAAGGATCCATCAAATCTGGTGTGAAGCAACATGAAACCCCTCAAACCCTCACCACACAGCTGAAAGCATCATCAGAACCAACGCCGAGTTACGCAAAGCCCCACAAAGCCTCGCCACACAGCCTCATTGGAACTGATGCCAGAAAACCGAAGCCTCGCAAAGCAACACTGTGCAGACCTCGCACGAAGGAAATGAGGTACAACTCTTTGTGGGTCAAACTTGCTCCTGTGCTTGGCCTGTACTCCTTTACAATCGGCCTAAACTTGTGACTTTGTGCTGGTTCAGCGCGACCCGATACACTCAGTTGGCACTTTGCGCTTTTTGGTGCTACTTTTATCTAACCCTTTAAAATTTAATATCTCCAGATCTACTGATTAGATTTTTGTCATTTTGGTCTTAAATTAGTTATTAAATCCCAATCTAGTTTTCTACATTTGTTTGGGATTTTTCTTGAGTTGTGTTTAACTTTATTACTGTTCTGCATAAATACTTAACATATTGGCTCTAAGTTAAGCCTGACTGCATTTGTACCATACTACCAGAAGGTTAAGCGCAGGTTAATTTAGTGAATTTTGTGGTTCACCCTGACAAGAATTAGGGATGTTTCTGAGAACAGTTTTTAACACCCCTCAATCGAATATCTGATTTCCTACAACAGTGATGCATTGCCACAGGTTGTATTCCATATCCTCTGTCAGGGGACTCCAGAGTAGCTCACAACAGCCTGAATGATGACACAGGTCAGCTCCAGCCTGCAATTGGACCAGGATGTACAAACACATACCCCCGCCACATCGCACCACTGTGATCTCCAAAGATTGGCAGGGCCACCTTGGGCCTGCAGTATGACTTCTCCATTGGCTGATATGGAATCATTGTCATTGCTGCGGACATCAGACACTGGACAAGGTAAGTTTCAGGGGTCTGTGGGCAGTCTAAGTCATCACTAAAATAGCCCTTGCCCTTTCCCTATTAACCTCTTTCACTCATTTATCGAGCCATCCATCCATACATTCACTGTTCCACCCTTGCCTTCAATCACCCATTCACTGACCTTTCTCCCAAACTGACTGTCACTACACCAGCCTCACCGACATGCCTTCGACCCCACAATCTGCCATTGCCCCCTTCATCCATTCTCCCATTGATATTATCATATATATTCTCAATCAGTCATTCTCCCATCCGTGCTGCCATGCTCACATTATCCACTCACCTTTCCACCAACCACACATGCAAACAATCAATTAAATAGCACTTTAACATATAAGCCAGACCTATTGGCATTGCTAATGCTTGATTGAAGAATTAACGATCGTGATCATATTTTTTTGAACACTTAAAACAAATCACTCACCTTAATAATGACTGGTGAATATTCATATTAGAAGGCATATTGGATCGCTCTGTGGTGTCCCTCACCCCCACTGGCGCTGGGTTTGTCCTCTTCCTCCCGCCCCACTCCCCTCTCAGTTTTTTTTCCCTGGACCACTCACATCACTTAATGGCTGAACAAAATTTGCAACCTGCCAATTAGATGGCAGCGGTTTGTGAACCTGCTCATGAATCATGCAATGCATTATGGAGAAAACTGCTGCCTCATTCAGTCAGGTTAAATTTACAGTTCAAATGCGGTTTGTAAACTGCTTGATTCCAGAACCGTTCATGAACTTAATGGTCGAATTATACATAAGCTTAACCCTTTCAAACTCACCGCACATCTCTCTAACACTCAAATATCCCATCTGCTGAACTCATTTACACACAACAAGCATTGGTAAAGCCAATGTATGTAGCCTTGAAAAGCTGATTCAATGGTCAGATTTGTTTCTTATCCCAAGCATATGATGCACAAAAATTAAAGCAAACATGTACTGTTAAATTTAAAAAATGATAAATTTATTAGAACACTTTGGCTGCTTCCTCGCAAGCAAGTGTACTTCGAACAGTATTGAAATCCTTTTCAATTTTAATACACATCCCAGGAAACATGATACTTACTGGCACAAAGATAATGTATTATTGGTTTTGAATTACTGTGTTCTGAAGGCACAGACACAGAGGGGTAGTTGAAATAAATAAAAAAGGATATAGAATGGAAAGAAAAATGAACTGACAAATTTAAAAAAAAAAAAAAGAAAAATTAAAGTAACGGCCATCAGCTATGACACTGAAGTGCCTTTTCAGGCATATGTGATCAGACAAAATGCTATCAGCCAATGTGCAAGAAAGGCAGTGGTTGAAGAGTACTAACCTCATTTACCTATGCTGTATTCTGTGGTTAATGGAAGCAAAATGTGAATGACAATTGAACAGACCAATGGCTGAAGAGGGCCTCTCTATGTATGTGCGTACCTATGCATTTTTTATTTCAGTTTTTTTTTCATTTACCCGGAGCTGGAGAGAGAGCTCAACCTAGATCATGAATTCACAATTTCTCAATAATCCAAAACTGTTTTGGGAGCAGATATTTTTCAAACAGCTCATTTTTCTTTACCCACATGGCTCTTAAATGAAACATAGCTTGTGAGCCTTAGGAGTGGACATTTTAGTTTAAGGCTTGGCCTCTGCCAGAGTTTTGAGTTGACTGGTGTCTTAAGTAGTTGAATAGCTGGAGCAGCAGTATCACCACCTTAGACAGTGGTAAATGTTTCTCTCTGGAATTCTAAAAGAACATGTTGATTTTGGAAAGATATGTAGCAGCACAACAAGCATAACAGGCCAACACACAAGAGAACAGAACACAAAAAAGAACTACTGCAGAACACAACAATAACAGATGCAATAATGCAACACAAAGACACAAATTCACAAAAACAACCAACACATCACCACCCTAACAAAATGCAACAAAACAAATATACACTACTGTTCTTGTCACACATTCTCATCTCCACAAATCTATTCTCAAAAAAATGGTAACTAGTGTTTGCACCAAACCCTGCCTTACATACCACCAAAGACATAAATTTGCATCAGTCAAAAAAGTTTTGAGATCCGGCCCATACCATGTGATCTCTATGATCATTGATATTCAGGTGGATGTGGGATGTCTGTGAGATACATTAAGGATAATCTAATGAAATTCAAATACATCTCTTGGTCAAATATTCTATTAACTAATACATTTAACATATGTTGTTCAGCCGCAGGCAGATTCTTAAGTGTGTGCGTGAAACTGAACCGTCAAAATAAGCGCTGACACGAAAAGCCATCCTAAAACAGTAAGATCATGTGTCTGCTAATATCTAGCAGAGATGTATTTCCTCCCCCATCTTGTGAAAATAAATGAGCAATCTTTCATATTTGGTGGATGGTTATTTATTGAAGATTTCCAACTACAAAGGGTGGGAGCAGAAACAGCGGGTTCATTCAGCAATAGTCATTGCATCATTAGTGAACCTCCATCGTGATGCACTGAGAGCCTCAGTGTTCTTCACAGTGCTGAATTTTAAATTACACCTATTCTTTTATATTTGTATTTAAATAGGGGTGGCTTTCTCATTAAAGCGAAATCTTGAAGTCACGCGTAGTTAGAAGCTCACGTGATAATTTTTTAGCCAGCGGCTGTTTGTTGTCTGCTAGTGGCAAATGGACACTTTCAGTGTCGGCACACTGCAAGCACAGAGTAAAGCATAATGAGAGCTCCGCGAACAGGTGTACAAACATAGCTGGCACTGGCCAGTTTAAAAGGGAAACTTTTTTGCAAAAAGTGCACCAGGGTAGGTTTGTGCTGTTTGATACAAAACATGCACATATAAATTGACATTTTTTTTGTTTCACACACACACAAATTTACTTGCAGACAGCTTGATGACATCATCATTAAGCACTGGGTTTCTGTGAATAAATGCAAGACAAACTATGAATTGCCTATAGATAATACTTTGTACATCTCAAATGAAATTGTTTTCTTCAATATCTGTATTTTCTAAAATACTGCCATGTAGTAAACCTGTCGTGGGGCATGCACATCATACAGCAGCAGCATTGCCAGACTGGAAACCAGGAAATGCAGAAAGGGGAAAACAACGCACAGGGATTTCTTCTGCTATCCTCCTAAAATCTAGAACCCTGTCCCACCCCAGATCACCAAGCTAGAACCATTCTCCACGTGCTCAAGGAACTGGAATTCCGTCTGTTTAAACAAAACCTGTTGACATGGTAACCATCTCAGACAGTTTATCACCCCTGAATAGTTCACACCCAAAAACCTCCCCACTTCTTCTCCTACCTGCAGCTTCGCCGCTCCCCACAGAGCCAGTATCTTCCTTGTAAGCCTCACTCCAGCCCCGTTCTTCACCACACTGTAAAATATCACTCAGGATGCTGTATCCCATCCCTCTCCTTTCCATTGAACTAGGCACTGTAAACATGAATGAATGAATGAAAGGAATTTGGTATAGTGCAAAACAGCTTCTCCAGCTAGAGTGTCCTGGCGCTAAGATGGAAAAACGTGCCAGTGTGGACATAGTGGCAGGGTACAAAGCTGGGACTAATTCTTGAAAAGCCAGGTTTTTAGATGTTTTCTGAACGTTGCCAGGTCAGCTGAGGCTCTCGAAAAGTAAGGAAGGCTGTTCCATGTTTTTGCACTCAGATACCCAAAGGATCTTCCCCCTATGCGTGCTAAGAGTATTGTAAGTATGTGTGCAAGGTCTGCGGTAGAGGATCTCAAGGACCTCGTTGGAATATAACGAATAGCACGCTTCTTTACGTACTCAGCGCCAAGACCATGGAGTGCTTTAAAAAATATCACCATGGCCTTGAACTTAATTCTTTCTTTCACTTGGAGCCAGTGCAGAGATTTAAGGATGGGAGTCATGTGAGCTCTAGACCTAGGTCTAAGGATCGCTTTAGCGGCTGCGTTCTGCACTACTTGTAGACGCTGAGTGAGATAGTCCGGTAGGCCGAGGTAAAGACTATTGGCGTAGTCCAGTCCAGAAGTCACTAAAGCCTGGACCACGGTCTTCCTCGTGTCCACTGGCAACAGAGGAAGAAACTTGGTACAGATCCCTTTGCGCTGTACGTAAATGTGTGCGTTCTAAGACACATGCATATAACACATGCATATTGTATTGTATTGTAATTGCATTTATATAGCACTTACTACCCCTGACGAGGCATTGAAGCGCTTTTTCGGCCAGTAGCAAGCTATTCGGGAACCCATAAAGGATTAGTGGTGAATTAGTATATTGAAATATGAAAGTAATTTGAATGGTGGATATGTTAGTCAGTTATTTGGATTGAGAAGGATAATGGAGGGATAGAAGAGGGAAAAGGTTTGCATGTATATAGCTCTTGTATATGCTTTGTGCCAACATCAAATGTTTTAGAAATTAAGTTAATTCATGAACTGCAAATGGTAGACGTAAAATGTTGAATAGGTATAGCAATTTAGGAGAGCACTCTTTTTAAAACACTCATGTTTGCGCACCTCCTTATATAAAAAGACCCCATCTCTTTATATATATATTTAACAGTTTTCTACAGCAGCAATGCACTGTAAGGCATCTCTGAAGATCTTTCCCCACTTGAGTTCATGTTAGCATGATTCTTTTTCACATCAGTTTGCAAACTTGTCTATTTGTTTTCGTTTCTAAATGTTAAAAAATTCCGTCCTTTGTTTACCACATCTATTTGCTTGAGGAATTATGTAAATGACATTATATTGTATTTGACAGAACTTTTGTTTTCCCTCAGTTAGCCTTGTATCCTGAAATGCAATCATGCTCTTGTAACAGTGCCACTAAAAGGGGTCATATTTGTTTAGAATCTTTCAAGAACAGATACATCTTTGTATGATAATTATAATTATATTTTTAGACTTGAGCAATATACACCTGTTATTTTTTTATTTTGTTTTATAGCTAAATCTAATGGCTACTTAACAATGTTGAACAAATAAGGTGAGAGTGGACAACTCTGCCATGTCTCAGTCACTACGTGATCTAATATTTTCGGACGATATCCCATTAAGCATTTCTGTGGGTCTGGTTACACTGTATGTTTTATTTATCGCTCAAACAAATAGCACTAGTCAATCAGGATCTGTACATTTCAGCTCGAGGTGCTTTTTGCATCTAAGTTGAACTTAGGTGCACAAAGAAATTGTGAATCACAAATTTCGTTTCTCCCGCAAAAGGAGGTATTAAGCACACTGGCGTAGCAAGGGGGGGGCGGAGGGGGCGGTACGCCCCGGGCGGCACGAGATTTCGGGGCGGCAGGTAAATTTATCGCCAGCACCCCCCCCCCGCTCTTAGGCGCTCGGCGGCGGCGGCAAAAGGCAGGGACCGCCACGGGCGGCAGAGTGCCTAGCTACGCCACTGATTAAGCATTCCAGTAAGAATGCCTGTGTTGTCATACTGGATTTCCCATGCAAGTGTCAAAAGCGAAACCCAAATAGCACAAACTGAGGGTGCATTCACAAACAATTCCTACACCAAAAGTTCAATATCGAAGTGCTTCAGGAAGTGTTGCGAAATGTACTAAGTATCACAGTTTTCCGCAGAGTGTGTGGGACAGAAAAAAACAGGGTAGCAATAATATTGGAGGTTGGAAAGAAAAATACAATATATTATGTTAAGAATGTAAAAGATGCCACCACCCTAGACATGCCTCACACTGTAATGCCTAAACTATGCACATGCAGGTTCCAAAAGGTAGGAAAAAGTGATCTTTTATCTTTCTATTCACTTATGCATTTTTCTTCAGACATGCAGAAGCTTCCCGCAGTTGTAATTTACAATCTTGCAAGGGTTCCACATTTTTAGGTCTCGCCTGAGCCAGCGCATTCGCTGCTCTGGCGAGACATTTAGTGAGTGGGCTTTTAAAAGTCCAACCACAGCTTTTTCGGTGGCATCGAGCATGCGGTTACGCGCACAGGCACGAGCGGAGGCGCCATCTGGCTTTCCTCTCGCTCTCCCAAGTGCGCGCGCCTCACTCCGCCTCTCTGTTTTGTGCGCGCGCACGCACACACGCGCGATCGCTTTTACTTTCCAATGCTTGCTTTTGCTTTCGTGGCCGCGTCGGCCGCACGCGCACGCACACATGTGCGATCGCTTTTACTTTCCAATGCTTGTTTATTGGAATTCTACATCCTGTCCCCAATGCTCTGAAGCAACAGAAGACAGCGTGTGACGCGCTAAACATCAACCCGGTTTTATACCCGATACCAACGCACGCGCTGTATCCAGTACTCTATTCTCTGCTCCAGTAGATGTATAATGAACACATAAAAATAAATATACGAGAAGTTGGTTTGCTCGTCATATTTGCAGAGTTTAATTTAGTTCTTTCAATAGATGCACTCCATTCGCTGTTTGGTAATTTGTAAACCTTCATTTGTGATACTGAAAAATCAAACATAGAATTACTGCCTGATCAGCAGCCGCCAGGGCCATTTCTTTGATCGATTTTAATCTTTCTGTGCCAGCTTGCTTAGGCCTTGTGGCGCACTTCCAAATCACTCAGGGTTTCTTCAGCGAGTCCGAAAACAACAATGGGCATAAGGCTGAAAATACACCAACTTGCATTTGTAAAGAGAGACGGGACAGTTTCGAGGCAACATGGTGTCCCTGGAAAAAAAGCTGAAAGATTCACACTTCCCTCTTCCTGACCTCTCACCCCGTTTTTAGGTCTCGCCTACGCAGCGCTCTCTCGCTCTCTCTACCTCTACCTCTCTACCTCACTCTACCTCTCTACCTCTCTACCTCTCTCTCTCCCTCTCTCTCTCTACCTCTCTACCTCTACCTCTCTACCTCTACCTCTCTACCTCTCTCTCTACCTCTCTCTCTACCTCTCTCTCTACCTCTCTCTCTCTCTACCTCTCTACCTCTCTTCCTCAACCTCTCTACCTCTCCCTCTCTACCGCTCTACCTCTCTCTACCTCTCTCTACCTCTCTACCTCTCTCTCTCTACCTCTCTACCTCTCTACCTCTCTCTACCTCTCTCTACCTCTCTCTACCTCTCTCTCTCTCTACCTCTCTCTCTACCTCTCTCTCTCTACCTCTCTCTCTACCTCTCTACCTCTCTCTACCTCTCTCTCTCTACCTCTCTACCTCTCTCTACCTCTACCTCTCTACCTCTCTCTCTCTACCTCTCTACCTCCCTCTACCTCTCTTCCTCTCTCTACCTCTCTCTACCTCTCTATCTCTCTCTACCTCTCTACACCTCTCTCTCTACACCTCTCTCTCTACACCCCTCTCTCTCTACCCCTCTCTCTCTACCCCTCTCTCTCTACACACCTCTCTCTACCCACCTCTCTCTACACACCTCTCTCTACACACCTCTCTCTCTCTCTCTACACACTTCTCTCTCTCTCTATACACACCTCTCTCTCTCTACCTCTAAGTGGCAGCCGGAGCCTGATAGCACTGCTTGTCCTTTAATAAAAAAAACAAGCATTGGCATAGCCAATAGGTCTCGCCTTTGGGGCCTTATAAGTGTTTAACCATGCAGCAGTCAATGTTGTTGCACCAAGGATATTGTGCTGCATAACTAAATACTTATAAGGTCCCAAAAGCGAGACCTATTGGCTATGCCAATGATTGTTATTTGTGGATCAGGCCCTAATTGTTGGAATGTAAACATCTAAGTGAGTATTTGAAGAATGAATCACTGCTGAGCATTAGCCCTGACAAGACCTGACCTTTTCTGCATACTCAAACGGGATGCTACATTATGCATGATCCTTCATTCTCATCCTATTATTTATGGGGCACTATGGCAAATCAGAAATAATCATAGATGCCTCAGACGTCTGATTGCATGTCTTTTAATCACTTAGTCCGCCATCACACAGCCTCGTCAATCAGGAAAAATAATTGTACCCCTGCAAGTGAAAACAAACCCTCCCTAAAATGGAAAGCTCTTCTTTGCCACCAGATAGAGTCCTCTTTTTCTTCAAAATGTGCTGTAGGAAAATTTCTATATAACCTCCATATTCTCTAAGTAAATCCTGCACAAATGATCTCTTGCATTATATTCCTATGCTAGCTCAAATTTAGCCTCTTGTCCAAAAGCTGCATCAACTTCAATTCACAGCATTAGGTCCCTTACAAAACCTCAAAGTGTGATGTAATTTCTCTTTTGCACCATGATTTATGCCATTAAAAGTTTGAAATTATAATCTGCAGAACTCTGGGGCCAATTCATAAAAGTAAATCTTCAAGCAGAAAACTATGCACATCTATTACTATGGTTAATAATGTGCATAGTGCTCCACAAAGATGTAATTCACAGGCAAAAATATGCCTAGTAGTAGGGGTACATGTCCCATCTAGTTTCATCCATTTAAATTAGAGGTGGGCAGATTCAGCCCCAGAATATAACTGTAATGGTACTAGAAGTAGAATGCATTCTTAGGTGTTACTCTGCTTACTTCTCTTATGTAGATAAATCTGGCAACACAGCATGGAACTCCAAATGTCACAGAGGAGGGAAGAAAACAGCATCTGAGCAAATTTGCACATGCCAGGCAAGTCTTGCCAGTTGCAGCAAATTAGCATCTGCCACATCTTAGGCTCTGCCCTCATTCCCTTGTGCTATATAATGTTATGGAGCCAGAGCCATGAAAAAGCCTCCAAGGTGCAGTTCTATCCCTCTCAGTTGGAAGACAAATTTACTACTAGGAGACAGATATCATGGCCAACCATGTAGTTGACCTCTAGAGAAAACTACACAGTCTGCCTCCTCATACCCCCAGTGTACCAGAAAAGGCTTCCTTCTTGCAAGATGTCACAGATAATGAATTGGAGATTAAGGCACATGGCACATCACAAAAAAGTGGCAAGATGAGAGGAGGCAGGTGAAGGATACGTTTGCCGGGATAGAGGTGGATTTTTTTTTGCCTGGTAATGCCTTTCCACAGTGGACCAATGTATCCTCTTCCCCATGTAACCTAACCAGCTGCATGGCTGCCTGCTCTAGGAAATCCGAACATCAGGCCAGGATAGATCCTCACAGCTCCTCCTGTAAATAATCCACAACATTCCTGGTAATGTCTCTATGCCCAAAGACAGAAGAAATGACAAGCAAGGCTGCACAAGCAGAGAACCCTGCAGATAAAAATAGGATGTACATGGACAGATTTCTCTGACTGCAACTTTATGAATAGCCATTTGATGTATCATGTGATAGCACTATCATGTTTTAAATGGCTTTCTGTATTGGGCCCTATGCAAGGCCATCAGAAACTCACCAAGATAAATCTGAGTAAATGGTAATGTACTCCTTACTTCACTGGGTGGAACACCTTTCATATGCAGTGAGTAATCCCTTCGGTGATACATATTGGGTATCACGATGTCAGGCTTCCTGAAATTGTACTAGTAATGAGAACACCAAAGGCATAGTAATCAAATTCCTGCAGGTCCCAAGAGGGCTTCATCAGTGGTAATGAAGAATCGGGGGGAACATATTTGCTCCATCACCAACTTGGTGTGGTAGAGTGGAGCAGTAGATTGAATGGCTATTTCAGCGTGCTAGAACTAGCCAATAAAGCCAGTGACTGTACAAAAACTCAAAAAAGCAGTGCATATATGTACTCTTGTGTCCCTTCGTTCAGCATCACGATGGCTAGCTGGCCTGCATTTGCTATGTAAGCAACATTTTTGTTTCCCACTCAGGAAGTACACCGTAAGGGTGTTACTACCCTCAAGATGGCTTAGTGAATTCAGGGGGTTACTGATGACAGCTGGTGAGACCTGCAGATCGCAAGTTTGAATCCTGACAGTAACACCTTAAGTTGCATTTTATTGCTACAAATACTGCACTAGCACAATTATCTCTTGCACAATCTAAAACCTAAATCTAGATCACAGACAAAAACTAAAAAGATGACAAACAAAGCATTTTAATCATATGAAAAAATGTTAATAATTCTGTTGAGTCTTGCACAAAATATAAACTTGGGAACACTCCAGGATTTCCTACTTCAGTTTTGCATAATGTATGCAGTACTCGCAGCTTGAAAGAGTATTACTTACTTGGGCAGTTCCCCTGTATTGAGCACTCTACAACACCACTGACACTCCAAAACTGCTCACCTCAAACATCTTTTTTTCTTGCAAAGTTTTTAAGCATAGGATTAGCAAAGTGCCATTCACGCTGATCTAGAAAGGTGACAAAGTCTTTTGCAGCAGAATCTTTAAGCAGAGGGTCAGCTAGTGCCATCCTCATCGAGCTGAAAGATGGCAAAAGCTTATTACCACTCTAGGCACATTATTACAGCTTTGGATTGGTAAAATTTCAGCCAAGCCAACCTGAAATGATTAGAAGCAGTCCCTGGCACATGTTTTGCTCTTATAAGAGCCCATCAGAGAGACATAGCTTTGCTAGCATTGTCCCATCCTTACAGATTTCACTGCAAAAAAGGCAAAAGACTTTACACCTACAACTTGGGAGCTACCCAGGCTTCCTTTTTGCATATACCGACAAGCACACACATACACACACACGCACATACATATTTATATTTGCGACCAAATTTAAAAAGACTTTCTGCTCTTGCCTAGATATGCCAAGTCATCCAAAGTTACATAAAGCCTTGTAAGGGTATTTACTTCTTTCCAATGCAAAAGGTATTTTGTGCTGGAAAGGTGCCTTTTTTTGCAGTGCAAATCGTGCTTTGTGGCACTTGCATCAAGGGGGAATTACTTGGTTGTCACTTGGATAGAGCTGAACAAGCACTCATAGTTTTTGGCCCAAAACCCGACCGACAGAAATAGCCAGATTGGTCTTTGCATCAAAACTAATGCCTCCTTAATGCAGGCACTGACAGGAAGAAATGTTTTAATTTCCTCACATTCAGCACATTACAAGTGTGCTCCGCAGCAGGCATACAATGAGGGAAATGTTTCAGAATTTGCCTAGGCATATGGTTTTGTACTGGAAGAGTATGCTTCCAGTATAAATCCTATGCTAGACAGCATGCACACACCCTCTGCATCATGGTGCAAAGGCTGTGAGTGATCCTAGACAGCCATTATAGTGCACCATCAAGTAGCAGCAGACGATATTTAATAAATATGGACATGCGCTGTCTTCTCCCCCTCTTGCAACATATCAACTTTGGTTGCTGTGCCACTGCCTTGCACTCACTGGAAAATAGTAAATCTGACTGTGCATTAACGCCTAGATACTCATTATGAGTTTAATGAATAGTGATGCAGTGATACTGTGGAGAATGGAATCTCTGGAACTTTGGCAATTACTGGGTTTGTCTCTGAAATGGGGAAAAACTAGACGGGCTAGGGAATGCTGGGTCTTTTTTTTGTGACTTTTTCCTGATTCTGTGGACGTATTTGCCACCATTCTCTGACTGCTCAAAACAGGTGAAAAATATCAGCAGGAGGGTCGTCAGGGGTCGGGGGTCAGGCCAGACCAGACCAGGTCTGGGTAAGGCTTGACTGAGAACAGCATTGCTTCCTCTCCTTTCGGTGCTGCAAGTGTTAGGTGGGGGCTGGACTGTGCTCCTGCCCAAAGCCATTGATGTTGCCCCTGAAGCAGTTTAATTGGGCGCACATCCAGGTCTGCTGTTTCTTTACCTTGGGTTTTTGCAACTGTCTTTTATACATATAATTCACTTTTTTTGAGAGTTAGAGAATCTTTAGATTCTCCATCTGGTATTATCTGGTATGCAAAAGAATCTGCAAACATAATATCAAATACACTATGCAAAAGGTTATAAAAGCACACGATTGCACAGGTTTAACAAAAAAGAGTTGTGTATTTTAAGCAGATATTGTTGAGAACAAAGTTATTGTTTATATTGGTTGTTTAATGGCCAAGCACTAGTTGCATTTTATGTTTGTTATATTAGCGGTTTACCAGGAATGTTGACCCTCTGCTGGCCTCATACAGTGCCCTGGCTGCTGGTGGAAAGCTGAAGATGTGGTTTCCCTTGACACCGGCCACACAACAAATCCAACCATGTGTTTAAAAACATCTGCTCTCTTAAAGACTATTTACTTCAGGCCAAGCTCATTCCTCTCCAAATTGCTGAAATCCAAAGTACATGAAAAGAACAACTGTATAATGGACAGCCCTATGGAATAAAGCTTGGATTCATTTCTGCTCCCACTGCTCAGATTTACTTTTATCCAGAGATAAACATTATGTCCAAGCGAAGACTCTAGGTTTTAATTCCACTTTAAATTGATTGATTTAACAAAAGCAAACAAGTTTATAACCAACTACTCATCTGCTAGGAATGTGGTTTTCTCATCTCCTGTACTTGAACCATGTAGTATCAAGAAAGCATATCATTTCAGCAGCAGACTAGAAATGGATACTCTAATTTGTGAGTGATGAGGTGAGACAGAATGAGAGTCAGGTGTATTTTTTTGGCATTGCCCTTGCATGATACACTTTCATGTGTGCGATCGTTCATGCAGGTTTGCAAGACTGCAACATAAATGATACAAAATCAGTCATGGAGGAAGGAGGTGCAACAGTATCTGTTACTAGCATACATTTGCTAAGAGGGAGGTAGCAATGAACCACCTGGTAGATTCATTATGAAAGGACCTTGCCGGAAATTGACTGAGTCTATTTGTAGGCTTACCTGAGAAAATGCTAGTTAATAGTAACAGGCAACAATTCCATTGCAGCTCCTGAATACTGCCATCAACTCTATGGTTTGTTTCAGCATGGAGGTCAAGCTCCTGCATGGCAAGGCAATTTTGCCTGTAACATTTTTCTTGTAGGGGTAATAACTACCCTTTTTTTTGTTTGTTCAAAGGGTTTTTAATTATTTTCAAAAGTATAAGAACGGAAAAACTAAAACAAATGATACAAAGTAGAAAATATATGCACACTACAGTATAAAGTATAGAACAGTATACAATTTGTTGGAGAACAACTTTACAGTACATTAGGTACAGTATATTAGGTCCGTGTTTGGAATAAAATTGACAATAGTGGGGTGACTGGCTGAGGGGTTACCCATGGTAGACGTGAAGTAGAAACACGTCTGGGTGAACCCTGCAGGGGAACCAAATGGGAGGGAAAAGAAAGGTAAAAGTCTACTAATTGGTGTAAGGATGACCATCCAAAGTGTGCATTAGGTTAGAACAAAAAGTAAAACATAGAGAGATAGGAAGATATAAATTAGAGACAGAGAGGAAGAGTGGGGGTGGGGGGAGTTGGGGGAGGAAGGTGCAGGGTGGTTCCTTGTCAAGTGTCAGAGGTTGGGTGTAATAGGGGAGGGTAGGTCTGCAAGGCGTAGAGCATAGGGATGTGGGACATGAGGGTGTGAAGCTACCAGTAGTGGATGCAGGCTATGGAGGGTCTACCTTTTGGAGATAAAGGTTGAGGGTGTCCCATAGGCCGTGGGAGCTTGGGGAGTTGTGTACTTTTTTGTACATGATGTTGTTGCCGCTTCTGGTGGTGCAGAAGATGTTCCACTATCTCTTGAATGGGACTTATTTGGTGGATTTCCACTCTAGTAGAAAAGGTTTTGTACCTATGGCTAGCATAAGGTCGAGTAGTACAAAATCTTGTGGGGAGAGGTTGATGTTAGGGAGGTGAGCCGCTAGGCCAAGTGTAGAAGTCAGTAGGAACGGGGAGAAGTGGATTTTGAAGTTGTCTTGGATGGTTTGTTGTATCTTGGACCATAGCGAGTGAATCATTTTGCATGTGAAGAACATGTCTATGGCCGACCCGGGTGAATCTCCACAGCGCCAGCATTTGTCTTATTGTAGTAACCCCAATTTGCGATATCTAGATGAGGTCCAGTAGGAATTATGTATCGAACAATATCTGGATTGTTCTATTGTTTGTGAGATTTTCGCTAGAAAAGAGGAATGCCAGATTCTATACCAGGTTGAGTCAGAGAATTGTGAGCTCACATCGCCTGGTATATGTGGCGACCATTTCTTTTTGATGTTTTTAATGAAATGTGGGCGTGGGGGCTCTAGTAGTTTATAGATGTGAGATGCGATGTGTATGACCTATTCTGTGGTTTTGTTGAGCCACCAATCATCCTGTGTGGCCAGGAAAGCTTGCTGATATCTATGAAAGTCAGGCATATTTAGTCCGCCATTGATTTTATTCAGTTTTTGGATGGGACCAACGATCCTAGCCCCCTTCTCTCTTCACATGAACTTTGAAATAGCCTTGTCTCCAGCCTTATAGAAGTGGTTTGATAAGTTAATGGGGTGTATACTTGAGAGGTAGTTGACTAGGGGGTGTAAGAAGGGTAGGATCCTTCTAGCATGGTTACCCCCACTTTTTGCCTGGTGTCAGTGTGTTGTGGACTAGTCTTTCTGGGATCCTGCTAATCAGGTCCCCAGTCACTGTGCTTTCTCCCTAAATTTGACACTGGTAAGTACTTTGCTACCTTCCTAATTGGCTACTGGTGTACCCTTCTAAGTCCCTAGTATATGGTACTAAGGTACCCAGGGCATAGGTATACAAGGGGTCTCCCATGGGCTGCAGCATATATTATGCAACCCATGAGAGAACACTCAAACTGTGACTACTGTCCTGCCATTGCAGCCTGTGTGAACTGGTGCTAGCACCACTCACAACAGATATAAGTTTCCTTATATCTGAGGTCACTGCACTTAAAAACTTTAAGTCACCCCTAAGGTAGGCCTTTCAATCCTGAAGGCAGGGTGCTTGGTTCTAAGTGTGAGGGTGCCCTGCATGAGCAGGACACCCCCTACAAACCTAGGAGTCGATTCCCCAGCCTTTGTAAGTGCAGTCAGCCATTTTATACATATAGCGGACATCAAGTAAATTACGAGATGCCTAACTATATATTGGCTGCACCGAAACCGGTCATTTTTGGTATCAAACATGTTGGAATCCTGCCCCAACATCGATTCTAGTGTTGGATTTAGGATCCCATGTACTGGGGGGGCTCACCTTGGGAGCCCCCCTGTATTCCTGGTACCAGCCTTTCAGGGTTTAACTGCAAGCTAGTGCTGCTGCCAACCCCAGCCCCGATTCAGCCCTCCTGCTGCTGAGCCAGGCTCGAGCAGGGGAAGTAAGAACAATAGGTTTTCTGTCACAGGGAGTTGTGAACCACCTCCCAGACAGGACTTAGTGTATTGGGTTGGGGTGGGGTCACTTGCCAGCGCCATCAAACTGCTTTGAAGAGCACATTTCATGCCCTCCTTGCATACTCCAGTTGGAACCAGTTCAGGGAGCAGTTGACTCCCACTCTGGTGCAAAACTGGACAAAGGACATGGGAGTATCTTCCCCTCTGTCTAGCCCCTCCTATGGGAGTGGCCCCTGAATCGTCCCAACCCTTTCCTTTGGGTACTTAAGGGCTTACCTGTGGGTGGCTCTTCAGATTTGTCGTGTGACAAGATTCAGATCCGAAACCACTTCCACTTCAACCATCTGGGCACTTTGGACTTCGTTGGACTTTGCTTTGGGAACCAAGACTGCATCTGGAAGACTCCTGCTGCTCCTGATCTAGTTGTCCTGCCAGTCTTCAGTGTTGTCTGTGCATGTGCTCCATCCAGGTTCTTCTCCAGGCCTGTGGGCATCAAAGACACCCAAAGGAATCTCCCTTGGAGTGAAGGATTGACTCCCCTGCATCTGCAGGCACCATAACTAAGCTGACCGGTCTGCTGCTCCTGACGTCTTCTGGACTTTGCAAGGCCCAGCAACACAGGTGGTGATTCTGCAACTCCCTTGAGGCCTGCACTTTCTTCTCACCGAGTTTGACGCCAGTATCTATCGTCAGAACTGCTGGAACAGCACCCCTGTGCACAGCGTCGACTTCCCGTTGCCAAGGCTTGTTGACTCTCTTTCCCAGAGATCTTCAGGCTCCAAGAAGCTCCAGTCTCCTGCATCTCTTGCTATCAAGATCTTAGTGCTCACCACATCCTTTGCACCGTGGGCCTGCATCACTGGTGAGCTGCTCGCGGTCCTCTTCGACTCCTGTGCCTTCGGCCTGTGCGTCCTCTTGAGGGTCTTCTTTGGCTCAAGTGGGCTCCCCTGCTTGCTCGGACCTGCTCTGGTTCTCCTGCACTTGGTGAGTCCCTTGGACACTGTACCTTCTTCGTTTTCCACGTCTGTTACTGCTACCAAGACTTGTTGGTGCTCCCGCCAGACACTGACTCTCTGGTTCTCTACTCCCAACGTGGGACAACTTGTGAATGGCTTCTGGTCTTCCACAGCATTGCCTGGACCTCACAGCTGCAGCGACAAGATCACCGTCAACTCTCCTGCATCTTCCGTCATAGGTGGTCATTGGTCTTCCATGCCTCCTGGTCACTCCTGAGTGGCATAAACTCTGTCGTCTCTGGTAGCAGGTACTCCTCTTCAAGAATCCACCCTTGGATTCCACCAGACTCTTTTACCTTCTTCGCCAACGGCATCTTCACTGAAGTCCTCCATTGTGGTCTATGGCGGTTTCCGACGTCAATTCGCACCTATGCACCCGGCTTCCGTGGTATTGGTATCCTGGTTCCTGGGGTATCCACAGGTGGGATGACTCTCCAACCTTCCATCATTCATGGGGTTTCTTCAGGGTCCTCTGGGAAGGATCCTTCTTCTTCAAAACTGCAACCACGGCTTCCCTATTGACTTCCATTGAGCACTTGGCTGTGTTTCCACTCTACACACGGCCTCCGTGGGGTTCTTGGGTACTTACCTTGAGTGGTTCCTTGGGTTCCTGGCTCTTCTAAGTCTTCTGGGTCCAGTCTTGACTTTGGTTGCACTTCGCATTCCACTTCATTAGTGTATGGTTTGGTCTTCCCCTGGAGACCACTGCATATTTGTGCTACTTACCTGTTCTCCTTTTGAAATATTGTGTGTATGGTGTTTATATCTCTGGGTAGGAGATATACCAATGTGTTAGTGAGTGTTTATAATAAATAACTATTTTTATAACTACACAGTGTGGTTCTTTTTCATTTAACCTACACTATATGATTAGTACTGGTAAAACAAGCTGCTTTACACTCCTTCTGGACTAAGCCTGAAGCCCGCTCTGCCCATCTACCACTTGGAGAGCTTTCTAAGTTTGTCTAAGACCGCTAAAACCACCATAAGGATTGTCTGGATTAATGCAAGGTGCTTCACTTAAATAAGTGTGCACCGTATAGTAAGCCAGCCTCCTACAAGGGGCTATCATCATTTTTGATGTTTCCGTCCTGCTCCACCAAGTTAAAAGTTTGGGGGACCAGGAAGATAGTAGATTGGTAATTTTGGTGAGCGTTTTACTCTTGTTGATTGAGACAGATGTGTGTAAGTCCTTGCCAGTCCTTGCCAAACCAGATGCCTAAATATTTTAGCACATCAGGTTGCCATTTTAGGCCAGAGTCACCAGGATCATGGGAGGGCAGTGGATATTCATGGAGATGATTTCTGTTTTAGAGTGGTTAAGAGTGTAGCCAGTTACATTGAAGTATTTATCAATTTCAGTCAAGATGTGAGGGAGAGTTTTCTCTGCCTCTTCAGTAAAGATAAGAACATCGTCAGCA
The DNA here is from genome assembly GCA_963921515.1 of Calotriton arnoldi. Lineage (NCBI taxonomy): Eukaryota > Metazoa > Chordata > Amphibia > Caudata > Salamandridae > Calotriton > Calotriton arnoldi. Next base: position 2,339,769 of record CAWUFW010001738.1, on the reverse strand, counting down.
TAACCTGTAACTAGCTGCCTGCCTGAATGGAATTGGGCACTTTGATATCTGCATTCGCTATTAGGGAGTATAAGAAGTGTTCAATAACTAAAAGGAATAGGAGGGGCGAGAGCGGGCATTCCTGTCTGGTGCCTTGGGCTAAGAGGAAGGAGTTGGATAGGCGGTCGTTTATCTTAACTTTTGCCACTGGAGCTGTGTAGAGGGCCATTACCATACAGGGGAAGAACTCACCAAGTTGGAATTTGAAGAGAGCCTCATGTAGGAAGGTCCATGAGACTTTGTCAAAGGCTTTTTCCGCATTGAGAGCCATCGCCATGGTGGGTGAGCGCGATGGTCTAGCTTTTCCAAGGGCGTTGCAGAAGACACGGATCTTGTTGGCTGCAAGCCTGCCTTTCAGGAATCCGGTTTAGGTTGGGCAATGAGAATCAGCTGCGCTCTCTCTAGTCTTTGTGCCAGGATTTTGGCGTATAACTTACAGTTGACATTGATCAGAGATATCGGCCTGTAATTTTTGACGTCTAGTGTATCCTTCCCTTCTTTTGGGATAACAACTATTATGGCCTCGGTAGCTGTGCCTGAGATGCAGACGGAGGAAGCGGAAGACTCGAACAAGGCAAGTAGAGGATCTGCCAGGATGGTGGGGAATGTTTTGTAGAAGGTCACTGTGTACCCGTCTAGACCTGGGGCCTTATCTGATTTGAGGGATTTAATGGCCATGTGGATTTCCTCAGCGGAGATTGGAGTGCTAAGCAGGGCTCTGTCCTCTGTTGAAGCTGCTGGGAGCAAGCAAGAGTTGAGCTACGAAACTCCGTCTTTGGGATCGATTATAGCGTTTGGGGTATAGAGGTCTGAGTAGAAGTTATGGAAGACCACTAAAGTCTCAGTAGGGGAGGTTACTATGTGGTTTGATTTGTTTTTGATGGCCGAGGTAATGGTTTTGTTTTTAGAATACGTCAGGTAGTTGGCAAGGGCCTTCCCGGCTTTGTTTCTAGTGGTTAATTTTTCTGCTTTGGCAATGTCCACCCAGTTCAGCGTTGTGATACTTAGGGGTCGAGTTTCAATGTCGGACGGACTCAGGTCCGTCCGACATCGAGTCAGGAGTCCGTAACCGACTGACCTGCTGTCGCTCGGTTACGGCCCTGCAGACTGATGCGACTCGAACCCTGTTCGGTCGCACTCGTATACTACACAATGGGAGCATGCATTCCGAGCGGAATGCATGCTTGCATTGTGGAAAGCAGGGTTGCAGTTCATCCCTGCACCCTGTGGCCGGCACCCCAACGTGCCTGCCACCGGGTGCAGGGATCAACAGAGGGGCACCATAGGTGCCCCCAGGCCGCCATTCGGCGGCTTCGCACCCATGGGGGCCCTACTGGGGGCCCCCAAAGACAGTTACCGACTGCCTTTCGTGCCGGAAAGACCGGCACGAAAAGGCAGTGAAATACTGCCATCGTACTCCCTCGGTCGTGAAGAGGCGGCCTGGGGAGTACTGAAGGATTTCCGGACGGCAGACGGGCTCTCCGAGCCCATCGTAAGCCATCCGGAAATCCCAGTCGGATTCCTTTCCGACCGAGCCCATCGGAATGGCTCGGTCGGAAAGGAATCCGGCCGGCACGTTCCGATTCGGTCAGAAGGGCACCGACCATCGTTCGGTGCCCTTCCGGCCGAAATCGGAATCGGCCCCTTAGTATTTAGTTTCACTCATATTGTAGTTTCCGCAGCTTAGGGATGTCATGATAAGCCAGCGGAGTGTCTAATGGATTCATTTAGTGCCTTACTCTCTGACTCAATATCTTCAAGACATTTATTCATGGATTTGTTCCTGGAGGCAGCTAGATTCATCAGGTTGCCCTGACAGTGGTTTTTAATGCGTCCCACCTAACTGAGTCTGAGGTTTCACCTGACTGTTATCTTGTACTAATTGTTGGATTGTTTCACTAATTTTGGATTTGGATACTTCGTCCTCCAGGACAGCGTCATTAATGCGCCACATTTTTTAGGGTGAGAGGGTATCTGTGAATGAAAATTCAAGCGATATGCATATATGGTTGTTAATTACTCAATCTTGGGGTTCTGTGCCTGAGGAACTAGAGATTTATCAATTAAGGTGTAATCAATTCTCGTGAAGGTATGATGTGGGGAGGAGTAAAATGAGTAGTCATTGCCGCTTGGCTTAAATAATCTCCATGTGTCGATTAGGTTGCTGTTTTTGCAGCATAATTTCATCTGTTTATGAGACCTACTGCCATGACATTTGTGTGCGGAGATTCTATCCAGGACACCATCCATGAGAAGGTTAAAGTCTCCCCCCATGATGATGCCAACATTATCTGGGATTTCAGAGAGGTGCTTGTCCAATTCCTTTCAGAAGGTGCCCGAGTTATCCTTGGGAGCGTAGATGTTCACAACTGCTATCTCCCTGTTATTATTTAGCAACCTCGTGATTAACCATATTCCCTGGTAGTCATGTGAGTGGAAGAGGACGGATAACCCAGATTTTTTTTTAAATTAAGGTAATGACTGTTTTTTTTGCTATGGCTGGGGAAAGAAGAGAATCCGTAACCCAGGGACAATAGAATCTGGAATCTTTGATCAGCTCAATGTGAATCTCTTGCAGGAGAATAACGTCTCCTTTCAGTTTGTTACAGTAATCTGCAATTATTTTTTGTTGCTTTACTGGGTGCGAGAGACCTTTAGTGTTTAATGATAGAATTCTGATATCAGCCATTGGATAGTAGAGATATACAGAGGATATTGAAGAGTCGATGTTGGAGTGTGGGGTGGTGTTGGCAAGTGACTCATAAGAGCAGGGCCATTTTGAGCCGTTGGGTAATGTATGAGGATAATTGATGATTCGATAGAGCAGTGGTTCCCAAACTTTTTCAACCCATGGCTCCCTTGGCTTATTGGTCGTTGGCCGCGGCTCCCTATTATGTGACATTTTTTTGCAGGTGGATGGATGTAAGCCAAGTCGCGGGAGTACTTACACTTTTCTCCATGAAAATAATTGGGATAAAGTTGGGTCATGTACCCCATGACATGCCGAACAGTCATGGGGTACTCCTGTAGTGTAGAATGGGATGGAACGCCTAGTTCAGTTGGGACATTTATATCACACAATAAATGTCAATTCTTTTATATTTATAAGAGCTAAAACTATGCTGTGGGCTGTCTGACCATCTATGACAGAAATACAGCTTTAATGGTAAGTTTATTCTTGTAGTTAAAAAGCGCAAAGTCAGGGCACAGTTTTGCAAGGCTATATCTAACTTGGTTCTGCAGATGGAATATACACTGTTCTTGTTGGGCAGCATTGGTGGAACTGCGCTGCTCGAGCACCATGCTGGTGGTCGGTTGTGCTTTCTTCCTATCTCAGTTTTGTTTTAGCTCAGGGTGTGTGCTCCTGATGAGCATATGTGTTCTGCAGTGCTGCAGAGTCGGCAGAAGCAACTGACACTGGCACTGTCAGAACTGCCAATGTAGAGGTCGAAAGTGCTACACTGGTATGAGGGACAAACTGAGGTTTATTGCAGCTTGTCATTGAACAAAGGTTCATAGGTGGGTATGAATCGCTCTCTGGCCCCTCATCATAGGAAAACTGTTGGACTGGGTGGTGAGGAGGTACGCAGGCCCTGATGGGCTCAGCGCTGCTTGTCAGGGAAATGCAGGTGCAGCAGCAGGTGCGGTTGAATAAGGGCATATAGGGCGTCTCAGAGCAGATCTTAGTCAAGCTAAGCAGTGGTCACTATCCTCCAGCCTCTCTCAGTTGATTCCCTTTACTGACACTCAGAACTACCAGACTCCAGCTCTCCATAAGCAAGGCAAATTCGCTCCATGTTGGGGCAGGTAGTGTTTCTTCTTTCTCTTTTAATTTTAAAACAGCACTGTTTTCCTCAGTTCTGGTTTAATTTCCGGCCTAATCCTTTAAGAAAAACAACCAAACTTTTTGCCTCCTCTTCCAAATGTATTTCGGGAACTGTATGAGCCTTGGAGGGTGCTGCTTCTATCCAGTGCATTGATAGTTGGGCTCCAGCTACACACATTTAAAATGGGCCCTGTATGTTCTAGGGTAGCTGCATTACAAATCGCTTTACCTTCTTGTGTTCTATAGCAGCCTGCTACCATGACCACTGTCACTCAGGTTGTGGGTTGGCCACCAGTGACCTCTTGCCACGCAGAAGCTCTTGATTGCTGGCTTCTTAAGCAGGAAATACGAGTAACCCATCTCCATTAGTAACATTCAGTTCTGCACTCACAATACAGAATGCTCTGCTGCCATCTGGTGGACAAAGAGGTGTTATGCTTTTACTAAATAGCTCACATTTCTAAGATGTTACCGGCAATTTAATGACTTGAATTCGAAAATATGAAACCTTTGAAGCGCGGCGCCCCTGGCTAGTTTGTAGGGCGCACCAGGGAGCCGCGGCGCACAGATTGGGAACCCCTGCGATAGAGGGATGTGTTGGTGATCTTGCCTATTATGGACATCAAAGCCAAGATGGCTGCCGGGAGGTCAAGCCTGTGAGAGGCTCCTGAGCTTGGGGATCACTTTCTGTGGAAATCCCTGTATTAGCTAGCTCCTGGTGAGCAACCGCAGTGAGAAAGATTCTTCTTACCCCTACGACCTCCAGGTTTCGGTTGATCAGCATTCTACAATCTTTTGCAGCCCCTGGGCAGAGATGATGTGTCCATAACTGCAAGGCGCCAGATCTAGTGCTGGTGCAGCATACTCCCGATTGGAGGTGAGGAGTAGGGGGCCAAGACATTGGAGTACAACTGCTGCTGCTCTTGAGCCCTCCTGGGGAGTGCCTACCCTCCTTCTGCCCTTTTTCACCGGAGTACAGCTGGAGGAACAGACGCTGGGGCCTCCGTTACCGCCATCTGACTTGGATCTCTCCCTGCCTGCCTTTGCCATTTTCTTTTACCAAAACGGTGCATTAGCCTTCCTGGGGTGGCCAGGAGGAGCTTCTACCCCCTACGTGCCCTGGAAGGAGTGCCTACCCTCCTTTTGCCCCCCTTTTTCACCTGGATTACAGCTGAAGGAACAGATTCTGGGGCCTCCGTTACTGCCGGTGTAGCCCAAATTCTACTAGGGATACTAGAAGTAGCCCAACATCTGACTTGGATCTCTCCCTGCCTGCCTTTGCCGTTTTTTGACCAAAACACTGTATTAGCCTTCCTGGGGTGGCCAGGAGGAGCTTCTACCCCCTACTTTCCCTGGAAGGAGTGCCTACCCTCCTTTTGCCCCCCTTTTTCACCTGGATTGCAGCTGGAGGAACAGACGCTGGGGCCTCCGTTACCGCTGATATAGCCCAAACCCTACTAGGGATACTAGAAATAGCCCAATATCTGACTTGGATCTCTCCCTGCCTGCCTTTGCCGTCTTTTTGGCCAAAACGGTGCATTAGCCTTACTGGGGTGGCCAGGAGGAGCTTCTACCCCCTACTTGCCCCCATTTCCACCTGTCATTATAACTATGGGAAAAGGCACTGGGGCCCCTGTTGCCACTGAGGTAGCCTCAAATCCTACCAAATCTATGAGAGGAGCCCAGCACCCAATTCTAATGCTCCTTCCTGCCTCTGCCAGCTACTGATTACTTTTTGGCTCCTGCCTGCCTCTGATGTATATAAACGCAGGAGCATAGTTGCATTTGGGGCATTGCGGGAACCTTCCTTGAGATACCGGGAGGAATGCCTACCATCTGCTTGCCCTACTGATTTACTGTCTGAACACTTCTTAATGTATATACTGGATTTAACTCATCTGCCCATAGCCAGATCGCACCGTCCTACTCACTGCGATCTCCCTGCTAGCTGGAGTTCCTGAACTGACCGGACTGCCAGCTGCCCAGCCGTTAACTTTTGGGCCATTGAGCTCTTGCGCTGCTCCCCCCCTCCTCTGGTGATGACCCGTGGACTGCCTTAGCCAGGGTCATCCTCACAAGGCCAACCTTGTTGTTTACCTACTGGATTACAAAGGGCCGTTCACTGACTGAACCTTGCCCCTCCTCATGATCAATCAGCACCATGAATGGGTATCGCCCATGCTACCTGGGCTCAGAATCTAATGTAGGTTCTCCCTCTTCCTGATGCCCAGCAACTCAGCAGCCATCCCTGACTGTGCCCCAAAGTAGGAATCTGTCCAAATTAACGCTTGAACTACTCCTGCAGCCTATCAAAGTTCGCCCTCCTGGCCTCACCGATCCCCTTCTCTCACCAGTATCGCAGGCTCTTGCCTGAATGCAACAGGGTGCAACTCCTACACCATCGTATACCCTCCTAACCTCTCCAGGACCGCTGCTAAAGCCTTAAAACATACCCTCCTGAGAAGACACCCTGAGACTCTGATCTCTGACCTGTACTTTAACTCCGACAAGGGCACAATTATCAAGGACCTTATTTTCTACTCAAGTAAAACAGCACTATGGCGCGCAGCCAGATCTAACCTACTTAACGTAGATGAATCCAGGAACATTCCGTATGGTGCCAAACTCACGATCGTGCCCTCCCATAATCTAAGAGCTGACCTTACCATTACCCTATACAAAAACAGCACCGTTCTGATCCAAGCGAAAAACACAGATCTCAACAAATTTGCTGACTTTTTTACCTTCCTTAAAAAACATGTGCATCACCAATCACTTACTCAAGCCTGCACATTACCAACTCACACGAAAGGCACCACACTAGATTGGATCATTGCTAAGGCAACGGCGGTCAGCCTTAACTCAATAGATCCATGCAACTGGTCTGACCACCATGCTATTACCTTCGTATTGCCTGGCACCCACAAGATAAGGCCAGCCCAACCTGTGAAACCGAAACTCTGGCTCAGGTACACAAAGAGCCTAGATCTCGAGAGGCTGACTCGAGAATGACCTCCTCCCCCCCCCAATCTCTCAAAGGTCAACGACCTTACAGAACACTACAACTTGACTATGTCTGACATAATTGATGATCTTGCCCTGCTAAAGCTAAAAAGATCCAGAGTTAAAGACAAAAACCCCTGGTTCAACGGAGGATCCCTCAACAATGAAAGGAGAACCCTCCGGCTAACAGAAATAACCTGGAGACAGCACCCCTCAGCCTCCCAACTAAAGCTTCTCGGACAGACCAGAAATGCTTACAACAGGAACATCCTCAAATCAAAAAAAGAGTTCTTTAGATCGGAACTGGAAAACGCTAAGAACAGACCTCGTAAGCTCTTTGAAATGGTCAAACACCAATCTAACAAACTGGCTAAAACTTCCAAAGAAACCTCAAAATCTCTAATAACGTGTGAGGAGTTCTCCTCCTTCTTTACAGCCAAAATTACCTCCCTAGGAAAAGAACTTAATCCCGCCACCAACATCCGACCTCAGGGGGTGCTAGTGTGCTGGCTGCAAGATGGCCACCACGTAGTGAGTCTCTGCAGAATGGATTGCTAATCCGCCAGTTATCCTGCAGTTCGGGAGCCATCGTGGCTGGTAAACTCGTGCATGAGCTCATTAACTGGTACTGCCACCATCAACCCACAATTTGCTGCATTTCGGCGACATTTGAGGCATACTGGAGGCACTTGCTCAAGGATTGCTGGAGGAAAGAAAATGGCGGACCCGGCCTGAGTGTGTGAGAGCAGGAGCGCCGGACCCTGAATCTGTGAAGCGCGGACTACCTAGCGGCCCTGCTGTGACGTGAGATGCCTGGAATCGCAGCGGGCGGCTGGGGTCCTGCGGGGGCCCTGGATCTGTATAACACCGCCCGTTGGTGGGTTTCATTTTGGGCCGTGTGAAGCGCACCGCGAGGAGGACCTGCGGGGGGGCCTGGACCCTCCGCTGCGCAGCCCATACAGGTGAGAAGTGATCGGCCGGGAGCCCGCCCAGCGGAGGAGCCGCAGAACTTGCGGGGAACCGGCCTGAAGGGCGTGGCTGGCCCGGGGGACTGTGAGGTGGCGACTGGGCCTGTGGTCTCGCTTGCGGCCCTGCCGAGTCAGCACGCTAATCCCCGATTGCCAAAGTGACGGCCGCAGCCCGCTGAGGGCATACAGAGGCCCGGTGCGGTGTGGCGGCGTTGCAAAGAGGAGGGTGCTGCAGTCGCGGGGGCCGAGAAGCCTGCCCTTACCTGTGGACTCCTGTTGCTGGCCTTGGTAGGCGGCGCTGACTGAGACGTGATGCCCCTTGCACCCTGAATCGACCGGCTGCCTGGGAGGAATGCTGAAGCAGCTGAAGCAGGATCACTGGGATTGTACCGGTTCCCAGCCGGGCGGCCCTCTATCTGGAAAACGCTGTCTGGCGGAGATCGGAGGCCCCGCTTAGGCCTCACAGACTGGAGCGCAGTTGTTTGGACACCCCCCGGGAGCCCTGTCGGCGTAGCTGCCCCCCCCTCCTGAACTAAGGTACGCAGCGCCCGCAAGGTCTTTGACTGTGCCTGACTGCCCATAAGGGAGGGGCCCCCTGGCCATCTGGGACCTGAGGACTGATTTTGTCAGCGCCTTTGGGCGGGTGGGGGCGGCGCTGTGGCACGGCGCCTGTTCCGGGGCGGACAGACCTACCGCGACCGGGCAGCGGGGGCCTGGTGGGACTAACGGCTGCAGGGACAAAGCAGGCAGCATAAGGACACGCTGATACACGCAGTGTGCTGGGGCTGCAGCCCACGAGATCCGATCCTTGTGGGGGTGCAAGGACCCCCCCTCCCCAGCAAAAAGTCTCTGTGTCCATCTGCGTGAGCGCCACATTAAGCACCGGCCGACCAGGATCGGACGGTTCCGCCTAGAGGGTGGTCAACTCTGGCTGCACTACCGGGCAGCCCGCCATGGTTAAGGTGGACGCGAGGCAGCAAAAATCTCGTATGACCAGCGAAGAACCCTGAAAGGTACCACCCCCTTGGGGGAAGAACAAACCGAAGAGACCATGGCCTCTACATCTACCCCTGAGCCTAACATTTGCGAAATGTTTGCGGATTTGAAACACTCTCTTTCCACCATCGACCTGAAGATCAACTCGATGTCAGACCACCTTGACCGGCTCCGAGATAAAGTGTCAAATCATGATTAGCGTATCGCGGAGGTCGAACAGCGCAGGTCCGCGCTGGAAGATGAAGGAGCGACGACCCGGGAGAAGCTGCTCTGTATGGAGAAGGTGTTGGAGGTCATCAGAAATAAAAACGAGGACCTCGAAGCGAGGTCCCGGCGCAATAATCTGCGCATCCTCGGTATCCCGGAAACCACAGCGATGTCCAGAGTAGAGGACTATGTCGAGGAAATGCTGCGATCCCTCTTTGGTGAGACCCTATCGGGGATGTGCATTGTGGAGCGTGCTCATAGGTTCCGAGGCCCGAGGCCCCCTCCAGGCACCTCGGCCCGCCCTATCATTGCAAGACTCTTAAACTACAGGGACCGCAATACTGTGCTGCGAAAGGCTTGTGATCAACAAGAAATCAGGTACCAGGGCAATCTGATCTCCTTCTTCCCTGATTTTACCCTGTCTGTTCAGGCCGCCCGTCGAGAATTTGTGCTGGTCAAAAGAATGCTGCAACAACAAGACATCAAGTACTCCCTGTTATACCCAGCGAAGCTCTGAGTATTCCACTCTGGCAAGACGTCATTCTTTACAGACCCCAAGGGGTGTTTCTCTCTCTATATGTCTTCTCTTCCTTTTTCTTCTCCATTCCTCTCTCTGGTCTTGAGTCCGCAGTTGCCGGCCTCTGCCTCACCTCTTGGCGTGCATGGATGCATGGAAATGTGGAGATGACTGCAACTGCTGACAAGATACACACGCTAAAAGCTGTAACCTGGAATGTGAGAGGCCTGAACGATCGTAGAAAGATGCAGTTGGTCGCGGCGCTTCTTAATCGATATGGGGCAGACATCTGCTTTTTACAGGAGCTGCACCTGATGGGAACCTGCTGTTTGCGCTTGCGAGCGAGGTGGATGGATGAAAAGTTCATAGCGGGATACTCCAACTATGCCAGGGGCACAGCCATCATCCTCAGAAAGGGCCTCCCTTGGCGTACGTGCACCGCAATATGCGATCCCCAAGGGCATTACATGATAGTGGCGGGGGTTCTCGAAGGCCGTCCAGTGAGACTCATATCAATATTCGGCCCCAACAATGACGATCCCCAGTTCTTTAGTGAGGTGTGGTGGTTAGCGGACTCCCTGGGCCCGGGGGCGGTACTATGGGGAGGTGATTTTAATGTGGTTCTCAACCCCGATTATGACAGGTCGAGCGACTCTCGCCGGCCTCCCCCTCAAGACATGGCGCAATTGCAGGCCCTTATGGGAGACCAGGATCTAATACATGTCTGGCGCCGCCAACACCGATCCAGCCGTGAGGGAACTTGCATTTCCTCTGCGGGCCCCTTGTGGTCCAGGATTGACTACTGGCTTGTATCCCGCGACGTGGACACCTGGGTTAGACACTGTTCTCATCTTGCTCGAACCCTATCGGACCATGCTCCAGTACTATTAGAATCTATGTTACCAGACGCGCCGAATAGAGCCTTCAGCTGGAGACTTCCCGCTGGTGCCCTCTGGGACCCGGTGTTCCGGGAGGAGATCGGATCTGCTGTAACGGAATACTTTGACACCAACGTCGGCTCTGTGAACTCCCCGTCTACACTATGGGAGGCGTTTAATGTTGTCATCAGGGGCCAATGTATCGCTAAACAATCTGGCGTTTTACGCTCATTGAGGAACGATCTGCGGCGGCTAGAGAAAGAGATTCACTCGCTTGAATCTGTATTTTTCGAGTCTAATCAGCTTGTAGGAAGGTGGAATCTGACTATATGGTTGCCCCCACTTTTTGTCTGGTGTTTTGATGGTTTTTGACTTAGTTTGGCTGGGAATCTGCTATTCAGGTCCCCAGCCTATCTGCTTTCTCTTATAAATTGATTTCAAGTACTTTAGGTACACTCCAGATTGGATTCTGGGGTGCCCTTATAAGTCCCTAGTATATGGTATCCTATGTACCCAGGGCATAGGTACCCCAGAGGCCTACCAGGGGCTTCAGCATATATTATGCCACCCCTGGAAAGCCTTCCAAAATGACACCACAGGTCTGCTACAGCAGCCTGGGTAAGGTGGTGCATGCACCCCTTACTGAGATATAGGTTCACTATATCTCTTCTATCACGGCACATATACACCTATCAGTCACCCCTATGGCAGGCCTTATCGATCCTGGAAGGCAGGGTGCGTGGTTTTGTATGAGAGGGTGCCCCTGCATGAGCAGAGCCCTCTGCAGCCTTCGGAATCTATTCTACGGGGTTGTCTGTGATGCAGCCTGACCATATACTCTTAAGTGCATTATAACCAAACGGTAAATGCTAACTTTGGGATGGCTGCACGGAAACATGTCGTGTTTGATGTCAAACACCTTGAATCATACCCCCACACCAGTAACTGGTGTGGGAGTATGATCCCACCCTTCTAGAGGGGAAGACATGTACACACCGGTACACCCGGTACCAGCTTCTCTGAGCCCTGGCATCACAAAATGGATGCTGCAGCCACAGACACGAGTCTGGCCTCCTGCTGCTGACCGAAACTCCGGCAGGGGAGGCCTGGACAATAGGTTTCCTGTCCCAGGGAGGGGTTACCACCTCCCAGACAGGCTTTAGTGTATTGGGGCTGGGTGGGTGCACTCCACGAGTGCTTTGAAGTCCTGCACTGGGGGCACATTTGGTGTCCCCGTGCATAGCCCAGTTCAAACCGGTTGCAGGGGCTGCCAGCCCCTGCTCTGGTGTGAAACTGGACAAAGGGAAATGGGTGTAGCCACCCCTCTTTCCAAACCCTCCCATAGGTGGGTCCCCTGAGTTAGTCCAACCCCTTCCTTGGGTATAAGATAGGAACCCCTGGCAACAGGACTTTAGATATCCCTGGACGAAACTCTGAAACTGAATCCTGGACCTTCGACGATCTGTTCAACGCCAGATGACTGAAGAATCTCCCTTGGGGTAAAGGAGTTACTCCCCTACTTGGCAGGCACCAAAGATGCACATGTCCGGTCTGCATCTCCAAAGCTCCCGCCGGACGCCGATGACCCTACAACCCAGGAGGTGGGTTTCCAGACTTCCCAGAGGCTGACCCGAGTCTCCAGCAAAGCTGAGACCCGTAGCCCTTGTGGGTATTGTGGAACTGGAACCCCTGGACACCGTGCACATTTGCAAGTGCAGATGCCTCTTGCCAATCATAGAGACTGTGCTTTGGGTTACTTGTAGCCCTGACTCCGAGCAGTGAATCCACTAAAGATTGCGGGCCTGCCCACTCTGAGTGACCCGTGGGCCGCCTTTTTGTGATTCCTCTTGAGGTCCCTTTGTGATCCCTTGTCCGTCGACTTGTGGGTCCCTCAGAAAGACAACTCTACTTTCCATGGGCCTCCCTGGTTGCTCCAGGCCTGCCCTGACTCTCCCTTGCTGGGGGAGTCCCTCGGACCTCGCTGGTCCGCACCAAAGCCTTTGTTCTCTTCCTGCGTGGGTTGCTGTTGCCAAGGCTTGTTGTATCCAATCCGGGCACCGATGCTGCAGCACTCGACATCCTTTGTGGGTCTGCTCAAATCCAGCTCCTGGTTGTCGTCGACGCCTCCTGGTTCTCGTGGCTGAAGAATCAAGCTTCACCTCTTTGCACCTGAAGCACCCGACATCTGTGGGCATTCGATTGCTCCGCTCTGGTCACTGGCTAGTGACCCAGACTCTGTCCCCTCTGCTTTCAGGTTCTTCACATATTCGATCCAGGCTTGGATCCACCCGGACACTTTTCTTCTCCACGGCAGCAGCACTTTGCAGCAGACCGCCATTGAAAACGACGGCGAGTCCCGACACCCTTTGACACCTATGCACCCGGCTTCCCTGGGTGAGGTAACTCGAGTACTCCGGTGCTCCCGTGGGTGTTGGCCCTAGAAGCCCTTAAGTCTAAAGGGGTTTGCTGAAAGTCATCTCCTAAGTGTCCTTTATCTTTAAAATTCCAACCGCGTCTTTCCGCATTGAATCCTACGGCGCTCGCGGCTGTGTTCTCACACTGCACACGCCCCCGTGGGTCTCCTGTGTCACTACCTTGGGTGGTTCCTTGGGGTCCCAGCAATTCTCACGTGCTCTAGGCACTGTGTCTAGTCAAGTCGTGGTTCTTATACCACTTTCTTAGTATATGGTTTGGTCTCCCCTGGAGCCCACTGTGTATTGTGCTATTTATTGTCGTTTTAATACTGTGATATTGTGTATCTTGGGCTCTAATCTCATAAAGAGATTAGTAGTGAGTGTTTAGAAATAAATACATATATTTTATATATATCTTGTGTGGTTCTCCTTTCATTTAGTTATTCAAGAGGTTATAATCTGGTAAACCAAGCTGCTTTACACTCCTTCAAGACTTAGCCTGAAGGCTGCTCTCCATAGCTAGCACTAGGATAGCTTTCAATAAAAGTTGTCTTTAAACCTATCATCAATAAGGGTTGTTTGGACTGGTGCAAGGTGCCCACTATAACTAGTGGACAGCATATGCCAGGCCAACTTCTCACATAGCTCACGACCCTTGGGCAGATCAAGGCCAAGATAGCGGAATTCGAGGAGGCTGCGCATAGGGAAATGCATTTTCTAGGTCGGGCAGCGCGCGCTCGCCAATACGGTGATGGCGACCGGGCAGGCAAAACCCTTGCGGGTTGCCTTAAAAAGCCATGGGCCAATGGCTATATCTGTGAGCTGCATACCGGCAAGTACCTGGTGGCGGTCGGGCAGGAAGCCGTACAGGCCAAAATGACCAAATATTATTCTTCACTGTATGCCGCACGACAGGTGGAGGCACTCCCCGACCTGCTCCCTTTCTTTGACTCCATCAAACTCATGTGGGTTAGCGATGCACACCGAAAGTATCTGGAAGAGCCATATACGGAGGAGGAGGTGATTAGGGTAATTCGGGCCATGCCAGGGGATAAGGCGCCGGGGTTGGATGGCCTCACCCCCGCCTTTTCTAAGGAGTTTGCGCTGCTTCTCGCACCTCACCTCCTCAATATGTATGAGGACTCACTTGAACGGGGCTCTCCCCCCCTCCCTCCGCGAAGCACTTATTGTGACCATCCTCAAACTGGATAAGGATCCGCTACTCTGCGATTCTTATAGGCCACTATCAATGATTAATGTAGACAATAAAATCCTTGCTAAGTTGCTGGCTACACGGCTGCTTCCACTGCTTCCTACCATACTCAGGCCCGACCAATGTGGCTTTGTTCCTGGTAGGAGCACAGCCCATAACCTCCATACCCTCTTTGCTGTGATGCAGGAGGTGGATCCTTCCCTCCCTTCTGCTGCTGTATTCCTGGACGCAACCAAAGTGTTTGATACGCTGGAGTGGCCTTATTTGTTCTCGCTCCTTGCCCGTATTGGTATGAGTCCTGCCTTCCTTAAAAAGATTGCACTATTATATACCTCCCCGACGGCCAGGCTGCGGATCAACGGGGTCATTTCCCCTTGGATTGCCGTGGGCCGCGGCACGAGGCAGGGGTGTCCCCTCTCGCCCCTCCTCTTTGCCATAGCCATGGAACCGCTGGTGGCCAGATTGCGGCAGCATCAATCCAGAAGGAGGCTCGATTTCTCGCCCAGAGTAATTCTGGAGTCTATGTACGCGGATGACGTGACTCTGTATGTCAATGATCTGGCGACCAATCTTGACCCCCTTATACGTGAAATCACTAGGTTTGGTGGCCTTTCAGGTGTTAATGTTAACTGGGGAAATCTGTGATTTTTCCTCTCACTGCCGTTACGGTCGTAATTCAGTCGGAATTCCCACTTAAATGGGCGATCTCCCCTGTGAAGTACCTCAGTATTTGGATTAGTAGAGATCACGAGGAACTGTGGAGGTATAACTACGGCAGGCTCATGGAGTGGCTGGAGAGCAGCTTACCCCGATGGAGAGCGCTTCCCCTCTCCTTGGCCGGCCGGATTGCCGTTGCCAAAATGGTGATACTGCCTACATTTATATCTATGTTTTTGTGAACCTCCCGCTCCCCCTCACCTCTGAGTTCAAAAGGAGACTTCGCTCAAATCTGATACTTCTTGCATGGGCGGGAAGGCAGCCCCGTGTGGCTTGGGAGACTCTCACGCTCCTCTCCGAGCAGGGCGGTCTGGGAGCGCCTGATATGGAACTATACCACAGCTGCGCACAGGCCCAATTCGGGTTCCATTGTGTATATCCGACTCTCTTTATGGTGCACACCACCCCTGAAAGTGACCTAGTGGCCCCAGTTCCGCTACACATGGCGCTGTTTTGTCCACAAAATCGTCCGAGATCTGGAATAGATACGGTTGGCTGCATAGTCTGGGCGTGGCAGCAACTCCACTGCAGGGGACACCTAGACACTTTATTCGCACCGTCGGTGCCACTCATTAAACACCCTGCATTGCCTTTCACAAATAAGGCAGGGGTCTGCCAGCATCTGCGCAAGCTCCAGTTGCATACGATGGGACTTGCTTTCCCGGATGGGGTTTTTATTGATTTGGACACCGCACTGAGGGATGAACACACTGGCCTACTCGATAGGCTGACTTATTTCCAATTGCGGGCAGCGCTCCCAGCGCTATATAACACATTCCCAGTTGCGCCTCCAACTTTCCACGTCCTAGAAGATTTTTTAACTAATCCCTCACCCCGCAAACTCATATCACGTATCTATTCTGGCATGCAGCGCGAGTCTCCAATCGGCGTACCCCCTGCCCAGCGCGTGTGGGAGGAGAGCCTGGGAACCCCGCTGGAGGAGGGAGTATGGGCGTACTGATGCACACAGTCGAGAGACATGTCAACCAATTACAGATTGAGGCATATTCATTTCAAATTCCTCCACAGACTCTATAGGACCCCTGTATGGATGCTTAGAGCGGGGTTGAGCACGGATTGGAGATGCGTGGCTGTGGTGCACCTGAGGCCTCCTTCATGCACCTGGCTTGGGAGTACGAGGGTGTGGGGAAAAATTGGAATTGTGTTTTTGATGCGCTGGATGAAATGTTGGAGTGCAGGCTGGAGCGCTCTCCGCTTACTGCTTTGCTAGGGTATGTCAAGAACCTCCCATTAGACGTAAGGAGACTGGCTGCCATGCTGCTGTTGTTGGCCAAGAGGCGGGTGGCTATCTGCTGGGCCGTAAGCGAAGACCGCGCAGGGATGAATGGCTTAGGGATGCTGCTTTCTGCCTAACCAATTAACTGAGTTCTGGGAACTCATGCCGGTGCAAGCTCACCCCCACGACTGCAAAGCTTTTTACTAACACATTCCGATGATCGTGCATATACTCCAGCGGTGGAGGTATAGGCAGCTATAACATCGTGCGCGGTGCCACTGGTGGGCCGCTCCACACATCGGAGTGCCCCTCTCCCCAACCTGACCAGAGAGATACCCCTTCCCTCTCCCTCCCTTTTTCTTCATGTCTCTCTATCCTTCTTCCCCCTTCTCATGCTGATCTCCACTTGTGATCAGCTGCTGCCTCCTGGAATGATATATGGACTGGCAAGAATATATGCTACTACCGAACTTTGGACATATTGCTGGACTATCATCTTCCACAGCTTGATCACTGTGTATCTGAATGTCTACATGCTCAGTCTTACGTTCATGTGCATCTTTAATATTTCCTCTCCTGAGACAGCGTGCCGCTGATTGTATTTGTTTCAAATCTATAAATAAAGGTTTAAAAAAAAAAAATTAATACCAAAGTTTAAAAAAAACAAAAAAAACATCCGACCTCTTCTTGCCGGGTCCCATCTCTCCTCTTTTCCCCCCAGACAACACCCAAGAACAAAGCGCACTGGTCCAAATTCAAGTTATATGACGACCATTCCATCTCGAAAATTCTATCCTCCTTATATCCAAATAACCACTTTAATGACCTACTCCCCTTCAGCTGCGTGGCCGCGACCTCCCAATTTATCATTCCCATTTGGAATACAATAATCAACGCTTCCCTACTACAAGGGTCCATACCTGACTCTCTAAAAGTCGGTCAAGTAGTCCCCATTTTAAAAAAACCCACCTTGAATCCTGCTACTCCAGACAATTTCAGACCAATATCCAATATCCCACTTCTAGCGAATGCTCTGGAGAAATGTGTGCAACTTCAACTGAGCCAACATATCACCAACTTTAATCTGCTAGACAAATTCCAATCTGGGTTCAGGCCTGGGCATAGCACAGAAACTACTATTCTCCATATTGTGGATGATACTCTCCAAGCCCCTGACCAAGGCAAAACATGTCTCCTAATTCTACTGGATTTCTCCTCGGCATTCAACACAGTCAACCACGAGAAACTACTTGAACGCCTCGAATTCAGGATGGGAGTAAGGGGAACCGTTCTCGAATGGTTTAGATCCTTCCTCTGGAACCGCACCCAGAGATATCTGTTCCTTCCCCGATAACGATCGGAGTCCCCCAAGGATCAACTCTTTCACCAACGCTCTTCAATCTCTACCTTGAACCTTTAGCTGAATTACTACGTACCGCCAACATCTCCTTCCACATGTATGCCGATGATACCCAGATCTACACCAAAATCTTATCTCTAGAGGAGATCTACTCTTTGAATGAGGCCCTAAAGCTGACTGTTCAATGGCTCGCCTGCAACCAGCTCAAACTAAATGCACAAAAAACAGAGTTCCTTCTAATCTCCCCCCCTAAAAGTAACACTGACATCCGGGAATGGACCAAGTCGATCACAGCACTAAACTGCACACCGACCGTATGGAATCTGCCAAATCACTCGGCATAACCCTGGACAGCAACCTGAATATGCGAGACCACATCAACTCGATGGCTAAAACTGCCAGGTTTCATCTGAGCTACCTGAGGAAACTAAAACCTTTCCTTGATGCCTCGGACCTAAAAATGGCAGTCCAGGCATTAGTTATCTCCAGAATCAAATACAGATGCTCAACCCTTTCAGGCATGCCCAAGATCTCCAAGGCCCACCTAAAAGCTTGCCTCAGCGCCGCCGCCAGACTCTTAACAGGCTCAAAAAAATTCGACCACATCTCACCACATCTGAAGGCGCTGAACTGGCTTCCTCTTGAAGCCAGAATCCAACTCAAACTGGCATGTATCACCCACAAAGCACTACACACGAAATCCCCAGCATATCTCGCCCAGAAAATCATGGTTTCTAGAGGAGCCAGAAACTCCAGGTCTGCCAGAGACTTTGTGCTCCAGCCACCCCGCTTCCGAAAGGAAAAAACGTACAATCGCGCTTTCTCTGGAGCCGCACCAAGAATCTGGAACTCGCTGCCGTCTTTCATCAGAAAAATTCTCTCCCTGTCAATATTTAAAAAGGAAGCCAAAACTTTCCTAATGGGCAAGTTTCTCCCATAAATCATGCATTGCACACACCGCTCAGTGGCTTTGCTTATTTTTGTTGCCGCTAGAGTTTGGACTGACTGGCTGCTATCCATCTTGTACTGACCTTGTACTCCCACAAATGTATTTGCTGGATTTCCCTGCATTATGATCTGAACATTGTATACACCCTGTTATTCCCCAAATGTTTCACCTCCTTCTACTCCTACTTATATATTTTTTCCTTTGACTATTTCATACTTGCATACAACTTGTTATCCCTGTAAAGCGCTCTGATTCTCTAACGTCACGTTCGCGCTCTATAAAACACTAAATAAATAAATAAATAAATGAGTGGGGGATCCAGCCAAAATAGCATAGGATCTGGGTCGATGTCCGATGAGAGGGGAGTGTAGGCATGGATCTTGCAAAATGCCTTGCAGACCTAGTTAGGGAACCGAGCATTTTCGGGAGTGCCAACAAGAGGGAAGGGGATGGGATACAGGGAACAGGAGAGAGGGACAGAAAGAGGGGAAGAAAGAAGCACAGAGTGTAACCTTAAGCAAAATAGAACCTGAAAACCTAACCCACCCACCATCCATTCCTTGAAATGCAGGCATGCCACATTTCCCCACCCTATCTATCTAGGAAAGAGGAGAGGTAGGCCTCGAGAAGGCCGGG
This sequence comes from Calotriton arnoldi, assembly GCA_963921515.1. Lineage (NCBI taxonomy): Eukaryota > Metazoa > Chordata > Amphibia > Caudata > Salamandridae > Calotriton > Calotriton arnoldi. The sequence goes on along the minus strand of CAWUFW010001738.1, from coordinate 2,320,809 downwards.
CCCAACCCTTAGCAGTAAGGCTCCATCCTAGTGGTAGAGCATCTTGACGTAGAAAGTATATCACAGTGTAACTACCCTTCCCCCACAAATCAATGTAGTTTGAAAAAGTAAATACATGATTAAAAGTTGAATTTACCATGCACCAGGCTGGTGTTGATACTCCGAAGTTCCTTCTGACTCAGACATCCCCTAAGTGGAATCATCAGAGTAAACAGACTACAATCTACATGTTTGTCTACATAGCAGCAGAAGCTAGTCAGTTTTCTATGTTCACAAATGTGAAAAAATGACTTGAGACTAGAACTTAATTTGTAAAATTAGATGTGCCAGTACCTAAGGTTTTGTGCAGAAACCCGCAGCAGTCTTCAAAGGTAGGGGTGAGGAACATCAAGGATACACACTCTTGATTCCACCTCATGTCTATAATGTACCAGACATTCCCTGCCTCTTTATCTCACTCTTGCAGTTTGTTTTCATCCCTGCATTCTCCCTTTGCCACTGATTTTCTATTTTTGTCTTCCTCCTCCTTTCCTCCTTTTGTGTTTTTCAATCTCTTTCTCTGGATGAAATTCTGTTGAGGAAAAATGAATGTCGGTCCCCAAAAATGGATGCCGGTGGGCCCCACCTGCAACCACCAGCTCAAATTAAGTACTGCCTGGGACAGTGATAATGAGAATCTATATAATAAATTTCACTTCAGACACATAGGCAAACTTGTTACTACTCTGGACTCAGTGGCTTGAGTAGATTACATTGGCACAAATAATAAACGTTACCTTATATGTAACTGTTAGACCCGTGAATCTTAGGCTCGTTTTCCCCCAACTTTGTGCCTGCTTACCACCACCTTTTGCTGTATCTCTTTGTTGGCCTTAGGACTCTGATTACTTTACTGCTGCAGACCAGTGTTAAAGCGCATGTGCTTCTCCCCTAAACATGGTGACATTGGTGTATGCATGATTGGCATATTTAGTTTACTTATAAGTCCCATGTAAAGTGGTATACCATATACTGATGGCCTGTAATCGAAATGCTACTAGTGGGCCTGCAGCACTGGTTGTGCCACCCACACAAGTAGCCTTTCAAACTTGTCTCAGGTCTGCCATTGCAAGGCCTGTGTGTGCAATTTACTGCCACTTTGACTTTGCACTTAAAACCACTTGCTAAGTGTTAAACTCCCCTTTTATTTCACAAAAGTCACCCCTAAGCAATGCCTTAGGTAGCCCTAAGGGCAAGGTAGTGATAAACAGCTAAGGGGCATATTAGCAAGGGCTGGCGATAAAATTATCTCCGCTTTAGCGTCCGTTTTCGGGCGATAAGCGGCGATAATTATATCGCAATATCATCAAGGACACGCTAGCGCGTGTTTCTTTGATGTAGAGCCCGTTTTTTCACAGCCTCGCATCGCTAATGAGATGCAAAGAAGGCGTGGCTGTGAAAACAACACATGAAAATATCGCGAAGGCAGCTTCGCGATATTAACAAGGAGTTGCAGCGATAAAAAAGAATCGCGCTACCTCGGCCTTAACGCTGGAATTTAACATCTGTTAAATTCCAGACTAAGGCATACTAAGAATGGTAGGTACATTATGCTGATACGACCACAGGGTCGTATCAGCAATGTTATCGCTAGCTTCCATGGAACATCGCTGGAAAACCAGCGATGTTCCATGGCAAACACCGCTATCGCTGAAATATTATCGCCATAGCGCTATGCATTGTAAATATAGCGTTATCATGGCGATAATTTTCAGCGATAGCCGGCGATAATATTTCTATCGCTATGTGGGGCCAGCGATAATTATCGCTGGCCCTTGTTAATATGCCCCGAAATTCCTTGAAACACTTTAAAGCTGCAATTCTTGATTAGAAATGAGTAGCTGCACCATGTTTCATATCTTTTCAATGGTAATGATAAATCCTCTTTACTGGTGAAGTTGGATTTAACATTACTATTTTAGAAATGCCACTTTTAGAAAGTGTGCAAAGAAAAGTGGGAAACCCAATTAACCCTTGGAGGCTTGGGAAAGTAAACTATTAACAGGTAAATGTGCCTACAAGGGATTTGTTTAGGCGTACTTAGTTAAGCAGTTCAAAATGGTAATGTATTAAGGTTCCAACTGGTAGCCTGCAGTAAACAATCTATAATTCAATTGTTAATTACTTCCTAAAGGATCTATAAAAGATACTAATGAAACAGGTGTAAATTCTTCAAAAAACACATTTATGTGATGTAAATAATAAGGGTACAAAGAATTAGAACAGCACAGAAATGACTGAAGTTTACAAAGGGATTCTATACTGTTAACACCTCAAAATATTTAATGTGACCATCTATTCCAAACATAAATATATCAATAGAACAGTGAGTCTGAACAAAACTCAAAAAACACTTTCTAAAGAAAACCAATCTAAAAGGAAATAGATGCAGTTGTGGATGTTTCGGTCTTGTTGGTGTTTGCATCCGTTAGACAATCTTCAGGACGATCAATTGAACTGTTGTATGACCCTTTTAACCAATCCTTGGGGAAGGTCTAAGCATGACTGAATCTGTTATGTAGGTAAAATCTTCCTGGTTAATTACAACGAGAACGAGCTATTGAAGAGCTCTTTCAAACAAACAAAAAGCGGGGCGCTATTCGTATGACTGGCCGCTGTCCCTGCAGTCGGCGTTCAATTATGAGGTCCCTTTTGAAAGTTTGCTTGGTATTCGTATTTTTAAAAGTCAATTCCAAAAAAGAGCGCAGCTCCTCTGACAATCCGCTGTAAATACAGTCGGCATCTGCGGGAGAAACTGAGCCCGACCGCGCTTACTTATGCCTACGAGCATCAGACACAAGATCGAGCACTGCTTCTCTAACGCGCCACTGTCAAGGCAGTCGGCGTCTGCATTTCTCTGCTCTTTCTGCTCTGTGTGCCTTAAAGCCTGTCTCCAATATACATCTGGGGTGGGTGACACTTTATGCAGTCCCTCTAGACAGCCACAAGCACAGGAAGGGTGATTGTGACAGAGAACTCATCTGCATTCATCTACATTTTGACAGCTCATCCTGGGCAGGGAGAGGGAGGGAGAGCTGACACTTACACCTGAATAGGCAGTGTCCTGTGTCCCACACAAAGGGCTGATTACCCCCCACAGATATCCTGGTCGACAGGGCTGGGATGAAAGGGGACCTGTGACCTTCAAGGGCCTGCTTTGAAGTCACCCCCACTTCAAAGGCATATTTGTGTATACGTACTGGGGTTCTGACCCTACAAGACAGCACACTACTGGGCCTGTGAAGAACTCTGCCAGGAGTAAAGACTGCTGTGCTACAAGGAGTGCCATTTTGCCTGACTGCTGCTCTGAAGGAACTGCTTTCTGTTTTGCTAAGCTGTCCTGCTGCCTGCTGATCTCTGCCCTGCTGAGGACAAGGACTGGACACATCTCACTTGAAGAATGACTCCAAGTGTTTGCTGGCTTGCCCCCTGTTCTGAAGTCTCGGGCCCATCAAATATTTCCTTCAACTCTACAGCAGCACTGGGACTCTGCCATCTGTGAGTCCTGCCCTGCCAAGTGGTGCCAATCCAGTCCTGGGCCATTTAAAGGTGATTTCTGTTGTCCAGACCCATCAAAACTGATGCAGGGATGACTTTGTGCTGATCGCAACTGACACTTTGCCCTTCGATACCAATGGAGGACAGTGTGGCTCAACGACAACGACGGACAGCACAGCTTGACAACTATGCAGCACCTGCATCATAAAGGGGTTCAACGCTGAAGCCTTCATCGACCTCATGTATCGGCGCACACGCATGGCCTCCATCCGCAGGATCGACAACAACGCAGTGCCTCTTCTAATCCTCGCATCGAGTCTTCAACGACAACGCTTGCTCCATCCAGGGTACATTGTCTGGGGAAACATCCTTTACAATGATGGCAAAACCACAAATGCCTTTACAGCAAAGCCTTTACAATGAAACATACTTTACCACAACAGTTTTTACAACAACATTTTTTACCACGAGTATGCCTTTACTATGGATGCCTTTACAACAATTTCCGTTGTAAGGGCATGAATGGTAAAGGCATATGTGTGGTAAAAGATTTACATTTAAAGTTAAGTATTTTGCAGTTAAGTGTTAATTGCTTAAATATATGGATTTGTTTCCATAGAAAATGTGTTTAAACAGAAGGAGAGAGGCCTGCGGAACATGCAGGCAGGGAAAGAGATGAAATAATTGCTCCTGCATGAAGGGAGCTGCCTTTCCAGCAGCTCCCTCCGTGCAGCAACAATGCCAGCTCCTGCAGGAGATGGACAGCCAGCTGAGACTGCGGGAGCCTTGAGGATCACCCCACGGTCCCAGGGAAAAGAGCTGAAAGAGGCAAAATAATGATCAGCAACGAGCAGAAAGAGGCAAAATAAAGTTGAGAAATGAGCAGTAAGAGGCAGAATAAAGGTGAGAAGGGAGCAGAAAGAAGCAAAATAAAGGTCAGGAACGGGCAGAAAGAGGAAAATAAAGGTGAGAAACAAGCAGAAAGAGGCAGAATAAAGGTCAGAACAGAGCAGAAAGAGGTTAAATAAATGTCAGAAATGAGCAGAAAGAGGCAGAATATTGGTAAGAAACAAGCAGCAAGAGGCAAAATAAAGGTGAGAAACGAGCAGAAAAAGGCAAAATAAAGGTCAGAAACTAGTGCCAAGAGGCAAAATAAAGGTGAGAAACAAGCAGCAAGAGGCAGAATAAAGGTCAGAAATAAGCAGAAAGAGGCAGAATAAAGGTCAGAAATGAGCAGAAAGCAGCAAAATAAAGGTCAGAAGGGAGCAGAAAGAGGCAGAATAAAGGTTAGACAGGAGCAAAAAGAGGCAGAATAGAGGTCAGAAACCAGCATCAAGAGGCAGAATAAAGGTCAGAAACCAGCAGAAAGAGGCAAAATAAAGGTCAGGAGCGAGCAGAAAGAGGAAAAATAGAGATCAGAAACGAGCAACAAGAGGCAGACTGGAGGTCAGAAACATGCTGCAAAAGTAAAAATAAAGGTCATGAGCGAGCAGAAAGGCAAAATAATGAGCAGAAAGAAGCATAATAAAGGGCAGGAGTGAGGAGAGGCGAGTCAGAACAACAAGCAGAAAACCAGCAGAGGAGGCACAAAACTGAAGGCAGCACAGTGTAGTGGACTGAAGGCAAGCTGGAGAGGAGGATCATCACAGGGGGAGCTGGCACGAGAGTATACTCCCGTGTGCCCCCTACTTTTTTACTGCACACCCACTGACAGACCCACTCATACACTCATGCACCCACTCACAGACCTGCTCACACATGCACTTACTCACAGACCCACTCACAGACCTACTCAGAGACTCACACAACCACTGACATAAACACTTAGAACTCATGCACCCACTAATAGATCCACTCAAGCACTCATTCCCCATTCACAGACCCACAGAGGATCACACACAGACCCACTTAGAGACTCACTCACACACTCAGGCATCCACTCACAGACCCACTCAAAGACTCACACACCCAGTCACAAACCCACTGAGACACTCACAGACCCACTCACAGATCCACCCAGACATTCACACAGCTACTCACAGACCCACTCAGAGACTCTCAAACACTCTCATAGACCCATTCAGACACTCATCTACCCACTTAGAGACCCACTCAGACACTCATGTTCCCATTCATAGACCCACTCAGAGACTCATGCACCCAGTCACAGATCTACTCAGAGAAACACACCCACTGATTGACCCACTCAAACACTCATGCACCCACTCACTCACCCACTGAGAGACTCATCCATCCACTCACAGACCTTCAAAGAGAGTCATGCACTCACTCAGAGACTCATGCTCTTGCTCACAGACCCATTCAGTCTCATATACTCACTCACAGACCTAATCACATACCCACTCAAAGACCTACTTAGACACTCATGCACCCACTCACAGACCTACTCACTCACAGACCTTCTCAGACATTCACACATCCACTGACCAGTACCAGTCAGACACTTTAACACCCACTAACAGATTTACTGAGACACTCTTGCACTCACTCATACACTCACTGTCAAAGGTTAGTGATTGCATTTAGGAAATAAAATTCAAAAAAACCTTAGAAATTCACTTAAAAAAACCAAAGGTTACAAGGATGTTATAGTTAGGAAACAACATTAAAAAAACTTACAAATTCACAGAAAAAAACAAAGGTTACAGGTATGTTATAGTTAGGCTCAGATTTCACTTTTACAAAACCAGTGAAATTCAGCAATTATAGTTACATGAACTAACTATAACTTACGCACCCGCAATGCACTGCTTATGACATCACATATTACATCACTCATGACATGGCTGATAGCATCACTCATAACATCACTGATGATATCTCAAATGACATCACTGATGACATCATCCACAGAAGTACTCACACACCCACTCACACCCATATACAACCTCTCATACACCCACCCACATGCCCACACAACCACTCATCTACCCATTCACAGACCCATACAGCCACTCACACAACCACTCACTCATTCATACTGCTACTCATACAACCAGTCACCCATACAGTCACACACTCATCCATATAGCTACTCACAAACCCACTTATTCACCCATACAGCTACTCACACACCCACTCACTCACCCATACAGTCTCTCAACACAGCCACTCACTCACCCATACACATACTCACACACTCACACACCCACACAACCACTTACATACCCATGCAAACATTCATACAAGCACTCTTACATCTGATCACTCTCCCAAACAGCCATTCACACAGCCACTCACACATCATATATATATATATATATATATATATATATATATATATATATATATATATATATATTATCTACTGGCGGTCGCCAGTAGATAGTTATAGTTAGGACCTATTTTCCATAGGAAATCCGCAACATTCTATTTGAAAAAACTCTTGCGTCGGTTGACGAATCTTCGCGAAATGTTCAAACTTTATGGCCCGCTCCGGTCCGCTCCTATCCTGAAAGTCTCGGGGTGATTCGTCAAGCGGGGGCCGAGAAAAAAGGGGGTCCCAAAACGTGTTTTCCCCATTCATTTTCCATTAGGAAACTTTAGCCACGGCTACAGCTCGAACTGCTGAACGGAATTACACCAAATTTGGCAAAGAGGTAGTTCTTGGTTCAGAAAGAACCCTTTTGTTAAATGGTGTAAATCCGTTCAGTAGTTGCTGAGAAAATCAAAAGTAAAATCACATATATATCTATGGCCGCGTAGGGTCCGCGTACCCTCCCGATCACGAGCTGCATGCTAATTGGCTGTCAACACTCCAAATCAGGAAGTGTTGGCAGCCATTTTGTCCCTCAGTAGAACCGAGGCAGAGAAACAAGTGTGCAAAACGCACAAAGGGGGCAGGGTAGAAACCCCCTGACCCCCTAGGTCTGCTCAGGGGGTCCCACAAGGACCCCCTGGGCAGAAAAAAGCATTTTTTTTTTAACTCGGCGGGATGCGCTTAGGGTGCGCGGATCCCGCCGATAAAAAAAAAGATTGCAAGTGCGCAAACGCACAAAGGGGGCAGGGTAGAAACACCCTGACCCCCTAGGTCTGCTCAGGGGGTCCCACAAGGACCCTCTGGGCAGAAAAAGCATTTAAAAAAAAAAAATCGGCAGGATGCGCGAATCCCGCCGTAAAAAGAAATCGAAGCGCGGTCTCCCGCGCTCCGATGCTATTTTGCCCCCGGGTGGGCCAAGTCCCGGGGGCATGCGGGAGTGGGTTTATAGTTAATGGGGGCCTCTAAGGCTCCCAAGCCCCGGGGACTGCCACCTCCGGGGCTTTCTAATAAAATGGTGCGGGAGGGCACTGTGCCCTCCCGCAGCCCCGTGGACCGCCACCCCCCGGGGCTTCTTTTTTAAAATTTTAATCACCTGTGTGGGGGGGGCTCCAGCCCCCCCACATGTCCCGGGGACCACCACCTCCCCGGGGCACTAAAGATTTAAATATGGGGGTCCGTTACGGACCCCCAGAGCCCTGGGGACCACCACCTCCCCGGGGCTTTGAATAAATTGGGAGGGGGGCCGCGTGGCCCCCCTCCTGGAGCCCTTGATGGCCCTGGGGACCACCACCCCCCAGGGCCGGCTCCTGCAGTGTCCCGGGGTGCCTACCTCGCGGCTCCCGTCCTGTCATAGCAAACTGATTTGGATATTGGAAGAGAGAGCAGGAAACCTGCTCTCTCTTCCAATATCCAAAGCACATTGCTTTTCCACATGGGGAGCTGCATGTTAGCAGCTCCCCATGTGGAAAAGCAATGCCGGCTCCCGCAGGACGCGGGGAGCCGGCAGGGTCTGTGGGGGAGTTGGGGTCCCCCCACGGACCCCAAAGGATAGGGCCAGCCCCGGGGGATGGGGTCCCCGGGGCAAGTAGTGGCCCGGGAGGGGGGCCACGCGGCCCCCCTCCGCAAAAATAAATAAAAAAATGATTTTAAAAAAGGCCGGCCCCGGGGGATGGGGTACCCGGGGCTAATAAAGGCCTTAGGAGGGGGGCCACGCAGCCCCCCTCCAAAATTATTTAAAAAAAAGAGGCCATGCCCCGGGGGATGGGGTCCCCGGGGCCGGAATAGGCCACGGGAGGGGGGCCACGTGGCCCCCTTCCCCTACAGTATTTTTTTTTTTTTAAAAAGGAAAAGGCATCAGGCCCTGGGGGATGGGGTCCCCAGGGCCCCAAAATCTAAAGAAGGGGGCCACACAGCCCCCTTCAAAAAAACAAAAAGAAAAGAAAAAGACGCGATCGAGCGTCAGGCCCCGCCCCTCCCTTAACCACTCTGCAAACGGGCGCTGTGGGGCGTTTTAAATTGGGGAAATAATTCCCATTCAATACTGGGGTCCCTGGGGCCAACTAGCCCACCAGGTACCTCCAGTAAGCGCCACATGGCTGGGTTGCAGAGAGGTGGTCCAGGCCACGCCCCTTTTACACCTCTCTGCAACGCAGCTCTGTGGCGCTTACTGGAGGTACTTGGTGGGCTAGTTGGTCCCCAGGGACCCTCAGGATACAAGGGGACTTAATCCCCCAACTTAAAACGCGCCACGGGGCGTGTTTGCACAGTGGTGAAGGGAGGGGGCGGGGCTTCAGGTGACATGTGTGCAAACAGGCCCCGTGGCGCGTTTTAAGATGGGGATTTAAATCCCTTTCAATCCTGAGGGTCCCTGGGGGCCAACTAGCCCACCAGGTACCTCCAGTAAGCGCCACGGAGCTGCGTTGAAAAGTGTTGTAAAAAGGGGCGTGGCCTCTGAACACCTCTCTGCAACGCAGCTCTCTGGCGCATACTGGAGGTACCTGGTGGGCTAGTTGACCCCTAGGGACCCTAGGGATAGAGGAGGAATTAATTCTCAAAGTTAAAACGCGCCACAGGGCGTGTTTGCAGACATGTCACATCAGGCCCCACCCCCTTCCTTCACCATTGTGCAAATATTCCTCTAAAATCAGCCAAACTACGAATTCCGATTTACTCACCTGTTATCAGGAGAGACCTCAGTCCTGCATCTTTGAGGCCAGTACTGATCCTCAAAAGTAATTCTAACCGTACTTACCAGTAACTTGAATTTCCTTCCATATGCTAACATTGACTGGTTTCACTTGGAAATTCTTCTAAGTGTGGAGTTTTGGAACTTTATAATATTCCTCTAAAATCAGCCGAACTACGAATTCCGATTTACTCACCTGTTATCAGGAGAGACCTCAGTGCTGCATCTTTGAGCCCAGTACTGATCCTGAAAAGTAATTTTAACCGTACTTACCAGTAACTTGAATTTCCTTCCATAGGCTAACATTGACGGATTTCACTTGGAAATTCTTCTAAGTGTGGAGTTTTGGAACTTTATAATATTCCTCTAAAATCAGCCGAACTACGAATTCCAATTTACTCACCTGTTATCAGGAGAGACCTCAGTGCTGCATCTTTCAGCCCAGTACAGATCCTGAAAAGTAATTCTAACCGTACTTACCAGTAACTTGAATTTCCTTCCATAGGAATCAATTGTCTGGTTTTCAGCAGAAAAGTTTCAGTGTCGATTTTCACAAACTACAAATATTCCTTAAAAATCGCCTGTATGACGTAAACGCATTCTTTCAACTGTTTACAGGAGATGCACCAGTGCTGGATCCAGGATCCACCACTGAGTAAGAAAAAGTAACGATAACACTACTTACCTGCTAAGTGAATTTCATCCCATAGGATAACATTGGTGATTCTATTTGAAAAAGTTTCTAAGTGTCAACTTTTAAAATACAATAATATTCCTTAAAAATCACTACTGTAACCAAAACGCTTTTACTCAACTGTTTACAGGAGATGTCCCAGGACTGAATCTAGGATCCAGTCCTGTGGTTAGAAAAGTAATCCATAAAGTAACTAATTGCATTTAACTAGAAATTCACATTGAGCTCAATGTTGCATTGTGTTTGAAATTGTGTTGCCCATTGCAACAACTGTAACTACTGTACTTAAAAGTCTATTGCCTATTTGCAAAGTATTTAAACTAAAGTAATTCATTCTGAGAAAGTATATTTTGTAATGTAATGTATAATGTAATTATAATGTAATTTAAAAAATAAAATATCTAAAAATAAATAGTTTAAAAAAATGTAGTAAATCAGTATCAAAAAAATAAATATAACAATTAATACATTTAAAAATTGTCATTTACAAAACCTTTGCAATTCATTGAACAAAACCATAGGTTTGAGGCACGTTACAGTTAGGAATTAGCATTTAAAAAACCTTTGAAATTCACTGAAAAAGCCATAGGTTTCAGGCACGTTACAGTTAGAAATTAGCATTTAAAAAACCATTGAAATTCCTGAAAAACCATAGGTTTCAGGCACGTTATAGTTAGAAATTAGCATTTAAAAACCTTAGAAATTCACTGAAAAAACTATAGGTTTTAGGGACAGTTATAGTTAGTTGGACATTGCACTCGTAGAAAACCCGTGAAATTCCCCGTTATAGTTAGTTCAGCTAACTATAACTCACGCCCGGAATGCACTGCTGATGACGTCACATATTACATCACTCATGACATGGTCAGTGACATCACTGATGACATCACTGATGACATCTCAAATGACGTATGTGACGTCAGCAGCAGTGCATTGCGGGGGAGCGAGTTATAGTTAGCTACCTATAACGGCTGAATTTCTCTGGTTTTGTACGAGTGAAATGTCAGCCTAACGTCCCTGAAACTTATGGTTTTTTCAGTGAATTTCTAAGGATTTTTAAATGCTAATTCCTAGCGATAACATCCCTGAAACCTGTGTTTTTTTCAGTGAATTTCTAAGGTTTTTGAAATGCTAATTCCTAACTGTAACGTCCCTGAAACCTCTGTTTTTTTCTGTGAATTTCTAAGGTTTTTTAAATGCTAATTTTTAACTATGCCTACATAGGTACGACATGTGCAGAAAGAAGAATGGCGCAGAAAGAAGCAAGAGAAGTGCAGAAAAAGGCAAGAGATGTACAGAAAGAGAAAGAAAGGTGCAGAAAGAAGCAAGAGAAGTACAGAAAGAATCAACAGATGTGCAGAAAGAGGCCTACTTCGACTGTACCTTTCCACAGACTCATATAAAGTAGCCCACTCACTAATCCTTCTTCCAAGATGTCTTAAAACTCACTTTTCTCTTGAAGGTTCACTATTCATGGACGGCTCAGAATGTTAGGCCTACCAAATGTAAAACAGCAATCCTAACCATATCACTGGTGTAAGTCTCACCAAGTTTGTGAAGGTATGCATGCGTGTGTCTGTGCTTTTACCTAGTGACATGTTACATAAAAATAAACATACAAATACTTGAATATCTTTGTTTCAAACAGCATACTCTGTAAATTGGTGTACAAAAAGGTGTATGTATTTGTTTATGCTCATAATATAGGGCACATGGGTATTCAATAGTATATTTGAGGGGCTCTATAACACCTATATACATAAGACATGTCTGCCTGTGCAACCGAATGACAGTGCAGAATTGAGAAGATTTGACCACCTATAGGGGACGCTACCCACTTTTTAAGCTACCATCTTCAGATGCATAACACATGTGAGAATGCATGTACAAGTAGACATATACCTCAGTCATGAGAGCACGCAGAACTTTAAACTTGACAGCTTGCACTTCCCATTTGAGTACAGAAAGAGGCAAGAAAAGTACAGAAAAAGGCAAGAGAAGTGCAGAAAGAAGCAACAGAGGTGCAGAAGGAGACAAGAGAAGTGCAGAAAGAAGCAAGAGAGGTGCATAAAGAAGCAAGAGAGATGCAGAAAGAAGCAATTGAGGTGCAGAAAGAGGCAAGAGAGGTGCAGAAAGAAGCAAGAAAGGTGCAGAAAGAAGCAAGAGAAGTGCATAAAGAAGGAACAGAAATGCAGAAAGAGGCAAGAGAAGTACAGAAAGAAGCAACAGAGGTGCAGAAAGACGCAAGAGGGGTGCAGAAAGATGCAAGAGAAGAGCGAAAAGAAGCAACAGAGGTACAGAAAGAGGCAAGAGAAGTGCAGAAAGAGGGAAGAGAGGTGCAGAAACAGGCAAGAGAGTTGCAGAAAGAGGGAACGGGGTGCAGAAAAAGGCAAGAGAGGTGCAGAAAGAGGGAAGAGCGGTGCAGAAAGAGGCAAGAGGGGTATAGAAAGAAGCAAGTGAGGTGCAGAAAGAGACAACAGAGGTGCAGAAAGAGGCATGAAAGGTACAGAAACAGGCAAGAGAAGTGCAGGAAGAGGCAAGAGAAGTGCTGAATGAAGCAGCAGAGGTGCAAAAGGAGGCAAGAGAAGTGCAGAAAGAGGCAAGAGAAGTGCAGAAAGAAGCAACAGAGGTGCAGGGAGAGGGAAGAGGGGTGCAGAAAGAGGCAAGAGAAGTGCAGAAAGAAGCAAGGGAAATGTACACAGATGCAAGAGAAGTGCAGAAAGAAGCAACAGAAATGCAGAAAGAGGCTAGAAGTGCAGAAAGAAGCAAAAGAGGTGCAGAAAGAGGCAAGAAAAGTGTAGAAAGAAGCAAGAGGGGTGTATAAACAGGCAAGCGAGGTACAAAAAGAGAGAACAGGGGTTCAGAAAAAGGCAAGAGAGGTACACAAATAGGGAAGTGGAGTGCAGAAAGAGGCAGGAAGGGTGCAGAAATAACCAACAGAGGTGCAGAAAGAGACAAGAGGGGTGCAGAAAGAGGCAAGAGAAGTACAGAAAGAAGCAACAGAGGTGCAGAAAGAGGCAGGAGAACTGCAGAAAGAGGCAAGAGAGGTGCAGAAAGAGGAAGGAGGGGTGCAGAAAGAGGCAAGAGGGGTGCAGAAAGAAGCAAGTGAGGTGTAGAAAGAGGCAACAGAGGTGCAGAAAGAGGCAAGAGGTGCCGAAACAGGCAAGAGAAGAGCAGAAAGAGGCAAGAGAAATGCTGAAAGAAGCAACAGAGGTGCAGAAAGAAGCAACAGAAGTGATGAAAGAGACAAGAGAGTTGCAGAAAGAATCAAGAGAGGCACAGAAAGAAGCAACAGTGGTTTGCGCACTATTAGTACCAATTTAACACCCACATTTAGCAATAAGTAACAGGTGACCATTCCAGTTTGTAAAGGGCCTTCCAGCATGCTGTAACACTTGTCCCTGCATTTTTGGTAACGTTTGAGCAGTTTGAGCTAGAAACAAGGTTTTTTTTGTTGAAATCTGCAAATTTATAACTAGGCGAAAATTGGTACAGCCAAACAGTCGCATCATTCCAGTGGCCTTGCTCATACCTCTAACTAAGTCCAGAAGTGCTCCTCAGTGGTTCCTTCTTTTTTTGTCTCATTGAGTTTATAGTTTAACTTCTATGGAAACGAGGAAGACTAAACCTGAGGTTACCACTAAACAGCACAGACTACCATACCACATAATTACTCTCCATAACACATAATCACACTCTACATAATTCATATACACTAAATACCACATACTTTCTATCCACATAATTTCACTGCACAACATACCACATAATTCCACTACACACAACGTACATCCACTCCACTCCAAACATTATTAAAAAAAATTTACATTTACAATGCCAACATCTCTAACTCTCGCAAATGCGAGACTTATTACATTGCAAATGCTTCTTTAACTAGCAGTCGCATTTGCAGAGTGGTGGAGAAAAGGGGCTGGGCCTCTGACCAGCTCTCAGGAATTCCACTGTGTAGGACTTACAGGAGGTATCAGGAGGGCTTCTTGGGCCCCAAAGTCCGTCCAGAGGAGGCGGTCCCAAGGGCAGCGTGGGGGGGAAGGAGCCCCCCCACTCAATTTTGATTTAAAGTCCCGGGGAGGTGGCGGTCCCCGGGGCTGCCGGGGGGGCCGCATGTCCCCGCATATTATTAACAAAGCCCCGGGGAGGTGGCAGTCTCCATGGCTGCGGGTGCCCCTATGGGCCCCTGCAAAATAATTAAGGATTGCCCCCGGGTCCTGGCCCACCCGGTGGGTTAAAAGAAATAAAGCGCGGCAGACTTCACTTTTTTTTTTTTTCAGGGGTGATTTGCGTAACGTACGCGAATCCCGCTGAAAATTTAAAAAAACAAATGCTTTTTTTGGCCCACAGGGTCAGGGTAGCTGGCAAAACTTCCTGGTTTGAAGTGTTGACAGCCGTTCAGAAGTCAGCTCATGATCGGGAGGGTTCGCGGGTCCACTGCGGTCACCAGATACTAATATTTTTTTATGTGTAATTTTCTCAGGAACTACTGAACGGATTTAAACCATTTAAAGCAAAGAGTGCACTTGGGACCAAGAGCAACCTTTCTGCCAATTTAGGTGTAATTCCATTCAGCAGTTCGAGCTGTAGCTATGACAAAAGTTTCCTATGAAATTAACATGGAGAAAACGCGTTTTGGGACCCCCTTTTTTTTCAGCCCCCACTTGACGAATCACCGTGAAACCTTTATGACATGAGCTGACCAAAGTGCCCCATTGATTTTGAAAATTTCGCGAAGATTCGTCAAATGGCGCCAAAGATATTGGCAAAAGAAAGAACACTTTTTGAATAGAAACAAGGTACTAACTATAACTACCTACTGGGGACCACCAGTACGTTATATATATATACATCTGCACTTTATTGCACAATTTTGTACATTATTACTCAAATCATTGTATCAATTTTAAGCATTTTACGCGCATTATATTGTGTCGGATTTGCTACTAGCAGTGAATGTAACTGTTACTATTGATGCACTGTTACTTTTGAAACTAAAAATTCAAAAGAAGAAGTGGCTATAATTAGGTGAAAAAATGGCAGCGATTCAGGTTTGACAAAGACTGCGGTGGCAGTTGAAATGCATTACCTGAGTATCGTGGCTTGACAATAAATCTGTTTGTAAGCTATCCCGAGCTTGCTGGAGTCTGCTTTTGTACACTAGAGCAGTAGTTTTGAGGATATATATATATATATACAACAGTGTATCCAAACTCTTGAACAAAGGATACGGACGAACTCCAAGGCAAGATGTTCCTCAAATGTTGTAGTAGTAGATATTTACAAATGAAATAGTGCACCTTTTAAAGCGGTGTGGATTTAAAAGTTTGCGAGGGACAAATAATGTCTATTTTGGGACGGGGCAACTATAAATATACCAAATCTGCGGCTTGTGGGTGCACTCTCAATAGTGTTTATTATATGAATACTGTGTATTGAATTTAAATACCAATCTCAGTTTTCCATCATTATTTTTGCACAATATCATGTGATATTTAAATCATTTAAAAAGAATGAGTTGAATTTTTAACAGGCATTACACACTTAGCCTGAGCATTTAAAAATTGTGTTTTCATAACGCTGTTGGTTTTAAATGAACATTGTAGTACTTTTTCTATGCTTTTTATTACTAGACTATATATATTGTTTACAAAATGGCGCTCATTAGGTAACAGAGGCTGATGCGCAGCCGAAACTCATCGTGTCCGGTGAGGCCTGACATAATAAACTCATGCTGATCTTCTTCCGCCCCAGAGTGCATTTTCTTTCTCGAATTAAAAAGATTGTTGGAGTATTTTGCAAACGCGAGCGGTAGCGTTTTAAAATGCACCACCAGTGTTCTGGAAGCACGCCGTCAGTAACCGCAACTTTTGGAGTCTGCAATATATATATATTCTCTCCACAACTCCCTTTTTGTCACAGGAAACACTCGGACACCTCAACGTGCTGCATACAAGTCTTTAATGGCAGACTCAAAACGACGCGTTTCGGCTTACGCCTTGCTCACACTCGTAGAAGCCCAAAACACACAAGATTATATCCACTTCCTTCAACTCAGTAGAAGATGGACTAACCCCATTACAGTGTATATACAATATTAACAACTGTGGCGGCCATTTTGTAAAGTGCAAAATTCATTGTATACACCTCGGGGATATCTTGAATCACTCTTATACAATATATACATTATGTCAAGAATATAATATAAATCAATATATACAGTCTATACACTTGATGTATTAGGTAAGGATCACAGTCCATGATACTGAGAGATCCAGTGCAAATCACCCTGAGTTAATTATTTCCAAGGCTCTGATACTTCAGAAAACTGTGCAGAAAACAATCTATTATCCGCATCAGGCCACAGTCATGATGGTCTCGCCCAAGTGGCATATCAAAAATTGTTACGCATTAAAGAGCGCAATGTGGCAAAGTGATGACCATGCAAAGGAAGTGGATATAATCATGTGTGTTTTGGGCATCTACGAGTGTGAGCAAGGCGTAAGCCGAAACGCTTTGTTTTGAGTCTGCCATTAAAGACTTGTATGCAGCACGTTGAGGTGTCCGAGTGTTTTCTATGACAAAAAGGGAGTTGTGGAGAGAATAATTGGGATTACCGGTAACCCGACTCGGACCGCCCGTGACAGCCTGATACATTCCTGACCGGGATTTGTGGAACGAATATATATATATATATATATTATCTACTGGTGGTCGCCAGTAGATAGTTATAGTTACAACCTATTATCCATAGGAAATCCGCGACATACTATTTGAAATAACTCTCTTGCCGGTTGACGTATCTTCGCAAAATTTTCAAACTTTGTGGCCCGCTCCGGACCGCTCCTACCCTGAAAGTCTCGGGGGGATTCGTCAAGCGGGGGCCGAGAAAAAAGGGGGGTCCCAAAACGCGTTTTCCCCATGCATTTTTCCATAGGAAACTTTAGACACAGCTACAGCCCGAACTGCTGAATGGAATTACACCAAATTTGGCAAAGAGGTAGTTCTTGGTTCAGAAAGAACCCTTTTTGTTAAATGGTGTAAATCCGTTCAGTAGTTGCTGAGAAAATGAAAAGTAAAAAGATAGTGATATCTAGGGCCGCGGATCCTCCCGAGCACGAGCTTTATGTTAATTGGCTGTCAACACTCCAAATCAGGAAGTGTTGGCAGCCATTTTGTCCCTCGGTAGAACAAAGTTTTTTTTTTTTTTAAATCGGCAGGATGCGCTCAGGGAGCGCAAACCCTGCCGAAAAAAAATCGAGCGCGGTCTCCGCGCTTCGATGTTAATTGGCCCCCGGGTGGGCCAAGTCCCGGGGGTATGCTGGGGGGGTTAATTTTATGTGTGGGGGCCTCTAGGGCCTCTCAAGCCCCGGGGACCACCACCTCCCCGGGGCTTCTTTTTTAAATTAAAAACCTGTGTGGGGGCTCCAGCCCCCCACACGCCCCAGGGACCACCACCTCCCGGGGCACTAAGAAAAATTAAAATGGGGGTCTGTTTTGGACCCCCAAGCCCCGAGGACCACCACCTCCCGGGGCTTTCAAAATGTAGGGAGGGGGCCGCGTGGCCCCCCTCCTGGAGCCCTTGATGGCCCTGGGGACCGCCACCCCCAGGGCCGGCTCCTGCAGTGTCCCGGGGTGCCTACCCCTGGGACACTGTAGTTTGCTATGGCAGGACGGAGCCTCGCGGCTCCCGTCCTGTCATTGCAAACTGCTTTGGATATTGGAAGAGAGAGCAGGGAAACCTGCTCTCTCTTCCAATATCCAAAGCCGATTAGCTTTACACATGGGGAGCAGCATGTTAGCTGCTCCCCATGTGTAAAAGCAATGCTGGCTCCCGTAGGACACGGGGAGCCGGCGGGACTGTGGGGGGTTTGGGGACCCCCACAGTCCCCAACGAGAGTCCAGGCCCCGGGGGATGGGGTCCCCGGGGCCATAGTGGCTCCGGGAGGGGGCCACGCAGCCCCCTCCCCAAAGTAAAAAAATTTAAAAAAAATTAAAAAAAAGTGCAAGGCCGAGCCCGGGGATGGGGTCCCCGGGGCCTTAAATGGCCTGAGGAGGGGGCCACGCAGCCCCACTCCAAATTAAAAAAAGAGGCCATGCCCCGGGGATGGGGTCCCCGGGGCCAATACAGGCCCAGGGAAGGGGGCCACGCAGCCCCTTCCCGTTTTTTTTTTTTATTTTAATTAAAAAAAGGGTAAGGCCCTGGGGATGGGGTCCCCAGGGCCTAAAAATAGGATAAAGGAAGGGGGCCACACAGCCCCCCTTCAGGGGAAAAAAAAAAAACGATTGGGCCCGCAGGCCCCACCCCCTTCCTTCACCACTCTGCAAACGCGCCCCCTGGCGCGTTTGCAGAGGGGGAACGAATTCCCCTTGAATATTGGGGGTCCCTGGGGCCAACTAGCCCACCAGGAACCTCCAGTATGCGTCAGGGGCTGCCTTGCAGAGAGGTGTACAGAGGCCACGCCCCTTTTACACCTCTCTGCAACGCAGCTCTTTGGCGCTTTTTGAGGTATATGGTGGGCTAGATGCACCCCAGGGACCCTCAGGATTCAAGGGGAGTTAATCCCCTGACTTAAAACGCGCCACGGGCGCATTTGCACAGTGGTGAAGGGAGGGCGGGGCTTCAGGTGACATGTGTGCAAACAGGTCCCGTGGCGCGTTTTAAGATGGGGAATTAAATCCTCTTCAATCCTGAGGGTCCCTGGGGGCCAACTAGCCCAACAGGTACGTCCAGAAAGCGCCACAGAGCTGCGTTGCAGAGAGGTGTAAAAAGGGGTGTGGCCTCTGTACATGTCTCTGCAACGCAGCCCCTGGCGCATACTGGAGGTTCCTGGTGGGCTAGTTGGCCCGTAGGGACCCTCATGATTCAAGGGGACTTAATCCCCCAACTTAAAACGCGCCACGGGGCGCGTTTGCACAGATGTCACCTCAGGCCCCGCCCCCTCCCTTCACCATTGTGCAAATATTCCTCTAAAATCAGCCGAAATACGAATTCTGATTTACTCACCTGTTATCAGGAGAGACCTCAGTGCTGCATCTTTCAGCCCAGTACTGGTCCTGAAAAGTAATTTTAACCGTACTTACCGGTAACTTGAATTTCCTTCATAGGCTAACATTGACTGGTTTCACTTGGAAATTCTTCTAAGTGTGGAGTTTTGGAACTTTAAAATATTCCTCTAAAATCAGCCGAAATACGAATTCCGATTTACTCACCTGTTATCAGGAGAGACCTCAGTGCTGCATCTTTCAGCCCAGTACTGATCCTCAAAAGTAATTTTAACCGTACTTACCAGTAACTTGAATTTCCTTCCATAGGATATCATTGCCTGCTTTTTGCTGAAAAAGTTTCTAAGTGTTGATTTTTGAAACATACAAATATTCCTCTAAAATCAGCCAAAATCCGAATTCTGATTTATTCACCTGTTATCAGGAGAGACCTCAGTGCTGCATCTTTCAGCCCAGTACTGATCCTCAAAAGTAATTTTAACCGTACTTACCAGTAACTTGAATTTCCTTCCATAGGATATCATTGCCTGCTTTTTGCTGAAAAAGTTTCTAAGTGTTGATTTTTGAAACATACAAATATTCCTCTAAAATCAGCCGAAATCCGAATTCTGATTTACTCACCTGTTATCAGGAGAGACCTCAGTGCTGCATCTTTCAGCCCAGTACTGGTCCTGAAAAGTAATTTTAACCGTACTTACCAGTAACTTGAATTTCCTTCATAGGCTAACATTGACTGGTTTCACTTGGAAATTCTTCTAAGTGTGGAGTTTTGGAACTTTAAAATATTCCTCTAAAATCATCCGAAATACGAATTCCGATTTACTCACCTGGTATCAGGAGAGACCTCAGTGCTGCATCTTTCAGCCCAGTACTGATCCTCAAAAGTAATTTTAACCGTACTTACCGGTAACTTGAATTTCCTTCATAGGCTAACATTGACTGGTTTCACTTGGAAATTCTTCTAAGTGTGGAGTTTTGGAACTTTAAAATATTCCTCTAAAATCAGCCGAAATACGAATTCCGATTTACTCACCTGTTATCAGGAGAGACCTCAGTGCTGCATCTTTCAGCCCAGTACTGATCCTCAAAAGTAATTTTAACCGTACTTACCAGTAACTTGAATTTCCTTCCATAGGATATCATTGCCTGCTTTTTGCTGAAAAAGTTTCTAAGTGTTGATTTTTGAAACATACAAATATTCCTCTAAAATCAGCCGAAATCCGAATTCTGATTTACTCACCTGTTATCAGGAGAGACCTCAGTGATGCATCTTTCAGCCCAGTACTGGTCCTGAAAAGTAATTTTAACCGTACTTACCAGTAACTTGAATTTCCTTCCATAGGCTAACATTGACTGGTTTCACTTGGAAATTCTTCTAAGTGTGGAGTTTTGGAACTTTAAAATATTCCTCTAAAATCAGCCGAAATCCGAATTCCGATTTACTCACCTGTTATCAGGAGAGACCTCAGTGCTGCATCTTTCAGCCCAGTACTGGTCCTGAAAAGTAATTTTAACCGTACTTACCAGTAACTTGAATTTCCTTCCATAGGATATCATTGTCTGGTTTTCAGCAGAAAAGTTTCAAAGTGTTGATTTTCACAAACTACAAATATTCCTAAAAAATCGCCTGTATGACTTAAACGCATTCTTTCAACTGTTTACAGGAGATGCACCAGTGCTGGATCCAGGATCCAACACTGAGTAAGAAAAAGTAACGATAACAGTTTTTAACTTCTAAGTGAATTTCCTTCCATAGGATAACATTGGTGATTCTATGAGAAAAAGTTTCTAAGTGTGAACTTTTAAAGTACAATAATATTCCTTAAAAATCACGACTGTAACCAAAACGCTTTTACTCAATTGTTTACAGGAGATGTCCCAGGACTGGATCTAGGATCCAGTAATGTGGTTAGAAAAGTAATCCATAAAGTAACTAATTGCATTTAACTAGAAATTCACATTGAGCTGAATGTTGCATTGTGTTTGAAAATGTGTTGCCCATTGCAACAACTGTAACTACTGTACTTAAAAGTCTATTGCCTATGTGCAAAGTAATTAAACTAAAGTAATTCATTCTGAGAAAGTATTTTTGTAATGTAATGTATAATGTAATTACAATGTAATTTAAAAATAAAATATGTAAAAAAAAATTGTTTCTAAAAAATTTGGAAATCAGTATGAAAAAAATTTATATAACAATTAATACATTTAAAAATTGTCATTTACAAAACCTTTGAAATTCACTGAAAAAACTGTAGGTTTCAGACATGTTATAGTTACAAATTAGCATTTAAAAAACCTTTGAAATTCACTGAAAAAACCATAGGTTTCAGGGACGTTATAGTTACAAATTAGTATTTAAAAACCTTTGAAATTCACTGAAAAAACCATAGGTTTTAGGGACAGTTATAGTTAGTTGGACATTGCACTCGTACAAAACCCGTGAAATTCCCCGTTATAGTTAGTCCAGCTAACTATAACTCGCGCCCCCGCAATGCACTGCTGATGACGTCACATATTACATCACTCATGACATGGTCAGTGACATCACTGATGACATCACTGATGACATCTCAAATGACATCACTGATGACATCATCCATGTGATAATCTGATGCACCTCCTCACACCCTAATATAACCTTTGATACACCCACTCTAAATTACAGACTGCCATTCGCAAAACCATAGACACTCCAACACCAATAACTACATACCCACTCACTGATTCTTAGGTCTACGCACACATCCACTCACTCACCCGTACAGTCACTCATACTTACGGTCACTCAGTACAGGACTATCATATGCACTCATACTCCTATATAGACACTCAAACACCGCCACTCATCCATAGAGGTACTCACACACCTAGTCAGTCATGCAAATAATTAAACACACTACCATTTACTCACCTATACAGTTATACACACACCAGCTCACTTACTCATACAAATAGTAGCACAATCTTACGCTCTTATACAATCACTGATACAAGCACACACTCATCCATACAGCCACTATCACAATCACTCACTCTCGCTTATAGCTATTTATATACTCCAACACACATATATACTGCCTTTCACATATGTAGTTACTCACACATGTACCACTGGGACATACATTCACTCACTAACACACTCTTACACACACTTACCCACCCATACAGTCTATTACAGTTGCACTCTTGAAACCATCCACCCAGTGAATCACCCACTCACACATCTATGCACAGAGTTGCACACACCCCTCCCACACAAACACTCAGGCACCCATACAGATACTCAGACAAGCATTCAATAACTCATATAGACACTCATGTAGCTATTCACAAACACATGCAGCCACTTACACAGCAACAGACAGACGGATACAGACATTCACCCAGTTTAGTCACTAACCCATGCATTCAGTAAGATTCGTTAAATCACTCACTTATAGAGTCAGTCACGCACCTACTAAATCATCCATACAGACACTTACACACCCACTCATTCTTCAATACGTCTTTTCCTATATATATTAAAAATATTTAAACTTTACAGAAACACACAGTCACTGGATGATGTCATCAGTGATGTCATCAGTGATGTCATTTGAGATGTCATCAGTGATGTCATCGGTGATGTCACTGACCATGTCATGAGTGATGTAATATGTGACGTCATCAGCAGTGCATTGCGGGCGCGAGTTATAGTTAGCTGGACTAACTATAACGGGGAATTGCACGGGTTTTGTACTAGTGCAATGTCCAACTAACTATAACTGTCCCTAAAACCTATGGTTTTTTCAGTGAATATATATATATATATATATATATATATATATATATGTCAAGTCCTCGTAAGTCAAGGATGACGACGCCTTGTCTAAAGCCACAAAATTGATTTATTTGTCAGCTACTATCGATTGTAGCCAACAAATAAATCAATTTTGTGGCTTTAGACAAGGCGTCGTCATCCTTGGCTTTACGAGGGGACTTGGCAATTCTAACTGGACCGTGCTTGGGTGGTCCATTACGACGACGCACCCTCTGTTCTGGAGCAGCGGCGGGAATTCACAAGCAGTGTGTGTGGATATATATATATATACCCATTTTCATGGTAAAGGCATACTTGTGGTAAAAAAAAAGTAATTGTCAAGACTTTCGTTGTAAAGATAATGTCTTGGTTTCGGCGTCGTTGTAAATGCATTTGTGAATAATGCCCTCGTTGTTCCGTCACACTTCCATTTGTTAGGAGCTGTCTGAGTCCTGTAGCGACCCTGCCCTCTATTGCGGTCGGGCCGAACTTTGGATAACCCGGGTCTTGCACCACCTCAAGCAACCTTTTAGCGCTATTGACTTCTAAGCACTATTTTTTATTTATTCCTTAAAAATTGATAACTCCAGTTTACTTATTGGAATTTTGTCATTTTGGTTTTGTTTTCCTCATAAAATGATTCTCTATCTAAACTGGTGTGGAGCATTTTTGTGGTGTTTTCATTGTGTTACTGTGTTTGTGTGTGTTGCCCAAATACTTTACGCATTGCCTCTTTAGATAAGCCTGACTGCTCTTTGCCAAGATGTGAGAGGGTGAGCACCAGTTATCTTTTAGTGTGTGTCTAGCTTACCTTGACTAGGATTGTGGTCCCTACTTGGACAGGGTGCACACTGCTGCCAACTAGAGACCTCATTTCTAACAGTAACTATTCCCTTCCCACAAATGGATTGGGGTACTTTACTGCAAAATCACACAAAGTGGATGAAATAAGGTGCTCAGAAAAGTGCAGAAAATGTGTGTTTTTTCAAAGTTGATGAATGCCCAAGTTGTTACTACCTTGTTAGTGTACCCCAAGTTTACTTTCCATTTCAGGTCTTCGCTGATTTAGAAATTACGTGTCCTTCATGTAGCCATACGTGTCATATATTTTACGCATGCAGAATGCACTAAGCAATGACTCGTGTATGCATGTATGCGATTATCTTTTCTACGTGTAAATCAGGAAATACTGACAGAATATCGACAACACTAATATCGACCTACAAAAATATTGTGACATAAATATCGTTGTCAAAAATATCGACTTCCCATCTTCATAATGGTAAGTACAAAAATATCAAGAAAAAAATATTGTTGCAAAAATATCAAAGTACAAAATATCCTTTTTTATATGTATTATAAATAATGTAAAATAAATTAAATAATACATTTTACCTAAAAAAATATTTAGATTTATTTGTAAATTTTAACAATTGTAAGTAATAAATGTAATTTAAAAATAAATTAAACATACATATATAAAATGTAATATATATATATATTTACTTAAAATTATTTAATAAATAGTAATTTTAATTAATTATATAATTTAGAAATATATTAAAAAATAAAGATGAATATATATATACATACACCTATAACATAAAAATGTAAAACAAATTATAATATAAATTAAAATACTAAAATATGTAATATTTTTTAAACCTACATTTTAAACTACATTTAGTGCAACAGTAGGGAAAATGTTGGATAGCAGAGGGTAAAAATTACTATTCCCACTCCAGCGAGTGCAACAGTAGGGAAAGTGTTGGATAGCGGAGGGGAATAATTTACTATTCCCACTCCAGCGATTGCAACAGTAGGGAAAGTGTTGGATAGCGGAGGGGTACAAATTACTATTCCCACTCCTGCAAATGCAACAGTAGGGAAAGTGTTGGATAGCGGAGGGTAAAAAATTACTATTCCCACTCCAGCGAGTGCAACAGTAGGGAAAGTGTTGGAAAGCGGAGGGGAATAACTTACTATTCCAACTCCAGCGAGTGCAACAGTAGGGAAAGTGTTGGATAGCGGAGGGATAAAAAGTACTATTCCCACTCCAGCGAGTGCAACAGTAGGGAAAGTGTTGGATAGTGGAGGGATAACAATTACTATTCCCACTCCAGTGAGTGCAACAGTAGGGAAAGTGTTGGATAGCATAGGGGTAAAAATTACTATTCCCACTCCAGTGAGTGCAACAGTAGGGAAAGTGTTGGATAGCGGAGGGGAATAATGTACTATTCCCACTCCAGCGATTGCAACAGTAGGGAAAGTATTTGATAGCAAAGGGGTACAAATTACTATTCCCACTCCTGCGAATGCAACAGTAGGGAAAGTGTTGGATAGCGGATGGTAAAAAATTACTATTCCCACTCCAGCGAGTGCAACAGTTGGGAAAGTGTTGGATAGCGGAGGGGATTCATTTACTATTCAAACTCCAGCGAGTGCAACAGTAGGGAAAGTGTTGGATAGCGGAGGGGAATAATTTACTATTCCCACTCCAATGAGTGCAACAGTAGGGAAAGTGTTGGATAGCATAGGGGTAAAAATTACTATTCCCATTCAAGTTATTGCAACACTAGGGAAAGTGTTGGATAGCGGAGGGAAATAATTTACTATTCCCACTACAGCAATTGCAACAGTAGGGAAAGTGTTGAATAGCGGAGGGATATAAATTACTATTCCCACTCCAGCAATTGCAACAGTAGGGAAAGTGTTGAATAGCGGAGGGATTTAAATTACTATTCCCACTCCAGAGAGTGCAACAGTAGGGAAAGTGTTGGATAGCGGAGGGGTACAAATTACTATTCCCACTCCTGCGAATGCAACAGTAGGGAAAGTGTTGGATAGCGGAGGGGTACAAATTACTATTCCCACTCCTGCAAATGCAACATGAGGGAAAGTGTTGGATAGCGGAGGGTAAACAATTACTATTCCCCCTCCAGCGAGTGCAACAGTAGGGAAAGAGTTGGATAGCGGAGGGGAATAATTTACTATTCCCACTTCAGCGATTGCAACAGTAGGGAAAGTGTTTGATAGCAAAGGGGTACAAATTACTATTCCCACTCCTGCAAATGCAACAGCAGGAAAAGTGTTGGATAGCAGAGGGTAAAAATTACTATTCCCACTCCAGCGAGTGCAACAATAGGGAAAGTGTTGGATAGCGGAGGGAAATAATTTACTATTCCCACTACAGCAATTGCAACAGTAGGGAAAGTGTTGAATAGCGGAGGGATATAAATTACTATTCCCACTCCAGCAATTGCAACAGTAGGGAAAGTGTTGAATAGCGGAGGGATATAAATTACTATTCCCACTCCAGAGAGTGCAACAGTAGGGAAAGTGTTGGATAGCGGAGGGGTACAAATTACTATTCCCACTCCTGCGAATGCAACAGTAGGGAAAGTGTTGGATAGCGGAGGGGTACAAATTACTATTCCCACTCCTGCAAATGCAACATGAGGGAAAGTGTTGGATAGCGGAGGGTAAACAATTACTATTCCCCCTCCAGCAAGTGCAACAGTAGGGAAAGTGTTGGATAGCAAAGGGGTACAAATTACTATTCCCACTCCTGCAAATGCAACAGCAGGAAAAGTGTTGGATAGCAGAGGGTAAAAAATTACTATTCCCACTCCAGCAAGTGCAACAGTAGGAAAAGTGTTGGATAGCGGAGGGGAATAATTTACTATTCCAACTCCAGCGAGTGCAACAGTAGGGAAAGTGTTGGATAGCGGAGGGGAATAATTTACTATTCCCACTCCAATGAGTACAACAGTAGGGAAAGTGTTGGATAGTGGAGGGATAAAAATTACTATTCCCACTCCAGCGAGTGCAACAGTAGGGAAAGTGTTGGATAGCAAAGGGGTAAAAATTACTATTCCCATTCCAGTAAGTGCAACACTAGGGAAAGTGTTGGATAGTGGAGGGAAATAATTTACTATTCCCACTCCAGCAATTGCAACAGTAGGCAAAGTGTTGAATAGCGGAGGGATATAAATTACTATTCCCACTCCAGCGAGTGCAACAGTAGGGAAAGTGTTGGATAGCATAGGGGTAAAAATTACTATTCCCATTCCAGTGAGTGCAACAGTAGGGAAAGTGTTGGATAGCGGTGGGAAATAATTTACTATTCCCACTCCAGCAAGTGCAACAGTAGGGAAAGTGTTGGATAGCGGAGGGATAAAAATTACTATTCCCACTCCAGCGAGTGCAACAGTAGGGAAAGTGTTGGATAGTGGAGGGGAATAATTTACTATTCCCACTCCAATGAGTGCAACAGTAGGGAAAGTGTTGGATAGCAAAGGGGCTAAAATTACTATTACTACTCCAGAGAGTGCAACAATAGGGAAAGTGTTGGATAGCGGAGGGGTACAAATTACTATTCCCACTCCTGCAAATGCAACAGTAGGGAAAGTGTTGGATAGCGGAGGGGTAAAATTTACTATTCCCAGAGAACAAAATTCAAATTTAAAAACAAACAAAATATCAACTACAATACAAAATATAATAAAAAACCCAAAAACAAAACATATATAAAAATATAAAAATTTACAAAACATATAAAAATATTTTAATGTTGCAAAATTCTAAAAGTGACATAATTTTTTTTTTTTTTTAATTTAACAAACAATTTACAAACAAATAACTATTTCGTAATAGAAATTTATCTTAATCAAAAAATTAAAAATTACATAAATGTAATATTTATTTTCCTACCCTATAACTCCACACAATTTACAACACACATCTAAATTAAACAAAAAAGTGTACCTCTATAATTAACACAATTATCAATTTAACAAATAATAATTATAAAACACATTTAAAAATGTAAAAATTAATGTACAAACCAAATGTTACAGCTATTGAACCTAAATTCTAAAACAAAAAAAACTAAAGAATTTCCCAAAATATTTATCAATTTATAAATGAATATTAATGATCATGTAATGATTAATTAATTTAAACTAAATTACTTTCCACCCTCTAACCCAAAAAACACCCAAACACACACCTAAAAATATTTACATAATTTCCATAACTAATTTTACATTAATCAATTATCAATTAACAACAATTCATTAATTATCTTAAAAAATGACTTCCCACCATTTACCACTATAAAAACCACAACTCACAACTCGAAATTATTACACAATTGGCATATTTAAAATTTAATTAATTAATTAGCATTAATTCACAATTAATTAATTAATTATAAATACATTAGCTCCCACCATATTCCCCTATAAATACCACCACCAATTTCGTAAAACATGACACAATTAACATAATTCCTTAACAATTAATTAATTAATTAATAACAATTAACAAGCAAAATATAAATAAATATTCATAACTTAATTCACACAATTAAACCTATAAAATAAAATAAAATAAATATTATATTAAAAATATTAATAAATGTTTTAAAATTAAATTACTTCCCACCCTACTCCCCTATCAACCCACAACCCGTTACTAAAAAAATAACACAACTAACATAATTACCAATTAATTAATAATAATTAACAACCAATTAATAAATAATTAACAATAAATGAATTCTCACAACTAACAAAACAATATAAAATATCAAATAAATTAATATTAATTAACAAAAAATATTAATAAATTAATTATAATTAAATTACTTCCCACCCTATTCCCCTATAAACCCACAACCCGCTCCTAAAAAATTACACAATTAACATATTTACTAATTAATTAATCAATAAAAATTTACAGCCAATTATTAATTAATTAATTATAAATTAATTCCCACAATTAACACTATAAAATCAAAAAAATATATAAATACTACTAAATACAAATTAATATTCAATTTATTATAATTAAATTACTTCCCACCCTATTCCGCTATACAACCCACTACGAAACAAAAACACAAAATTTAACTAATAACTTCTAAAAATGTAACACATATATTAAAAAACAAATGCAATACTTAGACAAAAACATAGAGCACACACATTTCAAATACATACTAAAATACAAAACACTAACTAAAAAAACGATATTTTTTACAACTATATTTTTGCAAACGATATTAATTACTTCAAAATTTTGCAAACGATATTAATTACTTCGATATTTTAGAAAACGATATTTCTTACCTGAAACTCGATATTCTTGTCCACGATATTCTTGCAGTCGATATTTATGTATCACGATATTTTGCACTCGATATTAGTGCAAGTCGACATTTCCTTCTCGATATTCTGACTGTTTACCGTAAATCAGACCTGCATTTTGTGAATTGGATAACTGGGCTCTGGGCCCAGGTCTGTAACTCAGAAACAATTTAACCTCTGCCCTTAGAACACAAAAAAATAAAAATTTTACAATACTAGAAAGTGGCCGAAATGTTGCTCAAAGTTAGTGAGATTATTGGGCAATTCATAAAAAGACTATAATGCAACTTTTGATAACATGCAATTTATATAGCCCTATTTTTGCTGCTCAGAATGAGGCCTAGCATATAGAGAACATACATTTGTTTAGAGATCCGAATGAATATAGCTAACTATAATTATCACTTCCATCTGTAAATAGTTACATTTTGCTGAGTCGCTTGATTAATTTGCATTGTGCTGGCTGGCATGGGTTATTTATAGACATTAACATTTTCTTCCTGTAATTAAAAAGCTCATCTTTCATGGCCTCCTCTTTGACAAATATTTAACAGCTGAGACTTTGTCCTGCTGTGAAAATACCTGGAGCTGTGTTCTAAATATACATACAATCACTGCTACGATGGCCTATATTTAGCACAAAATATGCTAATGTTAAAATAGGTGAACATGTCAGCATTTGACATGCTCTGTAAGTATCAAAGAAAAATGTGTTTAGCTGTCTTGTCACCAAGGTGGCATAAACCCCAGGACTCAAGAGAAATATTGCTCTATTTCCACTAACAGTACAAAATATAACTCTGTGCTTCCAAGTTTAAGAACTATTTTATCTGAACAATTTTAATATTTATTAAATAGAGTGTGGCAGCTGGTTTGCCTCACAGTTCCCTGTTATAGGAACGCAAATGGAGCGTAGTGTTTTTGATGCCCCCATCGTGAACAATAAGGATAAATGAGGCCTTCACCTGGAGTAAATGGCTAAGTCAGTTTGGTAACCCTGGTAAAAAAGTCAGTTGGCCAGTCACGTTTGGTTTCTACTGAACTGAGTTGGGGCAGGTGGGAGCCATTTAGAAAAGGCAAAATGGTTGATTAGGAGTTTGCTGAAATGGTTACTCCATCACAAATGTGGCAGAAATACAATCCATCACATTATAAATTAATTTTCTCCTATTACACTTCTAAAAAGGCACACAGGATATTCGTCAGCTTTGTGCTGAAGTACCTGTCTGCCAATCTCTTAATCAGGCCCAGAATCATTAAAAATGGAATTATATATATTTTTTATAACAAACTTTATTTTTTCAACTCTACCAGTAGAAGGACATCTACATCTGTATAGCAGCGCCAAGGTACAATTGTCAGAATTAAGAATCACAAACCCAATACGTAGTACGCTCCCAATTTCTGCCAATCTTATCTTTTTGCAGGCAACTCCGTGCCTCATAAATAGGCTTTTCTGATTGGGCACATCAGTCTACCCCTGCCCTCCATTCCGCTAGGGAGGGGGCACCTGAGGAGTTCCACTTTCGGGCAATGTCTCTTTTAACAATAAATAAGTCAACCCCTATAAATGCCCAGGGACATTCAAGGTCATCTATCATGCTCAGCAGGGCCACCCTGGGGGTCAGCTTGAGGGCTCACCCCAGTACCTCTGAGAGTTCACATTGTATCTGCTGCCAGTAGGAAGTTAGAATGGGGCAGGCCCAGACCATGTGATAGAAGTCAGCAGGTAGCGTAGAGCACCCTGTCAGGAGCCTAGCCTCAAGGGGCTGAATTATGGAATATCAGTGCCCGAGGGGATGTTAGCAGTTAGGGTGTGGTGTAGTTATAAAATGTATGGAATTGTGTCCAATTAAGAATATAGCGCTCTTGTACGTCCTGGAAGATCAAGATATGATTCCCCACCCACACTTCTCCAAGGACTGTAATGCCTATTGTGTCCCATTTGTCAAATTCCTCTAAGCCAGATGTGTGGTGTAGCCAGCTCCCCTTCCAGAGGGAGGTCAACCGTGTCAGATGGTGGCACCAACCCAAGAATCATAGGGAGGATCTCCAGCGCATGAAGACCACGCAGGTGACTTCGAGGAGGGTCTGGGGTATCAGTGTGCCATATAATAAGGATCCTCACTCAGCCCAACCCTCTTCAACGTCTACATGAGCCCCCTCGCAGCCATCGCACGCCGACACAACCTCAACATCATCTCCTACGCCGACGACACCCAGCTGATCCTCTCCCTCACCAACGACCCCACCACCGCCAGAGCCAACCTACACGACGGGATGAGAGACGTCGCCGACTGGATGAGGAACAGCCGCCTTAAACTGAACTCAGATAAGACGGAAGTCCTCATCCTGGGCTCATCACCCTCCGCCTGGGACGACTCCTGGTGGCCCCCGGCCCTGGGCACCGCGCCCAAGCCAACGGACCACGCACGCAACCTGGGCTTCATCCTGGACTCCTCCCTGTCGATGACCAGACAAGTCAACGCCGTCTCATCTTCATGCTTCAACACCCTGCGCATGCTCCGCAAGATCTTCAGATGGATCCCCACTGAAACCAGGAAGACCGTCACCCAGGCACTCGTCACCAGCCGACTGGACTATGGGAACACCCTCTACGCCGGAACCACAGCCAAACTTCAAAAGAGACTCCAGCGCATCCAGAACGCCTCCGCACGACTCATCCTGGACATCCCCCGACACAGCCACATCACCGTGCACCTGAAAGACCTGCACTGGCTCCCCGTCAGCAAGAGAATCACGTTCAGACTCCTCACCCACGCACACAAGGCCCTCCACGACCTGGGCCCAAAGTACCTCAACGACCGCATGACCTTCTACACGCCCA
Organism: Calotriton arnoldi; assembly: GCA_963921515.1. Taxonomy (NCBI): domain Eukaryota; kingdom Metazoa; phylum Chordata; class Amphibia; order Caudata; family Salamandridae; genus Calotriton; species Calotriton arnoldi. The sequence continues at coordinate 2,288,792 of CAWUFW010001738.1, read as the reverse complement.
CACGCCAGCTACGATCAACCAGCCACGCCCTCGCCACCGTACCACGCATCCGCAGAACCACCGCCGGAGGAAGATCCTTCTCCTACCTGGCAGCCAAGACCTGGAACTCCCTCCCCACTCACCTTCGGCGAACCCAGGACCATCTCTCCTTCAGGAAGCAGCTCAAGACCTGGCTGTTCGAGCAGTAACTTACCCCCTCCCCCAGCGCCTTGAGACCCTCCCGGGTGAGTAGCGCGCTCTATAAATGCCATGATTGATTGATATAACATGCCTAGGATATTGTCTAGAACCAGTAGGGAGAGCTCCCCATGGTAGGTCAGGTCATTTCAGCCGCCATTGAACCAATCATTAATGACAACCATTTGGGAGGCCTGATAATAGCAGTGGAGGTCCACCATCCCCAACCCCCCCACTCATACGTGACTGTCGACCATTAATGAAGGCAATGCATGAACGGCCACATGACCAAAGGAAAAAATTGAATTATAAAACAGCAAAATAAAATATAGTGATAAAAATGCATGTGTTTCACATATTCGGTCAAAGACAATATCAACCAAAGATAAAAGGGGAAGAATATCAAGACACCTCCAAATTACATCAAAGGGGAACACCAAAAGATAACACAACTTTTCCATTTGCGACCTGCAGGTGATTACAGAAATCAAGCATGTAGGAATTCACACCATGCTGCATAAACATCTATGTCACTCACATTCTTACATAGAACACAAGATCTCCAAATGCAACAAACAACCAGTGCCACAAACGCAAATCATACGGATGACAGTGGAAAGGCATTTATTCAAAGAAAAGTAAGTACCGAAATCTGCACAAAACTATCCTAAAAAAGTGCTTACTCTTTGAGTTGTCCATGGTAAGTTTTGTGCAAATCTGTTAGGCAAAGGCAAAAAAATAATTTCAGTCCATAAAGTGACATTAAAAATTGCAGATCCCATAGGATTATCTACTACTCCATAGAGAAAACAATCACTGGCAATGCCAATAGGTCTGGCATATAGATGAATGTGCCTTTTGTATCTTTTGTGGGTTGAGGCACTCTACAAGTTATCATACATGCACCCTGTCGCTCATCTTTGCAGTCATGCATTCATTCATCAATCCATCCACTGACTCATTCCTGCTATCAGCTTCTGACACAATAAAACCCACACCAGCTTAACAGCATATGTCAGACACATTTATAGAATTCAAGTCAAAAATGAAACAAGCTTACATCTAAGCATGGGGGCAAATTCTTGCTATAACGAAATTAAACATAGCAGCGAATGTTTGTCCATTGTTGTTTTAAAATTCCAGCATAGCTGACACATTTAGATCCCACGTGTTGGCCAGCTTGGAAAGGTAAAACAATGATTCACAGTGGACAAGAGCATTCAATAATGGTCTCCTCGTTTAAAGGAAGTGGCCACGTGGGATTTGGCGCACTGCAGGTGAGATGAGCGGCAAGCAAGCAGACCCTTAGTACTGCCTGGAGAACTGTAGTAGCCTCTTATAAAACATTAAAATAAAAAGAGGAGAAGCAAGTCAGGGAAGTTGAAATAAAAAAATGAAAAAATTTGAAAACGGAAGCTTACTAATTTCCAAGTGGATGTGCATATCTGATCAGAAAATGCCATTATTCAGAGAGCAAAGAGCTAATGACTGATGTGGACTGAACCATTAACCCATGCAGTACGCTGTCATGGATAGAAGCAGAGTGTAAATGACACTCGGGCAGACCAAGGGGCCGATTCCGATCTCGGCCGGTAGGGCTCCAAATCGGATTCGGCTTAACCGGATCCGATTCGGAGCCCTATTTCCCGACCGATTCGTACGCGCGTCCGGACGAGCGAGTACGATGCGAATTCGCCGACCGACTCGTCCGGGCGTCCCGACTTCTCCGACCGACTCGTTCCTGGGTCGAACCGCACCGACCGACTCGCTCGGACTCGACTCGCACCGCACAATGGAGACGTTCCCCGGCCGGGTAAGTACGATGCGCGCCGCGAGCAGTCCGACCGAGCCGCACACTCCGGCTCGAAAGAGCAGTCAGAGCCGTACTTTGGGGGTCCGTGTCGGACCCCCCTGTACGCGTAGCCATGCGAGTCGCACACAGGGGGGACCCATGGGTCCCCCCTACCTGTGCGTGTACAGCGCGAGTCGCTTCGCCGCATACACGCTGTAGGGGGCGCCCTTGTCCGACTCGCACCCATTGAGTCAATGGGAGCCCGCGTACGTGTTGTACGACCGGCTCCCATTGACTTCAATGGGAGTCCAACCGACTCGAGTCCGATGGCATACGTGCGCATCGTACTCGTTTGGTCGGGCTGCTAGGGTCCGATTCGGTCGGAGATCTCTCCGAGTCCAGCTCGGTCGGAGAGATTTCCGGCCCGAATCGGAATCGGCCCCCAAGTGTAGAAAAGAGATGCTGAAAGACCCTCTATATATTTATATTGCTATACATATATCACTATATATATTATATATATATATATACACTAAAAAACCAAAGGTTACACAGATGTTATAGTTCAGAAATAAAATTTAAAAAAACAAAGGTTACAGGGACGTTACAGTTAGGCTCAGATTTCACTCATACAAAACCATTGAAATTCAGCAGTTATAGTTACCTGAGCTAACTATAACTTACACCCCCACAATGCTCTCCTTATGACCTCACATATTACATCACTCATGACATGGTTAGTGCCATCATTGATGATATCATTGCATGAGTGTAAGTATTTTGTAAACGTTTCTGAGACTTAAAGATATATACTAAGCTACTGCAAAAGTTAAATTACTGTTCCTTTTGTACTACTAATATATATCCACAGAAGATGCTCCTTCCGGGACCAACAGACCCAAGGGAGGTGGTGGGTATCCCGGTGGAGCAAGCTGGCAATTCAATCCAAATAGCACCGATTCACGCAAGCACTCTTGCATGAAAAACGCACTCTCAGGACAACGTGAATTGCAAAGATTTAATTATCTTTTCCCATCATTATGCGTTTCGGCTGCACCACAGCCTTGAACACATGAGAAAGTTTGCCACAAAGCGCTCTAAATATACAATAATGGACACCAAAAACGGACTTACGTTTTAACAATTCTAGTAATTATCACAGTGTCTGCCATATTGGAAAGTCTCTAGTAATACCTTGGCTTAAGGAAATCATAGTGAACAGATCTAAATGGTACATCACCCACAAATAATAATGCATACATTCGCAACATAATAGACCACATTCTATAAATGTTCTGTCAATAATGGAATTCTAAACATGTCGAAAATCGGATAACATGTCAAAAAGCGGACTTCCATGTTCACAAATCTAATTAATATTAACAGAACAGTGTCAGCCATATTGGAAAGTCTGATGGTATTTAGGGCCAAACGCTACAACGTGCAGAGGTCTGAAAGTTAGTACATAGGGGCTCATTACGATGGCGGGCGGACATCAGTCCGTCCGCCATCGTTGCGGTTCTGGGACCGCCCGCTGGTAAGGTGGCGGTCCCGCTGTGTGTATTAGGATGTGCCCGCCACTATGGCGGGCGCATCCAGGGCCCTGATCATTACGGACGGTGTTGCTGGCTGCAGCACCGTCCGCAATGCCAAAATGCCACGTCGTGCATTTCAATGCACAACGTGCATGGTGCCTGCCACCTTGTGCATGGAAATGTACACACACCCTCCCCCCACACAGAGGGAGCCCGCAATGGGCCCCCGAACCCAGCCTCCACCAGCCTTTCCATGGCGGTTCCACTGCCATGGAAAGGCTGGCTGACGCCAGCATTGTAATCTGGCGGGCGATGCCTGCTAGGCACCTTCTGCCATTTTACCCATGCTGACCGCTCCGCCAGGCAATCGTGATGATTGCCTGTGGCGGAAGCGTGAATGGCGGTCTTTGTGACCGCTGCGGTCACAAAGCGATTCCCCCCGCCATCCTAATGTGGCGGGGGGAAATGGGAGTCAGATGGCGGAGGGACCGCCACCGCCGGCCTGGTGGTGGCGGTCCCTCCGCCATCCTAATGAGCCCCATAGTCCTATATACATACATGCAAACGCAGCATAGTCTCTGAATGATGTACCAATAATGGAATCACCAATATTAAAAAAATGAAAGGTCAAAGAGGTCAGTATTAGTAATGTATAAAAGGTATACATCCAAACATGGATCACAATGTTGCTACAATACTATCCAGACAATCATGCTGTGTCCAGCAAGTGCAGTGTGTAAGCCTGACCAATGTCCTGGCTATGAGTATGGTCAGACCTGCAAGAGAAAAATATAGGGCTAGTGCCCAATAATGGGTGGGACTAAACACAGGTGTAAAACATATGTTGATCCGCTTCAGGTTACAAGAAATAAAGTGCCACAAGTGATAGTCTATACTGTTGGTAGAGCAGAGCCTACATGAGGTCCAATACAGGGACACGTGCCCTAGATAATTATAGGATGGTCACAAACAGAATGGTATAAGAAAATCAATGTAATCTTAGTGAAAAAACCAAACCAGTCATGGTTAAAAAGCCACGGTCGGAACAAAGAACCATATGTCAAGTGAGATATCACAAGAAAGTCGATGTGATTGAGAATATTGGGAAGGTTCACACAGAAGGAAAATCTAACTATGAAATATGCTGTCCTATTTTTTTGACAGGCATTACAGCTTCTCTTGTATGTGTATGTAGCTTGAGGCATCCCAAGTGAAGGCCCAATCCAAATATATCACTCATGATCAAATGCAACATCATTCCAAAAAGAGTATTTACTAGGCCATCTGCCAATTCAATGTTTATGGTGGTAGTTCTACTAGCATGCAGCCATTTTATGGCGCTAACTGCAGGTATCTTACTAGAATTGATTTTCCAAGTTTACAGACACTCTGTGGCTCATTGATGTTGTTGCGAATAGTTTGCTTTTTTATTTTCTTTGTCTCTAAAGCATTTCACACAGACAAGTGGTGTACGTTGCCTTGTGCGCTCTCCAGTGCACAGAAGTAGCCTTGTCCTTACAGGGAACTGTTTTCTGGATTGGGATCTGGAGGTGGAGCCATGTTGTGTTCTTTTCATGACAATCGATGCAACACCTTGAACCTGTTATGAAGATTGCACCAAAAACTTTGAATCCCTATCAACTATCTGTAGGAGTCTGAAATATGAACAGAAGTCACTCAGAATAACTGGGAATGGGTGGAAACCAGCTGCGGCCCATGCAGGTAAGAGCGATGGGGCCCGGTGGGGGGATTTCGAAGGACAATGACGAGGGAAAATTAATTATTTATTTAATTTTCCCTTTTCTCCGTCCATCAAAATCCCCCCTCACTGGGCCCCACCGCCCAACGCTCTTACCCACACGGGCCGCTGCTGGTGGAAACTCTAGAGCAGTGGTTCTTAACCTGTGGTTGGAGGATCCCTGGGGGTTTGCGAGGCCTACTTAGGGGGTCTGCGACTGTTTCACATAATATTATCATTAATAAATTAAAATTAGTGAAGTAAATACAAAATAAACAAGCAACACTGGCATTTTTAAACCTTTACTATACTTGATTGCGAATTACACAAAATATTCAAATATTTGAACATTTGTTTGGTGTATACTTGTTATTGTATTCTTGTGTATTGTTTTGAGGTCCAAATCATAGAAATTGCTTAGGCTGGGGGTCCTGGGCTTACAACAGTGACTCAGTGGGGCTCCACGGACTCCAGCAATGATTCAGTGGGGGTCCACAAAAGTCAAAATGTTAAGAATCACTGCTCTGGAGAATTGAGGGTTCTTATGAGGGGAGATGAATGAACACAATATTTGTTAAGAAGTAATGGTAAATACAACCGTTAACAGAAAGGTTTAACTTTCATACAGTGACCAACAGTGTGATCACAAAATACAATAAGTAATCAGCTAATCTCAGGCATTACAGTACATCCACTTTGGGGCTCATTACGATGGCGGACGGAAAACCTCCCTGACCGCCATGGTAGCGGGAAAAGACTGCCCGCAGGTACCGCGGCAATACCGCCGGCCAGATTACGATGCACCGCCAGAAACTCCCTACCGCGGTGGTCGGATTCCAGGATTCAGCGGCGGAGAAGCTGAAAATCCGACCTCGGCGGTCGGATTTGCTGCAGAAAGGCCAAAGACCGCCGTTTCCCCAGCGGACAGGAACACATGGAGCTATCCGCAGTATTGCCACCGCCATTCTCGATTGACCGGATTCTCCGCAGCGGTGTAGTGGGCTGTGTGTGGCATCGTAATACAACCGGCGGTCGTAACCGCGTTCCGCACGGCGGTCCCTCCCTTTTGGCTCCGTCCGCCACAGCTGCGGAAGGGGATTCTTGGCGGTTCCCGAAACACCGCAGCAGACGGGAAATGGGCTATCTTTGCCCATCGTAATATGGCGGAATACGGTGGATGCAAGGACCGCCGATGGAGTGCGGAAAAGGGCATTTCCCGCCACTGCCAGCACCGCGGATGTGCTTCCGCCCGCCATCGTAATGACCCTCTTAGATTGCAGAATCTTGCAGCGATTGAACTATCAGAAGGAAGAACATAGGCACAGAAATCCTCAGTGCAGAGTTACAAATAAAAAGAAAGAACTAGGGGCCAGATGTACAAAGGTTTTTTACAGGCGCAAATGGATTTTAGACCCGTTTGCGCCAGCAAAAAACCAGTGGCCCATGTACTAATCCTAATTTCCGAGTTGCAAATCAATTTGTGACTCGCAAAATAGGATTAGCGACTCGCTATTAGGAAGGGGCGTTCCAAGGGCGTCCCTTCCTAATAGCGACTCCTTAAGCTATGTAAGAATGTTTTGGACCGCAATTGCGGTCGCAAAACACTCACAGTTTACCACCCTTCTCAGAAGGATGGTAAAGCACTTACAAACTGGAAGAAGTCCCCAGGGGACCCCTTCCCCTTTCTGAATGCATGTGCAAATACTTTTTAAGGGCTGGCAGTGGTACCAGAGAACACTGCCTGCCCTTAAAAAATGAAACTGAAAAGTTTAATTTTTATTTTTTAAATGCATCCCGTTTTCCTTTAAGGAAAATGGGCTGCATTTTAAAAAAAATAACTGCTTTCTTTAAAAGCAGTCCCAGACATGGTGGTCTGCTGACCCCAGCAGGCCACCATCCCTGGGACTGCCAGCCATTCCCAATGGGGTCGCAAATTGCAACAGCCTCATTAATATGCATGAGGCATGCAATTTGTGACCCCATTGGGAATCGCAAACTGTGTCTCAGACACTGTTGTGCATCCCAATTTGCGACTCGCTAATTGGCGGGTCGTACATCTGGCCCAATATGTTTTTTTCTTTTTTACCAAGGCATCAAAAATGCTTCTTGACTTACGATGATAATCTGTTACCATGGATTCCCCTACTGAACACTCCCCACTATCAGTTATTTGTACTGCACTTCTTTTGTTCTTTACTTAAGTGTCACATCTGTTTGAGTTCATGAAATTTTGCACATTGGCAAACGTGTTATCTTTCTTGCCAATCATTCAGACAATCCTCACTTGCTCAGTTGCTCGGTGAAAGTCCTACCCCCTACTTGCCACAGGGTGTGCCACTTTGTTCATTCTCCTTTCTGGACATCTAGGATTTGTTCCTGCTCAAAGGAATCACTGAGTTTCCTAAGTGACAAATTTATGGACCAAATGTATTATTTTTTCACGCAGTACATCACAAACACAATGGCAGTGAAAGGGTTGAAGAATTCGTATGGGATGCACACTCATAATTTTAAAGAAACATTTTTTTCACCTGAATGCATGCCTGCACTGTCTTTGTAGTTTTTGGATTTTTCCGTTGTAGAACTGTGATGAACATGTTTACGCCACTGCACAATATACTTTGTGGTGGGACAGTGCTCTTGTAGGTACACGGGTGAACAATGGTTTATCTGTTTTGATCTATATTTTAGTAGCTCTATTGTTCCCAGAAGCTTTCACATGGGCATGAGGCTGCCCGTATTTGGTTGTGTGCTTTTGATTTCCATGATATCCCATGGATTTATCCCACGCACTCCAGACAGTCGTGGATTAGGCTACATCAATTGCTCAAACCAATAACACAATAGGAATTATCATCAACCAGATATACAAACACATATACCCAGTTCAGCACATAGGCTGCCATGTGATCCTTCCTTCTGCTCCCATGTGTGTCTTCAAAGGCTGTGATGGGGAGTTTTGTAACACCAGCCATGCTTTCAAAGAACTTCAGAAATGGCTAAGGGACAGATGTACTCGCATTTTACCGGTCGTTTTCAACTGGTAAAATGCATTTTCAAATGTACCAACCCTATTTTGTGAGTCAGTAATCTATTACCAACTCACAAAATAAGGTTTGCAAGTAGCTATGAGGAAGGAGTGTGCCAAGGGCGTGCCTTCCTAATAGCGAGTGTCACTGGTATGTAGGAATGTTTTGCGACAAGGAATACGTTCGCAAAATATTCGCGGTTTACCACCAATTTCAAATTGGTGGTAGCCATTCACAAACAGGAAATGGTCCCCAAGTGACCCCTTCTCTTTGTGAATGGGGGCACCAACATTTTTTCAGAGCAGGCAGTGGCCCTCATTTTTATTTTTGAAAAGCATCCTGTTTTTCTTTAAGGAAAATGGGCTGCATTTCAAAAAGAAAAAACTGCTCTATTAAAAAGCAGTCACAGACATGGTGGTCTGCTGACCCCAGCGGGTCACCATCTTTGTGAGTGCCGGCCATTCCCAATAGGTCACAAATTGCGACTTGCCTCATGAATATTAACGAGGCAGGTCCCTTGCGACCCTATTGGGAATGGCAAACAGTGTCTCAGACACTGTTGTACATCAGGTTTTGAGACTCACAAATTGCGAGTCAATAAACATCGCAATTTGCAAGCCTCAAACCCTGATGGTCATACCTCTGGCCCTTAAATGTTCTGTGAAGCATACCTGCCACAACCAAAAAAGATTTTCAGTGGACATATGTTTCCCTCTTAACACCCCCTTTGCAAAGCTTGCACTCTGTCTGGTCTAAATACTCCTGAGGAGAATTCAGAATGAAAAAAGCAGCCTAAAGTGTAGGAATACTAATAAATGTGCACAATATTGCTTTGCCCACAGAATGGTGGCTTTAAATGAATAAATATGTTATTAATATATGTGTCTTAAATTACTGTTCACTTGATGCTCTTGTTAATTTTATCTATCTTTCTCTCTGCAATTGTTGTTAATATAGTTAATTTACAGTTCCTAAAAATATTCTATTGGTAACAGAACCTGTTTGTTTTGTTAATTCTTGTATACTCTGTGTTGCTGCGTTTATAATTTATCGAAAAGATATGTAATTCCATTTGGAGATGTCATCAGTGATGTCATCAGTGATGTCACTGACCTTTCATGAATGATGTAATATGTGACTTCATCAGCAGTGCATTGCGGGGCACGAGTTATAGTTTGCTCAACTAACTATAACCGCCGAATTTCTCTAGTTTTGTACGAGTGAAACGTCCAACTAACTATAACGTCCCTGAAACCTGTGGTTTTTTCAGTGAATTTCTAAGGTTTTTAAATGCTAATTTCTAACTATAACGTCCCTGAAACCTATGGTTTTTTCAGTGAATTTCAAAGGTTTTTTAAATGCTAATTTCTAACTATAACGTCCCTGAAACCTATGGTTTTTTCAGAGAATTTCTAAGTTTTTTTAAAATACTAATTTCTAACTATACCTACAGAGGTAGGACATGTGCAGAAAGAGGAAGAAAGGTGCAGAAAGAAGCAAGAGAAATGCAGAAAGAGGCAACAGAAGTCCAGAAAGAGGAAGAAAGGTGCAGAAAGAAGCAAGAGATATGCAGAAAGAACCAACAGAGGTGCAGAAAGAGGCCTTGTTGCAAAGTCATCCTATGCCCTGGGCACCCCCCAACTTTTTGCTGACTGGTACTGGTGGTAATTGACTCTGACTGACCCTGGGCTCTGCCTAACCAGGCCCGGAGCAAGTGCTATGCTGAAAGACACTTAGAATATAGTGAAAACACCTACATACACTAGGGTACACTCTGGGTTGGGGTACCCCTGTGATTGGCATGACCTCCCCTGTAAGGCCCAAGTACATAATAGGGCAGGGGGATTAAAACTACCTCTAAGTCCCTAGCATATAATAGGGCATGGCAGTTTAGAGGCCAGCAGCCCTTTTCTGCACTTGCATGTGTGAACTGCTGAGGTCAGTTTAAAAGTAGCCATGTGTGTGCAGAAAGAGGCAAGAGAGGTACAGAAAGAGATAAGAGAGGTGCAGCAAGGGGGAAGAAGGGTGCAGAAAGAGGAAAGAGAGGTGCAGAAAGAAGTAAGAGAGGTGCAGAAAGAAGCAAGAAAAGTATAGAAAGAAGCAACAGAGGTGCAGAAAGAGGCAAGAGGGGTGCAGAAAGAGGCAAAAGAAGAGCAGAAACAAGCAAAAGAGATGCAGAAAGAGGCTAGAGGGGTGCAGAAAGAGGCAAGAGAGGTGCAGAAAGAGGCGAGAGAGGTGCACAAAGAGGGAAGAAGGGTGCAGAAAGAGGCGAGTGGGGTTCAGAAAGAAGCAAGAGGGGTGTAGAAAGAAGCAAGAGAAGTGCAAAAAGTAACAACAGAGGTGCAGAAAGACGCAAGATCAGTGCAGAAAGAACCAACAGAGTTGCAGAAAGAGGCAAGAGGGGTGCAGAAAGAGGCAAGAGAAGTGCAGAAAGAAGCAGCAGAGGTGCAGAAAGAGGCAAGAGGGGTGCAGAAAGAGGCAAGAGAAGTGCAGAAGGAAGCAACAGGGATGCAGAAAGAGGCAAGAAAAGTGCAGAAAGAGGCAAGAGAGTTGCAGAAACAGGCAAAAGAGGTGCACAAAGAGGGAACAGGTGTACGCACAGAGGCAAGAGAGGTACAGAAAGAACCAACAGAGGTGCAGAAAGAGGCAAGAGGGGTGCAGAAATGTGCAAGAGAGTAGCAGATAGAAGCAAGAGCAGTGCAGAAAGAACCAACAGAGGTGAAGAAAGAGGCAAGAGGGGTGAAGAAAGAGGCAAGAGAAGTGCAGAAAAAAGCAAAAGAGGTGCAGAAAGAGGCAAGAGGGGTGCAGAAAGAGGGAAGAGGGGTGTGAAAGAGGCACGAGGAGTGCAGAAAGAACCAAGAGGAGTACAGAAAGAAGCAACAGATGTGCAGAAAGAGGCAAGAGGGATACAAAAAGAGGGAAGAGGAGTGCAGAAAGAAGCACGTGGGGTACTGAAAGAAGCAAGAGATGTGTAGAAAGAAACAAAAGAAGTGCAGAAAGAAGGAACAGAGGTGCAGAAAGAGGCAAGAGGGGTGCAGAAAGAGGCAAAAGGGGTGCAGAAAGAAGCGAGAGGTGTAGAAAGAAAGAAAAGAAGTACAGAAAGAAGGAACAGAGGTGCAGAAAGAGGCAAGAGGGGTGCAAAAAGAGGGAAGAGGGGTGTGAAAGACGCATGAGGAGTGCAGAAAGAAGCAAGAGGAGTGAAGAAAGAAGCAACAGAGGTGCAGAAAGAGGCAAGAGGGGTACAAAAAGAGAGAAGAAGGGTGCAGAAAGAGGCACGTGGGGTGCAGAAAGAAGCAAGAGATGTGCAGAAAGAAACAAAAGAAGTGCAGAAAGAAAGAACAGAGGTGCAGAAAGAGGATGGATGAGTGGAGAAAGAGGCAAGGGGGTGCGGAAAAAAGCAAGAGAGCTGCAGAAAGAAATAGAAGAAGTGCAGAAAGAAGGAACAGAAGTGCAGAAAGAGGCAAGAGGGGTACAGAAAAAGGGAAGAGGGGTGCAGAAAGAGGCAAAAGGGGTACAGAAAGAAGTGAGAGGTACAGAAAGAAACAAAAGAAGTGCAGAAAGAAGGAACAGAGGTGCAGAAAGAGGCAACAGGGGTGCAGGAATAAGGGTGTGAAAGAGGCACGAGGGGTGCAGAAAGAAGCAAGAGAGGTGCAGAAAGAAGCAACAGAGGTACAGAAAGAGGGAAGAGGAGTGGAGAAAGAGACAAGAGAAGTACAGAAAGAAACAACAGAGATGCAGAAAGGGGGAAGAGGGGTGGAGAAAGAGGCAAGAGGGGTGGAGAAAGAGGGAAGAGGGGTGCAGAAAGAAGCAAGAGAGGTACAGAAAGAGGCAAGAGGGGTGCAAAAAGAGGGAAGAGGGGTGCAAAATAGGCATGTGGGGGCAGAAAGAAGCAAGAGATGTGCAGAAAGAAACAAAAGAAGTGCAGAAAGAAAGAACAGATGTGCACAAAGAGGCAATAGGAGTGCTGAAAGAGGGTGGATGTGTAGAGAAAGAGGCAAGGGGGTGCAGAAAGAAGCAAGAGAGCTACAGAAAGAAACAGAAGAAGTACAGAAAGAAGGAACAGAGGTGCATAAAGAGGCAAGAGGGGTGCAGAAAGAGGCAAGAGGGGTGCAGAAAGAGGGAAGAGGGGTGCAGAAAGAAGCAAGAGGAGTGCAGAAAGAAGCAACAGAGGTGCAAAAAGCGGCAAGAGGGGTGCAAAAAGAGGGAAGAGGGGTACAGAAAGAGGCATGTGGGGTGCAGAAAGAAGCAAGAGATGTGCAGAAAGAAACAAAAGAAGTGCAGAAAGAAAGAACAGATGTGCAGAAAGAGGCAACAGGGGTGCAGAAAGAGGGTGGATGGGTAGAGAAAGAGGCAAGGGGGTGCAGAAAGAAGCAAGAGAGCTGCAGAAAGAAACAGAAGAAGTGCAGAAAGAAGGAACAGAGGTGCAGAAAGAGGCAAGAGGGTACCGAAAGAGGGAAGAGGGGTGCAGATAGAGGCAAAAGGGGTGCAGAAAGAAGTGAGAGGTGCAGAAAGAAACAAAAGAAGTACAGAAAGAAAGAACAGAGGTACAGAAAGAGGCAAGAGGGGTGTGGGAAGAAGGGTGTGAAAGAGGCATGAGGGGTACAGAAAGAAGCAACAGAGGTACAGAAAGAAGCAACAGAGGTATAGAAAGAGGGAAGAGGGGTGGAGAAAGAGACAAGAGAAGTACAGAAAGAAGCAACAGAGATGCAGAAAGGGGGAAGAGGTGTGGAGAAAGAGGGAAGAGGGGAGCAGAAACAAGCAAGAGAGGTGCAGAAAGAAATAAAAGAAGTGCAGAAAGAAGGAACAGATGTGCAGAAAGAGGAAGGAGGGGTGCATAAAGAGGGAAGAGGGGTGCGGAACGAGGCAAGAGGAGTGCAGAAAGAAGGATGAGGGGTACAGAAAGAAGCACGAGGGGTACAGAAAGAAGCAAGAGAGATGCAGAAAGAAGCAAGAGAAATGCAGAAAGAAGCAACAGAGATGCAGAAAGGGAGAAGTGGGGTGGAGAAAGAGGCAAGAGCAGTGCAGAAAGAACCAAGAGAGGTGAAGAAAGAAACAAAAAGAAGTGCAGAAAGAAGGAACAGAGATGCAGAAAGAGGCAAGAGGAGTGCAGAAAGAAGCAAGAGAGTTGCAGAAAGAAACAAAAGAAGTGCAGAAAGCAGGAACAGAGATGCAGAAAGAGGCAAGAGGGGTGCAGAAAGAGGGAAGAGGGGTGCAGAAAGAGGCAACAGAGGTGCAGAAAGAGGCAAGAGGGGTGCAAAAAGAGGGAAGAGGGGTGCAGAAAGAAGCACGAGGGGTGCAGAAAGAAGCAAGAGATGTGCAGCAAGAAACAAAATACGTGCAGAAAGAAGGAACAGTGGTGCAGAAAGAGGCAACAGGGGTGAAGAAAGAGGGAAGAGGGGTGGAGAAAGAGGCAAGGGCGTGTAGAAAGAAGCAAGAGATGTGCAAAAGAAACAGAAGAAGTGGAGAAAGAAGGAACAGAGTTGCAGAAAGAGGCAAGAGGGGTGCAGAAAGAGGGAAGATGGGTGCAGAAAGAGGCAAAAAGGGTGCAGAAAGAAGTGACAGGTGCAAAAAGAAACAAAAGAAGTGCAGAAAGAAGGAACAGAGGTGCAGAAAGAGGCAAGAGGGGTGTGGGAAGAGGGGTGTGAAAGAGGCACGAGGGGTGCAGAAAGAAGCAAGAGAGGTGCAGAAAGCAACAGAGTTGCAGAAAGAGGGAAGAGGGGTGGAGAAAGAGACAAGAGAAGTGCAGAAAGAAGCAACAGAGATGCAGAAAGGGGGAAGAGGCGTGGAGAAAGAGGCAAGAGGGGTGCAGAAAGAAGCAAGAGAGGTGCAGAAAGAAACAAAATAAGTGCAGAAAGAAGGAACAGAGGTGCAGAAAAAGGCAGGAGGGGTGCAGAAAGAGGGAAGAGGAGTGCATAAAGAGGCAAAAGGAGTGCAGAAAGAGGGATGAGGGGTGCAGAAATAGGCACAAGGGGTGAAGAAAGAAGCAAGAGAGATGCAGAAAGAAGCAAGAGAAATGCAGTAAGAAGCAACAGACATGCAGAAAGGGGGAAATGGGGTGGAGAAAGAGGCAAGACAGATACAGAAAGAAACAAGAGAGGTGCAGCAAGAAACAAAAGAAGTACAGAAAGAAGGAACAGAGGTGCAGAAAGAGGCAAGAGGGGTGCAGAAAGAAGGAAGAGGGGTGAGAAAGAGGCACGAGGGGTGCAGAAAGAAGCAAGAGGCATGCAGAAAGAAGCAAGAGAGTTGCAGAAAGAAACAAAAGAAGTCCAGAAAGGAGGAACAGAGGTGCAGAAAGAGGCTAGAGGGGTTCAAAAAGAGGGAAGAGGGGTGCAGAAAGAGGCAAAAGGGTTGCACAAAAAAGGGACAGAGGTGCAGAAAGAAGCAAGAGAAGTGAAGAAACAAGCAACAGAGGTGCAGAAAGTGAGATGAGGGGTGGAAAAAGAGGCAAGAGAAGTGCAGAAAGAAGCAACAGAGATGCAAAAAAGGGGGACAGGGGTGGAGAAAGTGGCAAGAGGGGTGCAGAAAGAAGCAAGAGAGGTGCAGAAAGAGAAAAGAGGGGTGAGAAAGAGGGAAGAGGGGTGCAGAAAGAAGCACGAGTGGTGCAGAAAGAGGGATTGCAGAAAGAAGCAACAGAGATGCAAAAGGGGGAACAGGGGTGGAGAAAGTGGCAAGAGGGGTGCAGAAAGAAGCAAGAGAGATGCAAGAGAGATGCAGAAAGAACAAAAGAAGTGTAGAAAGAAGGAACAGAGGTCAGAAAGAGGGAAGAGGGGTGCAGAAAGAGGCAAGAGAGGTGCAGAAAGAAGCAAGAGGGGTGCACAAAGAAGCAAGTGAGGTGCAGAAAGGGGCAACAGAGGTACAGAAAGAGGCAAAAGAGGTGCAGAAAGTAGATATGATTTGCAGAAAGAGGCAAGAGAAGTGCATAAAAAAGAAAGAAAGGTGCAGAAAGAAGCAACAGAAATGCAGAAAGAGGCAAGAGAGGCGCAGAAAGAAGCATGGAAACGAGGAAGACTAAACCTGAGGTTACCACTCCACAATACAGACTACCATACCACATAATTACTCTCCATAACACATAATCCCACTCTACATGATTCCTATACACTAAATAACACATACTTTCTATCCACATAATTTCACTGCACAACATACCACATAATTCCACTACACACAAAGTACATCCACTCCACTCCAAAAAACATTAGTAAAAAACTTTTAGATTTACAATGCCAATAGCTCTAACTCTTGCAAATGCGAGACCTATTACATTACAAATGCTTCTTTAACTGGTAGTCGCGTTTGCAGAGTGGTAGAGAAAGGGGGCTGGGCCTCCAACCAGCACTCAGGAATTCCGCTGCATAGGACTTACAGGAGGTACCAGGAGGGCTTCTTGCCCCCCAAAGTCCCTCAGAAGTAAAGTGGACTTCATCCCCTAACCAGTACTGTGCCACGAGGTGCGTTTGCAGAGTGGTGGAGAAAGGGGGGGCATGGCCTCCGAAAACCTCTTAGCAATCCCACTGTGTGGGACTTAGTGGAGGTAACAGGAGAGGTAGTTGGCCCCCAAGGACAACCTTGGGGGCCAACTACCCCTCTTATTACCTCCAGTAAGTACCATACAGCAGCATTGCTAAGTTCTCATAGCAGGCCACGCCCCCTTTCCCCACCACTCTGCAAACGCACTCCCTGGCGCGCTCTTGCAGGGGGATTAAAGTCCACTTTGCTGCTGGGGGCCAACTAGCCTACCTGTTACCTCCAGTAAGCCCCACACAGTGGGATTGCTGAGAGGTGGACACAGGCCACGCCCCCTTTCTCCACCACTCTGCAATCGCGCCTTCTGGTGCACTCTTGGTTGGGGGGTGAAGTCCCCTTGCCTCCTGAGGGTCCCTGGGGGCCAACTAGCCCTCCTGTTACCTCTAGTAAGCCCCACACAGCTGGATTGCTGAGAGTGGTCTGAGGTCCTCAGGACACAAGGGGACCTCATCACCCCACCAGCAGTGCGCCAAGAGGCGCGTTTGAAGAGTGGTGTAAAAAGGGGCGTGGCCTCGTACCACCTCTCAGCAATCCCACTGTGTGGTGCTTACTGTAGGTTCCTGGTGGCCTAGTTGGCCCCAGGGACCTTCACTAGCAAACGGGGACTTGATCCCCCATCGCAGAGTGCGCCAGGAGGTGCGTTTGCACAGTCATGCAGTGAGGGGGCGGGGCCTCCAGAGAGTTGCCGTTTTTTTAAATAATTTTAATTTTAAGAAGGGGGCTGTGTGGCCCTCCTTCTCTTGAGCCTTTTGGGCCCCGGGGACCCCATCCCCCAGAACCTGAGCCATTTTTTTTATTATTCAAATGAGGGAGCGCGAGGCCCCTCTCCTGAGGCCAATTACGGCCCGGGGACCCCATCCCCCGGGGCTAGGCCTTTCCTTTTTATTTTTAACAGGGAGAGGGGCTGTGGGGCCCCCTCCCCAGGCAGATTTCGGCCCGGGGACCCTATCCCCGGGGCCAGCCAAAATTTATTTTTGGAAGGGGGGCCGCGTGGCCCCCCTTCCCTGGGCCTTTCTTGGCCCCGGGGACTCCATCCCACGTGGCCTGGCCAGCCTTTCTTTTTTTTTACATTTTGGAGGGAGGCTGCGTGGCCCCCCTCCTGAGGCCAATTTTGGCCTCGGGGACCCCATTCCCGGGGCCCGGCCTTATTTATTTATTTTAATTACAAAAGCGGCCCCCCTCCCCTGGGCCACTTTTGGCCCCGGGGACCCCATGCGCTGAGGCCGGCACTCATGTTGGGGACCGCAGCGGGATCCCCAATGCCCCCTCGGTCCCTGCCGGCTCCCCGCCTCCTGCAGGAGCCGACATTGCTTTTGGACAAGGGAAGCTGCTGACATGCAGATCCCCTTGTCCAAAAGAAATCTGCTTTGCTTCTTAGAAGCGAGAGCAGGTTTCCTGCTCTCGCTTCCAAGAAGCAAAGCAGTGTTTGCAAATGGCAATGTCCCAGGGGTGGGCACCCCGGGACATTGCAGGCGGCAGCCCTGGGGGGGTGGCGGTCCCCAGGGCCAAGGAGGGGGGCCGAGCAACCCCCCTCCCAACATTGACATAGCCCCGGGGAGGTGGTGGTCCCTGGGTTTCCATAACAGACACCCATATTAACATAATTTGTGCCGCATGGAGGTGGTGGTTCCCAGGGCAGTGTGGGGAGGGGCAGGAGCCCCACACACTTCTATAATTTAATTGGAGCCCCAGGGAGGTGGCGGTATCTGGGGCTTGGGGGGACCCGCAAGGCCCCCCACCCCTATTCAAGGAAAGCCCCAGGGAGGTGGCGGTCCCCAGGCCAGCGTGGGGGGGAAGGAGCCCCCCACGCATTTTTTAGGTAATGGCTCCCAGGGAGGTGGCGGTCCCCTGGGCTGTGGGGGCCCCGTGGGCCCCCGCATATAATTTTCTCATTGCCCCCGGGACCTGGTCCACACGGGGGCTCAAAGAAACGAAGCACGCTTCGCTTTCAAAAAAAAATTCTGCCGGATTCACTCACTCAGCTTGAATTTGGCCAATTGTTTTTGGCTCTGGGGGTCCTTGTGGGACTCCCTGAACAGGCTTAGGGGGGCAGGGTGTTTCTACCCTGCCCCCTTTTCTTGTTTTTTATGCTTTTTTTTTTTACTATTTCACAAGATGGCTGCCAACACTTCCTGGTTTCGAGTGTTGACAGCCAATCAGAATCAAGCTCATGCTCGGGAGGGTTCGCGAATCCTCCTCGGCCCTCAGATATCAATATTTTTATTTTTGGAATTTCTCAGGAACTACTCATCGGATTTACACCATTTTAAAAAGCATGCTTTCTGAACCAAGACCTACCTTTTTGCCAAATTTGGTGTCATTCCGTTCTGCAGTTCGGGCTGTAGCTTTGTCTAAAGTTCCTCTGGAAATTAATGTGGGGAAAACGTGTTTTGGGACTCCCCTTTTTTTCTCGGCCCCCACTTGACGAATCACCCCAAAATATTCAAGACAGGAGTTGACCTGAGCGAACCATCAGTTCTGAAACTTTCGCGAAGATTCATCAAACGGCACAAAAGATATTGGCAAAAAAAAACGCTTTTTGAATAGAAACAAGGTCCTAACTATAACTACCTACTGGCAACCGCCAGTAGGTAATATATATATATATTTTTCTTTGTCCTCATTTGCCTCAGTAGCACCATGCCATAGCCCGTTCCTGGGTTTCCTGTCCTTTTGCTGGAAAAAAAAAGAAAGAGGATTCGATCGTTACCGCCCTTGGATTGTGAAAACCCTTTCTTCTGGCAACAATTTCCTCCAAGCAGACTCTGCTCAATAGGATATGTGCCAGCCACGGCGGAGTAGGCTTAATCATCAGACCCCTCGTCTATCCTGCCTCTTCCTGCATCTAACCAACTTATAAATGGTTGCCAAAAATCATACCTTTTCTTCCTGTTGTCCGATATATCCAACCTAGCAATACTCTTTACTGATAATATCCAGTCATCATAGGAGGGGGGGGTTGAGACGACCCACTTCCTGCAGATTTCCCTGCGTGCCAGCAACATTGCATAAAATATCAGCTTTGAGTGCCTCTATCATCTTCTAACTATACATCCAAACATCCAAAGAAAACCAAAGAAATGCTTACCTGAATTTATATCTTCAGGATATCAGATAAAGTTTTACTCACATCCTTCCAGAATGACTGCATCTTAGGGTATTGCATAAACATGTGAACATCATCCTCTTTCAATTGCCCGCATTTCGGGCACGCCACCTCTCCTCCTCCATTCCCAAATTTCGATAATCTCTGTGGGGTCCAATATGCCCTATGGATTGCAAACAAATGATTTTTTCTTAAATAGGCAGGTTTTATACTTTATAAAGCATAGACATAGATACTTGCCATAAGTTTTCCAGCGAAGACTCCGGCAAGCATCTACCCCACAACTCCAACGGCAACGTGAACTCCCTATCTATCAAGTCGATCTTCTTTCTTCATGAGTGTTCCTGACATCAGCCTCTCTTCTAATTCATTTGGTCCCCCTATCGTCGTACTGGGGGATTGATATCAACTCTGGATTTGGAGAAATTTGAATCTCGACACCCTATTGGCCGTCCTTTCTCTGCACAGCTCCCATGTTATCAGGTGTCCTTCATGCATTATTAAATGTTCCCATCTCAACATGCCAGCTTCCCTTAACAGATTCCAGTCGCAGCTCCTGGAGGGAGTGCTGTGGGTGGGGTGGGGGAGGGGCAGGATGGGGGGTAGTAAACTCCGGCATACAGCCGAACGGAGGTAAGTACATAAATAAATAAATAAAACGAATTACATTGCACGCGCTGCAACGCCAAATGGCGATGCGGCGTGCGCAATGTAATTCATTTTATTTATTTATGTACTTACCTCCGTTCGGCCATATGCTGGAGTTTACTACCCCCCACCCTGCCCCTCCACCGCCCCGCAGCACTCCCGCCAGGAGCCGCGACTGACAGATTTACCAGCTTGTCTTCTGTCCAGTCCGGAGAGCCCGGGGAGTCCCAAATTGGGACGAGATTTCCAAAATAAAGTAACTTTAAGCTTCTTTTAATCCTGTACCATGTCTCTGCAATGCCTTGTAGAATTTTCAGTCTAACCTTTTTAAAGTATTTGGGATTGGCATGCTTATGCAAGAAACCAAACTCCCCTCCTTTCACACACTGTAACATCTTGGCGAGTAATCTGCCTATTTATGAGCACACAGGTCTGTCTAGTAGCATTTTCCCGTTTTTCAACAAAAATGCCCACGAATAAAATTGTAAGTCTGGTAAAGCTAGACCCCCTTTCTCTATTTTCCTTCTCAGCTTCATCCACGTTATACGAGGACCTTTGAAAGACCAGATAAAGCTACTAATGTGGCCTTGCAGCTTCCCAAACCACTCCTTCTTGAAAGGTAGAAGGATTGAATCAAATAGAAAAGTAAACTTTGGGAGGATAGTCACTTTTACCAAGTTGACTCAGCCAAATACGGTTGGTGGGAGGTGTGACCAATTCACCATCAAGTTACACACTTCCTTCTTTGTTTTTCAAAGTTTTCCTTGGCTAGCTCAGTAATTTCCTCACTTTTCTCCATGTTCCAGGCCATTATCTCTGTCTTTCCTTTGTTAATCTCATATCCCGAGACCTTGCCAAAATCCGCTGTTAATGCCATAACCTGACTCATCGTCTTCTGTAAGTGAGTCGTATAAATCAAGAGGTCATCCGCGTATAGGGCTAGTTTCTTTTCCCTGCCTTTAAATCTAATGGGCAGAATCTCCTGGTCATTTCTGATTTTCCTCGCTAGAGGTTCAATATAGAGATCGAACAATAATGGCGACAGAGGGCAGCCTTGTCTCGTTCCTCTGGTTATTTTAAAAGGGGCCGTCAAAGAGCCTTTTACCAACACTCTTGCTACTGGTGAGACATATATTCCAGCAAGTGTTTTACAAAACTTAATTCCCACTGTTTGTAAGCAACCCCAGTTTACACGGTCAAATGCTTTTGTAGCGTCTAACGCAATTACTGCAAGGGGAAGTTCATATGCAGTAGCCAGATCTATAGAACCAATAAGAGTATATATCAACTCCTTTAAAGATCTGCCTCGTATAAACCCCTTCTGGTCCTCATGTACGAGATCTGCCATAACCCCATTTAGCCTTCCAGCCAGGATTTTCGCAAAGATTTTATAATCGCAGTTTAATAACGACACTGGTCTATATGAGTCGCAGTTCTTGGCATATTTCCCTGGCTTCAATATTAATGTAATGATGGCCTCCTTCCATGACTCAGGCATGCTAGTTTCTTTCATAAATACCTCATTAAATATCTCTGTTAAAATTGGTGCTAGAGTCCATGCCAGTGCTTTGTAAATTTCATGAGGCAGGCCATCGGGGCTGGGTGCCTTCCCCTGTTTTCCACCCTTGAGTGCTTGATCCACTTCCATCCTGCATTATTGTTTTGCATCCAGTTTAGATGAAGCTAACTTTGCTAGTAACCTCGTTTCCGAGAATACTAAGCTTCTCAGCTTTAAACCCAGGTTTCAATACTATTGACATTTGTGTCTAATTAAAAACACATATTTCAGCCAAATACCTGTTCCTGGGGGAAGTGCACTCGACGTTGTGTGTAGTAAGTGCGCACAGAGGCAACGTATACATTTTCAATAGAAAAACAAAAATCATGAGATCAAATTGTGCAATTTTAGATACGATTGACGACTGTTTATACTAGAATCAAAGGGATATTTTATATATGTCCCTATGTGCATTTAATAAACTATGTGTGTTTAAAAAGTGTATGCCCTGGCAACTATGAAGTTCTGCCTTCTTGTGTTCCAACAGTTTCAGTTTTAAACCACACACACACACACACACCAAAGCAGTGCATTAATAGCCTTCTACACCAGCAGATGTGATATGTGTAAATCTTTCCCACTTTAACATGTGCTCTATTACTCCTTGATATCAAATATATTGCAAAAGAATAATTTGCCAGGCTTCTCTGGAATCCATTTTAGGGAGTGATCAGTAAGCTGTAAGAAAAATAGGTAATCTACAACATTCCTGGACCTTGGCTGGACAACTGATTAAAAAGATCACTCAAAACCAAATAGCTGATTTAAAATGTATCTCACAACGATAACGTTTTCTTACCATAGTAATTTTCACTAACTTTTATTAGATATATGTTTTTCTATCTATTTTGAATTTGTACTTGATGTCAGGTATGAGCTGGCTGTAGTGGAATCTGGCAATAACACAATCTGCCCTTCTATGGTCCAATCCGTATCTGGGTCAAAAACGAAGTGCACGGATAGACTCCAAGGTGTAAGGAAGGAGCAGAAGAGAAAGACCGCGGTGGGCAACATCCTCTTGGGTCTGCCAAGACACTCTACGAGGTTGGTCAGCAATCTCACAGGCTGCGGAGGTTATCAGATTCTGGATTGACTGGTCCCTGAAAAGATGTCAACCCAAGAACTGAAAGTTGAGCCCTCAAAAGCCTGCAGAGTAAAGGACACAGAACAGAGAGCAAATCAAGGCTACAAACAGTATAAAACTACATTATACAACTACAGAAATGATGAACGTCTGGCCTAAAGGGACAGAAGAAGAGAGAATCAAAACAGAGGTGAGGAAAATAAAACAGGTCTGAACGGAGGAATGGCAGCAATAGTCCATATAACAGCTAAAGTTACCAGATGCTGAGTTACTTGTAGGAGTGCCACTTAGGGGCCGATTCCGATCTCGGCCGGTAGGGCACCGAATCGGATTCGGCTTAGCCGGATCCGATTCGGAGCCCACTTTCCCGACCGATTTGTACGTGCGTCCGGCCGAGCGAGTACGATGCGAGCGCACGCGAATTCGCCGATCGACTTGTTCACGGGTCCGACGCGCTCCGACCGACTCGCACGGACACGACTCGCACCGCGCAATGGAGACGTTCCCCGGCCGGGTAAGTACGATGCGCGCCGCGAGCAGTCCGACCGACTCGCGCCGTCCGGCTCAAAGGAGCAGTCGGAGCCTCACTTTGGGGGTCCGTGTCGGACCCCCCTGTACGCCTAGCCACGCGAGTCGCACACAGGGGGGACCCATGGGTCCCCCCTACCTGTGCATGTACGCCGCGAGTTGCGTTGAGTCGTACCTGCTGTAGGGGGCACCCTTGTTTGCATCGCACCCATTGAGTCAATGGGAGCCCGCGTACGCCTAGTACGTCCGGCTCCCATTGACTTCAATGGGAGTCCGACCGACTCGAGTCCGAGTGCATGCGTGCGCATCGTACTCGTTCGGTCGGACTGCCAGGGTCCGATTCGGTCGGAAATCTCTCCGGGTCCGGCTCGGTCGGAGAGATTTCCGGCCCAAATCGGAATCGGCCCCTTAGTGTGATGCTTACCCCGGTTATCCTTAAGCGTAAGCATAACTTATGAGTGTTTCCTGTCAAACTCCTACTCTTGTGCTCCAGTAATCCACTATTTGCTCTGTTACTTCTCCAACCCTATGTAGTGTTGTGCTGTGTGTTGATTTTGTATTTTCTTGTATTTAAGTATCTGACTTTTATTGGTAAGTACATATGTGTCCCAATATTCCTGGCAGTAACCAACCACCCCAAAGGAATGCTCCATCTGGCAACTGGGACCTGGAGCTTTATTGAGAAAATGGTAATGGAAAACCCTATCAGAATGAGGGGCATGCACAAAGGAATCTGATTCCCAGGACATTTCAGGGGCATCATACCATTTCCACGCTGTTAGATAGAGTTGCTGTACGTGAGATATGCGAGAATCAATAATAGCGAATACCTCATACTCAGGAGTTTCATTATTCATCACTGGGTCGAGAAGAGGAGACCCTTGAGAAGAAATTGCTGGTTTGACTCTGATACATGAACCAATGAATGGACACACCTGAACCAATGAATTGACACAACACTTCTATGACAGGAAGAGAAGCATTGCTGAGGATCTTATTAATCCCTCTAATGAGAAAGTTCTCCCAAACTGAGTCATAAACTCAGATCGAGTTGATGGGATGTTAGAACTTTAGTGAATAATGAAACTATAGAATGAACCTTATACATCGGTGACTAACTATGCGTCTAGCCTACATGTTTCTTGTACACAGTCTTAGTCTGATTTTGATGGACAACTGTTTCTTGGTTCTATTCCTACTTAAAACCTTAAACATTCATGTTTCCGGTTCCCCTTATTGGATTTAAGCTGTCATTTTGCTTATTAAATGTTACTCTATTTTTTTAATTTGGTTTGGGATTTTTATTGTGTTGCCTTTTGACTTTATTACTGTTTACTCCTGCATATACTTTAAACTTTGCCCTAATTTAAGCCTATCTGCTCTGTGCCATAGCTATAATGGGGTTGCTCACAGTTTAATTTAGTGACTTTAAGGGGTTCAACTTGGCAAGAGTTGTGAATATTCCTTAAGGTAGGCAGTTACCTCCCAAACTAATAATCCAATTTCTTCCAGTTCCTAACTCAGGTAAGCGATGTTTCCAAAACCTTGCGATGAACTGAGGCAACTCAAATCTTATTACTATTTCAATGAACCACTATAATAAAACAACTTCCTTTAGAAATATTTGTGCCAATTCAGTTGAATGAAATGTGCAACAGTAGGCAACTTAATCAATGAAATGAAATGTGAGCCTACTACCACTAGGAGGGTGGTACATTGTCTTCATTAGGAAGTTCTACAATAAAGTCCAAAGATACATGTGAACATGGTTGTGGAGGTGTGGGCAGGGATCTTAGAAGTTTGGCTAGTGAAGCATGGGTAGACTTGGCCTGAGCACAGATAGTACAAGCTTTGAAATTTTATGGAGTACTGTTTCTCTTTGTTAGCAACCAGAGTGTATCGCGATGACATTATTGGTTTTCTTTTGACTGGGGTGGTCTGCAGTTGGGGATTCATGATGCCAGTGTAGAATCTGTTGCTGTTTATCATTGCCAGGATTAAAGAGATGGTCTTGATGAAACAAAAAAATATTTTATCTTGTGTGCCGTTTGGTTGTCATGTATTAATTTTCAAGCATCAGTATTGGCTTGCTGTTCCTGAATCCTGATCAAGAACCTTCTGAATGCCTTATCCAGTGTTGTGGCTTGTCTAGCCAGAATCAGGGGAGCTGGGGCCTCTGGTTCCTCCACTTCTCGCTCACAGGACAAAACATCAGTCTTACCATGATGAAGTCCTGATTATAGAGAGATGATGTAGTTAATAAGCATGAGGAAAATATGGTACATCATGCATTTTGAGCATTTGCGCATTTTATTGCATTCAAGAACACCAGGTTCTTATGTTCAATCCCAACTGTTAAAGGGATCCCTTCCTCTTTCCAGATTATTATTACAATCACTAAATGCTTCCTTTATAAATAACAATTCCCTGCCATAAATGGAGTAGTTATATTCAATAGAGAACAATGTGCAAGACAAATAAGCAACTAGATGGAGGGCGTCTGTTTCTGGCAGAGGATGACATCTATGCAAAGATTAAGGCATCTGTTCCAACACTGAATGATTGGAATGCTCTCAAAATCTGCGCAGTTGCCAATGTAATCCATTATCGAACAAATGCCTTATCTTGATCATATTCATATTGAAAGTGCAATTCCTTCTTACTCAGAGCTCTAATGGATAATAAAATGGTTGAAAGTTCTTGAATAAAGTGTAGGTAAAATATGGAGACACACAAAAACATTGTTTCGCCTTTTTATTAGTAGGAATAGATAAACCACTTTCTGTTAGTGGGAAAGGGACACTCAAAGCAGTTACCTTGTTACGGTCCATATGGATGCCCTGGTTTATAAAGAGGAATTTCATAAACAATATGTAGGAAACTTCAAAAGCACACTCTTTTCTGCCTTAACATACAAGCAACGTTTTCTCAGTTTCATGAACACCTCTCTCATTGGTCTTTTGTGTTCTTGTAGGGTGTCTGAGAAAATCAAAATGTCATCTAGATTGGTTACCATCAATGGTTGCCACCAATGTAGATAAAAGGTCTAGGAATACATTGTTCACAAAAGGCTTGAAGGCAGTTGGGTTGTTACATAAACTGAAGTGCATACAACATACCCAAAATGCCCATATTAGATGTTAAAACACCATCTTCCAATCATCTCATTATCTTATATAAACCAGATTGTATGCTCCACAAAGATCATATGGAAAAGATCTTTTCTGTCTTGATTTGGTCCAATAAGACCTAAATTAATGTTTGAAGGGTAGGTAGTTGAGAACTCTTGATGCAGAGTTGATACTCTCCATTGGGTTTTGGAAAAGAAGATAGGAGTACCAGCTGGAGATGTTGAATCTCGCATTTAAACTTTCTTGACATTGTCAGTGAGGTATTCATGCAAGGCTTCATCTGATTTAATCATAAGAGGGTTTAATTTTCCATGTGGTATCTTTCTTTTTGGTATCCTATAATCATATTTCCAGTGTGGCAGCAACCTATCACACCTTTTTGACTTAAGACTTTCCTAAATTCTTGATCTATTTTGGACAAGGTAATGCTTTGATAAATCGATCTGTTAGAATCTGTTTTAGGTATGAAACGCTGAGACAAAAGTCAGCTTTTGTTTTTTACAATCAATAACAGAATTGAGTAGATGGAGCCAAGGATTTCTTAAAACAATAGCAAAAGTGTGGGTATCAACAAGATCAAACTTAAGGAACTCCACAAGTCTTTCTTTTTTCTGAAATGGTTGATCTGTGAAACAGCCTAGTGCACCATTTCTTGTCTACATATTTATTGTACTCTGCCGTAGCCTGTTATTGACGGGCAACTGTCTGTGACTGCACAGATTTGAATCTCTATCAATGAGGACTGTGATGGTTACAGGACCCTTGGGCATAGATAACTTGACTGCCAAGTGAATATTGAACTTGTCTAGTGCAAACTGTGGTTCAGATCTTGTGCTCAGCCAGGCGTGCCTTCAAAAGCTGAGCAGAATTATTTCCCAACAGACAAAGGCAATTCCAAATTAAACATCCGGGACTTCCACAGTACAAAAATATTCTTGTCTTTCATCTATTTAAATATGCTGCTGAAAGAGGTTTCCTAACATTTAATATTTGGATAGATTCTTCAGTTTTTGTCTCCATTTGAGGCTTTCTCTGGAGATATCTCTACAGGAGTACTGGGCAACATCCATCTTCTTTCTGTCTTCCTATGGTGTTGTTGAACATCTATCTGAAGGATAAGATCAATAAGAGCAATAGATGTGGTGGGACAATTTAAATGTACCTAAGTTTCTTTTTAATCCTTATTATAATGCATTGACTTAACCCGTTCAGGCTGCCTCTTCAATCAACTGTTGAAAATAGCTAATATAATTGACAAGATCCCAAGATCCTGAGAACTTTGGTGTAGTTTAAGAAGACTGTTGTGTGTTGCTTGATGGTATCTCTCTTGTCAGACGTTGCTCCGAATTGTTACAGAAAACTATCATAGTTTGTGGGCTAAGGGCTCTGATCATTGATGAGGGGGCCACACCCATAAAAAAACATATTCTGTCAAATAGGATAACAACAAATAAATCTTAGCCTGGTCCATTGTAAAATGGTGTGGTTCAGCCAAGAAGTACAGGATGTACTGAGCTCAGAAAGACATACAGAGTTGTGGTAGACCTGCAACCTTGCCTCAGAGTTTGTAGGTAAAAGATCATAGGTTGTCTGGGAATTAATCTGACTTGTGTCCATGTCCCGGTTCCCATTTGGGAGATCGATGAATATTATTATACAAGATGGTTATATTGGTTAGAATGGCTGGTAAAAATAAACCCACTGCACAAATTGATGAAACACATCACCAAAAACAGAGATTTTCGGAATTTACCACCTGCTTCGAAGTGTAGTATCTGTGTTCAAATGTGCTACAAATATAGAAATATCAATTAATTGGATTTCCACAATCTCTTCAAGTCATTTGGCCAGAGCAAGGGTACATTTGGAAAAAGAAGTTCCAAAACTTAAAGCAGGGACTTGGAGCAACAAGATGTCATGAATACTGCTGAAGTGCCAGTCCAGCCAAACTCAGGGGCAGATTTACAATAAACTAACGCAGCTCAGCGCAGCAAGTCATTTTGCTGCGCCATGCTGCGTTAGTTTGGAAAGCACAGCGATTCAACATATTTACAACAATATGTTGCATCTCTGTGCTTCCCCCTGCGCTTGCGCACAAACAGCTGCCATGCACCGGCGCAGGCACCCTTGCACCATGGTGCAACGATGCCTGCGTTGTGGGGAGATTGGTTCCCTTCCTGAACAAAACCAATTTGAAATGCCGTTTTTCAACTTCTATGTATGCTGCATTAGCACACATAAAAGTTGAAAAACAGCATTCTTTCAATGATTGTTTTTGTTCAGGAAGGGAACCCTTCCTGAACAAAAACAATCTCCTTGTAAATATGGAGAAGTGGAATGCGCCTCCAGTACGTCACAAAAAGAGACGTACTGGTGGCGCAGGGGGCTTGTAAATCTGCCCCTCAGTCCCTATATTCCTTCAAACTCTGAGTCAACATTG
This sequence comes from Calotriton arnoldi, assembly GCA_963921515.1. Classification (NCBI taxonomy): domain Eukaryota; kingdom Metazoa; phylum Chordata; class Amphibia; order Caudata; family Salamandridae; genus Calotriton; species Calotriton arnoldi. The sequence continues at coordinate 2,260,499 of CAWUFW010001738.1, read as the reverse complement.
AATGATTCAACCCTGATCCCTCAGGATCGTGGAAACATTAACTTACTTTTCGCTCAGTCACTCATGCTCACTTGTTCTCAGAGGGATACCTTATCCATTACAGCGCCATAATGCTCCTCGGAGTGACAGATGCGCTCTATAAATACCGCCTAACATAACATAACATACACAGAATAAACGGTTGGGACGTTTATCAATAAGCATTTATTGAACAGTCGTTAATCTTGCGTAAAATAAGTGTACTGAAATCACCAGTAGACAGTAGCATTGATAAATGAATAGCAGCACTAAGAAAGTAAACAAATGGTAGGTTTCTACCATTTTGCTAAAATCATAACTACAGGCAAGTATATAAAATACATGGCAATAAAATGCGTACTCCTACGATGCACCCGAACTAGATGTACCTAAGTGTACCTAGCATGTGAGTAGGTGTAAAGCCAAGAATCCCTCTAGGATAAAGTCAACCCCATTACCTGATGTGAGACTGCGGGACCCCGTTCTAGTCTCGAGCTGAACACCCCGCAAGGGATGTCAGACCACTGCGAGTTGGAGTGTCTGCATGCAGGAACCTCAGCGTCTTGAGTCAGTGTGTCGGCCGGGAAGTCCTGATCTCCTCTGATTATCTCAGCAAGATGTGATGTTTATATACCCTAAGGTATCCCCAGGGGTTCTACCTTGCTGTGCCAGTGTCGGACTTAGGATGACGTCGGGAATGAACTTTATACATAGTAATTATGCAGGAGATGATGGTCCTGCTGTGTTTCCAAGAAACTAAGAATCCTCATGCATTATTTATGAGGCCAGTGTTCAGGGAAAAACCCTACGTAATGTGTGTAGTATTGTAACTAGGTAAAAGGTCAATCCCTCAAATCCGTTATGTATGTAGTATTGGAGAGAATGTAGGTGAAAAGTAATGATGTGACCCGGACCTATATCGGGGTACCTATATGAAATATAACACTATGAAATTTGTATAGATTTTAACAGGGCCCATAACATTGAAAGCTAAGCTTTAAAAGAAGAACAGTTGAATCTACTTAATAAATGTTACAAATTTTGCTTGGATACTTGGATCCATCAGGTTATGTATACTTGTGAGAGAATCTACCCAGACAAAGGGTCATTTATCGGATTTCATCCATGGAAACTATGTACCAATTTGCAATCTAAAACAATTAAGCCTGACTTCAGATTCTTGCATGATAGTGATCCAGAATGCTCCAGCTCCAAAACACCCAGATCAGTTTACAGAGGGCATTAGTCAAGTATTGAGTACAGACTCAAAATCTACTACCTCTAAATTCACAGGCATGTTACTGTATCTGTAAAAAAAATATGATTGAATTCTTTACCATGGGAAAGCAAGGCAAAGAAAGAAAATGAGGGTCTTCTGCAAGTGATATGCCCCAGAACATCAAACACTGAAATACAATGTTTGAAGATCTGAAAAAGTAAATTAAAAACTTACACTTTTACAGGAAAGCTCAAAAAGCTAAAAAGTAATAAGAACGAGATTAATCAAGACTAACAATAAAATATCCTCTGCAATGATACATGAGGAAGAAGGATCTTAATTCAAAATGATATTTCAAGTGCTGAAAGAATAAGAAACCATTGAGTATCATAGCCACAAATTTAAGAATCAATAGAAAGTTGCTATTCTCTTATTTTTTTGAAATTCCAAAATTAATTAGGTTATGAGGATTAATCAGAAACCAAAACATCTTCTATGTACCAGGGATGTAAAGCTCGTAATGAATTCCCTGTGCACTCACTAATAAAATGTGTTTTAGCTCAGTACAAATCAGAGGAGCAAACAAAACAAATTATTCTCAATTCTATCCTTTACAAGCAAAAGTCTTATTTGAGAACACTACCATCTTTATCTCAGTAGTTCATAAAACCGTCAATCCTTCAAAATAAAACACCGGGACTAACTTCCTTGTTACATAAGCAAAAACTGAATGCCAATTATAATGGATATTTGTGGGCAATCTTAAAAATCTGGTTTTGTAAAAAATAATGGAAATAGCAGCCACAACTCAATTTGGATCATTTGTATAGGCATTATTCACTTTAGATGATCAATAGTCTGATTTCTGTCACTAGTCAACAATGGGATAACTGCTGCATCCAGACAGAAGAGGTGTCACTGAACAAAAGACTTAAGCTCGTTCATTATAAATTCTTGCACGTATATATTACACACCCAAAGATCTAGTTGTCAAAGAACTGATGGAAGATGCTAACTGCTGTCACTGTCACACTTAGGAAGCAAGACGTTATCATCTAGCCTGGCTATGTGGTGAGGTAGAGAAATACTAGACCACCATCTTTATTTGAATGCCCCTTATCATGGTATAATTTACGCTCAGACCCATTGCTTGCCCTGCTAGGTCACATTACAGAAATAGTAGTGACGCACTGCAGATTTACAGCACTGACATTACTACTCGCAAAAAGTATCTATGAACTGGGGGAAAGTTTCAAGTCAATGAGGACAGACTGGTGAAAAGATCTGACTTACTGTGACGACTTTGTTGAAATGTATGCCATGGTTGAGACTAGGGGTGGGCGGAATTTGCGTAGTCGCGCTACGCAAAGCTCCGCGAAACGGTAAAAAAATCTCCGCGAGCACGCAAAAGTTCCGCGAGCACGCGGAATTGCTTGTTCCGCCCGTTCGCGATGCTTTTTTCCTGTTCGCGAATGCTGTTTGCGTGCTCGGGGGTAAATATCTCGTGAACACGCACTTTGAAAGCGCGAACAAGCAAAAAATTCTGCGAAGCCGCGGATCGCGGAATTTTTGCCAATTCCGCGTTCTCCGCAGAACGCGAAATTACCCAAATTCCGCAAATTCCGCGAGCGGAACGGAATTTACCGCCCAGGCCTAGTTGAGACATATGCATTTCTCCCTCAAGATGCATGTCCAAGAAATTTTTTATCACATTAAGGTGGAACCTGATAAACCATGCTGCGCCACCGCCATCGAAAAGCTTAGAATACCACAGTAATCTCCCTGGGGGTAAATGCAATGTTTAATTTGAGTCAGTGGTTGAGGTTGGCGCCCATCGGCACTTATTTTACGAGATCAAAACGTATTTTTCTTCAACAAACTTCGAACTAAAGCAAAAGACTGAAAAATACACAAGCGGGAAAGAAGGAAGAAGAGAAAAACAGAAAGCCATCATAAAGGGGGGAAAGCATGAACCTGCAAGGTAAAATAAAGAGGCAAGGAGTGTCTGGCGCTGGTTTAAAAAAGCATGAGGCGGAATAAAGACTACGCAGCCTTTGTATTCAGCCCGCCCACAATCAATAGAGCCGGCCTTGGGCTTCTGAGCAGAGCTCTGGACCAGGGCACTTAGTGGCCGATTCCGATTCGGGCCGGAAATCTCTCCGACCGAGCCGGACCCGGAGAGATTTCTGACCGAATCGGACCCGTGCAGCCCGACCGAACGAGTACGATGCGCACGTATGCCATCGGACTCGAGTCGGTCGGACTCCCATTGAAGTCAATGGGAGCCTGTCGTACAACGCGTACGCGGGCTCCCATTGACTCAATGGGTGCGATGCGGACAAGGGCGCCCCTACAGCGTGTACGCGGCGAAGCGATTCGTGCCGTACACGCACAGGTAGGGGGACCCATGGGTCCCCCTGTGTGTGACTCGCACGGCTACGCGTACAGGGGGTCCGACACGGACCCCCAAAGTACGGCTCCGACAGCTCTTTCGAGCCGGAGTGCGCGGCTCGGTCGGACTGCTCGCGGCGCGCATCGTACTTACCCGGCCGGGGAACGTCTCCATTGCGTGGTGCGAGTCGAGTCCGAGCGAGTCGGTCGGTGCGGTTCGACCCAGGATCGAGTCGGTCGGAGCGGTCGGGACGCCCGGACGAGTCAGTCGGCGAATACGCATCGTACTCGCTCGCCCGGACGCGCGTACGAATCGGCCGGGAAATAGGGCTCCGAATCGGATCCGGTTAAGCCGAATCCGATTCGGAGCTCTACCGGCCGAGATCGGAATCGGCCCCTTATTGTTTTACAAATTAAGCACGGTGTACATGATGGCTGTGTTTGCTGCTATTAAGCGCTTTACACAAATGAATCGTTGGAACTATGGCTGAAGTAACTGAGCTACAACTCTGAATCTAGCCATGCTGTCCTCTCTGCCTCATGTGGGCTTAACCACTGTACTGATATTTCTTAATGCCATGTTATCAAGGAAAACTATTACAAGTGACTGCATGTTAAATGTTATTTTCTTTTGTCTGTAAATATAAGAAATAAAAAAAAATCTGTTTTAAGCCCAGGTAGTGGCACGGAGACTGGAATGGTGACATCACTAGAATTACATTAGTCACTTTAGAAACTCCAGCAACAGCTGGGAGGCGTGCATTCCAGATCACTGCATAACTTTCATTGACTTGCTGGTATTTTTCAGCTTCCTCAGTGAGCTGGTGGGACTTTCTAAGAGGTTCAATTTGGAGCTTTCCCAAAAGAATAGAGCAGCTACAAGAAATGTGTAGGCTGCAATTGTCCATAAAAAGTAGGTATCCCCTGCACCATTAAGTTTGCCTACTATGAATTTCATGTCTGGGTGAAAACACAACACATTACCAAAAACACATATGTGTGGTGTCTTGGTATGTGTGATGAAAAATGTAGCATCGGGCAATGGGAAATATGACTTTGTGGTCTCCAGTCATTGACAACTGTAGGAAATTGGGTTACAGGATGAGGGTGTAAAACTCTACTTGAGCACCAACCACAATTCTTGTCAGGGTGAAACACAAGCAAACACCCAATTAACCTGTGCTTAACCCTCTGGTTGCTTGGCACAAAAGTAGTCAGGCTTAACTTAAAGGCAGTATGTAAAGTATTTATACAGCACATTAAATAGTAATAAAGTGAAAACACCACACTAGAAAAACCCCACAACAATTTAGGAAAATAGAGTACATTTTATTACATTATTTGATAGCAAAACACCAAAAATCCAATTAGTAGAACCAGAAATATGTAATTTTAAAGGTTTAGGAAAAAATAGTGCTTACAAGCACAAACGTACTAACAGGAGTTATCTGGTTGTGCTGGACTGTGAAGGAAGTGATCCGATTAGGGTCACCCGTGTCACTCACGACCACCTCTCAGCCTTCCATACAAATGAAGAGTCGGTCAGACAGAAGAGTATACAAACCAACATATTTATTCAGATACACTTGAGCAGAGCCCAGTCTGCCCAGTCTCTTAAGATTGCTGCAGAGGGACTGACATCAGCAAACATGGAGATACATTATGTACAATTCAGAACCAATGAAGGCCTGGCCATAATCGAATTATCAAGGCAGATGCAGTTAAACAAAGAAGTACAGAAAGATAGGTTTCGATTCTGAGGCCGGGCACACACTATCTCCTATCCAAGGTCACTCTGTCCGTGCCCGCCACTAGACTAGTGCGAGAAGGCCTCTATCAAGTGGGAAAGGTATGCGCTAATAAGAACAGTGTATTCATTAGCAAAGCAAGGCCCAACCTTGGAGAAACGAAATTTACCACAGGCCGTTTCTCAAAGAGGAAAATAAGCATTAGTTTCGATCATGGTCTAAAATGGCGGCCAAACATAAAATGGTGCAGCGAATGCTAGCTTACATAGACTAATACATAGACAGAATAACGAAAACATTTTCATTCCAACAGACCCTCCTTTTAGCGTGAGCTAACAATTTTTTATTAAATGATCAAAGAAAACATAACATTTTCAAGGGCAAAGGAGCATCAGTATTAGGAGCAGGTCATATAGTCAGCATCAGGGATGGAGGCTGCAAGGAAAGATGTAGTCTCAAAAATACCTTCATCAATCTGCATCAAATCGTCAATATCCTTTTGTATCATAATCGCAGTATTAGTATCATGAATTGATATTTTCTGTTTGGGATTGAGGATATTGACACAATAGGAACAACAAGCTGGGAGACATTGTATGCAGAGGCAACATGTAAAGAAGATACCGGCAACCACAGCCAAGAAAGTGAGGATCTTCCAACCCCAGGATGATAGCGTATTATAAAACCACCCCGACAGAGTCCAAGTACCTGTTTCTTGGTGTATCTCAGCTGATATTCTACGTAATTGTTGTATAGCTGAATAAACATTGGGAGCTTTATCAGGTATATAAACACAACAGCTGCTGCCTATGACGCGACAGGCCCCTCCCCGATCTGCAAGGATAACATCTAACACCATCCTGTTCTGCAAAGTGACTAGCCAGTGATATTGTCATTATTCCAGCAGTTGTATTGATAACCCCTTCAACAACTCTTGTTAGCTGACGAATTTGAAGGCTATTAGCCATGGGGTCCCAAAAAGGTAATAGGCCCTTCAAAGCATCTCCAAATTGTTGTGCTGTGGTGTCTGTCTGGTCTATATCTTTTGTGTCAACAACCCTTTTGGCTCGGGTCAGGAAGGTACTTCTACGTTGCAGCTGATGATTTTTATGATAATTAGAAGGGGCAACATATACAGGGGGGAGAAGGAAGGAGAGATAACATGTTCCTGACCATCCCCTCAGAGGCCAGACGTGAGTTTGTGTCCCACAAACAAAATAGACATTATGGGCAGGATCAAAGGCGGACTATTAGTCTTATTCAGCTTGTAGGTGAAATTACATTTACTCTCCCCCAACTTTATCTCCCCGGTCCCCTGGACACAAAAACTAGCTGTCGTATTGACCACTGACACAGGTATCGGCTTATCTTCTGTAAGATTTCGTCCTCGGAAGGATTGGAAGTACTCAGAAATATTAAACCATTGAAAGTCAGCCATTTCCATTCGAAACCAGTCATTATCCTTCACCCTAAGGTACGTTTTCAAACATGACTTTGAGGACAGTGTCCATAGAGTCCCTTGTCCTGCTGGTCCTAAAGGGGTAAACCCTCGAAAGAAGCGTAAATATTCATTCGCAGTGTGAGAATCAATGGATGTCATACCCAAGGTAGAACGTTGATATTGGAAATACACTAGTCGAAACAATTCGTACCAACCCTCGCAGCTGCCAATATACAACAGTGGCATTGACAACAAATTGTCGCTCTTATGAGTGACCGAAGGGAGCAACCCACAAACCCAACAATTAGTTGTGTTAGACACATTATGAGCATGATGCAACATTTGTATAAATACATTGTCTGTGTAGGACAGCCTATGCGTTTCCTTGTGTGGTGCTAGAGTAACAAAAATGTGCTCAGGGGGAGCGGGAGTTGTACCAACAAAAGAATGTACAGGAAATTTCTCCTCTAAAAGCCAGGATATTCCAAATATTGTCACTAGTGCAATCACAACAATTGATACGCAAACTATTTTACTCTTTGTTGACCAACCCCTCATTGAACGAGGTGGTGCAAATGGCTGTTCCTCTTCATCAATAGGCCGACCAAAGGGATACATAATTAAGCAAGGAGAGAAGTGCAACAAAAATGATAATAAAGGTAAGTGTTCCCAGTGTCCGTCAGAGCCTTACTGGTACAGGCTCCTATTGTTCATCAAACATTGGCGCTCTTGAGCACCGGTGGTGGAGCTTGCCCCGTCCTAAGCTCACGATGTATCCCACGCCGATCAGGATAATGTACCCCCCTCCAAGGGAGCACGTTCAATTTATCCTGTCCAATGTCAAAAACAGTGCACAAATCTCACTTCACCCTAAACTAACTCCGTTGGTACTACAGCAAAGTACTTCCTAACTTGCACAGTCCATCCCTATCTAATATGACTTCTCCTTTTGTGCACTATTCCTCAGCTGATGGCGCAAATTGTACCTGGTGACTCCAGGCACAGAGGGATCAGTGAAAAGGGGCTCCTGGATAGCTCGTATCTCCGGTGGAACTGCTGCATTCAGCACTTCATCATTCTCCGCATTCGTTTGCGTCCAGGTCAGTTTAGCGTCACTGAAGGGGACAAACTGAGGCACCTTCTCGCACTGAGAGTCCCCTATGCCGTCTTTGATCCATTGGTCATAGGGCAAAGGCAGAGGCACCCTTTTGCAAAGAGTGCCATGCACCCAATTCTTTCGGCCAGCGACCTTGACTGAGGTACATGTAGAAAGAAGGACCTGTTCCGGTCCCTTCCAGCGTGGCTCCAAACTCTTCTTCGGCTGGAAATTTCTGATGAGTATGAAATCCCCAGGCTGAATGTCGTGTCTGGGTCCCTCGGGTGTAGCTGGCAGGGACTTGCGGACCTGTTGGTGAATAGAACGCAAATTTCCAGTTAACTGGTAAAGGTAGTCAATCAATAACGGGTAATCAATATCTGAGAACCGCCGAGGACGCGGAACGCCCCAGACGTTTGCCGGGCCTCCAAACACGACCTCGTGTGGTGACAATCCTGTCCTAGAATTTGCTGTTGTTCTTGTTGACAAAAGAACCAATGGTAAAGCATCTGGCCACTGTAACCCTGTTGTCTCCTGAATCTTTGCCAACTTAAGTTTGAGAGTACCATTGTACTTCTCAACCAAACCTGCCGACTGCGGGCAGTTTGCAGCATGAATCTTCTGCTTTATATGCAAACCATCGCAAATTAGTTGAATGACCTTTGCATTAAAATGACTTCCGTTATCACTCCAAATAAATGGGGCAAGCCGAAACAAGGAAAGAACTCCTTCAGGAGTACCTTTGCAGTCGTAACGGCTGTATTATCTTTAGTGGGTTAAGCCTCAACCCATTTACTGAATGCACAGACAACCAACAAAACATATTTCAAATTATTGCACCTATCTAATTCTATATAGTCCCTTTGGATGACCTCAAAAGGGAAAGTGGGTGGTGCAAAATTACCGGGTGGTGTAGGGGTACCCTTCCCAGGATTGTGCATCATGCACACCATGCAGTACTTCACTAAATGTGCAGCTGTTTTCGAAATGTTATCATTCTGCCATACAGGGTCTAACAACTTGCAAATACCCTTAGCACTAATATGGGCTGGGCCATGAGCCATCGTGACTCCAGGAAGAACATATGCATCTGGCCACATCCATCTCTGCTTCCCTGACTTATCAATCCAACATCCCTCATCGTTCAATTATGCTGTACTTTCTTGCCAGATTGCTAATTCCTCCATTGTGGCCTCACTTTGTATCTCCTTCACGCTCTCAAGTGTATCTTCAAACATGGTGACTTCAGGCACCCACCTAGCGGGACCTGCTACAAACATTCTTTTCATTTTAGTCCGGGCCGTTTCCTTAGCTGTCTGATCTGCAAAAGCGTTTCCCCAACCTACATCATCAGTGACTTTCCGGTGAGCACTATACTTCACTATCGCCAATTTCTTAGGGAGTGTCAAAGCAGACAAAAGCCTCAATATAAGGTGCCCATGTTGTATCTTGGCACCATGCGAAGTAAGAAACCCTCTCTCTGCCCAGAGTCGCCCGAAGTTGTGCGCAACTCCAAAGGCGTACTGACTGTCAGTATAAAAATTGACAACCAGTCCCTCACTCAATTCGCAAGCTCGTATTAGGGCAACGAGATCTGCAGCTTGGGCCAACTGATAGGGAACTCGTGATGTCTCAACTACTGTGCGCAGCGTAGTAATAGCATATGCAGCAGTTGTAGTGCCATCTGGTGATTTAAAGCAAGAGCCATCGACATATAGTTCCCCTTGAGGGTCAGATAAGGGAACTTCAGTCAAGTCTACCTGTCCCTTCGTCTCCTCCTCCGTCCGGAAGATACAATCATGTGTATCAATTTCATCACTCTCAGAAGGGAGGGGCAGTAACGTGGCTGGATTCAGAGTGGCACATCATTTGATTGTGATGTGTTTCGCGAACAGGGTTAATTCATAGCCAGTCAGACCTGCACTGGTGAGGTGCTGTGTCTTTATTTTATTCAAAAGTGTGTCCACAGCATGGGGTACCATGACCATGAGATCAGTATCAAGTACGAGTCCAAATGATTACCTTATTGAGACAGCCACAGCCGCGACCGCTCTTAGACAACTTGGGAGGGTTCTTGCGACAGGGTCAAGCACAGCAGAGAAATAAGCACACGGCCGTTGCTTATCTCCAAACTTTTGTGTTAAAACAGAAAGCGTGCAACCAGCCATCTCATGAACATATAATACAGAGGATTTGGCGAAGTTAGGGGTACCAAGCACTGGAGCCGAACAAAGCGCAGTTTTTAGTTGCTCAAAAGACTGCTGACATTCAGGCGTCCAAGGCAGGGGCTCACACACGTCTTTAGTGGTTAGTGGAAGCAGGGGTTTGGTTAGTAAGGAGTAGTTAGGTATAGACTGCGTACAGTAGGAAGTGATACCAATGAAAGCGTGCACATCTTTCTGAGTCTGTGGGATGGGCATTTTAATGATGGTACTGATGCGCTCAGGAGTCAATCTCCTACCCTCCTTCGACAGTAGGTGACTTAAATAGGTCACCTCCTGTCGACAATACTGAAGTTTAGAAAGGAAAACTTTATGTCTCTGGTGCGCCAAATGCAGCAACAACTTAACTGTGCTGTCCCTACAACCTTGTTCTGTATCTGAAGCGATGAGCAAGTCAGCGACATACTGTAGCAATACATTACCTGTGGGGAGTGATAAGGAATCCAACTGACCTTTCAATGCCTGACTATAGATACTCGGACTCTCTGTATAGCCTTGAGGAGCGTGACAGAACCTAAAACTTCTACCAGCTAGGGTCAACCCAAACAGGTATCTGCTATCAGGATGAATAGGAAAATTGAAGAACGCATTTTTCAAATCAATGACAGAAAAGAATTTAGCAGAAGAGGGAATCATTGTCAAAAGAGTGGTGATGTCAAGAACCACCGGAAACTGGGGAATCACTATTTTATTAACTTCGTGCAAATCGATCACAAAACGATAAATGTCTTCATGGTCATCAGAGAAACCTGGGGGCGCCCTTTTAAGAATCGGAAGAATAGGGCTATTGCAAATATTAGCAGTGGTCTCCTCAACCATTCCCTTCCCAATTAAATCCTGCACGATCTGTAATAAGGCTCGCTCTTCTGCCTGCGGTATTTTATATTGAGGGATACGAGGTAAAATGGCACCATCCTTAACGCTTATCGAAATAGGCGATATCTGCAACAATCCCACGTCTGTGTCACCTGTTGCCCACAGGGTGGGTGGCACATCTTTAAATTCAACAGGAAGGAGCGCATCTTTGGACAGACACTACTTAGCGCACACCACATCTAGACCCATTGTCATATAGACACCTGCTGGGGAACAATAAATTGTGGCATGCAACTTTTTCAATAAATCCAAACCCATCAAATTCTCACCACAGTTAGATGTCAGCAAGAAAACAGTGAAAGGGCCAATGGTCAATGCAAGAGGTCTCAAAATGGGGCTTTCAACCAGTACACCAGAAAAACCTACCGAAACATTCTTATGGCCGGAAAGAGCCGCCCCAGGGACCATATTTCGAGAAACAGAACTTTTCGTCGCACCTGTGTCCACCAAAAATTCCTTAGTTGAACCTTGCAATTCTGCTGTTACATAAGGACCACGCTGGTCTACAGGTATCGTAACTGGCCCCCCACTCTGTCCCTGGCTGTCCTAGCTGTAAGACATTCCTGTCACTTCATCCACATTATAATCATCATGATAGTACTGTCCCTCCCGAGGGTCATCAAAGTAATTATTATCAGAACGACCCTGCGAGGCTGCAGCGTTCTAAGCCCTGCCTGCCCCACCAGGTCCACGACCCCTTCCACGAGAACCACGTCCTCTAGGGACCTCCACCTTCTGCAAAAGCACAGGACACTCGCTACGCCAATGTCCCTACTCTTTACAATATGCACACTGATTCGGACACAGGGGCGTAGCGTTTGGCTGCCTACTAGTGCGTGGAAGCTGTCGGGCCAAACCACCACGTCCTCTACCATTCCCTCTAAAAGCCTGTTGCAACAACACCTTTGTCTTCAAATCCTTATGCTTTTTCTCTGACCTCTCCTTATCCTCATTTTCCCTATGCTCATAGTACTGTGCCATATTCAAAATAACAGAAGGGGAAGAGGTGGACCAGGTGCTTTCGGAAGCCTGCAATCGAGTCGCAATCTCAGGAAGCAAATTTGAAACAAATCTATCAACAAACAACCGAACACCTCCTTCAACCGACAAATCCTGCCCACTATAATCCAGAAACACATCTTCAAACCGAGTGAAAAAATCCGAAACACTCTCATCTTTTCTTTTGTCGACAAGCCGTTAACTTGTCCCAATCAACCTTCCTCGGAGGAATGAGAGAATGCATATACGTAATGATACGGCCGGGCAAAGCAAGTATCTCTGCTTTAGGCTTATCACCTGGCTTCCGTTCCTGATCCCATACCTTAATTTGGTCCCATGTGCCCCCCAACTCTGCAACATGGTCTTGAGTATGCACCTGTCTCCAAATATCAACCAGAACAAGAATACCCAAAAACATTTCAATATCAGCCAGAGTCATCACAGTGGAGGAGGCGGCTTCAGTCAATTCTTTTTAATATGCAGTTGGATTCTTCCTAGGATCAGGCAAATGAGTCTTAAGAGACAAAACTTCACTCCGTTTCCACAGAGTGTAAACCCATTGTTCTTGGAAATGAGCTGCCTCACTTGGTCTAGTGAAAATGCCATGCTGATCCGTTAGCTCTGGTATTTCGGGGTGATATATAGGTTGAACCTCCTGCATCGGAAACTGTGATATGAAGTGGGGCTCTTCTCAAGTAGCCTACCCCGGTAAGCAATCAATGTCGTAATACTGCCAAACACTTGATCAGGCCCCATATTAGTGACATATACATAATCTTTAATATCATATAAAATCTGTGGTGCTGCATCTTTGAAACACTGCTCCCAAAGACTAATCAGAGTAGCGGACATATGCTTAAGGGCATGCTGTTGTACAAAAGGCTCATAATCTTTCATCACATTCCAAACATCTTCCACACTGTAAATGGGGTTTCGGGCCCACTGCACAGCCTGGTTAGCCACTACCTTTTTCTCTTCATCTCCCACATCAGATCTTACTAACGGCCCCATACGTTTCTTAAATTTCGTCCAGTCTCTATACTCAAATCCACGTACTGGTGTCCCACTACTCAGTAATGTCGGGGGATGGAAAAACAAAGTGGGAGTAGCAACGGGAAGTAACAGGCACTAACGTCGCCACTGGCTGCGTCGCAGGTGTAACAGCTGGCGAAAGGGACGCCAAAACAATAGGTGTGGCAGGAGTACTAACAGTCATAGTTGCCACAGACGGCGAGGACAAAGAAAAGACAGGAGGTGCATTGGCCAAAGCAGTCCGATCAACAGCAGCAGGAGCAGAAACAGCAGAGACAGAAGAAACAGGTGGCTGGGACTGTGAGAGAATAGCGGGATATATCCTCTGCAGGGCATATGTAGGTGGGGGTCGAGTATCTAACAATTCTTCCACAAAAGTATCATTTTCTTCTTGGGCCACATAAGATTTATCAATCTGTTATCGAAACCTTCTATCTTCACATTCAACACCCTTCTCCTGCTTTTCCTTGTCATATGCTATGGCCTTCTGAGTCAATGTCTGCATTCTCCCCTTCCGGGCCTCCTTCTCTGCTTTCATTCACCTCTGTTTAGCTGCTTTTGGCACGTTCTAAGGGAATCAAACATAGACTACTTCTTTTCCTACACAACTGTTCTTGTAAATACTCGATCTTTTGTTCATAAAAAGTGCCCATCAAAGGCCACTGCAACTCAGCGTTGTCCCTCGTATATTTGTGCCATAGCGTACTAAACATAATAGGGCCAAGGCCATGCTTTACATACATATTAAAATTCGGAGTGCCTTCTGGAGGTGCTGGCTGACTTTACTCCAGTCGAGCATCAGCAGAACAACAATGACAGCACAAAGAAACCAATTTACTTATTCCAGGCATTCTCAAAAGAAAACAAATTCACTACTTATGCCTGGCAAAGTATTTGCAAATACTTTTCACCCAAAATCGGTCCTCAGACCGTACCAAATACAAACCAAAATGGTACCATATCCACAAAGAACCAAAACAAACTCACATGATATATGCAGGTCAAACAAATTTATTCTCCACTGCCGACTCTTCAGACCAAACGGTCAGATCCAAGGATTTCGCCGTTCAGGACCCCAGTCGGGATGACCGCTGGACGAGGCACCGTCCGGCGGGACAGAAGGGGCAGCTGCGAGCACAGGAACTCTCTTGTGCAGGCATTCCTGATCCGTCCGTCCGACCCAACAATGGCCTCGACCTCCGCACCTGTCCTCAGGAGGGGATGGGTCACTCACCCGATGGAGTCCCTGTTCGGGTGTCAACTGAAGGAAGTGACCCAATTAGGGTCACCCGGGTCACTCATTACCACCTCTCAGCCTTCCATACAAATGAAGAGTCGGTCAGACAGTAGAGAATACAAACCAATATATTTATTCAGATACACTCGAGCGGAGCCCAGTCTGCCCAGTCTCTTAAGATTGCTGCAGAGGGACTGACATCAGCAAACATGGAGATACATTATTTACAATTCAGAACCAATGAAGGCACGCCCATAATGGAATTTTCCAGGCAGATGCAGTTAAACAAAGAAGTACAGAAGGATAGGTTTAGATTCTGAGGCTGGGCACACACTATCTCCTACCCAAGGTCACTCTGTCCGTGCCCGCCACTAGACTAGTGGGGGAAGGCCTCTATCTAGTGGGAACAGTATGCGCTAATAAGAACAGTGTATTCATTAGCAAAGCAAGGCCCAACTTTGGAGAAACGAAACTTACCACAGGCCGTTTCTCAAAGAGGAAAATAAGGATTAGTTTCGATCATGGTCCAAAATGGCGTCTGAACATAAAATGGTGCCGCGAATGCTAGCTTACATAGGATAATACATAGACAGAATAATGAAAACATTTTCATTGCAATAAATGGGACAAAGTCGCATGTTCAGGTAGACGGCAATGGAGCGTGGGCTGAATACAGGGATCAAGAAAGCCCTGCTGAACAAAATCCTGGTTGCGGAGCTTTGCGAGGTCCCGGGACAAGGAAGCGTCATGCTGCAGCAGTTCCCAGGAGCTGAGGGGCTGCAATGCGAGGTCCTGAATTGAGGATGGGTTGCTCAGTGGCGGTTCCAAGGAGCTGTGAGGTCCTTCATCAGGGATGTGTTGCGCTGCGATGGTTCAAATGTGAATCTGCGAAGCAATGCTTTGCATTGCATCGGTTCTGCTAGGACCACATTTGGGCAGGCAGAGCACCTTCAGGTCCACTTCTAAGGGTCCAGTACTGGGGTGGCACCACTTGGCGGGCAGGACTCACAGCAGGCGGAGTCCAGGTGCAGGGTTCAGGGTGGCTGGAGCTTTTCTGTTCCTGATCAGGAGGCCAGGCAACTAGCCCTTGGAGTAACTCCTATGGTCCTGGGTTCAAGATGCAGGTCCAGTCCTTCTCACTCAGGCAGCAGGACAGTAGAGCAGCACAGCAGTCCATCTTCCGAGTCTTCCACAGGTCCAGATGTGTACCCAAGAGTTGTGTCTGAGGGTCCACTATTTATACCTGTTGCCCACTTTGAAGTAGGAGACGTTTCTAGAGTCCGACCCAACAGAGGTGTCTAGCATTTCCTTCCTCCCAGCCCTGGCCACAGAAGTCTGGGGTCATGAAAGACTAATGTGAAACCCTTTGTAAGTGTGTTGAAGCAGAGCCCTTGGGATGTGCAAGTGTGGTAGGTGACCACTCCTCCCCCCCTCATCCAGACAGAGATGGCCCATTCTGCCAATATCTATTCCCCCTTTGTCTCACTGTCTGGTAGCAATACACAAGGATCAACTGCCAGCTACACCTAGTCATCTGACCCAGGATACTGCCTGCAGGCACCAAATGGTTGGAATAAGAAAATGCCAACTTTCTAAGAGTGGCATTTTTAGAATTGTAACTTGAAATCGAACTTTACCATCAAAGAGTGTTTTAAATTGTAATTCTTCAGAGACAAAATTTGGCATTCCTACACACTTCCAATTGAGAGTTATCATTTATTCAATGTAATAAAGTAACCCAATACCATCCTATTGGGGAGGTAGACCTTGCAGTAGTGAAAAACAAATGCAAGTGTTTTTCACTAGCAGGACATGTAAAAGTTAAAAGCATATGTTTAAAATGTTATACACACTGCACCATGCCCTAAAGATTGTTTCGAGTCTACCCTAGGGTTGACTTATATGTATTAAAAAGGAAGGCTTAGACATGGCAAATGGTTTATTTTGCCAGGTTGAAATGGCAGTTTAAAACTGCACATACATGTTACAATGACAGACCTGAAACACGTTCAAAAAGGTTACTTAAGTGGGTTTCACAGTAAGTGCTGCAGGCTCACTCATAGCATTTAATATGCAGGCCTTAGATGCAGGTAGTACCACTTTACTAGGGACTTACAAGTAAATTAAATGTGCAAATTGGGTGTAAGCCAATTTTTATCATGTTAAAAGGAGAGAGCACAAGCACTTTAGAACTGGTTTGCAGTGGTAAAGTGCACAGAGTTTTAAAAGCCAAATAAAACAGGTTCAGAAAACAGGATGGTGAAGGCAAAATTTTGGGGATGGCTCCCCAGAGAGGGCCAAGTCCAACTACAACTAACATAATAAAACCATTCAAGAAGCCCAAAGGGCATATTTTCTCTGCAATTCTACCTCACACAAAGGAATTACAACATAAACAATCAGTTTTTGTAAGCCTTACACCTTTATTGATGTGCTTTATGCTCCTTGCAACACAGACAACAGGACGCCTGTCGGCCATGTATGGTAACTTCAATATAAGGCTGCAGTCATCAATAAAGGAAGCTGTGTTGGCCCCAGGTACAAGAACACGACCTTAGATTGGCAGTGAAATAAGATCATCCATTCAGAATACAGTGGTATAGCTTATTTTCCAAAGCAAATGGTGTTATATGAAAGAAATGGCATATTAATTCTCATCCAGATTTAATGTATATTGTAGCCAGGTTTCCAATACCTTGAACGGTGCTCTGTGCTCTTGGAAAAAGTTAATACCAAACACTCTTTTGTTACTAAAGAGGCACAACACTCCACTCTTAGAGGTATGATAAGCACTGTAGGAAGCTGGCTCTGTAAATGGTATGCCACTAGGTGGTTATATCATGCACAGAATTCAGGGGTTCCCTGAAAGTGTACAGGGCTCAATGTAAAACCCAAAGTGCTTTATTAGTGGTAGTGTGGGCGAGCAGCCTCAGGCCTAACACAGAGGGGTGTTAGACATTTATTGCACAACATTGACGAATAATGGACACACTACTCGACAAGGAGATCCACACCAATTTTAGAAAAATAAACTTGGTTTGTATTTTATTTTAAGACCAAGATCTTCGCAATAAGGTAAGTACATTTTTAAAGATAAATACTTTTCACTTTCAAAAGTCGACACTTAGAACAATTTCTGACCAGTTCAATGTTATCCTACGAAGGAAAACAATAATGAGGTTTAACAGGTAATTCCAGTCTTCAGGACCAAAGGTCAGCAAGGGGCAAGGGTCAGGTGAGAACCAAAACTGCACCACCAGCGGCACAGGGACAGCCGGGTGCAGGGGTCAAAATTGGAGTTTGGCCCAACGTGTTTCAATGGAGACTGGGGATGCTTGGAGTCACACTGCCTGCACACTGTCCGGCGAGCTAGAGCAGATTATATTGCTGCTAAAATCTCGAACAGTAATAATCCGTCTAAAATGATTTTTTCCCTTCTTAAGACTATGAAATGCCCCATTTCAAAAGACTCACCTATTACTTCAAATTTGCAGTGTGATGAATTGGCTGAGTACTTTGTGAACAAGGTAAAGAATATCTATAATAGCTTTTCTACGGTCACCACCAGTACCAATATAGGTGATAGGTCTGAGGATAGTGGCTGTATTACACAAAATATACTGTGCTCCTTTCCTCCTCTTTCACTGAATGAGACCGAATCTCTTTTTTTGAAAATAAAATCAGGCTCTCCAGCTGATCCTTTAAGACCAGCACAAATTCGCCTATTTCAAAATCCTGTTCTTCCAGTGGCGAGTGAACTGATCAATCTATCTTTGTCATCCGCCTCTGTTCCCTCTTCTTGGAAGCATGCTAAGGTCATACCTCTTTTAAAGAAACCTTCTTTGGAACCCTCGGAGCCAGGTAATTACCGGCCTATCTCTCAGCTGCCCTTCTTGGCCAAAATCACGGAATGCCATGTTAACTGCATTCTTACCGAGTTTTTAGAGCAAAATGATATCTTGGACTCTTCACAAAATGGCTTTCGATCCCGCCATAGTACTGAGTCTGCTCTGCTGGCAGTGATTGAAGAGATTCGCAGTAGCCTGGATGCTGGTAACTCTACGGCCTTGGTTCTTTTAGATCTAAGTGCCGCTTTTGATACCGTTTCCCATGAGTTACTGTTACGGCGGCTGCAGGCGATTGGGGTCGGAGGTCTGGCTTTAGCCTGGTTTCGCTCTTTCCTGGAAGGCAGATCTTTCCAGGTTATGGTACCTCCCTACCATTCCCGGGAGCATGCTATTGGATTTGGGGTACCTCAGGGCTCGATATTGAGCCCTATGCTTTTTAATATCTACGTTCAACCCTTGGCTGTGGTAGCTAAAAGCAGAGGGTTGTCGTTGGTGTCTTATGCCGACGACACCCAATTGGTCATCACATTCTCTAAGGAGCGTCTTAATAATCTAGTTAAATTTAAAGATGATATGCAGGTGATATCGGACTGGATGACAATAAATTGCCTTCAGCTTAATGCAGGCAAGTCTGAGATACTGTTGCTCGGGAAAGATAGTGACATGTGGTCAGAACAATGGTGGCCTGACAAATTAAAACCTGCACCACTGCCTAAAGAGGCGGTCAAAAACCTAGGCTTTTGGATTGATAATGGCCTGTCTTTCGACACTCAATCTAAACTTGTTGCAGGGTCCTGTTTCGGACTCCTGAGGGGGCTAAAACCCCTGTTGGGGTTTTTTGACCCTAAAATTCGTCAAACCATTCTTCAGGCCACAATCTTGTCTAGGTTAGACTATGGCAATTCTCTATATTTGGGTGCCAATAAATCATGTGTTCAGCGCCTTCAGAGAATCCAGAACGCTGCAGCCCGTGCAGTGTTGGCCCTCCCAAAATCATGCTCAGTGTCCAAACTTCTACCTAAACTACATTGGTTACCTGTAGAAAAACGAATCCAGTTTAAAACACTGTGTGTTGCCCATAAAATTATGACTCAACAAGCACCTCCGGTCCTGACAGCTCTACTTGTGCCGTATGTTCCGAGTCGCTCTCTACGCTCAGCTAACCAGGGACTCATTTGTACCCCCCGAATCTTAAGAGCGCGAGCGGGTGGTCGATCTTTCAAAGTTTTGGCAGCTAAGCTCTGGAACTCCCTCCCAGTTTCCATCAGAGGGCTCCAGAATCATCTGGCTTTTCGCAAAGCCGTAAAGACCTGGCTTTTCCCGGCTTAATTATTTTTTTTTTTCTTTCAATGTGGGCTGGGCGTTATTTATTTATTCTTTTTAAGCCACTTGTACTCTGGGTAGCGCTGGGACGCCCCGTTGCTGGGGCAGCTATGCGCTGTATAAATCTAAACTAAACTAAACTAAACTGCAGGTAAGAAGATCGGTTGCAGGGGCAAACCTTTGGGGGTTAGGACCAGCACAGGGGCAGCCACAAAGTAACACCAAACATACACCACCAGCTGCACAGTGGCGGCCGGGTGCAGAGTGCAATTTCAAAGTTGGGCACCCAATGCTTTTCAATGAGAATTCTTCTTTTTGGAAACAGGCTGCAGGCATCGAACCGGAGGGTGCAGGCAAAAAACCAGCAACAGCACAGGTAAGTTGGGATGTTGGGAGTCACAGGGACATCGCTGGTCAAGCTCCCCAAAACCCAGGGGCTGCGGGTGCAGGGTGTACCTTTAGATTTCTTCTTACCGGGCTGGTAGCTGTTGGAGGGAATCCTTCGGTTTCACACTGCAGGCACCGTCGTGGAGGTCAGGAGAGGTCAGCTAACACTGGATTCATGGTCAAGATCTCTGGGGAGACTTCACTGGACAGGTGAGCCACTCAGACTTGGGCCGTGGGCATGGGGTGCAGACTGGGCAGGACTCACGGTTCCAGATGGCACAGGAGTCCTTGGAGTTGATTTCCTTTGGAAAGGTCAGCTGTACACGGGAGATTAGAGTCTTTTTCGAAGGCAGCAGTCCTGCCAGGGTTTTTAGAGGTCACTGGCTGCAAGACAGGTCATTTTTTGGTTGCAGGTTCTTCGAAGCTGGAGATAGGCCTGTAGGGTCGTTTTAGGGGAGTAGAAGGTAGAGTCAATGGGCACCTTACCTGGAGTCACTACAACCTCAATTATCCCACCCTTCTGTGGGAGTGGACATACACCTAACCTGATTGGAGGGTTCTACACATCTTCAAGATGATGGGAACTGAAAGATGTGCTTCACCTCGCCTCCCCAACCTTAGACAGGTCTTTGAAGCATCCCCTTTGAGCACTGGCCCATCCTGGGGGAGGAGGTATGACACCTCTGCCCAGGATGTGCATTGTTTCTGGTCCCAGAGAGCAGAGGCTCTCCACCCAAGGGTCCAGAAACATGTCTGTGTGTGGCAGGCTGCCAAAGGCCAGTCAGTGACCACACCAGGGTCGATAGATTTTCAGGGGGCACCTCTGAAGTGCCCTCTGAGTACATGGTTTAATAATTCTCACACTGGCATCAGTGTGGAATTATTACAAGGAGTTGTTTAGTACCAAACACTCCTGGTTTCAGTGAAGCCATCATGGTGCTGGGGAACTTGAGTTGTCAAGTTCACAGCTCATGTACTCTCTATGGCTTCCCTGGCACTTACATTATTAAGGAATATACCCTAATACTGTAGGAGCATATCTGCTCAAGCAGATATGCCCACACCTGTGATACAGTGCACCCTGCCTTAGGTCTGGTAAAACCTGCTAGAGGGGTGGCTTACCTATATATTGGGCAGTGCTAGTTGGCATGGCACGCAGGCAGTGTGCCATGTCGACTTTGTTGTTTTGTCTGCATCAGGCCGTGCATGCTGTAGTGGCAGTCTGCATGGCCTAGGTGAGGGGTCTCTAGGGGACCTTTTTCAGTCCCAATGCCCTAGGTACCCATTTACCTTTTACTAGGGACTTACACTGGGCCTTATGGGGGCCAAGTCTGGATCAGTTTTAGGGTAAGAACACTGGCACTGGGAACCTGGACAGGAGGGACCCAGTACTCTACAGTCAAAGTTGCATCAAAAGCCAGGAAAAAAGTGAGGGGGTACTACAACAGAACCCCATTTTCTCACAATCACTTTTGTAATGAAGGAAAGGAGGGAAAGCACTATTGGTGTCCAGGCAAATACCACCTTCATTAAGGGCTCAAATGCTATCAGCACAGCTGGTCTAAAATCTCATCGATAATTCCAACGATGACCAAGTGTAAGTCATCCAGCTTAGAAAATCCCCCAGTAGCCTTTTATGAAGGTTGATCTGAAACATAAGAGGCCATGATTCCACTTTCCTGAGAACTGATTAAGTCATGTGTCATTGAAATTATTGAATATTGGAGGTAGACATTCTCCTGTCCGGAATCTGTGCGACTTAAAATGGTTCACCAGAGCTTAGAAGAAACAGTCCCTGACCCATTGCAGGGCCAGCGGGACATTCTGCTTTATGTGTAAGAGAAAAGACTGCCTTGATTTTTTGGTGCCCAAGTGCTTAAATGCCATGACCAGTATTGGTAGCTGTACATGCCTATACTTCTGAAAGGAGACAACAAAATGAGCTAGCAAGACCCTTAAAGACATCTTTGGGGAGATCAGCAGAGAAGCCACTCAAAGCCCTGAAGCCACAGGGCTGAATTTTATCACAAAGGCGTTTTGTACAAACCCAGTGCTGTACGTAGGGATTTGTCATTTGGCTACAAATTCCGAAGATTTTCTAAGCACCAAGAACTGTAGCTTTTAAAGTTTTCAGGAATCTGTGCATGAGGCAAGAGCTGTGCAAACTAGTTTGAGGGTATTCCACCTTAATATCAACTCCAGAATATCGTGCTGCCAAAATACAAATATACATCTTCTCAATATAGTGGTACTTAATATTTTGGCCCCAAACGTTTGGTAGCACAATATCTCTATGGTTGATATTTCAACATACAACACATTTGAGAGTCCTAGCGCCACTAGAAACAAAATAACTGGCAGAGACACAAAAATGATCTAGTGAAGGGGCATGCACTTAATCTCCCTAATTGACTTGTTCTGCATATTTTTCCAGAGTATCAAAAACTCTTCAGCATGAGCTCAGAATAAGCAGATCTGTTGCCATTTAGCCTTCACCAGACACACTAAACACAACAGCCTGCTGAATAGATTTAAACCCCTGAATCTCTTCAACAAAATAACTTCTTTTGGGGAAACCATTGTGTGAATCTTTCACCTTACCGTTAACAGAAACAGTGTCCAAACAGATTTCAGTTACATTACATAAATGCAGAAATCATTTAGAGTGTCTGTGGAACAATTAATGTAAAGGATAAATCGCATACATTAAGGAAGGATAACATGACCAACTGCAGAAGCAAGCAAAAGGTTATAATATGTTTAAAAAGAAAAATAATATTTTGAGATATTAGGCATGGCTCAGTGAAAAAGTGAACATACGTATCTGGTGAAAAATTGTGGGCCAGAGAAAGTACAGAGGTGAACAATGTACAATTTAGTATCTACAGTATACAAAGATAATTTAAGAGTTTATATGGTTGCAGATCTACAATGAAAAATCAGAAACTGTCTTTTCACTGACATGAATATATAAAAGAAGTTTTGACCCTAATTAAATGGTAGAGTCATTAGGACAGAAGTAAATTGTTGGAGTGCAGTCGTTGATAAACATCAATTCCAATAAAGTGCATGAAACAGGCAGGTAGCGCTAATTCATAAGAAAACGTTGCATGTCCCACAAGATGAATCTGCGAGTATCCTGTGGAGCCAAAACAGATGTGCACAGAAAAAGGCTAAGGCAGGGTGCCCTGTGTTGGGTTCAGATTGCAAATGCAATTACAAGAGGGCAGAACCAAGCTAATCCAGCTAGTATAGTCAGTACAAAACAACAGCAAAGGAATAACAGTAGAAGGTGGGAGATGAGTCCCAGTTTATCAAACAGAAGAGACCTACTCACTTAATGCGAAAATGGGTTCTCAACTGTCATGGAAGGCCCACCAGAAGGCAGAACCAGGTTAAATATTGCCTCTAGATGCCCATGGAACCAATCAAAATGAGGTGGGAGAGACGGTTATCTGCACCGGGGAAGGCTGAGTCACACAGGCAGAAGAGCCAGCCTTTTTGTATTTAAATTTACAATCACAAGAGCACAACCCAAATATCCATGTGAACATGGGTATAAAGTTTATAGCTTAAGACAAGTGTCCATATGGAACTCATTCTCTAAAAGACAATATGGTAACACAGGAAATCCTGGATAGACTTAATTTCACAAAAAACATTAGTATTTATACAGAAAAAAACCTTCTGTTCTGATTCAATCTTAAAATAAAAACCAACCAGTATTCAGAATAAATTTGATTCAGCTGAATTGGAATTTATTTTTTCATCAATAACAAAGTTAAATGCTGAATCACAAAAAATATAAAATATAACGGTCAAATGAATAGGGAAGAGATGTTCTACAAGAACCCCAAGTGACAAGAACCAAAACCATAAAGGAAGAAGTGACAGTATAAGTGAGCATAAATGGTATATGGGTTAATTTCATGTAAGACAGCAAATTTCATTACAAGTTTTTCAAACTTTTCCAAACAGCGGATAGAGTCCCAGTGTTTATTGATACAAAAATAATAAGGTCTGTCTTTGCTGGTGTCGACGGTGTTTCGACCCTTTGCGGATGTCTGGGTCTCATCAGGACAAGGTCAACCTGGGGAGTGGTGGTGTAAAGGAGGAATAAAGAATCCAAAGGAGGCGGCTCACCTATCAGTTCCGGCTCCAACACCAGGGGAGGGCCTCAGACTGGTGTAAGTTAACAGCACTTGTAAGTAGGGACATAATTCTGAATAGTATTATTTAGTATAAAGCCACTTCTCGAATTGCAACGTGGGTATGGTGGCCAGTGACATGCGTTAGACCCCGTAACTCAAGATTAGAGCGTATCAAGGGTGAATGGTACGCTGGACAGTATTTCTGTGCAAATATTTTGCTTGAATATTAATTTACCTGTCTGAAGACTGTCTCAAAGCTGTCATTTTATACATTACATGAAGCATCATAAAATGATTTATGCATTCTTTCGGAGACAGAAATTTGCACCTAGTCACGGGGCCATACATCTGGTCATTTGATAAGAAGAACAGCTGGGCCTCGACGTGGACACAATGCGGGGCCAGTGGGTACGTGCCCATGTGTCCGGCATGGGGAGTGCATGATCACTGGTGTGTAATGTGCATGCTTTGTTTTGATTGGCTGTGTGTTCCTAACTTAGTGTGGCATCTGACATTATGGGGTTTTTGGGAACGCTCTCCCCTCCGGCCAAACTTGTTTTATTGGGGCCAATCTCCTGAGACTATTGTGGTGTCGCTGACTATCTGTGTAATTGATCTGGTTTTTCCTGTTCAGGGGTTTGTCTAATGGTTACGTGTCCCCCATCTGTGATCTGTCAATCAGTTGCTTCAGACCTAGGTCACAGAGCCTGCCAGACCATGTATTTCTGACTCAGGGTTGAGGGAGAGGTCATATCGGGTGAATTCAACAAAGAGATGCGAGTTCGTTATTATACGTACATATATGATGGGGTACATTGACATCATATTTATCAATATTAACAAAATTATTGCTTGCACTGCATACAGTGGGATGAGGGTGGTGTTGTGAATTGTACAGGGATGTGCTTAAATGTTGCAATGCTTCACAGTCTCTGATAAAGGGGTTTCAGTAAGCACTGAACTTGCTTTTTGCAGTGAGGCAAGTATATGCAATGTCTTTAAGAAGCCACATTCCTTTAGAGCACAATTTAAAATTGTTTCATTTAACAGGGTTACATCCACAAATTGAATGCTGTCACAATAAACCTCCACCTGCTATATTCCTTAAAATTCGGAAAGGAAAAGTGTCCTTAAATACTATTTCCCTCCTTTACTTATTTTGAATGCACCTCTTCTTCCTTTCTATAACCTCTTCTGTATATAAATTACTGTAAATATCATGTCTCTCTGTCTTAAAGCTTTTTTTGAACTCATGTGTTTCTCACATATACCCCTCTAATGATCACACCTAAGCCACTAATTTACTACAAAGAAACTGTAATGCTTGGAATGTTTCCATTAGCATGCAAGCCTAACCCTTATAACCATTGGACTAGCAATTAACTTTGTGCTCCTGGGTAGCGTGCTACTCACCGCCCCAGTGGCTGCGGCCAAAAATCTGGGTGTGAGTTTGGTAACACATTCTCTTTCAACACCCAGATTACTTGAACAGTGAGCTCTTGCTTCTGGATAATTGGTATTCTAAAGAAAATGTAAATTTTTCTTCCAAAAGAGCTTAGGGTGTCAGTGGTCATTGCTCTTATCACTTCCCGCTCAGACAACTGTAACGCCCTTTCTTTAAATGCCAACCAATATTCCTTAAATAAGCTCCAAATCATCCAGAATGCTGCTGCACGCCTCGTTCTGGGAAT
The DNA here is from genome assembly GCA_963921515.1 of Calotriton arnoldi. NCBI lineage: Eukaryota > Metazoa > Chordata > Amphibia > Caudata > Salamandridae > Calotriton > Calotriton arnoldi. Next base: position 2,234,820 of record CAWUFW010001738.1, on the reverse strand, counting down.
ACCCAAATGCACGTCGGTTAGGGAAGGACTGAGATCTCTTCTTTGGCTGCCAGTAAACAAGGGAGTGCTTTAAGCTCTCTGCTTGACACACAAAGCCCTCCACTCTTGGGGGTCGAGTTATCTCAGGACAACCATGAATTGGTATGTCCCTAAGAGACTGCTGTGTTCGGCTGAACAAAACATGGTGTTGGTACCGCTGTGTAAGAAAGTTGGGTAGGGGGAACGGGCCTTCGCTGTGGCAGTTGCCAGGCTTTGGAACTGCCTTCTGGTGCATTTTAGGATCCTTAGTTCACACCTTTTGTTCCGCAAGCAAGTTAAAACATGGCTTGAGCTGATTAATCCTTCTTTGGGGGGGGATTCTGTTATTCTGAGCTGCCATCTTCATCACAGTCGCTCTACTGTGTAGAGCTTTGATGCCTTGTTTGGTCTAATGCTCTCTATAAATGCTACAAAATACAAATACAGATACCGTTAAGGACTTCAACGCCTCGTCAGGAATGGTAAGTGCTATAGAAATGCAATTCAATTTTATTGGTTCTCCAGGGTGTTCCTGCGGCTTTCATGAGTTTTTCCATCTTACTGCAGCTGTCTCTGGTGTATTGCTTTCAAATCAGATTGTGCCCGTTCAAGAGAACTCGCTGCCTACCTCTCCAGCAGCAGACTGAAGATGTGGTCACAGAGACACTGACAGTGTGACTGGAGCCATCCTGTTAGTGTCTTTACAGGCACACTGTGAACCCAGTTTCTGAAGGATGGAGATTGTTTGACATTGTGTCCATCCTCGTGTTTGTTTCAGGGCCCCCTCAGAAGGGTCACCTGCAAAGAAATACGGAGTGACAGGTGAACCGACAGTTCATGCTTTTCTCCTGCGTTCACTCTGGAATAACCGACCACAGTTAAGGAGTGTGCTGAACACAGCAATTTTTAGGTTTTGCCTGCACAGAGCATGCTCTGTGCTCGCAAAATCTCTTGTATTTAAAAGAAAAATCTTAAAAGGGCTTAGAGACTACATATTTCTTACCATTGACTGGCTCTCACATCACTTTCATTTGCTTGCTCCTTATTGTTCAGAGCCTCCTCCTCGCCTCCGTCTTCCTCCTGGGCTTCGAGTCTGCAGCCTGCCATGGAGTCTGGACCAAGTACTGTGTCCAATGACCAGTATCCTTCCACTGTAGGCTCCTGTAGGTACTCTTTTTTAAAAAACTTTTCAGGCCTTTCCTTCACACCTCCCATCCCCCAATCTCTGTTATTTTAAAAAGCCACCTTCTCCCCGTTCTTCTTTTAAAAGCCGCTTCCCGCTGTCCTCTCACTCTCCTTAACCTACCCTCCCGCTTTCCCTTGTTTTTAAACCCTCCCGCCCCTCCCACTTTCCTGTTGTTTCTAACCCACCCTCTCTCCCACTCTCTATTGTATTTCCCATCCTCCTCCCTCGTGTCCCAACACCCCCCCACCACCACCACCCCTGCACTGCTTTTTCAGGTCGAGCCTAGGCAGCGCATGCGCTGTCTGGAAGACCTGTGGTAATTACTGTACATGGTGTAACCCCCGCCTGCTGCTTGCCATTGGTTCAGTCCCGTGTTTCTCTGTTTTCCTGGCTCCTGGTTGGCTGGTGCTCCCGATACGTCATTTCCGTTTTATGACGAGGAGCACCGGCCAACTACAGTTAACTTGGGCAGTAGGTGCTTATGTGTTCCTTAAGGGACTACTTATTTTATATCCTCTCAGTTAACCCGCAAGGCACCCGCTTAATTAGCTTTAGTCCCGTTAACTCTGATGTTTTAAACAAATCTTCCTTCAGTTCTGCGTTTGGCATTCTCACGTATTGCGCAGGAAAATGATCTTAAAGGACGATGTTGTTCCATCAAAAATTGTTTGGCGTCACGTATGATGATGATTTTGTCCTGTTGTGGAACATGATGAGCTCTCGACCCTTTGAACCCTATCTACCTGCCCGCCTGTCCAGTCTGGCTGGGGGTCCTTTGTTTTGAAGCCTGTTAACAGCAGTGCGCGCTGCCTCTCTTTTCCCATCGGCAACAGGTGCTCAGTTTGGAGCAGTTCTCCGAGCCCTCTGCCCCATCGCACTACAGCTTTTTCACCCTCCAATCAGTCCCAGCAGAAACAGGTGTTGTGCCCTTTCTGTTTAACATCAAATTGTGTCTATAGCTGATGTGTAACAGGAATTCCTGCACAACTAAAAGAGTAGCAAATAACGTGTTTATGGTGCTCTATAGCAGCATGGTGTGCAAGCGAGATTTTGCATGTTTGTTCTTGCACCAGAGTATTTTTTTTATAATTTTTATTTATTTATTTATTTGAGTTTTATATAGCGCTGGCTAGACCTGGAGGTATCATAAGGTTCCACAAAATTACATCAGTTACAAGTTACATCAGTTACAAAAAAATATTTCAAGAGCGTCGGAAGATGAAATAAATGGAGCTAAGGGGGTGGGGTAAAGGTGTAGGAGGGAGAAAGGATGGAGATAGGATGGATGGAGAAACGAAGTAGAGTCTGCCCAAAGTCCGGCTGGGTAGGTGACGGCCGAGGGGGAAGTCCACAGCCCATCTCCTCTATAGCTATCAGGTAGCTCCACCGGGCATCAGTCAAGCGGCTAGGTCTCAATGAGAAAACAATTAGAGAGCAAAGAGGAGGGATAAATGGAGCGTAAAGGAGAAAGTGGGTGGAGTAAAGGGGTAGGAGGGAGAGTACGACGGAGAGACGAAGTAAGGTCTGCCCAATGTCCGGCTGGGTAGGTGACGGTCGAAGGGGTAGTCCACAGCCCATCTCCTCTATAGCTATCAAGTAGCTCCACCGGGCATCGGCCAAAAACCTAGGTCTCCACGGATAGAGGTAGGTTCACAGATTCGGTATCTTGAAGGGTAGGCCGGATGGGGGATGTGTTCGAGGTCTGGTCGAAGTCCGTTTTTTTCTCAGAGGAGTAGCACGACGTAGTAGGGAACACTGTGGCAGCCATCTTGGGGTTAGGCAAGGGATTCTGATCTTGGAGTTAGAAACAGCCGGTTCCCATTTTAGTCTTTTGCTTGAGGGGGTGGGGGGTGGTGTTTGTTGTGCAATGGAGCAGCTTGAGGCCGGAGTCAGTGTCAGCTTGCCTCCGCTTGCCTCCAGGTAGGCAGTAAAGGCTGGCCGTTTCATATGAGCCCTTAAAGGAAATAACCATCTCCACTCTGCGCTGATGGGGCAAACTAAGCCAGCTCCTGTGTGGGAAACAAGAGGAAGAGCCCACTCCAAGATGGCCGCCAAATGCTGTGAATGGATCAGTCCTCTTTCTCATTCCATGCCAGGCCTACCAAGTGCTCATGGAAGGGGGCGCTCTTCTTCAACTCCCGAGGGAGGGGGCCAAAATGGATACCTAACCTCACCAAGAGACTACTAAATGCGAACTAATAAAGGCGAACAAAGAGTACTGTCTTTATGAGTGAGAATGGCAGTAAGTGTATGTGTGTTGCTGATTATATGATACATTTGTGTGCACAGCACACCATCGTTTAACTGAGTGCCGGGACTGTCCTGGGATAGTGATTTGCCCAGGATAGTCTACAACGTGCTGGGACTGTCACGGGCAAAAATGGGACAGTTGGCACCTAATCGCCATTTTGGAATTGATGATTCAAACAAATCTTCCTTAAGTTCCAATTTCGGCATCCATGCGCACATAATGGGTCTGAGAGGACAATGTTCTTCCGTCTCAAATTGTTTGGCGTGCACCTTATCGCCATGTTGGAAATTCTATATTATGCAATGTGCACCCGTTGTCAAATGTGTAACGCACTTTGTCGTGCTCCAGTTTTAATGGAAAGTGCTGTTTTATTTGTTTAAAAAGCAGCACTTTTTATTTAAATTTTTTTCAGCAAAGAGTAACAAACAGTAGTCAACTAGCACCATATTAAAATATTGACTATTTTCAACTTTGTGTGGTTATTGAATAAACATGTTTTTACCATGACTGTTCAATTCGTCCTATTTCTGTGGGACGCGGTGTGCTCTCAACCCGTTTAGCCCTATCTGCTTGCCCGCCTGTACAGTCTGGCTGAGGGTCCTTTGTTTTAAATACTTATTACAGCTGACAGTAGCGCGCGCTGCCTCACTCTCAGTGTGGCGCCCTTGTTAATAATTGTGAGTATGGAAAGCGTGACTGCGTCCAAAGTTACCGCACACTGCGACCTCCACTCCCCTAGATTGTCAGTCACTGGGCAGGTTTCGCCCAAGTTTACCCTCACTTCGACCTCTGCAGAGTGGAGCACGGATGCCCGCCCATACCCTGGTGGCCTGCACAACGGACGCCAAAGTGTTCACTATTCCGGAAGTTCAGATAGGGCACGGGTCTGATACAGCCACTCACTGGCTCCAGCTCACTCGGTGAGTCCGTCTCTTTGTGAGAGCTATTCAGGGGTCTAGCTGTGCTCTGGTAGGCGCACTTCATTCTTTTATGGACTTCAACCTGTTACATGTCAGGGGTGTGCAACAACCTCACAATTCACACTCTAAACGGAGGGCTTTGATAAAAGGTGATATTATTTTCCAGTGGTACTCATTTTATCCACATCGCAAACATGAGATGCTGAGTTGGTTGCGTCTGTGTTCATATCAGCAGCTTTTAGACATACTCTGATTCATGCATTACCCCACTGAGCTGTGGCGCAGGAGTGGGGGAAAGATGACTAAAGTGAGCCAGGTTTCTTAGAAAGTGCCTTGTAGCTCCTCCTCTCATCTCTGCAGAGTAACAGGCCTACCTTGCTTTCTATTAACATTTTCTTTGAGGAATCAGTAGGGCACTTATCAGGTGCCCTGGTTCTGCACGCTGCCAGCAGAGTCCTCATTCATGCCAGGCAGGCGCCCTACCGAGCCCAGCTCTCAGAACAGCACCGGCATATTTTTCCCACCCATCTAAAAGGTGCACCCTCCCCCGGGATTACAAAGCTAGAACGCTACAAACAGGAAGCAGTCCTGTCAAAAATGTTCAAATCAGACCTCGTTGCACTTATCTATTCTCCCTCTCTGGATCTCTCTCTCTCCCCCCTCATGTCCGTGCTGTCAAGGTATCAAAATTCAGAACCACATTTGCCTAAATGATTTCTGCCTGTATTAACACTTGAAATTCCTTAACCATTAACATAAAAGCAAAACCTACCCTTTTATATTTTAGAACACAGTTAAACACCCAATAATTATATAACATTTCCAGTATCAAATGTCGTTTATTTATATTCTCTGGAATGCGCTCTAATAACCTCTAATGTAAAAAGTTTATTAAAACGACAAAGGACCCAGCAATTATGGGGCGTTGTAATTAGGATAAAGGAGCTAAAATAGCGGAGGTGATCCAGGAATGTAGTAATTCCTGTTTGTTTCTGTCACTGATAAAAGTGCATGTCTTCATTGTGACTTCAAGGATGAATTTACAATTACTTTATGTCTCTGTGGGATTTTATAAATGTTCTCATCGCTTGACACCATGGAAAATGCCTAAAGCTATTTTTTTTATAGATGTGAGATATGTTTTTCACAATATTACTGTGAGCGTGCTGTATGTTTATTTCAAGTACAGGGCACTTTATGCCCCCTTGGGTGTTACCAATATATTACTGACTTCTAAGCAGATTGGGATCCATTTTTAATTGAAAAGGTGGTGCAGCTATCTGCTTCATTTAGCACGATGTGACTAACCATGAAAAACATCCTTATCCTCGTACCACTACACTCTGCACACTACTCTACTCAACGCACCACTCTACTGTATACCACTCTAATCTACTTTGCACTACTCTACTCAGCCAATACACTTTACCATGCACTCTGCACCACTGTACTCTGCGCCACTGCACCACTGTACTCTGCGCCGATGCATTCTGTGACACTGCACTCTCGCCACTGCATTCAACTCTACACCAGTCCACTGCATTTTACGCCACTCTACTTTTCATCACTCCACTCTACGCCACTCTAATCTATTCTGCATCACTGCACACCACCCCACTACACTCTACACCACTCAATACCTCTGCTCTCTACCCTGCACCTCTCCTCTCTACCCCGCACCACTCCACAACGCACAATACCATTCCACGTAATTAAGTCCATCACACTCATTCTCACTCTACATGTTTCCATTACACTTAATAGCATTTAATTACTATCCACATAATTCCACAGCACACCATGACACAAATTTTCAGCTACACAACTCCACACAACACACAATTCCACAACACAATATTCCACAACAAACAATTCCAAAGAAACTCATCTCTACCTCGCACTTCTGCCAACCCTGTCATCTCTCCCACACACACCCACTGCCCCTCTCATCTCTCCCTCACTACCATTACCCCCTCTCATCTCACAATTTCACTGCAACCCTCTTATCCCTCCCTATACTGCCTCTCAGTCCTCACACATACTACCTTCCACTACGTCCTCGTGCAGTGCAATAGTCCAGCTCTCGCCTCCACCCTCCCCACCCCCGATACCCCTCCCAATCAATTCTCTCTCTCTCTCTCGCTGTCTCACAAACTCTTCCCACCTCTCTTATATGGTTCACTTCAGGTCTTCGAGCACAGTTTCTCTCCTGTGCCTTTTCAAAATGTCCATCCCTCAAACTCACGCTCTCCTTCTCTTCTTAGGGGGTCTTCTGCATACACAGAAGCTACCACTTTATGCATCTATGGCCTGCTCTCCTCTTCTTTCTTTCTTTCTTTCTCACATACTCTTTCTCCTTCTCTATCTGGAGTTCATTCGCCACTTCATCCACAGACAACCTATCCTTCTCTATCTTCCTTTCTATCTATTCTGTTCAGCTCTCACCCCTATCTATTCACCATGCCACATAGTTCCACTACCCAAATACACTACACACCACACAATTCCACAACTAACAATTCCAATTGAACCCACATAATTCCCCTCCACATCTACTCCACAAAAAAAACATATCGGTAAAAGACATTGTCATTTACAATGCCAATATCACAAACTCTCGCAAGACCTATTGCATTGCAAATGCTTGTTTTAATATGTTGCACTGCAGCACCGGCTGCTGTGCAACATGGCTTAAAGTTTGTTTTTAAAACGGGTTCAGAACTGGCCTTGTCTTCAAGCCATGTTGCACAGCTTCTCGCCCTGCTGTGCAACATGTAAAAACATTGACAAAGCCAATAGATTTTGCATAGGAGAAACTTATTAGTTTTGCCATTGCTTGTTATACCAGACACAAAGCCCAGGTTTGTATCGGGCACGCCCAAAAAAGGGCGCGCACCACAGCAGAACTCGAACCTTTCTTCCCAATTTATAATCTGGCCTTATGCTGCTGCAGGATTCAGGACAGAGACAGGACTGAACATATGAATGTAAACGCTATGCAAAACTCTAAAACATAAAAATGTTTATAGTAAAAACGAAAGCAGTATACACTAATAACACCCGACAAACGGCGGCTGAAGTGTGAGAAACATAGGGGTTATTATCAAGGCGATTTTGCCGCGTTAGTGGCACTTTTCTGCCGCTAAAGCGGCGATGTTTTTATCGCCGTATTCACAAGCTGTCGCTAACAGCCGTTAGCGCCAGCTTACTGGCGATAGCGGCCGCTAATAACATCGCCAATGATGTTAGCGACAACTAACGCTAATCATATGCAATGTAGGCGTTCCTGTGTTAAAACGCACGCTAACCCCACTGCGCGATATTCTCAACGATCAGCCGGACCGGCGATGCAATAAAAAAACACACACTAAGGCCCGTTAGCTGCTGGAACTTAAGACCAGAAAAAAGCAGGTCTAAAAAATGGTGATAAATAGCAGTACATAAGGGAGACTAGCCCAGAGCCACATCTGAAGACCCACTGATGCCAGGGAAGTATTAATCATACAGCTTGGAGCATCAAGAAGGCCACAGCAACCACCACCACTGCCACCTCCCCCAGGACCACCACCGAGGCTGCCCCGAATAAGACAGCGGGTCCATCGCCCACGCCTCAGCCTCACAGACCTAACGCCAGAGGATGTCATTGCCCACTACAGGCTCAAAAGGACATCCATCCTCCGCATCCTGAACCAGATAGCCCACAGGCTGACGGCACCAACACAGCGGATTACCAACATCCCTCCGCAAACAAAGCTGCTCGCTGTGCTGCACATGTTGGCTTCTGGTACCTTCCAACCAACAACTGCCCGAGTCGGAGGAGTCTCAGAGCCAGCCCTATCAAAGTTCCTCACAACTGTCTTGGATGCCATCATCAACCTGATACCCCAGCACCTTCACTTCCCCAACACTACGCAGGAGACCAAGCAAGGGTTCTACGCCATAGCTGGCTTCCCGCATGTGTTGGAGGCAATTGACTGCACACATGTCCTACTTGTGCCTCCTGCTGACACTGCACACATATACCGCAACAGAAAGCGCACACATTCCATCAATGTGCAGGCAATAGTGGACCACCGGGGCCTGTTCACTAATGTCGTAGCCAAGTTCCCAGGGAGTGTGCATGATTCCTATATCTTCCGCCAGTCCATCATCAACCAGCGCTTTCAGGATGGCACATATGGAAATGCACTGCTCGTTGGTAAGTACCAACTGAACACACCACACACCTCAACTCCACAATCATGGAACTCACAACTGTGAGAATGCACATGTTCCAAACTCACATACAACATGCCAATCAACATGCCCACCTACCAGACACCACAACACAAGTAACTGTTGTAATTGTGGCCAGCCATGTAGACAACCCATCCCCAAAGGAATAGCCCCTCTGCCACACGTTTGCAAATGTGGGGAGAGGTGGGAACCAAGTATGTGCGATGGAGGTACTCGACCTACAAAAGAAAGAATGTACACAAGGCCGAGTGTGGCGGTGGTGTGCTGGACAGTCTTGAGTGTGCAGAGCACAGACATGTCCATGTGGGCATATAGTGCGTTTCCGTTGTCCAGCCTGATGGCAATGACTGCGTTGGTGACTGTCCTACCTGACGGGGGGTGGGAACCATGTGAAGGTAGCATGGAGGTTGCAGAGGCTGTCGAAGTAGCTGCAGGCCACTGCGTAGACCTGTTTGTACATGGAGAGGGAGGAGTCAAGTATGATGATTAGGTCCCTTGAGTTGTCATGTGGGGGCTGCCGAAGGCGGTGGCCCACCACGTGATGCCACATGCTGATGGGGTGGTCACGAGGATGAGGACTAATGTCTCCCCTTTGTAGAGCACCTCCCAGCTGTTGAACATCCATGTTGCAACTTGCTGCAATCCTCCCTGGAACCCCAGTCTGGTGTGTGTTTGCACCTTGTTGAGGGAGAGTATGAGCTAGGTGTCCTTGTAGGTGGTGATGACCAATGGTTACCTCCATGTAGCTCCAGTTCTACTCCAGGCGCTCTGCAGATGCATCTGTCATCTTGGATGTTGTTGGTGACCAAGGTGGCATTCATTGCACGCTGTATGTAGGAGTAGCATATTGGGCCAAGTGTGTATGCGCATTTGGAGATACATGTGTGGTAATTCCGACCAGTGCGGTTGGCGTTGCCTGCAGCGGTGTGGGTGTTGCTGTTGATGGTGGAGTGTACCAGAACCTCGGTGACTCAGCTCCAGTAACTCTGTGTGGCACCGGCTGTGGGTTTGGGTGTCATGGGGTTTCACGACGAGGAAGTGTACGCTGTGCTGGTCACCCCATGGGCGTTGAGTGGTGTCGATGAAGTGGACGCAGTTTCCACATGTGAAGATGGGGTCAAAGGTGTGCCCTGCCTTGTGGCTCAGTGTTGAGAAGAGTTGGCTCAGTTCGATGTCAGCAAGCATCGACCAGAGGGTAATGGACTTGGAGTTCCTGTGGTATGTGAGGTGGAGGCTCCGCTCATGGATGAGTACCTAGTCCATGGAGTAGTTGACGTGGCGTGTGATGATGTTGACGGTGATTGGGAAGCGTTCCCGCCCTCTGTGGGCCCTGCAGGTGAGGGTGCCACTGACTGTTGCTTTGTGGCAGGTCTGGATTGGAAACTGCAGGTGTTGGGCGGTGGGGAAGGTCTCGTGGCAGTGGCAGCAGCTGAACAGAACGTGAGCCATGTCTGGTGTGGCCCATTGGCATCTAAACGTTCTCCTGGCGTTGACTGCGAGGAGTGCAGATGAGTGGTAGCACTAGACGTTAGGAGAGCCAGGGACCCTGCTGGTGTAGGTGTCAGGCATGCGGACATGTGCAGACAGGCCTGACATTGGTGCACTGTTGGAATGCTAGTGATGCAACCGCGCAGCGCACACAAGTACATAGACCCGGGGTGAGGGACGAGCATCTGTGAGGCAATGTAATTCGCATTGACGCAGGTCATTTTGTCAGAAGCTACAGATGGCAAACATTAATCCCAAAGTAGCACCAATCACACACCATAAAATGATTAACACTGCCCACACAGCATGCATAACTACTAATGGACACATCTCTCCATTACATGTTACAGGTGATCAAGGATATGCACTCACCCCATGGATGGTGACACCCCTCCGAGCCACCAACACCCAGGCCCAGAGGCAGTATAATTTGGCATATGGACGCACCAGGGGCATTGTGGAGCGCACATTTGGGGTGCTAAAGTCACGTTTCGGGTGCCTTGACATCACAGGTGAAAGACTGTTGTACAGCCCAGAAATAATGTGCAAGATTATCCTAGCATGTTGTGTAATGCACAATATATGTGTACGCACCAATGCCCCATGGATCCAAGTGCCAGATGCACCGGACGATGCTCAGGATGATGAGGAAGATGAGGCAGGTGGAGCACACCTCACAGCTTCTGCAGCAGGAACAGCCCGAAGGAACAGAATCATAAACAATTTCTTCACCTGAGCATGTCACATCGTGACTGTCCTTAGCAATCATACATCAGTCCAAAATGACCCCAAGAACAGTGTATGTAATCAAAAAACACTACACACATACCCTGTGTGCATGTTTCTCCTCTGCATGAGTACATCACTCTGACAAGTGTAAGTGTAACATTAAGTGGTAACAATATCACAATTATGAACTGATGGTGGATACGTCCCCTCTGAACAGAGATGCTGTTTAGGGTGACAAGTGTTCTAAACTATACATGTTAGGGTGTCAAATGTGGTACGGAATCCTACTGTTCAGCGTGTCATATGTGGATTTAAATCACATATAGGGTGTCAATAGTGGTAAACTATGAACATCAGGGTGTCATTTGTGTACAAATATGAAATCAAGTGTGTCATTTGGAGTCAATTATGAAATTAAGTGTGTCATTTGGGGTCAATTATGAAAGTTAGGTTGGGGTCAAATCAAGCTTTTCATGGGGTTCTTTGGGACCAAAAATGAAGTTTCATCTAAGACTGTTCATCTGTGAAAGAACTTGCACTTAGCGTGCAAAAATGCCTGCAATTCCGAAAATGTGATGTATTTTTCATACTAGCGATGGAAAATACATCGCTAAACACATTGAACTATACGAAATGTTACCCCAAAGCCTTTTTGCGTGCAGATTTTCATCGCTACGTCAAAAAACAGGCCGCAAACACACAGGAAGTGATGTCTGCATGCTTCTTGTTTACTGGAGGAGTGCTGTGCACTTTCACTTTCTCTTATGAGCACATTGCTGGTGATTGTGGAGAGTGCTGGAGGTGTTTGGTGGTGTGTGCTGCAGAGTGGTGTTTTGGAGAGTGTTGCTGTGTCCTGTGTCCTATCTATAGTGTCCCTGTGAAGTGTGGTGTACCTGTTTTTACGTGTTTAATTGTCTCTTGTCCTCAATCTTGTCGGGTGTTTGTCTTGGGGTAGTTAACTTATTTAGTAGTTGTTGTGTCTGTTATATTGGGTTTTGATTTGTGGCAGTGGGTTTAGGTGTGTGCAGGGAGATGGTGGGTGTGGGCGGGGAGGCCAGGATGTCCGAGGGGGCATTGGGGGGCTTCTTCTGGCTGATTAATTTTTACCTGCCCCGGATGGTGGAGATGGGAGGCCGTATCCTCTCCGGATATGACGTAAAGGTGCGGAAGGTCAGGTGGGAGCGTGTGCGGGCGCAGATGCTGGCTGTCTTTGGAGTGGACCGCACTGTGCGCCAATGGAAGCACCGCTGGCAGGATTGCCTGGCCCGTGAGGGTGACCTGCTGGACAACCTGGGAGTCATCGCTGGCCTACAGTATGGTAAGTTGAAACTCAAAATTTAATTATGAACACTGTAATGTAAAGCCAGAATTCATGTGTGTGACACACTGGTGTCCAAGTGCTAAAATGTGGCAGAGTGAGGCGGGAGACGTCATGTGTTCACGCCTAAAGTTGGCACATTCGAAACACAACGCTGCATCATATTGACAAGCATAGGGTGCAGGTTGGTGTTATCCACTGCGCTGGTGCAACACTTAGCACTGTAGTGCCAAGGCTGGCACCATTGTGCTATACTGCGTGCAGGACAAAGATTGTTTGTGCACAGGAAGGGTGACTGTACCTGAACAATCCAAGGCATTGTTTCGGGGACCTGTGTGCTGCACAAAAGGAAGTGTACAAATGCTGTGCACATGAATATTTGTATGCTTGCTACTCTTCCGTTGTACATATGCTCCGTCTGACAAACTTTGAAACATGTACCTTTAGCTCATAGGTAATAGGACACCCCCAGAGTGTCATACACCACCAAAACCAGTGAAACAGCCATGTGCGTTCGGCAGAAATGCAATCTTACACAGAGCATGTATAACATCATGTTGCGTGTAGAAATGGGGCCTTGTGAATGTTCAACACAACTAGAATGCGCAAGTTTGCTAGCATTGCCGTCTTGTCTGGCCAGACTCAGCATTCACAGGCCTTGTGTGAATGGTAGGCAAAGTAGACCCAATCATTTAGCAAAAATGTCACGCAACAGTACAGTTACGGAGCATTGTCTGTAATGGTGATGAAATGTAAGATGAATATGACACGTGTAATTTCACGTCTGATACCAACACATATTGGGTTTTATGTCTCACAGCTGGACGACCTCTCATCACGCAGGGGGACATCAACAAATTCAAGGACCCACACGCCACTGGTGAGTTTGGACATCATATATTGGCATAGTGCGGTGTCATGAATGGCTGGCTAAAACAAGTGCTGGCGTAGTATGCAGAATGGGTGTGTATCACATGTGTTGTTAAACACAACAGAGCCGTTCCCAGTGGGGTGACCTAAGTGCTAATGTTTCTTAGTTCGTGAGTGCAGGCATCTCACAAAAAGTGAAGGACTGGTCTCACACACCACCTGGTGGCATGCTTCATCAAAGACCAGTCCTCGCCCTCTAAAACCTCCGTTTGATAGAGGGCGGGCATGCACCTGACGACAGGGATGCACTTCTAAACTAAGTGGGGGCCCTTACAGAAAAAAGTGAGTTTAAAAAGCCATTATAGATGTCAAATTAATTTTAATGTTGCTGGCATCTATACAGTAATTAAAAATAAGGTAATCGGTGTGTCGGGGAAATTATTGTCCCCCCCACCGATATCAATGGGGTCGACATGTTTCTGCCAGATGGCCCAGAAGGGTCCGCGGCATTCATCAGGACCTAAGTGAAATAACTACGGGCTCCACTCTTACCAGACCGTGGTGAGAGGGTTTCCACTCTGTGGGGTGACAAAGATCACACTCCACTGTGATATGGCCTGTGTTTTAAAGCCTGAAAGAGATAACATAAAGATAGAAAAATGTAACATAGCACAAAAGATGGAATGTAATAGGATTTACAATCAGCCACATACACGAAACGCTATTTGTGGGTGGCTATAAGTGCAACAATTTGTGTCAGTCATCTGTGCACTAAAGAATAAATGGAGAAGTTGTCTCCATACTGCTTACCCTAAAGTTGGGACAGAATGCCCCATAGGAGGGTGAGGGCAGGAGACCCCTTTGGTCCAGCGCTAAAAATGGAAAAAATGAGGAGAAAAGAACATAAAACCAAATGTTTACAAAGCGTTGGTAGATACTCAATAGAACACAATTGAGGTTCCATAGTAGTTTCAGAATCAAAGTACCTGAAAATGAAACAGTAACTCATTCATTCACACATTCATACTCTTACTGATACGTGGTGCGATCTCCGCTTCTGCGCCTATGTGTGTGCTCCTCCTCTCCTCGATGAAGAATGAGTCGAGCGGCATCCAGCTATATATAGTGTCAGCGCTAGGTAATTGGGGCCAATAATGATGTAATTAGGTCTAATTGGGTGTCGGAGTGTGGGATCCGGTGTCCCAAAAGCCGTGCTGTAAAGTGATCAGGAACGATGCCTGACCTGCCAAGAATGGGCATCCGGTTAAAAATCTTGTTGCCTGGTGTCCGTGCCGTCGGACATGTAGCACCCGGAGAGGTGCCGGCGTCATTTCTGTCATCAGGCAGAGGGGCGTGGATGCTCTGGAGCGTCTGAATGCAGCGCATGCGTGTCGGTGCAAAATTAAGCGCATGCGTCAATAAAAAGAAATGCGGTGTCAAGGAGCGAGGTATCGCGTATGGCAGTGTTGTAGGACGTATAACCACATTATAAGAATAGAGTGCACAAGATGCTGTGGTGCAATTAAAAGGACCCAAATACGATGGTATTTGCATGGTTAATACTCGGTCCAATGAGCCCAGTACGAGTTGCCGTCTAGATGCAGCGCATGCGTGTAAATGCAAAGTTAAGCGCATGCGTCTGTAAAAAGAAAAATGCGGTGTCAAGGAGTGAGGTGTCGCGCATGGCAGTGTTGCAAGACGTATAACCACATTGTAAGAGTAGAGTGCACAAGATACTGTGGTACAATCAAACAGGACCCAATTACGATGGTGTTTGCATGATTCATACTTGGTCCATTGAGCCCAATATGGGTCGCCGAGTGGCCTAACAAGCGCAATTGTTGTAGATGGCACCAAGATAAAGGGAGTGACAGAGTGACGAAAAAGGCACACGCTTGTGGGGTAGTTCACAGTTACTCAAGGTGGGTGGGAGCGCGCCTCACTGCAAGCCACTCAGGCATCGGGCCAGTCAGAGATGTATAATGCACAGGACTGTGTATACAACGTGTACATACAGGTGGGGGTGGGTGCACGCTAGGTGTTAATGACAGTTACGCAAAAGTATGTACTGGTTACAAAGCTAGTTGTAACCATGGAATCTCGTCATTGAGCCCTTCTTTCCATGTTCACCCACCTCTGCTCCCTGATATGTAATGGTCTGGTCAGATCTGTTTTTTGTTTTTTCATAACTTCCAAAATCACCCATTTGAGGTCTGTGTCCTTATGATTGTGTTCCAGGAAGTGTCTTGTAAGTTTGGTGTTAGTTTTCTTACATTGTATAGTACTGCGATGTTCATTAATGCGGGTCTTGATCTTACGAGTGGTCATGCCCACATACTTCAGGTTGCAGGGGCACATCAGGAGATACACCACATTCTCCGTGTTACAGTTGTTGAAGTTGTTCAATTTCCAGGGGCGCGTGGTTCCAATGTCTACTTCCTTTGTTGTCAAAGTAAAGGGACATGCAACACAACTCCCGCAGGCATAGTGTCCTGTGGGCCTTTGTGTGTTTCAGAGAGTCACTTGATCATCCCTCATTATGGGCGGGTCCTTAGCGTGTACCAGCTCATCCCGTAGATTCTTACTTCTTTTAAAAGCAAACAGTGGGGGTTCCCAGCGTTTTCCTGCGCCATGTAGAATGTGACAATTCTTTCTTATAATTTTCTGTACAGTGTTGGAAACTGGTGTATATGTTGTCACACATACAATTCTGTTTGGCTTTTCTTTCTCGTTATCCTCCAACAGTGCGTCGCGGTTATTGTTCCTTGCTCTCTTTTTTGCTCTTTTGATCATTTTTTTGGGGTAATGCCGGTCTAGTAGTTTTACCTGAAGTTCCTCTGCTTGTTGGTGAAAATTTTCCGTCTCTGAGCAGTTTCTGCGTACCCGGAGAAATTGGCCTACCGGTAAGTTGCTCTGCAGGGCCTTTGGGTGATAGCTTTCATATAGCAATAGGCTATTCTTGTCTGTCGGTTTGTTGTGTACCTTGGTGCTAATGCCATCTGCATTCATCGTGATGTCCAGATCCAGGAAGATAGCATGATCCTTGCTGATGGAATGGGTAAATCTAAGATGTTGATCTTTGGTATTGACCCATTCAACGAAGGTTTTGGCTGTTTCCTCGTCCCCGCGCCAGACAATAAAGACGTCGTCAATATAACGTTTCCATGTCCTCAGATTTTCTGTGAAGGGATTGCTTGCATGAAAAATGTGGTCCTCCTCAAACTGATGCACGTAAAGGCATGCCAAGCTTGGGGCGAATGTGCTGCCCATAGATGTACCAGTGATCTGATGGTACAGCACTTCCTCAAATTCAAACAAGTTTTCAGTTAAGGCTACCTCAGCACATTCCATGATGAAGTGTTGTGATGTGAGGAAGTTCCAGTCTGTGTTCAATAGAATGTGTTCGACGACTTCTAGTGTGCGCATTTGGGGAATACTCGTGTACAATGCCTCTATATCCATGGTGATGAATAGGTCTTCCGAGTTGTTGGTTTCTAAGTCTCTCAAGAGGCAAAGTACATCTTTTGTGTCTCGAAGGTAAGATCGTGATTTTTGGACGATAGGTTTAAGGAACCAATCACAAAACTGTGATAGAGGCTCGAGAATGGATCCGATCCCGGATGCAATTGGTCGGCCTGGTGGAGGTGTCTTCTCTTTATGAATCTTAGGCAGGGTATAGAACCTCAGTGTTCTGGGGGACTCATTTACCAGGAAGTCTGCCTCTTGTTTTGTAATCCAATCGTTACACAGTGCTTCATCCACCATACCATTGATCTTAGTGGTGAGGCGTCGTGTTGGGTCATCTGAATACTTTTCATAACTGGCGACATCCGAGAGTAGGCGGTTGCACTCCTCCGGTACATAGATTTTTTTCATCAGGACAATTGCTCCCCCTTTGTCGGCTGGTTTTATTGTTAGCTCTGTGTTGTTTTTTAGTTTCTCCAGTGCTGTTCATTCCCGATTGTTGAGGTTCTGAAAACCCTTTTCTTGTTTGAAATTGATTTCATCTATTTCCTTAAGTACCACCTGCTCAAACGCTAATATGTGGCAGGGGATTGTTTGGGGGGGAGGCACGAACGTGGACTTTTTCCTAAGACCTGTGCCGGTCTTCTCACTCCGATCGTCATTGGATTCACCAAAGTGATTGCGGAGTTTGATCTTCCTGAAAAATTGTGCCAGTTCGGTGTTTAGTAGAAATGGATCATTCATTGGTGTCGGGACAAATCCTAAACCCTTTGGGCCTGATTCACAGAACTAACTTACGTCAAAACGTAAAGTTAGTACTTTTGGTATTTACAGAATACACTTACTCATTTTGGTATTCACAGAATGAACTTACTCATTTCGGTATTCACAGAGTTAGTAGTCCTAACTTTAGGACTCCTAAATGCCTTCTGTGAATACCGAAAGTCTTAAAGTTAGGATTTTCTCAGTTTAGGAGTAGTAAAGTTAGGACTCCTAACTTTAGGACTCCTAAATGCCTTCTGTGAATACCGAAAGTCTTAAAGTTAGGATTTTTTCCTAAACTGAGAAAAATCCTAACTTTAAGACTTTCGGTATTCACAGAAGGCATTTAGGAGTCCTAAAGTTAGGAGTCCTAACTTTACTACTCCTAAACTGAGAAAAATCCTAACTTTAAGACTTTCGGTATTCACAGAAGGCATTTAGGAGTCCTAAAGTTAGGACTACTAACTTCTGTGAATACCGAAATGAGTAAGTTCATTCTGTGAATACCAAAATGAGTAAGTGTATTCTGTGAATACCAAAAAGTACTAACTTTACGTTTTTGACATAAGTTAGTTCTGTGAATCAGGCCCTTTGAGAGTACAGTTTCTTCATCGTCAGAAAGGGTGTAGTCGCTAAGGTTGACAATATTCGTCATTCTCTGCATGTCGACGGGCCGTTCCCTCTCCCTGTGTATCACATGTACCTTGCCTACAGTGTGATGATGTTTTGTTGAAGTCATAAGTGTGTATGAATCAGTAGGTTAAGGTGGAGCTCTGCATTTGTCTTCCAGTTGTAACTTTGCACATCCCCAGTCAGTAATACACATGTAAATTAGGTCCACGGGTTCTGTCACTACGGCACATGCATGTGGATGACAGAGCGCACTGATAGGATAGGAGACATGCAAGTGGTGTAGCTGAAGAGTATCAGCAGACATGGAATGCATGTTCACCCATGACTGAGATGACTGTGCAAGTGTGACCGGTCATGCACAAGGAGGCTGTGGTTTTCAGGCCGTGCGTGCTCAGACACAGGTCTGCACAGGTATTTCGCAGGTATGCTGCATACCAGCTTCACAGAAGTAGCAGTGCGTAGTTCTGAGGTAAGCATATCAATGGCACGTTCCACAAACACCTAGCAAAGATGGCCCAAAGAATAACATAGGCATGTATGGCCACTGCAATGGTGTTGTCATGCTTCCTCCTTGGGGTAATTCCCTGGTCGACTCTGGCTCAGGCGAATGAGCCCCACTGTACAATTTGGTGACATCACTCCGCATGCATTTACCACGCATGCTTTAGTCCTGCAATCATTGCCATGCCATATATTTAACAATGCAGGCCTCAACCACGCTATCTGTGAGAAAGCATTGCCCATCATGACACAATTACCATTATGACTCAAGGTTGACGTTACAATGGGGAATGCCTTGTAACAGTTTGCGTTGTGAAGGACTACAGGGTGACATTAGTGGATCCAAGACATGCATGATTGGCAATCCATATAAAACGATGTTCACCCCTCTGGGCAGCAACGCGTCACCTATTGTGAAGTAGTGGTGGAGAGAGGCCCAGCGCCTCATGTAAAAGGCAGTGTTCAGACACCTGACGTGTTTCAATGTGTGCTGCATGATGCAGCACAGATGAAAGTGTGAGTGGGGCTGTCCCAGTATTGCTCCTGTGCTGGTAGGGTAACCTTCCTACACATTAACAAGCCCCCCCTGCACACAGACACCCTTGCACTCTTGTACAAGAGTGCCTGTGTTTGCGCAGACTTGATGCACTGCACACGGTCGCTGGTGGACACGCAGGGCTGCACATGATCATCGTACATATGATGCTGCACTGTGTTGCAGGAGAGGATGAGTGTGGCGCTAAACACGGAGGAAGAATGCCTCCCTCCTCCGATTCCTTGTACATGTCACCCTCAGTCAGGGTATGTCACAGCACCATAATTTTACACTGACTGTCTCATTTGATTGTGACTGTATATGTACCATGCCATGCACTGGCATGTCAGTCGCCCCAGCATGTAGTCACTGATCCTGGATTCAACATTTTGTTGTGCAGGTCACTCTCTGAATACACATGGTTACGCCAGAATGTAGGCTCCCATTGTTAAGTGATCTTGTATGCCTGATTTGAATGGAGAACATTGACATAGTCCAAAAGACTCACAATTTTCCATTGTTCATATTTTACAGACAACATGACGCCAGAGGAGTCCCACGCCTTCCAGGTGTGGAAGGACCGGTACCTCCACATTAAGAAGGTCGCAAAAGGGTACCGCAACATGGAACGGAGGTACCAGGAGAACAAGGAGGCTGGCACTTGGAAGTCGGTGCCCAAGGTAGCAACACGTGGGAGAAAAAGTGGCACACAGGCCATCCCAGGACCCTCTGGCGTCAGTGGTGGGTCCCAGCGTGGACAGGCAGTGTCCCATCCCCCTACAACTTCACACACACAGGGGACAATTCCACCTGCACCTGCCGATCAGGTTGTGGCTTTCACTTTGCGGGACAGGAGGACTCTGATGGACAACAACGTGATGCTGGCAGAGATTAGGAGGGAGATGTCTGAGCAGACCAGGCTCATGGAGGAAATGAGGAAAGCCCTGGGACTACCATGATGCCTGCCCATGTAGAGCCGCATCCCCCTCTTCTCCCTTCCCCCAATGTTTAATCTAGTATTTTAGGTAGTGTTAGGTAAGTATTTTAAGTGTTAGGTAGTGTAGTTTTAGTGTAGGCATAGGTAGTATTAGATTTTAAGGTAGTTTTAGTTTATTAATGTTACATAGTATTTGGGGATAAGTTTCCTTTTCATTTGGGTGGGAGGTTGATGTCTTTGTTGTTTAAATTTTTTTTTTTTTTAAATATACAAAAAAATATATCTTTGTGTAGGTTAAGTGTGTAGTTAGTTTGTGTGTAGCTTAGATGTCTTTGTCCTGTCTCATGATGTGCCTTAAGGGTGGGAGGGGGGTTGATGTATTAGATATGTTGTTGCGTGTTTAGGATTAGTTAGGGTAGTTAGTTCAGGGACTTTTTCACTTTATTCTAGTTAGTTTAGTTTAGATTAGTAGTAGTTATGATTATTGGTATTTTGGTAAGATCATTTTTGTGATTCTATAATAAATGGTTACTATTTTTGAATTCTGCTTGCACTTATGTCAGGGGTGATGTGGTGGAATGTGGCTTTTCACCGTGTATGCATCTCATATCATCACTGGACACTCCGTTGAATGTGTAAGTGTGGTCATGACATGTTACTTAGCAGGATGGATTGTGTCAGGTTACCTTAGATGTGAGCACAGTAGACTTGCATGGATAACAGGGTGGCAAGTAGGATGTACGGCCTAGTCTAGGGGAAGTCGTTTGTGAAGTCATACATCTTAAGTGTGACTCACGGAGTTGGACAGCACATTGTTGCCCATTTGCAACACAACGTAGGGACATGGCATTGAGAGGATATTGTAGTAGCTACTGTTATCCATCATGGAGATGGATTTATGCGGCGGGTAACACAGTTTGCGTCATAGCCCTGCATCTCACATGCTCCTGGCGCTAGGTCCATCTACATTGCACAGACCTTGGATCACTTGCTGCGTAGCGCAAGTGTGTCAGATTCATTTGAATTATATGTTCCTGTGCATGGAGGCTGAACCTCCGGGCCATGCAAGTAGTAGTCTTCATGTGGGTCCATTGTGAACTGCATATGGCAGAACAGTGGGCCTGATTCACATAAGTCATCTGAGAGTAAGTCATGAGTTTACGTTTTCCGCTATTCACAACTGGCATTTCGGAGTTGTACAGTTAGATGTACAAACTTCACTACTCCTAAATGCCTTCTGTGAATCACAAAGGTTTGAAAGTCATGATTTGGTCACCTTTCACGTTTTTGTGCATGCACACAGTTCTGCTGCACACAAGAGGTGGAATATTGCATTGCTCCCTGTAGTGCCAGTGTCATGGCCACTTCTCCCAGCTGTCACATTTTGGCATTGGCTCATAGTGGTGCCACCCTTGAAATGGTGGCACTGCTCAAGACTATATGCTCAGTGCAGTGCACCACACATCCCTTGTCACATTGCCCTAGTCGCTCACAGTGGTCACAGCATGTGAGGGTTCCAAAGTCAGTAAGCATTGTTCATCCACAGGAAGGGGCTGACTGACGCCTTACACTTTGGGGTGAGTCCCTATTGCCAACTCTTCTTCACTGAGGCAGACCTTGTGGTTCAATTTGTGGCTGGTAGACATGTGCCCTTACGTATCTTCATCAATGTGTATAAGGTGTGCACCATCTTGGGATGTGAAATGCAATGTGCACCATCACAACAGGCTTTGTCCACCCTGTAGAGTGTGGGTAGATATGCCAGGAGATAATCTATTTGAAATTGTAAAGGGGGTCACTACTTGTGGCCTGCAACTGACTTTGACTTTTTTACACACATTCCTATTTCCTTCATGGATGTGGGGCTAAGTTGAGATATTGCTAGATTGTTGTATTGGAGCAATGGGGGCACAGCTGGTTCACACATACCCGGTCATCTCACTGCCTATCTGGATCACAGTAAAACATGTACATTTGTATTATTTCCCTGGGTGTACCTTTTGGTGGATTCACTGCTCCTACATTTCAACAGACTGCTATACTGGATTGGTCATGGACAACAGACATCTGTGTGACTTCAAAATATTTATTCACATGTCCGTTGACATAGTTGGAGACTGGACCAGTACTTGGCCATGCAATCCCCACATTACATTGATGCCCAGTGGAGGGCCAGACAGAGTCTTTTATGGTTGACAAGTCCAAAGGATGAGGAAGAGTTCAGTCAGCAGTCTGATTGCTGTGTCATTGGTAACCAGACAAAATATGACAGTCCATGTCGAGGTCCAAGGTGAGTGTCACAGAGTGTATCGGGGGACAGTGGAAGGTGATATTCCGGGGCATGATGCTGAGTCCAGAACCAAGTAGAAACTGGCCATTTGGCATAGATGAATGCTACCGCTTCCTTCTTTGCAATAAGGTAGAATCATCCACATCTTCGTCCTCTGATGTGTCATGTGCCTCACATGTGGGTGGTGGTAGATTGGCTGCTGCACTGTGAGGCACTGACACATCAGGGGGCGGAGATGTGGATGTAGAAGCAGCAGCATTAATCTGCACCAGACCTTGCTGCAGCAATTCAGTGATGATGATCTGCAGGGCATGGAAGATTCCAGCTACATCTCGCTGGTGTGCAGCCATGGCAGCCATTTGTTCCACCTGCATCCGCTCCATGTTCTCCATTATCCTCCGCATGCGGCCCAACTCCTGGCTGCCATCACTGGAGCCACTCTGACTGGACAGTTGTTCCTGTCTCTGAGTCATGACTCCAGGGATGTCAGCCATGGAGTGTTGGAGAGCATTGAGCGGACTGTGGGTGTCCGTGATGTTTTGTAGGTGGTCACAGATGGAACTCAGACACCCACAAACGGAATCAACTTTGGCCACCAGGCTGTCAAACCCCACCCGCACCTGATGAGCCATCTCCTGCTGGACCTCTAACACACGGCGTTGGAATGCCAGGTGTGGGTCCGGGAGGTCCTGGGAGACAGCCATGGTGGTAGGTGCTTGTTGCTGTGTGGTTTGTGCAGGGGGTGGGGTTTGCACGATGCAGCTGGGTTGCCCTGCTCCTGGAGATGGGGTGCTGATGGAGTCTAGCAGCTGTTGGAGGGTGTCCGTGTTGATGGTGGTGAATTCCTCCTCTTCATCAGTGAAGAGTGGGACAGTCTGCTGTTCAGGAGGTGATGTTTCTCCCTCTGCAATGTAATGGGGAGATGCAGTTTAACTGTGTGTTTCATGTGTGATCATGCATTGGATGAGTTTACAAGCAGACTGCATGACAATGTACATTGTGGCTGTTTGGGAGGAGCTGCCTATTTGTTGCAGGATGTTGACGTTTTCTACTACATCACGGATATGAGGTTGTACTTGTACATTGTCATCTGACAGTTTACAGCTATGACAAATGTGATTGTACAGTTTATACACACACGCGGCACCAGTTGGGTCCTCTGTTCAGTTGTGAAGGTGATGCAGTTTGTCCCACATTGTAGTCAATGTTGATGAGCTCCTGTTTTTATGTGTGTGCGCTGCATTGTGGGATACTCGCCCATGCAGCTTTGGTTTTACTACCCCTTATCCCTTTCAGGCAGTGAGCCTTCACTTCTGTGCATTTACAATGCTGAGATGTTGCAGGCCGGGGTAAATATGTGTCTTGGTCAGAGTTGGGACACTTGTGCATTGTTTTTCAGCAGATGTCTTGTTTACCTCAGGGGTTCTATGTACACGAGGATGTGTCAGAGTGTGACCTGCTCCTTTAGGGATGTGGTCCACACTCAGCCACCTCAGTGACGTGGCCTGCACCATGTTGTGATGTTTGGGGTGCAGGCATGCTATTCATCATGCACTGTCACTTGCCTTGTCAGTGTGGCTCACAGACTGCACCTTTGCTGTGTACTGCACATATGCATGTGTTTGTTGCAAGATTAGTTATGTGTGAGTAGGGCCCCCTTTAGGCGCATTGGCTACTAAGGCCTACTTGCTGTTTCAATGTGTGCTGCACTATGCTGTACACATGTGCATCCAGGTAGCTTTGTCTATTGTGATTTGTCTTGTGTGCATGTCGTCAGTCATGATTTGTCTTGCATGCATTGCTTACTGCCCTCCTGTTGGCTTACCCGTTGTGAGTATGGTGCTGCGTGAGTTTCTATTGTTGTTGCTGGCTGGACAGACAGTGTCAACACCCATTACCCTCAACGTTGACCCCACGTGTGGTGTGTAAGTGGGCCTGGATTTGATGGATGTGGATTCCCTAATGCGTATTTGTGGTGCTCAGGCCCTGTCACCGCCACCCTCCCAACAGATGCAAATGGCAAGGTGATGTGTGTTTGTGTATGTGCCACGCAGCTGGTCACATGGATGATACATGCTGTCCTGGTTACGAATATTCAATGCATGGCTTTGCGTGTGGGTGATGACAACCATGACTGCATCTTTGTTCACTGACACAGTTGACTTACCAAACAGATAGGTTTACATGCACATAATGGTGTAATGGGCAACTCACACCAGGACTGATGTGGAATGGTGTTTTCTGTATGGCAGATGTGTACACTTGAGAGTGGAGGTGTGCAAATCCACCTAAGGGGTGAGTGTGCCATTTTGCTAGGTGTCATTATTTGTTGCAACTTTGCTATCCTTGCTTGTTGTCATACTTTGGTTGTCTTACTTCTTTACAGGGACATTGTAGTTCTGTGAGTCTGGCACACAGACAAGTCATGCAGTACAGATTTGGTTGACACATTCCTGATATGCATTGTCCCCGCACTGTGGTGTTGTAGGCATAGCCCCCCTGCTCATTGTATTACATCGCCTTTTGAGTGAAGCCTGCTGTTTGTGTGCATTGTGGGATATGCACCTTGGGGCCATTTGGCTGCATGATCAGTTTGTTGTGGCATTGCATGTGTTTCTGGTATGCAGACTCACTAGATGGTTTCTCACTTGGTGTACACACAGTGACGGCTCACAGTGGGAGTGCTGCAGGGCGGTGGTGCGGGCGGTGGTGCTGGGTGGGGGAGGGGCAGGATGGGGGTTAGTGGAGTTGGACAAACGACGGGCTGGAGTTAGGTGAGTAAATAAATGATTTGAACTATTTACCTTGCACTTGATGCATCGCCGAGTTTGCGATGCAGCAAGCGCAAGGTAAATAGTTAGGATTATTTATTTACTTACCTAACTCCAGCCCGTCGTGTGTCCAACTCCACTACCCCCCATCCTGCCCCTCCCCCGCCCCGCACCACCGCCCCGCACCATCGCCCTGCAGCACTCTCACTGCAAGCCGTCACTGTGTGCACAGGACTGCATCTCATGGACAAGCAGGCGGACACATTTACTGGAGATGTGGCAGGATATCTACATGGCCCCCTTTCCTCAACAGCACGCATATACAAATAGTCTGCACAGGGCCGCATCTCTCTGATACTAAACATGAGGATGCACTGTGTGTGTGACTGATCATGTGCATGAGTGGGCATGCCACCACCAATGTCAGCAGACATGCAGCATTGTGCACGTGTGTCTGCGTTGTGTGCAAGATTGTGTATGTGTTGTTGTGTCCCCCTTGATGCACATGCACACTCTTGCACACAACTTCGACATACGGGCACATGCATATGCGTGGTGTTGAGGCAAGGGGGCCATTTTGACAGCCTGCCGCATCTCCAATAAATGTGGGCCTTTGCTCTTTCATGTAGCCCTTATTTTGTGGTCTGATATGGTACTTGGACTATATTTGTTTGACTTTTCTGTGCACATTTCCAGGTCTGTGAGCCCACCAATATGTGTCTTGCAATGTATTGGTTGGGTAGGGTGATATGTGTCTATGCCACCAGGGCCAAGGGTATCCAGGACATGATCCGCAGTCTTTGTGGGTGTGCACTGCAATATATTTAATTGTGCATGAGTGCCATTGGGCCCATCTCCCCCCGTCCCCCCAGTCCCTGGTTGGTACTCACCCTGTTGCTGTTGTGTCTGGTTGTGTTGAGCAGTATCCTGTCCTGGAACTCCAACCACAGTCTCCTCGCTGATGACTTGGGACACCTGTTCCTCCAACGCATCCAGCTCCTCCTGTGGCGCTGGACTCCCACCTCCAGTCTGCATTGCTGCTTTCAGGTTGGTCTTGCGCTTGACAGCATGCCAGTGCTTCTTGCAGTCGTCCACTGTCCTCCTCACCTCTCCGACAGCATTCACCTTGGCCACGATGGACTGCCATATTGCATTTGTGGTTGCCAATGACACAGTGGAGGTGACAAAAAGTTGTTGTTGGTGTTCTGTCACCTCCGCAATCAGGACTTGGTTTTCCTGCTGACTGAACCACGTCTTCCTCTTCCTCTTCTGCTTGCCCTTCCCCTGGGTCTCTGGCTGGTCCTCCTGGGTATTTGTGGGGTTGTTGTTGGCCTCTGTGCTGGGTCCAGCTTCCTCCATGCTTCGTCTCAAATGTTTCTTCTTTTTTTTTTGTGTGTTTGGGCTGCATAGCGGGTGTTTTATAGTGATTTTTCCCACCTAACGTGAAAAAAGGTGCGCTGACGCTAATTAGCGTGCCGTTCCTGGGCGCTAATTGGCCCATTGCCACTTTTTTCACGTTAGCGTGACGATTTTTATCGCTGTGCAGCTAATCTTATCGCCGGACATTTCACCCGGTAGGGTAAACTATCGCCTGTTAGCGGCGTGTTGTGAATATGCCGCTAACACGGCGATAATTTCCCGCGGTACACGGCGATAAGAAAACTCACGCTAACTGAGGTTAGCGATAGTTTTCGCCATTTGTTGAGAATATCCCCCATAATTTGCTGTTTTTATCCTCCCCTTCGCCAAAGCGCAGCTGTGTCTGTTGATCATGCTTCAGAGTTCAGACCATGTTACACCGTCGGTCTGCCACAGCGCATCCCAGGTAATTGTGCACGCGGCACCGAGCAGACAGATTGGAACTGGCAGTTTCTGAATATTTACTGCACCGAATTGGACGTAAATGTAAAACTCACAGTTGCAGACAAAAATAAAATACAATACTGGGCGTTCAAACTGTACTGTGCAGATGTCATTCACATGGAGGTTCCACACAAGCTTTCTAATATGAAAATCCATTACCCTTGGCGAGGCAAGGACGGAATTTAACTTCAATGTTCTGGAGCACTTTGGATGTGAATTGCTTATTTCATATTCTGCTGAAGTGCACGCAGCAGGGGAGGGAACGGCAGTTTCTTTGAAGTGGGAGACAGAACCATCCTCATTTTTAAATTCAACAACGTGTGAATTTTCCAATGATGTGACAACCAGCAGTCACCACATACAGCAGCTAGGCGAGTCTCCAGCACTTTAGACCTTCATTACTTCTGTAGGAGGGGGGCTTCATTCCATGGGCAGCTGTCACTCTCCCAGCTGCTTATGGGGGGAATGAGTGAGGATAAATACACTTCTTTTTGTGAGCATTAATGCAGTATATATTTTGTACCCGCCGGTGTATTTTGTGTTCCCTCGTATTTAGGGATTTGTTCAAATTACCAAAAACCCTGGGTATGTAAAACTCCAGGTTTTTGCATAAGACAACTGATTACCTGGTAGCATCTGCCTGTCTGTAGAGAGTATCTGTCCGGGGTAATGCGCGCTGCAGACTGGTATGTTATCAGTGGCATGTGTGAAGATGACACTTGAATTCACCAGAGTGAGGGATTCTCAAATCTGCACGTTTTTCTGCTTGTGAATAGCCTAAGGTATGTAGCCATATATGTGACTGATAGAGCCCAGACCTAGCCACAAGCCAAGGGAATGCTGTACAGAGAGAGCATTACAAACGTGCAAGGGGCAGGGTATATGCAGAGTGGCCCTTCGATGTGAGCTGCTTCTTCATTGACATTAATAATTACAAAAAATGACAGCCTACCTTTATTAATGCATAAGTAGATTTTGAAGCAGGAGTACAGGGGCTCTGCAAAAGCACTTGGCCCACGATATGTCCCCCATGGCCGCCCCTTGTGACAGCCCAGAATACACCCAAAGGCAACTCTAACCCTCAGCAGAGGGTGGCGACTGAACACTCACAAGGTTACGGATAGAATGATTGGTTGATGGAGGATAATTCTATTGGTCGAGGTCACAGGTCGCTTCACTACTATCATGGGCAGAGGTTATAAAACCAGTTCATACTTGTATATCTGTACTCTTTCCTTTCCTCCGTGTGTATGTGGTGGGCTGTGTGGCATGGAGAATATGTGTAGTGAGATTTTGGTGACCGGATACCTGTTTGAGCTTACATGTGCTTGGTGGATGGTGTCATAGCAAATGTAAACAAAGGGAAGCTGTTGCCTCTGCAGACAATACCGTTCATTTAGTTCATTCCTTGAAGGCCCAG
Source organism: Calotriton arnoldi (assembly GCA_963921515.1). Classification (NCBI taxonomy): domain Eukaryota; kingdom Metazoa; phylum Chordata; class Amphibia; order Caudata; family Salamandridae; genus Calotriton; species Calotriton arnoldi. The sequence goes on along the minus strand of CAWUFW010001738.1, from coordinate 2,206,627 downwards.
TAGCACACTTGGTAGGGATTTATGGAATTCGCGTGGATATCCTGCCAAGTCCGAATTTTAGTGCTGAACAAAGGAATGATTCAAAACATTTTTTCTTATTTTGGCAGCACATCTGCAAGATCTTATCCAAGACAACTTATCTCTGCTTGTGATTTCTGACCTGTCTCTACTCAACGCTCATCTTTGAGGCCACCTAAAGCCTCACCTTTGACCTTTTGTCCTGTACTCTGAGCTGCCTGGAAACAGGAGAGACCCTCACATGCGAAGCCTGACAAATCTGTCTTTTAATACCTTCCTACTAGTGTCCCCCTGAACTGTATAGGATATCTCTTTTTGGAAGCTGTTCCTTAGCATCGTCTGGGCTGGAGAACCTCTCGTGCATCACTTGTGAGGGACGACTCACCAGGAACAGAACTTCATAAGTTACACTTTTCTCCAAGTTTGGAACCAGGCCTAGGCCTCTAGAGAGGCACCCCAGGAAAGACTGAATTTCTACTGCCCTGGAGAGGAGAGAAGCTATTTGAACCAAAAGAACAACTGCAAGTCCCATGTATCTGGATCTATATGGAACATAACTGGAGGAAAAAGCCTACCCTGGAGCCATGAGAGTCTCTACCGAAAGCTTGATGTGACCACACCTAAAACATCTGCTTTATCTGAGGTTAAAACTGTGCTTGGAGGAACAGTCGCCCTGATCCTGCTCGACCTCTCAGTGGCCTTCAACACTGTCTTCCATAACACCCTCATCAGAAAACTCCACGAGATTAGTCTACAAAGATTTGGTCTCAAATGGATCCGTTCCTTCCTCAAGGGAAGATCCCAAATGGTCAGGCTGCCACCCTTCACATCAGAGACCAAGAAACTGATATGCGGAGTACCACAGGGCTTGTCCCTCAGACCCACCCTTTTCAACATATACATGAAATCGCTCACCAACATCATCCGATTACACAACATCACTGTCATTCCTACGCCGATGACTCCCAAGTCATCCTCTCCCTGACGGACAAGATAACCACCAGAACCAAGTTTGCCAACTGCATGACTATGGTAGCAGACTAAATGTGAACTTAGTGCCTGAAGCTGAACTCTGAGAAGATGAAAGTACTGGTGGTCTTCTGCAACAAGATCTCCTCTTTGGATTCCACCTGGTGGCTGTCAGAGCTAGGACCAGCACCTACACCCACAGACCATGCAAGAAATCTAGGGATCATCATAGATGACAAGCTCCACATAACAGCTCAAGTTAACACAGTGTGTACCTCCTGCTTTCAGATCCTACACATGCTGCAAAAGATCTTCAAATGGTTGCATCAGAACACCAGATGGACTGTCATGCAAGCACTCATTACCAGCAGGCTGCACTATGGCAAAACTCTCTACGTCAGAATCTCCAAACAACACCTACACAGACTTCTGACACATAACATAATATAACATAACAAACCATAACTTACTAAACATAACATAACATAACAAGGAATCTGATTGGAGACAGAGAAACATGTAAGAGACGGTGTTGATATTCTTAGAGGATTTGGAAATGGAAACACAGAGACATGAAGACCAGATATAGAAAGACATGGAAACCCTATTCAGAAAGTGGCTGACCGGACTTCACCAGACGCAGCACAATGGGACAGTAGGCCAGAGCATTTTACAAGAGAAATGGTGGGAACAGATCATCCTTTCACATGTACAAGGAATCCAGAACTAGCTACCAGCATGGTCTTGGCCACCAGTCTCACTCAAGAAAGGCTAACCTCAGACGAGAAGCACTTCTGCCTCCAACAGGCCCCACACCAGACCAGCAGAAGACAAGCTATTTCACTACTATGTTTTCTTATCAACATAAGCTTTCTGAGATTTTGTTGCACTTGAACTCCAGCAGGACAATTCCATGTATGTTTTTTTCACTACAATCTAATATTACATTAGGACTTCAGGGAAAATCCCTATTATCCCACATCTGTAATAACACTGAAAAATATGTATTGTTTTAACAGTGTTTGGATAATTTACCTTAAAAGTATCTGTTGTGACCGGTTCCTTTACTTAATAACAAGCACCGGAGCACAATAAGCCACAACTTCTTACAGGTGCACTGGTGAGGGCAGATCTGCCCATCCAATGTACAAGGAAACCAAAACTAGCTACCAGTATGGTCTCAGTCCACCAGATAATGATTCAGGATTGATATACATCAGACAAACACCATTGCCACCCTTAAAGACCACTTGACAAGTAATGTAACCAGTGCTTAATTTGAGCCTGTGGTTTCAGGTGGAACCCATCGGCTCTCAATTGTGGGGACTAGTGCTTATTTTGCATTAATAGGCCTTGATCCAGATCAATAAGAGAAAAACAGAGAAGATGAATAAAAGGAGGATGAGAAAGACAAACACAATGACAAATGAGGAAAACAGGGATGGAAAAGAACCTGTAAGACTGATAAAGTGACAAGGAGTGTCTGGTGGAGGATTAAAGAGACATGAGGTGGATTCAAGAGTATGCTTCATTGGTGTTTGGCACCATGGTCTTCGATAGTGGTGGCTGTGGACTTCTGAGCAAAACTTTGGGCCCTCAGTACTTATTCTTTTAAAAATTAGGCACTGAAGTAACACCCACGCACCATCCAGTTACCTTAACTGACTTGGGTTAGGCAGATGTCAAGAAGCTCGAACCCTAGTTGAGAAACACCCTGCAAAGGCAACCCATGATGTACCACACTAACACAGCTTAGGGAGGAAGATCACGGATTCCATTCCCCCATGGAGTACCACCATAGGAACAATCACAACCCTGCACACCATACCCCTCGCACTTACTCAGACTCGAGGACTGCTGAACTAACGCCCTTCCTGCTTCAGGAAACCCGCAATCACCAACATATATAGGTCATCTGAAGTGCAACGATGGTACTTAGTTGGCGAACGTTGCATTATAACAAAAACACCTAACCTAACATATGGAAGCATCATGTGAGTACAATGTTAGAACCCAAGTGTGCACTTCTGCTGGTTTCACAAACTCAGCAACTATTATAACTATTTAACTCATATTACCACATTAATGAACATAGAGAATACAGGACGTTAGCTGAATTAATCGTGCTGGAGTGCAGGCAACACTCGTACCTGTTTTTCCTTGGATAAAACTGGTAAAAGAGCTGTGGTAAATTTGTTTTCCTGTTGCTACACCGTCAAAAACAGAGTGAAATGTATATATTGCACGCAATGCCTATTGCTGTGATATGTTAGAGCCCTATATGTTCAATCCCAATAAAATCAACAACGCTGTTGGCTTCTTCTAATAAAAGTACATTTTCACTTGTGTGTATGTCTTTGACAGTGCTTTCACAACAATTCTGATTTTAAAATGAGGTCTTCTCTTTTAACCCAGCTGCTCTAAGCTGCTCAGACTGAAGACCATAACATTGAGAATGTCTAAGAATTTTGGCTCTGTTAAACTACACACTTAGGCAACTTTGAATACATTCCAATATACACAGTTTGAGTAATGCTACTATAAGAAAACAGGGTTTAAAAAAAGTATTGAATGCTATTGAGCAGATTTGATTTAATTTTAAGAACTCAATGACAAAATAATGTATAACCACAAACATTATACTGATGTTATGTTGCAAGGCTATAAAATATTAGAATTTTTAATGTTTTTCAGTGTATCCATTCTTTTTTAGTTCAAGAAGATTTCTATTAAAGAAACAAAAGATGTCTGTAAACAGTACAGAATAATAGGCTCAAATCAATACAGTTTAAATCTGTTGCAATGGAGAGAAATGAATCGGACTACCTATAAAAAATTAAAAAATCAAACAAACAGAATGGAATGTAAATATCAATTAAATACATAACATTTTAGGAACATGTTGAGGGAATCAAGGTGGTTTAGGAACTTCCTGTTGGGATGGCAGAGGTTTAAAGAATTTTTAGCACTTGCATCAATATACTCTGTCACAGGTAGCCACAAATCCAAACGTTTCATCGCCAGACGTAAAGGATAAACAAAAGTGGTATCCAATCTATGGTTATGGCAGACAGCATACCACCAGGCTTTAGAGGAAATTTTTGTAAAATCTTTCCAATTAATGGTGATTTGCTGGAAAGCAATTGCTAACAATAAATCAATAATTTTGAGATTAAGTGCAACATTCTCCCAAACAGAGGAGAGACTGCCCAAAAAAACGTGAATAAAGGAAAAAGAAAACTTAGTTCCAAAGATCAAATTAATTTGAGACCATACTTGTTGCCAAAAGTCTTGAACAGGTGGGCAAGAAAAAAGCATGTGAAATAAATCAGCTTGTGACGACATGCAGGTCCAACATGTGTCTGGTACAGTTGCAATTCTCTTATTCAAGGTAGCCGGTGTTAATAGGAGTCTGTTATAAACAAAGAACAGTGTTTGCGTTGTGCTGGCAGCTCTGGATGATTTACGTAACTTAGTCCATATATTTTTCCAAAGAGGTATTGACCACTCCAGTGCAAAATCCCGTTCCCAAGCCGCCTCTATTTTGGATTTTTGTCTAACACAAGCGACATCTTGTAAATATTTATAGATAGTGGAAGCTTTGGGCGAGGTTCTCAATAGAGTATAGAGCCGCGAAGAAGGGTCTAGGATAGTAGGCGTGTCGAGTCTTGAGGGCAATTGAGTGTATACATCCATAACGGCTTTCTTGAGCAGGACATATTTGTGGATAAAGGAAGGAGGTAAATTAAAGGAATGGCTAAGTGTATTAAAAGGTTTAAAATTTGAAAGTGAAAATAGCTCATGGACCCCGATTAAGCCCTTTTGCCTCCACATCTTCCAATAAAATGGTTTGCCTCGGATAGTTAAATTTTTGTTATGCCAAATCGTTGATTTCTGGAAAGAGTCAGCAGTAAGTTGAGTTATAGGGGGGACTGATTCGAGAAGTTTGGAGGTGTGTTTTAGTATAGGGGTGGAGAGAGACTGTGGTTTGCGTGAGAAGGCAAGGTATTCATGGAAGGAGAAGGGGGTTAAAAAAAGATGTTCAATAGAAGTCCAAAGAGGGCATTCATCCGTGGAGTCAAGCAACCAAAGAGAAGCTTGACGTAAAGGAAAGCTTTCTGGTAGGCCTGAAAATCGGGATAGTTGACTCCTCCCTCTGTCCTGGGGCGTGATAGTTTTAAAATAGACATACGTGGTTTTTTGTTACTCCACAAAAAGGAGGAGAGGATGGAGTTAATTTTCCTTAAAAATCTAGTAGTAACAGGGATTGGAATGTTAGAGATCTTATATAAAACTATGGGTGTTAGCATCATCTTAATAGTATCTAAGTGACCCCACCAGGATAAGTATAGGGGATGCCACTTAGCAGTTAACTCTGAGATTTTTTGAATGCATTTATTCATGCATAGAGCTATTGTATCCGACATTGAGGGGGTAAAGTATAAACCTAAATATTTAATGTAATTGGGACTCCATGTGAATTTAGAAGCATTAAATTCCATTTTAAAAGTATATTTTGTTAGGGGCAAAATCTCACACTTGTCATCATTTAGTTTATAACCAGATATGAGGGAATATAACTGTACTATTATTAAGAAAGCAGGAATTGAGTCTTCCGGTTTAGACATGAAGAGCAAGATGTCATCGGTGGAGAAGTGTGGCTCAATGGTTAGAGCGGCAGACCCTGATGCAGAGATCTGGCCCGGGACCAGGGTTCAATTCCCGCTTCGGCGGGTCTTGGGCTCAATTTCCTCGGACCTGATAATTCTCGCCTCGGTGCCTATTCTAATCATGGGTCCCACTCTGCAACTCTGGGCAATAGCTTGCTTAATCTCCACAACGGCCCCAACAGCGCTGGGATGCCTGGCTTCACCCTGGGGGTGCCCAGGAGTGGACATTTCACAGGGAAAAGCCAGGAAGGGTTCCACAGCGGTATGCGTACAGCGCCTGGACACCCCTTTGGGGGTATGGGTGCGCTTTACAAGTACAAATTTCATTTCATTTCATCGGCGTAGGCTGCAAGTTTAATGTGGGCGTTCGAAGTTTGAAAACCATATATGTTTGGGTTGTGACGCAATTTAGACAGAAAAGGTTCTAATGCCAAATTGAAAAGGATAGGAGAAAGAGGACAACCTTGGCGCACACCTCTACCCAAATTAAAAAAGGGAGAAATCAGGCCATTAGCACAAACTGCAGCACGCGGAGCAGAGTAAAGGAGAGAAATTAGGTTTATAAAATTCGGGCAAAGCCAAACCATCTAAGAGTATAAAATAAATACTTCCACTCAACTCTATCAAAAGCTTTTTCTGCGTCCAGCGCTATTGCTGCCAAGGAATGTTTTAGACGAGAAGACTTGGATAGGACATTAAAAAAGAGTTGTGTGTTATCTGTTATAACCCGTCCTTTGACAAAGCCGGACTGTTCTTTGCCCAACAAGGTTGGTAAGTGGGAATCCAAGCGTATTGCTAGTGCTTTAGAGAATATTTTGTAATCAATGTTAACCAATGAAATGGGTCTGTAATTTTTACAATATTTAGAGTCCTTACCTTCTTTAGGAATAAGACAGATGTGCGCTTCTGAGAAGAACCCTGTGGAGCCGTTCATAGAGCCAAAGAAGTGTAGCAATGTATGTAAATTTGGCATTAAAAGTTTGGAAAAATGAATATAAAATTCGACGGTGAAGCCATCTGGGCCAGGTGCCTTTTCCTTTTTAAGCTGTTGGAGAGCTTTTAGGAGTTCTTGTTGTGTTAATTCTGCTTCTAAGGAAGATAAATCCTGTGGACTGTGTAGAGGCTCTTGGATATTAGAGAAAAATTGTGACAATGAGTGATCGGATGGCTGTATTTCAGATGTGTATAGTGAATGATAAAAGAGAGAAAACTGGTTTACAATCTCATTATCTTTGAATCGGAGAACAGAGTGATCATCATAAATAGAGTCAATATTTAATTTGTTCTGCCGAACTTTTAAATAGTTGGCTAAGATTTTCCCCGCCTTGTTTTTGCCTCCGTAGAATTTTGCACTAGATTTTAAAAGATATAGAGAGGCGTCTTCCGTTGAACACTTATTAAATTGTAATTTAGCATTAATGAGGGCTGTTAGATTCTCCTGCGAATGAGAAACATAGTAGGAGTGCTCCAGTTTCTTAATGTCATTAAGGAGATCATTAGTGAGGTTACGTGTATTTTTTCGTTTCTTTGCAACAAAGCTAATGATAAAATCCCTGGCTGAGGCCTTGAAAGCATCCCATATAGTGGAGAAAGGCAAGGACTCATTTTGGTTTAACTGAAAATAATCACTAAAAAAGGCGGTAAAGGAGGTAGTGAACTTGGGGTCTAGTAGAAGCGCATTGTTAAATCGCCATCTCCTAGGAGCATTTACCTTGGGTAAAATATCTAAGCCGATTGAGACAGGGGCGTGGTCTGAAAGGAGAATAGGACCAATGTCAGCGTAAGAAAGGGATTGTGAGATATTGTGAGAAACAAAAATATAATCGATCCATTATTGAGTATGATGCATGGGGGAATAGAAGGTGTATTCTCTAGTGACTGGATTACAAAGACGCCAAGCATCCAAAAGTTTATGTTGGGTAATAGTATGAACAAAGGATTTGTGGGACTTGTTGGGAATAAAAGACACTTTGGAGTTCCTATCTATAAATGGGTTGAATACTTGATTGCAGTCACCTGCTAGTACAAAATTGTCTTCCATGTATTGGGAGACTTGTTTAGCTAAAGTGGGCCAAAAGAGACATCTCCTCCAGTGGGGGCATAGACATTTAGGAAAGAAACTGGAACACCCCTCAACAACAATTTAACAAGTAACCATCTGCCATCCGCATCTGAGTTTTGCAACATAAATGTAACTGGAAGAGATTTACGACATAATATCATAACTCCATTACGTTTGCCATCTCCATGTGAGAAGAAAATTTACCCCACCCAACCTTTTTTCAATTTCAAGGATTCAGCCTCCGTTAGATGTGTCTCTTGCAGAAAGACAATATCAGCAGCAAGTTTAGCAAGGTGAGTTAATACTCTCTGCCTTTTAATGGGTGAATTTAATCCCCTCACGTTCCAAGAAATTAATTTTAACGACATGAAATATCAACGAAGGATTGATAAAGAAATCTAAAATAAGAGTCCGATTCAATAAAGTCATGAGTAAAAGTGTGGAAATAGAAAAGAAAGAAATAAGTGGGTGAATAGCTCTTGAGCCAAAAGAGGATAGGAAAAACAGATAAGTGGAACCAGAAAAGAGATACCATTATGACAACGCAAAGAAAGTAGAAATTTGTGTACAAGTGGTGAGAGAACAAAGTAAAGAGGAGATCAGAAATGTAGTAATAGATACAGGTTTGAGTATATGAATGAGTGCAGAGGTGAAGAGAATACAGACATCTAAGGAGAAAAAAATAGGGAGATGAAATGCAAAACAGAAAACAAAAGACAAGACAAAAAACATACCTACATAAAGGAAACATGGATGTGGGGGTGGGTAGAACCACATGGAGCAGACGAACCGTTGGGGAAGACTGGACAGGACTGGGGAGGAGCCGCGCCATACCGAAGACAAAACTGTAGAAAGAAAAGGGTGACATATTTGAGATTGAATAAAGAATGAAGAACCTGTGTTAAAAGACCATAAACAACAAGAAAGCAGATCAACGAAAACAACCACAAACTGTAAGATTAAACAGAGGTAAGCTTCCAATACGTCAATGGAAAATGAACATCAGTGTAAAGCTAGCAATGTAAAAAACAGTGACATGTCAAGAGTGCTTTCCATGAGAGTCATGTAATGCTTGAAGAGGGAGAGCCAGAAGAGACCATATGAACCATCTTATGCGAACTGATGAAGCTTTGTAGATGGATTGGATCCTCGTAAGATGTTGTTTTGTTGTTATAGGTGACTTTAAATAGACATGGGTGAAAGAGACCATATCTTGCACCCATAGAGCAAAGGTCAGGTCTCATGTTTAGGAAAGCTTTGCGTCTGGCTGCTGTAGCTTTAGAGTAATCTTGCGCAAAAAACAACGTAGAGCCAGACCATGTAATACGTTGAATAGCTTTGGCAGCAGACAGAACTTTCAATAAATCCGTGTACTCAAGGAAATACAGGATAACTCCTCTTGGTCTTTGTGAGGGAGAATTAATGGTGGAGGCCCGACCCAGTCTGTGAGCGTGTTGTATGTTTAACACGACATCCTCTGAAAGGTGAAGAATCTTGGGGAGGAAGGATTTGAAGAAACCGATAGGGTCTGCACCCTCAACTCCCTCCTCGAGACCGTATATGCGTATATTATTTCTTCTGTTGCGGTTCTCAAGGTCTTCGACCTGCTTTTGAAGCGATGATACTTGAGTCTGCATGAAAGTGACACTTTTGGAAGTTTCAGTAAGGGAGGATTCACTTTGCTCCACTGTTGTGAGTCTTGTATCGAGTAGAGACCAACTGTCAGAAAGAGTTTGTAGTTTAGAATTTGTTTCTTCAACGAAGGGCCTGAGGGCTCATATCTCCTGTAATAACAATTCTATTGAAACTGGAGATGTTGGTTTGGGTGGTGAGGGTGGATCTTTCTTCAAACGTTTTACTTTTGATTTTCCCGATACCGTTGGTGTGGAATCCATACTTGTGTTGGTAACTTCTGTTTCGAGCAAACCTGAATCCTCCAATCTGGAAAGTTCTGAAAACAGTTTAGAGTTCTTGACAAGAGAGTATTTGGGCTTGGAGGTAGTACAAAGAACTCTCTTCGTCCTACCCATCAACTTTTGGAATGAGCAGAATATAAAATCAGGTTGTCCAGAGCAAAGCAAGTATTAGTGAGAAAAGTAGCAGGTAAGAAAGCTACTCAGTATAAGGGTAAGTTTTCCAGATAGAGTTGCGCAACCGTAAGAAAGAAGCTCACAGTTCACTCCCCGAGAAGCTTAAAAACGTATATCTGCATTGATGCTTATAGATATCTTTTCATATCGCAAGCCCAGGTGGAGTAAAGTAATCTTTTCCCTTGGAATTAATATACACAGCCTGGTATATGAGTAGATTATTCACTATAGAGAAGGTTGTTTGTATGAATCCGCAAAGTGGTGGTTACACCCAAATCACCATATGATGCCATTACAGTGTCGCAAAAGAGGTAACTTCACCACCTTAAGTCTTTACTTATAATGAATGTTGCAAATGTGCATAATTGCTCAAATATCAAGAGTAGCGAGGAGGAGATTATCAGCAGCGTGAGATGCTCTTATGAGAGGGCGGCTGCGCCTTTGTAACCATGAAGTACCATCAGGAAAAGGTAAAATAAGGTTATTTCACTACCTTCAGCCTTCATTGACATTGACAAAAGAGGGGCTCGCAGAAGTATATAAATATTGCCCAAATAACAAAAGTAGCTTGTTTGTTGTGCTAATATGAAGGAGAGTGACTGTAGCGCGACATACTGCAAAATGGCGGCTGCACCCTGGTTACCTCAGAAACGTCATCAAGGAAGGATAAAATGAGGGCGCAGCATCTCCGTCAGTCTTTGCTTGTAGCAGGCATTTGGGAGCTTGCAAATGCCATGTAATGTTATGCAGGAACAAAATAATTTATTTGCTGGACTCTGTAGTGTGAAGAGGATTAGCTGCGTCCCGACGAGAAATTCAAAATGGCGGTCGCGGTAAAAACGGCCTCACATCTGGACGTTACCTCGCAAATGAACCTTCTTGCTGTTGGCAGAGTCGGCAAACGAAGTCAACCTGGGAGCGAGCAGCACATCACACACTCATTTCTTCGTTCGCTGTCTCTCCCGAGTCTCTGGAAGCGCGTCTCTCCCTCGCTCGTCTCAGGAGCCTCACGCCAACGCTGCCATACTCGTTGGGCGCTAAGCCACACCCCCAGTGTATCCATTCTAATAAATGTAATCAAAATCTTTTGTGGGTGGAGGAATTTACTAGTTTCGGAGTTGGAAGGAGCGTACTTGAAGCAGAATGCAATGATTTATCAATGCAGATTAGGAGGCACCGGGAACAATGGATAAGTATCGCTTAATTTATTATACAGCAACAGTCACCAAAATTATATTTTATAGCACTGATAACATAGAGTCACACAAAATTGACCCAGATGGTAGATAAGTAGTACTGGAGGGCCGATTAGACGGAGACCCCTTCTCGATATAGCAGTATATGCACCCAACACACAGCACTTGGACTTCCTGAATCAATTGATCCCAGCCATCCTGCAGAAACCACAGGCGCCATATCTCTGGGGAGGTGACTATAATTGTGTCTCATAAATTGACCTGGACAGGTTCACTCAACCAATGGCTGGAGCCTGGTGTCCCGGGCTCACACAGTACTTAGGTAACTGGATGGAACGATGGGGGGGTGTAAAATATGTGGCTGCAATTGCATCCGACAGGGAGAGAGTGCTCCTTTTACTACCCAGTACATGATGTTCACACATGACTGGATGTATTTCTTGGTAGTGCTGATATCTTTCTCACACTCCTCATGAGCAATGTATCGGATCATTGCCCACTGGTGAAGACTCTACAATGGGACAAGGCACAGGCCAGGATACCGACCTGAGAGACTCCAGGCAGAGGCACTGCATTATGTACACTTCCGTGCTATTATAGCAACATGGCTCACCCAATACTTCGACATCTGATGAGGGCTTGAATAGGCAAGAACCACAGAATGCGAGGTACTTAAAGTGATCCTAAGGGGCCATTGCATTAGTGCAACATGGTGTGTTAGACAGACACTACACGGGTAACTCTCTGACACTGAGAGGGGCTTGCGAGATTTGGAAATTTTAACACCACTTCACCCTGACAGTAGGAGGCAGGTCTATGATTTTAGGAGGATGTATCAAGAATTGACTGACAGGCTCACGAAACTGGATTGCAGGGATTACCTTGTTCCGCAGCAAGGAGTGGGCGAATGTGCTGCTAAATTGTTTGTGTGGCTGTTGCGGGATGAAATGTCTCACCCTCCTATGGGGGTCATATGTGGCCCTGACGGCACAATACTCAGTGCCCAAATAGATATTAATACAGCGTTTGTCACTTCTATGGTACGTTTTGCACTGCAAATGATGATTCCACTGAAGACCAAATTCAGGGGTTCTTAGGAGGGATCCCCCTTCCCTGACTGTATCCGCTGCAGCGGGCTGAACTGGACGAACCATTGCAGATAGAAGAGATCCGCAGGACTATAGCGCGAAATCAAGTGCCAGGTTTGGATGGCTTCCCCATAGAATAATATGCACCCTATAACACACTCCTCACCCTGAAGTTGTTGGCAATGTATGGGGAGGCAAAAGAAAAGGGTATATTACCTGAGTCTCTTAGAGAAGCCATGATTGTGGTGCTCCCCAAACCCAGCTGTCACCCAATGGATGTTTGATCCTATCAGCTTCTCATACTTCTAAACTTATATTAAAAAATACTGGGGAAGCTCTTAGTGAACAGGTTGATGCCGATAACACACAGACTAGTGCACTGTGATCAAAATGGTTTTATAACGGGCCACAGTACCTTTCTTAATATTCGTAGAATGGTGAACTTGATGGGATCCCAGGTCAGGAATTTGGAGAACTGCCTGGGGGTGTCGCTTGAAATTGAGAAGGCATTCAACACCCTAGGCTGGACGTACCTCCTGGCGGTTCTTGAACACATGGGAATAAGCCCAGAATTCCTGAGGGTTCGGATGAGGAGGTTGATATCAATCAATCAATCAATCAATCACAGAATTTGTAGAGCGCACCACTTACCCGCGAGGGTCTCAAGGCGCTGGGGGAGAAAAGGAGCGGGGTGCCGCTACTGGTCGAACAGCCAGGTCTTGAGTAGCCTCCTGAAGGTCAGCAGGTCTTGGGTCTGTCGTAGGCTGAGTGGAAGGGTATTCCAGGTCTTGGCGGCGAGGTGGGAGAAGGATCTGCCGCCAGTGGTTGTTCTTCGAATGCGAGGGACGGTGGCGAGGGAGAGGTCGGCGGAGCGGAGCTGGCGGTTGGGGACGTAGAAGAAGAGTCGTCTGTTGAGGTAGGCTGGGCCGGTCTTGTGGAGTGCCTTGTGTGCGTGGATGAGGAGTTTGAAGGAGATTCTCCTGTCGACGGGGAGCCAGTGCAGGTTTCTCAGGTGGGGGGTGATGTGGCTGTGGTGTGGTAGGTAGAGGATCAGGCGTGCAGAGGCGTTTTGAATGCGTTGCAGTCGCTTGATGAGCTTGGCCGGGGCTCCCGCGTAGAGGGCGTTTCCATAGTCGAGTCTTCTACTGACGAGGGCCTGGGTGACTGTTCTTCTTGTATCTGTCGGGATCCACCTGTAGATCTTGCGGAACATGCGGAGGGTGTTGAAGCAGGAGGAGGAGACTTCGTTGACTTGCTTGGCCATGGAGAGCGTTGAGTCGAGGATGACTCCCAGGTTGCGTGCGTGGTTGGTGGGTGTCGGGGCTGGCCCCAGTGTCGTTGGCCACCAGGAGTCGTCCCAGGCTGAAGGGTTGGAGCCGAGGATGAGGACCTCCGTCTTGTCCGTGTTCAGCTTTAGTCGGCTGCTCTTCATCCAATCGGCGACGGCCTTCATTCCTTCGTGGAGGTTGGATTTGGTGGTGAGGGGGTCCTTGGTGAGGGAGAGGATCAGTTGAGTGTCGTCGGCGTAGGAGATTATGTTGAGGTCGTGCTGTCTGGCGATGCGTGCGAGCGGGGCCATGTAGATGTTGAACAGTGTCGGGCTGAAGGATGATCCCTGGGGTACGCCGCAGATGATCTCGGAGGCTTCGGATCGGAATGGGGGAGGCGGACTCTCTGGGTTCTGCCGGAGAGGAAGGAGGTGGTCCATTCCAGGGCCTTGTCTCGGATCCCTGCGTCGTGGAGGCGTGCGCGTAGAGTGCGGTGGCAGACAGTGTCGAAGGCGGCGGAGAGGTCCAGCAGGATGAGGGCTGCGGTCTCACCGTTGTCCAGCAGGGTCCTGATGTCATCGGTGGCGGCGATGAGGGCAGTCTCGGTGCTGTGGTTGCTGCGGAACACTGACTGGGATGGGTCCAGGATGCTGTTTTCTTCGAGGTATCGGGTTAGCTGTCTGTTGACGATCTTCTCGATGACCTTGGCTGGGAACGGAAGCAGGGAGATGGGCCGGAAGTTCTTGAGGTCTCTCGGGTCCGCCTTGGGTTTTTTGAGTAGAGCGTTGATCTCGGCGTGTTTCCAGCTCTCTGGGAAGGTCGCGGTTTCGAAGGAGAGATTGATAACGTTGCGCAGGTGGGGTGCGATGGAGCTGCTGGCTTTGTTGAAGATGTGGTGCGGGAAAGGGTCTGACGGGGAGCCGGAGTGGATTGTGCTCATGGTCTTGATGGTGTCATCGATGTTCACGATGGCCCAGGCTGGCAAGGGGTCGTGGTCGATGGTGTGCGGCGGGTCTGGTGTGTCGGTGTCTGTTGGGGCTGTCTGGGTGTTGAAGCTGTCGTGGATGTCGGCGATCTTGCGGTGGAAGAAGGTGGCGAGGGAATCGCACAGGGCTTGCGACGGCGGGATGTCGTTGGTGTTGGAGCTGGGGTTGGAGAGTTCCTTCACGATGTTGAAGAGCTCCTTGCTGTTGTGTGCATTGTTGTCGAGGCGGTCTTTGAAGGAGATCCTCTTGGCGGACCTGATGAGGTGATGGTGGTTGCGGATGGCGTCTTTGTGGGCTGCGTGGCTGTCCGGTGTCTTTTCACTGTGCCATTTCTTCTCTAGTTTCCGGCAGGTACGCTTGGATGCTAGGAGTTCCGGGGTGAACCAGCTGGCTCTTTTGCTGGTGTCTCTGTAGGTGGGTTTTTTCAGCGGGACGAGGGTGTTGGCGCAGTCATCTATCCATCGTCTGAGGTTGTGGGCAGCGTCGTCGGTGCTGGAGGGGTCGGTGGGTGGGCTGAGAGCGAGGTTTGCCTGTAGTTGGTCTTTGGTGACTTTGCTCCAGCAGCGGCGTGGGATCTGTTGGGTGCGGTGGTGTGTGGTGGGTTTCTGGAAGGTGAAGTGGATACAGCGGTGGTCGGTCCAGAGGAGTTCGGTGGTGTGGCTGAAGGAGACGTGGGAGCTTGAGGAGAAGATGGGGTCGAGCGTGTGGCCAGCGTAATGGGTCGGCGTTGTGACTAGCTGTCTCAGTCCGAGGTTGGCGAGGTTGTCGATCAGGGTGGTGGAGCTGCTGTCGTTGTTGTTCTCCAGGTGAAAGTTCAGGTCTCCGAGGTGGAGGTCAGGGCGTGCGTGCTGATGAAGTCGGCGATGGAGTCGCTGAACTGGGGTCGGGGTCCAGGGGTCTGTAGACGAGGGTGCCTCTAAGGGTGGTGTTGGTGTCCGTGTGGATCTGGAAGTGCATGTGTTCGGCGGTGCAGAGAATGTCGTCGGTGCTGGTCGAGACCCTGATGGTGTTCTTGTGGACGATGGCGATTCCTCCTCCTACTCCGTTGGTGCGGTCTCTGCGGGTGATCTTATAGCCGTCTGGGATGGCTATGGCGATGTCGGGTGCGGAGGAGTCGTTCATCCAGGTCTCTGTCAGGAAGGCGACGTCCGGTGATGATGTGTCGAGCAGGTCCCAGAGCTCGACGGCGTGTTTGCGTGCGGAGCGGGTGTTCAGTAGGATGCATCGGAGGTGGTTGAGGTCCTTCTTGGCGGGCGCTTCGGCGGCTCTGAGGCTGGTGTAGCTGCAGTTCCGGCAGGTGATGGGACCATGAGTGCGTTTCGGGGCGGCCTTGAAGCAGGTGCGTGTCCGTCCGGGGTTGAGAGCGTGGAGTGTGGTGGCATCGTATCGGCGGCGGTCGTCGTGGCTGGCGCGGGGGGCGCGAGGACCAGGGGTTCTGGCACTGGGAGCGGTCCAGGCGCGGACGGGCGCAGACGGGCTTGCCTTAGGCGCGCCTTATATGGGGAGGTGGGAGGGAGGAGCAGCTGGGAGGCGGGAGGCAGGGGCAGCGAATGGTCAGTCAGGGGGGCGGGGCCGCAGGGGACGCATCGGCGGGAACGGGAGCGGTGCGACGAAGGGAATAGAAGGCAAAAGGGCACGGGGATTACGGGGGCAACAAGGAACA
The DNA here is from genome assembly GCA_963921515.1 of Calotriton arnoldi. NCBI lineage: Eukaryota > Metazoa > Chordata > Amphibia > Caudata > Salamandridae > Calotriton > Calotriton arnoldi. The sequence goes on along the minus strand of CAWUFW010001738.1, from coordinate 2,190,617 downwards.
GAGGGCAAAAACGGGCACAAAATCAAGGGGCAGCTGGGGAAACAGAAGGAAAAACGGGCACAGAATCAAGGGGCAGCAGGGGAAACAGAAGGGAAAAACGGGCACAGAATCAAGGGGCAGCGGGGGAAACAGAAGGAAAAATGGGCACAGAATCAAGGGGACAGCGAGGGAAACAGAAGGAAAAACGGGTACAGAATCATGGGGACAGCGAGGGAAACAGAAGGAAAAACCGGGCACAGAATCAAGGGGACAGCGAGAGAAACAGAAGGAAAAACCGGGCACAGAATCACGGGGACAGCGAAGGAAACAGAAGGAAAAACGGGCACAGAATCACAGGGACAGCGAGGGAAACAGAAGGAAAAACGGGCACAGAATCAAGGGGACTGCGAGGGAAACAGAAGGAAAAACCAGGCACAGAACAAATATAGGCACAGGGGGAAAAAACAGACAACAGCAGTCACAGACACCAAAGTGACAAGGCACTACAAAAGAACAGGAGAGATAAAAACCTACGGCCTACCACTAGCCACCAGGGAAGAGGCGCAGGTGGCAGCCTGCGGGTGGAGGAGGGCCTCGATCTTCCTCAGCAGCGGCAGCTGGGGCAGGGACACACAGGCTGTGCTGTGCGGAGGGGGAGCGATCTACCTAGCAGGGTCAAGGGTCGCTCCCATCAGATAAACTGGAAATACAGAGGGGCACCAGGCAGGGATGCCCTCTTTCACTGCTCATTTTCACACTAGCCATGCAATTGCTGGCGTATCTGCTGCACATGCGGGATGAACAGTGGGGCGTGCGGGCCTCATGGGGGGGGCACAAAGTCTCATTGTATGCGGATGATGCGCTCATTTACCTGCGGAACTAACGTGCATCACTTTCGCCATGGATGGAAATGTTAGACCAATTTGGGGACATATCTGGCCTCAAAATTAACTAGGTCAAGTTCTGTTTGTTCCCATAGCAGCATACGCCCGAATGTCACAGAGAGACGCTATGGCCAACCAGACCTTCGTGACAGTGGTAAATATTTAAATATTTAGAAGTGCACATTTATCACTCTACCACCGATTTAATTGGCTGTAACTTCACTTGGGCAGTTGCTTCAATTCGGCATTCCCTCCCCTTTTGGGTGTCGCCACCATTATCAACACTGGGCCGCGTGAAGATAGCCAAAATGCTAATACAGCCCCGATCGCTATATTTATTTGCGCCTCTGCCAATCTTCCTCCCCAGGCGTTTCTTTTGCGAGCTGCATGGTCTGCTGTCGGACTTGATTTGTGGGACAGGCAGGAAAAGGGTTGCAGTGGCCAGTACGCAACGTCATTTATTATACAGGGTGTTGGGAGCTCAAAATTATGAGCTATATTATGCAGCAACATAATTACAATGACCTATGTGATGGCTGGCGAGACCTCCAAGCGCTGAAAGAGTGGAGGTTCAACGTATTCTAGGGGAGAAACACGTCCTCATGTGGTTGCTGTGGTGAGCAACGGCGCAGACACATGAAACCCACTTGACGAGTTTAGAGCGCAGATGCTGGAATAAATACATACACATCACTAGGGCACACCCTCCCTATGCTCTCCACCTACGTACATGGTCTATGCCAGCAATAGCGGACATCCTGATGCAACACGATGCCCGAATATGGACAGAGGCGGGAGTGCAACTAGCTGTGGACCTATATTATGGGTGTGTCCTGCAGACCTTCCAACAAATCAGAGACACGTATGGGGTACCACCAATCCGATTTCTTATGTACAAAACTATACAAAAAGTTATTTCCTCACAGTGGTGTGCTGAACCACTGAATACCCACCCTTGAAAGCCATTCTATTACATTGCACAGCGAGGAAAGTCATAACTGGCCCTACACTCCCAATATTACTCGACCAAACCTACAGCTAGGACCAGATGGGAGACTAATCTACACACCACACTGATGGGCAAGCAGTGGGCAAGGGCCAAACAACACATGAATGAGGTCTCTAGGAAACCTAGGTTTAGATACACGCAATTTAACTACTTCCACCAGACCTATCTGATGCCAAGCGTTTCCAGTGCATGTTTGCAGGGGCATCCTCAGAATGTCCTCGATGCTGTACATCTGATGCCGGCTTTCTCCATATAGTGTGAGACTGTCAGGTGATCCAACATGCATTCAGAAGAGGTGACGCCTATAACATCTGAACTGGATCACCGTCTAGTGCTGCCCACACCTGAGTTTTGCTTTCTAGATATCTGGCCTAGAACTAAAGGTGCCAAATACATTTAAAGATTTACAGACCTTGACCTAGTGCTCTTTAAATGGCAAATAGCAATTTTGTGCAAAGCCAGTATGGCGCCTGACATGAGGGGTTGGCTATGGAACCTTTTAAAATGGGCCAGAGTCGAGACGGATGTAAGTACCTTGGCTAGACTGCGGAGCAATGGGGACCCAAGGGAGACCGCGTGGGATGCCTGTGTAATGAAACTGGAGGCCAAGAATGATGAGAATACTGCCATGAGTGAGGAACCAGAGGCACATATGGGTGACTTGGGAGCATCTGGGGCCCAGCAACACAGGACTGTGCCCCAGGACTTATGTTTTTAAGTTCCTTGCTGGGGGGCATGGTGGCATAGACTCATAGATTATTATAGCTGAGAGCAGGATGGTACTGGAAGAATTCCTATGGCCAACAGGTTTATATCCCCTTAGACGGTGCACCTCTGTACTCTATTGTGCACATCTTTTTTTTTATATCTCTTTACTGTAACAAGAAATAGTAAAAGCAATACAGTAGTGTCAGAGTTACATATCAAAGTATCTGTCAACTTAATGTGTACATCAAGTAAATACTTCCCCTCTGCCCACCCACCCAGTGATAAGGATGGAGTGAGTAAGATCAAATGAAGGGCCGAGACCCATCTTCAATTGAGGGGGTTGCACAATCCCCCGAGTGCTCATTACACTTGCCCCATACTTTCTCCCATTTTTTGGGACACCCTCTATTTTGGTAGATTACTTTTTCAGCCAAGATACTCACGTCCATGTCTTTTTTCCAATCTCTTAAATGTGGTGCCATCGCAGCCCCCTCAACAACGGGCAATGTTCCGTTTCGCTATTGCTAGCCCCAAAGTCATCCAGGTCTGGTCCATTCGGTTGAGGTTTGTATCTTCCCAAATATTGAGCAAGCACCATTTACGGGTGAGAGACACAACCGTGTCACACAAAGCATTCATACAATTGACAACTGCCTCTCAGTAGCCATGCATGACCGGACATTCCCAGATAAAATGGAAAAAGATACCTCTTTGAGCACTTTTTCAGTGACAGTAATCATCCGGTGCTCTACCCATTTTCCATAACATGGTATAGGCAAAGTAAGCGCTATGCAATATTTTAAGTTGCACCAAACGGTATCCAGCCTTTATTGCAATTTCCCTCGGGCCACTCATCATCCTCAACACCTCCCAAATCCAAAGCCCATTTCTCACGCAGAGAAATTAGTGTGTCAGGAGTGTAGTTGAGGAGTTTGCAGTATGTGAGAGAGATTGCCTTGTGTGCCATGTGATCTTCAAGTAGCTGGTCTTCTAGAGGGGAGGATCTTGGCAGTTCTTCGCCCCTGTGCAGTGCAGTGTGGAGTGCATGCCTAACTTGTAGATATCGGAACATCCCAGTGGGGGCAAAACTGTAGTCTCTCAGTAATTCAGTGTAAGGAATGACTGTTCCCCGTGCCCAGAGAGCCCAAATCTTGGACAGCCCTATCAAGTCCCATTTATCGAACCCTAGTAGTGCACGCATGGTACCCAGTGTTGCTGAATCCCTCAGTCTGTTTTTCCACCCCAGTGCAGCCAAGGCAGTATGCCAGATATTGAACGTGATGGCCACTGGACCCTGCAGTGCTGGGCATTGGGGCATAGTGAACAGGGCACGCAGGTACCCCCCTGAGTGCATGGCCAGACGATCTATGCGGTGTGATGGATCATCTTCAGGTATGTGCATTTGTTGGTTAATGAGGGTGAGTTGGGCCGCCCAATAGTATTTCTGTTTATCGGGTAATGCTATTCTCCCATCGTACCACCCCCTCGTGAGTTTGATAAGGGCGATTTGTGCTGAACCCCCATTCCATAGTAATAAGTGGAGCGTGGAGGTTATTGATTTGAAATATTGTGCTGTGATGGAATATGGAGTATTGTGAAGGGCATATAAAAAATGGGGCAGTGCCATCACCTTGAAAAGTGTCGCCCTCCCTAGCAGGGAAAGGGGCAAGGAACTCCAAAGATGGGTGTCTTTTTTTAATCTCTCCAGAGGAGGTAGAAGATTTTTTTTTGTAAAAGAGGTCTGGGTCGGTGGTGGCAAAATTTTCCAGATTCGTGAAACCCTCTGTGGTCACTCGGATCCCACAGTGTCGGGGCAGTTCGGGTGATGTGCCATGGAGCACATAGAGCAACCATTTAATCATATACTCAGAGTAGCGGTGAAATATCATGAGTATTTGCATTATCCTGTTTAAAGAGGACTTGAGATCCGCCACATACAACAATACATCATCCGCATAGAGCGAAATTCTGTCTTCCCATTGAGTTGACCAGCGGAGTCCTCGAATTAGGAGATCCATAAGGATCCATGCGGCCAGGGGTTCCAACATGAGGGAAAAAAGAAAGGGGGAGAGGGGGCATATCTGCTGGGAGCCTTGCCGTAGGGGGAATACTTGCGAGATATCTCTATTAACCACCACTTGGGCCAGAGGTTCGGTATATTAGGAGGCAGACTGAGCCTATAAATCTAGGGCCAAATCCCAGTTTCACCAGCACTTCAAAGCGGTATGGCCATTTGACCATATCAAATGCCATGCGGGCATCGAGGGCGAAAACAACAGCATCTTCCTGAATATATCTTGCCCTGCTCAGTACGCCGTGCAGCCTCCTCAAATTAAGGGCTCTGCTGCACGCCGGCATAAATCTTGATTGGATTGGATGGACTATTTTAGTGATAATCTGTGTTATCAGGGTAGCTTAGCCAAGATTTTAACTTCGGCATTGAGGAGGGAGATTGGCCTGTATGAGGCATAGTCGTCTGGTGGTTTCCCGTCCTTATGGATGACGACAATAGGTGCTATCCACTGGTCCATGGGTAGAATCCCCTGTTCTCTACTTTCTTTAAACATCCTCAGTATGTGCGAGGCAACTTTTGGGGCAGTGAGCTTGTGAAGTTCGATGGGTATCCCGTTGGGGCCCACCACCTTACCAGCATTTAGGTTGTGTATTCCACGTACGATCTTTTCTTCCGTTAAGTCACCCTCGAGGAGGGCTTTGTCCTGTATTGTGCACATCTGAACCAGTAACATGAGATTTTGTGTTCTTAAAACTTCAGCATGTTTGTTCCTATGCCAGTGCATAACAGATTTGTTCATTGTTGTTTACTCAAATGCTAATAAAGAAATTAAAACAACAACAAAATTGCAATAGAAATGCTTTCTGAAAATTCCAAAAGTCAGTGTTTGTATCTTTATGGTTTCTTTTGAATGCACATACATTTTCATTCAAAAAGTTTCTTATACCCCTAAACTATCAAGGATTGATTTGGGGGTTTAATGGTGAGTGCATATTAATCTTGTCTTTTCTTACAAACCACTTATAACAATATTTACATGCCAGAAGCAAAATCAAAGGGAAATTACCTCCACATTAATTATCATTGTACCTCAGTCATAACAGATCTCTTTTTGTTATCGTTTGATATATTTCAGGAATGTGTACATTAACAGAATGCTTTTATCAATTAGATCTCTTAAACATGTGAGAATGCATTTATAATGAAGGGTGGGCGGTCTGAAACTACCTTTTCTTTCACACACTATGGTATGGTCGTGTTAGGAAGAAACTATGAGGCTAATTTACAGTTTGGCAGACAGGGTACTCCGTCACAAGAGTGATGGAGTATCCTGTCTGCCAAAGACTTGGTCCAGCAGCTCCATTTTGAATCGGCAGACTGTCAGAAAACGTACTCTGATGGCTGATGGATAAACATCCATCAAATTAGGGACGTCAGACCTCCCACCCTATTTAGAGTGGATAGCTTGATGTCCTAGTTTTCTTCACCATCAGGTAAAACCAGGGCAATCCCTAACACATTTTTTATTTTTCAGAAATAATCTCTCACTTTGGGAATTTGTTTGTGAAATACAAAAAAATTTGGTGTTCGACTGCCTAACAGACGGCAGTCACACACCAAATTTTCAGTGCTTTCAGGCGAGCCACCATGGAGGGGCTCCTTCTGAAGGTACAGAGATAATCGCAGGGTCGGCAATAATCTCATATTTTGGCAGGTGGTAGTCTGACTGTAGTGGCAAAGGAGATGACCACAACCACCCTGATGTATTGCAAGCCGCCCCTAGAGTCTAAAGCAAGCCCTATATATTACAGATTACAAGATACTGGGTCTTAAGGACAGGAAGTTACAGGAAGCATCACATATCCATGCTCCCCTAAGTGGTGCTTCCACTGCTGTGCATTCATGGTGAAGGTGCCATCAAAGTAAACATATTCCAGGGATTACATACAAATCAATAGACCACATCTTGAAATGGATGGTGAAGCAATTGTTCCATTGCAGTCCTCTTTTGTGTCAAGGACTATTGCGTACTCCAGCAGATAGAAAAATGGTAAGGGTGGAGAAATGAGCAGCTCTCAGAGTCAGGTGACCTAGGCCCCACTGACCCACTGACTGACTCAAGCCCTTCTTTTTTATCTTATCTCATAAAGTCAGAATTGATCAATACATGTATAATAAACAAAAGAAAAATATTTGGGGAATAACCCCAGTTACAAACACTTGGGTCCACACATAGAAAAGCAATAATCTACCCACCCTGGATGGGATGGGGCTGTAATGAAGCCAAAGACATAAATACAAAAGGAGAAAAATCAAAAGAAAGAAAAAGGATATCGAAACAGTCTAAGACCAATCAGGCCCTCCAAATCCGCTACAATCAGGTAAATTTCTTAAGTGAACGAATACCCCTTACTTTTGCGAGAGCCTGTCCAGACTCATATATTTGCTATAATCTTGTCCAGGATGTTGCAATACAGAGTCTGGCCGAGACAATGATTATAGACAACAGCCATCTAAGACCAGAATCATGTTCCATTCTATAACCCTTTGTTATCTCCTTAGGGGTGAATTGCATTTCAAAACTGCAACATGATGCTGTCAGTTCCCTTACCCCTACCCAAAACTCATGAAGAGCAGGACATGTAGCAAACATGTGAAGGATGTCAGCAGCGTAGCAGTCGCACCTAGGGCAGCTAGTTTTATCAGCGCCCGGATTCCCAACCCACCTCATAATTTTCTCTGATGTATAGTATAGCATACAAATGTTCTTAAATTGCTGTAGCTAGAAATGGGCCATTGTACGTCCTGTGCTCACAAAACCCAAGATAGATCGTACTGTCTAGGGATTTCCTACTAGCTTTATGCATGCATTATATGATGTTAGAACCAACCAAATCAATAGGAACCTTGCACCCAGACAAAAAGGAATTTCTTAAGCTGAATGTATTTAAACAAAATGTTGGGGGGGGGGGGTCGTAAGAGGCTTGAAGCCCAGCAAACGAGCAGAATCCATTCAAATTGTACAGATGCCCCCCAGTTTCCACCCTTAATCGAGACCAAGCCCTGCAGATAGGGCCATGGAATACCTCCAGGAATGCCGGGTATCCCATAGTGGCGTTCTGCAATGTATTAACGCGAAAGAACATTTTACGCTTATTTCCTGCCAAATATAAATGATATTCTTGATAAACTTAAATCTAACCCGCGTATAGTAATTGGGTATAGATAATCTGTTCAAGCGCTTCTTAAATGCAATAGTCTGCTGGGGATTCATAAGTCTGGAAAATATGGATAAAAGCAGTGTATGAGGGCCTCAGTGTTGGAAAGTGGATCCAATCCCCGGATGTCACTGATTACTTCGCGTGCATTCCCTTCTAAAATTACTCCCACACTTGCCGTGGAGTCCCCTGCTGCCCGAGTTCTCCGGGTTACAGCTTCGCACCCCGGTGGCCCCCTGTGGCCATGCAAAATTCTATTACACGCGGCGTCAACGGTGCACGCCTCCCGTCCCTCCAACCTTAATTGTTACTACGGATTCAACTACTCTCAATTCTAATTGCTCACACCATGTTGTCCTGATGATGATCTCATACTAACGAGATCGAAACGCCGTCGACCTTTACAACCAAAACTCCACTACTGCAATTTAATTTAATTGGGAGTTTTGTTCAATGTGGTTGTCAATGCGATGTAACTTTTAAATGTCACCAATGCACCCCTCACTCCACGCACTTTCACGTCTTGTGTGAGCACCAGAACTATTACCTGAAATACTAAATGATATTCCATTTATGATGTTAATAAATGTGTTGTCATTTAAAAACTTTGTGTCACAGCATATATTGCGTAATCAGTCCCGCCTGGACTCCATCGCACTACCTCATCTGATTAACGCTGCGCTTACAATAGAAGTAGCCTAGGCTACCTGAGGACCTTCTGGCCTCCCCCTGACCCCTGTCTCTTCTAGTTGCTTAACTACCCCGGGTCAAAAGACTGGGGCACCCTTGTTTTCCAAACATGGAAAGTGAGTGGCAGCACACTAGTGCAATGTGGATAGTGTCACAGGCCTGTCTCTGACTGTGAAAGAAAGACAGAGGCAATGTTTAGGCATGCAAATTAGAAGTTATGTATAGTACTAAATGCATTAAGTGAACTTTAGAGCACAAAGGGCTGAATTATATATAGGGCGCACTGTCACTGTTTGTGCCACAGTGCATCTTTAACTAGGGTGCCAGGTGCAAACAGGAAATGTGCACCCTATTGCAGATAATGCCCTGCCCACAGGGTAGGCACGAACCTGCGCCAGCCCTGGGCAGGCTCTTTGAAGCAGCCACTCAATCTTTCACAGTGTAGGCAGCAACCTAACATGTTTTACAAAGCATAATAGAGATTCCCCTGCAGGCGGGTGCAGTTATTGTCTGCATCAACCTGCAGGGGCTTGTCTTTGGTGTCCATGGGACATTCTTTCCCCCTTTTATGGGGTCGGTCTCTAGGTCATACTGACTGTGTGTCATCCCTTTGTGGAGCAGTCAGTACGCCACCTGAGGGCTTTTTACCTTTGCTTCACCATCCATAATACAATGAGAATTAAGTTAAAATGTTTGATTCCTTTGCAAGGTCCGACACCCCCATGCAAATAAGGGAAGGTCTGTAGCTCCTTCTTTAATACCAAAGTATCCTGGGGGCACAGAAAGCAGCACTCACGACAGTTGCGCCCCAGGGGCACCTTATGTAGTACGACCCAGGAGGGAAAGACGAAAACCTAATGATCAAGAGAAGAAGTGTTAAAGGAGTTGGGGTCCAGGCGGATGAGTGGTTTCGTTCTTCATATGGCAGTTTCTTGTTGATGCCCATGGTGTAGTTGGTGCTAGTTTGAATGGCAATCTGAATAACTATATTTTCAGCTGGTTTCTGAACTGAAGACAACTACAGTCAGATCAAAACCAAAGTCTGTGGGTATTCCAAAGTCTTAGCCCTGTAACCCAAAATTTCACTTGCTATCTACAAGTCTCTTAAAGGAGCATTGATAGGAGGAGGCAGACGTTTTGCTGGCATGTGGTGGCTTGCCAGTTTCTGAAGGTAGCCAGGACCCTTTCCCCACTAGGGTTTGTGTTTAACACAGCATGTTTTACTTTTGAAACTGAAATCCAACAGAAGCCAATGGAATGCTTTCAAGGTTGGATAAACATTGCCATGTGTACATAGGTTTGGAAACTTTCTAGTGGCCTGATTTTGAACTCTTTACAGCCTAACAATGAGTTGTTTGGGGTGACTGCTGCCCCCAATGGTTTGCTTGTATGTGGGTGCCACTCGTGGTCACCGGGAATCCACTTAAAAAATATGGCATCTCCTACCTGCACTCTGTATGAGTGCTGGAGGGGAGCCGGCAGGGGCCGCATGGGCATTCGGACACCCCCACAGCCCCCAACAATTTAGGTGATGTGGGTGCCTAGAGTGGGCACTGGGGCACCCACTTGGCCCCTGGAGCTGCTATTTCAAAAAGGGGGGTGGCCGGCTCCAATAATGTGCCCTGGGGAGTCCACTCTTGGGACACAGTTTCCCTGCCCACAAGAGTGCGGGCATGGAAAAAGTGTGTACTTCCACCTGGCAGGAGCTGCAAAAATGCTTCTGTCGGGCGGGTGGATGCACACTTTTTTTCCATACCCTCTTGTGGGAAGCAAAACAGAGAATGCCCCTGCCTGGCGGGAGCATGGAAATAATAACGTACTCCCGCTGCACCTAGGATGGGTGCATGCAGGGGAGCCAGCAGGGCCACAGGGGCCCTAGGGTTCCCCTCAAGGCCTCTCAACATTCTGTGCTGTGGGTGCCCTGGATGGCACCGAGGGATCCACCTATGGCCCTGGGGGATGGGGTCTACGGGCCTGTAAAGGCTCAGGGAGGGTTTCCGCACACCCCTCTCCCCGTAAAGAAAAAGCATTGCCGGCTCCTGGAATTCCCCCTGCAGCCCCCAAGAAAAAAAGAACTGGGTGTTCTAGGTGGGCACAGAGACACCCAAAATATATAAAAAAAGAATAATAAATGGATGGCAGGAGCTGCTCATTGATTAGTCAATGCTCCTTGGGAGGAGCACCCCATAATGCCCTAGGGCATTTTAACAAAATATATATTCAAGCTTGTGGTGCCCCTAGAGAGGCAGAGGCACCATCACACATTTTTGTAATGTTGTGGTTGGGGCATGGGAGTGCAGCATCCCCTCAGCAACATTTAAAAAAACAGTAAGTCTCCTAGGTCATTGAATCCGTGACTCCAGATGAGCTTACTGCACTTTTTTAAAGCATTCCTAGCAGGATCTGTATGCTCTTCAGCTGGAGTACAGGGATCTCTTGTGTCAGCTCAATGGTGGCACTTTGTAGCTAAATAAATGTTAAAAAAAGACACAAAGACATGTTGATGTCTTTTTTGATAAGGCTTTATTAATTATTTTAATAATAATCACTTAAACATTGAACTGTGTGAAATAATGAAATATACATTTCATTATAATTATTGGTCATTTTCTGACAAAGACAATATATTTTTGAGAAAGACAGTACACATGCTTTATATATTTAGATATTTTGACCCCTTCATAAAGCCAATAGGCCCACATTTTATATTTTGGTGTTCTGACCCTTTGACAAAAACAGTAGCTCTACTTTACTTAAAATGACACCCCTTATATTCAGCTATGTGTGCCCTTGGGAGTTTGGGTGCCAGGCCTGGCGCCGAACCCTCGTTGCTCATGGCTTGTGCACCATGGGGGAGGAGTTGGGCATCAGCGGGGGTCGGGCACAGAGCCTCTCCCACAGCCAATCACACGCCGCACATTACCAAATGCTGTGCACCACGTGGGGTTGGCTGCTTGCGGGGAGTCGGATGTAGGGCCTGGCCACAGGCTGCACCCTGCGGCCAAACCCACTGTGCACATGCCCAAAGGCTGTGCCTAGCGTGGGATTGGCTGCCAGTGAGGGGTTGGTCACAGGCCCTGCTGCCAACCCCACGCCACGCATGGCGTGGTGTTGGCATTAAGTATGGTAATAAAATATTACTTTACATTAGAGAAAACTCACTGAAAAACACAAAGGTCAAACTGACGCTATAGTTAGGAATGGTAATATTATCTTACTTTCCATTAAAAATAACACAGGTTAAAGGAACGTTATAGTTCAGTGAAAATGTCAGTTAAAACATACTGTTTTATAGTAACAAAACCACTGAAATTCACCAGTTATAGTTAACTCAAGTAAATATAACTTGTGCCCTAAATTAATATAATGTAATGTAAATTTGATTTCATATAATTAATAAAAACCATCAGAATTACATCAACCGGACATTTTAAAACCAAATATAATCAAAAACATCCATAATCAACTAATTCAGTTTTTAACCATAAAATCCAACAGTAAACTATAGTTTTTCAGATACGACACCAACAGTTGTTAGATATTTTTAAGGTTCTTGTGCTAAAAGTGCCAGCGTGTTTCGTAATATTTAGGCACAAAGTTTCAACATACATCAATCCGTATGTGGTAAAACATATGGAGGACAAGTAATTTTGCTGACAAAACAAGTCAATTTAATAGCATCATGGCAGCCACCTTTTCCATGAATTTTACAAAGTTACATAAAAGTTGCGGATGGTTCCCACTTAAGCACTGTATCACAGCCGGCCTGCAAGATCTAATTTGTAAACTGCTGAAGTACTTACGCAGAAAGTACCTATGGGTATCTGGACAAACACACAAGATGTGAATTAATGTTTCTTCTTTATTTCCACATAAACATTGACCAAGTGCACCTCCAATGTGGGGTTATGTCTTTCTTGGAATATCACCCATTCTTAAACTCATGAACTTTGTCGTGTTGCAATAGGAAAACATGGCACTCAAGTAAGACTGTGGTTGTAAATGGCCATAGGAATTTATAAGCATTCATGCATATTTTTTCATTGCAAAATGATTTTCATCCTGAAGATACGAAACAAGTCTGACTGATATTTTTACAGGTTGCTTAAAGGCCGGGCCGGAGGCTGCTGAAGCCCATAACAAGTTCAGCCCTAAGGTGATCAAAGTGAAAGAAAGGTAGTCCGCCCATGGGGTGTCTTTTTCACCTAAACCAACTTCAGCCCAGATAAAGGAGACAAGGGAAAGTTTGGCCTCTTGTTCCAGTTTTATACAAAATGTTATCAATGCACCCTGGTGTGACATAAATTGACTAACTATGCCAAATTCTAGACGTATTTGTGTATGAGAGGTGTTTTGTTGCAGTCTGAAGAGACGCCTGTAAAAAATCACCTGGATTGTATCTAAAAATTAGCAATCTCGCCCAAGCATTATTTCTGAGCTGTAAGTAAGTGATGGGATGACTTTGGCCTCAATTGTCTTATGTATGGGAGTCAACGTTGGACCTTTCAGATTGGACTCTATTGGTTTGAATGCAGCCAACAGTGAAATATTTGTATGTATTGGTTATGTCCAATTTTTCACCCAAGAACCAAGAAAAGATTTTTTCCTTCTGGCAGTTGCCAAATACTATAACTTTTGTTTTCTTGGTATTTATTTCCAGCCCATCCCTTTTAGTACATGCTGCAAAATTTGTTATCAGGAATTGCAAGCCTATTGGAGTCTTGCTAAGCAGGATTATATTGTCTGCATATTGAAGGCTGGATAGTGGCGGCAGAGCAAGCCGGGGAGCATCCAAATTTACTTTGTTCAAACTGAAATTGGGGTCTGATATGAATAGATTGAATAACAATGGTGTGAGTACACAACCTTGTTTAAGACCATGGCATGTGGGGATCCTTCTTGTCATTGTTAACCTATCTCCTAACTTTATTCTTACCCAGGTATCATGATATAAAAGCTAGTTAGCATGGAATAGTGTTGGGGGTATTCCCCATTCGCTTAATTTTACCCACAAAGCCTTATGTGAAACCTTGACATATGCAGGTTTTAGGATTTGGTGGAATCAAACATCTTGCTGAAACCCAATCCCCTAGGCCCTTCAGTAATAGGCCAGAAAACAATTTGGCATCTATATCAATTAAGGCAATAAGCCTATAATTAGTCGGCTCATCTCTTTTATCATTTTTATATATAGGGTGGAGTATAGTATCTCTCCAAGTATCTGGTATAATATTCATCATCAGGCAGATGTTAAATAATATACACAGGTGGGCTGATCAAAACTCCAGATCAGCTTTGTATAATGCTGTTGGAAGTCCATTTGGCCCAGGTCACCATCAGCCTTAGCCTCTCTAATGACTTGCTGAAGCTGTGTTGCATATAGCAGAAATGTTTTATGTTTGGGGTTATTTTGTTTTTTGTCAAAACACAACATTCTGCACATTTGTTGACCCAAATATTTGTCTAAATGTTTTATCCATAATAATTCAGAGATATTTGCAATTTGTGCCCCCATGTCCCCCGGAGGTTAGGCCATTTATAAACCTACAAAATGCTTTTGGATTTCCCTGTCTACATATATTTTTTAGTGTTATCCTTTTATGATGTGAATAGTCTGCCTTAGCTTTTATAATGGCTTTCTTATACTTTGACTTGGTAGACTGTAGTTTCTGAAACTGTGCTTGTCTGGCAGCTATTGGGAGTTTCCTAAAAGCTCTTATTTCCTTATTTAGTTTAAGTTTTTCCCCATAAGGATTTTAGAGTTCCATTCTTTTTTCTTTGTGTGGATCACAAGTCTATTTGCTTTTAGAATAGTTGGAGGTGTAAATCTTTCCAACAACCTCATAGTGAATGAAGATCAAGCATTTACCAACACTCTTGGGGAGTCTTCAAATGTTAACCATGTTTGCAGAGACATTTTCGAAAATGTAATAATAGGGGTTATACTTGTTTCTTTTCAGGAGTAAGCGTAGGATTGTGTAAATAGGGGATTCTTCTGTCTCTCAAGATAATTATGTACCATCACGTTTTTATTTGCAGAAGGTGGTCACTCTCTGATCTAGAACCTATTTTAAAGATAGTGACCATATGAAAAATGTTGAAGCTCACAAGGGTATAATCCAATAGTGATTGTGAATTTGACATGACATCGAGTTGGGGCTGCTGGGTGGTCTTGGTTGAGTCGCGCGTTTAAGACACACAGATCAAATTGATTAAAAATGTCTAATAAGGCTTCTCCCAACTTACCTTTTTTGTATTTTCGACCGAGTTGTTATGGGATTGTTCATACATCATTTAATATGTTTCCCTGTTCCGAGTCTGACCAAGAAGAAAATAAATGTCCGTTATAATCACCAGTAAGCAGCCATGTGTATAGATAGTTTTGAAGTCCCAAATGATTTCTTCCAGTTTCTTTATCTTCAAAGTTTTTTGCAGTCGATCCAGATGTAAATAAATGCTGAGGACGATTAGTGAATCCAATTTTTCCTCTTTCCAATTACATATGATTATTCCATTCATCCAGGTTGGAAGGATATTGAGGTTGATAGAAATTGCAACATAGATAGCCAGACCGCCCTTAGCCCGACCTTTGTCAAACGTTCTTGTGGCTGGTTGCTTGTATTTGATAAAGCCTATGAGAGGGCTGATGGAATCCAGGATCAATCGACTTCCTGGCTCCTTTTATTTACCACTCTACAGCTTCTGCCTTTATCAATGGGGAAACATATATTTAAATTCAAATTTTGAGTGTCTTTAAGTATGTTGTTGCCTGTACCAATCGTGCTTTTTAGTACGGCGCCCATTGCAGAGAGCATTAAGTTGTTGTGGCCTTGTGGAACGAATCCAGATGCAGCACTCACAAACATTTTGTCACATACAGGGTTTAAGGCATCAGGGTAGGGCGCTGGATCTACAGCAGACACTATAATTCCCCAATCATTGAAATGCTGCTTTTTACTCATAACCATTTGCTGTGTTGCAATAAAGTTCCATGTTGCCGGCGTGGTTTCATTTTTGTGGTTCTGGTCATGTTGAATAAATTGAATTTCTCGAATGTTAACTGATTTAAAGTGTGCTAATTATTTAACTGCAGAGAGAAACTTGATGATACTGCCTCTGTTCCCTTGAATTTATATGTGGGATGAAAAGATAATTTATTTGTTTTAATTTTTGCTACATTATTTTCAGAGTTCAATATGCTCTGGGTTTCAGCTTGAGTATTCCTTCACTCCACTTGGCTGATGCTGCAGGCGTGATTGTACAACTGTCGTGATTGGGTTTGGAATGAGCTCCTTGTAGATGTTACAGCTCGACTGGTGTTGGCTTTCATTTGCACTGTTTGAACTGATTCTTGAAAAGTTAATGATCAATTTAGATTTGAAGTTGATTAATTTCTCTCGTACTTTGGAGGAGACTGGGCTTTAGTATCCTGCATGCGCTTCCCATTACTTTAAGCAGGTTCTTTACCTGGATCTACAAAAGACCGGACCCATCTTATTTAATGATTCTACTGTTGCTACCAAAGGCAATGATTGTGATTCTATATGATTAGTTTCCTCGGCGCAGTTGCCCGGCATTTGGATGCTATTTTTTCTACATCTATGTATGTATATTATAAAACATATAAACAATATATTTACAAATAAAGAAACTACAAAAATAACATTAAGAATTACACAAAATAAATTAAAAACACTTCTATTAAAAATGCAATATTTAGACAAAAGAAATTAAAAACACTTCTATTAAAAATGCAATATTTAATTTGACCAATGAATTAAATTGTACAAAATTAAAGTCAGCCCAAAAACTAATTTTACTGAAAATAATATATGCATTCCAAAATCAATATTAATGGAAAATAAAAACAAACAATATTAAAATAATAACAATGACAACACTACTACTACTACAACTACTACTACACTACTACTACTACTACTACTACTGCTACTACTACTACTACTATTACAAAAAATAATAATCATCATCATCATAATAATAACCATAATAATAATATAAATCCAGTAGGGAAGTGTTGAAATTCAGAAGGTTAGATTGACTGTTCCCATTCCAGCCTAAGCAACAGTAAGGAAAGTGTTGGACTTCAGAGGGTTTGATTTACTATTTTCACTCCAGTCTAAGCAATTGTAAGGAAATATAAAATTACATTAACTAAAACATAATAGATTATTTAAAAACTCTGGGGCTGATTTTGATATCGGTCCGATTGCCGTAATATTATGCAGACGGTCGGGCCAAAACCATCAGGAGGGGAAGACCGTCGACTCCAACAGAATCTACGATCCCGTCGGGGTGGTGGTCGGAATCGTATCCCTTGAATGGCGCCAGTCCCAAGGTAGGCACTGCCGTCTGGATTACGATGTCCCTTTCTGACAGCCTTTTCATGGCAGTCCGACTGCCATGAAAACGCTGTTGGAAACGGACTTCGGGGGGCCAAGCAGGACCTCCGTCCCTCATGGGCCATTGTAAAGTGGCACTGGTGGCACATGTAGTGCCCCCACTCACATCCATGCACTGTGTGCCAGGCACCAAATGTGCATGGCGGCTTGTGCTGAGGCCCCTTTCCTGGGCCGCAGCAAACGCTGTCGTGTTTAGGAGCACTTTGCGACCACCAGCCTGGCGGTCACATCCAAATGCGGCGGTTGTACCACCGACTGCTTGTCAGGCGGTCTCCTCACTGCCACAATGGCGGTCGCAGCATTTCCTCACTTTCAACTTAGCAAGGCAGGAGGTTGCTACCAGCCAGGACGGGTCTTTGCACTGAAGGAGGCACTGTTCTAAAGGGTAGCAGGAAGAGAAAACTTAATTTTATAGAAGAGTTTCTGAGGTGACAAAGCTAGAGTAGTATCTCTTTGTCACCTTAAAATTACCATTATCTACGAAGGATTTATGAAGAGCCATTGTTGTCAAAATTTAATGCAGTAGCATCACAACACAGTACTGTAGTCAAATGCAGGAAAAGGTAGTATGATTACAAGTGCAGAACTAAGGAGAAACTGGCAAGTAACATGAAGGCTGCAATGACAACAAGAGGAGAACTAGACAGCCCTGAGGACTTGACCCTAATCGAGGAGCGGGTGGTAACAGACATTAAACCTGAGATGGTTGCTGGAGCAGAGCGCAAAGACACTGCCAATCCGGAGACCTTACCTACACCTCAGGGTAAGTGTAAGCAAGTATATTGTTTTTTCTTTCAGATTTAGCACCACACAGATACTTGTATGTATTGACTGTCGCCATAAGGAAGATTGATTTTAACAGTACAATTTAACAAGTATGTTAGCAACGTTTGTACTTTGGGTCAAGTGTGTCCTAACGTTTTTATTTATTTTTTATTGTGTCAGTAGGTAAACAAATGTATTTTTCTCTGTGATGGTCATATAATATAAAATCCATGGTTGACAATGTGTTTATTCTAACTAGCAAAATAAATAGGTTTGCTTCCTCTCGAAGTGAGTCAGAATTCTCAAAATAATAGTTTAGGTCTAAATTCAATTCTATATTAATCATTGTTTGATGTATTTCTATGTTCATGCCCCATCTCCACCACTGTTTTTCTTTAAATAGATTTTTACAATATCATCTTCATCATGAGACCTGCGTCTTGGTGACCAATGAGCCCTTCTGAAAAGTTACATGTTCTAAAATGTTCTACTTTAGTTGTGTATATATTTTCTTAGAAGTAGGCTAGAGGTCACAATCTACTAACAAGGCTCTATAGTAAGTATAAGTTATTATTGCAGAGTGAATACACACTTTATTCAAATGTATTGATTCTCTGTCAGTTAATCAAAATAATAAATGGCCTGTTACATATGTTTTCTAATGCTCATATGTGTACACATGTCGCTGGAAATAATCTATATTTTAATATTTTTATCAGCCCAGTGCAAGATATCTAAAACCTTGGACATAGCTCAAGAAAACACCCATAACAGGCCAAGGTTATTGATAGTTACTCTTTTGATGTCATGTTTGCCAACATCATGTCAGTCAAGGTTGAAACTGTTGTTCCACTGATGCACTTAGAACAAATATTTGGAATTAACCTAATAAATTATGTTGAAATCGCTACCCTTTTTATACTGAGAAATGGCTTTGCAAGAAATGAATTTTCAAAATATTATGTTTTTAATACATTGTGCCAGAGCTATGTGTAAGTTAATTAGAAATGCTGCATTGGACTACCATCTTTTGATTTTTATTATCCTTTCATTCACTGACCAGTGTAAACACCAGCATAGTTCTAAACTTAACATGTAAAGCTATGGCTGTACTCTTTCTCAATTGCCCATATAATGCCATATATGGATACATTTCTATGTGCTATATTGATTTTTGTCATTTCATTTTTGATATATGTTAACATTCATAATCTATCTTTAATTCCCTAAAGGTAATCAGTGATTCAAAATGTTATGCTTTTTTAGATTTCTTTATAATGTTTCAGATAATCATTCAAATGCTAACACAATACATTTCTCATTATTATGTTCCAGAGTTTCAAGATCCATCTCCTGAGGAAAAGACTGTCAATGACATGTTTGCTGCCTTTGACCGCACCTTGCCCTCCTTGGATGAGGAAACATTAAAGGACCTCATGGATGGTTGGGACAATTCTTCTCCCATCGTGGCAAGGGACCAACTGAACCGCAACAGTTTTTTTCCCAATCAACATCTGCTCTGTGTGCTCTTGTGGATGATGATGACCCTCAAGTGAGCTTCAAGAGGAAAGTCCACTGGACACAGCTACACCTGGTGGAAGATGTCAAGTTGGTGATGAGCCCAAACAAGAACTTGGCTAAGGCTGTAAAACACTCATTCTTGGCTCTAGGGAATTGATGCTTCTCTAGGTGATATTGCCGAAGTCATGAGAGGGAACACCACCAGCCTTCTTTTCTCATGGTGGTGACCTAGCAAAGCAGCTAGAGATCATCAATTCCTCCATTCAATTATTCCACCATTGACCGAAGCACAAGATGGGCTTCTTCATCTCTGTGATGACTGGCCTCTACAGTAACGTTGTCGCTGTTTTACAATCACAGCAGACCCTTACCAGGGATTTTACTGCAGATTTGTATGCGCTCACTGATATTTTAGATACCTTGCAGTCTACAGATTCTTCATATGGTGCATCATCAATGGACAGACGTCCTCTTTTTTTCCTCCTCCAACACAATCTGGGGACCGTGGTCATTGGTCAGACGAAGAAGATGTAAGAATCACCATTGCGCGTCATAAAGTATCTAAGTAAACATTAATGTGGTCTTCTTGAGCAGTTGTAATCTTAGTCCTGCTCTTTTCATCATGCCATCTTTTAACATTCTACCTGCTGTGTGTTTTGGTGTTACTGTGTATATTTTGTCAGTATATTCCTTATGTAAAGCTTCCTGTTTAGATATGGTAATTTGTCATTTTATGTTTCAACCAATTTTTGGAGCACTTGTTGTTTTGTACACCTTTTGAAATATTTTCCTGTATTTATTTTAATTTTAATCTGAATGGACATCAAATTCCGAAATGCCCAAATATATAATAACTTTACTCATCTGGTTGTTGTGTCATTTTTTCATTGTGCTTTCTCTTGTTTTTCTTTTGTGTTAGAAAGAAATAGTGTCTTCAATAAAATGTGTATTATTTTTGTACAATTAAATTGTCTGAATCATAAAACTAATACCAATAGTTCACAAATTTTAACCATCAACATCATGCATTAATTTTGACATTTAAACATATGCACCTCTCTATCAATCAATAATCTAAAATAATCTAAAATAATAATTAATCCTACAAAATTTACTTTCCAAATATTGTTCAACTTAACCATTCACGAATATTTTATTTTTACTTTTATCATGGCATATCTGTTAAAGTAAAACTATTACTTCAAGCTTATCGTAGAAACATATGATTAAAATAGCACAATTTGACATTTCAACATTGACATTGACAAATCTCAGACAAAACACCAGATTATTATGCAAGAAATTTTTTCTTCATATAGTATTTTCATTGGTTATTTCACATTATCAATTTTTCAAAATGTACTGGTTAGGTTAAACGCAAAGGCATAACAATAATGAAGTTAAAAATAGATCATTAAAAAGTATTACTTACCTTCAAGTTTCTATATGCAGTGGCATATTGCTATCTACACAACAGGGCAGTTATTAAGTTTCACAAATAATTAATAACCATCTTTTGACTAAGCACTAATTCATGATGATATATGAGCATATATTACGTGCTAAAGCATATCCACCATGCCATTACAATATTTAAAGTATATATGTGATTAATGTATATTTGGGCTTACAGTTCCTGTTAGAACTGGGGGTCTCTAGTTGGCTGAGGTAGGTACCTTAGTCCAAATAGGGACCCTTGCTTCTAGTCAGGCTAAGGAGGGACACACCCTTAGATAACCCCTGCTCACCCCCTGGTAGCTTGGCAGGAGCAGCCAGGCTTATCTCCAAGGCAAAAGTGTAAAGTATTTGCAACCACGCGCTCAGTGACACAGTGATAACACCACAAATGGACTCCACACGAGTTTCATAAAAAAACAATTATATGTTTATAAAAAAAAATATACGATGAGACCAAACCGATAAAAATATGCGTATTTGTAATAATTCACCTTGCCGGTTGTTAGGCCAGCACGCACTGGTAGGTTCTTGCAGTATTAATGAGTAATTCTTGATGATCCAATGCAGTCCTAATGCAATGCTATGCAGTTCGTAATGCAAGAATTAGGCACTTCGTAATGTAAAAATAATGCAATTCGTAATGCAACAATCAGGCAGTTCGTAATGCAAAAATAATGCAATTCGTAATGCAACAATAAGGCAGTTCGTAATGCAATTCGTAATGCACCAATCAGGCAGTTCGTAATGCAAAAAATAATGTACTTCGGCACCTATCGTGGTGCTCTGGACGGTCTCTATGCCACTCTTACTGACTCGCAGTCAGCTACTGCCAAAATATGCCCCCAACACTGTTATGATGGAAAACAAAGTGCAGCTCCGCACTCCAGCCCCGGTACTGCCACTCCTCGGCAAGTACGGGCCGCGATACGGACTTGAGCGGGGGCTTGCGCTGCAAAGATGGGAAAGGCCGAGAGCGTTTCTCTCGTAGCCCGCACCCCGCCCAACCAGCGACACACGCATGCTCGCTGAGCGTTACCTGGGGGTGCGATCTCACTCTCCTCTCCTCGCGGCTTGGGCCTCCGGTGCGACTTCGTTGATCTTGGGCAGTGGAACTCGGACCCCCGACGGTGATGGTTCGAGGTCTGTCCTTGGCAAAGGCAGGCTCAGGCCGGTGACGGTGAATTCTCACAGCTCCTCTGGGGATGCCGGTCCGATGGCAAAACCGATCACAGCAGTTCTGGCCACGCTGTTGATCGAAGCAGAGAACAAGACTGCTCTGGGACACACAGTCACGGGGCAATTTCTCACGAAGGTCTCAGGCTGCAACAGGGCACACGCACACAGCTTCGCTGAGACTCACTTGAGCTCCGGGTGCACACGATCACAGGGCAATCCTCCCGAAGGTCTCAGGCTGCACGAAGCACACGCACACAGCGTCGCTGAGACTCACTTGGACTCCGGGTGCACACGATCACAGGGCAATCCTCCCGAAGGTCTCAGGCTGCACGAAGCACACGCACACAGCGTCGCTGAGACTCACTTGGACTCTGGGTGCACACGATCACAGGGCAATCCTCACAAAGATCTCAGGCTGCACGAAGCACACGCACACAGCATCCCTGAGACTCACTTGGACTCCGGGTGCACACGATCATGAGGCAGTTCTTACGAAGGTCTCAGGCTGCAAAAAGCACGCGCACACAGCGTCGCTGAGACACACTTGGAAACTTTTATGTTCCTGAGTTTCCACAACAGGGAGCCAGCTCTCCTCAGGCCCTTGGAAACACGCTACTTCAGGACACAGCACACAGCAAAGTCCTCACAAGCAGGGGGACACAGCACACAGCAAAGTCCCTTGTCCTCTCCTTAGTCAAACCAGCAAACTGCAGGCCAGCCCCAGAACACACAGCAAGGGCAGTCGTTCTCTTCAGTCTCTTCAGCTGTTCTTCTTTGGCAGAGGTTCCTCTTGAGCACCAAGTAGGTTCAATCCTTTTTCAATATGGTTTTCAGTCTAAAGTCCAGGGGTTTCAGCTCTCATAGATATACCCCTAAATGTCTTTGAAGTCTTTGTGTTCAGGGGGCACTGACCCCTGTCCAAACCAGTTCTGGGTGTCTCCCTGCCAGTGACACCTTCTTCCTTTGATTGTGGGGGTCTGGATCTTCAATCACTCAGCAGGAGATGGAGCCTTTGTTCTATGGCAGCAGCCCAGGCCTCTTCACCTCCAGGGGCTATTCCTCCCCCCTACACTCCAGATGCAGGTCAACCGTGGCTGTCTCACCTACTCCTCCCCTGGGTCAAGACATTTCCCAGATCCTATCACATTCAAATCCAGACAGTCAATCCACAACCAGGCAGAGACACACAGAATTGTTAGAACAAAAAAAAACAGCCACTTCTAAAAGCGTGGTTTCTAAACACACAATTCAAAAACCACCTTCACAAAAAGATGTCTTATTAAGTTGTGAGCTCAGGCACACTAAACTTCACTTCTCCATCTTAAACCTATGGGAAGATAGGCTGGAAACATATTACACAGCCTCCCCCATTCTGTCCTATGGGCAAGATGGCCTTGCAACAGTGAAAAACGAATTTGGCAGTTTTTCACTGTCAGGACATGGTACACACCTTAGTACATGTCCTACCTTTGACATACACTGCACCCTGCCCAGGGGGCACCTTGGGCATACCATAGGGGTGTCTGATGTGCATAAAAAGGGAAGGGTAAGGCCTGGCAAGTGAGTGCACTTGTCAGGGCAACATGGACGTTTAGCAAACTGTGCGCAGGCTCTGCAGTGGCAGTTCTGAGTTCTCTCTTTGGGGGCTACCTATGTGGGTGGCACAATTAGTGCTGCAGGCCCACAAGTAGCATTTGTATTACTAGCCCTGGCACACATAGTGCACTTTACTAGGGACTTTACTAGTAAGACAAACATGCCAATTATGGACAACCAATTACCATTACACTTTACACAGGGAGCACTTGCACTTTGACACTGATCGGCAGTGGCAAAGTGCCCAAAGCATCTAAGTTGGCAACACCATGTCAGAAAAAAGGTCTAGGGGGAAGGCAAAAAGTTTAGGGAACTTTAGCCAAAAAAGGGTCAAGTCCAACACAACCCCCTCTCAGCCTAAAGTCAGGGTAGACCAATCAACTACCTTGATGGACTTCCCTGCTTGGGGCGATAGAACACAGACGCGGGCCCGCTACCACAGGGACACCCTCCTGTTCTATGCCTTCCTGACCCCAGGGGGTTCTCTTGGTCACTACTCCCTGGGCCAACTATGCTGCTCCACGGGTACTTCCTGGCAGTCGGGGACCCTCTAGGGGTGCTGGTCCCTTGCCAACTCCCACCTAGGGCGGTACCCCTGGAAGACCCATCAACCAGGATGCTGTCTCCAGTTATCCGGCCCTCCAGGTTAGAGGTGGGGTTACCCCGGTCACTTTTAGGGTACCTAGCCCTACTGGCTGGGCACTGTCCCACGGGTTTTCCCACGGGGGAACACCTCCCCCCCTTAACCTTCCATTTAGATTTTTGTGCCTGCCACTTAGGAATGGCACCCACAAACTTCAGGACCGCGGGAGCTCTGGTTACAGATGCCCCGCGACCTCCTGACGCTAGGTGTTCCTCCTTGCACTGCTTACAGGTAGGTTGTAGACCTCCACCCTGGTGCTCCTCTAAGGATCCCTCCAGTCTCAGGGGTGGGGTTGGGGACACTGCTTACACTCTCTCCCTCTCCTTTGAGACAGGGTGCTAGCCTGCACGCCGCCCCCCACTTCTCTGGGCCCTGACTGCGCCACTCTGTCCTTCTTCCCTCCCATGGGACTGGAAGATCCCTGAGTTGCTGCTGGGGTTCCCCTTTGGTGTTTCTTCAGACCCCCGACCCATGACCAGGGGCCTGTCTTGGGGGCAAGCTCCTGGGAATCAAAGAGCTCGCAGTCTAACAGGTGTTGGCGCAACTCTGAAAAATGTTTACTGAGCCGAGGCTCCCTGGAGACCAAATTGAGCAATCCTTTGTAATCATTTGGCATGCTAACCAACACCCAATCATCCAGTGCACGCGTGTACTCATCCAGATCCTCCACCCGAGTACTGGATTTCAGTCTCTGGAAATCCCTGAATTTCTGCAGGTACTGTTCAGGAGTGAGCCCATACCTGAGACATAAAGCCTCCTTCATATTGGCGTAGGTCAGGGTTCCCGCCCTCTCTAACGGTGGTAAAACATCCCTCCCAGAAGCCTCAAAGTGTTTCCATAGGCCCACCCCCCAATGCTTCTCAGGCACCTCATTCATCCTCAGTGCGATCTCATATGTCGTGAACCACGCATAAATATCATCACCCCTTTGGTAATCTCGCACTAAGTCTTTGGGAATGTACACCTTACCCGCTGGCACTGGCTGTGTGCTGCCACCATTCGAACTGGACTCTGCCTGTTTAGCCTTAAGGTCCAGTTCCCTCATGCATAACTCCTGAGCTAAGAGAATCTTCTTCTCTTCCAAGGCGAGAGCGTTCCTGCTCTCTTCTGCTCGCATTTCACTTTCAATGAGCAGCTTTTTCTCTTCTGCTTGAGCCTTAAGTTTTAAAACCTCCAACTCATGCTCTCTGACCCTTTGGTTTTCCTCCAGCTCTTCTGGGGAAAAAGTCCTCCCTGAATGGTTACTACCAGCCCCTGAGGCTGGTCCTTCCACCAGCAAATCCTGTGGACCAAATCCATTCCCTGGGTCATCCTCATCCACCTCAGCATCACCTGTCTCCTGAGCCTCTTTGGCTTCCCACCAGGCCCTCAAGGCCGTTTGCAGCTCCTCCTTCTTGGCGCTATTTTTCATGGGACATCCCAAATCTCTGCAGAATTGCCTCAATTGATCAACTTTGTAGGTAAGCAATGCCTCAATGTCGAATTCCCATTCTGCAGCCTCACTGGCTTCTTGAGTCCTTTGAGACATGATGTGTGGCTTAAAGGTCGCCCAAAAATAGAACCAAAAATCAAAACACATATGTGGTTGCGTCGTGGTCTGCGCTAAACTAGTGATGTACACCAATCACTGTGAGTGAATTTGCAAATACATGTTCAAATCCCCAGCCGCTGACCACCAATGTTAGAACTGGGGGTCTCTAGTTGGCTGAGGTACGTACCTTAGTCCAAATACGGACCCTTGCTTCTAGTCAGGGTAAGGAGGGACACACCCTTAGATAACCCCTGCTCACCCCCTGCTAGCTTTGCACAAGCAGTCAGGCTTATCTCCAAGGCAAATGTGTAAAGTATTTGCAACCAGGCTCTCAGTGACACAGTGATAACACCACAAATGGACTCCACACGAGTTTCATAAAAAAACAATTATATGTTTATAAAAAAAAATATACGATGAGACCACACGATAAAACTCCAACATATGCGTATTTGTAATATTTCACCTTGCCGGTTGTTAGGCCAGCATGCACTGGTAGATTCTTGCAGTATTAATTAGCAATTCTCGATGATCCAATGCAGTCCTAATGCAATGCTATGCAGTTCGTAATGCAAGAATCAGGCACTTCGTAATGTAAAAATAATGCAATTCGTAATGCAACAATCAGCCAGTTCGTAATGCAAAAATAATGCAAGTCGTAATGCAACAATCAGGCAGTTCGTAATGCAAAAATAATGCAATTCGTAATGCAACAATCAGACAGTTCGTAATGCAAAAATAATGCAATTCGTAATGCAACAATCAGGCATTTCGTAATGCAAAAAATAATGTACTTCGGCACCAATCGCGGTGCTCTGGACGGTCTCTATGCCACTCTTGGTCAGCTACTGCCAAAATATGCCCCCAACACTGTTATGATGATGGAAAACAAAGTGCAGCTCCATACTCCGGCCCCGGTACTGCCACCCCTCAGCAAGTACGGGCCGCGATACGGACTTGAGCGGGGGCTCGAGCTGCAAAGATGGGAAAGGCAAAGAGCGTTTCTCTCGTAGCCCGCACCCCGCCCCAGGCGGCGACACACGCACGCTTGCTGAGCGTTACCTGGGGGGTGCGATCTCACTCTCCTCTCCTCTCCTCGCAGCTTGGGCCTCCGGTGTGACTTCGTTGATCTTGGGCAGTGGAACTCGGACCCCCGGCGGTGATGGTTCGAGGTCTCTCCTTGGCAAAGGCAGGCTCGGGCCGGCGGCGGCGAATTCTCACAGCTCCTCTGGGAATGCCGGTCCGGGCCGATGGCAATGACGATCGCAGCAGTTGTGGCCACGCTGTCGATCGAAGCAGAGAACAAGACTGTTCCGGGACACACAGTCACGGGGCAATTTCTCACGAAGGTCTCAGGCTGCAACAGGGCACACGCACACAGCGTCGCTGAGACTCACTTGAGCTCCGAGTGCACACGATCACAGAGCAATCCTCCCGAAGGTCTCAGGCTGCACGAAGCACACGCACACAGCGTCGCTGAGACTCACTTGGACTCCGGGTGCACACGATCACAGAGCAATCCTCACGAAGGTCTCAGACTGCACGAAGCACACGCACACAGCATCCCTGAGACTCACTTGGACTCCGGGTGCACACGATCACGGGGCAGTTCTTACGAAGGTCTCAGGCTGCAAAAAGCACACGCACACAGCATCGCTGTGACACACTTGGAAACTTTTATGTTCCTGAGTTTCCACAACAGGGAGCCAGCTCTCCTCGGGCCCTTGGAGACACGCTACTTCAGGACACAGCACACAGCAAAGTCCTCACCAGCAGGGGGACACAGCACACAGCAAAGTCCCTTGTCCTCTCCTTAGTCAAACCAGCAAACTGCAGGCCAGCCCCAGAACACACAGCAAGGGCAGTCCTTCTCTTCAGTCTCTTCAGCTGCTCTTCTTTGGCAGAGGTTCCTCTTGAGCACCAAGTAGGTTCAATACTTTTTCAATATGGATTTCAGTCTAAAGTCCAGGGGTTTCAGCTCTCATAGTTATACCCCTAAATGTCTTTGAAGTCTTTGTGTTCAGGGGGCACTGACCCCTGTCCAAACCAGTTCTGGGTGTCTCCCTGCCAGTGACACCTTCTTCCTTTGATAGTGGCGGTCTGGATCTTCAATCACTCAGCAGGAGATGGAGCCTTTGTTTTATGGCAGCAGCCCAGGCCTCTTCACCTCCAGGGGCTACTCCTCCCCCCTACACTCCAGATGCAGGTCAACTGTGGCTGTCTCACCTACTCCTCCCTCTGGGTCAAGACATTTCCCAGATCCTATCACATTCAAATCCAGACAGTCAATCCACAACCAGGCAGAGACACACAGAATTGTTAGAACAAAAAAAACCAGCCACTTCTAAAAGCGTGGTTTCTAAACACACAATTCAAAAACCACCTTTACAAAAAGATATGTTATTAAGTTGTGAGCTCAGGCACACTAAACTTCACCTCTCCATCTTAAACCTATGGGAAGATAGGCTGGAAACATATTACACAGCCTCCCCCATTCTGTCCTATGGGCAAGATGGCCTTGCAACAGTGAAAAACGAATTTGTCAGTTTTTCACTGTCAGGACATGGTACACACCTAAGTACATGTCCTACCTTTCACATACACTGCACCCTGCCCAGGGGGCACCTTGGGCATACCATAGGGGTGTCTGATGTGCATAAAAGGGGAAGGGTAAGGCCTGGCAAGTGAGTGCACTTGTCAGGACAACATGGCAGTTTAGCAAACTGCACGCAGGCACTGCAGTGGCAGTCCTGAGTTCTCTCTTTGGGGGCTACCTATGTGGGTGGCACAATTAGAGATGCAGGCCCACGAGTAGCATTTGTATTACTAGCCCTGGCACACATAGTGCACTTTACATGGGGCTTTACTAGTAAGACAAACATGCCAATTATGGACAACCAATTACCATTACACTTTCCACAGGGAGCACTTGCACTTTGAAGCATCTAAGTTGGCAACACCATGTCAGAAAAAAGGTCTAGGGGGAAGGCAAAAAGTTTAGGGAACTTTAGCCAAAAAGGGCCAAGTCCAACAGTTCCCTAACAATATTCCATGTGTCTCTCCTTTGTTAGTATGTATGTATTTTTAACAAATATGGGCTTTCTTTGACCTGGCCCTTTCTGCAGGATCACTCCAGATAGTCTGCCTACTTTTGCCTACCTTTGTTGACCTCGTTTTGGATTTTTGCCTTCTTTTGCCTTCCTTTGCTGACCCCATTTTTGTTGGCTTTTAGGACTCTATGCACTTTTTCCCTGCTAACCAATGGTAAAGTGCCTGTGCTCTCCTTTCAAAACATGGTAAAATTGACCTACTCCTGAGTGGTCCATTTACTGTACTTGTAAGTCCCTAGTATATGGTACTACGTGTACCCAAGGCCTGTAAATTAAATCCTATTAGTGTGCTGAAGCACTTATTGTGCCACCCACTAAAGTAACCTTTTAAAACATGTCTCAGGCTCAGTAGAGATGTAAACTACATTTTGACCTGTCAAAGTAAACCTTTTGCAAGGTGTTAGACCTGGCATGCTTGGTGTGCTTCCCCCTGACTTTCCCCCTAACTTTTTGCCTTCTGACCTCCTGTTTTGCTGACTTCATTTTTGTTGGCTTTAGGATTCTGGGCATTTTACCACTGCTACAGTCACACAGAAGGGTTCCCCTGAACTGAAACCTAGGCAGGGGTGCAGGGGAAAACCATGAATAATCAAACAAACAAACCCACAACCTGCAACCTATTTATGATATAACACGAAACCGTCTTAGTTTACAAAAGGGAAAAGAAATGACCTCTCTAACTTTCGAGCCAGCACAGTGTGTGGAAAAAAGGGCAAAATTGACCCCCTAAATACTAAACAAATTTTCATTTTATTAAGAATATACAATAATAATTTATAATGCACATTATTAATGCAACAATCTTAACAAGATTTGCACATAGATAATAAATATTCAATGCAAAAGATAAACACAACCATATATTGCTACTGAGACAACTCCCAGAACGACTCATAAATCAAAGTAATATTTATGAAAACCCCACAAATAAAAAAATTCATATAGTGACAACACTCATAACTCATTCATACAAACACATGGACAAAACACATAACTGGACTGGTCAACTCAATGTAAACCACAAGACAATAACACATAAACAATCAGGAAGAAAAATTGAAAGATAACAACATTATCCTGGTACAGAGCAATGAAAATGTCAATACATGTGAGATCCTAATTTGATAATATTATCATATACACATTTTTTTAAAGAACTTTGTGTTCCGAAAGATATCCAAATTTCATAGAGGAGTAGCACCAGTCGGGTGAAGAAAGTGCGCCGATGCGCGTTTCGGTGTGGAGACCCAGAATGCACGGGTCACACCTTCATCAGGGCGCTATACTGATAGCGAGGGGGGCATCATAAACCTGGAAAGTCTGTAGCCAGTAATGATAGATCGTTCAACAACTCCTGGCAATAGAAGCTGCTACGAAAAACAGAAATTGGGATTGCCTCAAAACATCTTTTAAGTGTAATTTCCAATTGTGAAAAGATAGAGATTTGGGGCCAGATGTACGACCATTGGATTTTGCGATTCGCAATTTGCGACAAATTGTGAATTGCAATTTGCGAGTCGCAAAATCCAATGTACAACAGTGTCTCAGACAATGTTTGCGATTCCCAATGGGGTCGCAAATTGCATGCCTCATGAATATTAATGAGGCTGTCGCAATTTGTCAATAAAGTCGTTTTTTTTTTTAACTGCAGCCCGTTTTCCTTAAAGGAAAACGGGATGCATTTAAAAAATAAAAAATTAACTTTTTGTTTCATTTTTTAAGGACAGGCACTGGTCTGGGACCACTTCCTGCCCTTAGAAAATATTTGCGCATGCATCCCCAAAGGGGAAGGGGTCCCTATTTGCGAGTGCCTTACCACCCTTCTGAGAAGGGTGGTACACTGCGAGCGTTTTGCGACCTCAATTGAGGTCGCAAAACATTCATACATGGGTTATGGACACGCTATTAGGAAGGGACACCATTGGCACGCCCCTTCCTAATAGCAAGTCGCTAACCCTATTTTGTGAGTCGCTAATTGATTAGCGACTCGCGAAATAGGGATAGTGAATTGGGCTGACCTATTTTGCGGTCGCAAAGGGGCTGAAATCCCCTTTGTGACTGCAAAAAATGATCGTACATCTGGCCCTTGGAGTTTGGTGTCTCTGGACTCACAATTTGAAATCACAACTTATGGTGAAGCCGGATTTTAACCATTCTGTGCCACAGCCTGTCTCTGAATACATGTCTGTAATGTGTGACAGCTGGGCTTTGTGCATTCCCTCTAGACAGTCAGACAATGGGAGCTGGGGTGTGACATTTGTATCCTGATGGCCAATCACCAAGCTCATGGACCTTCTTGAGATAGATTGGAGAAGGAGGAGCTGACACTTCCACCTGAATAAGGCTGTGCCTGACCCCACAAAAATAGCTGCATACCCCCCTGTAGCGAGTCTGGAACCAGGGCAAGAAAGGCAGGGACTTTGTAATCTTCAAAGGTCTCTTTGATGTCTCTCCCACTTCAAAGGCATCTTTGGGTATACGTACTGGACCCCTGACACCACCACATCAGAACTTTGCTTGATCCAAGGACATTCTGCCTGGAAGAAGAGCTGCTGTGCTGTAGGTGGGACTGCCACTTTGCTATCTGCATTGCTGTGTTGGCCTGCTGCCTGCTGATTGCTGTGCGGTAGGGGGAACTGCCACTTTGCTACCTGCTCTGCTGTGTTAGCTGGCTGTGTGCTGCTACTTGTCTGGGAGTGAGAGGGACTGGACCTGCTCTCTACATCCTTGAACCCAAGTTTTTCCAAGGGCTTGTTGGCTTGCCTTTTGTTCTCTGAAGTCTCAGGGTCCCAAAAGAGTTCTGGCATCTCTGCTGGTGCTGCTGCACTGTACCATCTGTGAGTCCTACCCCTGCTTGAGGTGCCCCCTTCAGTCCTCAGCCTCAGAAGTGAGTTCTGCAGCTGCTTTTGCAAAAATCGACACATCGTCACCACTGCAGCAATGGGGAATGAGACAGTGCCCTCCTTCACAGTGCCAATCCGAGGACATCCCTGCCCAGCTCGACGACAAAGCATTCACCTGACTGCGAGGTTCGAGGATGACGCAGTGCCAATCCAAGGTCCCATCTGCGAGGCTTTGCGATGATGCAGCACCGATCCGAAGTCCCTGGTGCGAGGCTCAGCGATGATGCAGCACCAATCCGAAGACACCAATGTGAGGCTCGACTTCGATGCCTCGACCCAACTGCATAAATCGGAACGGACACATCAAGTTTTCGATATCAACGCTTGCTCCATACAAAGGTACTTTTTCAGCGGCCCCTACATGGGTCCTGTAGCCGGCTTGCCCTCCATCACCGTTGGCCTGAACTTTGGATTCACACCGGTCTAGCACAACCTAAAGTAACCTTTTAGCGCTATGACTTCCAAGCACTGTTTTTAGATTTAATCTTTAAAAATTCTTATCTCGAGCTCTACTTATTGTATTTTTGTCGTTGTGGTCTTGTTTAACTCAGATAAATATTCTCTATTTTTCTAAACTGGTTTGGAGTATTTTTATGGTGTTTTCACCGTGTTACTGTAATTAAAGTGTGCACAAATACTTTACACATTGCCTCTTAAGATAAGCCAAGCTACCAGAGGGTGAGCACAGGTTGTGTATCTGACTTACCCTGACTAGGATTGTGGTTCCTGCTTGGACAGGGTGTATACTCTGTCAACCAGAAATCTCAGGGGGATATTCACAAGAACGTGCGATAAACATCGCCAAAATAGGTTATCGCAATTTTCCATATCGCCGTCTAGCGCGGGAAAATAACTCAGTGTCAACGTGGCATTCTCAACACGGCGGAAACATGCGCTAGTACCCCGATAACGCTGCAAATGTCCGCGATAACAGTACCGGGACGGCGATAAAAATCCAAACCCGAACGTGAAAAAAGTTGCGATGGGCCCAACCGCGATAAGACAAACAGCGAAAAGCAGCGCCAGGCCTGCAATTCACACACGTCAGGCGGGAAAAACCACTACAAAAGCAGAAAAAAAAAACACAAACAAAAACCAAACAACAGCGAAGCACAATGGAGGCAGCCGGAGCAGGTACAGAGGACGACCAGAACCCCACAAACCCCCCGGAGGACCACCCTGGGACCTCGGGGACAGGGAAGGGCAAGGACAAGAAGAAGAGGAAGACGCGGTTCAGTCCGCAGGAAAACAGGATCCTGATCACGGAGGTGATAGAACACCATCAACAACTGTTCGTCACCTCCACTGTGTCATTGGCAACAAAAAATGGAATATGGCAGTCCATCGTGGACAAGGTGAATGCAGTCGGAGTGCTGAGGAGGACAATGGATAAGGTCAAGAGGCGCTGGAATGATGTGAAGCGCAAGACCAAGCAGAAACTCGCAGACAACCAGAAGGCAGCAATGCAGACTGGAGGTGGGAGTCCAGCGCCACAGGAGGAGCTGGATGAGATGGAGGAAATGGTGTCCACAGTCATCAGTGAGGAGACGGTGGCAGGAGTTGGGGGACCGGACACTGCTCAACATGACCCGACACAACAGCAACAGGGTGAGTAACCACCAGGGACTGGGGGGACGGGGGGAGATGGGCACAATGGCACACATGCACAATTAAGTAGAGCACATCTGCGGACAAACCATGGCCAAGAGTCACAACTCCAACCAAGAGCCCAATTTACCCAAGTCTGCAACATCACAGCACTGTATAAGCACAGAAGTGAAAGCCACACCGCCTGAAAGGGATAAGGGCCAGCCAAATCAGAGCTGAAGAGGCAACTCACCTACAATGCAGCACACACACATAAGATCCAGAGCACCACAACATTTACAACAATGTTGTACAAACAGCAACACCAGCACAACAGAACAGAGGACACAACTGCTGCCGCTTGTGTGTGGAAAATGGCCATTCGCATGCGGCATAGCAGGAAACTGTGAGATGATAATGTACTAGTACAACCCCACATCCCTGATGGTGTAGTAATGCATGTATGGCCGTGACCCAGATAGGCAGTGAGACACACATTGTCATACAAATCAACACTCATCACAGTTGAATACAAGTGAAGGTGCGTAGACTTTATTAGCATATGCGTGTCAGTACGGCCAAGATAAGTGCCACAACATGCAGACCAATGCAGCAGTATGTCAGAACGTGGAACGTTGCCAAGCGCCGCTGTCCACTCCGGGGGAGTGCCGCACCATTCACAGGTGTGTGTTTACCCGTGTTGTTGTCCGCTCATGTATTCGGAGTCCAGGCGAATGCAGCCATGTCCACTGTCGTTGTGGGAGATGTGACCAGAACCACAAGTTCCAACAAGGTGTCGGGACATGTGCAATGTGTTCCAAACTGTCGTGTCTGCAGGTACGTAGTTACACGTCCATGAAAGCGAGTGCAGCTTCGTAGGCAATCATTTCCAACATGAGGCCGTTGTCGACTTCATTGAACAGGACGGCGAGGCTAACTATTAGCAGGTCCGGACAGATGTGCTGCGTCCACCCCCTTTCACCAATTAGCACTACAGTCCAATATGGGAGCGGCTCAATCTGGTCACTGCACACAAGGAGTTCTGCAATCTCCCAGGTCCAGCTGCCAGCAGGTATGCCAAATATCCAGGCATCCCATAGACGGGTGTCACGGTGACACTCATGGTCGTGGGCCAACAGGGGGCGCACACACATGTCGAAATCCAGTTCGGCTACTGTCCTGTTGGATAGGCAGACATCCATGGACCACTCGAATATGCACGAGTGACAATGCAACACAGGCTGAACGCAGGTGACGTTGGCAAGGCGGAAGCTTAGCCGGTAACTGATCCGCAGCACTACCAATGGCAGTGCCCCCAGTAAATGCAGCATACGTGCACGGTACAGTTCCACGTGACAGGGGTTGTGCATGTGTCCGGGACGTTCTGCCTTTGCGTTAGTATCTCTGGTTGAAGCAGCACTGTTCTGACCTGTGCCAGTTCTGTGGATGAAATGCCACAGCTCGGATCAATGAGCAGTGTTTGTGTGCAACGGTTGTAGGCCTGGGATGATGTGGGAGTAAGTGTGAAGGCCATTCCATGCAAGATAACTTCGAGCAAGGACTTCTGTGTGTGGGGTGTGTATACGTTGGTCTGTCGTCGGGCTGTGCGTAGTGTGGGAGTCGTCATCAGCTGCGATAGTATCTGTCAGGGGGTGCCGGGCACATGCAATTCCGAGGTCGGAGGTGCAGATGTGCTTCAGCCTGATAGTTCAGACAATGGAGCTTTCATCCCTAATGTTAGTTTGTCAGCTGCTTGCATTCAGGAAATTTATAGAGGCTTGTTGGGGGTGGGGTGGGATGTCTGCGACTTTGGGAATCATGTATGACATGCCTAGAATGTGGCAAATGAGCGGCCTCACTGTGTTACGTTGCCTCACAGCTGCTCCTCCCTCCCCCCGAGCCTTTTTACTTGTGTGCGCTGCGCGGTTCCATCACTTGCACTCCAACGGCACACCATTGTCATGCCTGTCTGCGTATGTCCACAAACCTGACAACGACACTGTGATGTTGGCCGTTGGGGGTGGGCGGCCACGTGAGTGTAGGCCTATGGTAAGGACAGGGCGGACACAGGTGTACAGTTCCGTATGTGCGAGCCCGCCCTCCGGGTGCATGCTACATTGCAACATTGACAATTGTGGGCTGGGTGGCGCCCACTCTACAACAGAGACACACGCATTACGTGCTTCCTTGTCAAGGCCAGAACTGAACCACACCCAGTCCCACGGGCAAAATCTTCAAACCCCTACGCTGGACTGGCGTACGCCGGGCCAGCCCTCTCTGCTTGCGCATACAGGGGCGGACAACGAAGCTACATGTCCAAGGTCTTCCCCACTGCCTGAGGTGACATGGTTGCGTCTGCTGTCCACAGCACAATGTAATGTGGTCGGGCCCGGGCCCATCATGCATACATAATGAACACACGGACACACTTGGTTAGATAGTGGAACTGGCGACGGGCATGTGCGCCCGGCCCCTTTTTATTACCAGGGTCACATGTCCAGTGATGCCTGTGCTGGATGGGTGTGGGGTGTGTGTGAGCCAGCCCTCAGGGAGTGGTTAGTGCTGGCAACAACTAGAACAGTGAACATCGGATCACACACAGTAGATTCAATAGTAAAGGGTCCATGACTTGCAGTTCACTGAGGTAGGGGCACCAGAGCTGAGCGTGCTCATGTGAAGGATTGATCATGAATGTGTACCTTCGGGATATTCCTGCTGCAGCTGCAGTGGGGTGTGGCACACCTGCCTCATCTTCATCGTCATCGTCCCAGGTCTTTTCCAAGGCCTGAGTTGACATTGTTTCATCCGTAGTCCACAGCACACGACACAATCATGAAGGGGCCATGAGTTGGGATGCATAGAGTTGGTGTCACCTGATGTGCTCAGCGTGCGCGCATCCAACAATGATGGGGTGTCTTTGCAGGTCAGGATGTGACATGTGAGCCCTGCTGACCGCAGTGTAGGCCGGAGGCAGCGGTCAGCAAGGGCCCACGGTCACATGGTGTCGACTTGTGTTGCACAGGGTCAGTGGCACCTGGAG
This sequence comes from Calotriton arnoldi, assembly GCA_963921515.1. Taxonomy (NCBI): domain Eukaryota; kingdom Metazoa; phylum Chordata; class Amphibia; order Caudata; family Salamandridae; genus Calotriton; species Calotriton arnoldi. The sequence continues at coordinate 2,154,362 of CAWUFW010001738.1, read as the reverse complement.
CGCTCAGCAGGTGCACAGCCAACGATGATGCGTCGTCCGGGCAGGCCGCCCTGGAGGCAATGTCTGTTGCCTACTAAAATCTGCCATCAATGAATCACAACTAAAGTTGACTTGGGGGACCTGCTGACCGCAGTGTAGGCCGGAGGCAGCGGTCAGCAAGGGCCCACGGCCACGTGGCGTCGACTTGTGTTGCACAGGGTCAGTGGCACCTGGAGCGCTCAGCAGGTGAACAGCCAACGATGATGCGTCGTCCGGGCGGGCCGCACTGGGAGCAATAATTTTTGCCTACTGGATTCTGCCTCAATATTGCCACGTGGGATTGTCTTGTGTTGCACAGGGTCAGTGGCACCTGGAGTGCTCAGCAGGTGAACAGCCAACCATGATGCGTCGTCTGGGCGGGCCGCACTGGGGGCAATGTCTGTTGACTAGTGGTTTCCTCCCTTAACAGAAATGTGGCACGATTTGAATTGTGGGACCTGCTGACCGCAGTGTAGGACGAAGGCAGTATCCGGCACACACACGACTCCATGTTGCTGTGCCGCTGGCTGCGCTGGGGGCCTGTGTGGTGGAGTCTGGAGGTCACGGCGGCAGACTCGTGGCAGGGTGAGGTGCGCCACCCTGGCAGACGCGTTGCCCATCACGGAAGAGAACCACGCCCAGAGCCCCAGCCTTTTTATCCGCACTCCTATGCTGGAGTGGCGTACGCCGGCCCAGCCCACTCCGCTTACGCTTACAGGGGGGGACGGCACAGCTACATGTCCAAGGTCTTCCCCACTGCCTGAGGTAACATGTTTGCGTCCACTGTCCACAACACCACAAACGCCAGCAGTATATGTCCACATGGACATGTCTGTGCTCTGCATTCTGAGGTCTGGCCAGCACATCACCGCCACACTTGGCATTGTGTACATTCTTCTTCATGGGTGAGTTGCCTCCTTCACACATACTTGGTTCCCACCTCTCCCCACATTCTGCACTTGTGTGGCTGAGGGGCCATGCCGTTTTTGGAAGGTCCGCTGTCTTGTCCTACGCTACCTCGCTGGTAGTCCGGGGGTGGGGCCCGGAGGGGGGGGGCCTGGGAGTGGTGGCGGTGGGTGTTGTGGCCCTCTTGGGTCTCCGAGCTGCATGTTCATTGGCTCCATGGCATCTGTAGGTCTTCAGATGTGGCTCTGGGCTGGGCTCCCTTTCATACTGCAGGTAGTCGTCCTGCTTAACACCAGCAAAAGGCAGGTGTTAAATCCCTGCAGCTAACGCGCCTTATCGCCTGTTCTTGGTTCGCATCGCAGATCTGACTGGTCGTTGAGAATCGCGCGAAGTGGTGTTTTCGTGTGTTTTTGCACGGGAACGCCTACTCTGCATATCATTAGCGTTAGTTGTCGCACTCATCCGTGGCGATGTTTTTTGCGGTGGCTATCGCAGGAAAACTGACGATGTCGGCAGTTTGCACCAGCTTGTGAATGGGGCGATAGATCTATCGCCACTTTTGCGGCGCGAAAGTGCCGATAAATCGGCGATGAGTCCTTGAGAATATGCCCCTCAGTTTCTACCACCAGGCATACCTCTTCCTTTTTAATACGTATAAGTCACCCCAATGTAGGCCCTAAAGGCTCATAGGGCAGGGTTTATGGTATTTGAAAAGTAGGACATGTGGGTTTAAGTTTTACACTTCTTGTCACTGTTATATGACTATTTCTCCCATAGACTACTACTGGCTTACCTTATTGTACTTAATATGTGGTAATTTCAGTTTTGGACCAACTAGAAATATGCTGTTTACACTCAAATGAATTGTGATTTTAAATCCTCTTTAACGTTACGTTAAAGTCGGATTGTAAGGTACTATTCTGAAAATGTTACTTTTAGCATGCTGGCATTTTTCTTCACAAACCCACTGCACCTTCCTGACAGTTTCCTGTGTCACATGACTGTGAATGGTTCTCCTGTTGTGGGTTGTGTATTGCTTCCAGACATTGAGACAAATGAGGCTTAGGTGTGAGGGCAGAGGGTTTTCCTGACAGGATGTCTGGAGAGGAGTTGTGCCCTGCCCTGTTTACATTTCAAAGGGCCCTGTATGCAGCATACACAAAGGAACCTGGCACTAGGCTTGCCCTTGCCTTTGTCACCCTAGACAGTTTGAAGCCCAACCCTAGGGAGGGAGAAGAACTGACCAGAACCAATTTTGGGAGTCGGTGAGGGAATTTCCCCACAAAAAGGCTTGCATCAAGTATAAATGTGGCATCTTCAGAGTCCGCCCTCAGAACATTCCGAGACGTGCAGAAGATTGAAAAAAAGGACTGCCCTGAAGTCTTAGGAAGAGGGAATGCCCTGCTGACTGAAGAGGGAAGATTGAACGTGCTTGCCCTGAATGCAGGCTATCCAGAATGCCTCCATGAGTCAGTTGTCTTAACTCCTGTGTGAGCGACAGGGACACAACAAGCTTCCAGTGGCCTCGTTGCAACTGCTCTGCTGACCAGCACCAACTGGACCTGCCTAGACCTACCTGGACCTAACTGGACCTGCTTGATCCCTGCTGCTGGATTCTGTGGGAGTGAGTCATGAGCCCCAAGAGGTGCCCCCCAGTTCCTAGTCCCTTGGCTGGCATCAGTGTGAACTCTTCCTGAAGAAAAGGATTAGATGCAGAATTTTGGTCTTCCCATGACCTCAAAGTGACTTCTTCATGCTGAGAATCGACTGGTCGCAACAAGCGCCAATGTGAAGTTCAACCAAGACCTGCTTTTCGCGCTGACAGTGACTGGTCACAATGACCAGCAATGCGAGATCTGCACTATGCGTTGACAGCAACAACTTACAACAATAGCCAATGCAAAGCTATAGCAATGCCCGGTTCTTTGCGCTACAGCAACGGCCGTCCGCCATGCTCAACCTGTTCCTCGACCCCACGGCCTCCTCCTTTCTGCCCCCACCAGAATGAACAGCACCCTACAAGCCCGACTTGGGAAGAGTACACTTCAGCAGGACTAACCTGTTACTGTATCTGACGCATGCTCCATCGCGGTCGGCCTGAACTTGTAACTTTCCCCCGGTCCAGCGCAACCAGATATCTGCGAGTAGTGCTTTCTGCATTATGATTCTATTTTCACCTAAAACTTTAAAAACTCTTTTCTCCAGTTCTACTGATTGGATATTTTGTCATTTTGGTGACATTTTACTTATTACATTTTAACTTTATTTTTCTAAATTGGTTTGGGGTTTTTCTTGTGGTGTGTTGTGTTTGAGTGCTGCAGAAATACTTTATACATTGCCTCTAAATTAAGCCTGACTGCTTTGTGCCAAGCTACCAGAGGACTAAACCCAGGTGTAGGAGAGTAGGATCTGCCTCTTATGTTGCCCCCACTTTTTTTCTGATGTTTACACTGGTTTCTGGCTATAGTCTGGCTGGGCCCCTGCTAATCAGGGCCCCAGCCTCTCTGTTCTCTCTAAACGACTTGGAGTGCACTCTAGGTGCACTAGTGATTGGATACTGTGGTACCTTATGAGTCCCTAGTATATGGTACCTTAGGTACCAAGGGCATAGGTACTTCACAGGCCTACCAGGGGCTGAAGCATGTATTATGCCACCCCTGGGAAGCAGACTAAATCTGACACCACAGGCCTGCTACTGCAGCCTGGGTGAGGTGGTGTTAGCCCTCCTCACTGAGATATAGGTTCCCTATATCTCTCCTACACACACATATAAACCTATCAGTCACCCCTAAGGCAGGCCCTATCAATCCTGAGGGCAGGGTGCTTGGCTTCTATGTGAGGGGGTGCCTCTGCCTGAGCAGGGCCCCTCTGCAGCTCTCAGAGTCCATTCTCTGGTGCTGTTTGTGGATGCGATTAAACCATATACTTTTAAGTGCATTATATCCTCGCGGTAAAATGCTAACTTTGGAATGGCTGCATCGAAACATGTCGTGTTTGGTGTCAAACATCTTGGAATACTACCCCCCGCCAGTCCTGGCAGCGGGGGTAGCATTCCACCCTTCTAGAGGGATAGACATGTACCTACTGTGGAAACGCGGTAGAATCCTGCAGAGCCCTGGCATCACAAAATGGATGCCACCAGTCACCACACACTGGGCTGCCCTCCTGCTGATGACCAACACTCGCAGTGGAGGAAGCCCAACAATAGATATCCTGTCCCAAGAGGGTGTGACCACCTTCCAGACAGGGTTTAGTGTATTGGGGCTGGGTGGGTGCACTCTTAGAGTGCTTTGAAGTCCTGCACTGGGGGAGCAGAAGGCTCCTCTGTGCATATGCCAGTTCAAACCGGCTCAGGGGCTACCTGTCCCTGCTCTGGCGCGAAACTGGACAAAGGGAAGTGGGTGTAGCCACCCACTCCCTGGCCCTCCCATAGGTAGGGTCATAGAGCTAGTCCCTCCCTCTCTTTTAGTATAAGAGGGGAACCTGTGCATTGCACCCTAGATACCCCTGGACGACGCTCTACAAGAAGAATCCCGGACCTTCGACGTTCCACTACCTTTGGAAGACTGAAGAATCTCCTTGGAGTCAAGGAGTGACTCCCTGTTTGGAAGGCACCAAAAACTACAAACGACGGTCGCAAACTACGCCGCTCCCGCCGGAGTCCGAAGTCCCTGCAGCCCAAGAAGTGGATTTCCTGACTTCTCAAAGGCCATCATGAGTCCCCAGCGAAGCTGAGGCCAGTGGACCCCAAGAGTAACGAGGAACCGCGACCCCTGGGTACCGTGCACTATTGTCAAGTGCAACCCCTTCACAACGTTCCACGAACTTGTGCTTTGGACCATGTGTGGTCCCAGCCTCCAGCCAGAATCCCTTCTAAGATCAGAGGCCTACCATGTCCCGAGTGACCGTGGGCCCCTGTGAGCGGATCCTCCCAAGGCGTCTTCGCGATCCCTTGCCAGCCGGCTTGTGGGTCCCCAGAAGACTTTCTAAAGAAACCAAAGGGCTCCCCTTGTTGCTCCAGGCCTGCCCTGACTTACCCTTGCTGGGTGAGTCCCCCAAACCTTGCTGGTCTGCGCTATTGTCTCTTCACACTTTCCCCAAGACTTGCTGTTACCAAGCTTGTTGCCTCCGATCGAGTCGCCGACACCGCAGTAAGCTGCAGACATCGTAGTTTACGCCGAATTCAGCTCCTGGTTGTCGTTGACGCCTCCTGGACCTCGTGGCTGAAGAGTCAAGGCAACCACGAACGACCTGAATCTTGCGACGACGGTGGGCATCCATCTTCCTTGCCCCGAGTCTCTACCAAGTGACTTCAAACACTGTCCCCTCTGCTTTCAGGTCTTCCATCTTCTGAATCCAGGCTTGGATTCCTCCGGACACTTCTCCTGTCGCCGCAAGCAGCAAGTCTTCACTGGCTCCCATTGAAAACGACGCCGCGACCCGACACCAAAGAACACCTATGCACCCGGCTCCCCTGGGTGAGGTAACTTCAGCACTACGGTACTCCTGTGGGTGTGGGCCCTAGAACAACTTACCCTGTAAGTGGCTTGCTTGTAGCTTCCCTAGAAGTGTCCTAAAACTCTAACATTCTAAGTGCGACAATTGCGCTGACTCGTACAGGGTTCGCGTCTGTGTTAGACACACCGCGTCCATCTCCTTTGCAACACTATCTAGAACTGTATCCTTTGACTCGTACTGAGTCCGATCGGTGTTCGCCTCGAACACACAAAGGGCCTGTAACTCTGAGATCTACATTGCACTGACTCGCACAAGGTTCGCGTCTGTGTTAGACACAGCGCGTCCATCTCCCTTGCATCTCTATCTGAAACCGCGACCTTCGACTCGTACAAGGACCGATCGGTGTGTTCGCCTCGAACACGCAAGGGACCTTTAACATTGATATCCCAATCGCGTCTGAGCGCATAGACTCGCACAGGACTCGCACCGGTGCCAGGTCACCGCGTCCGTCCCCTGTGGGTCTCCTACAACTACCTGGGGTGGTTCTTGGGGGTCCCTCGATTCTAGATGCCCTAGACCTAGGTCTAGCAAACTAAGATTGTGATATTCGATTGTGCTAAACTTATTGTGATAACATTTGACTTGTACATATGTCCTTGACCTCTAATCTCATAAAGAGATTAGTAGGGAGTGTTTATTAATAAATACATATATATTTGATATATATACCTGTGTGGTGTCTTTTCATTTGGTGATTCAAGAGATTGTGTGGTAAAACAAGCTGCTTTACATTCCTTCAAGACTTAGCCTGAAGGCTGCTCTCCACAGCTACCACTAGGATAGCTTTCTATAAAGGTTGTCTTAAACCTATCTACCATAAGAGTCGAATTGTTCTGGTGCAAGGTGTCCACTTTAATTAGTGAACAGCATATACCAGGCCAACTTCTCACACCAGGTTAATTTAGTGGCTTTTTTGGCTTGGTTTAGTATTTAAGTGAGCTTCCACCCCTCTCAATAAGTAACCCCATTTCTCACAAGCTTCAACTTGTTTGAATAGGCATATTAATAAATTGTATTAGATAGAGTTAGCACAAAACCCATTTATTATGTATGCACACTAGTCCATTATGTAGGCAGCATCATAATCTGTCAAAAGCAGCTGAAGATTATTCATTCAAAATCTCATCACTGTAGGTCTACAACTAAAAAAAGGAACAATGTAGGAAGTGGGGGTAAACAGCGTTTAGTTCACAAGCGGAACAACGCATGCCATACCAACGCGGTTGTTACAACGACCGCGTTGTTATTTCGCATACCGTTACAACGCAAGTCGGAAAAACGACTTGCTTTAAGGGGGCAGAAGGTGTTGGATTTAAAATCCAACACCTTCCCTAGTGTCCGCACAGACTGGAGTTGGAATAGTAAATTATACTATTCCATGATCCAGCGCCCCCTACAGCAAGTCGTTGTTCCGACTTGCGTTTTAACGGTATTCGAAATAACAACGCGGTGGTTGTAATGACCGCGTTGTTATGGTATGTGTTGTAAACGCATGCAAAAAAAAGGTATATATTCGAAAGTGGGGCCTATGAGCTTGTAGAGGCTAGCCTCCTGTCTGACTGCTTTTCATTTTTTCTCTATGGCTAGGGAGCTACATATATTTTTATTGTTAATGTTTAGGACAATATAAATGTAGTAAAGCTCACGCATGAGGGTGTTTTCTTACTGTACAAGTAGAAAAGTGTTGCCACACAGCCTTCCAAAAATGGAATAAGCTACTATTTCTAATTCTATTTATCGTATGAGGCTACTGTGCCATTAATATCCTTATGACACACATTATCTCATTAACAAACATGTATTCTTCCCATTGTCTCACAAATATACAAGATATAGTTTTATGCCAATACTCAATCACTGAAACAAGTAATATAAAGTATCACAGTAGCATACATTTTATTTGGAACAGTATGACTACTGCTTACATTGTTTAGTAACAAGTAACAGCATAGCGAACATAGTTTAATATTTCAATGCCTCCATCTTTCCTATTTTGTCCACTTGAGAAATAAGTGCCAAAAAATGATATGTGTATGTACTTTGCATCACGCTTTTGTAAACATTTATTAACATTTACTGTTAAAATGATTAAATTCTAATTCATTATAACATATTTGCAATCATGAAGCTTTTGGATAGAAATGGTGAAAAGAAACCTTTTTGCCACGCCCTTATTAATCCAGTGTATTTAATGTACAAAGTAATGTAGCATATTTTCATGTGTCAATACAGGTATGGTTAGTCAAATAGGATTTTCACACATAATTTGCGATCATATTTATTTGTAAGGTTTAATGTTGTGTTGTTTGATTTAGCTAGTCAATTGCATAAGGATTCGTCACTTTTACCTACGCACTGGTACGGATCTATGAATTTTGTGGCTTTGTGTGAGAAAAACCACACAGTATGTGGCTAAACAACATGACAGAAATGATGCAAAGGGCGTGAGCACGTTTTCGTAGGAGATTTCACTTTCTGTATTGTGTTGAGGCATTCTTGTGGTGTTGGATGTGAGTTCTTTGACTGGAGGCGTTTGTCAGGTTGGGACTGGAAGTGTCCTAGTAGCTGTGATTCTGTTATTTGTGTGAGTTTTGTGAGTTTATTGTGTTATTGTCTGCTTTGGCTTTCATTTATTCTTGTAAGTTGTTTGTTAGTGTTTGTCTATTAAATGTACAGATAGTGTAAGAAACTAGGGGGCATATCAGCAAGCGGCAGCGATAATTATCGCTGGCCGCTCTTAGCATGAGGAATTTTATCGCCGGCTATCGCAGATAATTATCGCCATGCTAGCGCTGTATTAACAACGCATAGCGCAATGGCGATAATTATTCTAGTGATAGCGATGTTTTCCATGGAACATCGCTGGTTTTCCAGCGATGTTCCATGGAAAACTGCGATATCCTTGGTGATAGGGCCTGTGGTCTTAGCCACACAATCCACCCCCCCCATGTTAGGTATGCCTTAGTCAGGAATTTAACAGACGTTAAATTCCTGCGTTAAGGCATACTTAACGTGATTTTAAATATCGCTAACCCTCGTTGTTAATATGAGGAAGCTGGGTTAGCGATATTTACCCAAGGGAGTCTGGTCAGGCACGCCTCCTTTGCATCTCATTAGCGATGCAATGGGAGGCATGCTGACAAGGGGCGCTAATGCAAGGATACACGCGCTAGCGTGTCCTTGTTGATAATGCGATAATATTATCGTCGCTTTTCGCCCGAAAACGGGCTCTAAAGCGGCGATAATATTATCGCCGCACCTTGTTAATATGCCCCTTGGTTATTAGTTGGAGGGGGTAAGTTCCAACCTCAAGTAATAATCGCAGCCCTTGTCAGGGTGAACCACTAAAGTCACTACATAAACTTTAGCTCAATCCCATTGCAGCTATGGCACAAAGCAGACAGGCTTAACTTAGAGGCAATGTGTAATGTATTTATGGAGCAGCAACATAGTCAAAATAACAAAATCCCCAAAATGAGTAAGAAATATATAGTAACATTCAATAAACAAAATGACACAAAAATGGCAAAAGTCCAAAATTCGGAAACAGAGATATGAATTTTTAAAGTTTTAAGTAGAAATAGTGGCAAGAAGAGACAAGCATTTGCAATGCAATAGGCCTCGCAATTGGGAGAGTTAGAACTATTGGCGTTTTAAATGACACTGTCTTTTACATATGTGTTTTGGTTTGGAGTGGAGTGTATGTATGTGATGTGGAGTGGAATTACGTGGGTTGTATTGGAATTGCTAGTTGTGGAATTGTGTGGGATGGAATTGTGTGACATGGAGTGCATTTGTGTAGTGGAATTTTGTTTCAAATATTGGTGCAGGGCGAGACCCCTCTGAAAGGGGCGGCATTTCAGAGAATGGGTGTGTACCCCATGCGCGTCATCCTCAAAGGCAAGAGAGTGCAAGACCGAAACACAGGAATGTGAAGAAGATAGCATCAAAGAGGCTAAAAAGAGGAGTCAGAAGGCGCACACGTAAAGACAAGGATGTAGAGCCTGCTTGGACTTATATCCCGGGTTCAACCTACTCCTGTCTTCCTTCTTCCTACACCTGAAGCAACAGCACACATCATCCTTTTGATATGCGAGGCTGTGTATTTTATGATTATTTTGATCTAAAAAAATACAATATAAAATTGAAGCAATTTACTCAGAATAAATCTGCATTTAAATTTAACATACTGATTATTTAGTGTGTGGACCCCTTATATGCCATATCGACTGTGCTGCTGATACAAAAGCAAAGCTTAAACACAACAACGTGGCTTTTGTTATATTATTACAGTTAAACACACATACTACTTTTTCTATATTTTGATATTTTTCACGCCATAAATAAATCACAGCCTGCTTCAATTAAAAAAATTAAATTGCTTTGCACGAGAAAATTTGAGGTTTTCTTTGGCACTCTGTACCACACACCGAGAGCTTTAAAGCATCATGAGCAAACACAGATGCCCTCACTGCCACTAGAGGGCAAAATGTTCTCCCACATATTAGTGTAGGGTGCACTAATTAGCAAGTATCCAACTCCACCTGACTCCAAGGATTGGGGAAATATGCATAAATTGGACAGGAATTCATCACAACGCAGAATTTTGCACTATTTGCTAACCACGGTTTGTGGTCTCTTTGACCTGTCAGGAGCAAACACCTGTGATGGCACCAAATTACATCCAATTTGTAATTTCATTTTGGGTACAAACAGGAGTTTCTGTTGGATTTCTGCACCATTTGCAATCGGGGTCTAAACACAGTCTATGAGGTTGCAGCCGGCAGCCAGATAAGGGGATCTAGTTGCGGTCTCACACATCACTTCTGACCATGGGTATTTATTTAGCAATGCCTCAATATATAATGTAGATGCAGTGTAAGACTGAAGATGGTGGTGTGGACTGAAGACGGTGTTGCAAATTGCAGGAGAAAAAGCAAAGACATACATAGGTTAAATAGGGTTGAAGGTGACATGAGTTGGGAATATGGATACATCTGGTGAGTCTGGTTGTTCACGTGCAACAGCAATATCTTTGTCTGTGTACTACAGATATAGTGTCAGTAGAAAGAGAGAAAATGCTAATCGTCCGTACTTCTTGAGATATATATACACACACACACACCCCTCTACTATAATTGTACCCAAAATAAATTAAAACATTCAGGGGCTCATTTTCTAGCTCATACAGTCCTTTGTGGTAATTGCACACTCGGTAAATACTGATACAGTGGTATTTTTTAGGGGCACTATTGCTAGACCATTCAGTTGCATTAAACACAACCCACAAACCAGACAGAGCTCAAGGGAGTAGAAGGCAGTGGCGTATGCAATATGTCATGGGCCCTAGTTCAAGAAAGGACAAGGCCCCCCTGGCTGCTGTCTGAATTGTCAAATGCAGCAATAATCAGGGTTCAGTGGCCCCCTTAGGCCTCAGGGCCCCGGTACCACTGCACCTGATACAGTAATGGAAACTATCCTCCTGTTGAAAATGTTGAAAGGGGCTTAATAAAAAATTAAGAAAGTACTTAAGTACTTTGATACTACCAATGAGCAACCAATCCCTTCTTACTGCATTTGCTTAATTTATTTGTAATAACAGAATGTGAAAATACCCAATACTATGTGATTTTTAAGGTATTTTCACTTACTTTTTTCAAGTGCAGAAAATAACTTTTCTTTAGTGTTTATATAGTGCTCAAAATCTTGCATATGCCAGCATCATGGAATGGGAGGACAGGCTGTCAAAAATGGGGGACAGAAGGGATATGGGATTATGAGAACAGTGATGGAAAAGGGAGAAAGTTACTGTCGGGAACCCACAAATTGGGGATATGAGAATGGTGATAAAAAGGGATGGTGCCATGAGGGGTAGAGCTAGGAAGAGACGTTTGAAGTCATTCTGCCCATTTATTATTAATATTTTTTAACAAACTCAATCCCCAAAGTAATTGGCAATATGGAAAAAATAAATAGCTATTCTACTTAAATTTCTTATAGGCAGCATTTAAAGCTAGATCAGGCAGTTAACGTACCATCTACAGAAGTCTGTTTTGTAAGCTAGAAAACTGGATGCGTAACTCAGTTGGTTAATGCACTTGCTCAAGGGCTGTGTGTGTGTGTGTAATCTCTAGTCACAGGGTTGAATCAATAGTTCAGTGGGATCATGTGTCCATTGCAGATAATTTAATGTAATAGTTACAGATTTCTAGTTTATATTACATAGCTCAGTGGATTAATGCTTCTGTTACAAAGATTCTTATTCAAACTGAATGTCACAAGTTACATTGTACCACATCCTGAGATAACTGGGCCAGGAGGACCCTAAAAGAACACAGACTCATTGTTAGGTATGAAGCAAACAGAGCAGTTGGAAAAAAAAAAACCTCAGACCACCCCTTAATAACATTTGGGTTGTTTAAGCTTGTTAGAAATAAATCTTATCTATAACATGTTTTTATATATTTTATAGTTACAGAGATATGGTGCACAATCAGAGTGCCAATGATCGACCGTAAAAATAAATTAGGAAAAGAAAAACACATACTCTATTCACCACTTAAATGAAATTAAAAGCCCAAACTATAGAGGTGCAGTATTATTTCTCAGTAATACAGTGTAGCACACTTACTAAGTGGCGACCAGTTTCACAAACTGGGGCATCTCGGACTATAGAGTGAAGCCATTGGACACACTGCGGGACTGAAGTCGTGCTGTTCTTACCTGTGCCATCTTTCCTTGTGCTGCATTAAGCGTCCATCTGTGGTAGTTTACCCCACTTACATTCTCATCGCCGCCCCCAAAAACACAGCTTCTTTCTAGACTTTCATTTATCAATTTCAAATTCACTAATTAACCTACATTCTCATCGCCACCCCCAAAATCACAGCTTCTAGACTTTCAGTTATCATTTACAAATGAACTAACTAACTAATTAACTAACTAAAAACCCACGGTAAAGCTTAGGAGTCAGTGAAAGATACATGGGCAGCAATGGTAAAGAAGTCCAGTGCTTTTCTGTGGCATTATGGGATTTGTGGTCCTGTATAACCTATTACAAAATCGTGACAACATGTACCACAATCAAATTAAAATTCCTGGACTGCATGACCTTGCCTGACCTCGAAGAAGACTATCTCCAGCTGATTAATGTCCAATTCACTTCTATAAATGACATATTTGTTTGGGACTGCCGCAGGAGATTACAGCCCCCCGGTATCCATCTTGAGCCCAGGAGGAGGGGCTCTAGTGGCTGGCAAGGGCTTATACAAAAACGCTTTCCAAAGCGCACACACTCACGAGTGTTGGCAAAGTTTAAACAAACTTTATTATTGTCACTGTCAGTCGCACATTTATCATCTCAAATCAGAATAAAAAATAGTTTAGGAAGTCCGGTTCGGACGTCCACACTGTGATCTTGGGAGCCTTTTGCTGCTCCCAAATGAACATTGGCCTCACAGATTGGATGTGTTACAGAGGCATGAGGATCTCCTGAAAAAATATAATTCAAGTTAAAATCTTTCCAAAAACTAAAACCTTACATTTTGAGACAGAAAAAGTATGATATGAAGAGAATTAATTCTGTGTGTAACGGGAGACAGGTTCCTCATTTTAATAAGCATTTGTAATGCAATAGGTCTCGCATTCACGCGAATTTGAGCTATTGCCATTGTAAATTAAAATGCCTTTTATTTATGTTTTGGGTTTTAAAACATAAATAAAAGGCATTGTCATTTACAATACTAATAGCTTAAACTCTTGCAAATGCGAGACCTATTGCATTGCAATAAAGGGCCTTCTCGACCGCTTGTTAGATTGTAAATATCAGAGGAGGAGACCGGCCTGCGACCTCTTCAAAGTAGTGATAAATAGTGCAGTGAAGAAGATGTGTAAGTGTTGTAAATCACACAGACACAAAATGTGAAGTGAGAGTTACATATGATCCGAGCTATAAACACTAACAAAGTGCTCCAATACCTTTTGCACTGTGATTACACTGTCGCGGCTCAGGAGGAAGAGCGGGAGGGGGTCTATTTCCTGCCCTCTCCATGATTTGAGTATGCAGTGTGGCATTGTGTAATGTCATTGCTATCTTTGGCCTAATAAACACTCCAGCTATAGTAGGACCCTGGCTTCACCTCCTGGTACAGGGCGGGCTGTGCTTTATGGCACACATGGAGGGAGGGAGGGATGGTCTCGGCTGCAGCTCCGGCCTAGTACAGTGCCCCTGCTATTACTAGTGAGCGAGAGGCGCTGAGGTGGTGGTGGTGGTATTGGTGGTGGTGGTGGTGGTATTGGTGGTGGTATTAGTGGTGGTATTGGTGGTGGTGGTATTGGTGGTGGTGGTGGTGGTATTGGTGGTGGCAGTTCTGGTAGTGGTAGTGGTACTGGTAATGTTGGTATTGGTGGTGGTGGTACTGGTACTGGTGGTACTGGTACTGGTGGTACTGGTGGTACTGGTATGGGTGGTGGTGGTGGTATTGGTGGTGGTGGTAGTGGTGGTATTGGTGGTGGTACTGGTGTATTAGTGGTGGTACAGGTACTGGTGGCATTGGTGGTGGTACTGGTGGTATTGGTGGTGGTACTGGTACTGGTGCTATTGGTGGTGGTACTGGTGGTATTGGTGATGGTACTGGTGGTATTGGTGATACGGGTACTGGTGGTGGTACTGGTACTGGTGGTATTGGTGGTGGTGGTATTGGTGGTGGTACTGGTGGTACTGGTGGTACTGGTACTGGTGGTACTGGTGGTACTGGTGGTGGTGGTGGTACTGGTGGTGGTGGTACTGGTGGTGGTGGTACAGGTGGTGGTGGTACTGATGGTGCTGGTACTGGTGGTGGTACTGGTGGTGATGGTACTGGTGGTAGTACTGGTGGTGGTACTGGTGGTGGTACTGGTGATGGTGGTACTGGTGGTACAGGTACTGGTGGTACTGGTGGGGGTGGTGGTACTGGTACTGGTGGTGGTACTGGTGGTAGTGGTGGTGGTACTGGTAGTACTGGTGGTGGTGGTACTGGTGGTGGTGGTACTGTTGGTGGTGGTACTGGTGGTGGTGGTGGTGGTACTGGTGGTGGTGGTGGTACTGGTGGTGGTACTGGTTGTATTGGTGGTAGTGGTGGTACTGGTGGTACTGGTACTGGTGGTAATGGTGGTGGTACTGGTGGTGGTGGTGGTACTGGTGGTACTGGTGGTGGTACTGGTGGTGGTGGTACTGGTGATGGTGGTGGTACTGGTGGTGGTGGTACTGGTGGTGGTACTGGTGGTGGTACTGGTGGTGGTGGTGGTACTGGTGGTGGTAATGGTGGTAGTGGTGATGGTGGTGGTACTGGTGGTGGTGGTGGAGGTACTGGTGGTGGTAATGGTGGTAGTGGTGATGGTGGTGGTACAGGTGGTGGTACAGGTGGAGGTACTGGTGGTGGTGGTGGTACTGGTGGTGGTGGTACTAGTGGTGGTACTGGTGGTGGTGGTACTGGTGGTACTGGTGGTGGTGGTACTGGTGGTACTGGTGATGGTGGTACTGGTGGTGGTGGTACTGGTGGTAGTGGTACTGGTGGTAGGGGTACTGGTGGTGGTATTGGTGGTGGTGGTACTGGTGGTGGTGGTACTGGTACTGGTGGTGGTACTGGTGTTGGTGGTACTGGTGGTGGTACTGGTGGTGGTACTGGTGGTGATGGTATTGGTGGTGCTGGTACTGGTGGTGGTAGTACTGGTGGTGGTGGTACTGGTGGTGGTGGTACTGGTGGTGGTACTGGTGGTGGTACTGAAGGTGGTACTGGTGGTGGTACTGGTGGTGGTATTGGTGGTGGTACTGGCGGCGGTACTGGTGGTGGTGGTAATGGTGGTGTTGGTACTGGTACTGGTGGTGGTACTGGTGGTGATACTGGTGGTGGTACTGGTGGTGATGGTATTGGTGGTGGTGGTGGTGGTACTGGTGGTGGTGGTGGTGGTACTGGTGGTGGTACTGGTGGTGGTATTGGTGGTGGTACTGGCGGTGGTACTGGTGGTGGTGGTAATGGTGGTGTTGGTACTGGTACTGGTGGTGGTACTGGGGGTGATACTGGTGGTGGTACTGGTGGTACTGGTGGTGGTAGTGGTGGTGGGACTGGTGGTGGGGCTGGTGGTGGTACTGGTGGTGGTACTGGTGGTGGTGGTGGTACTGGTGGTGGTACTGGTGGTGGTGGTACTGGTGGTGGTACTGGTGGTACTGGTACTGGTAGTACTGGTTGTGGTGGTACTGGTGGTGGTGGTGGTACTGGTGGTGATACTGCTGGTGGTGGTACTGCTGGTGGTACTGGTGGTACTGGTACTGGTAGAGGTGGTACTGGTGGTGGTACTGCAGGTGGTACTGGTGGTGGTAGTGGTGGTACTGGTGGTGGTGATGGTACTGGTGGTGGGACTGGTGACAGTACTTGTGGTGGTGGTGGTACTGGTGGTGGTACTGGTGGTACTGGTGGTGGTGGTACTGGTGGTACTAGTGATAGTGGTCCGGGTGGTGGTGGTACTGGTGTTGGTGGTACTGGTGGTGGTGTGGTGGTACTGGTGGTGGTGGTGGTGGAGGAGGTTCTGGTGGTACTGGTACTGGTGGTGGAACTGGTGGTGGTGGTGGCACTGGTGGTACTGGTGGTGGTGGTGGTGGTACTGGTGGTACTGGTACTGGTGGTGGTACTGGTGCTGGTGGTACTGGTGGTACTGGTGGTGGTGGTACTGGTGGTGGTATTAGTGGTGGTGGTGGTACTGGTGGTGGTGGTACTGGTGGTGGTGGTACTGGTGGTGGTGGTGGTAGTGGTGGTGGTGGTACTCGTGGTGGTACTGGTGGTGGTACTGTTGGTGGTACTGTTGGTGGCAGTGGTGGTGGTGGTGATGGTACTGGTAGTGGTGGTGGTACTGTTAGTGGTGGTTCTGGTGGTGGTGGTACTGGTAGTGCTGGTGGTGGTACTGGTAGTGGTGGTAGTGGTGGTGGTACTGGTAGTGATGGTGGTGGTACTGGTAGTGGTGGTACTGGTAGTGGTGGTACTGGTGGTGGTGGTACTGGTACTGGTGGTACCGGTGGTGGTGGTACTGTTGGTGATACTGGTGGTGGTACTGGTGGTACTGGTGGTACTGGTGGTGGTAGTGGTGGTGGTACTGGTGGTGCTGGTTTTGGTGGTGGTACTGGTGGTGGTACTGGTGGTGGTACTGGTGGTGGTTGTGGTTCTGGTGGTACTAGTGGTACTGGAGGTACTGGTGGTGGTGGTACTGGTGGTGGTGGTACTGGTGGTGGTGGTGGTACTGGTGGTGGTGGTACTGGTGGTACTAGTGGTAGTGGTACTGGTGGTGGTGGATATGGTACTGGTGGTACTGGTACTGGTGGTGGTGGTACTGGTGGTGGTGGTACTGGTGGTGGTGTTACTGGTGGTACTGATGGTGGTACTGGTGGTACTGGTACTGGTGGTGGTGGTGGTGGTGGTACTGGTGGTGGTGGTGGTAATGGTGGTAGTGGTACTCGTGGTGGTGGTGGTACTGGTGGTGGTGTTACTGGTGGTGGCGGTGGTGGTACTGGTGGTGGTGGTACTGGTGGTGGCAATGGTGGTGGTACTGGTAGTGGTGGTGGTGGTGGTACTGGCAGTGGTGGTACTGGTAGTGGTGGTACTGGTAGTGCTGGTGGATGTACTGGTAGTGGTGGTACTGGTAGTACTGGTAGTGGTGGTACTGGTGGTGGTGGTGGTACTGGTACTGGTGGTACTGGTACTGGTGGTACTGGTACTGGTAGTACTGGTACTGGTGGTAGTGGTACTGGTGGAACTGGTACTGGTGGTACTGGTGGCACTGGTACTGGTGGTGGTACTGGTACTGGTGGTATTGGTTGTATTGGTGGTGGTAATGGTGGTACTGGTACTGGTGGTGGTGGTGGTACTGGTGGTGGTACTGGTGGTGGTGCTGGTGGTGGTACTGGTGGTACTGGTACTGTGGTGGTGGTACTGGTGTTGGTAGTGGTACTGGTACTGGTGGTGGTACTGGTACTGGTGGTGGTGGTGGTACTGGTGGCGGTGGTACTGGTGGTACTGGTGGTGGTACTGGTGGTGGTGGTGGTACTGGTGGTGGTGGTAGTGGTAGTGGTACTGGTGGTGGTAATGGTGGTGGTACTGGTGGTGGTGGTACTGGTGATGGTGGTACTTGTGGTGGTGGTGGTGGCACTGGTGGTGGTGGTGGTACTGGTGGTGGTGGTACTGGTGGTGGTGGTGGTACTGGTGGTGGTGGTGGTACTGGTGGTGGTGCTGGTGGTACTGGTGGTGGTGGTGGTGGTACTGGTGGTGGTGGTACTGGTGGTGGTACTGGTGTTGGTGGTGGTACTGGTGGTACTGGTACTGGTGGTACTGGTAGTAGTGGTACTGGTGGTGGTGGTACTGGTGGTACTGGTGGTGGTGGTACTGGTGGTACTGGTGGTGGTACTGGTGGTGGTGGTACTGGTGGTGGTGGTGGTGGTACTGGTGGTGGTGGTGGTGGTGGTGGTGGTACTCGTGGTGGTGGTACTGGTGGTGGTGGTACTGGTACTGGTGGTGGTACTGGTGGTTTTGGTGGTACTGGTACTGGTGGTGGTGGTGGTGGTACTGGTGGTGGTGGTACTGATGGTGGTAGTACTGGTCGTGGTGGTGGTGGTGCTGGTGGTTGTGGTACTGGTGTTACTGGTACTGGTGGTGGTGGTGGTGGTAGTGGTGATACTGGTGGTGGTGTTGGCAGTGGTGGTGGTGGCACTGGTGGTACTGGTGGTGGTGGTGGTACTGGTGGTGGTGGTACTGGTGGTAGTGGTGGTGGTACTGGTAGTGGTGGTAGTGGTACTGGTAGTGGTGGTACTGGTAGTGGTGATAGTGGTGGTGGTACTGGTAGTGGTGGTGGTGGTACTGGTGGTAGTGGTGGTACTGGTGGTGCTGGTACTGGTAGTGGTGGAGGTATTGGTGGTGGTGTTGTTAATAAAACAGGCTTTTGAAAACAACCCGTCAGGTGGGTTTAGTACAGATGACATCTAACACAGATGTGCTGTTGTCAGCTTCAGCCCATTAGCACAGGATTATGTGCTACCTGGAATTCACATGACTTAATTTGCTAATCCTTTCTAATTCCATTTTACTTGAGGGGGGGGTTGAAAAAGACACAAGATAATGGCGGGTTAAAGTGATTGAAAGCAGGCACCCGTGTTACGGGGCGGCTGTGCTGCTTAAAAAAACACAAGCATTTACAATGCAATAGGTCTCGCATTTACGCGAGTTTAAGCTATTGGCATTGTAAATGACAATGCCTTTTATTTGTGTTTTAAAAACGAATACAAAAATAAAATGCATTGTTATTTGCAATGTCAGCTCAAACTCGCGTAAATGCGAGACCTATTGCATTGCAAATGCTTGTTAGATTAGAGAGTAGAAACGTTCCCTTGCAGCCCGCGCGGCAAAATAATTAAATAAACAAGCGCAGCAGCTAAAGTGAAAGCGGACCGCGCTGCATATAAAAAAAAAGTAGTGCTTACCGACTTATGAAGGAGACCGTCTAACGCCACAAGTAAAAGATCCAGTCCTCATGGGAGGTAACAAATGGCGACAGGGGGGTAACAAGGTGGGACTAACAAGCCTCATTATCAATTGGAAGCCAGCATTTACCAAGGACAATGACACCAGCCAATCAAAAATATGGGCGTAGAGAAGGCGAGGCTTCCACAGCATACTCGACTACTGCATGCCTCGCAGAGCGTGCAGCGCAAGCACGCTGCCGCTAGGCTCGACCCAAAAAGGACTGGAGGAATAAAAAAGTGTAGAATATGTGTGAGGAATTTTCCCTCAGTGCTAAAATAACATGTTTTATTCAACGCAACTCTACTGCTCTCACGCAATCGATCTCAGAACTTCAGAAGGATGAAACCTGAGACCATCTTTAGAAAGTAAAGCTTGTGGCCTGCAAGTCAAAGAGTTCTCTGTAACAGGCACACATCCCACTGAACTCATTTCCACTGCAGGGGCAAGCATAGAGAACTAAGGACAGCACTATTTCACGTTACATAAGATGAAAGCAATGGGAGTTCTGAGAATAAAACCGGGCACCAGGCAGGCTGTGAATGAAGAGCAGGCAAGGAATGGGCAGACAGGAGGGGCCTGCCTGCACTTTGTTGTCTTCCTGCCACCACATTAGGTTTCTATGATGTCGTTTTTTAAAAGCGAAGGGGAGGAGGGATGCAAACGGGAGGCAGAAGAAGGAACACAGATGCCACGGGTGGGGGGAAGCGAAACTGGGGGTGCAAGTGGGGAAAGGGGCACAGAGGACATGGGTGAGGGCTCACAGAGGACATTGGGAAGCAATTGATTGAGTGGGCAACATGTAGGGCAGGGGGAGAAAAGCAAATGAGCGAGAACAAATTGAAGCTGGGGGTGAAAGCACACAAGCACACGCTTTACAGGTAATTAGTTATGTGCATTCTGCACTTCAGCTGCAGCAGCTTTGTGCGAAGGTCGCTTGCTCAGCCTGCCTCCATAGAGGAGGCTCTGGATCAGCCTCACGTCGGTGCCCTTTCTTGTCGGGCTGTAAAGCTTAATGTTCTGTATGGCAAAGCATTAAAACACACAGAGGACAGAAACGCCCCTGAAGGGGAAATGAGCATCCAGCGTGCAGCGAGCCACACTCTAAAAAGTGATACTATGGACAGCAAATCAGCGCCGTGCGCCAGCGAGCGGCGAGGTGAGGGGTAAAGAAAAAAGAGTGCATCGAAACAAAACATCTGGCCTAACAGTGAAAGGATCTAAGTAGCACAAGCAATCGCAAGGGCTGAAAGAAAAGTCACAAGGTGGGACAAATGTGCAGTACACACCAATGAAAACAATGGCATTTTTAAAGGGAGACCAAGCAACCAACAGAAATCACTGGGCATGTCAAAAAGTCCACAGAGGGATTACTTCATGCCTCGCAGAGCAGCGCATGCACGCTGGCTCTAGGCTCGACCTAAAAAGTGCCAATGATAGTCAGTGGTGATGGTAGAACAAGGCCTAGGCCCAATTTGACACTTATCGCAATGAAGTGTGGATTCAACGCACTAGCCAGGTTTGTGCTGGTTAAAGATTTTACCCTCTGACTCTAGTCCTTTAAGTCTCAATACACCAGACAGTACACTTCTAAAGCCTCCCAGGACCTCAGAGGCGGCACTTAGAGACTCACAGGGTGACAGACAGAGTGCAGACCAGGTCCAGTTGCTACCGAACAGCTGGGAAGTTGCAGGAAAGGCTTCTTGGAGCTTGTTGTATCCCTGTAGCTTGAGACAGAGGACAGCCTTATGACCCTTGGAGACTACTTCTTTGTCCTGGTTACAAGAGATAGAGCAGGTACACTGCCCCAGGACATCTTCTGAGGTTGCAAACAGCAGGTTCAGTCCTCTTTTGATTTTCCTCAGGTCCAAGAGTATTCTGCCATGGGTGCCTAGAGATGCCACATTTATTCCTGGCACAAGCTAGTGGGTGTGAATGACCCCTGGGAAAGCCCTAACCAATGGGGTGATGGTTCCTATGCCTTAACCTACCCATTTTGGGAATTTTCAAGATGGCTAAAGTCTTCAACCACACTAAACTTGGGCTCTGAGGGTTTAGTGTGTGTTTGTGTGTGTGGTGTACTAAGGTAACCCCAGTGTCACCCCATAATCAAGCAGTCATTGTACCCCCAATACATTCAGAGGTATGGTAGAACGAAAGCTGAGTTCTCAACAAGTAGACAGTAGATTCAGACAAAGTGTTTTTGGCATTATGTTTCCCTCCTTTGAAGTGCGCTCCAAATGTCATATGAAAAAACCCAGTAGATATGTCAAGCAAGACTTGACACTCTAGCAGGATCTGACACTGTGATGTCAACAAGAGGTATACTGTGGTGGAGGCCAGTCTGGCAGGGGAGGACAAAAGGAGGGTGCAGACATGGGTGTTAGCTATATTTGTCTATGACTGGTCAGCCCTCTTCAAAAGTAATCACGTCTTTGGGCTCAGTCTACAGATCATTCTGTCACGGACACAACAACATCTCCCCACACCCAAGATCTTTTGTCCCTGTCCGGGGAACAAAACCACATGCCATTAACACCTACTGATATGCTAGTAACTGGCTGGAAAAAAGTGGGAAGGGCAAAGGTAACTTTTTAAAGTTATTATTCCCAAATATTTATTTAAAATTAGACATCACCAGTGAACTGGGCTTGTAATACATAGTTGAAAAAGTTCAGAAAATTAAATTTGGTGCTGTTTCTTAGGTAGAGATAACATTTATTAAACATAATATTTTATCCCAAATCATTCCTGTGGAACAGCCAACCCTACTACAGTGAAAATAGTATTTAGAGCATTTTAACTGTGAGGACATGTTTAGCATTAAACTTTTAAATGTCCTAATTTTAAATAACATGCACCTTGCCTTATGGGCAACTATACATACTTAGGGGTGTTAAATTTCTAAAAGAAAGATTTAGGCATGTCAAAGGGGGTTATTTTGGCATGATTGAAGCACAGCCAGGCTACAGGCCTCCAATTATGTTTATGTTGGCGCTGTAGTGGATGGCCTAATGGGTGCTTCAGTTCGCTTGTGACATTTAACTTACAAGCCCTGGGTACCCCATAGCAGCATATACTAGGGTCTTATAGATATGTTAAATATGCCAAAGAGGTGTACACCAATGTCATCATGATGAAAGGAAGAACACAAGCACTGTACCACTGGTTAGCAGGGGTAAAATGTGCAGAGTTTTAAAGTAAGCAAAAATAGGGATCAGCAAAAGGCAAACAAATCCGGGGTGATCCTGCAGAAAGGACAAATTTCCAAAGTATAGTTTTAAAGTTTGTGTGTGGTCTGGAGTTTTTGGAGATTAGTTAAAGTTAGTTAGTTGGGGTAGATACTTTGTTTTTATATTACCTGGGAGGGGCAGGATTCAAAAGTAAATATTTGTTCTGCTTGCATTAATGCTGTTTAATTTTATGCTCTGCGCTTTGGGGGATCAATTTTAATTCCTAGCCCTATGAATAATTGAAAAAGGCTTTTTATTTACCTGACCTGACTTTCTTTAATCAATTTGCTACTAATGTTTTTAGACTTTGTATTGCCACCTACCACCATTTTGGTCCCATTTTAATCCACCATCTTGGCCGGTTAGCGGTCTAGTTGCTTGTTTTCAAGGAGGTGGGGACCGCAGCACAGCTTAATGTTCATAAATAGGCCTGTGGCGCTGACGCCGTGATTCACAAGTAAATATTTTTTCTGCCTGTATTATTGCATTTTATTTTTGCACTCTGCACTTAGGAGGGAACCAATTTTAAGTCCTGGTCTGATGATTAATTGTAAAGGCTATTCAGGCTTTTTTTTAGCTGACCTGACTTTCATTTTAATTTGCCATCTTGGCCGGTTAGCGGTCTGTCTACTGTGCTGTTGTCATATATAATGACACAGCATCTTGAATTTGTTAACCTTATTTGTATGGTCTAAATCAAATGTATTAATTGCATTGTAGGTGGTCGTACTCCTATTGATGAGTCAGAAATATCATCCTTCAGTAATCTTGTTGCAGTTGGTGAGTATTTGTAAACAATATGTAATGTATTAGTTTTAATAATACATTTTTAAATGTAAAATGCTGACTACAATTTTTGGTTGCATGTGGGTGTTGAACTATTGTAGATTCCTAGTGCCAATGCTGACACCCTTGGCCCATAGAGCAAGGCTAACTGTGTTGTGCTCAGCAAAGATTGTGTGAGTGAAGGGCTCCCTTCCAGCAAAAACATCAGGCTTTAAGAAATTGGGGGCCAGATGTACGACCATTTGGAATTGCGACTCGCAAATTGCGAAAAATAGCGAGTCGCAATTTGCGAGTCACAATTCCAAATGTACAACAGTGTCAGAGACACTGTTAGCGATTCCCAATGGGGTTGCAAAATGCGAGGCTCATCAATATTCATGAGGCACTCGCATTTTGCAACCCCATTGAGAATGGCTGGCCCTCCCAGGGATGGTGGCCTGCTGGGCTCAGCAGACCACCGTGTCTGGGACTGCTTTTAAGTAAAGCAGCTTTTTTTTTTAAAATGCAGCCCATTTTCCTTAAAGGAAAACGGGATGCATTTAAAAATAAATAAATGAAACGTTTTTGTTTAATTTTTTAAGGGCAGGCAGTGGTCCCTGGGACCACTGCCTGCCCTTAAAGAATATTTTTGCATGCATTTGCAATGGGGAAGAGGTCCCCTGGGGACCCCTTCCCATTTGCGACTGCATTACCACCTACTTGAAGTAGGTGGTAAATTGCGACTGTTTTGCGACTACAATTGCGGTCGCAAAACAGTCATACATTGGGCTCAGAGGCGCAATTAGGAAGGGACGCCCTTGAAACGCCCCTTCCTAATTGCGAGTCGCAAACCCTATTTAGCGAGTCGCAAATAAATTGTGACTCACTAAATAACGTTTGTACATGGCCCTGTAGGGTTTTTGCATGCGCAAACGGGTCGCAGACCCGTTTGCGCATGCAAAAACAGGTCGTACATCTGACCCTTCATTCTTCAGATGTGTGCTGTAGAAAGCAGCAGGCATGCAAAGAAGATAAAATTATGAGATATTAAGACATTTCTCCTTGTTACGCCTGCCTCAGTGATGGGCAGAATGTTTTGGCTAATCCCTCTCTATAAATCTTTGAAGATATGGATTTCTCTTCTAATCCATGTATGGTTGGATATGAAAGCACATCCACCACCCATGGGACACCCCCTTGATGCAAAGTAAAGCAAGGCAGGGCATTGCACTGTGTTGCATTTCTTTGAGTTACAAATGAACGTTCATTTTTATTAGTATTGTCTTCAAAATCCCAGCAGTCATATTTTTGTTGTGTGTTTTTTTTGCCGCTGCTGGGACCGTGCGCGGGTTTCTGGTGCAATTCGAGCATTGCGCTACACTGCGCGAGTCTGGATGACATATGAAAATACCCTTGTGTTGAAATTGCCATGGTTTTGCATGGAACACCCACCTTGCATACATTAAAATATTTATAACACAACACAGAGCCTGCATAATGCAAGCCTAGAAAAGTCATCCAATACGACTACTGCGCTGCTTTTTAAATCTTACTTAAGGATTTGCATTGACTTGAGCAGCGCTCGGACAACACAATTGCTTTGTAAATCTGGGCCTATGCCATGTAGCCAGTCAGAATATCCTTCCGTGATATTGGTTGGTGTTTTGATTTGTTTTCCCTGATTGCTAATTGGTTTGAGATGCAAGTGTGCAGACAACTTAAGAGAAGAACTCAAGAATCATTAAAAAAATGTCTAACATGAGGTCTCTATACTTATCTCTGCAAAATGAATTCCACATTTTAATCTCTTATCAGAAGAGATGAAAGTTCTTGAGCTGTAGGAGCTCCTTTGGCTGTGGCAGTTTAGTTATTAGTCAATGACTCTGAGATCTGTGGTATATTTTCACTGAGGTCCATTGAGATGATCTGCCAGAGCAGTTGATGAGTCTTATCCACTTTCATTTCTGTACAAATCACTCATGTATCTGCAAAGCCCTTTATTATTTTTACCAGCTTTGGATGTGAAAATTAACTAATATGAAATTATACATTTTTGGGAGCCCGAGGATTTCCTGTCAATTTTAGAAGAAAATTCATAGTTATTGATGGGTGCCTTCATCATCAATGGCCAGCGTTAATGCCACATCGTATACGTAAATGTCCTTTCTTCATATGAATGACTATTATTGCAGTTCATCTCTCCCCTTACGAACCTCAACTATTGTAACATATTCAGCCTACCAAAGAGTAAGCCTGGGCGTAGTTCGCGAAGTAGCGCTACGCGAAGCTACGCAAAGTGCAGTTCGCACTACGCGAACTACGCGTAGCACTACGCGAACTGCGTAGTGCACTGTTCGCAATGATTGCACAGTGCCGGATGCTTGTCCGCACTGTGCAATCATTGAAAACGGCATCTTGCACAGTGCGAGCTGTCTTTTACTGCCGCTCGAGTAGATTTTTACTCGAGCGGCAGCTTTCTCAACGCGAACTGGTAGTTTCTCATCGCGAGCGGTCGCGAGCATGCGCGACCACTCGCAATGAGAAACCTGACCTCCCTGCGTTGAGAATCTCGCCGGGATGTCATTTTGCTTGCTCGCGGTCGCCAACTTGACGTTGAGGACCGCGAGCAAGCAAAAATGACCGCTGCACTACGCTACGCTACGCTACGCGTGTTTGCACTGTGCTACGTGCAATTCGCGTTGTGCGAAGTAGCGCAAACTTCGCAAACTACGCGAGCGTAGCGTAGTGCTTTGCCCAGGGTTACCAAAGAGCCGTAATTGTTTAGTAATGCCCAGCGATGAAGCCATTAATTAATAATAAACCAGTTCTTATGTTTAAAAGTCAGTTGTGAAAGAAGTTTCAAATGTAATTTGAAAACTAAAATTGCTTAAAACAAATTAAAACTCTATATTATAAACAAACATATTTAAAGTAATGTCTAACACAATGGTCAACAAAATTGTCAGTTATACAGGGCACAGTAACTTAGCAGGTATTCTGGCGAAAAATGTATTTTCCAAACACCATTACGTTTATATTTACAAAATATTTATTTGACCCATCACAAGTTATAGTTAGTCGTTGTTCCGTTTGCAGGCAAACACCATTCTGACTTTATTTTTAAGTCTCGGCTCTAGATGGCACGCATGAGCTTTTTTGAAGAGACATGCTGTATCTACTTTGTGGGCTTTTGGCCACCCATAGGCTTGTCATTTGCAGGCTTCCACGTCGCTCCATTATTCCTTCTCCCCATGTGTCCATGCAATACATGCATCATGGCTCTTCCAGGGTACGGCATTCCATGAGAGCAGCAACCAACTACTCCTAAACCTACGCAGCAGCCATTGTAGGGCATTGTTCCGGGACAACTTTTTTTTTCCCTTTAAGAGTCCTTTTCATAAGCGCTCCTTCTCTAGAAACAGATTTCGACGCAGACGAAATCTCCAGCCCAAACGCAAAAGGGACAAGGCGGCTTCCCCCGGCCATGTGCTCGCACTTCATCTTCTTGGTTTTACATGAGAGATTGTTTGCATGCATTGTTCATTGTGTGTCTGCACTGCAACTACAGGTTAGTTAATTACTGTGTATTTTTAGTGGAGCTTTACACAGATAAACTGTACTTGACCGAACGCATTCTCCCCTCCATCATTAACCTGCTGTCCTATTCAACTGCAGCAGCACGAGGTGACCCTATGAACGCATTACCTTCCTTATGAGGCATAAATGTAGTTCGAAAGCATACCACTCGGGAGCAAGGATGTGCCGTACTACAGGTTGGGTTATTTATGGTCTTGTTCATTTTCATGTTGATCCCTTAATCCGAAGACCACCATAACATTGTGTTTTATTTTATTTGGAATCAATATTCACTCCATCATCTATAGGACGGGACCTTGGCTGCTTGACCACAGTGTCCACAGAAGAGTCAAGGCAGCCATGAAATCTGTGTAACTATCGCAAGAATAGTCCCTAGCATGGCTGTCGGTAGTGAACAGATACAGCCTCTTTTTTAAAGTGAGGGTGGCCAACTTTTCATCATCACTTTTCATCATCACCTCTCAGGAGACTTTGAATTTGTGGACACATTTTTCATGAATTAAGACTTTTTGCATGTACTGGCATATCACAAGATACGACAAACACGTATTTGTATATACCTTTTTTCCAATTTTATTCTGTCATTTTTAGTGTGATTGAAATCGTCAATCTGTATATCTTACATGTCATCTCTTTCCTCTTCATTATGGTCTGGGCACCTTTATTTGACCCACTGACAGGCACTGAGAGAAACACTCAATGCCTTTAGCCTCAGTAACACAACTTACTATCGTGCCCTAAAACAAGCACCCACCCACAACCTTAATACCTGGACCAACACACGCTCCTATGCGACCTATACCATTGACAACTCCAATAACTCGGAGCTCGCCCATTGCCGAGACCTATTGGCTTTGCCAATGGTTTTTATCCTTCTTATGAGAAAGATGAGCACTTCCTAGCTGAGTTTTGGTTTCGTGAAGCATGTATGAAGAAAACTTATATAAGAAGCCCTGCAAACCGGGGCAGGTAGCTCGTAGCTAAGGGAGTGGACATGCTGCTGTTTTACATGACAATATGGATCCTTGCTTGTTCTGCTGAATATATTTTGGCAGACTGCACGTAGGCGTGCCTGTAGCCGCCTTATCTTTCACATTTTTTTCATTCCTAGGAGGTTCCTAACTCCGTTCATTTGGAGGTAGGATGTCATGAACTCTAGTTCTTTACTAGAACACCATGTATGTAATGCATTTTAATGTGCACAGTGTTTACTAATTCAAGCATTAGCAGTGCATTTAGTAAGACACTCTGATGGACCTATCTATGTCTGTCTGTCACTGAACGGCGTTCCTCGCCAATTATTCTTTGGGAACGCCCAGCTGAACTTTTTTCCGTTTTGAAAAGGCCGGATGTGTTTTTACCAAATTTGTCAAAGCATGTAATCGAATTCCCCACATGCCCATGTTTTCAGACCGCACCAGAGCGCAGCTGGATCGGCCTGCATGAGGGGTGAGTACAGCAAAGGACCACATTTGCAGACACGAAGTGCAGAATTTCCAGTGCGAGCAGTGCCAAACGTTCTGATGAGCTTTCCACAAAAGAGCTCTTTGTGCATCTGTTTGGGCTCGTGACAAGGCCAGCACAGCTGCATATAGTAATTCCGGCCTGGGGAGACGGGCGCGTCCTTTCTGACTGAAGCAGAATGCAAAACCTCCCTGCTTCTAAGGTGGGAACATCACACAAGCGTTCGTGCATTTCTTAAAGAAAGGAATCATAAAAGTTCTAGTGTAACATATAAAGACGGGGGTGTCTGGTTATTTAGCAAAGGCTTCTTTTTTCTTTAGTTTGTGCATTCGTACAGTACTACTTGATTGAACGGCATTAAGTGAGGCCGCCCGAAGCCCCTACTGCAGAGTCAAAGACCACCATTCACGTCATGAGGTCATGAACTGCACAGGAAGAAATGCTAGCAGAATCGGCAAATCAAACCTGGTACTTCTATTCTAGCTACTTATCAAAGAACTGACTGCTTTCGGCATGAATTGAGCTTTGTGCATCGTGGAGTGCACAAAATTAAAACAACATTGTCAAAGAAATCCGATGCGAAACAAAGGTCCATTGCAGCAATATACTTTCTGATTGGCGATGGCGTTTAGCAGCCACAAACGTACTGAAAATGTGAATTAGACGCTGCTGCCAACATTTAAAAAATATATAATGCACAGACATATGTTTGATTGCTGCTTCCCAGCGCCAAATATGATGTAATGGGAGAGGATTCCCTGTGTGTGAAACATAAGCCAGGAAATCGGCTCTTGGCATTGGCTGGAAATCCTCGGCTCCTGCATGTGGTTGTTGGCATCTTTCATTACTTAGATGATGAAGGAGCTCACAGTGGTTTTATATTCAAAACGGACAACTCCAGAATGATTTATGAGCTGCAAAAATTGCATTTCGAGTGAGTGTACCGACACAATAAACAAAACATACATACAATATTCAGAAATAAAAATTACACGTTGATTTGATGTTCTGCCTCGTTTCATGAATAAATGATTCACTTGCACAGAATAATTGTGGCCGCAGCTGTCAATGTGAAAGCCTTGCCAGAAAAGCCACAGAAGCCACAAAAGATCTCAGAGCTGTACTGATTGAAAAGAACAGTATATGGGTGTGCAAGTTAACAGCGCGATTACATATGAATAACCAGTGGATCAGTATAATCAGAAAGAAGTATTATTATAATAAAAGGAGTAAAAAGCTGACTACATATGGAAATCGACTCAAAATAATTTGAAAAAGTGAGCAGGCAAATGTGAAATTATCAAAAAAGTATGTGCAAATAATTGGGGAAAAAAACACTTCACACATCATCTCAAGAAAAACTGCACCCAGCACCGAAACAGCACACTAGTCCACAGTTATTCTACACTCACTTACCACTCAAAAAGTAATTTAAACGTTGCCACCAAATCCTTGAGTTATGCACAGCAGCTGCTGTATTGCCTGGGGATTTAAGGTTTTTGAAAAACAGACAACATGCAAGGTAATACTGTGTGAGTGTTGTGCCACTTAATAAAGTGCTTGTACAACAGAGCGTGTTTCATGGCACTTCCCTAACTGAAAGGAGGAGGGGTGAAGCAGTCGATCCGGAAAAGAAGCCTGCAGATTAACCAGCGTAGCTGGTAGCAATGAACCAGATTGGTTGTCTCATCTCCAGATTATCAGTAGTCAAACCATTGCAAGCTTGTTCATGGTGTTGGGAGGTAAGACTGGTAATGCACAGCCTCCCTTTGCATGCCCTCGGTGGCTTGAGATTCTGAGTAAGGCCAGACTATCAGGAGTGCAAGTACTGAGCTGACACATATGTATGAAACCTGTTTTCAGAAACACTGGCGCTTTTACATAACAGAATGATATTTTATGAACAGAGACATAAACAGGAAATGAGCATATACCGGAAATCATTGAAGTCAGTCATGTACAGAAGGGCCACGAACTTCCCAGAGCACGAGGAGAGATAGGCAAGAGAGTTCTTTACAACTGGAATCCTAGTTTAGGTAGATCCAGGATGACAGGCGAACTGTAGCCCAGCCTGGAGGTGATAAGGGCAGTAGTTGCAGAGGCTCTGCTCATTGGGGTAGGACAGGGCAGAATCTTTTGTGGAAGTTTTATTTGAAAAAAGCACAAGCAGGAGACAGCCAAGATCTGAGAGCTAAATTAAATCTTTGTATTAATCTTAAATCTTACACTTCTCACATTTCTAGATGGCTTAGTGCTGGCTCTTAATTTCTGTGGCAGAAATATACCATTCCATAGTCCATTAGATTCAACACCACTCATAACTTTGGTTTTGGACTTTAAAGAGGGGAGGTCCACCCACTCTCAGATCACCACCATGCATTTTAGCATATTGCAGGAAATCGCCCTGCACTATGTGTGATCTACACATACAGGGCTGTGCAAAAACCCACTCAGAGCTTAATTTGAGCCAGTGGTTGCATATGGGTCTCACCAGTACTCATTTCTGGGGACTGATACTCATTTTTCCTCATAAGACTTTGACCCAGACCAAGAGAGAGAAAAACACACAATAGGGAAAAAAGGAGGAAGAGAAACATGAAAAAACATGACAAAGTGAGACAGCAGTAATGAAAAAGAACCTGCAAGAGTGAGATGAAGGGGCAGAGAGTGTTTGGTGGTGGATTAAAGAAGTATGAGGTGGAATTAAGAATATGCAACCTTGGTATTTGGAATGCCGAAATTGAATAGCTCTGGCCACCGTTTTCTGAGAAAAAATGTGCTCTTTATGTTTTTTTACAAAATAGGCCCTGATCCCACCTGGTTACAGTACTATTATCAAATAGGAACCAGGACCTGGTGCTAAACATACTGGGGCTTTGAAAATGGTCTACAGAGCCTGTATGTATTGAGGTACTGGGGAAAACCAGTTTAGCTATGCTGCCTCACATGCAGCAACATTTTGACAATTGTTCTTGCAAGTGGTTTTGTTTTTTGGCTTGCTTTGGGATGGTACCAGCCTGTTATCTACCAGGTCAAAACTGGTCTGGGTTGCTTGTGTTCTCATCTGAAGGGCTGATTGACTGTTCCTATTGGAACTGGATCAACACTGATTTGTATAAGTTGTTTTAGAAATGCACATTGGCAAAAATAATGGTCTGGAATGCGTCCCCAAGCGATTGCCTGTGGCTGAGATTAATTCACGAGAAAAGGTTAAAGGCCAACAAGGGAATCATTAATATATAGTAATTTGAGAGTGATTTACCTGAATTATCCACCCACGTAGTGACGGAAGAAATTAAGTCAAAGCAAGACTGTGAAGGAGTGTGATAAATGAATTATTATTAATGAACAGGCACATACCAAGTTTTAATTTGGAAACATATGTTTGAAACCATTATATACGATTCAGAGATACAAATCACATAATTCCACACAAACGTTAAAATTGTAAATCAAGTCAAAACATCTCAGAAAGTAATAAGACCAAAGATTAACTTTTGAAGGGTCCATTTTAGGATATCACTGTTATTACACCATAAGATTTGAGCAAGACTGATTTACATAAGGCGGGTCAATGACTAGAATGGCAAAGTGAGTGAAAAACAATGGTTTGGCATGCAGACTGGGTGATCACCGGGTGCTGAGATTTATTCAAACATTGCTTCAGTCACCTTGTTGTTTTTGCAATAGACATCTATAAAAGACAGACTTACAAAGCTCCTCTCGCAATGTTTTTTTTTCTCACTGTTTACTAGTTGTAGCCCTGTGCCCCTTTCTTTAATTTCCCATCTGACCTCAAAAATAGCGAGTAACACCAAGCACACAGTGTGGGTTTACCACTGAGGGTGGGTAATAAGGACAGGGACAAGTAATCCAAGAGTCGATGTAATGAAGGTTACCAGTAAGTAATTGGGCCATTATCGTTTCTCTTCCTTCCTTGTCTTTACTTCAGAAATTTTCCCAAGCAACATTGTCAAAATATATATGACACTTATTCTTTGTGTGTCTGGACTGAAAAGTCCCTTGCATGGTGACGGATGTGCACGAGTGCCCCAGCTGTAACGATGTCTGGATCCCTGGTGCTGATTTTTGTTGTGTGTGTGTTTGATCTGATTATTGTCATTTTTTTTGTTTCACAATAATATATAACAGATTGATGAATATCTCTCAGTGTTTACCCCTGATACATAAATCGTCTTTACAAGTAATCCTCATGAGAGTCTATTACAGCATACATTGCAGTCTGCAGTACAAAGTCCATGCTTACAGTTATAGAAAAATACATAGCCCTTGTCGTGACATGCAGCATTATTGTCCATATATATTGCAAATTTTCAACAAGAACAAACAAGATAAATATAGTTCCCAACTAAACAAACTAAACAACACTAGGCATGCCGATACCTCCAGCCCGTCCCTCTGTCACTTATTTCCTTTATTTGCAGCATTTCCTATCTAATTTGTACATGTCAGCACATTGTTTTCCCCTCTTTCGTACTCTTTGGTATAAGCAGGACTATACCCCCCTCCCCGTCTATGAGAAATTAATACCTAGCGTTAAGCTTAGTGTACCGCACCATACTTGACTCACATAGCTGGATCATCTGGTATATTCTGTAAGGTTGTTTGGAGTGCAGTGGTTATTGCATTCCAGCTAGCCAAGAGTGGGAACTTATGCAGACCCAGTGTGTCTTCTCTTATAAGTGATACCCCTTCAGCTTTGGACAGTTAACAACTGAACGAGACCATGCAACCAATGTTGGAGGGTCTTGAGATTTCCAGCGTTTTATCATGAGCCTTTTAGCTGTTATCAGGCCCACATCTATGAATCGGTTTGTGGCTCTATGTGTTTTGTTTCTGGGAAATAATCCCAATATGCATATTTCCCAAGAGTTTATGATTTTTCGCTCAGTACATTCAGATAGTAGCTTAGTCACTCCCTCCCAGTATTGAAGCAATTTGTGACATGACCAAAGCATGTGTGTTAGGTCTGTGTTCACATGAATGCATCAGGGGCAATGTGAGTCGTTCCTATGAAAATATCGGTTTATGTTTTCCGGAGTGAGGTATGCTCTATGCAATATATAATACTGGATTAATTAGAACCTGGCGTTGCGTGGAATATAAACCGGAGTTGCTAATATTGTGACCATTCTTTGTTTGTGCATGGGCGACCCAGGTCTACTTCCCACTTCGTGCGTAAAGGGGTCAGATCAATAGCTGTATGGAGTCGTAGTGTTTCTGCAAACCACCGGGTAAGGTGACTGCCGTTCCCCATGACATGGATATATTGGAGTACCATGTGTGTCTGCATTTCTTGAGTAATGTCTCCCCAGCTGTTTTGTAGTGTCCTGACCATGAAGCATGTGTTAGGAATTGTCCTGGGGGTAGGCCCTCCTCCCGCATCAGATCACTGAATTATAGGATCGTACCATCTAGACACAAATCTCCCAGCGTGTGTATACCTGCGGTGCGCCAGGATTCCAACTTGGCCTGAGTGGTGGTACGCGGTCCTCTGGGCTTCCCGAGCAGCGGGATCGCCGGGGCATAGGGTTTTACTTTCCTTGTGAGGAATAGTGCTCTGTGAAAGCATTGATATGCCACTTGTAGCAGTAATGAGAACAGTCCTTTTCTCCTTCCACACGGATGGAAGATAGAGAGAATGGCGTCTATTGAGTAAGATGTTGCCTCAGTCGCCGTGTCTAATAGGTGTCTGCCTTCCACCCTGGTGCTGATTTATGTTGTAATGGGCGAACACAGATCACTTTTGTGCACCATCACATAGGACTGGCTCATGAATTGTGGTCTTGTTGGACCATAGGGGTACCGTGAGCACTACTCTTATAGTGGTGAAAGGCTAATGCCTTTGCCTGGAATTAATTAGCATGAGTGGGGGGGTGGCAGCATACCGTGTAGTGATCAGTAGAAGTGAACAGGCCTTTTTACATGTGTCACTGGATTGAGGCCTTAAGGTTCACTCATGTAAAGTTCCACTGCTGTGTGCTTAACTCACCCTTGGCCTTCATCAAGTCAGTATGTAGCACTGTGTAGTGCATGTGGGTTACATGTGTTTCACCCAGTATGTGTCCATGTGAATGGTACAATACATGGAAGATTCTAGGCTCAATTTTGGGGGACCCTGGGTTAACTGGAGGAGCATGAGGAAACAGAGGATTTCCCACTGACTGATTAGTGGATTGCTACATTCCTGTGAGCTGGGTGGACACACACTGGAGGAGGGAGAGCCAGGCTCTTCAATGTCCCTTTAAAGTGTTCGCTTGTATTCAGGGAGAGGTCACTGGAAAGGGGCCTGGGCACATCACAGGAAGGATATAGTGCTGATAAGAGAATTGTAAAGAACACAGCTATGGCCCTTGGGGTACCTTTTGATGCACATATCACTGTGGATGACTTTCAGGTGTGAACCTCTAGTACTCCCATGAAAACCAACCTTTCAGCCTTTGGTGGTCATTTTGTTGTAAATAGTGCGTTTTAAGTTGGTTTTGATTTAAAAGTTCCTATGGCCCTTTTGGCTTTATAATCATGAACAGCCGCCAAAACAACCCACCTCCCTCCAACCCAGTTTGCAGACTGTCAACCATTTTCCGAGCTCTTTAATTTGGCACCTTGCAAGGCTTAGAATTCCAAAATCGTTCGTTCTAATATGAGCCTTAATCGAATATATTTCAACACTGAAAATCTATCAAGTGCCTGGTTGCTTAAATATGATTTCTACAGCCAGCTTTTCACCTGAATCTGGCTGAATTTGCTTGTCTTTTTAGGTATCGACTCTAGACGCACACATGTGCTGTCTCAAAGACACATGCCATATCTACTTTGTGGGCTTCAGCCCACCAATCGACTTGCCATTTGCTGCCTCCCACGTTGCTCCATTATTCCTTCTCCCCATTTCTCTACGGCATGCATGCATCATGCCTCTTCCAGGGTTTAGCTTCCCGGAGAGCAGTGACCAACTACTCCTAGACATACTCAGCAGGAATTGTAGGGCATTGTTTTGGCACTACATTTTATTTCTTTAAGAGTGTTTTTCATGAGCCCTCCTGCACTAGAAACAGATCGCGTTGCAGAAGAAATCTTCAGCCCGAACACAAAAGGGACAAGGTGCCTTCCCCTGCGTCATCCAGCCCGTGGTTAATTGTGTGTCTGCACTGCAACTACAGGTTAGTTAATTGCTGTGTATTTTTTGTGGAGCTTTACACAGTTAAACTGTACTTGACCAAATGCGTACTCCCTTTCATCGCTTAACCTAATGAGAAAACGTCATATATTAACATGCAATGTATCGTTAGTGTAGTGCAGTGCTGCCCAATTCAACTGCAGCAGCGCGAGGTGACCCAACAAATGTATTACCTTCCTTATGAGGCATAACTGTAATTAGAAAGCACACCACTCGGGAGCAAGGATATGCCTTACTACAGGTTGGTCTTGTTAATTTTCAAGTTAATCTCTTCATCCGAAGACCACCATAGCATTGTGTTTTATTTTATTTGGAATCAACATTCACTCCATCATCTATAGGACAGGCCTTGGCTTCTCGACCACATTGTCCACGGAAAAGTCAAGGCAGCCATGAAACCTGTGTAACCATCACAGGAATAGGCAGCAGCATGGCTGTCAGTAGTGAACAGATACATTCTCACCTTTAAAATCTGATTGGCTGCCAACACTTCAACCAGGAAGTGTTGGCAGCCATCTTGGGACTTGGCTTGAGCTGAGTCCCACAAGAAACGTAAAAAATAAACAAAGGGGGGCAGGTTAGGACTACCCAGACCCCCTAGAACTGGTGGTGGGGTCCCACAGGGATCCCGATGAGGGTTAAAAACATTTTTTTTAATCAATTTTGCTGCAAATTTGCAAATGGATCCATGGATTTTTGGCAAAATTGGAAAAAAAAAGTGCAGGCTTCCGTTCTTCGTTTCAAGGAAGCCCCCGGGTGGGACAAATCCTGGGGGCATGGGAGCATTAGAAAACAACAGGAGGGGAGTGCATGAGGCCACTCTCCAAGGCTTTGTAAAAGCCCCAGGGACAGCCACCTCCCCGGGGCACTTGTTTTTAATTACAAGGTGGGTGCCCGCACATGACCCCCACGCCCCGGGGACCACCACCTCTCCGGGGCTATTTATAAAGTTTCTGTGGGGGAGGCACACAGGCCTTCCCAGCAACCCCGGGGACCACCACCTCCCCACGGCTAATCGTGAAAATATCGGGGGGCCGCATGGACCCCCCCAGTGCCCTGGGAACTGCCACCTCCCCAGGCCAGGCGCTCATACATGAAAGGAGGGGGGCCCCCTCCTGGAGCCAATAATGGCCCGAGGGACCACCACCCTCTAGGGCCGGCTCCTGCTATGTCCTGGGGTCACCAACCCTGGGACATAGATGTTTGCTGTGACTTGACAGGAGCCATAGCAGATGCTCAGCTTCCAGCAAGTGAGAGCATTAAAAATGTTCTTGCTTGCTGGAAGTGGAGCAGAATTGCTTCCACAGACAGGGAACTGCCTTCTCAGCAGGTCCCTGTCTATCAAAGCACTGCCGGCTCCCGCAGGAGGCTCGAACCTGGCATGTCAGGAATTACGAGCCTCCCGCGCCTTCTCAACACGTTACTTCGAACATGAACTACAATTCCCATGAAGCCCTCTTGTAGAGGCGTCTGGGATTTATACGCGCGACGCACAAGGAAATCTGTGCGTAATTCCGATTCCTGCGTTCACGTTGAGGTTACAACGGCTCTTGAAATGCCGAGCCGGTCTCCAGGAAAGAGACGTGTTCCCGGCACCATAGCGTCTTCGCATCTGTCTTCCTAAGGTAAGGGAGAAGGAGGCCATAGCAGAGAGGTCCGCTTCTCTTAAAAGTACTTATTTCCTGTTACGAGTCCCAGAGGAGGACTCTGCAAGAGCCTAGGAGGGCTGTTGTTTTTCTTTCCGCTTCGTTCCTCGGCAGGGTGCTGATGAAACGGAAGCTGTTGTCGATACACTTTGTTAGGAGCAAAGAAGCTCCTCCTTGTCATTGATTCTTGCCGATGCTCCTCTCCTGGAGCAGGAAGCATTTCATTCCTTCCTGAGGTGAGGGAAGGACAACCTTGCTTTCAATTCGTTTTTTCTTTGCATTGCTTTACTTCATTTGTTGATCGGCCAGGTGAAAACATTACCCTGCAAAACTGGTTTTGAGGACCTGAACTCTCTCGTGTACTCTTTGACCATTCTGTTGGGTTAGCGTTCAGTGTGAACGTGAAGACCAGGGGAATAAGACGAGACTTCAATTATTTTCCTTGGATTAAATGAAGCTCCCATACTTTGATGCTTCCTATATTATCTGATGTCTGCATATCAATATTAAGTTGAATGTTTTATGAGGTATGTAAGCTTCTTTATTGGTCCGCTGTATCACAGTATTAGTGTTGTGTTGGAACAGGAAGATAAGGTGTGAAACTTCTGTTTTTGGGCTTGCAGGTTTCAGCAGGTTTTCTGGTGTTTACAATACTTGTGAGGTGGTTTTCCAGGAAGCAGGTTCCACCTGGTTTTCTTCAAGGTATATAGTTGTTATGTACACACAAGCGAGATTTACCTAAGTGTAGTGATTACTGCAGAAGGTTAATGTATGTTTTTCTTTGTTCTTTCAGATGTCTAACTCCCTGCTGTTCCTCTTCCCAATACCCTTTCCCTCGCCTGCTCTCCCTTTACTCTGTGTTTGATTATTCTCAGAGTCAGGGCTAACAGGAGGTGGACCCCTTTGTGCAACGTTCCTGTCCTGAGGAGTATTCGTTTGAGGATCCGACAGATCCGACAAGGCAGGGATCACGGGGGCCTTCAGGCTCCCCGCGGTCCCAGTGGAGAGTTGGTGCCTTGGGCGCATCCACTTTAAATATGGCCAGCCATCCTGTTGCCTCCAGTAAGTCCCATACAGCGGGATTGCTGTGAGCTGATCGGGGGCCCTGCCCCCTTCCTCCACCACT
The DNA here is from genome assembly GCA_963921515.1 of Calotriton arnoldi. Taxonomy (NCBI): domain Eukaryota; kingdom Metazoa; phylum Chordata; class Amphibia; order Caudata; family Salamandridae; genus Calotriton; species Calotriton arnoldi. Next base: position 2,116,353 of record CAWUFW010001738.1, on the reverse strand, counting down.
CTGCAAACATGCCTCCTGATGCACTACTGGTTGGGGGATGAAGTCCTCTTGGATGATGAGGGTCTTTGGGGGCCAAGAACCCCTCCTGTTACCTCCAGTAAGTCTGACACATTGGGATTCCTGAGAGCTGGTCGAAGGTCCCATCCCCTTTCTCCACCACTCTGCAAACGAGACTACTAGTTAAACAACCATAGAAATTCATTAAAAAAAACAAAGGTTACAGGGATGTTATAGTTAGGAAATAGAATTGAAAACACTTTAGAAATTCGCTATAAAAACAAAGGTTACAGGGACGTTATAGTTAGGAAACAGAATTAAAAAAATCTTAGAAATTCACTGAAAAAACCAAAGGTTACAGGTACGTTATAGTTAGGCTGACATTTCACTCGTACAAATCCAGAAAAAGTTAGCAGTTATAGTTTGCTGAGCTAACTATAATTTATGCCCCCCAATGCACTGCTTATGACCTCACATATTGCATCACTCATTACATGGTCAGTGACACCACTCATGACATCACTGATGGCATCTCAAATGACATCACTGATGACATCATTCACAGAACCACTTGTCGCCCTATGAAACATCTCATGCACCCACTCACATACTCTTTCACAGACCCATACAAATGCTCACACACAAACTCACTGGTACATAGACCCACTTACACATCAACTCACCCATACAGCCATTAAAGCAACCAGTAACTTACATATACAGCCACTCATGCACCTACTCACTGACCAACACAGCCACTCACACATTGAGTCATACAGACATACACACACTTTCACACCCACTCATACAGCCACTCAAACACTAAATCATTCACCCATACAGCTATTCACATACCTACCCACTCACCCATACATTCACTCACACACTACTCACTCACCCATACAGTTACTCACACACCCATTCACTTAATCATACATATACTAACACATGTACTCACTCACCTATACAGTGACTGACACAAGCACATACTTTCCCATTCAACCTCTCTCACACGAACTTACTCACTCATACAGCCACTCACACACCCATTCACTCACCCATACTATCAGTCACACACCCACTTACTCACCCATACACCCACTTCCACACCCATTCATACAACCATACATGCACTCATTCGCCCATACATAAACGTATATGCCTGTTAAGTCCCCCATACAGCCATTTAAAAAAAAAAGAATTTTCATCTCATTCACCATTTATAGCTACTGACACTCCCACACACTCAGCCATACAGCCACTCATTTATCTTCTTATTCACCCTTACAGCCACTTACACACATTCTCATTCACCCATAGAAATAGTCACATAGCAATTCATTACTAATACACCCAAAGACTCACCCTCTCACTCACCCATTCAAAAACGTACACACCCACTAACTCATGTATACAGTCTGTCACATACCCACTCATTCTTCTGTACAGCACTTACACACCCACTTAGACACCCATACAGACACTCCCACAGCCGCTTACCTTAGTATATATGTTTCACGCCCAGTTTCTTTTAGAAAATAGTTACAATCACTGGGATGATATCATCAGTGATGTCATTTGAGATGTCATCAGTGATGTCACTGGCCATGTCATGAGTGATGTATTTATTATGTGAGGTCATAAGCGGTGCATTGCGGGGGCGTAAGTTATAGTTAGCTCAGCTAACTATAACTACTGAATTTCTCTGGTGTAATATGAGTGAAATGTTACCCTAACTATAAAATCCCTGTAACCTTTGTTTTTTTCAGTACATTAAGAGGCTCAGGCTGAGCGAACTGGAAAAGATGGTATATATATATATGCATATATTTATATATATGTATACATATACATATATATATATACCATCTTTTCCAGTTCGCTCAGCCCGAGCCTCTTAATCCGGTGAGCCTGCGGCGGGGTAGCAAACCCCTTAAATACACAGCAAGCCTGTGAGATACGACCGACTTTCAATTCACTTCAGTCCATAAACCACAGTACCGCGGCTTCAATTTAACAGCGTGATTTAATCAAATACTGCCAGCAACATCCCAACGCGTTTCGGAGCCTTGCGCTCCTTGTTCACGAGTAAGGTTACATGTTACTTCCAGTTCTTTTAAAGAACTCACCATGTGATATGTGCTAATAATAGAAGTAGAAAACATCTTTAGCCATTTTCTTACGATGAATTATATAGATTTAAACGCAAATTTGGAGAGACAAAATTAATTCAACATCTTCTTACTCCTTATTTAGATTTCAAACCATGATTCTTGTTAAATTCACATAACATTTTGTGACAATCACCGAGATGTTACACTTTCGGAAACTATCAGTTCAATTCTGCCCTAGTGGACATATATGGATGTGAACAACTTTTTTGATCATCCCAATCAAAGGACAATAGGCCCACTTGGGCAGAGTTGGAATCGAATGAGTTAGTTTAATCAACAGTGGAAGGTTGAAAGTCAGATATGGCGCAACCATGGGACAATAACTTAATTTTGTTTAAAAGAGCAACTGATCTTGATTAATTATGCCAAATCATTAGGATTATACACATATATATATATATATATATATATATATATATATATATATATCAAGACACCAATCTTACACGTTCATGCAACAGATTGCGCCGAGCCCAGTATCCAATTTAAACGTGGTTTATTTCTTCACAATGATAAACAAACGCCCGACGCGTTTCGGAACAGCCGTTCCTTTCTCACGGGTCAATAGACATTCGTTTTCACCCATTACATGTAGTGCACCGAACATATAAACCCAAATCGATCTTTTTACCACAAATACATAATGAAGCTATTGAGGTATTTGAGAAGGGGGTCCAAAGGGAATTTAAAAAACTAGCAAAACGGAGAGTACATTTCTTTAGTAACCTCACCTCAGGCCAGTGTGCAGCTATTAAAGAACTACAGAATAATAAAGACCTAGTCATTAAAAAATCTGACAAGGGAGGTAATGTAGTTGTTTGGCCTTTGAAAATGTATTTGGATGAGGGTAAAAAACAATTAAGTGATGAAGCAAGCTATGCAAAAAGTGATAGAAAAACCTATGAGGCCAGTAATGAGAAGTATAGAGAACATGTTGTGAAATGGAAAAATGATAAACTGTTATCTATCGATGAGTTTAAATTTCTAAATTGTGAATTTCCTAAATTATCTGCAATGTACTTACTGCCTAAGGTTCATAAGGACAAAAGTAATCCTCCAGGCAGGCCTATTGTCTCTTCGATAGGAAGCATGTACGAAAATACTTCAAAGTACATAGATTATTTTTTAAGACCATATGTTCAATCGTTGCCTTCCTATGTGCAGGACACAGGAGATTTTTGAGACAAATTGAGAAAGTTGATTGGGAACACGGAATGTTATTGCTAACACTTGACGTGAACAGTTTATATACATGTATACCCCATGAGCTGGGATTGGAAGCCTGCCGTTATTATCTAAAAAGTCGTCCACTATGTTATCTGATGCACACAGAGATGTTACTCAATATGATGTTCATCTGTCTCACTAACAATTTCTTCATTTTTGATCACGCTATCTATTGCCAGGCCCAGGGGACGGCGATGGGAACTTGCTTCGCCCCCAGCTATGCGGGTCTATACCTAGGCTGGTGGGAGGAGCAGGTGGCTAATAACATCGTAGCCTTCAGTGCCCATGTCGTCCTCTGGGTGAGGTATATAGATGATATATTCTGTGTTTGGAGAGGGGATGAGAATGAAGCTTATGATTTTGTTGATTCCCTTAACAGCAATAATTTGAATTTAAAATTCACATGTTCAATGGACAGGAACACTATCGAATTCCTAGATGTGAAAGTACAGGTACATGGGAATCGATTAGAAAGTAAACTGTACCGGAAGAATACAGCCGGTAACAGTTTGTTACACGCTGATAGTTGCCATCCAGTTAACCTCATTAATAGTATACCATATGGGGAGCTATTGAGGGCACGTCGGAACTGTAGTTCTGATCCAGCATTTTTAGAGGAAATGGACAACATGAAGATAAGATTTGCTGAAAGAGGTTATTCGCAGAAAGTTATCAAGAGAGCGTGTGAAAAAGTGAAAAGAGTAGAGAGGGATGAGCTGTTAAAAGCTAAAACTGATGAGAAGGAGGAGGGAGATTCCCTTAGATTTATCACGACATTCAGCAATCAGGCAGGTGAGGTACGCAATGTCTGAAAAAATTCTGGAATGTACTAGGTACGGATGAGACTTTAGCAAAATGCGTAGGTGAGAATCCCAGCATGACATTTCGGAGATGCCCAGCACTAAAAGATATGTTATGTAAAAGCTTGTTACCTGTTGAGATGAATTCCCATTTCAAAGTGCAAGGTTTTTACACTTGCAAAGCATGCAAAGCATGCCGTAATAGTATCAACTGTAAGCAGGTGAAACTCTCGATATGCACAAAAACCATTTGTGATTTCGAAATATCTAAGTTGTAAATCAGATTTTTGCGTATATGCCCTCATCTGTCCATGCCAGTTAGTGTATATTGGCAGTACCATTCATCAGGTAAAGAGACGTATATTGGAACATATGCGGGCAATTACCAATGAGGATAGACAATATCCCATAGCCCGGCATTTAAAAGAATGCCATAACAAGAATGCTGGTTTACTCAGATATTGTGCCCTAGATAGGATACCACTATCAGAGAGGGGAGGGAACAGGATCCGAGAGTTAAGGAGGTTGGAATCGAGAATGATTATTAAGTATGGTACGATGCATCCAGAGGGTATGAACAAGGATGAGGAATTAGCGGTCCACCTAGGTTAAATCAAGAATAACTTTTTCTAATAAAATGAAGCTGCACTTATAGTGTTAACTGTCTTAATTGTCTCTCATGTATGATATTTGTTTTTAAAGAAAAGAGTAGGATCAATTTTGATCAGTGCATATCAATTTTATCTTTTAGGAGACGACGATAACTTCATGTATAGAAGAAGGGAATTACGTGCTATCTATGGAGGTTGATGCATGGGTTATTAATTTTGGGTGTTTTATATATTCACGAAAATAGGAGATTGAATTGAGTTTTTTAAGATTTGTTTGTAAGCCAAATTATGTATTCTTTGCCCACTTGGGCAGAATTGGAAAATATAGGAATTTCGTTTGTGATATCATGTAATGACAAATGAGAATTATGGCCCACTGGGGCAGAATTACAATTACAAACTATGTTTTTTAAGCCCATTGAGGCATTATTGGCTTTTCAAATTAAATGAGAATTTGTAACTCCTCATGTATAATTACAGTGTTATAATGCAAGAGAATGAATAGTATTATTTATGTACTGCTTTCTGCATCTGTTATATTTAATTTGTTTAACAGATCAACATATACGTATATTCATGTATAATACCATTCCAAAATGGATGCCGTTTTACCATGAACTTGAAAGTTATCAAGTAGTCCTATGTTTATGTTTATATGTTCGGTGCACTACATGTAATGGGTGAAAACGAATGTCTATTGACCCGTGAGAAAGGAACGGCTGTTCCGAAACGCGTCGGGCGTTTGTTTATCATTGTGAAGAAATAAACCACGTTTAAATTGGATACTGGGCTCGGCGCAATCTGTTGCATGAACGTGTAAGATTGGTGTCTTGAGGTGAAAAGGATCGCGTCCTTGCCGGAGCCCGCCGCCATTTGTTGGCAGAAGTAACGCGAATAACTTTTGTTCTTTATATATATATATATATATATATATATATATTTATATATTTTTATATATATATATATATATATATTGCCACAAAAGATTCTAGAGTACAAAGAATCAGAGAGACACAACAGGGAATGCAGGAAGGATCATTTATTCACAGGAGCAATGGCATTACGCGTTTCGGTCTGTGCCTTCATCAGATGCCTGCTCCAACGAAGTCCTCACACCAGGAAACCCACAGGTGTGCTGCCGGTCGTTCCGCCATTAATAGCTGTCCAGGTGGGCGGAGTTTAGAGTTCCAAACGGTACTGCAGACACATTGGCGAACTGCAAGTACCAGCATGCCTCTCTCGCGGCCTGCAGGTAAGTTTCTCTTCTCCGGTCCAAGTGTCCTTACTAGGGCCCTGAGTATAATGAAGAACGTGGTCTGTGCTCTTGCTGAGAACTGCGCTGGTGAAGCAAGTAACCCTCCTGGGTCCCCAGACGCCTCCACCTCACGAGTCCACTATCAGCCGGACCTTGAAACGACGATAGAATCATCCCGTCTCCTCCGTGCAGTCACGGAATGCAAATAGCAATAGCCCGATTGCTGAAGGTGGGTGCGGTGGGTCAGTGCGGATCCAATACCTTGGACGTGAAAGAAAATGCCGAAGCTGTCCTTGATGCACTGACCTCTTCAACGAGGCGGGTCCACTCCAGCGCGCCCAGGACTTGCGCGCGAATATTGCCACAAAAGATTCTAGAGTACAAAGAATCGGAGAGACACAATGGGGAATGCAGGAATTTACATTTATTCACAGGAGCAATGGCATTACGCGTTTCGGTCTGTGCCTTCATCAGATGCCTGCTCCAACGAAGTCCTCACGCCAGGAAACCCACAGGTGTGCTGCCGGTCGTTCCGCCATTAATAGCTGTCCAGGTGGGCGGAGTTTAGAGTTCCAAATGGTACTGCAGACACATTGGCGAACTGCAAGTACCAGCATGCCTCTCTCGCGGCCTGCAGGTAAGTTTCTCTTCTACGGTCCAAGTGTCCTTACTAGGGCCCTGAGTATAATGAAGAACGTGGTCTGTGCTCTTGCTGAGAACTGCGCTGGTGAAGCAAGTAACCCTCCTGGGTCCCCAGACGCCTCCACCTCACGAGTCCACTATCAGCCGGACCTTGAAACGACGATAGAATCATCCCGTCTCCTCCGTGCAGTCACGGAATGCAAATAGCAATAGCCGATTGCTGAAGGTGGGTGCGGTGGGTCAGTGCGGATCCAATACCTTGGATGTGAAAGAAAATGCCGAAGCTGTCCTTGATGCACTGACCTCTTCAACGAGGCGGGTCCACTCCAGCGCGCCCAGGACTTGCGCGCGAAAATTGCCACAAAAGATTCTAGAGTACAAAGAATCGGAGAGACGCAACGGGGAATGCAGGAAGGATCATTTATTCACAGGAGCAATGGCATTACGCGTTTCGGTCTGTGCCTTCATCAGATGCCTGCTCCAACGAAGTCCTCACGCCAGGAAACCCACAGGTGTGCTGCGGGTCGTTCCGCCCTTAATAGCTGTCCAGGTGGGCGGAGTTTAGAGTTCCAAACGGTACTGCAGACACATTGGCGAACTGCAAGTACCAGCATGCCTCTCTCGCGGCCTGCAGGTAAGTTTCTCTTCTCCGGTCCAAGTGTCCTTACTAGGGCCCTGAGTATAATGAAGAACGTGGTCTGTGCTCTTGCTGAGAACTGCGCTGGTGAAGCAAGTAACCCTCCTGGGTCCCCAGACGCCTCCACCTCACGAGTCCACTATCAGCTGGACCTTGAAACGACGATAGAATCATCCCGTCTCCTCTGTGCAGTCACGGAATGCAAATAGCAATAGCCCGATTGCTGAAGGTGGGTGCGGTGGGTCAGTGCGGATCCAATACCTTGGACGTGAAAGAAAATGCCGAAGCTGTCCTTGATGCACTGACCTCTTCAACGAGGCGGGTCCACTCCAGCGCGCCCAGGACTTGCGCGCGAAAATTGCCACAAAAGATTCTAGAGTACAAAGAATCGGAGAGACACAACGGGGAATGCAGGAAGGATCATTTATTCACAGGAGCAATGGCATTACGCGTTTCGGTCTGTGCCTTCATCAGATGCCTGCTCCAACGAAGTCCTCACGCCAGGAAACCCACAGGTGTGCTGCCGGTCGTTCCGCCATTAATAGCTGTCCAGGTGGGCGGAGTTTAGAGTTCCAAACGGTACTGCAGACACATTGGCGAACTGCAAGTACCAGCATGCCTCTCTCGCGGCCTGCAGGTAAGTTTCTCTTCTCCGGTCCAAGTGTCCTTACTAGGGCCCTGAGTATAATGAAGAACGTGGTCTGTGCTCTTGCTGAGAACTGCGCTGGTGAAGCAAGTAACCCTCCTGGGTCCCCAGACGCCTCCACCTCACAAGTCCACTATCAGCCGGACCTTGAAACGACGATAGAATCATCCCGTCTCCTCCGTGCAGTCACGGAATGCAAATAGCAATAGCCCGATTGCTGAAGGTGGGTGCGGTGGGTCAGTGCGGATCCAATACCTTGGACGTGAAAGAAAATGCCGAATCTGTCCTTGATGCACTGACCTCTTCAACGAGGCGGGTCCACTCCAGCGCGCCCAGGACTTGCGCGCGAAAATTGCCACAAAAGATTCTAGAGTACAAAGAATCGGAGAGACACAACGGGGAATGCAGGAAGGATCATTTATTCACAGGAGCAATGGCATTACGCGTTTCGGTCTGTGCCTTCATCAGATGCCTGCTCCAACGAAGTCCTCACGACAGGAAACCCACAGGTGTGCTGCCGGTCGTTCCACCATTAATAGCTGTCCAGGTGGGCGGAGTTTAGAGTTCCAAACGGTACTATATATATATATATATATGTTCCAACAAATGCCAAAAAAGACTACCGAACTCCTTTCGTGACGGGTGCCTCCTTCGTGCATTTGGCCTGCACGCAATAAATTATTCAACAAATGTCCCCTCATCCAGGAACGCAACAGGAGCACTCACAGGCTTTGATTTAAAAACATTTATTTCATCTTGCATGACGCGTTTCAGCCGCCAGGCCTTTATCAAATGCTGTATGATGAAACCGATCATTAGTGTTCCAATGTTTAAATAGCTCATTACGCTCCCCCTCTTTGTCGTGGCAAGCAAGAAAGGACTGCATTTTCACCCTAGTCCCTTTGTTGTTTTTTTCGCCGCCATCATTAAGTGTGAGTAGATTACATTTCAGTCCCATAGTGGTGTTATTTAATTTTCATGCTGACCTTGGAAGTAAGCTTCCATTCTCGTAATGGGTTAATTGTTCATACCTCACACAATTGTCCGGTATTTATGCCACTGTTTGTTTCATTTCGGGGTCAATTACTTTATGATGCTATTGATGTAACTAGCCTTTCGTCAACCACTCTGTGCACATATATATATATGTATGTATATATATATATATATATATATATGTATGTATGTATGTATATATATATATATATATATATATATGTATATATATATATATATCCACCACAAGTCCACAGAGATCGTGCGCTCTCAGTAAAATCACACTCCGCACTGGTAAGTAATCCACAAGGGTGTTTAATTCCACAACGCGTTTCAGCTTACTGCGAAGCCTTGTTCATGTGAAACGTGCACACACAAAGGGTAACTAATAAAGTATCGGCAGTGGCATGAACACAAAAGGGGGACACAGATGAGCTTAATAACGCAATCGCAAAGGCGGCGGACATATTAGAATGGTTAAATACTGATAGAATAACACATAGTACGAGTGTTAAAATGATAAGCAAAATAAATCTATCGCATCAAATTACAATGTCACAGTAATGTGCAGATGATGATAAAGAAAAGGAGCAAGAGGACACAAAGAAATATTGTGTAGCCCAGAGGCCATCTACTAAACCAATGCACCTCATGCATACAAAAATATCCAACTTTATCATTCTGCGCAACGGACAGGCGCCTCGTAAAAGCTCGCTCTCATGCATGGCAAGTGCCCAAATATAGTTCCCTGGTCTCGCGCTTAAGTGGGCAGATTCTCACAAAAAGAGGGGACATCTAATCCCATTTTTTTCTCTGTGATCATGTAAGACAATGATAATGTCATGGTATCAAAAAGTGTTGACGTGGTGTCCAGGTGGGAGTGAGACAACCGTTCCAAAGGCAGACCTATCTTCATGGGCAATTGCCCGTGCGTCACCCTAAGTAGTTCCGGGCCGAACCAAAAAGACTCAAAATACAAGTGTCTTCCCCTGCCAAAGTCTAAGTCACAATTGTTGTTCACATAGTTACCCATCTGTAGAACGTGATGGTGAAGATGAGGGGAAAAGGGTAGGTAGCCCGTGAGAGTGAATACCGGTGACTGGGCCCCTTCCTTTCCTCCTGTAAAAGAAAACAAAAGAAAAGAACAGAGCATTAGTGACATAACAAAATAACATCAGTAATTCGAGATTTTAAAACAATGCAGTAATTACTTTCCTTATGCACACAGTTAGGAGAAGAGAAAGAAAAAGAAAAAGAATTGGCAACACTACAGTATCAAGAGAATAAAACGAAGAACACCAAATGGTGTACTGGAAAAAGAGCAAATATATAACTCTAATCATCTTTCAAATGTATGGCAAGCTCCTCATCTTGGTTAAGCCCCCCCGGACTCTTAGTTTGGAAGTCCACAATATATTTGGACTCCCTCTGCCTGAGTTTTAAAACCCTATTCCCTCCTCTGGGATTATTAACAATTTGTTCCAAAATAAAGAACACCAATAGGGAAGGGTTAGAGAAGTGATTTTCACGGAAATGTCGAGCCACTGGATATTTTTCATCATTATTCATGATGACTCTGCTGTGTTCTAGTATGCGTTTCTTTCCCATAAGGGTGGTACTCCCAATATACCAAAGCTTGCACGGGCACTCGATGGCATAGATAACAAATGTGGAGCTGCACGTGAGAAACTGGATGATCTCTTTGCTAACACCATTTTGTGTTACCTTGTTGCAAAATTTGCTATTTCTACACGCCTTGCAGTGGCTGCAAGGGAAGAAGCCACTTAACCCATGCTCATATCTGTTGGGATGTATGGTGATGTCACTATGTACAAGTAGATCCCTGACATTTCTACCTCTCCTGTAAGTTATGCTAGGTCTTGTTGGGATGCTGCTACCAATAATGTTGTCACATTTGAGGCTGTCCCAATTTTTAGATAAAATTCAGGTCCAGAGGTTATCCTAATTGTGTACTTCGTAGAGCCAAGGAAAGGGCAGATGGAGTGGCCAGAGCTCAAACTATCTCAGATAAGATCACAGAATCCACAGATACCATGGAGAACAATACGAGGATGATCATGACATTTAACTCAGATGCCAAAAACATCAAACACATTTTGTCTAAAAATTGGGACATCCTCAAATGTGACAAAATTATTGGTAGCAGCATCCCAACAAGACCTAGCATAACTTACAGGAGAGGTAGAAATGTCAGGGATCTACTTGTACATAGTGACATCACCATACATCCCAACAGATATGAGCATGGGTTAACTTCTTCCCTTGCGGCCACTGCAAGGCGTGTAGAAATAGCAAATTTTGCAACAAGGTAACACAAAATGGTGTTAGCAAAGAGATCATCCAGTTTCTCACGTGCAGCTCCACATTTGTTATCTATGCCATCGAGTGCCCGTGCAAGCTTTGGTATATTGGGAGTACCACCCTTATGGCAAAGAAACGCATACTAGAACACAGCAGAGCCATCATGAATAATGATGAAAAATATCCAGTGGCTCGACATTTCCGTGAAAATCACTTCTCTAACCCTTCCCTATTGGTGTTCTTTATTTTGGAACAAATTGTTAATAATCCCAGAGGAGGGAATAGGCTTTTAAAACTCAGGCAGAGGGAGTCCAAATATATTGTGGACTTCCAAACTAAGAGTCCGGGGGGGCTTAACCAAGATGAGGAGCTTGCCATACATTTGAAAGATGATTAGAGTTATATATTTGCTCTTTTTCCAGTACACCATTTGGTGTTCTTCGTTTTATTCTCTTGATACTGTAGTGTTGCCAATTCTTTTTCTTTTTCCTTTTCTTGCACTTCTCCTAACTGTGTGCATAAGGAAAGTAATTACTGCATTGTTTTAAAATCTCGAATTACTGATGTTATTTTGTTATGTCACTAATGCTCTGTTCTTTTCTTTTGTTTTCTTTTACAGGAGGAAAGGAAGGGGCCCAGTCACCGGTATTCACTCTCACGGGCTACCTACCTTTTTCCCCTCATCTTCACCATCACGTTCTACAGATGGGTAACTATGTGAACGACAATTGTGACTTAGACTTTGGCAGGGGAGGACACTTTAATGAGTGTTGCGGCTCACAGAGATTCACTGGTACACTTGTATTTTGAGTCTATTTGGTTCGGCCCGGAACTACTTAGGGTGACGCATGGGCACTTGTCCATGAGGATAGGTCTGCCTTTGGAACGGTTGTCTCACTCCCACCTGGACACCATGTCAACACTTTTTGATACCATGACATTATCATTGTCTTACATGATCACAGAGAAAAAAATGGGATTAGATGTCCCCTCTTTTTGTGAGAATCCGCCCACTTAAGCGCGAGACCAGGGAACTATATTTGGGCACTTGCCATGCATGAGATCGAGCTTTTACGAGGCGCCTGTCCGTTGCGCAGAATGATAAAGTTGGATATTTTTGTATGCCTGAGGTGCATTGGTTTAGTAGATGGCCTCTGGGCTACACAATATTTCTCTGTGTCCTCTTGCTCCTTTTCTTTATCATCATCTGCACATTACTGTGACATTGTAATTTGATGCAATAGATTTATTTTGCTTATCATTTTAACACTCGTACTATGTGTTATTCTATCAGTATTTAACCATTCTAATATGTCCGCCGCCTTTGCGATTGCGTTAGTAAGCGCATCTGTGTCCCCCTTTTGTGTTCATGCCACTGCCGATACTTTATTAGTTACCCTTTGTGTGTGCACGTTTCACGTGAACAAGGCTTCGCAGTAAGCTGAAACGCGTTGTGGAATTAAACACCCTTGTGGATTACTTACCAGTGCGGAGTGTGTTTTTACTGAGAGCGCACAATATCTGTGGACTGGTGATGGATTGAATTGCCGGCGTGCTGTGCCGGCATGTGCGCCACTTCTCTTGGGTCCCTGGCGGTCTGAAGGAGCACAAAAAACTATATATATATGTATGTACATATATATATATATATATGTATGTATGTATGTATATATATATATATTATCTACTGGCGGTCGCTAGTAGATAGTTATAGTTAGGACCTATTTTCCATAGGAAATTCACAACATTCTATTTGAAATAACTTTGGCGCCGGTTGACGAATCTTCGCGAAATTTTCAAAACTTGTGGGGCGCTCCGGTTTGCTCCTATCCTGAAAGTTTCGGGGTGATTCAGCAAGCGGGGGCCGAGAAAAAAGGGGGTCCCAAAATGTGTTTTCCCCATGCAATTTTCCATAGGAAACTTTAGACACGGCTACAGCCCGAACTGCTGAACGGAATTACACCAAATTTGGCAAAGAGGTAGTTCTTGGTTCAGAAAGAACCCTTTTTGTTAAATGGTGTAAATCCGTTCAGTAGTTGCTGAGAAAATCAAAAGTAAAAAACACATATATATCTATGGCCACGGAGGATCCGCGCACCCTCCCGATCACGAGCTGTATGCTAATTGGCTGTCAACACTCCAAACCAGGAAGTGTTGGCAGCCATCTTGTGCCTCGGTAGAACCGAGGCACAACAAAAGAGAAAAACAAGTGCGCAAAACACAAAAAGGGGGCAGGGTAGAAACACCCTGATCCCCTAGGCCTGCTCAGGGGGTCCTACAAGGACCCCCAGGGCCCAAAAAAGATATATTTTTTTTTAAATCAGCGGGATGCGCGTAGGATGCGCGGATCCCGCTGTGAAAAAGCGAGCGCGGACTCCCGCGCTCACGTTGGTATTTGGCCCCGGGTGGGCCAAGTCCCGGGGGCATGCGGGGGTTCATAGAAATAATGTGTGGGGGCCTCTAAAGCTCCCCCAAGCCCCGGGGACCACCACCCCCCGGGGCTTTGAATTATAAATGGTGCGGGAGGGCACTCAGCCCTCCCGCAGCCCCGGGGACCGACACCCCTCGGGGCTTCTTTTTTTTTACATAAAATTACCTGTGTGGGGGGGCTCGAGCCCCCCCACACGCCCCGGGGACCGCCACCTTCCCGGGGCACTAAGAATTTTAATGTGGGGGTCCATTTAGGACCCCGAGCCCCGGGGACCACCACCTCCCCAGGGCTTTGCACATGTTGGGAGGGGGGCCGCGCGGCCCCCCTCCTGGAGCCCTTGATGGCCCTGGGGACCGCCACCCCCCAGGGCCGGCTCCTGCAGTGTCCCGGGGTGCCCACCCCCGGGACACTGTAGTTTGCTATGGCAGGGCGGGAGCCTCGCGGCTCCCTTCCTGTCATAGCAAGCTTGCTTGAATTTTGGAAGAGAGACAGGAAAACTGCTCTCTCTTCCAAAATTCAAAGCAATAGCTTTCCACACGGGGAGCTGCATCTAAGCAGTTCCCCGTGTGGAAAGCAATGCCGGCTCCCGAGGGACGCGGGAGCCGGCGGGACCGTGGGGGGATTGGGGACCCCCACGGTCCCCAACGGAGAGGAGCCAGCCCCAGGGGATGGAGTCCCCAGGGTTACAAGTGGCCCGGGAGGGGGGCCACGTGGCCCCCTTCCCCAAAATTATCGGGGGGAAGAGAAAGAAAAAAAACAAAGGCCGGCCCCGGGGGATGGGGTCCCCGGGGCCATAAGTGGCCTGAGGAGGGGGGCAACACAGCCCCCCTCCCAAAAATTTACAAAAAAAAATAAGACCATGCCCCGGGGGATGGGGTCCCTGGGGCCGATTAAGGCCTCGGGAGGGGGGCCACGCGGCCCCCTTCCAAATTTTATTTAAAAAAAAAATAAAAATTAGGGGGCAGGCCCCGGGGGATTGGGTCCCCAGGGCCAATAAATTAGAAAAAGAAGCGGGGCCACACAGCCCCCCTTCTTAAAAAAAAAAGAAAATAAAAGACCGGCATCGCGCCGGAGGCCACGCCCCCTCCTTGCAGCACTCTGCAAACACGCCCCCTGGCGCGTTTGCAGATGGGGAACAAATTCCCCTTGAATAGTGGGGGTCCCTAGGGGCCAACTAGCCCACCAGGAACCTCCAGTATGCGCCAGGGGCTGCGTTGCAGAGAGGTGTTCTGAGGCCACGCCCTTTTACACCTCTCTGCAACGCAGCTCTGTGGTGCTTAATGGCGGTAGCTGGTGGGCTAGTTGCACCCCAGGGACCCTCAGGATTCAAGGGGAGTTAATCCCCCAACTTAAAACGCAACACGGGGCACGTTTGCACAGTGGTGAAGGGAGGGGGCGGGGCCTGAGGTGACATGTGTGCAAACACGCCCTGTGGCACGTTTTAAGTTGGGGGATTAACTCCCCTTGAATCCTGAGGGTCCCTGGGGTACAACTAGCCCACCAGCTACCTCCATTAAGCGCCACAGAGCTGCATTGCAGAGAGGTGTAAAAAGGGGCGTGGCCTCTGACCACCTCTCTGCAACGCAGGCCTGTGGCGCTTACTGGAAGTACCTGGTGAGCTAGTTGGGCCCCAGGGACCCTCAGGATTCAAGGTGACCTAATACCCCAACTTAAATCGTGCCACAGGGCGCGTTTGCACAGTGGTGAAGGGAGGGGGCGGTGCCTCAGGTGACGTGTGCAAACACGCCCTGTGGCGCGTTTTAAGTTGGGGAATTAATTCCCCTTGAATCCTGAGGGACCCTGGGGACCAACTAGCCCACCAGGTACCTCCAGTGCGCGCCACAGGGCTGCGTTGCAGAGAGGTGGTCCAGGCCACGCCCCTTTTTACACCTCTGTGCAACGCAGCTCTGTGGCGCTTACTGGAGGTACCTGGTGGGCTAGTTGGAACCCAGGGACCCTTAGGATTCAAGGGGACTTTATCCCCCAACTTAAAACGGCCAGAGGGCGTGTTTGCACACATGTAACCTCAGGCCCCCCCTCCCTACACCAGTGTGCAAATGCGCCCCATGGCGCGTTTTAAGAGGTAGTTTTAATCGATGCCCTATTATGTACTAGGGAGTTACAGAGGAGGTCTTGCTAATCACAGGGGTACCCCAACGCATAGTGTTCCCTAGTGTATGTAGGTGTTTTAACTGTATTCTAAGTGTCTTTTACCATAGCACTGGCTCTAGGCCTGGTTAGTCAGAGTCAGTTACCACCAGTACCCATCTGGAAAAGGTGTGGGCACAGGATGATTTTGCAACAAGGCCTCTTTCTGCTCCTCTGTTGGTTCTTTCTGCACATGTCTTGCTTCTTCCTGGATTTTTGTGGACTTCTGTTTCTTTCTACATTTCTTTTGCTTCTTTCTGTGCGTTTTTTCTTCTTTCTTCACATGTCCTACTTCTGTAGGCATAGTTAGAAATTAGCATTTGAAAAACCTTTGAAATTCACTGAAAAAACCATAGGTTTCAGGCACGTTATAGTTAGAAATTAGCATTTAAAAAACCTTTGAAATTCACTGAAAAAACCATAGGTTTCAGGCACGTTATAGTTAGAAATTAGCATTTAAAAAACCTTAGAAATTCACTGAAAAAACCATAGGTTTTAGGGAAAGTTATAGTTAGTTGGACATTGCACTCGTACAAAACCCGTGAAATTCCCCCGTTATAGTTAGTTCAGCTAACTATAACTTGCGCCCCCGCAATGCACTGCTGATGACGTCACATATTACATCACTCATGACATGGTCAGTGACATCACTGATGACATCACTGATGACATCTCAAATGACATCACTGATGACATCACTGATGACATCATCCATGTGATAATTTGATGCATTTTCTCACACCCTAATATAACTTTTGATACACCCACTGTAAATTACAGACTGCCATTGTCAAAACCATAGACACTCAAACACCAATAACTACATACACACTCACTGATTCTTACGTCTACACACACATCCACTCACTCACCCGTACAGTCATTCATACTTACGGTCACTCACTACAGGACTATCATATGCACTCATACACCTATATAGACACTCACACACCGCCACTCATCCATAGAGGTACTCACACACCTAGTCAGTCATGCAAATAATTAATCACACTGCCATTTACTCACCTATACAGTTATACACACACCAGCTCACTTACTCATACAAATACTAGCACATTCTTACGCTCTTATACAATCACTGATACAAGCACACACTCATCCATACAGCCACTCTCACAATCACACACTCTCACTTATAGCCATTTATATACTCCAACACACATATATACTGCCTTTCACATATGTAGTTACTCACACATGTACCACTGAGATATACATTCACTCACTAACACACCCATACACACACTCACCCACCCATACAGTCATCACAGATGCACTCTTGAAACCATGCACCCAGTGAATCACCCACTCACACATCTATGCACAGAGTCACACACACACCACCCACACAAACACTCAGGCACCCATACAGATACTCAGACAACCAATCAATAACCCATATAGACACTCATGTAGCTATTCACAAACCCATGCAGCCGCTTACACACCAACAGACAGACGGATACAGACATTCACACAGTTTAGTCACTAACCCATGCATTCAGTAAGATACATTTAATCACTCACTTATAGAGTCAGTCACGCACCTACTAAATCATCCATTCAGACACTTATACACCCACTCATTGTTCAATACGCCTTTCCCTATATATATTAAACATATTTAAACTTTACAGAAACACACAGTCACTGGATGATGTCATCAGTGATGTCATCAGTGATGTCATTTGAGATGTCATCAGTGATGTCATCAGTGATGTCACTGAGCATGTCATGAGTGATGTAATATGTGACGTCATCAGCAGTGCATTGCGGGGGCGCAAGTTATAGTTAGCTGAACTAACTATAATGGGGGAATTTCGCGGGTTTTGTATGAGTGCAATGTCCAACTAACTATAACTTTCCCTAAAACCTATGGTTTTTTCAGTGAATATATATATATATACACCAATTTCCCACTCAGAGAAAAAACCACGGAGCACTCAGCGTTGTCCAAAACTCCAATTTTATTCGGGCCGACGCGTTTCAGCAATTAACGCCTTTTTCAATGCCTATTTGCAGATGGCGGACACAAAAACTGATTAAATTGAACAAAATCAAAGTCCGTCTTCCCTTACCACATGTTGCCTGTCCAATGGATGAGGGACGGGAATGTTTAAAACATGGACGAGAACAATTACATGCACTTAGGCATTGAAAAAGGCGTTAATCGCTGAAATGCGTCTGCCCGAATAATGCTAACAAATGCAGGAGGGAGAGGAGGCGTAAACACAGGCAGCACTACAAGCAGAGGGTCGGCGAACAAGAAGTGGAGACGCTAGCACAATCGACTAGCACTGGCAGCGCGAATACGGTAATCAATCTTACCGATACAGTTTTAACAGCAGCTGAAGTCCAATTACTATCGTTAGGCCTAACGTATAGTCCCGAAAGCAATTTCTCCTATCGCCAATCAAGAATAGACGTATTCAAGTTCATACGCAAATTAAAATTGATGAAATTTTTCAAATTGAACGAGTATGCAAGCAAGAACAGCAACAGTCCACAGGTCAGCGAGCAAGTCAATATCTTGTCGGTTAAGGACATTCCGGCGTTATCAGCATTACATTCTCTCCTCAATGATGACAGTGCCTCTACTACGTCAACACAATCTGCTATTCCGTCTTTGGGCATAGCCATGAACAAACCAGGGGCTACTCCTTTTCGCCCACCATCCACCTTTCTACCTCTAATGCCCAAGGACGCGATTGATACATTCAGCGACAGGGTAGTGGACGAGTTAAAATCCTTAAACTGTACCACTCTGCAGACTCGTCACCCTAGGAAGTACAGGGAAATACAATATTTCAGCTTGATGAAAAGACTGAGAGAGCAACATGATATTATTATCAACCAAGCTGACAAAGGTGGGAATGTTGTTTTGTGGCAATGTGATCATTATATGGTTGAAGCTAACAGACATCTGTCAGACAATCTGTGCTACCAGAGAGCCACTCAACAGGATCTGATCAAGCTCAAAGATATTGTATTTCAGCATCTGTCTCAATGGAAAAGACAAGGCCTGTTATCTAAGGATGAATTCAACTATTTGAAAATTGAGTATCCGGTAACCCCAGTACTTTATTTCATCCCCAAAATCCACAAAGACGTTATTCCAGTTCCTGGCAGGCCCATTATATCGGCCAGGAAAAGTCTTATGGAGATGATTTCTAAATATGTTGATTTCTTCCTACAGCCATTTGTTGCCAATTTGCCATCTTTTGTCAAAGATACTGGAGACTTCTTGTCCAAAATCAATGAAATTGAATGGAGATCTGATAACTTATTGATTGTTATGGACATTGAGTCATTATATACCAGTATTAATCATCAGGATGGGTTGGCTGCGGTTAAACATTTCCTTGGTGGCAGATCCATTCAGTATTACGAACATAACGATATGATAATCAAAATGATTGAATTGTGCTTGCTCAATAATTATTTTTTGTTTAACAACAACGTGTACCATCAGGTGAGAGGGGTGGCCATGGGGGCATGCTTCTCCCCTAGCTATGCATGTTTGCATGTTGGCTGGTGGGAGAAGCATGTCCTCATGACCCATCGCAGGGATGTTTGGAATAAGCACATCAGGCACTTTTGGAGATACATAGATGATGTCTTTTTGATTTGGCAAGGGACAAGCGAAGAAGCTGATGATTTTGTATCCATTGTAAATGATAATTTACTCAATTTGAAATTCACGGCCACTATTAGCGATACTATTGTAGACTTTCTTGATGTCAGTGTTTACATTGGCGAGGGCGGCATCAACACCAAATTACATCGTAAGAAAACCGCAGGCAATTCCATATTACATGCTCACAGTTCACACCCCGCCATCTCATTCATAGTATCCCTTACGGCGAATTTCTGCGCATTCGTCGCATTTGCAGTACCGAGACTGATTTGGCTAGGTGTCAAAAAGAGGCTCTTGAGCGCTTTTTGGGTCGAGGGTATAGTAAGGCAGTCCTTGACAGAGCACTCAGTAAAGCCAACTCTACTTCCAGGGAGGAAATTTTAATTCCGAAAAAACAACGTGAAAACATAAAGTTATCCCCGGATGATAGACATGGCAATGATTTACGTGATGTCAGATTTATCACTGCCTTCAGCAAACTGGAAAGAAAAATACGCCAGATCATTTATTCTCAGTGGCCTATTGTGCTGACTGACATCACATTAAAACCTTTGCTGCCTCCCTTGCCATCCATCACTTTCAGAAGGGCTCCCTCAATGAGGGATGCGTTAGTCAGAACCAGCCCAGAGGTCATCGTTAAATCCACTTGGTTGACTAAGCCCGGCTTTTTTAAATGTAATTCATGCCGTGCATGTAAATTCGGTAAAAATTTGAGTGAGTATTCGACAGCATTCAGCCCAAATCCAATCTCTATTAAAGAGCATTTAACATGTCATACCGAATTTGCCATTTACATCTTACAATGCACTTGTGGGCTTCAATACATTGGCAGTACCAAGCTCCCCGTTCACAAACGTATTTTAAAGCATATACGGGCCATAGTCAACTCCGATCCCAGCTACCCCGTAGCTAGACATTTCAAGCTGGTACATCAAAATAACCTCAATGATTTACATTATTCAGTATTGGGGGCGGTACCAGTCTCTAAATGGGGTGGTAATCGTGAAAAGAGTCTGAGACAATTAGAGTCCCATTTTATCTTGACTCTGGACACTAAGATCCCTAATGGCCTTAATACAGGTGAAGACTTGCACAATTTCCTTTAAAATATTCATACTGTACTGACCTGTTTACCCATGATGAATCTCTTGCTATACCGCTTCTATTTTTCCGGATATATTTTTTAACTGGTTTGACTTATTTCTGATGTAACTGAGACATCTATGTTCTTAATTTTCTTGAGGACCGTTGCTTTGGTGTATGGTTATTTGCAACCATTATCAATAATTATGACCATCTTTTGCACTTTTGTGTAGTTTTACTTAGCATTTGCACTTTATCTAAGTTCTGGTTGAGCCTTCAGATGTTGATTCCGCAAATGGCTTCTCGTTTGTATGCTGCTATTTTTGATATTTTTTGCACTTGTTATTTGCACATAAATATGCACTTTATAAGACTGATGGGACTTTTTTTGCAATAATCAGCCAGGTTTGTTTGTAGGATACATATAAAAAAATGTCTTTATACATATTTATAAAATTCAAGTTTGCGAACATGTTGGATTACAGATTATAAATTGCGTTTGGGCTTTTCATTATGAGACCTGATCTCCAATTGTGTTTTATCTTGCAATTTTAAAACTTGTATTTGTATGTATGATTCTATATGTTCCTACATTTGTTATTGTTGGCCACATCAGTGTCACACTTTTTGAATTTTCTATTTTTATCCCTGGCTTTTTTTATACATCTATTTAATCAACTTATTGTATTTTCTGCTACATTACATCTTATACAATGCATTAGAACATGAATTATGATGTCAATTCAGCAGCATTGACTGTGTCCCAAGTCTATTTTCACTTTTTATTAATCTTTTAGGCTAATTTTTATAGTCGATAGTGCACAGTGTTATGTTTTTAAGGGCAGCTGTCATGTGGCGAGTCATGTGATCAAGATCGCGTGTAGCGATCGAAACTCGTCATGGCAGGCATTATGCCTGGAACATTTGGGAGTTTTATCTATGGACAATAAATCACTGCTTTGAAAAACCAACACTTGGGAGTCTGCTGCATCTGTTCGTGTGCTGTGGTCCGTACCTGGGTAGTCCCGTTGTGGTCATTGACGGGATAGGACTTTGTTGTTATATATATATATATATATATATATATATATATATATATATATATATATGTATATATATATATATATATATATATTACCTACTGGCGGTCGCCAGTAGGTAGTTATAGTTAGTATATATATATATAAACATTTTTAACTAAAGAAATATAGTTTACAAAATTTCTATACACATGACACAAACCTATACAGAAAATAACTGTAAGCAACAGTAGAGAAATGGTTGGACTTTGGAGGGATTACATTTAATATTCCCACTCTACTCTAAGCAACAGTAGGGAAACTGTTGGACTTTAGAGGGAACTGATTTATTATTCCCACTCCAGTCTAAGCAACAGTACAGTAGGATTTGAACTTCAGAGGGGTTAGACTTACTATTCCCTCTCCAGTCTGAGCATCATAGGGAAGGTTTTGAACTTTAGAGGGGTTAGAGTTACTATTCCCTCTCTAGTTTAAGCAGCAGTAGGGAAAGAGTTGGACTTCGGAGGGGTTAGATTAACTATTTCCACTCCAATCTAAGCAATAGTAGGGAAAGAGTTGGACTTCCAAGCAATTGGATTTACTGCTCTCACTCCAGTCTAAGCAACACTAGGGAAAATGTAGGACTTTGGAGGGGTTACATCTACTATTCCCACTCCAGTCTAAGCAACAGTAGGCAAATGTTTGCTTCTGAGGAGTTAGAGTGCTATTCCCACTCCAGTCTAAACAACAGGTAGTTTTCAGCCAACTTGTGCGGAACTCGGATGCCGGCTCTGTCGAATCAAGCCTTTTGCATTCTTTGCTTTGGAATTTAACGAACTTCACTAAAGGAAGGAGCCGCCCATTACGACTTAACCATATGTGAGGTATCCTCACCACGGACGCCGGCCCTGCCATATCAAGTCTTTTGCATTTTTTGCTTTGGAATTTAACGACCTTCACTAATGGAAGGACACGCCCATTATGACTTAACCATATGTGAGGTATCCATGCCCCGCAAGACCCTGCGGGTGTGTGACACGGCCATCATACCAACTTAGGTTGCCCCTACACAATCCTGAAGAAGACCCGCAAGGCCGAGGCCCCGAATCACCCTCGCAGCCCTAAGTCGGGTCGAAACGTCGACGCCCCCATAAGTAGCCTGGATCACGAGCTCAATTCTTACGTGCCACCAAAAGATACATATTTGTGTATTTATGAATTGTACCAAAAGAAGTTTTGACTATTTTTACGTGGCCAGGCCAGATAAGACTGAGATGCATAACCAGTCTAGCTTCTGAATGTTTTTAATTTTTCTCTATTTCACTACTCTGAAATTCTATTTCACCCCTCAAACACTAGAGCACCTCTTTTTTGCACGTTCCATTTGGAGCAACCTATTTTCCCTATCTTTCCTCAATTGATACTGTAAATAATTAACTGTTCACCTTATGATATGAAAATAAATTCTCGGTGAAATATACCTTGGTTGTTGCACTTCTTTAGTTCAACTCATTGTATTGATTAATGCGAGCTATTTATTGTTCATGCTCAAAAATTGTTTCTCGAATACAGTACTGTGAATTTGATATATATCTTTTTTGAAATATAGGTCTAGGACCATTGTTTTTGTATCACATTGAACCCAGGTCCTTGACTAGGATTGGGTAACCCCATTTTTATAATGGCTCACTCCAGTCTAAGCAACACTAGGGAAAATGTAGGACTTTGGAGGGGCTACATCTACTATTGCCACTCCAGTCTAAGCAACAGTAGGCAAATGTTTGCTTCTGAGGAGTTAGAGTGCTATTCCCACTCCAGTCTAAACAACAGTAGAAAAGAGCTGAACTTTGGAGGTGTTACATTTACTATTCCCAATCCGGTCTAAGTAACAGTAGTGAAAGTGTTGAACTTCAAAGGGGTTACATTTACTATTCCCATTCCAGTGTAAGCAACAGTAGGAAAAGTGTTGGACGTTGAAAGAATAACACGTAACAATAAACGTACTCATCATTTATTAAATCTATTTTAATACATAATACTTTTGAGTAACTTACAGTACATAGAATATATTAATACTATAATAATTACCAAAAATCTAAAAGAAGTATATAAATAATTTGAAATTGTAAATTAAAAAAAAAAATTAATTAAAATAAATGCTAAAATATACATTTAGATTAACAAAAAAACAAAAGAAATATATAATGTCATAATTAAACAATTCAATCTAACAAATAATGTATTATAAATAAATACTCTCCATTAACAGTAAATTAATTATAGTGTAATTAAGTCCCACCATATGTTCCTAAAAATCCAACAACGCGCTACTGAAATATAACATTTCAATACACATTAATATTAACATAATAAAATGAAAAATGTAAACTAACAATTAACATAATTAATCATCAAATAAGTAAATACCTTACAATAAAAATACCTACCATTAAATTTAAATTATTTATAAATTGATTACTGTCTCCCCATTTCCATACAAACATAACTACCTGTTGCTAAATTTAAGATTACTAATTCAATTTAAAAATAAATTAGTAGAACACTTAAAAATAAACTATATTTTTCAAACTAAATAACAATTATACTACCAATATTACCACCTAAACTAATATACTAACTAGAACACATTAAAGCATCAAAAAACAATATTGTTTACAACTATGTTAATGATGACGATATTAAAACACAATATTTTCACAAATGATATTTCTTACAAAAAAACAGTATTCTTGGCAGCGATATTCTGTATGATGATATTTTTGCAGTAATAATACTTTTTGACAGTATGTGTGTATCACGATATTTTAAACTCAATATTTTGTCCAAATACCCTATGATTTTACTCCCCAGTTTTTCAATGAGACGATTTGAAATGTTGCCAGTACCATTGAGACACTTCTTACTAGCTACTCAAACATTTTAAATCTTGGCTCATAAATATCAAAATGATTATGCAGATTTGGCTGATGTTCATGACCTCATTTAGAAGACAGAGCAGAACTAACAAGCATTGGTAAAGCCAATAGGTTTGCCCATGCAGTATCAAGAGCTGTTGTGCAACAAGACTTTTAAGAAGAATTAAAAAAGCACTATGATGCATCTAGCATTGACTGCAACAAATCACGGTTTGGATACCATACAGTGCAATGCACTCTAATAGTGTCCATGGCCAAAAGTTAAAAAAGAGTACCTGGAACAGCATGCAGCCAGTGGAAAGACACAGGCTGTAAACAAGCAACTGTGCTAGGCCCATGCTCCATGGCAGGGACAGAAGCCGGACAGAATGCAGGCGGAGGTGAGCAGCTGGCAGGAGGTGTGACCAGTAAGGAAACGAGAGTGATGTGGAAGCCAACCAATGGTAAGTAATGAGCTGGTTCTAAGCCAGTTTTCAAGGTTTTTCTATTTGCAATAGCTTTTTCTGACAGTACATATGTGCTGTAGGCTAAACCTAAAAATGTGCTATCACTGTGCTGATTTACACTTGTTTACTAATAGCACTCGCTCATGTTTTGTGCTCACTTGAACCCATTGCAAAATCTGGAAA
Source organism: Calotriton arnoldi (assembly GCA_963921515.1). Classification (NCBI taxonomy): domain Eukaryota; kingdom Metazoa; phylum Chordata; class Amphibia; order Caudata; family Salamandridae; genus Calotriton; species Calotriton arnoldi. Next base: position 2,091,142 of record CAWUFW010001738.1, on the reverse strand, counting down.
ATATGGAAATACACTGCAAAATTGTTGCTACATCTTTTTTTGTTTATTTTATTTCAGTTTCAAGCAAGCAAAACAGAAGCTAATGAGTGTTTTAGCAATCGGGCATATTTATCAAAGTGTTGTGTCACCCTTGCACCACGCTAGGGGGGCGCAAGGGTGAAGCAACACTAAAATAAGATTTATCAAGCCACGCAAGGCCATCTGGCGTGGCCCAGCATCTGATAAATCTGGAGTATCGCAACGCAGTGCAAATGCGTTCCATTACTCCGCCCCATAAAGGAGCTTGATGAGTGGAGCGTGGGTGTTCCCACAAATCCACCCATGCATTTTGGTGCATTCCCAGATGTACCAACACTGGTAAACCCGGGAATTTGTCAAGATGCTATGCCTTCCCAGTGGAGGCGCAATAAGGAGAAATATCTTTATTTCTTCTTGTTGTTTCCTCTTTCTAAGTCTGCAGCACACTTACAAAGAGAAAAATGCCTCTGAGGATTGTTTTTATGCAGGAAGGTTCCCCTTCCTGCACAAAAACAATCCTGCCTACAACGCAGGCACCCTTGCGCCACGGTGCCAGAGTGCCTACATTGGTGCTAGACAGCCAAAGTGCACCAGCGCAAGGAAAGGACAAAAATGCTCTGTTTAATGTTAAATACGGCTCACTCCAACACTTTCCCTTTCATGCAGCGCAGCACATCTAGGTGACTCACTGCGCTGCGTGAACGTTTGATAAATCTGCCCCTCAGTTTTTAAAGTGGATTTCTTAGGAGGCCTTAAACTCACAGAGGAACTTGAAAACAGAAGCAAAAAAATAAACTTCTTTTTCTTGAGGTATTGGAGGTCTTTTGTCTTCCAGGCCAAGTTAGTGTCATATTTAAACCATTACAGGAGAAATATGATGAACTGGAAACAATTCTGATTAATTTTGAAGGACTTAGCTATTTTTAGTCCTTCAAACTTGTAGCAAAGCTGTTAAATTGTAGCTTGTTAAAATATAGAAACTGTTTTCAATCAAGGTGCAAAGGCACTGACACCACGCCAGAAAATGAACTCACAATCTTTTGCCAGTGAATTCCAGACAGGGTTATGTCAAGCTAAGCTTAGAAAGCTGTCTACATTAGCTGTTAATTTCACCGAATTCATTCCTTTTATCACTTCTATATATCTACCATATGAGCAGAAGGATTGCATCGCAATCTTTTGCATGCTTTGAAGTGACTAGTCAATCGTGACGTGATGTCTGTGCCTGTGTGTAGCTCAAGTGACATGAGAGCTGCGAAGTTCTGAATGCCCCTGAGATTAGAAAGAGTTAGAGTGTGAATTCCACTTTTTTCTGCATGCAACGGAAATGCAAACAGTTCATTTTCTTTAGCTGCCTCTGAAATGATCCTTATGATCTAAACAACTCTATAAATTAAGAAACTGTTTAGATACCTATATATAGTCAACACCAAGGATATATTTCACAGGCTGAAATTATTGTTGTTATTGTTCCTTTTTGTGATTTTGCAAGGGAGGCTACGGGGTACATTAACTCAAGTTTTGTGCAGGTCCTTGCATTGTGCAACACAACGCAAAATGTAGCAAAGATTAAGGGCCACATTTACTAAGCCCTTGTGTTGCCCATGCATCATGCAAGGTGAACGCAAGGCAACGCAAAGGCTCAAGTGAGATTTACTAAGCCTCACAAAGCCACCTTGAGTGGCTTTATGGACTTAGTAAATCTAGAGTAACACAAGGTAGTGCCAATCGCTGCCTTGCGCTACTCTGTGTTGGGAAGGCGTCCCATGGGTGGGACATGGGCGTTCCTATGCATCCATCTATGGATTTTGATGCAATCCCAGATTTGCTAAGGGTAGTAAACCTGGGATCGTGTCAAAATGGTACGCCTTCCCAAGGATAAATATCTTCATTACTCCTCATTATTTCCTCTTTCTATGAGTGCTGCATTTCAACACACATAGAAAAAAGATAATGACACTAAGAATTGTTTTTGTGCAGGAAGGTGTACCTCCCTGCAACAAAACAATCCTGCCTGTAATGCAGGCACACTTGCACCATGCGCAAGAGGCCTGCGTTGGTGCTAGGCAGCACTTAGTAGTATCTCTTAGTAGATATTGTGCATTCCCGCTGTCTTCCTGTCACACAGGCCAGCAAGTTGACTTGCTGCATTGTGTTGTGTGACATTTTGATAAATCTGCCCTTTAACAGTTACCATAAAATCCTGCAAGTGCAGTGCAAATTTGCACTGCTCATGTGGCGACCAATACAACTATTAGCAAATATACATGTATGTAATTTTCTCCCTGTTGTAAATTATACTTATAACGTGAACATGGTGTATTCAGTGTCAGCACTTGCAGTCGTGATTCAACGAATCAGGCTTTGAGTGACATTCATATACTAAATTCCACCTATCACTGTTGAAAATCCACCAGTACGGGGGAACTTTCCAAAGTTGTACATTTAGGGTTGGGATGATCTGCATTAGCCAAATGGTGCTGACGATCCATAGGACTGAGTGCGGCAAAGCCGAAGTAGGCAGACTGGAAATCAATCTCTTAGATATCCTACAAAGGCATATTTGCAATAAGACTGATGCATCAAGGGTCTTTTGTCCCCGTTTGCATCACGTTATTGTGATGGTAACAAAATAGCTGCTAGCAGGGTCTGACTGGACTATACGGCAATCAGGCAGTGCCCGAAGGCTGGTCTGACAGATTCTGTGTGTGGCTGGTTTTTAGCAGTTTGTAGGTTGATTTAATGGCAAGGTGGGCCAGTTTTTACTGTTGATTTCCCTGATATTAAAACAAACTTTGTCTGCAGCAACTCATTCCATGCTGTTTTCCAGATATTGCAAAATAACTTACATTGTCTCTTTACAAGTTCAAAACTGGCCTGATCTGCAAATGTGGTCCGATACTTTAGCTATCTGGTTCCCTAATAAGGGCAACTTATAGTTTGGTGCCCGGGCATATTTTTTGCCCCTGTCTGACCCTTGGTGCTCGATATTTTTGTTAGTATTTGTTTATAGTTTGAATCCTTTTATGCTGTGTTTTTCATACCGTATACAAAAAAAATACAATAATATGATTTATCTTTCACTCCAAGCTCTTATTACAGAAATCCCTAAAAAACATTTTTTAAGAAACAACCTTAAGCTCAGCCTAAATTAAAAACAATGTATATTCTTATTCTAAAATACTTTTTTCTTAATACTCTGTATTTCAGCCCCATTATCATCCTCTGCTCTCGCCAGGTTTGATTTGAAATCTTAAGTCATACTTTCGATCAATATCCGCACTTATCAACAAAATGGCACAATGAACAACACTGGGATTTGGGCCAAAATCAATCTCAGTCCTGATATGTTCATTTTTTCAGTATGGACAAGTAAAAGCTTTCTCTTATCTGATTGCCAGGTGAAAACTCACTCAGTGTGTAACTTATGGAGCCAGGGAAGTTTGAGCTAAAAGGTGCTGCAAATCAATATATTTTACTCTGAAACGCATGAGCTCATTCTTCTATTAAACATGAAAAGAAAGCAGGTTTTTACGAATAAAGACACCAGAGTCTTGATTCCATCTTATGCATCTTTAATCCATCAACCGACACCCCCTGCTTTTTTCTGTCACTCTTGCAGACTCTTTTTCATCAATGCTTCCTCCCTTTGTTGCTGTTTTTCCATCTTTTCGCTTCCTCCTTCTTTCCCCCTTTGTGATTTTCTCTCTCTTGCTCTGGCTCAAAGTCTGTAAAAACAAGTGCTGGCCCCAAGAAAAAAGTGCTGATGGGCATTACCTGCAAACAATGGCGCAAATTAAACACAGCTCCTAATTTAATACTTTTTCGAAAATTAAAGGAATTTTTGTTAACACTCAACTCCATATCAGGAACTATATTTTTTTTGGTCATCCTCCATCAGATTCCTGTATAACTTCTCACCCTGTGTTTCTGAGCTGCCAGCATACTTGATGTTTTTTTGTTTAATTTTATCTTTACAAATACCAGCTCTGTTATGTAAAGTAAGAACCGTGCAACAGGATATTCACAGAGGTTATAAAGAAGGTCTTATTTACTGGGCACGAGAACCAAGGGGGTCATTACGATGGCAGACGGACTTCAGTCTGTCTGCCATCGTGTCGGTCGCATCTGCAATATTTAACATTGCAGAGGGTGCTGCTAGCTGCAGCACCCGCCGCAATGTTAAAAATGCACTGTTTACATTTTCCTGAACTACGTGGCAGGCACCATGCGGTGCCTGCCACATGGTGCAGGGAAATGTAGGGGGGTACCATAGCTGCCCCCAGTGCTCTTTCCCCTGGCCCAGGGATTAAGGGGCGCCTGCTATGGGCTCCCAAATCCGTTTTCCGCCTGCCGTTTCGTGGCGGGTTGACCGCCGCAAAACGACTGGTGGAAAAGGGATATATAATCCCGATAGCGGTGCCTGACAGGCACCGCCGCCATGCTGGCCAATGCGGCTGCTCCGACAGGTGGTCGGAAAATGACCGCCTGTCGGAACCGTGGCAGTAGGTGTTTCTGACCGCCACGTTTCTGCCCGCCATGGTAATCTGGCGGGTGGAAAACTGCAGTACGATTGCGGAGGGCCTGCCACCGACAGGCTGTCGGTGGCGGGCCTTCCACCATCGTAATCAGGCCCCAAATTCAAAATGTTAACAACTATAATGTTGAGTTCTTCTCAAGCTCATAGGAGTACAACACAGTTTATTTTATTTATTATATATATTTTCCATGTGGGCATTTCATACATACTGCTTTGCCACAGCTTCAGAGCTCTAAATATAAGAGAGAGTGAGCAAAGGGAGAAGAAAATTGTGTAAGAGTCCTATGTCCTGACAGGATCATTTACTATTTTGAAAAGATAGCTTTTAGTCCACTTTGCAACTTCAGGAAGTTCGATACAAGCTGAAGGAGGTAAACTAGAGAATATCAGACGCGGTCTAGTTTAACATTAGAAATGTAGAGCATAATAAACCTAGCAGAGAACCCTTAGTTGATGATGAGTTGAGGCTGATCCAACTGTGGGACATCCATAGCTGAACATGTAACAAACAAACTGTTACTATTTGTTAATTACAATATCCAGCCTGTAGCCTTAGTTGAGGATCGTCGGTATAAATGTGGGTTTCGTTGTGAAGGGACCAAGGACCGTTGACAAGTGGAACCATATTTATGTTAAAAAAACAAACAAAGAATCTGCCGGCCAGGTAATAGGAGGCAGACTACTGTCTTGATATAAATTATCATAGAACTCCTAGGCTCCCTAATCAGGGAGACTCAAATTCAACCTAGCATTAGAAAAGACAATATAACTTTAAGCAAAATAACAAATAACAATACAGTTAATAAATATAGAACTTAGAGGTCCAAACTGATTTGTAATCAAAAGGGTATAAATCTATTCACTAACTGGCACAGAAGATCAAAAATGGAAAGTGGAGAAATATCGGGCCCGATTCACAAAGGCAATCTGAGACAAAAGTCTAACTTTACGACTTTTGGTATTCACAGAGGTCTTTACTAGTTTGATTTGTAATCAAAAGGGTATAAATATATTCACTAACTGGCACAGAAGATCAAAAATGGAAAGTTGAGAAATATCGGGCCCGATTCACAAAGGCAATCTGAGACAAAAGTCTAACTTTACGACTTTTGGTATTCACAGAGGTCTTTACATCCGCAGGTGGGCCGTAATCTCCAGCTCGGGCCGTACTCTCTGGCTCGGGCTGTAATCTCCGCCTCCGGGCCGGAATCTCCACAACCAGGGCGGACTCTCCGGCTTGGGCTGAATGAAGTGGAATCAATGGGCCAGAATGCAATTTTTACAAAAAGGAACATTAGGAACGTAAGATAAATGGTAGAGGAGGTCATGAAAATCAGTTTGGACAGGGAAAAGGGTGTGGCCAGACACTGCATCACATCCCAGAAAAGTGTGCTCCTTTGCATCATGGTACATGCACACCACAATTTGCGCTTCCCTCAGTGTTGACTGTAGTGGTACACCACACTTGGTGTGGACAGTAGTGGTACACCAAACATTGGTGTAGCACTACAGTCAACATTGAGGGGAGCGCAAATTGTGGACTGCATGTACCATGATGCAAAGGAGCAAACTTTTCTGGGATGTGATGCAGTGTCTGGCCACACCCTTTTCCCTGCCCAAACTGATTTTCATGACCTCCTCTACCATGTATCTTATTCCTTTTTGTAAAAATTGCATTCTGGCCCATGGATTACACTTCATCCAGTCCGAGCTGGAGATTATGCCCCGGGTGCGGAGATTCCAGCCCGGATGCGGAGATTATAGCCAGAGCCGGAGAGTACGGCCCGAGCCGGAGATTCTGGCCCGACTGTGGACCTAAAGATATGACTCGTAAATGACTTCTGTGAATACCAAAAGTCGTAAAGTTAGACTTTTGTCTCAGATTGCCTTCGTGAATCAGGCCTTATGTCATTTGAAAAATAGTGATTATTTAATTGGTTTAGCTGCAAATAGGTTAAATGTAAAACCAAAAATGTACAAAGCAAAACAATATTTTATCAAAAGTGTCTACCGGAGGCACCTGAGCACCCAGATAGTTTAGCAGTCAATGTGAGCATGCCAGCCGTGTTCACAGTGGTGTGGCTTTGGTTAATCAGTTAATGCATGCTACTTCTCATAGTCATTTTTCAGACTTTTCAGCGTACTAGATACACCTCAGGACTGAGCCTACCAAATGCAGTCCACTTGGACATAACTTCAATGGCTCACAGGCTGCTTAACTCGACCCAAAGTCCTTCTGGTGCTTCTCAAAAGCATGTTATGTTATGTGAATTTGTAGAGTACAGCTAATCACCTGTGAGTGTATTCAGGTGCTGAGTAGAGCAGCCCCGAGGGGGGAGGAGGAGATCATACCTGTTTCGTCTGGAAGAGCCATGTCTTGAGGTTCCTTCGGAAGTCCATGAAGGAGGGGAAGGTTCTGAGGTGTTTCAGAAGGTCGTTCCAGTTCTTGGCTGCGAAGTATGAGAAGGAGCATCCTCTGCTTCTGGTCTTCTTGATGCGAGGGGGGTGAGCTCTTGCCTGGGATGCAGATCAAAGGTTTCTGGTGGGTTGGTAGAAGTTGAGGCAGTGGTTGAGGTAAACTAGACTTGTGTTGTAGAGAACTTTGTAGGTGTGGGTGATTAGCTTGAACGAACATCTTTCCTGTGCTGGGAGACAGTGAAGATTATTGAGGTGTGGAGAGATGTGATTATTTTGCTGGATGTTCAGGATGAGTCTGGCGGTGGCGTTTTGGGTGGTTTGGAGTCAGCATAGAACATGGACTGGGATTCCGATGTAGAGAGCGTTTCCGTATTCAAGTCTATTTGTGATCAGAGCCTGGGTGACAGTTCGTCTGGTATTCAGTGGGATCCACTTGAAAATCTTACATAGCATTCATAGGATGCGGAAGCATGATGAAGAGATGGCGTTGATCTGTCTGCTCATTAAGAGGTTGGTGTCCAGGATGGTCCTGAGGTTCTTGGCATGGTCCCCAGAGATGGGTGGGGGGGCCAAGTTCAGAGAGCCACCAAGAGGCATCCCAGAGGGAGTGGTTGTTGTCGGAGATTAGGACTACGTTTTGTCTATGTTGAGCTGGAGGAAGTTGTTTTTTATCCAAGCAGTGACCTTGCTCATGCAGTTGGCCAAGTTTGGCCAAGTTTGATTTGGTGGTGCTGGTTGAGTCAGTAAGGGAGAGGATGAGCTATGTGGCATGAGTGTAGGATACTATGTTAATGCCTTGGGCTTTGTGAGGGGCGTCATGTAGACGTTGAAGTGTGTTGGGATGGGCGATGATCCTTGAGGGACTCCACAGATGAGTTTGTTGGATTCTGGGGTGTAGGGGGAAGTCTAACTCATTGAGCTCTGTCCCTGAGGAAGGAGGAAAGCCACTTGAGGAACGGTCCACAGATATCCAAGTGCTGAAACTTTCTGATGAGTGACTAGTGAGAGCCCATATCAAAAGCTGTGGAGAGGTTGAAGAGGATGAGTGCCGCTGTTACTCCTTAGTCAAGGAAGCTTGTTTTGTAATCGGTGGCCAAAATAAGGGCTGTTTCTGTGCTGTGGTTGGTGTGAAAGCTTGATTGAGAGTTGTCTAGGAGTTGATGGAGTTCTAGGTGGTCTGCGAGTTGGTTATTAATGGCGTTCTCCCAGTGGTTAATTTGTAAAAACAAATAACTGCCAGGGCTCTTGTCAGGAGGCAGCTTGCACCAACACATTTCTCCTGTTAGTGCCACCAAATACAGAACCATGAAATTGGGGAGAGGATGTGGCGTAATGCCCACAGCTGCCGACTTCGGAGTTGGGGAGCCAGGTTCGAGTCTGTGCATCGGCTCAACATCCTGTGATTCTGGGCAAATCACTTAATCTGCCCATGCCTACCATAAATTAATGTGTCCTTAACTGGTACTCATGAAAAGCACCAGTGTTGATGATTAAGTGCCACTGCTGAGCACTGGAAACCACCAGCTCAAATTAACCACTGCTTTCTCCATGACTTTAGCTGGAAAAGGCAGGAGCAAGATGGGCCTTTAGCTGCTTAGGGTGTTAGGGTCCGCTGTTGGTTTCTTCAATAAGGCATTGACTTCTGCATTTTTCCAGCAGGATGGAAAGGTGGGAGTGGTTATGGAGATGTTGATGACAGCGGTGAGCGCCGGGGAGATGATTGTTCTTCCAATATTGTATATGAAGTGGGGGCATGGGTCTGAGGGGGCTCCTGAGTGGCTTGTATTCATCAGGGCAGTGGTTTCTTCATTTGAGAGGGGTTTCCAGTTGCTTAGCTTCTGTTTGGCAATTAAGGAGGTGTCCAGCTGGTATGGGGAGTTTGTATTGGTATGCTGTGGGTCATATGTGGTGTAGATCATGGCAATCTTTGGTTCAAAAAAGTTTGAGAGGTCTTTGCAGAGTGCTTGAGATGGGATGATGTTGTTTTTGGCAGCTGCGGAAGTTGAGAACTTCTTGACAATAGTGAAGAGTTCTTTGCCGTTGTTGGAGCTGGCTTTGAGTCTGATAGGGCCTTTTTCTTTGCCTCTCATAGTTGTTGGTGGTAGAGGTTGGGGGCCATTTTCTATGTGGATCTTGTAGTGGTGTTTTTGTCAAGTCTCCATTTTCTCTCAAGTTGTTTGAAGTGGCTCTTGGACTCCCTGAGGACGCTCATGTACCAGCAGGGTCGCTTGTTATTTTTTGTAGTCTTGTTTCTGATGGGAGCAGTGCGGTTGGCACAGTCAGTGAGCCATTTATTGAAGAGCTTGGTGTTCACATTGAGGTCCCTGGTGTGGTTGGGTGGGTGTTCCTGTAGGGTCTTAGTCCAGTTACCTCAGATTTTATGCCCTAGTGTCTTGATGGTGCCTTGGGTGTTTCTGGTGGGGTGGCTTGGTGGGCGGATATCTTGAAAAGTATGATGCAGTAGTCGGATCATGTGAGTGGGGTCGTGTGGGTGATGGCGATTCTGTTGTTGGAGGAAAAAATAGGGTCGAGGGTGAGGCTTGCTGTGTGCATTGGTCCTTGGTCGAGCTGGGTGAGTCTGAGGTTGCTAAGACTGTCGAGGAGGGCGGTGGAGTTAGGGTCTGGGGTGCCTTCCAGGTGGAAATTAAGTCCCGCAAGCAGGATGTAGTTGATTGATCTGATGCAGAAGGGAGCGATGAAGACTGCGATTTGGTTGCAGTATTCCATTCGGGGGCCAGGGGACAGTAGGCGAGTGTACCCTTAAGGGTGCCATTGTGGTCCGTTCGTATTTTGAAGTGGAGGTGTTCCATGAGGTTGGTGTCCAAGTCTGTTGAGGTGGTCAGTCAATTGTATTTTTGTAGATGTTCGCAAGTCCTCTGCCTGGTTTGTGGGTCCTGCCCTGATGTATGATTTTGTAGGCGGGCGAGGTGGCTGTGGCGATGTCCGGGTTGGAGGCTGGGTTGAGCCATGTTTCAGTCATGAAGAGAAGGTCGATGTGTTGCTGTTAAAAAGGTCCCAGATTTTGGTGGAACGTTTGCCACTGGAATCTTATCCACAAGGCTGAAAACTCACACATATCACTTCCAGGTTCCTAATGTTAGCTTCAGGCAGAGCAGAGACTATAGCCGACCACCTACTCATCTGGACCTGGGCGTGAATGAGGGAGCTAGGATCTTTAACTCTGATTCTATACGCCTACAGGCAGAGACTCAGGTAGAAGTTAGGGCAGCACTCTTCTTATTTCCTCAGAACGTAGCGTATGTAAGTTCTCTCTCTTCCAGACTTGTACCCATGGGTTTGTGACTCCAGGATGAGGTTTTCAAGAGTACAGGCTGGCATGCTAATGTTAGGTACATGCAAAAGTAATTCTTAGTTGACCTTCAGGTGTCCCTCTTCTTTCTCTTTCTGCTGAAAAATCAGGGCTTCTGCAAGTTGTGACATTGGTAAAATAAATCTTCTTAGCTGTGCCCTATCCATACCAAAATGTTCAAAGTCCCTCTTCCAAAGCAAAACCTCTCCCTGGATACAAAAATTGTTGCCTGCATTCCAGAGATACTACATATAGGAAGGTGATTGAAATGTAATATCGATGGTGCAAGAAACCGGAGAGTCCAGCTAGCTCCCCTACTGACAAAGGGCTAGTATGGGGTCTGTATGGGAGACAATTATGAATATGGGTATGTACATATGTAAGGGTGCTTCTGCAGCACAACCCTATCAAGGGAGCAATGGAATGCTGAATGGGGGCTAGAACCCAGGGCTGCTATTCAAGGTCACTTACAATAAGGTGGATATCCTAGTACTAGTGTGTGGGGGCGATAGTGCTCTTTGAAGAGATGAGTATTGGTGACAGATTAATGGCAAAACCCAACTCTCCATCTCCTTAAATTGATGCTGTATGAATTATTTTGTGCCACAAAGCACAGCTGGTTCCCAGGAGCACTGTCCCTCATTGAGTCTCTGCTGCAGAGAAGTGTAATTAAGCTTTCATTTACCTACTGGCATGATAACAATATAAATCTTGACAAAATCAGATTTGTGAATTTTATGCCAGAATCTTTATGACTCAGCAAATAGAATTTTATTTGTTGCCACCAATCCAAATATCATATTTTATTGGACATTTACTTTTAGATGAGGTTCAGATGAATTCAAAGGTTTCCTTCCTGCTCTCACAAGGGTCAACTAGAATACATTTTGGCTGTACTGTTATAAGTTAAATATTCCCTGGCAATCTGACATCAGTACAGATATGCCAGATAGGGTCTGCCCTGTACTCCTTCAGCCAATGTACAGTTTATGAGTTATTAAACTTTATCACTTTTCATATGCAGCCTCGCGACCTGCCAGAATGTCACAGCAGTACCTTGTCAACAAGGCTCTAGGAGTAAAGAGTATGCCTTGTTAAAGAGCATATTAAAATTGATGACTGTTTTCCAGCATTCAAAAAGTAAAACATCTGGAGATTTACCATATGCAACCTTGATTTTTCACAGTTATATGAATCTGCAGGTTTTCCTGATAAGTTCGATTTTACTGAAAGCCGGGGATCCATGTGAGGCCTTTCCTTCAACTTCAGCTGTTGTTTACACACTTTTGAGTGGTAGTGTATGGTTGCTAGTGTTCAAGGCTGAAGCTGAGTCCAAAAGAATCAACACACAGGTCTTTATCCCTTAAGGTGAGTTTTATCCTTATATTTTGAAGGTTGTTTTGTGGCCCATCGTGCGGTCTTAATGCCTACTGGAAAGCATCTCAGGTGATGTTCCTGTCAGATCATTTAGAATGATGATTCTATCACTGATGACCAAATGTCAGATTTGGTGGGTCATTTGGGTAAGGCTTCCTTGAACTATCTTGTCTTCAGGGTCTTCTTGAAGAGAACAGCTGCATGACCCTTGCGATTTTCTCTCACTAGATGGTGGTTTGGAAGAGTTATTTCTCACAACAAGATAATTTGAGAAAAAATAATCTGAACTATGGCATTATCTGTACGGCCTATGAAAAGCCTACCTAAGGAATTAACCTTAGGACGTTTACTTTTTTGTTCTGGGAGAGTTCCCTTCGCAGCGGTTGAAACTAGTCAATGGGTAGTGTATTCCTGACCGACCAGGACCAGATATGATTCTGATATTCAGTGATATTTATTCATCTTATGTTTACATGCAAAGATTAATTCATGTGTCATCAGCATACATTTTAAATTGGATATCACATTCAGACACAGCTTATGTCAAGATCACTACCTTTGTTATTAATAAAGCTGAAGGCAACACAGGTCCTATGTGCTATTCACAACTTTTGAGGTGCACTATGGATCCTGTATTATTTAGGACTGAGCAGGATATTTGAGTGGTATTTCTTGGGGCTATAAAACACTGAGGGGTGCCTAGGGCTGATGGCGTCTTGCTTTTGCTCTCCTTGCGATTTGAGAACTGGAAAGAAGATCATTTATGATCTTACAATATGATGATTGGTTGAGGAGTATATCTCCTGATTCAAGAGGTCATTCTTACTATCTTTCTCATGGTGATCAGCCCTAACCCATCTTTTTTTTAAAATGCATACATTCAATGGATACACAGGAAACAGAAGGTACAGTATAGGAGTGTCAGCACAGTGGTGTTAACAGCAATTACATGTCTAAGCCAATTAAAGTAACATTCAGGATAAGTGATAGGTACATTAGCATATACAGGTGCTCTAAAATATGTGCAGTAGACCTTTTGACAACATTGCAAAGTAGAGAGATCATAAAATACCCAGAAGCTGACAAGGGGGAGAAGGAGATACAGGAAGGGGCATAAAACAGATAAACAAGCCCCCAAACAGGCCCATATTCGCTCCATGGGTTAAGGAATGGCCATCAGTAAGAGAAGGTGAGTGCAGCCATCTGCATACGAGGGGGGTGAGGCTAGGCACGTTTTTTACAGTACAGTGTGTTATGTGGATATGTGGCTATGTGGTGGTGAGACAGGGGGTTGAGGAGCCCCCGTTAGATCCTCCGTATTCGGTAGAGCAGAGTGGAGTTCGATCAGTAGGTTGTCCCAGCTGGATATTTACGTATAACCCTGACCTCCTTCCTGTGCAAGGCTACACTCTCAGCCTGAGACCAGGTCCCCATAGAGTATCCCCAGGCAGAAATCGCAGGGGGAACTGGTGACTTCCATCAGCAAGCAGAAGGCTTAAATCAATAAAACGGGAGGTAAACCTATTTTTCTTTGATCAATGGATCATGCCCAAGAGGAAATATCTCCCATGTGTGCAATGAGGCCCACCCTGTGCAGCTTACCAGGCAAGCAGTGAAACCCTGCTAGTACGTGCAAAGGGATGGGCACACCCAGAACATGTGTAAGAAGTCTGCATCAGGGAAATGACAGTGGGAACAGGCTGCTTCTGTACGGTGAAAGTATTGGTTTATCTTGTGAGGGTGAGGTAGGCCCTATGTGTTATGTAGAATTGTATGAGCCTAAATCATGAATTGCAAGACATCAGGGCTGGGTATGCCAGTATGGAACGCCATTCTTTATCTGTGCAGGGGTGGTCAAATTCATCAACCCACTGGTGACGCACGTACGTGAAGGTTGTCGCTGCTTATGTGTGTAAGGAGTTGGCAAGCCAGTGCGTTAAGTGGCAGCCCTTTCCCATGACGTGTAGCTATTGAATGGTGAGATGCATTTCATGTTCTTGCTGCAGGTCCCCCTAGTGTGTGTTGAGCACCCTGATGAGGGAAGTATAGAGTAGGAATTGGCCAGGAGGGAATCCATGACAGGCTTTTAGAGTCGTTCAGGGAAGAAGAGTGCTGTCACTGTACAAGTCACCCAGTCTGTGAAGTCCCTCCTCATGCCAAGGGGTCACTTCCACCATGGAAGTGTCTGATATTCCATGCAGTGTGCCAAGGATAGGCAGCGCCGGATCATATGGCAGTATTGCTTTAGTGAGGGAGCATATGGCAGTATTGCTTTAGTGAGAAGAGAGCAATGCCGGTAGCAACGAAGCATGATCCGTAAAAGCATGGGATTAGGCAGCAGGGCTTTCAAACAGGGGTGAAATAGATGTAGTAGATGGATCATGTCCCACTGGTGAAAGGCAATAGCAGTATCTGCCAACTGGAGGCCCGCCAGCTACTGGAACACCAATTGCAGTTGGGAAGCCAGTTAATAGTGCTCAAAGTTCGGCACTCCAAGACCTCCCTGATTGGTGAGTAAGTAAAACTTGTTAAGCGCCACCTTGTAGTGTGTACCATGCCAGATTAATTCACCTGTGAGGCATTCAAGTGCACGGAAGAACAGTTTGGTAATGTAAATGGGGAGATTGGCAGAGAAGCATAGCAGGTGTGACACCATTACCATTTTTATTAGGCTTATGCATCCCATCAAGGAAAGTGGCAGGGACCTCCAGGAGGTCATCTGTTAGCGTAGGGAGGTCACCACTCGACTGCGGTTACCATCTAGATGGTCAGCAGGCTTGTGGTAGATGCAAATGCCGAAATATCGGAATGTGGGGGGGCGTGGCTTGGCACCAGCCATGATGGAGGCTTAACTCCTCGGCTCCGTCTGGGCCCACGATAAAGCCTCGTATATCCGACATTTATCTTGCAGCTGAAGAGGAGATTTGGCCGGCGCTGCTCTCCTAGTCAAGTTCTGAAGCGGGGGGGAGTGTCTATGGCCCCTGGTGGTGCAGCACCTTGATCGCAGCGAAGACGGGCCCTGTCGGTGTACGGCGGTGAGCTCTGGGCGGAAAAGGGGCGGAGTTGCGTAATCTGCCAGCCCAGACGTCGATCGAGCAGCCCGGGCTCCTCGCCACTCGAGGCCCGGGATATAAGGCCTGAGACATCTGCTGACCGCGACGGGCATGGCGTGCGGCCCGGGGGCACCATAACCCACGCGACACCAACGATGCACCCCCTGAAATCGGCGATGGGCTGGATTGCCCCATCCCATACGGGCGATCGCTGCAGGGTGACAGTGGACCCGCGTTTGTGGAACCAAGCGGGAGGTGCCTGGTGAGTGGACCCTGTGTGGGAGCATGCAGCATTGACGGGTGTCACCTGTGGGTCCCCCTCCCCTGCTCGGTGCTAATGAGGGGCCAGCGACTCAGACGCACTCTCCCTGGCCCACACCTTTGACGTCTGATCCGGACCTGCTTCGATTTGGGCCCCACAGTCCGAGGTCCAGGCTCCGTTTAAAGCGATAGACCTGGGGCGCAATTACAGACGACTGCGCTGACTGTAAGCCGTGATCTCCGATCTGGGAGGTGAGGCCGGGTGAGGTGTGCTGGACAAGGGGGCTCTTCAAGACCGCATGGCCCGATCGGACACTCAACTGATACCACTGTGAACAACACGGGGGCCCCGGTCAGAATAACCGTCTACCAGAGAAGTATCCTGCGGTGACGGACTTCGTCTAATACACCCGCCCCATCTCTGGGCTCCGAGAACTGCAGGGGGTCTACCTGGTGGCGTACGAAGTGGGAGAGACCGCAGCTTGGTGGAGTGTGAAAAGCTGGGTGGTGATACGAGGTGACCGGAGGAGGTGGGACAGTGTCCTTCTGTCCCCCACTAGAGAGTTCCCCACTATGACTAAACCGAAAGGGGCCCCAGCCACAGTCCAATCTAATAAACTAGACAAATACGCTGTCCCGCGGCACCTGAACTCCGAGGAGGGGGCACATGGCGACAAACCAGCCGGAAAAGAGCCCTCACTTGGCTCAATCATGGCGGCAATCCAATCGGTGGGCACGAACCTAGAAACTAAAATAGACAAGGTCACAATTGAGATGAACTTAATGAGGGCGGACATGCGGAAAACCTCGGAGAGGGTTACAGTGACCGAAGAGAACGTTGGGGAGCTCCAATCGGCGACACGCAAGTTGGAAGAGCGCGTACAGAAACTGGCACACCAACACAAGCTGATGGCGTTGCAGCTGGATGACCAGGAAGGACGGGCACGCCGGAACACCATTCGCGTGGTGGGAATGCCGGAGGGAGCGGAGGGCCCCAGTACGGACCACTTCATTGAAGATTTCACTCTAAACCACTTTAAGCCCAAGCGACTATCCCCTCTGTTCTCAGTGAAAAAGGCGCACAGAGCTCCGATCCCTAAGCCAAAACCGGGGCCCCCCCACGTACAATTATCGTGCGAATCCTAAAGTTCTGGGATCGGGACGCAATATTGCAGGCAGCCAGAGTGAGAGGTGACCTTCCCTACGAAAACGCAACAGTTCGGTTCTTCCCGGATTTTACGCTGAAGGTGCAGCAAGAGAGGCGCACATTCGACGGGGTGAAACATGCCCTTAGGGAGAAAGGACTTAAATACATGATGTTCTTCCCGGCCAAGCTTAAGGTCATAGAGGGCGATAAATCCTTGTTTTTCACGTCACCTGCGGATGTTCAACAATGGCTGGACGGGGGTCCTCCTCGAGGACAAAGAAGGCGAGAAGAGACAGACTGGCGTGGGAGTCGCTACCATAATCTCGAATCTCCGAATCATCGCACAGGGAGAGTGAGATCGGAATCCAGATCCAGGAGCTCTCGGTCGGGGAGCCCCATGAGCGAAGCGAGGTGCTCCGGAAAATGAGAGACTGGACTCCTCTCAGGGATTTGCTACATGGTTTGTGCAGAACTTAAGGTATAGCTACTCCTTATTAGGCCGGGGACACTACACACGTTTAACTGACACTGGGACCCGAGATATGGCCAGACTGGCCAGTACAGTGTATGCTCCAGCTGTCCTTTGGATGGTTGGGTGGCCGCTGTCGGGTGGTAGTGTCTAGCAATCCCACATTAGTTTCCTGTTCAATAGGGTGACAGGCGCTCTGCTATTGGGGATGTGGGTATTTTCAGACCTACAAGGCAGGGTTGCAGGGTGGGGGGGCTTTGTTATGGGTTTTTCTATTGTTTGTTGGGTTGTTATTGCTTCAGGGTCATTGCTTCGTCATGTGTGGGTCGCGACCCGGGACCCTATGCTGCACAAGTCGCTTGAGGGGTCCTAATCGGGGGTGGGGTTGGACGGGGGGTGCGACACACAGGGTTCCCAAATGGCAGCACGACAAATTAGACAGCTGACAATCCTCTCCTGGAACGTGAACGGTCTGGGAGACAAGATAAAATGCACTATGGTTCTACAATACTTGCGTAGGCACTCCCCACACATAGTGCTCCTACAGGAGACACATCTCCATGGCACTAAGTATTTGGCACTAAATCGCTTTGGTTATACACTACGGGCTCACGCCGGCTTCACCACGAGTTCTAGGGGCACCGCCATACTTATTAAGAACTCTGTACCGTTCGTTGTGCACCATACCTGGTGTGACCACCTGGGACGGTTTGCTGCCTTATCAGGGAAATGGGAGGGTCAGGTGGTAAATGTGTGCTCGGTCTAAATACCTCCATGACTACACGGGATTACACTCCCCGATCTTAGTAAGCTGCTACTGGACCTACCGCATGGAGCCCTAGTTCTTGGGGGGGATATGAACGATATGATGTCCCCGGACATAGATAGGGATGTAAACTCCCCAGGGGCGCGGGATCCCCGACGTCTGCACTCATTCGCGGAAGCACTGGGACTGACGGACCTGTGGAGATGCCACAACCCCCATTTGCGACAATTCACACACCTCTCTGCAGCTCATGGGAGTGGGGCACGATTAGACTATATTTTCACACATACAGCCTTGGCGGGGTTATTTCGGGGGGATGTCACAAGGCGCGCGGAATATCGGACCATTCGCCGGTGGAAGTGCAGATGTGTGGGCCACGACGGGATTGGTCTCTCCCGCCGAGATTGGACCCCTTCCTGTTCCGAGACCAGGAGTTCAGGGAACAGTTTGAGGAACGCACAGAACAGTACTTTGCCGAAAACGTGGGCTCGGTACAGTCCGACTGTATACTTTGGGAGGCATATAAAGTGGTGGCTAGGGACTTCGTACAGGCGACCAGTGGGGTGAGCCGTAAGGAAAAACGTGCTAAATGTGAGGCCCTAGAACGGGAGATACTGACTCTTGAATGGACACTAGGCCCCGGCCCCGTGGGGGACATCAGCCACACACACATACTCAGACTTAAGCTAAAAGAACTTAAAGACTTAGAAGAAAATGCTGCCCGTACCCATGCGCTAGCCACGCAGAGAAAGATCTATGACCTGGGAGATAAGGCCAACAAACTGATTGCCTGGCTCGAAAAGAAGGATAGAAGCCGCAACTGGGTATCCGAAATTAGAACGGATACTGGTACACAAGGAGGCACAGGGACAGACTTGGCGGAGATCTTTGCTGAGTACTACGAGAACATATATCAATCACAGACTACGCGGGGGAGGGAGGAGTCCTATTAATTGCTAAAAGATATGAAACTACAGACCCTGGGGAAAGAGGAGAGGGAGACGCTGGACTCGGACTTCACCGTAGAGGAAGTAGAAAATGCCATACGGGACCTTCAATCCGGAAAAGCAGCGGGCCCCAATGGGCTCCCCACAGAAATGTTTAAATGCGTGTCTGATAAACTCGCCCGCATATGCAAAATATGTTCCTCGGTGCTAGAGAGGCGGGTCAACTCCCGGAGGATTTGCGGTTAGCAACCATAGTGGTCATCCTTAAGAAAGGGAAACCCCACGATCTCTGTGGCTCCTATCGGCCTATCTCCCTCCTGAACTTCGAGGCCAAGGTTTTAGCTAAGGTTATCGGCAATCGATTGAGCCCGGTTATTCAATCCCTAATCCATCCCGATCAGTCCGGCTTCATGCCCCATAGGAGTACCAGGCTTAACCTGCGCCGGCTATATGGCGTAATGCAGATGACCAAAGGTCAGACTGACGTGCCTGCCGCTCTCCTGTCGCTTGATGCGAAGATGGCCTTTGACAGCATAGAATGGGCATCCTTGTTTGCTGTCCTGGATAGAGTCGGGTTGGGCCCTGCTCTGCAACAGTGGATACGTCTATTATATACTGCCCCCATGGCACGAGTTCGTGTCAATGGGAATATATCCTGAGCTTTTATGCTTCATCGGGGCACGCGGCAGGGATACCTGCTGTCACCAATGCTGTTCTCGTTAGCATTGGAACCATTAGCTGTATGGATACGGGGAGACCCGGTGGTGAGAGGCATTGATCTTGGGGGAGGGTGGGAAGAGCGCATATCTTTATATGCTGATGATATTCTGCTGTATGCCCACAAACCTCGACAAACGATCCATCGGATTATCCATATAATTCAGTCATTCAGTACATACTCTGGATACTGTGTCAACTGGGACAAATCCCTAGTGTTTTCGCTAGTGGGTAGACCCCCGCCCCTGACGTCAGTGTGCTCGGAACTGGTACACAAAGAGACGTTCAAATATCTGGGCATATGGATAACAAAATCGGAAGAAGAGTTCCTGCGATTAAATGTGCAGGCTCAGTTAGATCGCTTACGAGATGACGTTGCCCACTGGAGACGGCTCCCTGTCTCCCTTGCTGGTAGAGAGGTTCTTTTTAAGATGATGGCCCTCCCACACTTGCTATATGTAGTCCAGAACACCCCATATCGGCTACAAGAGACATTCTTCTGCGCGGTGGAGTCCGCACAGCGTACGCTATTGTGGGGGGGGGGTGGCAGCCCCAGGATTGCGCTTTGAAAACTCCAGAGAGGGGTATATGATGGAGGGTTGGCCATCCCTGATCTTCGAAAATACTATTGGGCCTCCCAGCTCGTCAATGTTAACGGGTGGGTTTTTTCACCGCTAGAGGAGCCGGCATATAGAGTGGACCGGCTAGCGATGCGCAATGGAAGCCACTTGACAGAGCTGTATTGGAGAGGGAGAGGCAATTCACTCCTCCCGGTCCACACTAGAACTGTCATTGACGTGTGGCATAAGGCAAACAAGATGACAGGATGGGAGGCCAAGTTTACGGAGCAGACTCCTCTATGGGAGGGAGACTACCTGGGAGAGCTGAAACGCCTGCAGGGCTTCCAGAAATGGAGCCTTATCGGGATTGACCTACTGGGGGATGTATGGAAGAGAGGTAAAATGATAGACTGACACATTGCGGGAGGGATTCCAAATGGGGAAGGGAGAATACCTTTGATACCGCCAGCTGAGCCACGCACTCCACTGTCACCTGAAGGACGGAACTCCGCTTCCGGAGTACTCACCACTCGAGGATCATCTCCTCCTAGACCCCATGATAGACAAAGCAATATCCCTCACATACAAAAAACTTGTGAATAACTCCCCAGATTGCATGGGCCCGCTGTGAGAGGCCTGGGAATCGGATGTGGGCCTACTCGAGGATGATGACTGGGCTGAAGCCTTGCAGAGCCCCAGACACATTGCCATCAAGGCACGCTTCAGGCTGGTCCAGCTCCGTATCCTCCATAGATCATACGCATCACGAATGGCTCAAGTACGAATGGGTAGCTGCATGTCCGATGAGTGTATTAGAGGGTGTGGTGGGAAAGGCTCCTTCTTCCACATTTTGTGGTCTTGTCCTATAATCCAAAAGTACTGGGAATGTGTTGCCCGAGTGATGGCGACCGTGGTGGGGGAAGATGTCCCGCTAGAACCGAGATGGCATATACTGGGAGTAACGGGAGAGACTACGTGGCCGCAATGGGCCAAGACTTGGCTGGGCCTAGCAGGGGGGGGTGGCCAAGAGGAATATAGCCCAGGCATGGAGGGTAGGTGTGGCCCCCACATTGAAGGCCTGGAAGAAAGACTTAGATTGGTGCCAGGGGGCGGAGCAAGTGATTTATCAGAGTCGGGGATGCACACGTAAAGGAGAAAAGATATGGGGGGTGTGGGCAAAATACAGAGGCCACTGGATGCCGTTATAAGGAGTGTTCAAAGCTGCCGGGATGCCCTGATGTTTGCATATCCCCCGAGTGTATAGATGTCACCAGCTAGTACTTAATTTAGAAATGTGGTACGCCTTGGGTCACCGGTGTCAAATACGTATCCTGTATAATATCTATGCATATGATGATTATCTGAAGCTTGTCCTTTATGTTTAATAAAAAGAATTAAAAAAAAAAATCGGAATGTGTCTAGTTGCCACGACAGCAGGGTGCCATTGACTCGGAGTGCAGGATCAGGTGTTGTGGGCATAAGTAGGAAGAGGCAGGATTTGGCTCAACTGACCATCAGGTCGGAGAGCTCCATAAATTTGTTGAGTGTCCCTCAGCCCCACGTTGTTCAACATCTACATGGCTCCGCTCACCCCCATTGTCAGAACCCACGGACTCAACATTGTTTCATATGCAGACGACACCCAACTCATCCTCTCCCTATCCAATGAACCCAACGCAGCCAAACACAACTTTCAAGAAGGCATGGAAGCAGTCGCCAAATGGATGAAGAGCAGCTGTCTACAACTCAACACGGACAAAACAGAAGTACTCATCATGGGCCCACACTCCGACGCCTGGAACGGCACCTGGTGGCCCCCCCACCCTCGGAAGCCCACCTACCCCCACGAACCACGCACGCAACCTCGGAATCATCCTGGACTCCGAACTCAAAATGGACCGCCAGATCAACTCCGTCGCATCCTCCTGCTTCCACACCCTCTGCCTCCTACGCAAGACCTTCAAATGGATCCTCCTCGAACACAGAAAGACTGTCACACATACCCTCGTCACCAGCAGACTTGACTACGGCAACGCACTCTACGCCGGAATCAACAAAAACCTCACCCGCAAACTTCAAAACATCCAGAACGCCGCCGCCAGATTAATCCTCAACCTGCCACGACACTGCCACATCACCCAGCACCTGCGCACACAACACTGGCTCCCCATCGAGGCAAGAATCACCTTCAAGATTCTCACCCACGCACACAAAGCCCTCCACAACACCGGACTAGCATACCTGAATAGCCGACTCACATTCCACGCACCCCAAAGGATCCTACGATCAGCCCAGCTCTCCCACGCCGTGGTCCCTCGCACCAGGAAGTCCAGATCGGGAGGCCGCTCCTTCTCCTTCCTCGCGGCCAGAGCCTGGAACGCCCTCCCGCTCCACCTCAGACAGACAACATCACTCCCCAACTTCACGAGGGACCTCAAGACATGGCTCTTTGATAGACGTCCTCCTTGATGGACAGGACCCTGCGCCTCCCCCCCCCAGCGCCTTGAGACCCTTACGGGTGAATAGTCGCACTCAACAAACCCATGATTGATTGAGTGTCAGCGCTATGTCTGGTAGGATGTTGTGGATGTCTTTAAGATATAGTAGCAGGTCATTTGCATAAAGGGAAACCGCGTGGAGCATATCACCCAGCGGAATCCCTGTTAGGTTTGAAAATCCCATTCCTGCCATGCACTTGTTTCATGCTATATTAGGTTAGCAGTGTGTGGCTAAATAGACGCCATTTGTATTCACGTTATGCAACCCACTGAGCTATCCCTGCAACGTGCAAGCTTTCCTGTAGTTAGCCAGTGCGACTACATTTTGTATTTCGTAATCCCTGTTAGGCTGCTTAGGCTGTGTATGAACTAGGCCTCATTACTCATATTGCTTGCCTCAGCAGAACATTGTATTTAGTTATTATTTTCTCTTTCTGCTAAAGGCTGTTTCCTGACTTACTAATGAATAGGCCATTCTGCCCTTGCATACCTTTCCAAGTGTGTAGTTCTGCTCCCACATTAGGAGACGCTGAGACTCAGCGCGACCTTGAGTTGCAGATAGCATGTACCCATCTGGCAGGGGGTAGCCCATCCTTCTGTGCCTTCTTTGTTCATGTTCGGCTCAGGCCGGTAACTTTCCATTGTGGGCGTGGTTGGAGGCTTCTTGGGAAGAATGATTACTCACTGCTGACTGTTGGGAGGTCAGTCCCTCGGCAGAGATCTTAGGGTGCAGGTCAGATTGGACTCCTCTGCAGAGTATTGCTAATAAAATGTATGTTTGTATTCTCTACTGTCTGACCGACTCTTCATTCTTGGGAAGGCATAGCAGGTGGTTGTTAGAAACCCGAGTGGCCCTTGAGGGCCACTTCCTTCAGTTGGCGCCCGAACAGGGACCCCGCAAGGTGATCCAGCTCACCAGTAATCGGGTTGCAGGGTCGGGGTTGCGTCTGGTCGGTCAGGCAGATCGGGGTACCCCACATGATCGAGCTTGATTCTCGCAGCTGCCCCACCTGGCCGATCGGGCGTCTCCTCGTCTAGTGGTCACCGGCTGGGGTCCTGAGAAGGCGAAACCTTGGAGTTGACCGTTTGGTCCGAAGAGTCGACAGTGGAGAATAACTTGACTCGACCTGTGTGCACCAGGTGAGTGATTTGATTCTTGGAAAAATGGCGCCATTCTTGAACGGCACGAGCCTACGGGCTGTGTCTTGGTACAGTCTCCGGACTGTCTTGGTGCAGTTTTCGGACTGCCTTGCTTGAACGGCACGAGCCGACGGGCTGTGTCTTGGTACAGTCTCCCGACTGTCTTGTCTTGAACTTGGTGGGTTTGCGGACCCTTGAAAAGGCACAGAGTGTTTGTGAACAGCCTGCCAGGCCAACTGGTAATTTGGCCCGCGCTTGAAAAGGTCTGGGACTGTTTGCGAACAATCTGCCAGGCCAACTGGTAATTTGGTCTACGCTTGAAAAGGTCTGGGGCTAGAGCCTGTCTTCTTGAACTTGGTACAGTCTCTGGACTGTCTTCTTGAACTTGGTACAGTCTCTGGACTGTCTTCTTGAACCTGATGTAGCCTCCGGGCTGACTTGTGGTTTGATAGTTGTGTTTGGGTGCTATGAGGTTTGTGGACTGACGTCGGTGGTGGTGCTTGTGAAATGCTTGTTTGAGTGAGTAGCGACTGTGCCCTTCGTGTGGAGGTAAGGATGCCTTGCCTCAGCAAGCTGTGTTGTGTGGGGTTTTTGTTTGACACGGTCTGAGGCCCGTCTTTGGGAAAAGTACTTTAAATTCCTTTGCCAGGCAAAATGATGAGTGTGGCCCCTTCTTGAAAATGTCTGGAATGAGTTTAATTTGGTCTTTTGTTGTCGTTGTTGCTCTGCAGATGCCCATTGGAAGGAGGTTAGCTAGCGCCTCCTGACGACACTTAAAATTTTTAAGAATGGAAAATAATAAATAAATAAAAATCTGATTTGATCAGAAATACTAGCAAGAATCTACATAGGAAGAATGTAAGGAAGGGATGTGCATTTAAATAAAAACAGTGTTGTGACGATTCAAGGTAATGTATATTTGTGCTGAACAGACACGCATTCAAAAGGTGCAATAGGAGAGGTGAAATACACGCTTGTAATTCAGTGGCGCTGAATGTGTCCGATCTCTCTATGAAAGGGAGGCAGGAGTTCTGGAAAGGAAAAAAAGGTGGCAGTGGGTTGGTACTTAGAGCTTTCCAGCTTCAGACACGAACTGCATTCTGAAAATTGGCATGTAGAAAGTCGGTGCAATGCTCAGAAGTTAATCTATGATTGATTTGAGTGGGTGTGTTTCATTTGGATTTGCCCACAATAGAACGTGTATTTAATTTGGAAAAAGTGTTTTCAAGCACTCCAGGCAGTGTGTCTTTATGCTGAATAAAAAGGATTTTCAAAGTTGAAAGACATAGCTTGTGAATTCATTGTGTGGCAGGCTTGCTATGGCCTTCGGTGAGATAAGGAAGGAATTCCCAAGGAGGGGGCTCATCGAGCAGAGATACTCAGAGCAGCAGACAAGAGAAGTGAGATGCTGGGGAGAGAGTTCTGTGAAGCCAGAAAGGAAGGTGGGGGCCATGCCCAGCTCCTGACACAGACAGGCAGAGATGCACAGCGCAGAGCCAGACTTTCCTGAAGGGCAGAGTGCCAGCAAAAGATGTTAATTGGGAACAGATTAAAAGAGCAACACAGGAGCTAAAAGAATTGGTTCATGAGTTTTGTGAAAGTGTGTATCTAGAGTTTCCACAACATAGTGGAATAGAATGTCCTGGATCCGGTGGCATGAGATTCTTTGTGACTCAGTTGGTTATTGGATTAATGTTCTCTGATCAGATTAAGGTGCACGTACAGTAAATATTGGTTTGTTTTCAAAGAAAGTTGATAGATGGAATACTGAAGGATGAAGGGTACTATAGTGCTGGACAAGGAATGAAGTAGAAAGAGTGATGGTACAGAGAGGGTTTGCTCAGAAAACTTGTTTGGAGGGAGTGAAAGAGAGTTACAATGTGTTGTTTCAGGAGCAGAAATACAAGGTGCAATATCCAAGTTGTTGGGGTTTCAAAAGGAGCAATGACCAAATAAGTTTTAGAGAGGGTTGCAGGTTCATTTGAGAAAGGTTACCAATTTGTTGTTTGTGACTCAGGCCTGATAGGAAAAGATTTGTTTTGCAAATTGAAAGGAATAGATTGCCTTTTTCTGTTACGTATTTAACATAGCACAGTGCTATGAGTGTTTTGGTGGGTGCTTCAGACACATTGGTTGTAGCACATGTTTTGCGCTTTCTTGCTCTGATTATTGGTCTTTTTTACAGTGGATTTTTGTTTTAGTTAATGTCTAATTGTGGTGAGCATGTGATGGGTTTGGCATCCTACTATTACTGCTCTCAAGCAGGTGAAAGTGTGATGACGGGCCTCAATGTAAGTAGTGAATGGTGTTTGCCCCCCCCCGAGTTTTGCGAATGTGCCATCCACTTTGTGGGCAACAGGCGATGTAGAGCTGGGATTCCTACAGATTTCACGAGCCTTGTTGTGTATGGTACAGGATTTGGTTGAGAAAGGTGTTGGTGAAGAGACGGCTGGTAGATAGTAATAGTCCCATTATTTTGATTGTGCTTACAATTCTGTGATTGGTTGGTGTGAAGTTCATGAAAAAGTGGTTTTCCTACATCCTGCTGTTCTAGCCATTACTATGCCTTTGCTAATGGTTCCTTCTGCTGCTCAATGTTTTTCTATCACTGATCTAAAATACATTCTTTGGCGGTTCTATTTATTTTAATAATAGGTCTTTGTCCGGATTTCACATAGACTGGTAGGAGTCATAGGTTCTGCTGCGCTTCTTAGGACTATGAAGAAGGACGGAGCATCCATAAACAGGTTTAAAAGGGGTAGTTACTTGCTCATTGTTTCTGACACACAGCAAAGTTGTAGGGACAGTACAGTTACATAGTGTTAGACAAGGCATCCTTGGAGTGGTTTCCCCTGACCTTTTGCCTCTACACTCTATGTTTTGCTGCTGTGCTTTTTTTCATTTTTGCTAGCTTAGATGCTTTGGGTATTTTGCCACTGCTGATCAGTGTCACAGTGTGAGTGCTTTCTGTGTAAATTGATATTGTGCTTGGTTCTCCCTGATTGGCATATTGGTTTTACTAGTAGATCCCTAGTGAAGTGCACTGATTGTGACAGGGCTGGTAAATAAATAGCTACTAGTAGGCTTGCAGCGCTGATTGTGCCATCCACATGAGTGTCCCGGAAAAGGCGTCTCGGGCCTTCAACCGCAGTGCCTGTGCGCAGTTTGTCCATAGGGCACCCCTATGGTGGGCCCAGGGCCCCCCTGGGTGGGGCGCGGTGTATGTGAGGAGTGGGATATGTGCTGATGTGTGTGTGGCGTGTCATGGTGGTGAAAAGATACCATTTTCCTTTTTCACTATTGAAGGGCTGTCCTGCTGCTAGGACGGAATGGGGAATTTTTGTAACATTTTACGAGTATATCCTTCATAGGGATAAGATAGAAAATAGGAATGAGCTCAGAATTTGATAATACATCTTTTAGTAAGTATGGTTTTTAAAGTCTGTGTTTGACAACAGCACTTTTGGGAAGCAGATATTTTTTTTGTCCAACTTTTTCGTGCGTTTCTGTCTTTTTGTGGATTGATTGTCTTGTTTCAGTGTGACAGAAGAAGAAGATGTGCATTTGGTGTAGTGTCCTTTTGTGGTGTCTTCACTGTGTTACTGTGAGTGTTGGAACAAATGCTTTGTACATTGCCTTTCGGATGAGCTTGTCTGCTCGTGCCAAGCTACTAAGGGGGTGAGTAGGGGTTATCTAAAGCGTGTATTCCCCTTACCCTGACTGGAGGGAAGGGTCCCTGTTTGGACAGAGGTGCCTACCTCTGCTAACTAGAGACCCCCATTTCTAACAAATTGTTCTTGTGTTTAGCTCTGAATGGCTAGGAAGTCTGCTTTTTAAAAGGGGTAAGTATTGTCGACAGGAGGTCACCTGTGTAGGTCACCTGCTGTCGAAGGAGATTAGCTCCTTGGTGACTAGGGGACTAACATATTAAATGAGGTACATGGGGTGCATGGGGTGCATGAGCCTTAACTCTGAATGCCTAACACTTGAAACTGCCTGTTTTTTCTTTGGCTTCTGTGCTTGGTACATATATTGTTGTGTGCTGTTTTGTGTTGTAAGTACGCAAGATGGCTTGTTGTGCACTTTCTGTCTTTTGAGCCCGCCCGAGCTGTCTAGGAACGGTCATGACGATGGCCATTTCCATAAGACAATCGGTTGGGCTCGCTTTAGCCACTCATTTCACAGGATGCTGTGAACATGCTTTTGAATAAATAGAGACACAGCACCTCACCAGTGCACGTCTAACTGGCTATAAAAAGGTACTGTTGGGAAAAATTGTCATGATTAAAAGTGTGTCACCTTGAAGTACGCCATGTTACTGCCCCTCCTTTCTGTAAATTGATGGAATTGGAATCGAGATGGAGATGAAAGGACGGGTAGACTAAACTGATGTTCCCTTATTTGATCCTTAAGGGGAACTATATGTCAGTGGCTTTCGTTTGAATACCCAGGTAGCACCACCATTATTGCTCATGATACCGCAACGCTGCATACAGTTGTAGAGACATCACAAATCCTTTATTAGTTAGCCTGAGTAACTGGGTTGCAACAAATGATGTGGGTAGGAATAATGCATTTGCAGAAAATGATTAGAATAAAATGAGAGAATGTTTGTAGTAGGCCCTGCTGGATGGGCACTGGAAATAAAGATGTCTAAGTTGAAAGTAAGGCACATTGTCAGGATGAGACATTGCTTAGCCCGTGTACTGTATGGTGCACATTACTAGGAAGGGTATCTGTATGCCCCCCAATAATTTCGCACCACACATTTCCCTTTTTGAGGTTCTTCAGACGAATAATATAGGCATGGACAGATGCAACGATCCAAAGTATGTCTGAATTGTTCTTTCAGAGCTTAGTAAATTAATTAAGGCTTACCCCATTACTTGGTGTTGGGAGAGAAAAATAAATTATATAAAGTTTTATCCTTGCCAGTTAACTAAAAGTTCATATTATACTCGCTAATAGGTCCGGGACGCCCTGCAGTCACAAAGAGAGAGAGAGAGGGGGGTCGGACGGGATGCACAGCCTGGCTGCTTGTTATGGAGAATCTATGAATACGACTGAGGCAAAGCTGCAGAGCAAAGAGGTGCTGGACGAGGCAGTATCACTGAAAACAAAAAGACAGAAGGGTTATCCAGGAGCCCCAGCCTGTTGGTCTACTTGGGCCTGAGTCCGAGCCCATTGAGCCTAGTCTGTGGGCTCGCCTGTGTTTGAGTCTCTGCCCCTTGGTCCCTCTTGAGTCTGACCCCCTTCTTCCCTTGACCCCTTTGTGCAAGGTACAATGTACGCCCGACGGAGGAACAGTGCACCAAGGTAGAATAGGATTAGTAGGGATGGACTTCATGGATGAAGAATAGGGTGCGGGTACCCTGTCTAAGGTACCAGCGATAGAGTGGAGGAAGAGAGTTTGGTGCATTGTTTGGACAGTCAACAAACGGGGCAAAGGGACTGTGAGTCTTGAGAGAGAAATACCTTGCCCTGCAACGTGGGATCTGGATCCGAGCTAGACGCACAACTCCACCGCCGGTGCTCAATAGCGCCTACGTTAGATGAACAATAGGAACCTACCAGTGATGGTTCTCTGAAAGACACTGGAAAGAAGAGTTTTGCCCATCCTCTTGTTCCCTGGCCACCAATTCCATTGTGTTGCATTTCTCTCCCAACCATCATGTATCCGTTTGGTTCCCCAATCGACGAGGAAAACAGCCCTTTTTGCACCTCCCTGTTCAGAGCGGGGTCAGTACATAGAAAGTACAAGTTGCATCCATAGTTGTTATTGTGCTAATAATAGTGTTAGGAACATCCTACTCCCTGAATGAGAAGTAT
This sequence comes from Calotriton arnoldi, assembly GCA_963921515.1. NCBI lineage: Eukaryota > Metazoa > Chordata > Amphibia > Caudata > Salamandridae > Calotriton > Calotriton arnoldi. Next base: position 2,062,092 of record CAWUFW010001738.1, on the reverse strand, counting down.
CCTGTGCATTCCCAAGTTCATACAGCACCAGTTTCTCTTGTGAACATGTTTGTTACTTTGGCTCCTCGCACAGGGGAGCATCGAAGGACATAAAGAGATAATACAGTTGCGCAGAGTGGTGTACCTTCAATTCCGTTCTCCAGTCCTAGATAATGCATTTAGTGATTTGCACACTCCAAAAGAATGTGTACATTAGGCAGATGTCTGTCATGACAGTTAATATGACAGTTCGTTTTCGAATCCAGGGGTGGGGGGGAGATTAAGATGCGTGAGAACATATGACTTCATTTACAGACTGAACATGACAATAGGCCCGTCCTAGATCCCGCCTCATAATGTTTGCTTCACCTGTGAATCACAAGTTCATACTTAGCATCCGAGGGGATGGTTTGCAAATGCTGTTTTTCTTTTCTCTTTTCCCCACTGTATTTGTTTCCCCATCTACGTATTGCACCTATCCTCAGGTAGTAGTACACCAGGGGTAAACACCTAGATCAGACGGAAAGGAGGGTACTCTACATCCAGAAGTTTGTATGACTGTTTACAAAGGTAATAAAAATGCCACCTTGCTATAAAACGGAAAGTTGGATTTTCAGAAATTCAATGTGACCGAATACTTTAAATGTTTACGTGATAATAAAGCCTCTACTGTGATAATGCAAAAGATACAGGATATGATGCTCATTAATGAGGGTATTTTTGAATATTAAGTAGATTTTGATATTCATGTGCTGCTTTTTTCCCCTTGCAATTTGAGTGACTATGCAGTTTCTTTCTCCCCACTTAGAATTGTAAAGACCCTACCGGATAGCCTCAATAAAGCATTTAGCCACCCATGCTAAAAGGAGGGTCTGTTAGGTTTGAAAATCCCATTCCTGCCATGCACTCGTTTCATGCTATATTAGGTTAGCAGTGTGTGGCTAAATAGACGCCATTTGTATTCACGTTATGCAACCCACTGAGTTATCCCTGCAACGTGCAAGCTTTCCTGTAGTTAGCCAGTGCGACTACATTTTGTATTTCGTAATCCCTGTTAGGCTGCTTAGGCTGTGTATGAACTAGGCCTCATTACTCGTATAGCTTGCCTCAGCAGAACATTGTATTTAGTTATTATTTTCTCTTTCTGCTAAAGGCTGTTTCCTGACTTACTAATGAATAGGCCATTCTGCCCTCGCATACCTATCCAAGTGTGTAGTTCTGCTCCCACGTTAGGAGACGCTGAGACTCAGTGCGACCTTGAGTTGCAGATAGCATGTACCCATCTGGCAGGGGGTAGCCCATCCTTCTGTGCCTTCTTTGTTCATGTTCGTCTCAGGTCGGTAACTTTCCATTGTGGGCGTGGTTGGAGGCTTCTTGGGAAGAATGATTACTCACTGCTGACTGTTGGGGGGTCAGTCCCTTGGCAGACATCTTAGGGTGCAGGTCAGATTAGACTCCTCTGCAGAGTATTGCTAATAAAATGTATGTTTGTATTCTCTACTGTCTGACCGACTCTTCATTCTTGGGAAGGCATAGCAGGTGGTTGTAAGAAACCAGAGTGGCCCTTGAGGGCCACTTCCTTCATCCCCCAGCTGTGGCCATGCGCACGGAGTGCATGAGCTAATGGCTCCATGGCAAGGGAAAAAAGGAGTCAGGATAAGGACCACCCTCGACGGGAGCCCCTGTGAATTGGGATAGGGTTTGATGTGAGGCCACCCATTATCACTCGAGGCAGTGGTAGGGTGTTATGTTATGTTACAGTAATTTATAACACGCGCGGCTACTCAAAGAGGGTCCCGGCGCGATCCAGTGGGGAGTGAAGAAAAAAGAGAAGCTAGATGAAAAGAAGAGTCTTCAATCATTTCCTGAAGAGTTTGGGGTCCTGAATACTGCGGAGATCCAGGGGAAGCAGATTCAAAGCAGAGGCTGCCATAGAGGCAAGAGATCTTCCTCCAATTCTTTTGAGGCGAAAACGCGGGACATGAGCAAGAAGCTGTCTCGCAAAACACAGCTGTCTTGCCGGAACGTAAAACCTGAAGCGCTTATTCAAATAGGCCGGACCATGTCCGTACAAGGCTGAATGAGCCAGGACAAGGGCTTTGAACTTTACTCTTTGTATCACAGGTAACCAATGGAGATCCTGTAAGTGTTGCCTTGCGCTGGTTCTTATAGGGATAGTAAGAAGGGTCCTAGCTGCTGCATTTTGGACAACCTGCAGTCTGTTCAAAAGGTAGCCCGGAAGGCCTACATACAGGGCATTGGCAGAGTCAATGTTTGAAAGAAGAATCAATGCCCGTGGAACCGTTTCCCTGGCTGGCCTAGGGAGAAGTGGTAAAATTTTCCTCAGGGATTTCAGTGTGCCAAAGCACTGCTCAGCAAGCTTCATTATCTGAGTGGTGAAGAGTAGCTTCTCATCAAACCATATCCCTAGGTTTTTGATGGGGAGGCCCATGGAAGTGGGCCTGGGATATTCCGCCAGCCAGAGTGATTCCCTGAAATGGGGAGGAAAACTCCCAAAAAGAAAGATCTCAGACTTATTCTCCTTGCACTTTAATTGTGCTGAGGAGAGCCATTGGAAGAAAGAAATTGATTTAGCCAAATGAAGTGGGCCCCCAGGCCATAACGATGAAGCACTCTAAAAACTCCAGTGAATCGAAGGCCTTCTTCAGGTCAAGCACCAAACAGCCAGTGCAGTGCCATGTAGGTGGGGCATACTCAAGTACCCGGAAAAACCTGCGTAAATTGAGTAAGGTGTTGCAAGATGGTACAAAGCTGTTCTGGTCTGGGTGCAGGAGGGTTGGGACCAAGGGTGCTAAGCGGTCTGCCAAAATCTTAGCAAGTATTTTATAATCTGTGTTAAGTAATGCCAGTGGGTGATAAGATCCCAATGCCATGGGATCCCTATTGTATTTCAGCCAGGATACAAACACGCTTCGCGAACTGTTGCCGGATGACAGGCAGCTACCAGTGCTTCATTAGAAAGCGTCATCAAGGGAGGGGCTAGGATGGGAGCATATGTCTTATAAAATTCCAATGGGAACCCATCGGGCCCAGAGTTCTGCCGGTGGGTTGTGTGCAAATAGTCTCTCAAATTTCAAAGAGTGAAATGTCGCTGTCAATGTCTGCCCTTTGGTCAGGCAACTCCCGGGGGAAAGGCATGCCAGTCAGGAAGGAATCAATTTTCTCCACTGGTTAGACTGCCAACGATGTGTTTCGGGAGCTGTAGTAATGTGCAAGTTTGATATGGATACATGATGCGTATGCAGCAGGGTCCCAGATACGCCACAAAGTGCCATAATGGGGTGTCGGGCTGTTCTTGATGGATGAGCCAGGTGAGGAGTGATCCCGATTTGTCTACCTCAGCTTGTATTTTGGTAGAATGGGATGCATAATTAAAGCAGTGCAGTCTTTGCAGTAACTCTGTGCATTTGCGGTGTTCCCGTGCCAGTCAGCGTTTTACCTCTATGGTTGACCACACTTGGGATTCATAGCCCATCAGTGCCCATTCAACCCGAGATATGTTGCGGTCTAGCTGGCGGCTTATGTTACAAGCGCTGCCTAGGCAATGGCCTCTAATTGCTACATTGAAGGCTTCCCACTCTGCCAATTGAGAGTCAGTTGTGTTAGTGTTTGTGTCAAAATATTCCATGATGCCAGTGTTTCAGGGATGAGTGAAAGGGGGGGGGGGTCGTTGAGTGTTGTTGGCTGCAATCGCCAGGTAGGAATGGAGGTGGTGATCAGCCCTAATCCATCTGGATGCTCCTTAGCTTGTCTTTTGCTGTTCACTGTTTTCTTTGTTAAACGTACATAAGCAGTTGACAAGTTGTTCTCATTGCATCATTAGTCTTCAATTGTGAGACGTTAGGTTCTTTGCTCTGGGGTCAAGTTCATAAAGTTTCTGACCTGGCTACAATAGCTCTACAATTTTAAATCCACTTTTAATGGCCTAAAGACTCATCTATATGAAGTAACCTTGTTATAAGGACTTTCTCCCAGAAGCTTTTGATGTCTTTGTACATTTTTGTTTCTGGTGCTGTTTGGCACTTCCTTTTAGGTCAACTCATTGTTAACCCAATTACTCAAAGAATACACAAGCAAATACTTCATGAGGTCAATTAACTCCTATTTCAAGACCTTTAAAAATGTCACCATCTTTGAGGAGAGATTGATGGTATAGATCTTAATGTATTGTTTATGGCTAGAAAGGAAGGAGCAAAATCCCCTCTGGTTCCGGCCCATGGAAGGTCTGAACTCTGAAGGGTGGTGATATGGCAGTGAATTGGACATAAAGAGGTTTTGTATCAGTATAGCATTGACCCCCTGCAGAATCTAACTGGTGTAACAGAATTATGTTATGGGCCAATAGTAAGAGAGAATCATTTGCTTGGCTGTGGGTTTCTCCAGTACTGAGATTACAGCTAGATACTTTGGTACATTGAATAATAGTCCACAGGATGTGTTGAGGATGTCTGTGATGTCCAGACACATAATTGCAATAAGGTCTTTACGGTCACATGGCAGTGGATTCACTGGGATGCTGTAGGAGATCCGATGATTGTATTGTGCTTACGACTTGGAGCAATTGGAGTGGATACGTTTATTGAAAGAAGGTATGTTTTTCCAGGGTTAGGTCAGTGGTCATTGTGATATTTCTGGGTGGGCTCATATCAAATCATGGTTTGCTACAGCAATCTTGCTTGTTAAGAATGAAAATACATTTATGTTGAATTAATGAATGAAGAAATAATTGCTATCTGCAATTATTGGTTGCTTGCTCTCCTTGTAGATTTTGAATATGTTACCTGTTTGGTTAGTAGCTCTCTAAATATGTCTTTTTGTCTTCAACACAACATTGTTTTATCATCCCATATGTCGACAGTAGCATTGTTTATTTCTTTGTTCCATGGTCTTTCTCCAAAGCTAACCCTGTCCTCTGAAGTATGCAAGCTCCAGGATAAACCACTTGTTACTTGCCTTAGACTCTGGGTTTGTTATTATAAATTCTGAGGGGGTTTAATATTATGCAGGAGTCAATAATGTTTCCTAAATGCTAACTAGAACCATTTCAGTGTCAAATTCTGGATATTTGATGCTGCACTCTGTATTGAGGTTGGCCCCAAATTTGGCTTGGGATATCTCTTTGAGAGGTTTAACTGGTATTGGATTGATGTGATTTTACGTCTAATAGGATGGAGGAATGAGAAGAAGGAATGTTTGCTGTAATTTCACATTGGTCTATAATATGACCGATCCTTTGTGTGGGGAATATTGATTTGTGCAATGGTAGCTGATATGAAACATATAAGTATCCAATAAAGTTGAGCTCGAAAGTTATATTTGGAGTTCTCAATGCCAGATTTAGTCTTTCCTCAATTAAGGCTGGGCAGTAGATTGGTTCGCAAAATATTGCAAAGAGTATTTGGGAGTAGTTAAAGTTTAATTCTGCACTAAACATTTGTGTTCAAACAAGGTATATGAGTCACTCAAACTTCCCATTACCAGGCAAAGAAGTTTCTTCAAAAGGATGCCTGCAACACTCCTTGCATACCTGCCGTTGTTATTGATTGTTTGACCTTGAGGGAGGACCGATCAAAAGTTTTGATGGAATTGAGATTGATTTAGGTTTCATTGAGCCAGATGAAAATGAAAATTCTCTGCTCCAAATGGCTGTGGATCTCCTGACAGTGCTTCGCAGCTGATAAGCTTTTTTTTTTATCAAAGAGGACTGTGATTGGATCATGACTTTTGAAGATTAATCCTGTTTTCATGTGTTTGCTGCTGGGTAGTGATATTGTAACATTGTTGACCTCTGTGAAAGATGTTCTTAGGATATCAAGTGTCTCATCTGAAAAGGGCATTATGTTCTTGCAGGGATCCACAGATGCTGTGTTGGTTTTGGAGAGATTGTTTCTCATTTGTGAGCCAAACATTACTGATTTTAGTTGTGGCAATGTTGGTGTCTCTAGTTGTGTTGTAGTTTGGCTATTTCTGGGCTTTTAGTGTTACTTTAGTCACTGAGGTCCTGCTTGTTGGGTCCCAGGTTAGAGAGCCAAAGTTGGGCTTGTGCCTAGTTCCAATGTCATAAATATTGATGGTGCAATGACCTTGGCAACAAGGTTTTCAAGCTATTTTCTGCCTGTAATTACATTTCCAAATGTATTTGATATCTACAGTATATAAGTGAGATCTGATAGTTTCTTTCCTTTTTGGACCACTGTGCTTGTGCAAGATGAGGTGTTTTATGCACCTTTTGAGGTGTTAAATGTTAGTCTTTGTTCAGCATTGTTAGAAATAGAGTTGCTTGGGAAACATTTTTCCCATCTGTTGATCTCTGCTCATCACCTAATGCCACCCATGGGTGACATCAGGTGGTCTTTTTCTTTCATCTTGATGCCCTCCTTAAAGGATAATGATGATTCTAATGGTGAGATGGATTCCGTACTTGGGACCAGTTATCAGAGGGCCACGTTGAAATCCCTGTTTGTCATGGTCAAGGGTCTTCTAGGGGATTCTGAAGGCAGTTAATTTGCAATGATATCTATCTTCTGTAAATACATGATTGTGGCAGTCCTTTGATCATGCTAACATAAGTGTGCTATTTGATCTGGAGAGACACCTATGTACCATACACAACAGAACAAATAGCCTGCCCCATAATAAACCTGGTATTTGTAAAGAGCAAACTAATCACCCCTAAGGGTCTCAAGGCGCTGGTGGCCATCGGGAAGATTAAGCGAGCTATTACCCAGAGTCACATGGTGCTGGGCTACCCTCCCGCCGGTGCCGGGGGTTGAACCGTGAGCCCTGTGCTCCGAAGTCAGCTGCCCTGGCCGCTGCGCCACACCTCTTCACCCCATCTTTACTTGACATTTAATTTATTAATGGTACAAAAGAGATAGTCACGGTGGAAAATATTCACAATGTATCTGCAACCAATACATGGTCTATGTACAAAGAATATGACAACACCAATTAGCTCATTCAATAAATGATTATGATTTAATAAATATCACAAAAATTGTCATCATAGATCAAAGGCTCAAAAAAAATGTGAACTTTATATCACATTTAACATTTACTAAAAACAGGTGCATACAACGTGAGGTGATAAGTGCGCAGTTGGAATAAGTGCAAGTGATGTGCAGGGGAAAGGTGGTGCAGTATATATACATCAATATACAATAATGATAACCTAACCTGCCAAATTACTGGCAAACATACAAATGCGAAATCATACACAAAAGATGCAGATATAAATTCTCTGTCATCCAGGTTTGATATGTGGAGAGAAGGAAATGTCGACGTTTCGACCCTATAAAAACCAGCAGATTTGACGTCTTGGAGGTGGGGTCTTCATCAGGACCAAGGGGGGGGGAGGGCGGGGGTTTTTTTGTTGCACCAGTGACAGCACAGGAATCTTCAGGCTGAAAAATAGTGATGTGGGCCAACAAGGCTCGATAGGTACAGCAGTCCGTGTCGAAATGAACCAAAGGTTCGCAGTCTCAACGCTTCCCTGAGCTATAGGTTACGTTTGAACCCTTGCTCTTCTAATACGGATACATCCGCGACCCTAGGTTTTTGCGAACCTTTGGTTCATTTCGACACGGACTGCTGTACCTATCGAGCCTTGTTGGCCCACATCACTATTTTTCAGCCTGAAGATTCCTGTGCTGTCACTGGTGCAACAAAAAAAAACACGCCCTACCCCCCCTTGGTCCTGATGAAGACCCCACCTCCAAGACGTCAAATCTGCTGGTTTTTATAGGGGTCGAAACGTCACCATTTCCTTCTCTCCACATATCAAACCTGGATGACAGAGAATTTATATCTGCATCTTTTGTATATGATTTCGCATTTGTATGTTTGCCAGTAATTTGGCAGGTTAGGTTATCATTATTGTATATTGATGTATATATACTGCACCACCTTTCCCCTGCACATCACTTGCACTTATTCCAACTGCGCACTTATCACCTCACGTTGTATGCACCTGTTTTTAGTAAATGTTAAATGTGATATAAAGTTCACATTTTTTGGAGCCTTTGATCTATGATGACAATTTTTGTGATATTTATTAAATCATAATCATTTATTGAATGAGCTAATTGGTGTTGTCATATTCTTTGTACATAGACCATGTATTGGTTGCAGATACATTGTGAATTTTTTCCACTGTGACTATCTCTTTTGTACCACTATTTACCCGAGTCCAGTGGTCTTTCGGGTTACCCCATTGATACGAAACTATTTAATTTATTAAAGCACAAATGTTTTGACCCCTATTCGTCAAATTGCGTGCCAGGTTAAAGACTTTCCTTCCTACTGAAAAATGTGTTCTCCAGGGCTTAGTCCTAGGTCCTTCACCTTTCTCCAATTTATTACTTCCAATATTATCTCCTTGTGTAACCTTTCTTAAACCCCAGGCCAGCACTCAAAATATACTTATTCTTTTCTGTATTCACCTTTGCTTGTTATCATAATGACTGTAACAATGGTGCGTCTTTCTTTCTTTCTTTACATTAACTAATCCTAAAAAGGCTCACAGTCTAAAATCGAGTGAGTTCTTCAAATACTAAGGCCTAGGCATAAGCGAACCAGACGTGGAGAAAGCCAATTTATAAAATAAATAATAACGCCATAAACCTGTTGACGCTGCAGCCCAAAAACTGTTTATTTACTTTGCCCAAATAATATGAAGGGGTGTCATTTTGCAGGAAACGGAGAATCCAGTGCCCAAATACTCAACCAAGACCATTAAAGAAAAATTTGCGTAACTAGGTTTCTCTAGTTCTCAATTTTAAAAAGGATTTCAAATATCACAGTTATCATTACAGAAAGCAAACATTAATCATAATGAGTGAATTAGCATACGTCAAATCATAAAGATACATCCTAAATACAGAAGGTCACGTGCAACTAACCCTCTCTTTATAAAATAAACAGCAGTTCTCGCTGTCCTGCAAAGAGCTAGCGGAATAAAGCAATACCATGAGCAATGCCTCTCTAAAATAAAAACAAGACTCCTAAAATGTGCATGCAAAATGTAAAACTAGCCAAACTATAAATTGTCTGAATGTCTTAAGCAAAAGGTCTAAAGCAAATATCAAAAATCCCTAATGACATAATGTTTGCAGATCCCTTATAATGTTTTAGACAAAGACAGCACAAAGTTTCATAGCATGACATTACACATAAAGGTGGTACTAAAATGTTACTTGCACAGAAAACCAATCAAACTGTTTCTAAAACACCTACTTGCAAATAGTTCACATTGAACAGAAACATGATAAATATATCTAAATACAATGGACTGTTCTGCACATTCATAATAATGAACATAGCAGCAGAGGTTTGGCACATTAACCTTCAAACTGTTTAATACATCCCCTCACCCAATGAAGCCAAGGAAACTAATAATTATACTTTTGCACATACAGAGCGCCATGCCACTCACCTGAGTCTTGTCCACGTAGATGATCCTGGACCAACTATCTCTCCTAAGGTGACACCTGATCAAGGAACTGAAACATCATATCAAACACCTCGCCAGAAGGGAAGGAGGTTGAGATAAAATAAGAAAAGGAGAGACTTGTGCCTTCAGTGTCAGCTACTGACTTCCTTGAGGGTCTGCTTAATGGGCTCCTCAGTCCCTGTGCAACGTGCACTTTTGATGTCCCTTGAGAAACAACCCTGCATAGCAGTTTGTACTGAGTGCGAAAGGAAACAATGTCTCAAGATGCGCCAGAAAACTAATGTCGAGAAATTCATCAGAAAACAATGTCTGGAAATGCACCTGAAACAATGCCTAGAAAATACACCGGTCTTTGATGATCCTGATTGACTGTCTTGTTAGCTTTTGTTATTGTTAGTGTGCTAACCTTGTATATGGTACTTAACCATATTCTTTGTCTTTCTGCAGGAATCCAACGGTGAGGAGCTGAAGAAACCACTGCGCGGGAACACCCCTTCTCTGGATTCGCTGGAAATGGAGTTCTCAGGAGCCACAGGAAAGTCATGGTGCTGGAGGATGATCTGACTGCTGGGCGGAGTCCTTGAAGCTGGCTAAAGTTTCCAGCTGATCGGGAACAGGAGAGACCAGGCCAAGCACTGCCTTGTGGTTTGGGCGCTGTATAAATACCGCTCCCGAATCCAAGATGGCTGACATACACGTGCGCTCTGAAATCTCATGAGATTTTGAGTGGCACGCGTTGGGTACAGACGTCTCAAGCCGAGCCCCTGTGAAAAAACACGTTTTCTTATCGTGTACTATGATTTCCTTCACAAATAGTTAGCGATACCACTGGAGATGGCCCAGGTAATACTGTAAACATATACAACATTGGGTGCATTCCTAAAGTGACCAAGCGGCCTGAGGGCCCCAGGGATACCATATCTAAAATCACTATATGGTAACATGATCAAACTGCCTGTGGGCCCTGAGGGTTTTCACCAGTAACATCAGGGCCCCCTTTAGAGCCAACGGGGAAAGGAGCTGCCATCAGAAGCCATGGGGGCATGATGACATGCGCTTTAGTCTTAAAGCCCAGAGCACAAAGAGCACATAAGAGACTACAACCCAGGGTCATGACACAGAGAAAGAGACAACTTGGCTGCAGCTGATTTTTGATGATTTTCTGAAAATCTAATGGAAAGAAATGCTCATGCACAACATTTAGGGCAGGAAAGCACTGTGCCACTGGATTCAAGCTAGCCTGGCTGATGAGGGGTGATGCCCCGAAACCGGTCCTGGGATGCTTGTTTCTGGTCCAGGGAGGACCTGGCTTGGCAGTTCGGGCTGGACTGTTCCCAATGAGGAGCAGGGTCAAAGCTGATTTGCATATGGCTTGGTCTAAATGGGTTTGGCATGGTGAGCAAAAGAACAATAGATTTGACGCAGATCACTTGACTGGGGGTGAATGTTTGATTTGTTCCGCATTCCGTCCATCATTTGTGTGTCTTTTGCTTTGTCACTCTAAGTACGCCGGGTATGCCCAGACGTGGATCCTGGGCTCACTGTGCATCTGGATTCAAGCTAGCCTGGCTGATGAGGGGTGATACCCCGAAACCGGTCCCGGAATGCTTGATTCTGGTCCAGGGAGGACCTGGCTTGGCTGTTCGGGCTGAACTGTTCCCATGAGGAGCAGGGTCAAGGCTGATTTGCATATGGCTGGGTCTAAACCGGGGTGGCATGGTGAGCAAAAGAACAATGGATTTAACCCAGATCTCTTGACTGGGGGTCAATGTTTAATTTGTTCCTCATTCCATCCATCATCTTGTTGTGTTTGCTATGCTCGCCCTAAGTGGCCAAGGGTATGCCCAGACGTGGGTCCCTTGTCTATTGTCCCACTGGATTCAAGCTAACCTGGCTGATAAGGGGTGACATCCCAAAACCCGTCCCAGGATGCTTGTTGCCGGTCCATGGAGGAACTGGCCTGGCCGTTCGGGCTGGACTTTACCCATGAGGAGCAGGGTCAAGACTGATTTGCATATGGCTGGGTCCAAACTGCGGTGGCATAGTGAGCAAAAGAACGATGAATTAAACCCAGATCTATTAACAGGGGGTGAGTGGTTGAAAGGTTTCAGCATCATCTTATTGTGTTCACAACATTTAAGAATGCACTTTCAAAAATGCGACCCTGTGAAGCCTGGTTATGCTAAATGAACCAAAGCTATATTAAGCATTTATTTCCACTCTCCAACTGTACGGAAAGAGGCTGGGCTTAGGAAGCAAGTAAATATTTGATCTACAAATTTCTGATACAAAATGCATGGCCTTATGCCACAAGTGGACTATGACATATAAATAACTCATAAACACTGATTTTCATAGTTTTTGTCTTCATGTGGTGCCATCTTATGTATTTGCTTATTCTAAAGTTAATCGGAGATCATTTATGTGGGGTTGCACTACTTTAACTTGCCATTCGTTTATTTTATATTTCCAAGAGCATATCCCTGAACTCATCTGTGGTTTTGTTCTGTTAGCTCTTTCACACTACACCTTTTCCACACCTTCACTGTTCCACCCACTGGGCATTTTAAGCATTCTCTGCAAATCGGCATGCATTGTCACAAGATATATTCATTAACTCACATGTAGGTATGTATATATGTATTTTTTTTATGGGTATTTATATTGTGCAAACCTGCTTATAAAACAATTGAGCGAAGTACACTTAAGGGGGTACACTAATACTGGGTGGCTAAGCCTTGCCAACAAATGAGAAAATTCTCTTCTGTTACCTTGATGCCGTATAAGCAATCAAACTAGTTACTTCTTGTTGAAATGTACCTTCAAGAGGACGGTCCTCATCTTTTCTTTTTTCTTTTTCCATAAGTGAAGGAGTGAAGTAGTCAAGGTGTTTGTCTGAATTCTGTCAGAATGAAGTTCTGCATTTTGGTGCACAGCAAGAGAAACTGGACTTTTCTTTTGACATTTCTTTTTTCATGCCTGTTGATGTCCTAGCTGCAGCTGTTGCATTTGCTTCATAGTGATCTGGAGCTTGTTTAGTAGGTAGCATGTTGTGGTGGAAGTGACAAACATGAATATGACGCAATAGATGTACGTGAACTCCATTCTTATGGTGCAAATGTATTGTCCATAATGATTCTACCTACAAGAAGGGTATGTCACTGTTCTCACTACTGAGCTAGAACAAGACATTCAGGGATCTATAAAGAATAAATTATGCTAGACCAAAAGACCCACTGCAATTATAAGAACTTTGAATCCCTTACTGGAAAGGGCCAACACTGAGACCTCACAATGAACATCTCCACAAATCACTTAGGAGTAATCAATTTTCCCGCCACAAACTCACCTGCTAAACAATCTGTGTTGTCCAAAGCTTTTACATTTTGGCATGGCAAGGAGCTGAAAATATCCAACTTTATGGCATATTGAATTGAACAGAATAAAGAACAATTTAAGGATATGGCATCCCAGAGAATTCTCAAAATGGACAACTCCTCCCATTCACCATCATATTCCGTTGTACTACTGAATGCCAATCCATAGAATCCCATGGTACAAGAATAATGAGGGCAGACTATCAAGGGACAAAGTATTGAAAGGTAAGCGATGCCGGTAAGCATAGATTAACTACACCTAATTCCACATCTACATACCTTGAAGATATATATATATATATATATCAAAAAGATTCCCTCGCAAAAAGAAACCGGAGGGACACAGCGGGGGAATCCAGGAAGAATGCGTTTAATTCAGCACTGTCGGCATGACGCGTTTCGGCAAACTGCCTTAATCATATGCCCTATTCACCAGTAGTCTGCATCAGTCCGTTCTTTAATAAACAATCATGCTCCCATTGGTGGAAGCCCAGCTGAGTCAAGTTGCTTGAAACGTCACCGCAGCCCTCCTCGGCGGACTGCAGGTCCCAGACTGCACCATCTTGGCTGAACGGGACGACGATTTTAGTCGACTTTGTGAAATCTCATAGTGAGTGCTGGTAGAATTAAAAAACATAAATGTGTGCAAATTAAAATGTCCTGGGGTCACTGCTAAAACAACTCTTCTCCTGGGTCCCCCTACGCCTTACCTCATCAACCAAGTCCTGCGGTACCTGAGACTCCGCTGTAGTGAGCTGGTCTCTCCGTGCAGTCACAGACCGTGTTACTCCACAGCAGTACTTCGCTGTCCTTGAATGCGGGGGCCAAAGCAAACCCAATCCCTTGGAAACGTGCAAAAATAGAGCTGAGAGCCCTTGCCCTTGATGCTTTAGCCTCTTGACAGGCGGGTCCCCCAAGCGCGCCCAGGGCTAACGCGCAAAATATCCACAAAAAGATTCCCTCGCAAAAAGAAACCGGAGGGACACAGCGGGGGAATCCAGGAAGAATGCGTTTAATTCAGCACTGTCGGCATGACGCGTTTCGGCAAGCTGCCTTAATCATATGCCCTATTCACCAGTAGTCTGCATCAGTCCGTTCTTTAACCCGTTTGCTGCTTCGAACGGTCCGCGCCAGTGCGGAACGTTCTATTAAACGGGCGGGGCCGCGTCGGTCAACGGACGTGCGCAGCACTACCGAGGTAGTGCTCGCGACGGCCGTTGGCCGACAGCAGCAGCAAACGGGTTAATAAACAATCATGCTCCCATTGGTGGAAGCCCAGCTGAGTCGAGTTGCTTGAAACGTCACTGCAGCCCTCCTCGGCGGACTGCAGGTCCCAGACTGCACCATTTTGGCTGAACGGGACGACGATTTCAGTCGACTTTGTGAAATCTCATAGTGAGTGCTGGTAGAATTAAAAAACATATATATATATTTTATCTACTGGCGGTCGCCAGTAGATAGTTATAGTTAGGACCCAGTTTCCATAGGAAACTCGTTTTTTGTTTTCTCAATATCTCTGGCGCCGGTTGACGAATCTTCGCGAAATTTTCAAAACTTGTAGCCTGCTCTGGTCAGCTCCTGAGTTGAAAGTTTCAGGGTGATTCGGCAAGCGGGGGCCAAGAAAAAAGGGGGGTCCCAAAACGTGTTTTCTCCATGTTAATTCCCATAGGAAATTTAGACACGGCTACAGCCCGAACTGCTGAACGGAATTACACCAAATTTGGCAAAAAGTTAGCCCTTGGTTCAGAAAGAGACCTTTTTTTTAAATGGTGTAAATCCGTACAGTTGTTCCTGAGAAATTAAAAAAATAGAGGTCGGAAAATCATTTTCCCATAGGAAACTTTAGACACGGTTACAGCCGAAACTGCTGAACGGAATTACACCAAATTTGGCAAAAAGGTAGCCCTTGGTTCAGAAAGAGACCTTTTTTTTAAATGATGTAAATCCGTTCAGTAGTTGCTGAGAAAATCAAAAAATAAAAGTTTCGATATCTATGGCCGCGGTGGATCCGCGCACCCTCCCGATCAGGAGCTTTATTCTAATTGGCTGTCAACACTCCAAACCAGGAAGTGTTGGCAGCCATCTTGTGCCTCGGTAACCGAGGCACAAGAAAACAGGGAAACAAATGCAAAAAACAAGAAAAGGGGGCAGGGTAGAAACACCCTGACCCCCTAGGCCTGCTCAAGGGGTCCCACAGGGACCCCAGGGCCCAAAAAAGCATTTAAAAAAAAAGAAAATCGGCCGAATTCGCGCTGGGTACGCGAATCCGGCCAAAATTTTTTAAAAACGAAGCGCGGGCTCCCGCTCTTCGTTTAATTAAGCCCCCGGGTGGGCCAGGTCCCGGGGGCATGCAGAAATAAAATTGTGGGGGCCCAGGGGGACCCCTGCAGCCCCGGGGACCGCCACCCCCGGGGCTTTGATAAAATATTTGCAGGGGGCACACGGCCCCCCCGCAGCCCCGGGGACCGCCACCCCCCGGGGCTTGTTTTTTAAAGGTTTGGGAGGGCCTCCAAGGCCCCCCCAAGCCCCAGGGACCGCGACCCCCCGGGGCTTTCATTAATTATTTGCAGGGCACACTGCCCCCCCGCAGACCCAGGGACCTCCACCCCCTGGGGCTTCTTTTTAAAAAAAATATATACCTGCGTGGGGGGCTAGAGCCCCCCCCCACATGCCCCGAGGACCACCACCTCCCTGGGGCACTAAAATGCTAATTTGGGGGTCCGTTACGGACCCCCGAGCCCCGGGGACAACCACCACCTCCCCGGGGTTGTGCATGTGATGGGTGGGGGGCTGCGCGGCCCCCCTCCTGGAGCCTGTGATGGCCCTTGGGACCGTCACCCCCCAGGGCCGGCTCCTGCAGTGTCCCGGGGTGCCAACCCCCGGGACACTGCTGTTTGCTATGACAGGGCGGGAGCCTCGCGGCTCCCGCCCTGTCATAGCAAACACTGGTTTGGACTTTGGAAGAGAGAGCAGGAAACCTGCTCTCTCTTCCAAAATTCAAACCAGATTGCTTTTCTACACGGGGAGCTGCATGTCAGCAGCTCCCCATGTGGAAAAGCAATGCCGGCTCCCGCAGGACGCGGGGAGCCGGCAGGGACCGTGGGGGCATTGGGGCTCCCCTCACGGTCCCCAACGAGAGGCCAGGCCCCGGGGGATGGGGTCCCCGGGGCCAGAAGTGGCCAGGGAGGGGGGCCACGTGGCCCCCCTCCCCCATAATAAAATTAATTTTTAAAAAACAAAACACAAAGGCCGGCCCTGGGGGATGGGGTCCCCGGTGCCATAAATGGCCTGAGGAGGGGGGCCACGAAGCCCTCCTCCAAATAAATAAAAATTTTAAAAAACACTGGCCATACCCCGTGGGATGGGGTCCCTGGGGCCGAATATGGCCTTGGGAGGGGGGCCACGCGGCCCCCTTCCATTTAAAAAAAAAAATAGGGGTCAGGCCCTGGGGGAAGGGGTCCCCAGGGTCCATAAAATAGGAAAGAAAGGGGGGCCACACAGCGCCCCTTCTTAAAAACAAAAAAAAACACGATTGTGCCGGAGGCCCCGCCCCCTCCCAGCAACACTCTGCAAACGCGCCCTGTGGCGCGTTTTAAGTTGGGGAATTAATTCCCCTTGAATACTGGGGGTCCCTGGGGGCCAAGTAGCCCACCAGGTACCTCCAGTAAGCGCCACAGGGCTGCGTTGCAGAGAGGTGGTCCAGGCCACGCCCCTTTTTACACCTCTCTGCAATGCAGCTCTGTGGCGCTTACTGGAGGTACCTGGTGGGCTAGTTGGACCCCAGGGACCCTCAGGATTCAAGGGGACTTTATCCCCCAACTTAAAACGTGCCACGGGGCGCGTTTGCACAGTGGTGAAGGGAGGGGGCAGGGCCTGAGGTGACATGTGTGCAAACATGCCCTGTGGCGCGTTTTAAGTTGGGGAATTAAGTCCCCTTCAATCCTGAGGGCCCCTGGGGGCCAACTAGCCCACCAGGTATCTCCAGTAAGCGCCACAGGCCTGCGTTGCAGAGAGGTGGTCCAGGCCATGCCCCTTTATACCTCTCTGCAACGCAGCTCTGTGGCGCTTACTGGAGGTACCTGGTGGGCTAGTTGGACCCCAGGGACCCTCAGGATTCAAGGGGACTTTATCCCCAACTTAAAACGCGCCACGGGGCGCGTTTGCACAGTGGTGAAGGGAGGGGCGGGGCCTGAGGTGACATGTGTGCAAACACGCCCTGTGGCGCGTTTTAAGTTGGGGAATTAAGTCCCCTTCAATCCTGAGGGCCCCTGGGGGCCAACTAGCCCACCAGGTATCTCCAGTAAGCGCCACAGGCCTGCGTTGCAGAGAGGTGGTCCAGGCCACGCCCCTTTACACCTCTCTGCAACGCAGCTCTGTGGCGCTTACTGGAGGTACCTCGTGGGCTAGTTGGACCCCAGGAACCCTCAGGATTCAAGGGACTTTATCCCCCAACTTAAAACGCGCCACGGGGCGCGTTTGCACAGTGGTGAAGGGAGGGGCGGGGCCTGAGGTGACATGTGCAAACACGCCCTGTGGCACGTTTTAAGTTGGGGAATTAAGTCCCCTTCAATCCTGAGGGCCCCTGGGGCCAACTAGCCCACCAGGTATCTCCAGTAAGTGTCACAGGCCTGCGTTGCAGAGAGGTGGTCCAGGCCACGCCCCTTTTTACACCTCTCTGCAACGCAGTTCTGTGGCGCTTACTGGAGGTACCTTGTGGGCTAGTTGGACCCCAGGGACCCTCAGGATTCAAGGGGACTTTATCCCCCAACTTGAAACGCGCCACGGGGCGCGTTTGCACAGTGGTGAAGGGAGGGGGCGGGGCCTGAGGTGACATGTGTGCAAACACACCCTGTGGCGCGTTTTAAGTTGGGGAATTAAGTCCCCTTCAATCCTGAGGGCCCCTGGGGGCCAACTAGCCCACCAGGTATCTCCAGTAAGCGCCACAGGCCTGCGTTGCAGAGAGGTGGTCCAGGCCACGCCCCTTTTTACACCTCTCTGCAATGCATCTCTGTGGCGCTTACTGGAAGTACCTCGTGGGCTAGTTGGACCCCAGGGACCCTCAGGATTCAAGGGACTTTATCCCCCAACTTAAAACGCGCACAGGAGTGAAGGGAGGGGTGGGGCCTGAGGTGACATGTGTGGAAACACACCCTGTGGTGCATTTTAAGTTGGGGAATTAATACCCTTCAATCCTGAGGGCCCTGGGGGCCAACTAGGCCACCAGGTACCTCCAGTAAGCACCACAGGCCTGCGTTGCAGAGAGGTGGTCCAGGCCACACCCCTTTTCACACTCTCTCTGCAACGCAGCTCTGTGGCGCTTACTGGAGGTACCTAGTAGGCTAGTTGGACCCCAGGGACCCTCAGGATTCAAGGGGACTTTATCCCCCAACTTAAAACGTGCCACGGGGCGCGTTTGCACAGTGGTGAAGGGAGGGGCGGGGCCTGAGGTGACGTGTGCAAACACGCCCTGTGGCGCGTTTTAAGTTGGGGAATTAAGTCCCCTTCAATCCTGAGGGCCCCTGGGGCAAACTAGCCCACCAGGTATCTCCAGTAAGCGCCACAGGCCTGCGTTGCAGAGAGGTGGTCCAGGCCACGCCCCTTTTTATACCTTTATGTAACGCAGCTCTGTGGCTCTTTCTGGAGGTACCTTGTGGGCTAGTTGGACCCCAGGGACCCTCAGGATTCAAGGGGACTTTATCCCCCAACTTAAAACGCGCCACGGGGTGCGTTTGCACAGTGGTGAAGGGAGGGGGCGGGGCCTGAGGTGACATGTGTGCAAACACGCCCTGTGGCGCGTTTTAAGTTGGGGAATTAATTCCCCTTGAATACTAGGGGTCCCTGGGGGCCAACTAGCCCACCAGGTACCTCCAGTAAGCGCCACAGGGCTGCGTTGCAGAGAGGTGGTCCAGGCCACGCCCCTTTTACACCTCTCTGCAATGCAGCTCTGTGGCGCTACTGGAGGTACCTGGTGGGCTAGTTGGACCCCAGGGACCATCAGGATTCAAGGGGACTTTATCCCCAACTTAAAACGGGGCGCGTTTGCACAGTGGTGAAGGGAGGGGGCGGGGCCTGAGGTGACATGTGTGCAAACACGCCCTGTGGCGATTTTTAAGTTGGGGAATTAATTCCCCTTCAATCCTGTGGGCCCCTGGGGGCCAACTAGCCCACCAGGTATCTCCAGTAAGCGCCACAGGCCTGCGTTGCAGAGAGGTGGTCCAGGCCACGCCCCTTTTTATACCTCTCTGCAATGCAGCTCTGTGGCGCTTACTGGAGGTACCTGGTGGGCTAGTTGGACCCCAGGGACCCTCAGGATTCAAGGGGACTTATCCCCCAACTTAAAACGCGCCACGGGGCGCGTTTGCACAGTGGTGAAGGGAGGGGGCGGGGCCTGAGGTGACATGTGTGCAAACACGCCCTGTGGCGCGTTTTAAGTTGGGTAATTAAGTCCCCTTCAATCCTGAGGGCCCCTGGGGCCAACTAGCCCACCAGGTATCTCCAGTAAGCGCCACAGGCTAGCGTTGCAGAGAGGTGGTCCAGGCCACGCCCATTTTTACACCTCTCTGCAACGCAGCTCTGTGGCGCTTACTGAAGGTACCTCGTGGGCTAGTTGGACCCCAGGAACCCTCAGGATTCAAGGGGACTTTATCCCCCAACTTGAAACACGCCAAGGGGCGCGTTTGCACAGAGGTGAAGGGAAGGGGCGGGGCCTGAGGTGACATGTGTGCAAACATATCCTGTGGCGCGTTTTAAGTTGGGGAATTAAGTCCCCTTCAATCCTGAGGGCCCCTGGGGGCCAACTAGCCCACCAGGTATCTCCAGTAAGCGCCACAGGCCTGCGTTGCAGAGAGGTGGTCCAGGCCACGCCCCTTTTTACACCTCTCTGCAATGCAGCTCAGTGGCGCTTACTGGAGGTACCTTGTGGGCTAGTTGGACCCCAGAGACCCTCAGGATTCAAGGGGACTTTATCCCCCAACTTGAAACATGCCACGGGCGCGTTTGCACAGTGGTGAAGGGAGGGGGCGGGGCCTGAGGTGACATGTGTGCAAACACACCCTGTGGCGCGTTTTAAGTTGGGGAATTAAGTCCCCTTCAATCCTGAGGGCCCCTGGGGCCAACTAGCCCACCAGGTATCTCCAGTAAGCGCCACAGGCCTGCGTTGCAGAGAGGTGGTCCAGGCCATGCCCCTTTTACACCTCTCTGCAATGCAGCTCTGTGGCGCTTACTGGAGGTACCTGGTGGGCTAGTTGGACCCCAGGGACCCTCAGGATTCAAGGGGACTTTATCCCCCAACTTAAAACACGTCATGGGGCGCGTTTGCACAGTGGTGAAGGGAGGGGCGGGGCCTGAGGTGACATGTGTGCAAACACACCCTGCGGCGCGTTTTAAGTTGGGGAATTAAGTCCCCTTCAATCCTGAGGGCCCCTGAGGGCCAACTAGCCCACCAGGTATCTCCAGTAAGCGCAACAGGCCTGCGTTGCAGAGAGGTGGTCCAGGCCACGCCCCTTTTACACCTCTTTGCAACGCAGCTCTGTGGCACTTACTGGAGGTACCTCGTGGGCTAGTTGGACCCCAGGGACCCTCAGGATTCAAGGGGACTTTATCCCCCAACTTAAAACGCGCACAGTGGTGAAGGGAGGTGGCGGGGCCTGAGGTGACATGTGTGGAAACACACCCTGTGGTGCATTTTAAGTTGGGGAAATAATACCCCTTCAATCCTGAGGGCCCTTGGTGGCCAACTAGCCCACCAGGTATCTCCAGTAAGCGCCACAGGCCTGCGTTGCAGAGAGGTGGTCCAGGCCACGCCCCTTTTACACCTCGATGCAATGCAGCTCTGTGGCGCTTACTGGAAGTACCTCGTGGGCTAGTTGGACCCCAGGGACCCTCAGGATTCAAGGGACTTTATCCCCCAACTTAAAACGCGCACAGGAGTGAAGGGAGGGGGTGGGGCCTGAGGTGACATGTGTGGAAACACACGCTGTGGTGCATTTTAAGTTGGGGAATTAATACCCCTTCAATCCTGAGGGCCCCTGGGGGCCAACTAGGCCACCAGGTACCTCCAGTAAGCGCCACAGGACTGCGTTGCAGAGAGGTGGTCCAGGCCACACCCCTTTTCACACCTCTCTGCAACGCAGCTCTGTGGCGCTTACTGGAGGTACCTAGTAGGCTAGTTGGACCCCAGGGACCCTCAGGATTCAAGGGGACTTTATCCCCCAACTTAAAACGTGCCACGGGGCGCGTTTGCACAGTGGTGAAGGGAGGGGGCGGGGCCTGAGGTGACGTGTGTGCAAACACGCCCTGTGGCGCGTTTTAAGTTGGGGAATTAATTCCCCTTGAATACTAGGGGTCCCTGGGGGCCAACTAGCCCACCAGGTACCTCCAGTAAGCGCCACAGGGCTGCGTTGCAGAGAGGTGGTCCAGGCCACGCCCCTTTTTACACCTCTCTGCAATGCAGCTCTGTGGCGCTTACTGGAGGTACCTGGTGGGCTAGTTGGACCCCAGGGACCCTCAGGATTCAAGGGGACTTTATCCCCCAACTTAAAACGAGGCGCGTTGCACAGTGGTGAAGGGAGGGCGGGGCCTGAGGTGACATGTGTGCAAACACGTCCTGTGGCGCGTTTTAAGTTGGGGAATTAAATCCCCTTCAATCCTGTGGGCCCCTGAGGCCAACTAGCCCACCAGGTATCTCCAGTAAGCGCCACAGGCCTGCGTTGCAGAGAGGTGGTCCAGGCCACGCCCCTTTTATACCTCTCTGCAATGCAGCTCTGTGGCGCTTACTGGAGGTACCTGGTGGGCTAGTTGGACCCCAGGGACCCTCAGGATTCAAGGGGACTTTATCCCCAACTTAAAACGCGCCACGGGGCACGTTTGCACAGTGGTGAAGGGAGGGCGGGGCCTGAGGTGACATGTGTGCAAACACGCCCTGTGGCGCGTTTTAAGTTGGGTAATTAAGTCCCCTTCAATCCTGAGGGCCCCTGGGGGCCAACTAGCCCACCAGGTATCTCCAGTAAGCGCCACAGGCTAGCGTTGCAGAGAGGTGGTCCAGGCCACGCCCATTTTTACACCTCTCTGCAACGCAGCTCTGTGGCGCTTACTGAAGGTACCTCGTGGGCTAGTTGGACCCAGGAACCCTCAGGATTCAAGGGGACTTTATCCCCAACTTGAAACACGCCAAGGGCGCGTTTGCACAGAGGTGAAGGGAAGGGGCGGGGCCTGAGGTGACATGTGTGCAAACACATCCTGTGGCGCGTTTTAAGTTGGGAATTAAGTCCCCTTCAATCCTGAGGGCCCCTGGGGGCCAACTAGCCCACCAGGTATCTCCAGTAAGCGCCACAGGCCTGCGTTGCAGAGGAGGTGGTCCAGGCCACGCCCTTTTTACACCTCTCTGCAATGCAGCTCAGTGGCGCTTACTGGAGGTACCTTGTGGGCTAGTTGGACCCCAGAGACCCTCAGGATTCAAGGGGACTTTATCCCCCAACTTGAAACATGCCACGGGCGCGCTTGCACAGTGGTGAAGGGAGGGGGCGGGGCCTGAGGTGACATGTGTGCAAACACACCCTGTGGCGCGTTTTAAGTTGGGGAATTAAGTCCCCTTCAATCCTGAGGGCCCCTGGGGGCCAACTAGCCCACCAGGTATCTCCAGTAAGCGCCACAGGCCTGCGTTGCAGAGAGGTGGTCCAGGCCATGCCCCTTTTTACACCTCTCTGCAATGCAGCTCTGTGGCGCTTACTGGAGGTACCTGGTGGGCTAGTTGGACCCCAGGGACCCTCAGGATTCAAGGGGACTTTATCCCCCAACTTAAAACACGTCATGGGGCGCGTTTGCACAGTGGTGAAGGGAGGGGCGGGGCCTGAGGTGACATGTGTGCAAACACACCCTGCGGCGCGTTTTAAGTTGGGGAATTAAGTCCCCTTCAATCCTGAGGGCCCCTGGGGGCCAACTAGCCCACCAGGTATCTCTAGTAAGCGCAACAGGCCTGCGTTGCAGAGAGGTGGTCCAGGCCACGCCCCTTTTTACACCTCTTTGCAACGCAGCTCTGTGGCACTTACTGGAGGTACCTCGTGGGCTAGTTGGACCCCAGGGACCCTCAGGATTCAAGGGGACTTTATCCCCCAACTTAAAACGCGCACAGTGGTGAAGGGAGGTGGCGGGGCCTGAGGTGACATGTGTGGAAACACACCCTGTGGTGCATTTTAAGTTGGGGAAATAATACCCCTTCAATCCTGAGGGCCCCTGGGGGCCAACTAACCCACCAGGTATCTCCAGTAAGCGCCACAGGCCTGCGTTGCAGAGAGGTGGTCCAGGCCACGCCCCTTTTTACACCTCGATGCAATGCAGCTCTGTGGCGCTTACTGGAAGTACCTCGTGGGCTAGTTGGACCCCAGGGACCCTCAGGATTCAAGGGGACTTTATCCCCCAACTTAAAACGCGCACAGGTGTGAAGGGAGGGGGTGGGGCCTGAGGTGACATGTGTGGAAACACACCCTGTGGTGCATTTTAAGTTGGGAATTAATACCCCTTCAATCCTGAGTGCCCCTGGGGCCAGCTAGGCCACCAGGTACCTCCAGTAAGCGCCACAGGCCTGCGTTGCAGAGAGGTGGTCCAGGCCACACCCCTTTTCACACCTCTCTGCAACGCAGCTCTGTGGCGCTTACTGGAGGTACCTAGTAGGCTAGTTGGACCCCAGGGACCCTCAGGATTCAAGGGGACTTTATCCCCCAACTTAAAACGTGCCACGGGGCGCGTTTGCACAGTGGTGAAGGGAGGGGGCGGGGCCTGAGGTGACATGTGTGCAAACACGCCCTGTGGCGCGTTTTAAGTTGGGGAATTAAGTCCCCTTCAATCCTGAGGGCCCCTGGGGGCCAACTAGCCCACCAGGTATCTCCAGTAAGCGCCACAGGCCTGCGTTGCAGAGAGGTGGTCCAGGCCACGCCCCTTTTTACACCTCTCTGCAACGCAGCTCTGTGGCGCTTACTGGAGGTACCTCGTGGGCTAGTTGGACCCCAGGAACCCTCAGGATTCAAGGGGACTTTATCCCCCAACTTAAAACGCGCCACGGGGCGCGTTTGCACAGTGGTGAAGGGAGGGGGCGGGGCCTGAGGTGACATGTGCAAACACGCCCTGTGGCACGTTTTAAGTTGGGGAATTAAGTCCCCTTCAATCCTGAGGGCCCCTGGGGGCCAACTAGCCCACCAGGTATCTCCAGTAAGTGTCACAGGCCTGCGTTGCAGAGAGGTGGTCCAGGCCACGCCCCTTTTACACCTCTCTGCAACGCAGTTCTGTGGCGCTTACTGGAGGTACCTTGTGGGCTAGTTGGACCCCAGGGACCCTCAGGATTCAAGGGACTTTATCCCCAACCTGAAACGCGCCACGGGGCGCGTTTGCACAGTGGTGAAGGGAGGGGCGGGGCCTGAGGTGACATGTGTGCAAACACACCCTGTGGCGCGTTTTAAGTTGGGGAATTAAGTCCCCTTCAATCCTGAGGGCCCCTGGGGGCCAACTAGCCCACCAGGTATCTCCAGTAAGCGCCACAGGCCTGCGTTGCAGAGAGGTGGTCCAGGCCACGCCCCTTTTACACCTCTCTGCAATGCATCTCTGTGGCGCTTACTGGAAGTACCTCGTGGGCTAGTTGGACCCCAGGGACCCTCAGGATTCAAGGGGACTTTATCCCCCAACTTAAAACGCGCACAGGAGTGAAGGGAGGGGGTGGGGCCTGAGGTGACATGTGTGGAAACACACCCTGTGGTGCATTTTAAGTTGGGGAATTAATACCCCTTCAATCCTGAGGGCCCCTGGGGGCCAACTAGGCCACCAGGTACCTCCAGTAAGCACCACAGGCCTGCGTTGCAGAGAGGTGGTCCAGGCCACACCCCTTTTCACACCTCTCTGCAACGCAGCTCTGTGGCGCTTACTGGAGGTACCTAGTAGGCTAGTTGGACCCCAGGGACCCTCAGGATTCAAGGGGACTTTATCCCCCAACTTAAAACGTGCCACGGGGCGCGTTTGCACAGTGGTGAAGGGAGGGGGCGGGGCCTGAGGTGACGTGTGCAAACACGCCCTGTGGCGCGTTTTAAGTTGGGGAATTAAGTCCCCTTCAATCCTGAGGGCCCCTGGGGCAAACTAGCCCACCAGGTATCTCCAGTAAGCGCCACAGGCCTGCGTTGCAGAGAGGTGGTCCAGGCCACGCCCCTTTTTATACCTTTATGTAACGCAGCTCTGTGGCTCTTTCTGGAGGTACCTTGTGGGCTAGTTGGACCCCAGGGACCCTCAGGATTCAAGGGGACTTTATCCCCCAACTTAAAACGCGCCACGGGGTGCGTTTGCACAGTGGTGAAGGGAGGGGCGGGGCCTGAGGTGACATGTGTGCAAACACGCCCTGTGGCGCGTTTTAAGTTGGGGAATTAATTCCCTTGAATACTAGGGGTCCCTGAGGGCCAACTAGCCCACCAGGTACCTCCAGTAAGCGCCACAGGGCTGCGTTGCAGAGAGGTGGTCCAGGCCACGCCCCTTTTTACACCTCTCTGCAATGCAGCTCTGTGGCGCTTACTGGAGGTACCTGGTGGGCTAGTTGGACCCCAGGGACCATCAGGATTCAAGGGGACTTTATCCCCCAACTTAAAACGGGGCGCGTTTGCACAGTGGTGAAGGGAGGGGGCGGGGCCTGAGGTGACATGTGTGCAAACACGCCCTGTGGCGATTTTTAAGTTGGGGAATTAAGTCCCCTTCAATCCTGTGGGCCCCTGGGGGCCAACTAGCCCACCAGGTATCTCCAGTAAGCGCCACAGGCCTGCGTTGCAGAGAGGTGGTCCAGGCCACGCCCCTTTTTATACCTCTCTGCAATGCAGCTCTGTGGCGCTTACTGGAGGTACCTGGTGGGCTAGTTGGACCCCAGGGACCCTCAGGATTCAAGGGGACTTTATCCCCCAACTTAAAACGCGCCACGAGGCGCGTTTGCACAGTGGTGAAGGGAGGGGGCGGGGCCTGAGGTGACATGTGTGCAAACACGCCCTGTGGCGCGTTTTAAGTTGGGTAATTAAGTCCCCTTCAATCCTGAGGGCCCCTGGGGGCCAACTAGCCCACCAGGTATCTCCAGTAAGCGCCACAGGCTAGCGTTGCAGAGAGGTGGTCCAGGCCACGCCCATTTTTACACCTCTCTGCAACGCAGCTCTGTGGCGCTTACTGAAGGTACCTCGTGGGCTAGTTGGACCCCAGGAACCCTCAGGATTCAAGGGGACTTTATCCCCCAACTTGAAACACGCCAAGGGGCGCGTTTGCACAGAGGTGAAGGGAAGGGGCGGGGCCTGAGGTGACATGTGTGCAAACATATCCTGTGGCGCGTTTTGAGTTGGGGAATTAAGTCCCCTTCAATCCTGAGGGCCCCTGGGGGCCAACTAGCCCACCAGGTATCTCCAGTAAGCGCCACAGGCCTGCGTTGCAGAGAGGTGGTCCAGGCCACGCCCCTTTTACACCTCTCTGCAATGCAGCTCAGTGGCGCTTACTGGAGGTACCTTGTGGGCTAGTTGGACCCCAGAGACCCTCAGGATTCAAGGGGACTTTATCCCCCAACTTGAAACATGCCACGGGCGCGTTTGCACAGTGGTGAAGGGAGGGGCGGGGCCTGAGGTGACATGTGTGCAAACACACCCTGTGGCGCGTTTTAAGTTGGGGAATTAAGTCCCTTCAATCCTGAGGGCCCCTGGGGGCCAGCTAGCCCACCAGGTATCTCCAGTAAGCGCCACAGGCCTGCGTTGCAGAGAGGTGGTCCAGGCCATGCCCCTTTTTACACCTCTCTGCAATGCAGCTCTGTGGCGCTTACTGGAGGTACCTGGTGGGCTAGTTGGACCCCAGGGACCTCAGGATTCAAGGGGACTTTATCCCCCAACTTAAAACACGTCATGGGGCGCGTTTGCACAGTGGTGAAGGGAGGGGGCGGGGCCTGAGGTGACATGTGTGCAAACACACCCTGCGGCGCGTTTTAAGTTGGGGAATTAAGTCCCCTTCAATCCTGAGGGCCCCTGGGGGCCAACTAGCCCACCAGGTATCTCCAGTAAGCGCAACAGGCCTGCGTTGCAGAGAGGTGGTCCAGGCCACGCCCCTTTTTACACCTCTTTGCAACGCAGCTCTGTGGCACTTACTGGAGGTACCTCGTGGGCTAGTTGGACCCCAGGGACCCTCAGGATTCAAGGGGACTTTATCCCCCAACTTAAAACGCGCACAGTGGTGAAGGGAGGTGGCGGGGCCTGAGGTGACATGTGTGGAAACACACCCTGTGGTGCATTTTAAGTTGGGGAAATAATACCCCTTCAATCCTGAGGGCCCTTGGTGGCCAACTAGCCCACCAGGTATCTCCAGTAAGCGCCACAGGCCTGCGTTGCAGAGAGGTGGTCCAGGCCACGCCCCTTTTTACACCTCGATGCAATGCAGCTCTGTGGCGCTTACTGGAAGTACCTCGTGGGCTAGTTGGACCCCAGGGACCCTCAGGATTCAAGGGGACTTTATCCCCCAACTTAAAACGCGCACAGGAGTGAAGGGAGGGGGTGGGGCCTGAGGTGACATGTGTGGAAACACACCCTGTGGTGCATTTTAAGTTGGGGAATTAATACCCCTTCAATCCTGAGGGCCCCTGGGGGCCAACTAGGCCACCAGGTACCTCCAGTAAGCGCCACAGGACTGCGTTGCAGAGAGGTGGTCCAGGCCACACCCCTTTTCACACCTCTCTGCAACGCAGCTCTGTGGCGCTTACTGGAGGTACCTAGTAGGCTAGTTGGACCCCAGGGACCCTCAGGATTCAAGGGGACTTTATCCCCCAACTTAAAACGTGCCACGGGGCGCGTTTGCACAGTGGTGAAGGGAGGGGGCGGGGCCTGAGGTGACGTGTGTGCAAACACGCCCTGTGGCGCGTTTTAAGTTGGGGAATTAATTCCCCTTGAATACTAGGGGTCCCTGGGGGCCAACTAGCCCACCAGGTACCTCCAGTAAGCGCCACAGGGCTGCGTTGCAGAGAGGTGGTCCAGGCCACGCCCCTTTTTACACCTCTCTGCAATGCAGCTCTGTGGCGCTTACTGGAGGTACCTGGTGGGCTAGTTGGACCCCAGGGACCCTCAGGATTCAAGGGGACTTTATCCCCCAACTTAAAACGGGGCGCGTTGCACAGTGGTGAAGGGAGGGGGCGGGGCCTGAGGTGACATGTGTGCAAACACGTCCTGTGGCGCGTTTTAAGTTGGGGAATTAAATCCCCTTCAATCCTGTGGGCCCCTGGGGGCCAACTAGCCCACCAGGTATCTCCAGTAAGCGCCACAGGCCTGCGTTGCAGAGAGGTGGTCCAGGCCACGCCCCTTTTTATACCTCTCTGCAATGCAGCTCTGTGGCGCTTACTGGAGGTACCTGGTGGGCTAGTTGGACCCCAGGGACCCTCAGGATTCAAGGGGACTTTATCCCCCAACTTAAAACGCGCCACGGGGCACGTTTGCACAGTGGTGAAGGGAGGGGGCGGGGCCTGAGGTGACATGTGTGCAAACACGCCCTGTGGCGCGTTTTAAGTTGGGTAATTAAGTCCCCTTCAATCCTGAGGGCCCCTGGGGGCCAACTAGCCCACCAGGTATCTCCAGTAAGCGCCACAGGCTAGCGTTGCAGAGAGGTGGTCCAGGCCACGCCCATTTTTACACCTCTCTGCAACGCAGCTCTGTGGCGCTTACTGAAGGTACCTCGTGGGCTAGTTGGACCCCAGGAACCCTCAGGATTCAAGGGGACTTTATCCCCCAACTTGAAACACGCCAAGGGGCGCGTTTGCACAGAGGTGAAGGGAAGGGGCGGGGCCTGAGGTGACATGTGTGCAAACACATCCTGTGGCGCGTTTTAAGTTGGGGAATTAAGTCCCCTTCAATCCTGAGGGCCCCTGGGGGCCAACTAGCCCACCAGGTATCTCCAGTAAGCGCCACAGGCCTGCGTTGCAGAGAGGTGGTCCAGGCCACGCCCCTTTTTACACCTCTCTGCAATGCAGCTCAGTGGCGCTTACTGGAGGTACCTTGTGGGCTAGTTGGACCCCAGAGACCCTCAGGATTCAAGGGGACTTT
The DNA here is from genome assembly GCA_963921515.1 of Calotriton arnoldi. NCBI lineage: Eukaryota > Metazoa > Chordata > Amphibia > Caudata > Salamandridae > Calotriton > Calotriton arnoldi. The sequence continues at coordinate 2,033,194 of CAWUFW010001738.1, read as the reverse complement.
ATCCCCAACTTGAAACATGCCACGGGCGCGTTTGCACAGTGGTGAAGGGAGGGCGGGGCCTGAGGTGACATGTGTGCAAACACACCCTGTGGCGCGTTTTAAGTTGGGGAATTAAGTCCCCTTCAATCCTGAGGGCCCCTGGGGGCCAACTAGCCCACCAGGTATCTCCAGTAAGCGCCACAGGCCTGCGTTGCAGAGAGGTGGTCCAGGCCATGCCCCTTTTACACCTCTCTGCAATGCAGCTCTGTGGCGCTTACTGGAGGTACCTGGTGGGCTAGTTGGACCCCAGGGACCCTCAGGATTCAAGGGGACTTTATCCCCCAACTTAAAACACGTCATGGGGCGCGTTTGCACAGTGGTGAAGGGAGGGGGCGGGGCCTGAGGTGACATGTGTGCAAACACACCCTGCGGCGCGTTTTAAGTTGGGGAATTAAGTCCCCTTCAATCCTGAGGGCCCCTGGGGGCCAACTAGCCCACCAGGTATCTCTAGTAAGCGCAACAGGCCTGCGTTGCAGAGAGGTGGTCCAGGCCACGCCCCTTTTTACACCTCTTTGCAACGCAGCTCTGTGGCACTTACTGGAGGTACCTCGTGGGCTAGTTGGACCCCAGGGACCCTCAGGATTCAAGGGACTTTATCCCCCAACTTAAAACGCGCACAGTGGTGAAGGGAGGTGGCGGGGCCTGAGGTGACATGTGTGGAAACACACCCTGTGGTGCATTTTAAGTTGGGAAATAATACCCCTTCAATCCTGAGGGCCCCTGGGGGCCAACTAACCCACCAGGTATCTCCAGTAAGCGCCACAGGCCTGCGTTGCAGAGAGGTGGTCCAGGCCACGCCCCTTTTTACACCTCGATGCAATGCAGCTCTGTGGCGCTTACTGGAAGTACCTCGTGGGCTAGTTGGACCCCAGGGACCCTCAGGATTCAAGGGGACTTTATCCCCCAACTTAAAACGCGCACAGGAGTGAAGGGAGGGGGTGGGGCCTGAGGTGACATGTGTGGAAACACACCCTGTGGTGCATTTTAAGTTGGGGAATTAATACCCCTTCAATCCTGAGTGCCCCTGGGGGCCAACTAGGCCACCAGGTACCTCCAGTAAGCGCCACAGGCCTGCGTTGCAGAGAGGTGGTCCAGGCCACACCCCTTTTCACACCTCTCTGCAACGCAGCTCTGTGGCGCTTACTGGAGGTACCTAGTAGGCTAGTTGGACCCCAGGGACCCTCAGGATTCAAGGGGACTTTATCCCCCAACTTAAAACGTGCCACGAGGCGCGTTTGCACAGTGGTGAAGGGAGGGGGCGGGGCCTGAGGTGATGTGTGCAAACACGCCCTGTGGCGCGTTTTAAGTTGGGGAATTAAGTCCCCTTCAATCCTGAGGGCCCCTGGGGCCAACTAGCCCACCAGGTATCTCCAGTAAGCGCCACAGGCCTGCGTTGCAGAGAGGTGGTCCAGGCCACGCCCCTTTTTATACCTCTCTGCAACGCAGCTCTGTGGCTCTTTCTGGAGGTACCTTGTGGGCTAGTTGGACCCCAGGGACCCTCAGGATTCAAGGGGACTTTATCCCCCAACTTAAAACGCGCCACGGGGTGCGTTTGCACAGTGGTGAAGGGAGGGGGCGGGGCCTGAGGTGACATGTGTGCAAACACGCCCTGTGGCGCGTTTTAAGTTGGGGAATTAATTCCCCTTGAATACTAGGGGTCCCTGGGGGCCAACTAGCCCACCAGGTACCTCCAGTAAGCGCCACAGGGCTGCGTTGCAGAGAGGTGGTCCAGGCCACGCCCCTTTTTACACCTCTCTGCAATGCAGCTCTGTGGTGCTTACTGGAGGTACCTGGTGGGCTAGTTGGACCCCAGGGACCCTCAGGATTCAAGGGGACTTTATCCCCCAACTTAAAACAGGGCGCGTTTGCACAGTGGTGAAGGGAGGGTGCGGGGCCTGAGGTGACATGTGTGCAAACACGCCCTGTGGCGCGTTTTAAGTTGGGGAATTAAGTCCCCTTCAATCCTGAGGGCCCCTGGGGGCCAACTAGCCCACCAGGTATCTCCAGTAAGCGCCACAGGCCTGCGTTGCAGAGAGGTGGTCCAGGCCACGCCCCTTTTTATACCTCTCTGCAATGCAGCTCTGTGGCGCTTACTGGAGGTACCTGGTGGGCTAGTTGGACGCCAGGGACCCTCAGGATTCAAGGGGACTTTATCCCCCAACTTAAAACGCGCCACGGGGCGAATTTGCACAGTGGTGAAGGGAGGGGGCGGGGCCTGAGGTGACATGTGTGCAAACACGCCCTGTGGCGCTTTTTAAGTTGGGTAATTAAGTCCCCTTCAATCCTGAGGGCCCCTGGGGGCCAACTAGCCCACCAGGTATCTCCAGTAAGCGCCACAGGCCTGCGTTGCAGAGAGGTGGTCCAGGCCACGCCCATTTTTACACCTCTCTGCAACGCAGCTCTGTGGCGCTTACTGAAGGTACCTCGTGGGCTAGTTGGACCCCAGGAACCCTCAGGATTCAAGGGGACTTTATCCCCCAACTTGAAACACGCCAAGGGGCGCGTTTGCACAGAGGTGAAGGGAGGGGCGGGGCCTGAGGTGACATGTGTGCAAACACATCCTGTGGCGCGTTTTAAGTTGGGGAATTAAGTCCCCTTCAATCCTGAGGGCCCCTGGGGGCCAACTAGCCCACCAGGTATCTCCAGTAAGCGCCACAGGCCTGCGTTGCAGAGAGGTGGTCCAGGCCACGCCCCTTTTACACCTCTCTGCAATGCAGCTCAGTGGCGCTTACTGGAGGTACCTTGTGGGCTAGTTGGACCCCAGAGACCCTCAGGATTCAAGGGGACTTTATCCCCAACTTGAAACACGCCAAGGGGCGCGTTTGCACAGTGGTGAAGGGAGGGGGCGGGGCCTGAGGTGACATGTGTGCAAACACACCCTGTGGCGCGTTTTAAGTTGGGGAATTAAGTCCCCTTCAATCCTGAGGGCCCCTGGGGGCCAACTAGCCCACCAGGTATCTCCAGTAAGCGCCACAGGCCTGCGTTGCAGAGAGGTGGTCCAGGCCACGCCCCTTTTTACACCTCTCTGCAATGCAGCTCTGTGGCGCTTACTGGAGGTACCTGGTGGGCTAGTTGGACCCCAGGGAGCCTCAGGATTCAAGGGGACTTTATCCCCCAACTTAAAACACGTCATGGGGCAAGTTTGCACAGTGGTGAAGGGAGGGGCGGGGCCTGAGGTGACATGTGTGCAAACACACCCTGCGGCGCGCTTTAAGTTGGGGAATTAAGTCCCCTTCAATCCTGAGGGCCCCTAGGGGCCAACTAGCCCACCAGGTATCTCCAGTAAGCGCAACAGGCCTGCGTTGCAGAGAGGTGGTCCAGGCCACGCCCTTTTTACACCTCTTTGCAACGCAGCTCTGTGGCACTTACTGGAGGTACCTCGTGGGCTAGTTGGACCCCAGGGACCCTCAGGATTCAAGGGGACTTTATCCCCCAACTTAAAATGCGCACAGTGGTGAAGGGAGGTGGCGGAGCCTGAGGTGACATGTGTGGAAACACACCCTGTGGTGCATTTTAAGTTGGGAAAATAATACCCTTCAATCCTGAGGGCCCCTGGGGCTAACTAGGCCACCAGGTACCTCCAGTAGCGCCACAGGCCTGCGTTGCAGAGAGGTGGTCCAGGCCACGCCCCTTTACACCTCTCTGCAACGCAGCTCTGTGGCGCTTACTGGAGGTTCCTAGTGGGCTAGTTGGACCCCAGGACCCTCACGATTCAAGGGGACTTAATCTCCCAACTTAAAACGGCCACAGGGCGTGTTTGCACACATGTCACCTCAGGCCCCCCCCCTCCCTTCACCACTGTGCAAACGCGCGCCCCTACCCTATTATGTACTAGGGCCTTACAGAGGAGGTCATGCTAATCACAGGGGTACCCCAACGCATAGTGTTCCCTAGTGTATGTAGGTGTTTTCACTGTTTTCTAAGAGTCTTTTAGCTTAGCACTGGCTCTAGGCCTAGTTACTCAGAGTCAGTTACCACCAGTACCCGTCTGAAAAAGTTATGGGCACAGGATGATTTTGCAACAAGGCCTCTTTCTGCTCCTCTGTTGGTTCTTTCTGCACATGTCTTGCTTCTTCCTGCACTTTTCTTCGTCTTTGTGGACTTCTGTTGCTTCCTTCTGCATTTCTTTGCTTCTTTCTGTGCGTTTTTTCTTCTTTCTTCACATGTCCTACCTCTGTAGGCATAGTTAGAAACTAGCATTTAAAAACCTTTGAAATTCACTTAAAAACCATAGGTTTCAGGCACGTTATAGTTAGAAATTAGCATTTAAAAACCTTTGAAATTCACTGAAAAAACCATAGGTTTTAGGGAAAGTTATAGTTAGTTGGACATTTCACTCGTACAAAACCAGAGAAATTCCCCGTTATAGTTAGCTCAGCTAACTATAACTCGTGCCCCCGCAATGCACTGCTGATGACGTCACATATTACATCACTGATGACATGGTCAGTGACATCACTGATGACATCACTGATGACATCTCAATTGTGATAATTTGTTGCATCTTCTCATACCCTAATATAACCTTTGATACACCCACTCTAAATTACAGACTGCCATTCTCAAAACCATAGACACTCCAACACCAATAACTACATACCCACTCACTGATTCTTAGGTCTACACACACATCCACTCACTCACCCGTACAGTCACTCATACTTACGGTCACTCAGTACAGGACTATCATATGCACTCATACACCTATATAGACACTCACACACCGCCACTCGTCCATAGAGGTACTCACACACCTAGTCAGTCATGCAAATAATTAATCACACTGCCATTTACTCACCTATACAGTTATACACACACCAGCTCACTTACTCATACAAATACTAGCACATTCTTATGCTCTTATACAATCATTGATACAAGCACACACTCATCCATACAGCCACTCTCACAATAACACACTCTCACTTATAGCCATTTATATACTTCAACACACATATATACTGCCTTTCACATAGGTAGTTACTCACACATGTACCACTGAGATATACATTCACTCACTAACACACCCATACACACACTCACCCACCCATACAGTCCATCACAGATGCACTCTTCAAACCATGCACCCAGTGAATCACCCACTCACACATCTATGCACAGAGTCACACTCACCCCACCCACACAAACACTCAGGCACCCATACAGATACTCACACAACCAATCAATAACCCATATAGACACTCATGTAGCTATTCGCAAACCCATGCAGCCGCTTACACACCAACAGACAGACGGATACAGACATTCACACAGTTTAGTCACTAACCCATGCATTCAGTAAGATACGTTTAATCACTCACTTATAGAGTCAGTCACGCACCTACTAAATCATCCATTTAGACACTTATACACCCACTCATTCTTCAACACGCCTTTCCCTTTATATATTAAACATATTTAAACTTTACAGAAACACACAGTCACTGGATGATGTCATCAGTGATGTCATTTGAGATGTCATGAGTGATGTCATCAGTGATGTCACTGACCATGTCATGAGTGATGGAATATGTGACGTCATCAGCAGTGCATTGCGGGGGCGCGAGTTATAGTTAGCTGAACTAACTATAACGGGGGAATTTCTATGGTTTTGTACGAGTGAAATGTCCAACTAACTATAACTTTCCCTAAAACCTATGGTTTTTTCAGTGAATTTCAAAGGTTTTTTAAATGCTAATTTCTAAATATAACGTGCCTGAAACCTATGGCTTTTTCAGTGAATTTATATATATATATATATATAGTTAGAACCTAGTTTCCATAGGAAGAGCGTTTTTGTTTTGCCAATAACTTTGGCGCCGTTTGACAAATCTTCACGAAATTTTCAAAAAAGATGGCCCGCTCCGGTCAGCTCCTGTCTTGAAAGTTTTGGGGTGATTCGTCAAGCGGGGGCCGAGAAAAAAGGGGGGTCCCAAAACACGTTTTCCCCATGTTAATTTCCATAGGAACTTTAGACAAAGCTACAGCCCGAACTGCTGAACGGAATTACACCAAATTTGGCAAAAAGGTAGGTCTTGGTTCAGAAAGAGCCCTTTTTATAAATAGTGTAAATCCATTCAGTAGTTGCTGAGCAATTTAAAAAATAAAAATATCGATATCTGAGCACCGAGGAGGAGTCGCGACTCCTCCCGGGCACGAGCTTCACTCTGATTGGCTGCCAACACTCCAAACCAGGAAGTGTTGGCAGCCATCTTGTGACTCGGTTACCAAGTCACAAGAAAAGAGTAAAAAAAAGGTGAAAAACAAGAAAAGGGGGCAGGGTACAAACACCCTGACCCCCTAGGCCTGCTCAGGGCCAAAAAAAGCATATTTTTTTTTTTAAATCGTCCGAATTCGCGCTGGGTGCGCAAATCCGGATGACAAAATTTAAAAAAAATGAAGTGCGGTCTCCCGCGCTTCGTTTTTGAAAGCCCCCGGGTGGGCCAGGTCCCGGGGGCACTCACCAATTAATTGGGACCGCCACCTCCCCAGGGCTTATTTATTTGTATGCGGGGGGCACATGGCCCCCCACAGCCCCGGGGACCGCCACCTCCCCGGGGCTTTAAAAATAAATGCGTGGGGGGTCCCAATCCCCCCCACGATGCCCCGGGGACCACCACCTCCCCGGGGCTTTAAATAGTTGGGAGGGGGGCCGCGTGGCTCCCCTCCTGGAGCCCTTGATGGCCCTGGGGACCGCCACCACCCAGGGCTGGCTCCTGCAATGTCCCGGGGTGCCCAACCCCCGGGACATTGTTGTTTGCTATAGCAGGGCGGGAGCCATACGGCTCCCGCCTTGCTATAGCAAACTCTGCTTTGCTTCATTGAAGCGAGAGCAGGAAAACCTGCTCTCGCTTCAATGAAGCAAAGCAGAATTGCTTTTGCACAAGGGGAGCTGCATGTCAGCAGCTCTCCTTGTGCAAAAGCAATGCCGGCTCCTTCGGGAGGCGGGGAGCCGGCTGGGACCATGGGGGCATTGGGGCTCCCCCCACGGTCCCCAATGGAGAGGCCAGGCCCCGGGTGATGGGGTCCCCAGGACCAGAAGTGGCCCGGGAGGGGGGCCACATGGCCCCCCTCCCCGTGATTAAAATTTAAATTAAAAAAAGAAACAGAAAGGCTGGCCCCGGGGGATGGGGTCCCCGGGGTCATATTTGGCCTGAGGAGGGGGGCCACGCGGGCCCCCCTCCCAAAAAACAAAAATAAAATAAGGCTGGCCAGGCCCTGGGGGATGGGGTCCCCGGGGCCATAATTGGCCGCCCCCCTCCCAAAATTTGAATATAAAAAAAACAAGGCTGCCAGGCCCCGGGGGATGGGGTCCCTGGGGCCAAAAGTGGCCCAGGGTAGGGGGGCCACGCAGCCCCCCTCCCATAAAAAAGAAAAATTAAAAAAAGAAACCGGCAACTCGCCGGAGGCCCCGCCCCCTCCCTGCAGCACTCTGCAAACACGCCCCCTGGTGCGTTCAAAGTTGGGGAATTAAGTCCCTGTGAATACTGAGGGTCCCTGGCAGCCAACTAGCCCACCAGGTACCTCCAGTAAGCGCCACACAGCTGGATTGCAGAGAGGTGGTCCGAGGCCACGCCCTTTTTTACACCACTCTGCAAACGCGCCTGGTGGCGCATTGCTGGGGGGGCGATGAGGTCCTCTTGTGTCCTGAGGACCACAGGACACAAGTGAACTTCATCCCTTGAGCAGCAGTGTGCAGGGAGCTGCGTTTGCAGAGTGGTGTAAAAAGGGGCATGGCCTCGGACCACCTCTCTGCAATTCAGCTGTGTGGTGCTTACTGGAGGTACCTGGTGGGCTAGTTGGCCCCCAGGGACCCTCAGGAATGAAGGGGACTTAATACCCCAACTTAGAACGCGCCAGGAGGCGCGTTTGCAGAGTGGTGGGGAAAGGGGGCTTGGCCTTTGTCCACCTCTCAGCAATCCCACTGTGTGGGGCTTACTGGAGGTAAGAGTTAGGCTAGTTGGTCCCTAAAGGACCCCCAGCAGCGAAGGAGACTTCAATCCCCATCCAAGAGCGCACCAGGGAGCGCGTTTGCAGAGTGGTGGGCGAAGGGGGCGTGGCCTGCTCTGAGAACTTAGCAATCCTGCTGTGTGGGACTTATTGGAGGTAATAGGAAGGGTAGTTGGCCCCCAAGGTTTTTCTTGGGGGCCAACTACCTCTCTTGTTACCTCCAGTAAGTCCCACACAGTGGGATTGCTAAGACGTCTTTGGAGGCCATGCCCCCCTTTCTCCACCACTCTGCAAACGCACCTCTGGCAGACTACAGGATGGGGGATGAAGTCCAATTTACTCCTGAGGGACTTTGGGGGCCAAGAAGCCCTCCTGGTACCTCCTGTAAGCCCTATGCAGCGGAATTCCTGAGCGCTGGTCGGAGGCCCAGCACCCTTTCTCCACCACTCTGCAAACGCGACTACTAGTTAAAGAAGTGTTTGCAATGTAATAGGTTTCGCATTTGCGAGAATTAGAGCTATTGGCGTTGTAAATGCAAAAGTTTTTTACTAATGTTTTTTGGAGTGGAGTGGATGTACGTTGTGTGTAGTGGAATTTTGTGGTATGTTGTGCAGTGAAATTATGTGGATAGAAAGTATGTGGTATTTAGTGCATAGGAATTATGCAGAGTGGGATTATGTGTTATGAAGAGTAATTATGTGGTATGGTAGTCTGTGTTGTGGAGTGGTAACCTCAGGTTTAGTCTTCCTCGTTTCCATTGAAGCTCAACTATGACCTCAGTGAGACAAAAAAAGAAGGAATCACTGAGGAGCACACTTGTGGACCTAGTCAGGGGTATGAGCAGGGCCACTGGAATTATGTGACTGTTTGGCTGCACCGACTTTCGCACAATTATACATTTTCAGCATTAGCCACATAATTCATCATCTGCTCCCTAATCTGCAGATTTGTACAAAAAAAGCCTTGTTTCTAGCTCAAACGGCTCAAACGTTACCAAAAATGCAGCGACAAGTGTTACAGCGTGGTGGAAGGCCCTTTGCAAACCCAGAATGGTCACCTGTTAGTTATTGCTAAATGTGGGTGTTAAATTGGTACTAATGGTGTGTAAGCCACTCTTGCTTCCCTCTGCGCCTCTCTTGCCTCTTTCTGCATCTCTGTTGCTTCTTTCTGCACGTTTCTTTCTTTCTCTGCACTTCTCTTACCTCTTTCTGCAAATCTCTTGTACTTTCTGCACCTCTCTTCCCTCTTTCTGCACGTCTGTTGCCTCTTTCTGCACCTCATTTGCTTCTTTCTGTACCCCTCTTACGTCTTTCTGCACCCTTTTTGCCTCTTTCTGCACCTCTGTTCCTTCTTTCTGCACTTCTTTTGTTTCTTTATGTACATGTCTTGCTTCTTTCTGCACCCCTCTTGCCTCTCTCTCCACCCCTCTTCCCTCTTTCTGCACTTCTGTTGCTTCTTTCTGCACTTATCTTGCTTCTTTCAGCACCTCACTTGCCTCTTTCTGCACCTCTATTGCCTCTTTCTGCAGTTCTCTTGCCTCCTTCTGCACTTCACTTGCCTCTATCTATAACTCTCTCGCATCTTTGTGCACCTCTCTTGCCTCTTTCTGCACCACACTTGCTTCTTTCTGCACCCCTTTTGCCTGCTTCTGCACCCCTCTTCCCTCTTTGTGCAACTCTCTTGCCTCTTTTTACACCTCTCTTCCCTCTTTCTGCACCATTCTTGCTTTTTTCTGTACCTCTGTTCCTTCTTTCTTCACCTGTCTTGTCTCTTTCTGCACCCTCTGTGCCTCTTTCAGCACCTCTGTTGCTTCTTTCTGCTGTTCTCTTCCTCTTTCTGCACCCCTCCTGCCTCTTTCTGTACCCCTCTTGCCTCTTTGTGCACCTCTCCTACCCCTTTCTGCACCCCTCTTGCCTCTTTTCCCACCTCTGTTTGTTCTTTCTGCACCTTATTTGCTTCGTTCTGCACTTCACTTGCCTCTTTCTGTACCCCTCTTGCCTCTTTCTGTACCTCTGTTGGTTCTTTCTGCACTGCTCTGGCTTCTTCCTGCACCTCTGTTCCAAATTTCTGCATCACTCTTGCCTTTTTCTGCACCCCTCTTCCCTCTCTCTGCACCTCTCTTGCCTCAGTCTGCCCACCTATTCCCTCTTTCTGTACCTCTTTTGCCTGTTTCTGCAACTCTTGCCTCTTTCTGCAGTACTCTTGCCTCCTTCTGCACCTCACTTGCCTCTTTTTGCACCTCTGTTGGTTCCTTTGCACTGCTCTTTCTTCTTTCTGCACCTCTCTTGCAAATTTCTGCACCCCTATTGTTTCTTTCTGCACCCCTTTTACCTGTTTCTGCACCTCTCTTGTCTCTGTCTGCACCTCTGTTCCCTCTTTCTGTACCTCTTTTGCCTGTCTTTGCAACTCTCTTGCCTCTTTCTGAAGTTCTCTTACCTCTTTCTGCACCCCTGTTGCTTCATTCTGCACTTTCAATGCTTCTTTCTGCACCTGTCTTGCTTCTTTTTGCACCCCTGTTGTCTCTTTCTGCACTTGTCTTCCCTCTTTCTGTACCTTTCCTGCCTGTTTCTGCATCTCACTTGCCTCTTTCTGCACTTTTCTTGCTTCTTTCTACACCTCTGTTGCTTCTTTCAGCAATTCTCTTGCCCCTTTGTGCACTTCTCTTGCCTGTTTCTGCACCTCTCTTGCCTCTTTTTGCACCTCTGTTGGCTCTTTCTGCACCTCACATGCTCCTTTCTACACTTCTCTTGCCTCTTTCTGCACCCCCGTTGCTTCATTCTGCACTTTGTATGCTTCTTTCTGCATCTGTCTTGCTTCCTTCTGCAATCCTGTTGTCTCTTTCTGCACTCGTGTTCCCTCTTTCTGTACCTTTCTTGCCTTTTTCTGCATCTCACTTGCCTCTTTCTGCACTTTTCTTGCTTCTTTCTACACCTCTGTTGCTTGTTTCTGCACCCGTCTTTCCTCTTTGTGCAACTCTCTAGCCTCTTTCTACACCTCTCTTCCCTCTTTCTACACCACTCTTGCCTCTTTTTGTACCTCTGTTGCTTCTTTCTGCACTTCTCTTGACTCTTTCTGCACCCTTCGTGCCTCTTTCAGCACCTCTATTGGTTCTTTCTGCACTTCTCTTCCTTCTTTCTGCACTCCTCGTGCCTCCTTCTGCTCCTCTGTTGCTTCTTTCTGCACTTCTTTTGGTTCTTTCTGCACTGCTCTTGCCTCTTTCTGCATCTCTCTTGCCTCTTTGAGCACCTCTTTTGCTTCATTCTGCACTTCTCTCTCCTATTTCTACACCTCTCCTGCCTCTTTGTGCACCTTTGGTGCTTCTTTCTCCACTTCTATTGCCTCTTTCTGCACCTCTCTTGCTTCTTTCTGCAGCTGACTTGCCTCTTTCAGCACCTCTGTTGCTTTTTTCTGCGCCTCTCTTGACTCTCTCAGCACCTCTGTTACTTCTTTCTGCACTTCTCTTCCTTCTTTCTGCATCTCTCTTGCTACTTTCTGCACCTCACTTGCCTCTTTCAGCACCTCTGTTGCTTTTTTCTGCAGATCTCTTGCCTCTTTCTGCACCTCTCTTGCTTCTTTCTGCACCCCTGTTCCCTCTTTCTTCACCTTTCATGCCTGTTTCTGCACCTCTCTTGCCTCTTTCAGCACCTCTGTTGCTTTTTTCTGCAGATCTCTTGCCTCTGTCTGCACCCCTCTTTTCTCTTTCTGCACCTCTCTTGCCTCTATCTGCACCCCTGTTCCCTCTTTCTGCACCTTTCCTGCCTGTTTCAGCACCTCTCTTGCCTCTTTCTGTACCTCTGTTGCCTCTTTCTGCACTTCTCTTGCTCTTTCTGCACCCTTTGCGCCTCTTTCAGCACCTCTGTTACTTCTTTCTGCACTTCTCTTCCTTCTTTCTGCACCCCTCCTGCCTCTTTCTGTACCTCTCTTGCCTCTTTGTGCACCCCTCCTACCTTTTTCTGCACCCCTCTTGCCTCTCTCTCCACCCCTCTTCCCTCTTTCTGCACCTCTGTTGGTTCTTTCTGCACTGCTCTTGCTTCTTTCTGCACCTTACTTGCCTCTTTCTGCACTTCTCTTGCTTCTTTCTATACCTGTTGCTTCTTTCAGCAATTCTCTTGCCTCTTTCTGCACTTCTCTTCCTTCTTTCTGCACCCCTCCTGCCTCTTTCTGTACCTCTCTTGCCTCTTTGTGCACCTCTCCTACCCCATTCTGCACCCCTTTTGCCTCTTTTTATACCTCTGTTGGTTCTTTCTGCACTGCTCTTGCTTCTTTCTGCACCTCACTTGTCTCTTACTGCACTTCACTTGCTTCTTTCTGCAACTCTCTTGCCTCTTTCGGCACCTCTGTTGCTTCTTTCTGCACTTCTCTTGCCTCCTTCTGCACCTCTTAGTTAGAGGTAGTTTTAATCCCCCTGCCCTATTATGTACTAGGGCCTTACAGGGGAGGTCATGCCAATCACAGGGGTACCCCAACCCATAGTGTACCCTAGTGTATGTAGGTGTTTTCACTGTATTCTAAGTGTCTTTCAGCATAGCACTGGCTCTGGGCCTGGTTAGTCAGTTACCACCAGTACCCGTCAGCAAAAAGTTGGGGGCACAGGATGACTTTGCAACAAGGCCTCTTTCTGCTCCTCTGTTGGTTCTTTGTGGACATCTCTTGCTTCTTTCTGCACCTTTCTTCATCTTTCTGGACTTCTGTTGCCTCTTTCTGCATTTCTCTTGCTTCTTTCTGCGCCTTTCTTCCTATTTCTGCACATGTCCTACCTCTGTCGGCATAGTTAGAAATTAGCATTTAAAAAACCTTTGAAATTCACTGAAAAAAACACAGGTTTCAGGGACGTTATAGTTAGAAATTTGCATTTAAAAAACCTTTGAAATTCACTGAAAAAACCATAGGCTTCAGGGACGTTATAGTTAGAAATTAGCATTTAAAAAACCTTAGAAATTCACTGAAAAAACCACAGGTTTCAGGGACGTTATAGTTAGTTAGACATTTCACTCATACAAAACCAGAGAAATTCGGCCGTTATAGTTAGTTCAGCTAACTATAGCTTGCGCCCCCGCAATGCACCGCTGATGACATCACATATTACATCATTCATGACATGGTCAGTGACATCACTGATGACATCTCAAATGACATCACTGATTACATCATCCACATGATAATCTGATGCACCTGCTCATACCCTAATATAACCTTTGATACACACACTCTAAAATACAGACTACCATTTTCGAAACCATAGACACACCAATACCAGTTAGTACATACCCACTCACTGATTCCTAGGTCTACACACACATCCACTCACTCACCCATACAGTCACTCATACATGCAGTCAACCATCAATACGGCACTATCATATGCACTCACATATCTATACAGACACTCATACACCGCCACTCATCCATAGAGTTACTCACACACCTAGTCAGTCATGCAAAGAATCAATCACACTCCCATTTACTCACCTATACAGTTATACACACACACCCTCACTTATTCAAACATATACTAACACATACTTACACTCTTATACAATAACTAATACAAGCACACACTCATCCATACAGCCACTCTCACAATCACTCACTCTCACATATAGTCATTTATATACTCCAACACTCACATATACTGCCTTTCACATATGCAGTTACTCACACATGTACCACTGAGACATCCATTCACTCACCAAAACACCCATACACACACTCACCCACCCATACAGCCCTTCACAGATGCACTCTTGAACCCATACACCCAGTGAATCACTCACTCACACATCTATGCACGGAGTCACATACCCCCACCCACCCACACAGACACTCAGGCACCCATACAGATACTCAGACAACCAATCAATAACCCATATAGACTCTCATTTAGCTACTCCCCAACCCATGCAACCGCATACACACCAACTCACAAACTAAACTATGTGAATGTCTGTATCAGTCACTAACCCATGCATTCAGTAAGACACATTTAATCACTCACTTATGCAGTCAGTCACGCACCTACTAAATCATCCATTCAGACACTTATACACCCACTCATTCTTCAATACACCTTGGCCTATGTATATATAAAACATATTTAAACTTTACAGAAACACACAGTCACTGGATGATGTCATCAGTGATGCCATTTGAGATGTCATCAGTGATGTCATCAGTGATGTCACTGACCATGTCATGAATGATGTAATATGTGTTGTCATCAGCAGTGCATTGCGGGGGCTGAACTAACTATAACGGCCGAATTTCTCTGGTTTTGTACGAGTGAAATGTCCAACTAACTATGACGTCCCTGAAACCTGTGGTTTTTTCAGTGAATATATATATATATATATATATATATATATATATATATATATATATATATCCACTCTGGTAAAGAAAGTCGGAAGCCAAAAATGGGCGCACTCACGGATTTGCAAGTAAAATACTTCTTTTAATGTGCGAGGTTCGCACATTAAAAGAAGTATTTTACTTGCAAATCCGTGAGTGCGCCCATTTTTTGGCTTCTGACTTTCTTTGCCAGATTGGATACATAAATTGTGGCTCATCACCGCTTGGGCGGCACCAGGGGCATGTGGAGCGGCGGCGGTGACCAGAGTGTTTGAAAATATATATATATATTTTATTTATTATTTGGAAAGTTTTATATAGCGTGAACTTGACCCTAAAAGGGTATCAGAGCGCTTTGCAAATAGTTCAATAAGTAGAAAATAGATAACCAAGAAACATATATATATATGTATTACTACGGTACACATGTTAGGGTAGGTATAGAAAATCTTGACTTACTTTACCTGTTGATATTTTGTCCTCGATATTGAGACCCATCAATACTCTGGTGTCAGTTTTCAGGGTACACACCCCATGTTCAACTGCAAATGAATGTGAATGTGCAGGTCTGCTTTACAAGTCTAGATTATTTTGTGATTTCATGCTCCATGATGGTAGTAACTACAAGAAGGAAGATGGTGGCAGTCTCTGCTTTGTACAGTTTACATTTTTGGACAGGTAAGATGGTCAAATATTGTATTTAAGCATGTTGTTCTTGTATTTCAAGTACAACAGTCCTTTTTAACAAGTTGTCATGTGGAAATTTTTGTCAAATTGTCTGATACTGTTCTCGACCAGTTCGATACTGATTCTCTTTATGTTTTGTATAGTTCCTAGTAAGGATGTGGTCCTCACAGTTATATTTTGCTATAATTACATTTGTGTCTGCAGTGAAGGATAATGCAAGCAGTTCAGCCAAAGGAGGGCTGTATTTTTTCTTTATTCAACTACAGGTGTTCAAATCTGTTGTTTCCAGATTATCAGGGAACCATTATGCACTTGTCACTTTAGCGGATGTGGACTTGGGTGGAATGAGAAAGACTAACTGGACCAGGGTCAAGAAGATTTTGTTATGAATTTAATTTAGTCTATCTTCCAATGTCTGAATTGTTTCGTGCTGTAGACTAAGAAGTGATGGACAGGTTGGGGTTCATGCTTAGTTCTCTCTAAATATAAAGTTTGATATTGTTAGTTTTGACCAGGAGAGAAGGGAGAAGCTGATATTGTGAGATGAGAAATAAGTAATTCTAAAGAATATGCGACCTAGAATTTGGTTGCCTCCGTGGTTGAGTTTGCCATCAAACTTTGTGAAGCAGAGATTGCCGAGGTTGTAATCTCTCTTTGGTGAAAGTGTTAGAGACTCCTTTGGCAGAAACATTTAGGCACCAGATAAGGTGCACATGGAAAGGCACAGCTCCACAGTAGTTACACGGAAGAACATATGGGTTTTGTGGGGAAATGGTGATAATTTAAGGTAAAGACAAATGATAAGGCAGGGTTTGTAAGGTATTGGGCTAGGAGATATTCTCAAAATTGATAGTGACGACCTTTGATTGTCTCACACAAAGTGGTGTTTAAGAAGATGTGGGTAACTGTTACATGGTGTTATAATACACGAGCGTGACATGGGGTGTTACGCTCGTGTCTATTTCAATTAATGCTGTCTCTTTAACGTTGTGTACACAAGTGTGACAATGTCTCTTTCATATAATACATGTTCTGCCGTTGTAACCGCTGTGTTGCATGCTCGTGGGAATGTGTTCATTCAAAGAGGGTGATGCATATAAATGTGTGGGCTGGCGGTTGGTGGGCATCAGTTGGTTACACGTACATTTTGTTACCACTCGGCTGATTGGAAATAAATTTGCTTGTGTGGAAAGTACTTACGCTTCAGTGGATGTTATTTTTAAGAGTGCCTTTGGACTTTTGCTACAGTAATCTATCCTTGTCTACAGATGTTTCATTGCAGCACAACAAATCGTTGTTGACAGGGAAGAAGATGCAGAGGAAGGCCTTCTATCTCTATGAATCAGGACATTTATTAGAATTCACCTCTTAAAAGTTTACCTGAATGACCTTAGGTAGGACGGTGCTGCTGGTCCTCCTTAACTTGTGATGCACTTTGAATACAGTCATCAATGAATAAGACATAACAGGGTAGGCTGGTGTAGCTCATCAAATGAAAAGCTTTATGTGCTTTGTACAACATATTCACAATGTGCACTAGCTTGCTGTCAATATTTCCATTTCCATTTATATAGCACGCTAATACCATCAGTCTCTGGGCGCCTCCTGATCCAATATAATCAGTGGTCTATAGGTGCATCCAGATCCAATTTAAGCTACAACTTTTGGATTGCAAAGCTCTGTATAGTTTAGAACCAAGTAATTCTAACACTTAATGACACCTTTAGGATTTACGAAAATATTTTTTATGGTGACCAGGAACAGCACTGATTGGTCAGCCTCTAATAGCATCATATCTATCTAAAAATTTGGTGAATGTGCGATCTGAGTTTCTTTCACAAGTCTAGATGAGATGTCAGTGGGAAGTGTTTCACTCAACTTAGAACCAACACCCACAGTCATATTTGCAGTGTACACTGAAGGTGTGTTTTAGATATTGGTTATGAAAAGCAGGAAGTTTCACACTGAGGGGCATATTCTCAAGGACTTATCGCCGAGTTAGCGGCACATTATCGCAGCCAAAGTGGCGATAAATTCATCGCACTATTCACAAGCAGGTGCTAACAGCCGATATCACCAGTTTACCTGCGATAGCAGCCGCACAAAACCTCGCCACGGATGACACCGGCAACTAACGCTAATGAGATGCAGAGTAGGCGTTCCGTGCAAAAACCCGCGAAAACACCACTCCGCAACATTCTCAACGACCAGCCAGATCGGCGATAAGATCCAAAAACATGCGATAAGGCGCGTTAGCAGCATGGATTTAACACCTGCTCCTACCTGGTGTTAAGTCGGACGACAACCTGCACCATAAAAGGGAGCCCAGCCCACAGCCACACCAGAAGAACAACAGATGCCATGGAGCTACTAATCATGCAGCTCGGAGCCCCAAGAGGGCCACAACACCCACTGCCACCACCCCCTCAGGACTGCCCCCGGACTACCACAGAGGCAGCGCAGACAAAGACACCGGACCTTCCGAAAACGCACCAGCCTCGGAGACTTAACGCCAGAGGAAGTCATTGCCCACTACAGGCTCAAAAGGCCAACCATCCTCCGCATCCTGACCCTCATTGCCCATAGGCTGACGGTACCAACACAGCGGAGAACCAACATCCCTCCTCAGACAAAGCTGCTGGCCGTGCTGCACCTGTTGGCCTCTGGGACCTTCCAACCAACAACTGCCTGAGTTGGAGGAGTCTCACAGCCAGCCCTGTCAAAGTTCCTCACACCTGTCTTGGATGCCATCATCAGCTTGGTACCCCAGCAACTTTACTTCCCACACACTGCGCAGGAACAGCTGGAGATCAAGCAAGGCTTCTACGCCATAGCTGGCTTAACGCACATGTTGGGGGCAATCGACTGCACACATGTACTCCTCGTGCCCCCTGCCGCCACTGCACACAATTACCGCAACAGGAAACACACGCATTCCATCAATGTGCAGGCAATAGTGGACCACCGGGGACTCTTCACCAATGTCGTCGCCAACTACCCAGGCAGTGTGCATGATTCCTTCATCTTCCGACAGTCCATCATCAACCAGTGCTTTCAGGATGGCACCTATGGAAATGCACTGCTCGTCGGTAAGTAACAACTGAACACACCACACACCTCAACTCCACCAACATACAACTCACAACTCTGGGAATGCACATGTCACAACATCACATACAACCTGACAACCAACATTCCCACATTCCAGACACGACAACACAACTTACCGTGGTAACCTGGGCTAGCCATGTACACAAGCCATCAACGGCATGGCACCTCAGCCACACAATAGCAAAATGTGGGGAGAGGTGGGAACCAGGCATGTGCGAAGGAGGCAAGTGACCCATGAATGTGAAAGTACACAATGCCAAGTGTGGTGTGGATGTGCTGGACAGACTTGAGTATGTAGACCACAGACATTTCCATGTCAACATACACTGCTGGTGTCTGGAGTGTACTGGACAGTGGACGCAACCATGTTACCGCAGCCAGTGGGGAAGATCGCGGAAATGTAGCTTGTTACGTCCCCCCCTGTAAGCGTGAGCGGAGTGGGCTGGCCCGGCGTACCCTAGTCCAGCGTAGGGGTATGAATAAAAAGCCTGTTACTCTGGGCGTGGTTCTCTTCCGGAATGGCCAACGTGTCTGCCAGGGTGGCGCCTCTCACCCCGCCACGAGGCCGACGCCGTGAGCGGCGTTGCCTGTGATCCTGTGCGCCTGCTGTACCCCAGGCCACTGGTCCCAAGACCCGTCTTGCCCGCCACAGCGCACCGAGGCCTCACTGCTCACCTGCCGACACCGGCGTGTGTCAAAGAGGGCCCACCACGTGCCGGTGCAAGCTCCAAGCCTGAGGCCCACGACCTTGGCAGTCTCCTCAGACCATCACGGCCTCCGCGACACAGGCCCCCAGACTCCTTTCTCGTTGACGTACTCCGCCGCTGCCTCCGGCCTACACTGCGGTCCAGTAGGTCACACATTTGGAACTGAGTCTTGATTATACAATGGCAGAGTACATATGTTTATGGCAGATTTGAAATCACCGTACTCCCTTCGATGTGGTGCCACCAACTCTGTGCATTGCATTCCAACGACACGTGTCTGTGGGCCCTTGCTGACTACTGCCTTCGGCCTACACTGCGGTTCAGCACCGGGGGGTCTCCTGTGTACTGCCTACACTGAGGTCCAGCAGGCCTCACACCAATCCAGTCTGGACCAGGCAGGACACGGCATCGTCGCAGGCTGCACACACGCTCAGCTCTTGTGCTTCTATCTCCGTCAACCACAAATTATCGCCACATGGCATTCCAACGTCGTGTGTGAGAGTACCAGGAGGAGCTGCCTGAACAGCGGTTGGCCCGCGCTGACCGCTGCTTCCGGCCTACACTGCAGTCAAGTAGGTCACACATTTGGAACTGAGTCTTGATTTTTCAATGGCAGAGTCCATATCATTGTACGCAAGGAGAGGAGTAAGAGGAAGACGCGGTTCAGTGTGGATGAAAAAAGGATCCTCATTACGGAGTTGACCGAATACTACCAACAACTGCTCTGGTGCCACTAACTCTGTGCATCGCAAGCCAAGGACACGTGGCTGGGGGCCCCTGCTGACCGCTGCCTCCGGCCTACACTACGGTCAAGTAGGTCACACATTTGGAACTGAGTCTTGATTTATTTATGGCAGAGTTTATACCATTGTACAGGCCTCATCGCAGACTGCATCCCCTTTCAGCTCTAGTGCCACTGACTCCGTGCCCCGAAAATCATGGACACTCTCTGGCTGAACTTTGGTGGCATCTGAGTCTATGGCCTGGGGGTTGTCTTCATCATCATGTAGCTGATACTGACTTGGTGTCAAAAATGAGTCTGTAGCATTCATCTCCTCCATATTGCCTGTGTCTGCTTGGTACTGCCCTCTGTATCATGCCCTGGAAGAACACCTTCCACTGTCCACCAAAACCCTCCACGACATTCAACTTGGACATCGACGAGGACCCGCTCAGCTCTTGTGGCCCTACCTCAGTGCACCGGTAGTCACCGTCCCGTGGCGGTGTTCCATGTGCCGGCCGCTGTGCATCCGGGGCCACTAACTCTGTGCTGCTCAAGTCATGGACCCTTGCTGTTTGAACTGTGAACTTCTGATTGTCTGATCACTGTTGTAGTTGTTGCCAGCACCAACCACTCATTGAGGGCTGGCTCACACTCACCCCACACCCATCCAGCACAGGCGTCACTGGACATGTGACCCTGGCAATAAAAGGGGCCGGGCGCACGTGCCCGTAGCCAGTTCCACAAACTATCTAAGTGTGTCCGTGTGGTCATTGTGTATGCATGAGGGCCCCGGGCCCTACCACATTGCATTGTGCTGTGTACAGCAGACGCAACCATGTCACCTCAGGCAGTGGGGAAGACCTGGGACATGTAGCTGTGTTGTACCCCCCTGTAGGCGTTGCCGGAGTGGGATGGCTTACAACAGTCCAGCGTAGGGGTGTGGGTAATCACCCCGGGGCTCTGGGCGTGGTTAAGTGTTGGGCTTGCCAATGTAGTACCTAATGCGTGTGTCTCTGTTGTAGTGTCGGCGCCACCCGTCTCGCAATGAACAAAGTTGCAATGTAACATGCCCCCGGAGTGCGGGCTCGACCAAAGGGATAAATGAATGAGCGCAAGCCCGCTCGGGGTCCGGGATCATACTGTTGTGTGTGTATCGCTATTACCGCAGCATAAGCCAAAGGTCTTGCCTCGTCCGCATCGCAAGTTCAGCCAGCCATGGACTCTACATCTGTGTCCGCCCTATCCTTACCATAGGCCTACACACACGTGGCCGCCCACCTTCAACGCACAACATCACAGTGTCGTTGTCAGGCTTGTGGACATGCGCAGACAGGCATGACAATGGTGTGCCGTAGGAGTGCAGGTGATGCAACCGCGCTGCGCACACAAGTAAATAGGCTCGGGGGGAGGGAGGAGCAGCAGTGAGGCTACGTAATACACATTGATGGTGCTCATTTGCTACAAGCAGTACATGTCAAACAGGAATCACTATGACACACATATCACACGTCAATAAACTAGTGAGCCTGCCAACACATCATGCAGAACCAACTATTGACTCATGTCTCTCTGCACTGTCACAGGTAATCAAGGATATGCACTCTGCCCTTGGATGATGACACCCCTCCGAGCCCCGAACTCACAGGCCCAGAGGCAGTACAATGCGGCCCACAAACGCACCAGGGGCATCGTGGAACGCACATTTGGCGTGTTGAAGTCACGTTTCAGGTGCCTGGACTTCACAGGTGGAAGGCTCCTGTACAGCCCAGACATTGTGTGCAAGATGATCGTTGCATGTTGTGTGTTGCACAACATATGTGTACGCACCAATGCCCCATGGTTACAAGTGCCAGATGCACCGGACGATGATGAGGAAGATGAGGCAGGTGGACCACACCCCACTGCAGCTGCAGCAGGAATAGCCCGTAGGAACAACATCATTGACAATTTCATCACATGAGGACGTCACATTGTGACAGTCCTTAGCAATCATGAGACAGTACAAAATGACCACAGGCACAGCATGTGCAAATAAATTCATTACAACACACATTCCCTGAGTTTCTGTATGTGTGCTGCAGTGTGGCACAGGGATCAGGGACATGATCCAGAGTCATTGTGGGTGTGCAGTGTGCTCTACTTAATTGTGCATGTGTGCCATTGTGCCCATCTCCCCCTGTCCCCCCGTCCCTGGTCGGTACTCACCCTGTTGATGTTGTGTCAGGTCATGTTGAGCAGTGTCCCGATCCACAACTCCTGGCACCGTATCCCTACTGATGACTGTGGCCACCATTTTCTCCATGTCATCCAGCTCCTGGTGTGCCGCTGGTCCCCCACCTCCAATCTGCGTTGCTGCTTTCATGTTGGCATCGAGTTTCTTCTTGGTTTTGCCCTTCACATCATTCCAGCGCCTCTTGACCTCCTCCATTGACCTCCTCAACACTCCGACTGCATTCACGTTGTTCACGATGTACTGCCATATTTCCGTTTGTGTTGCCGATGACACAGTGGAGGTGACGAACAGTTGTTGGTAGTGTTCTGTCACCTCCGTGACGATGATCCGGTTTTCCTGCGGACTGAAGCCCGTCTTCCTCTTACTCTTCTCCTTGCCCTTCCCCGGCCCCGGGGTTCCTGGCTGGTCGTCTGTGGGGCTTGTGGGGTTCGCGTTGTCCTCTGCACTCGGTCCGGGTGCGTCCATGGTGCTACACAGTTACATTTTTTCTCTTTTTTTTTCTCTGCTTATATAGTGCATTCTCACGCATGGCGCGTGGGAATCGCAGGCCTGTCGCTGGTTATCGCTGATTTTTGTATCGCCATTGGGGACATCGCCACTTTTTTCGCGTTGGTGTTTCGCATTTTTTTGGCGTTGCGTTAATTTTAACGCGGGCATTTGTCGCGTTATCGTGAGACTATCGCATGGTGCCGCTGGGTTGAGAATACTGCGTTAACACGGTGTTATTTTCCCATGATAGACTGCGATGTGAGAAGTTGCGTTAAGCGAATTTGGAGATAGTTAACACACATTCTTGAGAATATCCCCCTGAATCTTTTTTCCACCTTAAAAATCTGTACTGCTGGACTGCCATGGTGGGGGGGAGTGGAAGGAGGAGGGGTGGTCTGCAGGGACTAATTTGTCAAGGCCCCTCATTTTACAGGGCCTGGACTTTCAATAACAAAACAGCTCAGCTAAGCAGAAGTGAATGGAACTTTATTAAAACAAGATACCAAGGTTAGGCTGTGTATTGGACCGGACTCTCTCTGCAGGGTCACACCAGGTTTTTGCCTTGCTTTGTGATCCCTTTTTTGTTGGCTTTAAGGACTCTGTGCACTTTACTCCTTGTAATCAGTGGTAAAGTCCTTGTGCTCTCTCCCAGGGCCTGTAAATTAAATGCTACAAGTGGACTGCAGAACTGATTATGCCACCCACTAAACTAGCCCTTAAACCATTTCTCAGGCCTGACACTGCATTCTGTAGGGCATAGTTAAACTGCCATGACCCTTTTGCCAAGCCTAAACCTTCCTTTTTAATACTCATGAGTCACCCTTGACTTAGGCCCTAACCACTCCTAGGGCAGGGTGCATGATATTTAAAAAGTAGGACATGTCTTTTAAGTTTTACAGGTCCTGACCGTGAAAATCTCCTAAAGTTGTTTTTCCCTGTTGTAAGATTACCTCTCCTGTAAGCTAACACTGGGTTACCTTATTACACTTAATGGGTGATAGCTTCAGTTTGGGACCAGTTAGAGTGTCATGCCACTCACCTGGCTCTTATCCGTGGAGACAATGCTGGTCCTCGTATATCTCCTAGGGTGGCGTCTGATCAGGGAATTGTAACAGTGAATAAATAGCTGCCCCAGAAGTGATGGGGGTTGGGACAAAATAACAAACACAGAGACTTGTGTGCCTTCGAGTACAGCCACCATCTTCTTGGAGTCATACCTACGTCTCTTCTCAGTCCTGGAGAGCGTCATTGTAATATGTGCGTAATGCAGTGCGCGGTAAGCTGTACTGCAAATACAAGTAGAACGGTTATTCAACAAATGAGTAGTCCTGGAATATTCCCTCCCGCCTTTGACATGTGTACTAACAGTCACTTACATGATAATTAATCTATTGCTGCATAGGCTTCAAATAATCAACTGTTACCCTTGGAGTTGCGGCACTCCTGGCAGAAGCTATGTTGAATTTTCACATCACACATTAAGGTACACCTTGTTTGTTCAACACTGGGCACAAGGAGTGCAAGAGTGTGCTTTTGAATTCATAGACTAAAGCACAATAAAGGATGGCACATAAGAATGTCACTCAGTGCTAATACCAAGGCCTCAGTATGTGTGTTAATTAATTCCCACAATCTCTCAATGTCCAAGAGTTGCCCTGTTTTCTGATTTTCAGCATCATAAAAACAAGTCTTTGGTTGATATGCTTTCATTAGTGTGCTAACCTTAAGGATGGAACTAACCACGTTTTCTCCTTTGAAATGCGGCGCTGCATGGATGGTGTTAGCTGTGTCGCTGGATTTGCAGGGGAGAAGATATCCGCAGCATCAGAGATTCACATCAGAGCCATGCAGTGTTGCGGGGATGGAGTCTGCTGCACTGCTGGATTTGCAGGGGAGAAGATGTCTGCAGTGTTGAGATATTTGCAGGAGAGCCACCATGCAGAAGAAGCTCTGCCGGGACGTGAAGCCATTCAGGTGAGCGGGAATGCTGAAGAGGATCTCTCCTCTTCAACCAGTGATTAAGCCAAGCACTACCTCGTGGTTTGAGTGCAGTATAAATACCGTTCTCAAATCCTGATGAGTCAGCCCAAATAACCCCATAGTCATGTGCCTATGAGTCAGCCCAAAAATCCCCATAGTCATGAGCCTTTGAGTTAGCCGAAATATCCCCATAGTCATGTGCCTATGAGTCAGCCCAAATATCCCCACAGACATGTGCCTATGAGTCAGCCTAAAGGCCCTGGGGGTGTTACTGTTTGTACTTTGGTGTTTCATGACTTGGTGGTCTTGGGCCCCAGGGGATAATTACCATGCCAAAAACGTTGTCAAGCCTTTGGGGCAATGAGTTCCATGAACAGCAAGGAGGCATTGAGACGTGTGCTCAATCCCGCAAGCCCCCACACACAAGGTACAGGAGGAGTGAGAACACAAGGAGGTCAGGGTCATGACATAGAGAAATGCTTCTTTCACTCATTTGAATTGTAATTTAAAAATGTTGTTAATGGTAAAGTCGTATTTTAAGTTACTATTCTAAAAATGGTACTTGTAGAAAGTTGACATTTTCCTGCCTAAAGCAAATGTGACTTTCTGCCAGTGTCCAGAGTCATATCACTGTGAATGGCTTTCTTGCAGTGTTTTGTGATTCCTTCCTGACATGGAGACAAACGGCCCTTGGATGTGGTGCAGGGTGTTCCTCTCCTAAGCAGAATGTCCTGAGAAGATGCACTAAGCCTTCTTGAGCTTCAAAGGGTATCCCTAGGGCTATGCCCACCCCCTACCTGAGTTCAAAGGGCTGCCTGCCCTGACACTGACAAATGCAGCTCACACCTAGTCCTGACTGTCCTTTGTTACCCTAGTCAGTTTGGAGCCAAACTCAGGAAAGGGGGAAGGTCAGATAAAGGAAGCTTTCTCCACCAAGAGGCTGACACTGGGAATAAAAGTGGCACCTTCAGAACTTATTATCAGAACACTTCTTGACCAGTGGAAGGACGACCCTGCTGTCTGAAGAAGGACTGCCCTGCTGTGTGAAGAAGGAAGACTGGACCTGCTTTCCTTGAACCAAGGCTCCCAGGAATGATTTCAAGGGTCAGTTGGCTAATCTCCTGTTTGAGCTATAGGGACACTAACAAGTTTTCAGATGCCTCCTTGAAGCTGCCCATCTAACCAGCAGCAACTGGAGCTGCCTGAACCCGCTGCTGGCCATTGCTGGAGTGAGTCCTGAGCCCTTCAGGTCATGGACCCTTTGTTGGTATCAGAGTGTACGCCCCCTGAGTTAAAGGTGCAAATCCAGGTGTTTGGGGCTCCTTGCGACAGCAAAGCATACTCTTTGTGCTCAACAATGACACACATGAATGCGAATCTCCGGTCTGACTGCTCTACTCATCAGTCACAACAGTCAGTGACTGCAGCAACAATCCTCATCAAGTGCCAAGGAGAAGCTCCCACACCTACTGGCCACAACAGCAACCATCCACGATGCATGACCTGCTCCTTGTGCCCTCAACAACCTCCTTGCAACACTGCCAATACAAACCGCTCTTATTCGAGGTCGGCCTGAACTTGTGACTTAACTCCGGTCCAGTGAGACTAAATAACTGAAAGAGGTGCTATGTGCTTTTTGGCACTATTTTCATCTGAAACTTCAAAAACTCACAAATGTGGTTCTACTGATTGGTTGTTTGTCATTTTGGTGTCATTTTATAGATTACAATTAACTGTATTCACCTACATTGGTTTGAGATTTTTCTTGTGTTGTGTTTTTACTTTATAACTGTGTGAGTGCTGCATAATCAATTTACACGTTGCCTCTAAGTTAAGCCTGATTTTGTGCCAAGCTACTAGAGGGTTAAGCGCAGGTTTATTTTGTGGTTCACTCTGACAGTCTGTGTTTATTATTTGAATGGGGCTGTCACTCCCCTCAACTAATAACCCAATTTCTTACACTGTGATTTTGTAATTTCCATATTGACTGAAAAGACAGGAGGATAGATATATTACTGGTGTCAGTCAGAATATGGAGAGAGTCGTATGTGCTACATTATTCGAATGAATGTGTCACTTTCTCTGTTGGTTTGAAACCATGACTGTACCATGCCTTCGGGCACATATTCCTAAAGCAGAAGCCAGCAAGGATAACACTTTCCTGTTTTTGATTGGTCTTTTGAACAGGTGGATAAAATAAGTGCTGTAGGAAATGAGCACAGAGAATAGGGGTAAAGTTTATTTAGGGTCTATCATGGGATATGTGCATGAAAGAAAGCAAACTCTCGAGGTAACGCGCAGGTGCCAGGAAGAGGGAAATGCAGATGTGAAAGCTATACCTTCAAGGCTTTTTAGTCAACAGCTGTGTTTTCTGAACGCATACTTTTAATGAAAAAAAGAAATAATAAGTCCCAGAATGCAAAGAAGTGTTAGCTAAGAAACCAGAGTTGGCTGAAGGTGTCTTACATGACACTGGAGAACTTGTCAGCTGTAGGGAATGATATGAAAGAGAGATGCGCATGTAGGGAAGAGAGAGAATATAGGTGCAGAGGAAATGTGCCAGTGCAGTTGGAAGGGAAGAGGGGCAGTAAACAGAGGTTAGTTGCAAGAGTGAGGATGCAAAAACGTATTGATTGAATATTATAAACAAGCATTGGCAAAGCCTATAGGTTTTGTTTATGCAAAATCTATTGGCTTTGGCAATGTTATTTATAGGTTGCACAGCAGTGCAAACTGCTATGCAACATAGCTTCAAGTAAAAAAAAGAGCACTATGACGCAGCCATCATTGACCGCGTTAAAGCGCTTTTTTCCTTTAAGCGATGTTGCACAGCAGCCCACGCTGCTGTGCAACATGTAAAAAAAACAGTGCGGGGTTGGGTACGTCAAGCAACACAAGGGAGGGTGTGGCGGGTTAAACAATGGCAGGCAGGGGGTGAGAACAGCGAGTGGAAGGAATGAGGAACAACTTTGAGTGGAAGAAGGGGGCAGGTGTGGGCAGAAAAACAACAGTGTGCGGCAGGGGGACTAAGGGAGTGGGTGAGGGTGAAAAAAGATAAAGGGGGTGGGGAAAAATGGACAGCAGAGGGAAACTGCATGCGGGGGTTGTTGGTAAATGGACTGCGGGGAGGAGAGACTGTACAGTGGCATGCACTCTTATGGACTGCTTGGCCAAACTAAAAAACAAGGACCTGCATCACCATGCGGTCAATAGAAGAACACTGGCAGCACAGAGGAGGCTGTGCCGGCTCCATGCTCCACAGCATGGACAGAAGCCCAAAGAAGAGTGCAGGCGGATGCGAGCCGCCAGTAGGGAGCGGAAGTAGGAAGCGGGACCAGTAAGAAGCAAGGAACTGAGACTGAAGTGGGCTCCAACCATTGGTAAGTATGGTAATTAATGGGTGGCCTCTAAGCCTATTTTTAAACTTTTTAGATCTCGCCTGAGCCAGCGCGCATGCGCTGCCCTGCGAGGCTTTTAGTAAGGGCTTTAAACTTGAAACACACGCTCGTGCGTGTGCTTTTTTTTTTATCTCCCGCTATTGGCCTTTGCATGCGTCTTTCTAAGAAAGACAGCACGCAATTGGGCCAAGGCGGGTGCATGTCCCGCCTTCTCTCTCCCCTGGCCTAGGGTGCTCGGGAGCGAGCAGCAGCACGGCCGGGTGACAGCTGCATACCTCACATTCCTTTCGCGGCCGCGTGGCCACGCTTGTTACTAGTGATGCAGCGCGTACAATGAAAACTATTCTCCTCCCAGGTTACTTATAGGTCATCCAGGGGTAAACTATATTTCGCATATCCTCATGACGATGGGGCCCATAAACATCGCCTAACACACACACACACACACACCTGGATTTCCTTTTACACCTGTATGAAATTCTGTACTCCTAGGAGAAGCATGAGAACTAAATGGAGAACACCATTTTGTGTACCGCTGGAAGAGCAAGGATATCTATTTACCTTAATTTGTCACTTTCTTTTAGTTATTTCTTAAGATATTCCTGCTCATTGTTTTGTCGATGAATCATTCATTTAAGAAATTAGTTCATAGTGATTAAGACCAGCTGAATCACAATAAACAATTACTTATGTCACAATCATTTAGGAAAATAACCACTGAGTCATTTTGGGTTTAAAGAATCTTAAATTTTATATAATTTTTAAAAGCATGGAAAGAATTTAATACTTTATTCAATTATTCATTTTTAAATTCACAATTTTATTAAGCATAACCAATTTATTGCAGAAAAGGAAATTTTGTCATGAAGCCAAAAACCCTAGTTACCTGCCTAGCTTCTTAATTTAGCCTAATGATTTCTAACCTAACTTTGGGATTAGAAATAGCCTGATTCTCATACTCAACTGTAAAGTTAAGACAGCAACAGCAACTTCAGCTCGTCAGCATCAGCTACCTGCAACCCGTCTCCTCTACTGCAACCACGACTCTCGAACTGCTTGGAACTCTGACTGGAACTCTCTGGAACTTCCCTGGAACTGAACCCCTCCCACTAAGAGTAGGCCCTCTTATACCCCAATTCTAACTTTGCTAACTAACTGTTGCAACATTAATATCACGCTTTTCTTTCATTGGTCCATGCATGTCAGCTTATTCATTCTTTAATCAAGTTCTCTTGGATTCAAGGGTCCTTGGATCATTTCCTTTCCCATACGCTTAAACATTTCCATCCGATTCGATCAGTCCATTTGTATCTTCTTTTGACACATTCAAGAACTCCGCAGTCATTGTCCTTTCTCTTGGGCTCCTTTCCCACGGACTCTCTCCTGATCATCACGGCACACTATCAGTTCAATTAGGTCACACCAGCCTTGACCATTTCTTGCATCCTAGCCTCTCAGAGACATCACGAGGCTCCAGATTTCTTCAATCTCATCCCGTACCACGTGTCCCCTTGCGCCTGCGCACATCTTCCCACTGGCGGCCATTTTATCTCGCCACTCGGTTCTACTTTAGAAGCACTAATTTGAGGCAAATAAAACATAATTAAAATAGAGAAAAATATCCCTTTCGTTTCCCTCCCGTCTACGTACCCCAATTAGTTGTTACCTAGCAAAAGCGACATTTAAGCTGCTCCTTACTTACCATCACTATTGTTTTTGCAACGACACAATTTATTTCTATGAAGCACAAACATGCATTTATTTTATTTAGTACGCTTTTTATTCTTACGTTATGATTAGACACACGGACATTCATTAATAGATTATTTAGCACATACATTGGCATATTACCATTCCCACATATACAATGTTGATTAATACATTTAAACGAACATTTTTAATTAATTAATTATATAATTTGTTAGGGGTTAAATTTTTTTATTTTCCCTGCTCCATCAACTCCCCCTTTGGTGATTTTTAAATCACCACATAAAACCCAAGTCATACTTCTTTTCAGGCAGCATGTCTTTCATCCTTTACTTTCTGTTATTCATATCTCTGTCTCTTCTTCATCTTGCCTTTTAGTCTCTTTATACATGCTTTCTTTCATTTTCTCCAACTCAATTTCACCCATTTCTCTCTCTCTTTCTCTCATTATTCTGTTATTTCTTCTTATCTTATTCTGTCTTACTTTTCTCTTTATACATGTTATTACTATTTTCAATGTCATGGCTAACAATATCACTATAGTTGCTACTATTATAACTTTCCCTATTACTAGTTTACTCATCCTAGTTAACCAATTTGCTACTGAGGAAAACCCTCTACCAAGTTTTCCCAAAACACTTTCAACCTCCAGTGGAACTAATTCTTTGTGCAGACTTGTAATATTTGTAATATACTTCTGTATATTTTCACTGTTATCCGGAATGTAAGTACAACAATGTTGGACTTTCAACATTCCACAGACTCCACCCTCTTTTGCCAAAAGAATATCAAGGGCAAGCCGATTTTGCATCACCATAGCTCTCATGGCAACCATTTCGGTATTTACCATTAAGAACCCTCCCGCAGTATCTGTAGACAAACGATCTACTACTGTGGATAACTTCCGAATTTTAAATGCATTCAAAGATATTCCCACTGCTGGTATTAATGCTCCAAAAATATCACCTACAATTTCTGAAAAACTTTCCCTTTTTCTACGTGTAAATCTATTAATCATCTTGTATGTTCCCTTTTCTTCTCTGTCCATGTGAAAAATCTTTGGAAAGACCAGGCCTACATAGCAAGTTCCATACCAATGGTCCGGTAACCTGTAATAAGCTCTATTCCCACAAATATAATAGATACCTGGAAATATTGGGTCCTTTCCACCTTTGAATCCCCAACCTCCCAGAATTTGATAATTGTCATGGCAGATACTGGAACCTACAAAGTAATTGTCATAGACTGTCTTATTTCTCTTAATGCACAACTTTCCTGTTTGTGGCCAATCTAAAGTCATTGCTGCATTTATCCTTTTCCCTTCATGATTTCCTTCCTCAAACGTCCATAAACGTTTTCCTTCCTCCTTTATTGCTTCTTTTTGAAATTTCATTCTTCTTTCTTCAACCATATCCAAAAATACTTTTTCTTCTTTCTTTAACTCACAGGTAAGGTTGTTACTAACTATTTCTTCTAACGTTAATTTTCTATGTTCTAAAAAGAATTCTCCTAAAACTTTTGCTGGTTTTACTTTGTTAAGTTCTGGTACTACTGGAATGTTTGCAAATATCTTATCTATATCAGTATAATAAGATTCTAATCTACCTGTTTTATAAAATAAACTTGCTATTACACTACATGTTATTCCATAAGTCAAAGGTAAGTGATGATAAGTCACACCTTCCGATACTGATGCAGGCAACTGCATACAAACATAACAATCTCTTACTTCCATTGTTTTTACGTACTCATACAACAACTTTGTAAAAACATTCTTTGAGAAATCTGTTACTGACCTATCCTTATGCAACTCTGCACTACTTCTTAAAACAACTTGTTCTTTAATATTAGTTTCTTTTTCTTGTTTAGTATCATTCTTTGCTTCTATCACAGCTACACTAATAGGAATTGTGATTGCTAAAACTATCCATATGGTCATTAATAACCCTGTACAAAAGCAGCACATTTTGCACCATCTCTTTATAAATTCAAATTTATCTCTTCTATCGCTATTATTTTCCATTTTGCTTTTTCTATTTGTTAAGTTTCAGAAAATTGTGTCACTACACCTCAAGATGACTTAGACGCCACTCTGCTTTCAAAAAGTCTTTGCTCGGTACTTTCTTTAATTCTCTCCAGAATTCTTTCGTTGTCACATCCGGTGATTTGTCACGTCCAGTAAATTTGTCACGTCCGGCAGAAGCACTATAAGTCTTCACTTCAGTTTCGTTGCATCTCACCTTTTCCCATCCGACTTCTCAGTCTCTGGTTTCCGTGAGTGTTTTCTTCTTCTTCTTTGTAATCAGTTAATGCAATATACAGCCACTCAGGTGACTTAAATTTTGAATTCACTTTCTTTGTCCTTTTGGACTTTTGTAATCTTTTTCCACTGGGTTTTTCTTGTCCCTTTTGACTTGTCACCTCATTTACTTGTTCAGCATCTTCATCCTCTGCTCTTATTATTCTATATCTCAATTTTCTTACATAGCTGTTGGGCCAATTATCTCCTTTTCTTGGCCTTTTGGCTTCACCTTCTCTTTCTTCTCTTTCTGATTTCCAATTTCTTTTTCTTGACTCAGTCTTTGCTTTTTCCTCTCCTCCACTTTCTTCTGTTTCTGTTTCAACTGTCTCACTATTGTCTCTTATTTTGAAACTTATAATCTCGTCATCTCCTACTGGTGGATCTGTCTTCTCCTTTTTGTTTTCCCTTATCACTGTCCCTCCTCGGGGTTCTTCCGATTTGGTGTTTTCCTCCTTATCTGTTTCTGAATTTCCCTGTTCTCCTGTTTCTCTATCTATCCCTATTGCTCCTCGGGGTTCTTCTCGATTTTCTAACTTTTTGTGTACTTCTTTCCCTACTTCATCTATTAATATTGTTTCTGAATGATTTCCACCATAACTTGTACTTGGTTGTTCATCTAACTCAATTTCTTGCTCAGTTTCTTCTCTAATTGGTTTATAACCCCAAGTTCTCTTTCGGAATTCTTCCCAATTTGCAGCTGAATCATCAGATCCTGAAGTTGTGTCAGATATTTCCAGATGTCGACTTACAGGTCGATCTTCAAGTTCTGGAACTTCTGAATTTCTTTCTTCTTCTTCTTCTTGTTCCTCTTCTTCTATAGAGGTATTTTCCGTTGGGGTCTCCAGATGTCGACTTTCAGGTCGATCTTCAAGTTCTGGCACCCTTTCTTTTATCTTGGTTGTTCCAGCCGTTAAACTTTTATCCCACACTTCCAGACGCCGACTCACATGTCGATCTGTAGGTTCTGGAATTCTGATTGTGTGGCTGGCATGAACCCAGTTCTTCACTCCTGCACACTTGACAGCAGTCGTTGTTACTAGGATTACCTGTCTTGGCTCATCCCAACGCGGAACTAGACAGTTTCTTCTCCTGTGGACTTTAATACGGACCCAGTCTCCTGGATTCAAGTCGTGGGCTGGTTTTCTTTCAAGAGTGGTCGCATCCGGTCCAACCTGATGAAACACAGAACGCACCACATCAGCCAGTCCTTTGCAATAATCCAGTATTAGATCATCAGTTATTGTTAATAACTTGTTGACTGGTACGTGGGCTTGTCTCATTGCTCGTCCCATGATCATTTCATGAGGACTGAGTCCCGTTTTCTTTTCAGGGATGCTTCTGATAGTCATCAGAACAAGAGGCAGTGCATCTGGCCATTTGAGTCCTGTAGCTTGACACATTTTCCCCAATCTGTTTTTAATTGTTCCATTTATCTGCTCTACTACTCCAGAAGCCTCTGGTGTGTAAGCACAATGTAATTTTTGTTTAATACTCAGTGCTTCACAAATCAATTGGATCAACTCATTTTGAAAATGTGTTCCTCTATCTGTCTCGACTGTGACTGGAAAACCATACCTCGGAATGAACTCTCGTAGCATAAGTTTTGCCACTGTTGTTCCATCATTCCTTCTTGTGGGGTATGCCTCCACCCAACGAGAGAACAAACAGACGACCACCAGAACATATCTTAATCTGTTACTAGGGGGCATCTCAATGAAATCCATCTGTATCCTTGTGAATGGACCTCCTTCTCGTCCTATTGTTCCTAGACTCACTACGGTTTTCCTTCCTGGGTTAAACTGTTGACAAATAAGACATCTTTGACAAAGACTTTCAGCAATGGCTCTGAATTTTGGGTTATACCAGGTCTGTCTAAAAAGTCTGATCATTGCATCTCTCCCAATATGAGCTTGTCCATGGTACATCCGTGCCATGTCTGCAATCATGCTATCAGGCATAACTGGTCTTTCATCTCTGTATACCCACACTCCATTATCTTCCTGTCTTCTACATCCTGCTTTAATCCAGTAATCCTTTTCCTCATCTCTTGCTGTTTCTTGTAACTGCCTTACTTCATCCCATGTTTCGACTGCGTTAGTGAAAAGCAAAGGACAAGAGACATGCTCCCTTTCTCTATTTTTGTTCAGGGACGCCATGTTTTCCGCACAATATCTAGCGATCTCATCAGCATAATTATTGCCGACCGCTATGTAGTCTTCGTTTTTCTTATGCGCCTTGCACTTCACTACAGCTATTTGTTTAGGCAGCTGTATCGCCTCAAGCAGTTTTTTAACATAATCTCCATTTCTGATAGGTGTTCCTGCAGATGTCAAAAATCCTCTTTGTGACCAAATCTGGCCAAAATCATGTACGATGCCGAAACCATATTGGCTATCGGTCACAATCGTGATTCGTACATTTTTTCCCAATTTACATGCTTGAATCAAAGCAATTAGTTCCGCAACTTGGGCTGACCTAACTCCTTTCAGACAAGACGCTTCCATCACAGTTGCCACTGTGCATACTGCATAAGCTGCGCTTAACACTCCTTCCTTTGTGCGTAAACATGAACCATCTACAAACATGACATAATCGGATTCCTTTAACGGTTCATCTTTTATGTCAGCTCTTGGTTTTGTGCAATATTCCAGCACATTCAGACAATCATGATCTACTTCATCTTGTTCAATTATACTCTCTTCATCTGGCAATGATGTCGAAGGATTTACATTTATGCATCTATCTATGGTCACATTTTCTGCACTCAAGATGACTTTTTCGTACTTAGTCAGCCGACTATGTGTCATGTACTGTGTTTTTGTTCTTGTCAAAAGAATTTCTACTGAATGGGGAACATATACTCTCAGTGGATACCCCATCACTATACCTTCACTTTGTTCCAGACTTACACAAGTAGCAGCAACTGCTTTCAAACATCCAGGCAATGCTTTTGCTATAGGATCTAAAACAGCTGAAAAGTAAGCTATAGGCCTCTTCATGGTGCCGTGTTTTTGTACCAGTACTGAAAATGCACATCCATCTCTTTCACTGCAGTATAACTCAAAATCCTTCTCATAATCAGGCATGCCTAATGCAGGGGCCTCACACAGTTTCTTTTTCAATTCTTTGAAAGATTTCATTTCTTCTTTGTTTAACTCAAAAGGGTCTTTTACATCTTTCTTTGTCAGTTTTTGTAATGGTTTTGCAATCAAAGAAAATCCACTTATCCATTGTCGACAATATCCAACCATTCCCAAAAACATTCTTACCTCTCTTTGAGTCATTGGTGCTCTCATTCCTTGAATCATTCTTACTCTTTCTGTCGCTATTTTCCGCACTCCTTTCTCAATTTTATGCCCTAAATACTGGACTTCTTTCTGACAAAACTGTAATTTTGAAGGGGACACCTTATGTCCTCTTTTCTCCAAATGGTTCAGTAAAGCAATTGTGTCACTTACACATGCCTCTTTGGTTTTCGATGCTACCAATAGGTCATCGATATACTGCACCATCACTGATTTTTCTGGCATTTTTAAATCTTCCAGAGATCTCTTTAGAATCTGATTAAAAATTGAGGGGCTTTCTGTATACCCCTGTGGAATTCGGCACCATGCCAAAATACGCTCTCCGAAACGGAATGCAAATAATGGCTGGCTATCTGGATGCAAAGGAATAGAGAAAAATGCATGACACAAATCTATCACAGTGTACCACTCAGCTTCATGCGGAATTTGATATAGAATCACTGCAGGGTTTGGCACTATTGGACAGCATGGTACAACTATTTTGTTGATCTTTCTCAAATCCTGTACTATTCTGTATGTTCCATTTGGCTTTTTCAGTCCCATAATAGGTGAATTACATGGACTGCTCATGATTTCTTTCAGAATTCCCTGTTCAATCATCTTATTTATCACAGGAGTTATTCCTTCAATTATTTCTGGAGTTAATTTGTACTGTGGCGTGTTTGGATAACTTATCCCTTCTTTCACTGTCACTTTTACGGGATCAACTTCTCTCATTAATCCAATGTCCTCTCCTGTAAAATCCCACACACTTTCTTTTACTGCACCTTTTAGTTCTTCTGGAAGTTTTTCTGCATCAAATGCAGGAAATAAACCATTCGTTTCAGGTTCTTGATTCATCAAAGTTACTTTATACAAAACATCTTCATCCGAAGTCTGAAAACCTATTCCTTCTGGTGTACAATAAATCGTGCAATTCATTTTACACAAAAGGTCACGACCTAGAAGATTTACAGGACTACAATCGCACACTACAAATTTATGCATTTTTCTAAAAGAACCAATTTTTACTTCTACCAATTCAGTAAGTGGGGTTTTAATCTGCTGATTGGCTACTCCTACCACTTGGATGCATTCACCTGAGAGAGGAAGGTTCGGAATTTCCACTGACCTAACAGTAGAACGGGTAGCTCCAGTATCGACAAGGAATGTTACGTTTGCTCCATTCACTTCTCCATCCACAAAGGGACCAGACTGATCTACCTCTAGAGTTGCGCCAAGCACGCACTCTTTCCCCTCTCTTGCGCACCGTCAGAAACTTTCATCCGGGTCATCCTCACTCTGATGCAACCAATACTGGGAAATGTTAGCTGCTCTCGGCAACTGTATTACCTGCTCTCCTCCGTAGAATCCTGTTTCTGTACTGTATCTTTGCTGGTTAACAGTGTTGGGAAGTGGTGGTTGTGGCACCTGACTTTGTTGAACAACTACCTCATTCTGCACCTGTGGAGTTAATGATTGATGTTCCGGATTAGGTTTAGGTGGGAACTTACACTCATTTCTCCAATGCCCTAATTTTCCGCAATTATGACATGGCCATTTCTTCTTTGCCTCTTCTAGACTCACTTGTCCTTTTCCTTTACCTATATTTGGTCGCATCTTATTCTGTCCTGATTCGTTTCCATTATTATTATCCAATTGGGCTTCTTGTTTTTCTGCCACTTTCACTTGTGCCCACATTGCTTTTTCTTTCAACTTACGCTGTTTACTCTCTATTTCATCACTACAATACTTAGCATACCTCAGCACCTCATCTACACTTGCATTCTGCCAGTTTATCATATGTTGCTTAATCATATCGCTTATTTCTTGTTTCAAGCCAAATACAAATCGGTATACAAAATGACTCATATCCTTCTCACTTAATTCCTCATAACCACTATACTGTTTGAAAACCAACAACAATCGCTCATAATATGCATGTACACTCTCCTTATTTTCCTGTGTAGTTCTATCAATCTTAACCCAATCTGTTTCTTTTGGAGGAATCTTATTTTTCAAAAAGGTAATCACCTTGTCGTATTTCTTCATCACATCTGGTCCTGGAGCTCCTGTCTTAGGATCTCTTGGATATTCTGTAGTTGGCCAGTCAACTGTAATCTTACATTCTGACCACAGATCCGTTGGTACCACTATGTCAAACAATCCATCCAAATCTATCCACAACACTTTCGAGACCTTTACAAACCTTTCTACCTGTCGGTACCACTCAACTGGCTTTTCTCTTAACTTTGGAAAGTCATTTGTAAATGACAGGATGTCCTGCCTAGTCCAGGGAACATGCACATAACTACCACCTGGAGTTTCTCTCATAGGGTACTCTTTAACAACATGTTCCTTTTCTGTTATCATAAAAGCCAATGAACCTTTGTCTACGCTTTTCTCATTCTTCTTTGTCCATCTAATCTTCCATCTGTCTACATCACCCCATTTTCTCAACAAAACAATCAACTCTTTTATCTGTGTCAACCTTCCTGCTGTATTCAAATTTTCAATATCTTTTTCACAAAAATCTACTCTGTATGGTTTCTGCAACGTTTTTACTTTTGCAAAATCTATTCCAATCTCACCGGCCACTTCTTCTAGTTTGTCATGTAAATTCTTTGCCCTCCATGTTATACTTTTGCACAGAAACATTATTTCATCATCCTGATAATTCTTTATCTTTTCTGTACCAATCGTTCCTAGAATTAATTCTTCCATGTCAATTTTCAATCTGATCACATCTAATGGTTTTTCTTCTGTTTCTTTTATTTTAAAAGCTTTTATCCACTCATTTAATTCATCAGGAGTCGGACCTATAGGAGTACTATTTATTTCTGTCCAATTTCCACTCTTTTCAGGTGTCACTGTTGCAGATTCAGTTACCATAGGCATTTTCCTACCGCTACACTCATTCACTGTCAAATTTTCAGGTGGACTTGGTCTGTAAGCACTAGTCAAATTGCTCGTTCCTGGACTTGTTTCCATTCTTTCTTTTTCTCTTTGGAATTGCGAACTCAAGGGAATCACCAAAGATCGTTCATCAATTTTCTGATTCTCGAAAACTGGTATTACTGGACCTATTGTTACGGGTACGGTAACTGCTTCCATATTCTTGGTTAATTCTCTAATTTTCTCAGTTAATTCTTTTGTTGTCCTTGCCAATTCTCTTGCACTATCATTTTCTATTCCCTCATTTTGGGAAGTTCTTATTTGTTCTTGTGACCTATTTATTTCTTGTCTTTTTTCTGGACTTTTATTTCGCATAGTTTCTATTGGTGGCGCATTTGGTGTCACCATTGTAGAATTCTGCTGATACGGAGGTGGATTTTTATTTAATATATCTTCCAGCAACTCGTCATCCGTTTCGCTCTCATGCATATACTTTTCTCTCTCTAAATGTTTCTTTTTCTCAGTCCGTTTTTTCTTAGTCCCTTCCTCAACTGTAAAAGCTGGAAACAAACCTCCTGTCATGTTAGCACATCTCCATCGTTTTATTCTGTCCTCATGATTCATTCCCCACAATCTTCCGGGCACGAACTCATAACCTTTCATACCTCTGAATCTTTCTTTCTCGTACATCTCATCTTCCCATTCTGTTAAAGCCTCAAACTGTGTCGGTCTAGGTCTAGGTTCCAATTTAAGCATCTTTTCTTTTAAATTCCGTAAAATCGCTACATTAAAAGAACCATTTTCAGGAAAAGCCAATGCTCCATCATTCTTTGTATATTTTACCCAATTATCCAACCATAT
This sequence comes from Calotriton arnoldi, assembly GCA_963921515.1. Lineage (NCBI taxonomy): Eukaryota > Metazoa > Chordata > Amphibia > Caudata > Salamandridae > Calotriton > Calotriton arnoldi. Next base: position 1,994,479 of record CAWUFW010001738.1, on the reverse strand, counting down.
GCACGTATGATATCCATATTTCAGCATCATATGTGAAGCTGCTGATTTCGGCGGAGGAATTACCTGTCCCTCTCTAGTCACAACCTTTTTGTCTTTCTTAAAGAAATTCTTTAATTTCATTGTCCATGACGTTCTCTCCCTTTCATACTCGTAATACGGCATGTTTTCTATTTGTTTTCTCTTTACTCTAACGCTGTTTCTGTGTACGGAACTTCGTCCAATTACAGCGCGATTCACACTAACGTACCAATCAGAACAATTTCCACCGTCCGCGAACCAACCAATCCTAGCGCGGCACTTTTTCTACGTCACTCCTGCTCTGTATTCACGTGACTAGTGCACTAACCAATCCTAGCGCGGCACTTTTCCACGTCACTTCTACTCTTTACCCCTCCTTTACAAAATTTATCGGCAATTTTTCTTTTTACTGTTTTTCTTCGTTAGTTACAACAAATAAACAATTCCATAGTCTGATTCGCTAAACAAAGTGACAGCCTTGTCCTTTTACACAAGAATCCTGTTTTTCCAGTAGGCAGCGCTTACCTCTACCCTACCACAGAATTATTTACTTTCGCCGATAAAGTAGCACTTCCCTCTACCTTACCCTTCTTTCAAACAAACAATTTACTCGTTTCTCTGGGGATAAGACACATGTGGAGACTAGGCTCCTGAGAATTAAGGCCAAAGTTTCACAAGTAAACGTGATTTGCTATTTCATTTACACACTTTTCACACCGAAATCCCTGACATAACACAACCTGTTTTATAACCAAAATGAATTCAGACCATGTACCAAATTCCATGTGACTTCTCTTGCCACACGTGTTCCACTTCCTACATCCCAGAAGCGTGAAAACTTACATATAACATAACGCGACTCAACATATAGTGTTAGTCATCAAATAATCAATAATCAATAAACAATAATCACTAAACTAATCTATAGAAAACCATAACTCTGCTACCAAGAAATCTGATGCAGCGCGTACAATGAAAACTATTCTCCTCCCAGGTTACTTAAAGGTCATCCAGGGGTAAACTATATTTCTCATATCCTCATGACGATGGGGCCCATAAACATCGCCTAACACACACACACACACACACCTGGATTTCCTTTTACACCTGTATGAAATTCTGTACTCCTAGGAGAAGCATGAGAACTAAATGGAGAACACCATTTTGTGTACCGCTGGAAGAGCAAGGATATCTATTTACCTTAATTTGTCACTTTCTTTTAGTTATTTCTTAAGATATTCCTGCTCATTGTTTTGTCGATGAATCATTCATTTAAGAAATTAGTTCATAGTGATTAAGACCAGCTGAATCACAATAAACAATTACTTATGTCACAATCATTTAGGAAAATAACCACTGAGTCATTTTGGGTTTAAAGAATCTTAAATTTTATATAATTTTTAAAAGCATGGAAAGAATTTAATACTTTATTCAATTATTCATTTTTAAATTCACAATTTTATTAAGCATAACCAATTTATTGCAGAAAAGGAAATTTTGTCATGAAGCCAAAAACCCTAGTTACCTGCCTAGCTTCTTAATTTAGCCTAATGATTTCTAACCTAACTTTGGGATTAGAAATAGCCTGATTCTCATACTCAACTGTAAAGTTAAGACAGCAACAGCAACTTCAGCTCGTCAGCATCAGCTACCTGCAACCCGTCTCCTCTACTGCAACCACGACTCTCGAACTGCTTGGAACTCTGACTGGAACTCTCTGGAACTTCCCTGGAACTGAACCCCTCCCACTAAGAGTAGGCCCTCTTATACCCCAATTCTAACTTTGCTAACTAACTGTTGCAACATTAATATCACGCTTTTCTTTCATTGGTCCATGCATGTCAGCTTATTCATTCTTTAATCAAGTTCTCTTGGATTCAAGGGTCCTTGGATCATTTCCTTTCCCATACGCTTAAACATTTCCATCCGATTCGATCAGTCCATTTGTATCTTCTTTTGACACATTCAAGAACTCCGCAGTCATTGTCCTTTCTCTTGGGCTCCTTTCCCACGGACTCTCTCCTGATCATCACGGCACACTATCAGTTCAATTAGGTCACACCAGCCTTGACCATTTCTTGCATCCTAGCCTCTCAGAGACATCACGAGGCTCCAGATTTCTTCAATCTCATCCCGTACCACGTGTCCCCTTGCGCCTGCGCACATCTTCCCACTGGCGGCCATTTTATCTCGCCACTCGGTTCTACTTTAGAAGCACTAATTTGAGGCAAATAAAACATAATTAAAATAGAGAAAAATATCCCTTTCGTTTCCCTCCCGTCTACGTACCCCAATTAGTTGTTACCTAGCAAAAAGCGACATTTAAGCTGCTCCTTACTTACCATCACTATTGTTTTTGCAACGACACATTTTATTTCTATGAAGCACAAACATGCATTTATTTTATTTAGTACGCTTTTTATTCTTACGTTATGATTAGACACACGGACATTCATTAATAGATTATTTAGCACATACATTGGCATATTACCATTCCCACATATACAATGTTGATTAATACATTTAAACGAACATTTTTAATTAATTAATTATATAATTTGTTAGGGGTTAAATTTTTTTATTTTCCCTGCTCCATCACTAGTGTTTTGCAAAGCTGCGGTTTTACTAGTGCCACGAAGCATGCGGCCGTGCCGCCATCTGGTGTGTTAGCTGCCATGTGCAACATTAGAATCAAGGAGGTTGCCATTATATATATTATGCCTAGTGAACTCCGCAAAGAACCATTACTGACGAAGTTTGGAAAACCTTTAAAAAACACTTCTCTTTCCATTGTAAGCCTAGCAACAGTGAAAACGATGACTTAGTTCAAACTTTTTGTTATGGTTTTAAGCGTCAATGTACTCCCTGTCTGCGTTAAGTAAAATGTTATAAAAGTATTAAAATAAAGCCTGCTGATGGTATTAGACACATTATGTTGTTCGCAACCAATAGAAAATGATATTACGTAAAACATAAGAAAAAAACAATCTCCGCTAACCACAGCCAAATCTGCATGAAAAGGGTGCCAAGACTCGGGAAGCGCTACGATGCCAATCAGCCTTTTTATCCAGGTAGGTTCCGTTTAGGACAAATCGCAGTTTTTGAGCCATATGTACAACACAAGAGCAATCATGCTTACATCCATGCTAGGCAAGACAGCAAAACCTCAAAATAGTGTTTAACTTGCTCGAAAAACATTATCTCGTCTTCATATTCACCCCTGATTTCCTCCTAGGGTGTACCTTTTACTCGTAAAAAGGGAAGGCAAGGCCAGAGAAAAGACAGCCTTCGAGGGCGACAGAGAATCTGGGCGGAAATAAAAATTATATGAAACCGTTCACCTTTCACTGGTAGGGTGTATCTGTGCCAAGTGTATGTTAATGCCGTTGACCTAGCTTGGCGGGTTGATTCCCCCTTCACATAATTGTGAGCATGCCATGCAGCAACTGACTCAGCCTTTCAGCAGTGCCCGGGGGTTAAATGACGATACATGTACACTTAACCAGCGCTTTGAAGTTGCCAGAGGTCTAGAGTGAACGTACATCACTAGACCTCCCTCCATTTAACTTTTATTCCTTCTGCTTAAAAGAAAACCCCAGTGCCCGTTGGCTGCTGAGGCTTGCTAGGAGTGCCCACATTTATGGTGGGTTAATTCCTATAGAGCACAGTTGGGTAAAGTGGGCACCCATGGTTCGTGGCACACTATGGTGTGTGTCTGGAGCGGTGTGATGATGAGCTAGTGGAATTTTGTGTCCTTATGTTTAGCACCACAGACCCATCTCGGATTCGTGACAACCCGGTTTTCACCAATGTTTGTGACATAGGGCCAGGGCTTTAAGTGGGCCGGGTCCTGCCGGCTTAAAAGCAGGTGCTGGGACGGGTCCCTATCGGGCTCTCCATTTTTGCCCTCACACTCAGGGTGGGAAAAAAATCTTAACTCTGCAGCAGTGCCACTGTTCAAAGCCTTTGATGTAATTTCAAAGAGACTCGTTTTAGTTCTTTCGCAGTCACAAAGAGAATCGTTTTAGTTCTTTCACAGTCTCACCGTTTCAGAACTGAAGCATTTTCAATATTATATAGAACAAATCCATAGTGGTAGCTTAATTACTTTATGCAGCCAACAGCCATTGACAAAGCCAATAGTCTTGGCTTGTTGTAGGTATAATGTTACTTTTTTGTATCATATATCTGGATGCAGTGACAAACAACAAATATGCCATTCGGGCAGCACGCTATGCTAAGCACATATTTTTAGCGTACCACGCTCATAATTACATCGACCACGCCCCTTTAGGAGACCCACCCCACACACTTTTTTCATTCCACTTAAAGCCCTACATAGGGAGTATTCCTTATTAAAGTGAACAATTTTATTGCACATACTCGGGGACCAAATTTACTTTTGTCACTGAAATCAAAGGCCTAAACTTAATTAGTTGTCCTTTGTTTCATCTGCCGATGGTGAAAAGCTGAGTGAGGGACTGGCACATTTGTAAATCAACTGCCGTTACAAACAGAGCTTTCTGGACAGTAATAGAGGCAGCATTTTCTGTCTGACTGTAAGGACTGTGGGTAAAAGTGGCCCTGTAATCATGGTATCTCCTCTTTTTGAAATTGTTTTTGCAGACACGGCTCAGAAGTGGACGAGTGGTTGGTTCAATGCACAAATCATCGCATTGACAGAGGACCCGATATCTCCCTCGTTGCCAAAAGCGTTAAACTTGTAATGTGTCTAATTGAATTGAATTGTAATGTGTCTAAATATACATATATGCACTTACGTACGTGTAGATACACAGATGCCTGCATAGTTCGTTAATGTAGCTGTCAGTTACTTTGAAGTAATATTTCAGAAATGCGCAACGTTTATTGAATCTTTCCATTATATTGAGGGACCTGCGGGTTTAAATGTGAAGCTCGCCGGATGCAGTGCGCATGCCCCAGCATCTTGGCAGACAACGGACGCGCTGCATTTGCTGTGAAGGCCTGCATGGAACATGGAGCTTGGGGGATTTTTCGACGCAGCTTCCCCGTTCTGTTAGAACTCGTGCTTCTGGGGTGGGTACTAGGCACGTCCTACATGCTGCGATGCAAAGCAGCTGGACCATAGCAGCTTGCTCCACATAAAAGTCTAATTATTATTGCATCCTTAATTTTGGTAGATTGTACTTAGCGCCTTCTAATAACCCTTATTTATGCAGTGCGTTATTGTACACAGTTTCATACACGGTGGCCCAAATGCAATCCATCTGTTGGCCTAAGGGCTGGTACAAACTCTTCCTACCAGTGTGGCCTCGTCTAGGCTGCAGCCTGTTCTAGGCTTTGGTATTTCCATCCAAGTGACAGTCTCCGGTTCACACCCGAAAGCACACTGCGCATCTCAGCGACCAGCTAATGAATCCAAACCCTCGCTGTGCAGGTGCATTCGAAGCCTAAGCACAGAGTACCGTAGGCGATCATGCTCCCAGCAGGAGGGCGCCCTGGGACGCCAGGACACAAATTACCATTCCAGCTGCAGTCCTAGAATATTTGTGAGAGTGCAACTTTCACCAAATTAGACCAGTTTGCTTATTTACTAGTGTAACTGTTGCAGGATAATATTGTAGAAAGTGATTTTTTTTAAAGGGATGAAAAGTAATGAAATGTAATTTAGGGTTATATAATTGCACTTCAGCATTCTGCCAGTTTACTTTGCTACACACTTATTAGTATTATCCATATGTACCCTGCACTACTCAGGTGTAGGTAATTTGCACTGTTTAAAAAAACATGGAAGAAAATCTCTCACTCTCACTAATTAACTCTCTCACTAACCCACTAACTAACTCTCTCACACTCACTCACTAACTAACTCACTCACACTCTCTATCACTAACTAAATAACTCTATCACTCTCACAAACTAACTGACTAACTCTCTCACTCTCACTAACTAACTAAATTACACTCTCACTAAATAACTAACTCACTCACACTCACTACCTAACTCACTTCCTCACTTTCACTAAAAAAACACTAACTCTCTCACTAGCTTACTCACTCTCTCTCTCACGCATTAACTAGCTCTCTCTCACTCACTAACTCTCTCACTCTCTCATACTCACTAACTAACTCTCACACTCTCACTAACGAACTCTCTCACTCTCTCTCACTAACTAACTAACTAACTATCTCACTCTCACTAACTAACTAATTCTCTCACTCTCACTAACTAACTAACTCTCTCACTCACTCTCACTCAATAGCTAACTCTCTCTCTCTCACTCACTAACTCTCTCTCACTAACTCACTAACTCTCTCACTCTCTCTCACTAACTCTCACTCTCACTCACTAAATCACTCTCACTTACTAACTCTCACTCTCACTAATTAACTCTCTCACTCTCACTAACTCACTCACTAACTAACTCTCACTCTCACTGACTAACTCTTTCACTCTCACTAACTCACTAACTAAGTCTCACTCTCTCTCACTAACTCACTAACTCTCACTCTCTATCACTAACTAACTCATTCACTCGCTCACTCTCACTAACTAACTAACTCTCACACTCACTAACTAACTCTCTCACTCTCACTAACTAACTCTATCACTCTCACTAACTAACTAACTCTCTCTCACTAACTAACTGACTCTCTCACTATCTCTCACTAACTAACTCACTAAATCGATCACTCTCACTAACTAACTAACTACCTAACCTTCACTCTCCTGTTATTTAAACCCCCCCCCCTAACAATATAAACCATAATAAGCAACAATTAGGACAAGCAGATACAAGTTGCCAGCATTCAAAGGACAAAAAAAACATCAAGTCATTACTTATTATTAATACTTTTTAAATATGGTCATTCTGTTGTACATAATACTTTCTTGGTCATATCTAAGGTAACAAAAATGCTTCTCCCACTTCTTTATTATAACTTTTCAGCATACTGCAAACTTCTGTACAACACAGCTTAAAAACAAACACAAAGTCAATATCTCTGCCTAAACACAAAGTCAATATCTCTGCCCTGTAGGCAAAACTTTAAAAATTAATATCTCCGGCCAGCCACCCTCTGCAACATAGGTTACCCAGGTCCTGCGAATGTTCGTGACAGCGCTGCTGTAATGCCGGTGAAATATATTCTGTTGCGTTCTTTCAATATTGTGAATATGTAATGAATAACTTTCACTGTGTGTAAGGCTAAAGTTGCTCATGAAAGCTTCCTGAGTTATGTTATGTGCCATTGAATATTTTGCGAGCACCAGAAACTGAATCACTATGAGGAACAAGACAAGACCAATATTGTTTGCAAAAGGGATATTTTCAAGGCATTTATCAACGACGACGAGCAAAACGGTACAGTCTGATTTATGTGTATATTTACTTACTCAAATATTTCTAGGAGCAAGACATGTTTAATCAATGATCAAGCATTGGCAAAGCCAATAGGCCTGTCCTTGCCAGGCAGGTGCAATTGGTATTTATTTATTTTTATTGGAAGCATATGCCAGAAAATAGAGCAATAGGAAAATATGGCACCACCTTAACATTGCCACAAGCTTGCAAAAACATTTTAAATGAAAACAAAATCAGCTATACTACTGCTTTACTAGTCATGTTTTAAAAATCACAACCTTACAGTTGCTCCATGCACATTTTTCATATTATTGTTTGTGGGGAAGACATGAATTATTCGCAACCTAACCCAACTCTCCAACCACAGAGAGCTGCAATGTTACAATGTCACAATGTCACATAAACACTTTATAACTGCAATTTAAAAAAACTGATTAACAATAAGTCCACATCTAAACAGGCAGCCGGAGTGCAGGCAAAATAAATACCTGAAATTTAATATTACAATAAATAAAAAAGCACACTTTGAACCATCTTTGTCACTGAAAAGAAATGAGCTGCTTTAAGGCAGATGTGAACAACTTTGTGCTGTCATTCACAGTAAAGGAAGCCAGTGGGTAAATAGGTAAAGTTGGCTGACCTGTTGCCCCGATTCTGTATAATGTGGTGGGGGAAGCAAAAACCGAATGACAGTTAAGTGGACCATTGGATGAAGCCTGCAGACTAAAAGCCCCTCTTTGTATGTATATTACGTGTTTGGAAAAACAATAGTCTGGCGAGACAGCTAAAGCTATCTCAATGGCCTAAAAAGTTTTGCAATTCACATGTAAGACAGAAGACACTTCTATTCATAGGGAAATGTTATATTTAGTCCTCTGTGTAAAGTCACATTAGCAGGAGCATAGTACCACCACATGTGTGGTGTGCCATGTGCATTGTATATTACTTGAGGGAGGAAGTGGCTTGGAGCTCCAGATGGAGGACAGGGGAGTTCCATATGCACAAAACCACACTATTTGTTCTCTCACTCACCATTTGGGTATGTAAGAATTAAATTCGGTTACTAGCAAAGAGTATCAAAGAAAGGCGGTTCTGGATGTAAACCTATCTTCAGTGTCTATTGGAAAATATATATTAAACATAAGGATCCACCCTTATAAGCATAAGAAAAAGTGTCCTTTCAGAAATCGTGTGTCTCCTACGTTCTGGGAAAGCACACAGCTTTGTTAAAATACCCCTCACCCACCAAAAGGGCCCTTGGTGGCATGCTTCATCATCGGGGTCTTCCCACCCCGCTGCGGGACGGGGCATGCTGCGACCTACGACTACGCGGGAGCACTGATTTCAAACAATACTATATGTGGTGTAGGAGTGCGAGTGGAAGGGTCAGAAGTGGTTACGGGAATGTGATGAATGATTAAAAAATACCTGGCTATGTGGAAGAAAAAAACTTTAATGTTCCTATAAGCTGGTATTATTAAAAATTGGGGAATAAGTGGAGGTATTATGCTTTAATGGGCAGTACTTCCTTTGTCGACATGTTTCGAAGCCCTACCCTGGCTTCTCATCAGGACCTAGACAGATCCCTTCAACACTCTAAATGTTGGTGGTAGATAACTATATTTATACAAAATCACTAGTTAGTGCGTATCTCAATTAACATGCACTTTTAGATACTGTACCCTAATAGGTATTTTCTCTTGTTATGGGTCTGGAAGAACAAGGACACAGTTAAAATATTCCATAACACAGTTACCCTCTGTGATGGCAATCTGTAAAAAACGTGATATATTTAACCAAGTTGTGATATATTTCTCTATACATGCTAAGTTGTTGCGACGGTGTAGACAATACATGACGCACAACATGTAACATAAACCACACACTCTATAACTGGAAACTGAGGCTCTGATGTGAACCGCAGTGGATGCATCTATGTAGCCATAACATCGTGCATTTTTTAATAAAATCAAGAATATTCATCTTGTCATATTCGACTCCTTTTACGTACATTTTTAATGCCCATCCAATGCCCCATGAGCCTGCTGAACGGGAGGGTAGGGGCACCTGTAGTCAAACACTGTTTAAAAGGAAGAACAAAAACTCAGTAGGCTATTTATAGTTGCCTTCGTAAAAGAGCCCGGTTCTGCGGGCATGCGGCTTTGCCGTACTTACATCATCAAGGTCACTCTCTCGCCTGAATACTACCTCGCCGCAGCACCGTGGAACACTGAGTCGGCGTAAGGAGATCGTTTTTAAGCTCTGTTTGTTTCGGAAATTGCACGGGGAAACGGTAAATGTTTGGAACACTGGATTGCTGAAACCCAAGATGGCTGCCGATTTTCGGAACCGTTGTGGATGGAATTTTATGTGCACTTCCTGTTTCCGTGTAAACATGGGGGAACGGTATTATCTTACAAAACTAGAACGTTAATGAACAAAATGGCTGCCGAATATCGGAACTGTGGAGGGAAGAGTTTGTATTCACTTCCTGGCAAAGTTGATCGTGAGCCTAGAGGTGGTCCCCAGAGCGGGATCATCCAATTACTGTTTTGATCTGGAAAGGGTATGAGGACCCATAGTGGTCCTTCGTGCTTCGCTATAAAAACCCCGAATGCGAAGCACGAAGGACCACTATGGGTCCTCATACCCTTTCCAGATCAAAACAGTAATTGGATGATCCCGCTTCTGGGGACCACCTCTAGGCTCACGATCAACTTTGCCAGGAAGTGAATACAAACTCTTCCCTCCACAGTTCCGATATACGGCAGCCATTTTGTTCATTAACGTTCTAGTGTTGTAAGAAAATACCGTTCCCCCATGTTTACACGGAAACAGGAAGTGCACACAAAATTCCATCCACAACGGTTCCGAAAATCGGCAGCCATCTTGGGTTGCAGCACTGCAGTGTTGCAAACATTTACTGTTTCCCCGCGCAATTGCCGAAACAAACAGAGCTTAAAAACGATCTCCTCACGCCGACTCAGTGTTCCACGGAGCCGCGGCGAGGTAGTATCCAGGCGAGGGAGTGACCTTGATGATGTAAGTACGGCATAGCCGCACGCTTGCAGAACCGGGCTTTTTTACGAAGGCAACTATAAATAGCCTACTGAGTTTTTGTTCTTCCTTTTAAACAGTGTTTGACTACAGGTGCCCCTCCCCTCCCGTTCAGCAGGCTCATGGGGCATTGGATGGGCATTAAAAATGTACGTAAAAGGAGCCGAATATGACAAGATGAATAATTTTGATTTCATTAAAAAATGCACGATGTTATGGCTACATAGATGCATCCACTGCGGTTCACATCAGAGCCTCAGTTTCCAGTTATAGAGTGTGTGGTTTATGTTATATGTTGTGCGTCATGTATTGTCTACACCGTCGCAACAACTTAGCACGTATAGAGAAATATATCACAACTTGGTTAAATATATCACGTTTTTTACAGATTGCCATCACAGAGGGTATGGGGTAACTGTGTTATGGAATATTTGAACTGTGTCCTTGTTCTTCCAGACCCATAACAAGAGAAAATACCTATTAGGGTGCAGTATCTAAAAGTGCATGTTAATTGAGATACGCACTAACTAGTGATTTTGTATAAATATAGTTTTCGTCCTCGGTACCACCCCTTCTGCATGGGACAGCACCTGGTGGCCGACCGCCCTCTGAAGCCCACCTACCCCCTCAGACCACGCCAAGAACCTCGGCATCGTACTCGACTCATCACTCACCATGAACCGAGAGGTCAACGCCATCACCTCCAGCTGCTTCAACACCCTCCGCAAGACCTTCATGTGGATCCCCCCTGAGTCAAGGAAGATAGTCACCCACGCACTCATCACCAGCAGACTGGACTATGGAAACGCACTCTACGCTGGCATCAACAAGTCCCTACTCCGCAAACTCCAGACAATGCAGAACACCGCCGCCAGACTCGTCCTCGGCATCCCCCGACACGAACACATCTGCCACCTACGAAGTCTCCACTGGCTCCCCGTGGAGAAAAGAGTCACTTTCAAAATCCTCACTCACGCCTACAAATGCCTACACAACAACGGACCCAAATACCTCAATGACAGAATCAACTTCCACGTACCCAAAAGAAACCTCCGATCTTCCAACCTCGCACTGGCCGAAACCCCGTGCATCCACAGAGCCAGAGCAGGCGGAAGATCCTTCTCTCACATTGCAGCCAAGACCTGGAACCAGGTACCGGCAGACATCAGATGCGCCCCCTCCCTGAACACCTTCAGGAAGACCCTCAAGACCTGGCTCTTCGGCTAAACAGATCTGCGGACCCCCCCCCTCAGCGCCTTGAGACCCTCACGGGTGAGTAACCGTGCTTACAATTTCCTGATTGATTGATTGATCTACCACCAACATTTAGAGTGTTGAAGGGATCTGTCTAGGTCCTGATGAGAAGCCAGGGAGGACTTCGAAACATGTCGACAAAGGAAGTACTGCCCATTAAAGCATAATACCTCCACTTATTCCCCAATTTTTAATAATACCAGCTTATAGGAACATTAAAGTTTTTTTCTTCCGCATAGCCAGGTATTTTTTAATCATTCATCACGTTCAAGTAACCACTTCTGACCCTTCCACTCGCACTCCTACACCACACATAGTATTGTTTGAAATCAGTGCTCCCGCGTAGTCGTAGGTCGCAGCACGCCCCGTCCCGCAGCGGGGCGGGAAGACCCCGATGATGAAGCATGCCACCAAGGGCCCTTTTGGTGGGTGAGGAGTATTTTAGCAAAGCTGTGTGCTTTCCCAGAACGTAGGAGACACACGATTTCTGAAAGGACACTTTTTCTTATGCTTATAAGGGTGGATCCTTATGTTTAATACGTTGATTAGAGGAGGACGTATCCACCTCTTATGCTCTTGTAGCGCTACCTCTTCACTCCCCCCTTTTGTTTTTTGCTATATCCGCAAATATATACTTCCAGACTGTCCTTCCTGGTACATACAACCTGCATTACCTCCTAGATCACCATGAAAAACCACTGTGCATTAACTTTGATATATTGCAGAACGTTTACCCTTGCAGCTCTAATGTTGTGGGTTGTTCCTCATTTCTAAGCAGACTTCACTCACTTTGACACCGTTTGTGGTCGATATTGTTGATAGTGATACACACATTTGGTACGTAGTAAAATTGTTAATACCACTGTGCGACTAGAAAGTTAGTGCTGTGAAAATGTGCATGAGCAGCTAAGATCTATTTGAAGTTGGCACACGTTAATGCATGAGTGGGCCAGATGCATCTCTTTCCAACTTAGATGTTCCAGCTCAGTGAGGTTGCCTTTAGCAAGGCCCCCGTATACTATGCAACCTGTAAACAGTGTGACTGTCAACAACACCACCTTTATTCTGGTCAGGCCATGGCACCTATTTCCATAGACTGATATAACACCTCAGCAAATTAGCTGTTTCAACCTGATGGGGGACTAATAAAAGGTGAACAAAGTCATGTTGCATCTGCTGTCTGGTTGTGGTTCAGAGCCAAGAAATTAACATATGGTATTAAAATGCATAGGGGCATATTCTCAAGGACACATCGCCGAGTTAGCGGCACTTTATCACAGCCAAAGTGGCGATAAATCCATCGCACCATTCACAAGCAGGTGCTAACAGCCGTCATCACCAGTTTACCCGCTATAGCAGCCGCAAAAAACATCGCCACGGATGACACCGGCAACTAACGCTAATGATATGCAGAGTAGGCATTCCCTTGCAAAAACACGCGAAAACACCACTCTGCAACATTCTCAACGACCAGCCAGATCGGCGATAAGATTCAAAAACATGCGATAGGGCGTATTAGCCTCATGGATTTAACACCTGCTCCTACCTGGTGCTAAGTCGGACGACACCCTGCACCATAAAAGGGAGCCCAGCCCACAGCCACACCAGAAGAACAACAGATGCCATGGAGCTACTGATCATGCAGCTTGGAGCCCCAAGAGGGCCACAACACCCACCGCCACCATCGTCAGGACCCCCACCTCCCCAGGACCGCCCCCGGACTACCACAGAGGCAGCGCAGACAAAGACACCGGACCTTCCGAAAACGCACCAGCCTCCGAGACTTAACGCCAGAGGAAGTCATTGCCCACTACAGGCTCAAAAGGACAACCATCCTCCGCATCCTGACCCTCATTGCCCACAGGCTGACGGTACCAACACAGCGGAGAACCAACATCCCTCTGCAGACAAAGCTGCTGGCCGTGCTGCACCTGTTGGCCTCTGGGACCTTCCAAACAACAACTGCCATAGTCAGAGGAGTCTCACAGTCAGCCCTGTCAAAGTTCCTCACACCTGTCTTGGATGCCATCATCAGCTTGGTACCCCAGCAACTTTTCTTCCCACATACTGCGCAGGAACAGCTGGAGATCAAGCAAGGCTTCTATGCCATAGCTGGCTTCCCGCACGTGTTGGGGGCAATCGACTGCACACATGTACTCCTCGTGCCCCCTGCCGCCACTGCACATAATTACCGCAACAGGAAACACACGCATTCCATCAATGTGCAGGCAATAGTGGACCACCGGGGACTCTTCACCAATGTCGTCGCCAACTACCCAGGCAGTGTGCATGATTCCTTCATCTTCCGACAGTCCATCATCAACCAGTGCTTTCAGGATGGCACCTATGGAAATGCATTGCTCGTCGGTAAGTAACAACTGAACACACCACACACCTCAACTCCACCAACATACAACTCACACCTCTGGGAATGCACACGTCACAAAATCACATACAACCTGACAACCAACATCCCCACATGCCAGACACGACAACACAACTTACTGTGGCAACCTGGGCTAGACATGTACACAAGCCATCAACCGCATGGCACCTCAGCCACACAATAGCAGAATGTGGGGAGAGGTGGGAACCAGGCATGTGCGAAGGAGGCAATTGACCCATGAATGGGAATTAACACAACGCCAAGTGTGGCGTGGATGTGCTGGACAGACTTGAGTATGCAGACCACAGACATTTCCATGTCGACATACACTGCTGGTGTCTGCAGTGTACAAGACAGTGGACGCAACCATGTTACAGTAGCCAGTGGGGAAGAATGCAGAAATGTAGCTTGTTACGTCCCCCCCTGTACGCGTGAGCGGAGTGGTCTGGCCCGGCGCACGCCAGGCAAGCGTAGGGCTGTGAATAAAAAGCTGGTTACTCTGGGCGTGGTTCTCTTCCGCAATGGCCGTGTCTGCCAGGGCGGAGCCTCTCACCCCGCCATGAGGCCGACGCCGTGAGCGGCGGTGCCTGCGATCCTGTGCGCCTTCTGCACCCCAGGCCGCTGGTCCCAAGACCCGTCTTGCCCACCCCAGCGCACCCAGGCCTCACTGCTTACCTGCCGACACCGGCATGTGTCAAAGAGGGCTCACCACATGCCGGTGCAAGCTCCAAGCCCGAGGCCCGCGACCATGGCAGACTCCTCAGACCATTACGGCCTCCGCGACACAGGCCCCCAGTACTCCTTTCACATTGACATACTCCACCCCTGCCTCCGGCCTACACTGCGCTCCAGTAGGTCACACATTTGGAACTGAGTCTTGATTTATTTATGGCAGAGTTTATACCATTGTACAGGCCTCATCGCAGACTGCAGCCCCTTTCAGCTCTGGTGCCACTGACTCCGTGCCCCGAAATTCATGGACACTCTCTGGTTGAACTTTGGTGGCATCTGAGTCTATGTCCTGGGGGGTGTCTTCATCATGATGTAGCTGATACTGACTTGGTGTCAAAAATGAGTCTGTAGCATTCATCTCCTCCATATTGCCTGTGTCTGCTTGGTACTGCCCTCTGTATCATGCCCTTGAAGATCACCTTCCACTCTTCCACTGTCCCCGAGAACCCTCTGCGACATTCACCTTGTACATCGACGAGGCCCTACCTCAGTGCACCGGTAGTCACCGTACCGTGGCGGTGTTCCATGTGCCGGCCGCTGTGCATCCGGGGCCACTAACTCTGTGCAGCTCAAGTCATGGACCCTTGCTGTTTGAACTGTGAACTTCTGATTGTCTGATCACTGTTGTAGTTGTTGCCAGCACCAACCACTCCTTGAGTGCTGGCTCACACTCACCCCACACCCATCCAGCACAGGCGTCACTGGACATGTGACCCTGGCAATAAAAGGGGCCGGGCGCACGTGCCCATAGCCAGTTCCACAAACTATCTAAGTGTGTCTGTGTGGTCATTGTGTATGCATGAGTGCCCCGGGCCCTACCACATTGCATTGTGCTGTGTACAGTGGACGCAACCATGTCACCTCAGGCAGTGGGTGGGACCAGGGACATGTAGCTGTGTCGTACCCCCCTGTAGGCGTTGGCGGAGTGGGCTGGCGTACGAAAGTCCAGCGTAGGGGTGTGGATGATCACCCTGGGGCTCTGGGCGTGGTTAAGTGTTGTGCGTTCCAATGAAGTACCTAATGCGTGTGTCTCTGTTGTAGTGTCGGCGCCACCCGTCCCGCAATGGACAAAGTTGCAAAGTAACATGCCCCCGGAGTGCGGGCTCGGCCGAAGGTATAAATGAATGAGCGCAAGCCCGCTCGGGGTCCGGGATCATACATGCCAACTGTTGTGTGTGTATCGCTATTGCCGCAGCATATGCCAAAGGTCTTGCCTCGACCGCATCGCGAGTTCAGCCAGCCATGAACTCTACATCTGTGTCCGCCCTATCCTTACCATAGGCCTGCACACACGTGGCTGCCCAGCCTTCAATGCACAACATCACAGTGTCGTTGTCAGGCTTGTGGACATGCGCAGACAGGCATGACAATGGTGTGCCGTAGGAGTGCAAGTGGTGCAACCGCGCAGCGCACACAGGTAATTAAGCTAGGGGGGAGGGAGGAGCAGCAGTGAGGCTACGTAATACACATTGATGGCGCTCATTTGCTACAAGCAGTACATGTCACACAGGATTCACTATGACACACATATCACACGCCAATCAACTAGTGAGCCTGCCAACACATCATGCAGAACCAACTATTGACTCATGTCTCTTTGCACTGTCACAGGTGATCAAGGATATGCACTCTGCCCTTGGATGATGACACCCCTCCGAGCCACGAACACACAGGCCCAGAGGCAGTACAATGCGGCCCACAAACGCACCAGGGGCATCGTGGAACGCACATTTGGCGTCTTGAAGTCACGTTTCAGGTGCCTGGACATCACAGGTGGGAGGCTCCTGTAAAGCCCAGGCATTGTGTGCAAGATGATTGTTGCATGTTGTTTGTTGCACAACATATGTGTACGCACCAATGCCCCATGGTTACAAGTGCCAGTTGCACCGGACGATGATGAGGAAGATGAGGCAGGTGGACCACACCCCACTGCAGCTGCAGCAGGAATAGCTCGTAGGAACAACATCATTGTCAATTTCTTCACATGAGGATGTCACATTGTGACAGTTCCTAGCAATCATGAGACAGTACAAAATGACCACAGGCACAGCATGTGCAAATAAATTCATTTCAACACACATTCCCTGAGTTTCTGTATGTGTGCTGCAGTGTGGCACGGGGATCAGGGATATGATCCAGAGTCATTGTGGGTGTGCAGTGTGCTGTACTTAATTGTGCATGTGTGCCATTGTGCCCATCTTCCCCGTCCCCCCAGTCCCTGGTCGGTACTCACCCTGTTGATGTTGTGTCAGGTCATGTTGAGCAGTGTCCCGATCCCCAACTCCTGGCACCGTATCCCGACTGATGACTGTGGCCACCATTTTCCCCATGTCATCCAGCTCCTGGTGTGCCGCTGGTCCCCCACCTCCAATCTGCGTTGCTGCTTTCATGTTGGCATCGAGTTTCTTCTTGGTTTTGCCCTTCACATCATTCCGGCGCCTCTTGACCTTTTCCATTGTCCTCCTCGACACTCCGACTGCATTCACGTTGTTCACAATGTACTGCCATATTTCCGTTTGTGTTGCCGATGACACAGTGGAGGTGACGAACAGTTGTTGGTAGTGTTCTGTCACCTCCGTGACGTTGATCCGGTTTTCCTGCGGACTGAACCCCGTCTTCCTCTTCCTCTTCTCCTTGCCCTTCCCCGGGGTTCCTGGCTGGTCATCTGTGGGGCTTGTGGGGTTCGCGTTGTCCTCTGCACTCGGTCCGGGTGTGTCCATGGTGCTACGCAGTTACATTTTTTTGTCTTTTTTTTCTCTGTTTTTATAGTGCATTTTCCCTCATGTCGCGTGGGAATCGCAGGCCTGTCGCTGGTTATCGCCGATTTTTGTTTCGCGATTTGGGTCATCGCAACTTTTTTGGGCGTTTGTGTTTCGCATTTTTTCGGCGTCGCGTTAATTTTAACGCGGGCATTTGTCGCGTTATTGTGAGACTATCGCATGGTGCCGCCGGGTTGAGAATACTGCGTTAACACGGTGTTATTTTCCCGCGATAGACTGCGATGTGCAAAGTTGCGTTAAGCTAATTTTGCGGAAATTATCACACGTTCTTGAGAATATCCCCCATGGTGTTACTAAAGTAACTACCCTATATCACATCTTTCCCAATAATTACCAAAGAAACTAAAAACAAAGAAAGACATTGAACTTAAAGTAGTGTGTTGTGGCATTTGGAGGTGCAATTCTAAATATTCTGATGATGATGGGCAAGAGAAACACACCTAAAGTTTAAAATCAGGTCTTCCACAATTAAAAAAGTGATTCTGTTGGGGATGTATCAGTTGACCAACAGGTAGGGTAATAGGTTTCTGGGGAACCAGTAAGGAAAATATCAGGGCTGGATTAGAAAGAGAGAGAAATCAAGAAAACAAATGCTCAAGCAAACATTTTAGGTCTGTGGAGTCAAAACAGATAAAACATGTTTTGCATATAGAGATATAAATATAAGGCTCATATGAAAGAAGGTGATAGTGTTGGTGTTAAGAAGGAAGCAATTCTAAACTGCAAATCAATATTAAAGTAGGTAAAGAGCATAACTACTTGAAAGGCTTCCAGTAGGAAGTTATGTTAACGAGTTGTTTAAGCAACTGTTATCCCTAAATTAATCCACCCCCAAAAAAGAAGATTCTCAAACATTGACCATGCATTTTTACATTTCAGCTGGGCTTTTCAAAAGCCTTCAAATGAAACAGTCTTTTACAGGTCCACTTATAGTGTCAAAATGACTCACTAGTTATCCGCCAACGTTTCGCCCTTACCTGTTTCCTCCTGACTCCTGCTGGGCTGATCAACGCGGGGGAAAACGGTGTCCTGTGTGCCCCGTGCTCTCTACACATGCTTAAAGAGTGCCAGCGGTCCCCGGCGCGGTGTAATCCGTCAACGCTTCACCCTTACCTGTTGCCTCCTGACTCCTGCTGGGCTGATCAACAAAGGGAGACTCGGTGTCCCGTGAGCCCCCGCGCTCTCTACATGCACTTAAAGAGCACCAGCAGTCCCCGGCGCGGTGTAATCCGCCAACGCTTTGCCCTTACCTGTTTCCTCCTGACTCCTGCTGGGCTGATCAATGTGGGGGGACTCGGTGTCCCGTGAGCCCCCGCGCTCTCTACACGCGCTTAAAGAGCACCAGCAGTCCCGCAGTGCGGATGCGCCCGGCCATGCGCGGGCAAAGCCCGGGCCAAGGGCGGGCCCGTCAGAGCCCAGAGGAGGCTGGGCCAGGCCCCCCCTAACAGCTGGGATTCTTGCAAGGTACTGTGCCAACATTTCTTGTTTATTTATAACTGGTTGCTCCAAGCCAAGGAATGGTTAAGTGAAAAGGTCAAACTGAGCAAGTGGCCATGGACGTGGTAGGCACCCTAGATGCATTTCTAACAAGGGCAGAGTGTGTTCTCACACACGAAATCGAACTAACAGAGCGGCGCCTATCACTGGAAACCTTAACTTCTCAGAAGCGCTCCTCCCAAGGGGGTAAAAGCACAGGCAATGCCCCCACCCAGCTTCCCTTAACAGCCCCACTAGCTCAACCGGTGACTGTCCTTCCAGAATCTTCTCCTGAAACACTCACCACCTCCCCAATATCCACCAGGGGTTTGGTTCCACAAATACACCTGGATTCCAACAATGAACCGCCAGTTAAGAGAAGAAGGGGCAGAGGGCCACAGAAGCAAAATCCTGTGAGATCTACTCGAGCTGCGAAATCAAGGGGGAACATAGCTACGGATATTGGTGCGATTATTCCCCATTCTCCTACCCCGCCTCCACGGTTAAATGATGATGACATGTGGAAAAAATTAGAAAATATGGTCACCACTTTGCTGTATCCTCTCCTACTTAAATTAACTCAGATTGAAGGGAGATTATCTCTTATTGAGGACCAGGGCATTAATAACCCGTGTCCTATTGAGCCTTTACACCCTGAGATGGGCCCTGGGACTGTCCTACAACCGCAGGGGGGGAGCCTGTTACCGGAAACCAAGCGACACTACTTACATAGTAACTTGGGCTCGGTCGTACACCTAAACGACCGTTCCGAAAATGGCCCCTTCTTTCACCTTCAATCGATTCCCTCACAAGTCAGTGTCCATCTTGAGAAGCCAACGGAAGACATTACCCCCAACTCTCACGTTATAACTACCTCAAATAGTCTGGTGGCCCCGTTGTCCGGGGGTGGGGGAAGGAAAGAATTTTGAAGGCCAGAAAGACCTAAGGTGGGGAAGATCGTTGATCCGTACCAGTTCCTGCATCTTCCACCAGCAGCTTCCCCACTCGTACTGGTTCTGGCAAATGTACTGACTCTCCGGGATGATCAGCAAGAAACAACAAACCAACTAATGGACAAATGCCTGCATTGGCTGTCACGTCATTCAACTTACATGGGTGGAGGGGGTGGTCCTTTGCCTAATCAAATTATTATGGCAAGGAGAATAGGGTGGTTGGGCACGTCTAGTAAAGTAATACCGGGTGACTGTGTGGTGATAAATTTTAATAATCAATTTGTAGTTCGATCCCTTTTAGCCCAGCTTCATAGAGTTCCCCCCAAGGGCACAGAGATCACAGCCCTACCGCTGGAATATTTTTATAGTCATTTCTCTCTTTTGGGCAAAGAACACAGAGACCAGGCAAGGGGTGGCCCAACAAGGTCCTAAACAGCTGGAAATATTGGCGCTCCAGGGCTGAGTCTGGAAAATAGATTCGCCCCCCTGTCTGACCTGGAAGTATGTGATTGACTACCCCCAGGCGGTAATAACTCTCTAGAGGCTTTTGATAGGCTGTCCGGCCAGCCCAGATCTAGCTACTCAAGGGAGCCCCAAAATCATTGATGCTCAGAACATGGCATACAAACACTTAATTAAACTAGCGTCCTGGAATGTGGCGGGCATTGCCCATAAGATAGGCAGTGATCATTGGCAAAAACTCTGGCAAGACCAGGACATTTCATGCCTACAGGAGACATGGGCAATAGAATCCATCTTTGTAAATGGTTACCGCTCATTCCAGACATTGGCAACACCATCAGTGTCAGGGAGAACTAAGGGGGGACTTGTAACGCTAATTTCTAACACACTATTGATAAAGGTAAAGAAGTGCGAATGCCCGAGCGCTCACTTTCACCTCCTCTTCCTAGAGGTTGCCGGTGAGGGCAACTGGCTCTTAATTAATTATTACAACAACGATTTTGGGGGAACCATGCATTTAGTGGTAGCTGAGCTGCATAGGTTGATAGATAAATTTACAAGGTTCAATAATGGTGCACTCAATATTATCTGGGTGGGTGATTTTAACATACGCCTCTGTAAGCATAATCAAGACCGCGTCTGTGGTCTGGAAGACCTGTTGGGAAATCCTATTAATCATATCACCCACAATGAATATAGAAATAGCCTAAATAGGACGCTAAGTACCAGGAACATGGCAATAGCTAACAATCTTAATTCACTAACAGGCCATCCAGGGAAAACCTTCAGACGAAATGGTTATTAATCTACTATTGATTTTTTCATAGCCACTATTCCTTTTATTAATAAGGTTACTCATGTAGACAATCTATTCACGAATTTTAGCGACCACACCATTCTAATTTTCCAGCTCAGCTTGGCAATTAGGGAAGCTAGGCAGCACCAGAAAATAGAAAGTCCAATCCTCTCAAGAAAGAATGGTTATCAACTAAAGTGGGCTCAAATTGACAAGATCAAACCAGTCCCCGGAATCATAATGAATATACGGGACAACATCTTTAACTGCCTAGAACTAGAGTCTTGCCCAGTAGTATTAGTATCGCACTTTAGAGATCTCTTAGAGAAAGTAAAATTGGCACTCACCCTCTATAAACCGGCAACCAGCCTAACAGGTAAACGCTGGTTCAAATACCCCTGTACAAAAATCAGAAAAGCTCTCACTAAAGCCCTGAAAGTCCAACCTAGAAATGTGGAGCAAATTAGATCATTACGCAGTGACTATAAGTCAGCAAGAAGGAGCAGAGAAAGGGCTATGAGGGAGGAGGCCTGGGCTGAACTTGACCATGCAGCCAAGACGGGAAACAGCAGAGAATTTTGGAAGATAGTCAATGCACCCTGCTTCAAAAACCCTAAGGATCCTACATTGGACACCCATGTAGGCGAAGAAGCATGGGTGGGTCATTTCGAAAACATCTTTGTATCCAGCACCTCCCCTGAGCTACTTCCCAATAATCCAGATCCTAAATCGCAGTGTACCTTGTCTTTTTCACTCCTAGAAGTAAGAAGAGGGTTGGTGGCCTGTAGTGCTGGGAAGGCTCTGGGCCCCGACAGGGTACCGATAGACGTTTTCCAGGAAAATTAAGATCTGTGGGTCCCATTATTAACCAATGTTTTTAATAATATAGCAGAAGCCGGCCCCCACCTTCCCGGAAAACCAGCGTAATTGTCTCGATCTATATAAAAGGGGACAGGGGAAGCCCAAAGAATTATAGGCCAATTTCCCTGTTGGATACAACTGCCAAGCTCATGGGCCAACTCCTGCTATTTAGGTTGGAGGGGAGAGCCCAAGAGAAGAACATCTTAATGCAGGCCCAGTATGGGTTCCAGCAGGGAAAAGGCACCATAGACCAGTGCCTGAATCTATCACTAACCATAGATAAATATACTTGAGTAAAGGGTGGTAAAATTTATATGGCCTTTATGGACTTCTCAGCAGCATTCGACTGCGTGGGCCATTCCAAGCTCTGGCATATAATGGAGTTGATGGGGATTGACCCAGCTATAATTAACTTCATCTGCCAATTATATTCCAATGCCACCGCATGTGTTCGCTATGGCAAAAATGGGGAATGCACCCGCCCCTTCAAGATCGCTAGGGGAGTTAGGCAGGGATGCGTCCTCGCACCATTTCTTTTTTCCATCTATACAAACGGTGTTGAGGCAGCCCTTTTGGGTGCATCTTCGGACGTTCCAGTGATTGACACTCATCCCCTACCAATACTGGCCTATGCCGATGATGCGGTGCTGATCACCAGAACGGGGCTAGCCCTCCAACGCCTTATAACTTTATATGCGTCTTTCATGGCTTCATTGGATTTGAAAGTTAACCAAACAAAATCATTTGTTATTATAGCAGGGGCTGGCAAACGTGAGAAAGCCTCGTACTTCCATATGGAATCTGGTAAAATTGAAGTGGTAGACACCTTTCCTTATTTGGGGGTTCTCTTTGATAAAAACCAAACATGGTCAAACCTGATGGAGGGCAGGGTTTTGGAAATGGAGAGGAGCCTGGCAGCTATTACGTTTTTCTCCACAAAAGCTGGGCGCTAGATGTAAAAAACATCTACCAGGCTAAGACAAAGTCAGCAGCTGCATATGGGGCAGGATTCTGGGGTATGGCGGTGATAGACTCACTACAAATCCTTGAAGACAGATTTTTTAAGACCTTAGTGTCCCTCCCGTCTTCCCATTCTAATTATATCCTACACATAGAACTGGGCTTGGCCTGTATCTCAGATACAATCAGATTAGCCCCGATTTTACTGTGGCTCTCTATCTGGCGCAGGGACACGGTAAATCTAATGCAAAATATAATAAAAAACTGTCTAAAATTGGAAAACTATAGCAAAATTAGATGGCTGAATTATGTGGAATCAGAGCTGACTGCTATTGGGCTTGTAGAGTTATTTAAGGACCCAACCGCGTGCAGGAAGATCTCGAAACAGAAGGTCATTAACACCTTTATGCTGAAGGCACATTACAACCGAATGGAAAAAAAGCACAATAAACAGGCAGTCGTCGCATATCATTCGATCCCACCCCTGATAGAGGGAGGGTATCTCTACCTAGCACGCACTAGTATAGCACAGCACAGATATATACTACTCAGATTCCGTATGAACCTGATTCCACTGATGCTAGGTTACCCGGAGAGAAGGTTCAAACTTTCAGACCTGACCGTGTGTCCTTGCGATAATCACTCTCCCCAAACTGACTTGCATCTAGTTTTATTTTGTGGGTTCTATAAGAAAGAAATGTATGATTACATTCTCCCGATTTTAAAGCGCTATAATTTTAGACAATGCCGGGTTACACTTTATTTTTTTAAATCATTGCCTGACCCTCTGGTTTGCTTCTCGGTAGCAACATTTCTGTGGGCCTGCATAAAAAAGAGAAAGCAGCGGGGCTTTTAAATGGCGTGGTGTTTTTAACTTAGTAATTGAAAGAAGATAACATGTAATCATATGTATATTGTATGAGGGTAATAGTGTATAAGATCTCCCGGCTCTTCCTTCCATTATATGTTTTTAGACTTTTAATAATACCTATTTACGTATCCGATATGTATTTTTAACCCTAAAACATGGATCCTATTTTACATGTATTGGAGCTGTATGTTGACTACTGGATCTTTCATCTGTGCTTTTATGATCTGTACTTAATGGATCGAATAAAGATTTTATTGATTGATTTATTGATTGACTCACTAGTTAATCTTTCGAGCATCTATGTAATAAAATGCATTCCTAGCCTTTCGAGAGAGTTAGCACAGTTGTCTTACTGACTTCAGCCTTGGAATTTAGGGGATTGACACCTGCAGGTCTTTTACTTCATGTAGGAAATTTGAATGTACAGTGTTTTCGTGGTGGTAAGACATGAGTAAAGCAGAGAATACAAGAGTGAGACACAACTACTCATAGAAAACGCTTTATGACTTATGGTGAGTGAATATTGTCACAAAGACCTACTTGACATCAGTGATACCCTACTTAAAAAACGAATTCTGCTTCTGAGTGCGTTTAGTTACTGGTGTTCATAATGACATATGTGATAGGTAGAATTCCTACCAATGGAGTTGGCCTAACGGCTAGGGCGGTCGTCCTCGAATCTGGGGAACTGGGTTCGAGTCTCGGCAATGACGCTGAACATCCTGTGATTCTGGGCAAATCACTTAATCTCCCCGTGCCTAACAAAAATGAATGTGTCCTCATGTAACGCAACTGGTGCTATGTAAAGGCTCTGATACCCGATACCTTCGGGTCAAGTTTGCGCTATATAAAAACATATCGCTCAAATTTACCTTTCTAAGGGGCATATTCACAAGAACGTGTGATAACCATCGCAAAAGTTACTTAACGCAACCTTCAACATCGCAGTCCATCGTGGGAAATTTACGCCGTGTTAACCAAGTATTCACAACCCGGCGGTATCATGCGATAGTCCCCAGATAACCCGACAACTGTCCGCGTTAAAATCAACGCCACGCCTCAAAAATGCGAAACACGAACGCAAAAAAAGCTGCGATGAGGCCAAGCGCGATACAAAAAGCAGCGAAAACCAGCGGCAGGCCTGTAAATCCCACCGTCTTGCGGGAAAATGCACCATAGAAGCAACAAAAACAACACACCAGAAGCAATCCAAAGTGCGTAGCAACATGGATGCACCCTGACCCAGCGCAGAGGCCAACGCGAACCCCACAAGCCCCACAGACCACCAGCAAGGACCAACGGGGTCGGGGAAGGTCAAGGAGAAGAGGGAGAGGAAGACGGGGTGCAGTCCGTAGGAAAACAAGACCAGCGTCACGGATGTGACAGAACACTACCAGCAACTGACCCACATTCAGACCACCTTGAATGCAGCCGGAGTGCCGAGGAGGCCAATGGAGGAGGCCAAGAGGCGCTGGCATGACGTGAAAACCTAAACCAGTCCCAAAGCCGCTGCCAACAGGAAGGCAGCTACGGCGACAGGAGGTAGGAGTCCTGCACCACAGGAGGAGCTGGAGGAAATGGAGGCCAGCCATCAGTGTGGAGACGGTGCAAGGAGGTGGGAGTACGGACACAGCTCGAGAGGACCTGACACAACAACAACAGGGTGAGTAACGAACAGGTCCTGGGGAGACGGGGGAGATGGGCACAATGGCACACATGCACAACGACGTGTAGCACACCCACAATAACCCAGGGTCATGTCCCCCATCCCCGTGGCACACTGCAGCACACACATGGCAATCACAGCACATCCCATGACAATGTGGCACAAAGTGCAACACCGACACTGCAGAACAGGGGACACAACTGGGTCCGCCCATGCGCAGAAACAGGCCAATCACATTTGACAGAGCAGGGAACTGTGAGATGCATATGTACGGGTACAACCTCACAACAGTCATGTAGTCCAAATGTCCACTGTCCCCCCTCAAATTGCCAGCACCGCCCAAACAGTCACAATGTACATTGTCACAAAGTCTGCATGTCTACAAGAACAATGCACCAACATAAATGTCAACATGCATCTCCCCTTCACATTGCAGAGGGACAAACAACACCTCCAGCAGGTCAGACCAGACAACCCATCAGAGATGCAGGACACGACCAACACACCTTCGACACCGACGCCCTACAACAGCCCATGGACATCCCACGCAACCCACCACCAGGACCAGGGCTGACAAGCTACATAGAGGAGAACCCAGCCCCTGCAACAGACCACACAGCATGAAGCACACACAAGCACGGCTGGCCCACAACACTTCACCGACCCACACATGGCACCCCAATGCCAGGTGTCAGAACGCCAAAAGGAGGTGGCCGAACAGGTGCGGGTGGGGTCCGAACCCATGGAAGGCGAACTAGATCACATATGTGGGTGTCAATTACCCTTCAGGGACCACCTACACCCCACAAAGGAGACCCACACTGCCATAGAGACACATGCAGATATTATGTTGAACTGGCTACGGGCACGTGTGCCCGGCCCCTTTATTGGCAGGGCCACATGTACAGTGACGCCTGTGCTGGATGTGTGTGGGGTGAGCATAAGCCAGCCCGCACAGAGTGCTCGGTGCTGGCAACAACTTGAACAGTGGACACCAGTGCAATGGAAACAGAAGACACATGCATAACAGAGTCAACTGCTGAGCAACATAGAGGGAGCCGAAGCAAGTACAGAGGTCACCCGACGTACAAACAGAAGTGTCCGTGAGTTGCAGTGCACTGAGGTTGGGGCACTAGAGCTGTGCGCGCTCATGTGATGAAAATAACTTGGATTGTGTCCATTCGGGATATTCCTGATGCAGATGCAGTGGGGTGTGTTAGATCTGCAGCAACTTCCTTATCAACGTCCCAGGTCTCCCACACTGCCTGAGGTGACACTGCTGCGCAACATCTCCACATCACAAAACTCAATCAGTAACGGTCCATTGGTTGCGGTGCACTGAGTCAGTGGCACCTGGAGTGCTGAGCAGGGGATCAGGCAGATGATGGCATCCATGACAGGTCTGAGCAACTCCGTCAGTCTGCCAGTACCACTGTCTCGACTCTGGCAGATGGTGGTTGGAGTTGGCCCTGGCGATGGTGGCGTGTGCCTCCTGCGGTGATGCGACGTCGAGTCAGGACTCAATTTGATGTGTGAGCCCTGGTGGTCCGCAGTTGAGGCCGGAGGCAGCGGACAGCGCAGGGCCACATGCACATGGCGTTGATGACCCCAAGACCACCGTCACAGAGGTCATCCAATATTCATTCAGACAGGGTTAGTGGCCCCGGGTGCACAGTGGCAGGCACAGGCACACCGCCACGGGACGGTGACTTGCGGTCCAATGAGGTAGGGCCACGCAGACTGAGCGGGTCCTCGTCGATGTCGGAGGTGAATGTCGCGGAGTGTTTTGGGGGACAGTGGAAGGTGTTATTCCAGGGCATGATGCAGAGGGCAGAAGCTATCTGGAAGAAGCAAATGGAGGAGTGGAAATCGACTGCCTCGTTGCCACCACCAATTCGGTATCAGCTGCATGAGGATGAAAACTACCCCCTAGTCCATAGACTCAAACGCCACCAATGTACGACCAGAGAGTGTCCATGAATGTTGGGGAACAGACTTAGTGGCACCAGGGCTGAGGGGTGATGCAGTCTGGGATGATGCCGGTACACTGATATGAACTCCGGCATTGACGATTCAAGACTCTGTGACCTACTGGACCTCAGTGTAGGCCGGAGGCAGCGGTCAGCAGTGGGCCACAGCCACATGTCGTAGGCTCGCGATGCACAGAGTTAGTGACATCAGGGCAGTTGTCGGTAGTGTTCGATCACCTCCGTAATGATGATCCTTTTTTCCTCCCAAATGCAACGCGTCATCCTCTTATGCCTCTCCTTGTGTGCAATGATTCCTACTCTGCCTTTGAATAATCGATGCTCAGTTCCAATTCTGTGACCTACTCGAGCGCAGCGTAGGCCGAGAACAGTAGTCCGCGTGGGCCCACAGAATCTTGAGGCTGTGATGTAACACTAAGACCTGTTGGCACCACATCGAAGGGTGTATAGTGACATACACTCAGCCATGATTTAGGTGCTCTGCCATGGTGTAATCAAGACTCAGTTCCAAATGTGTGACCTACTTGTCCGCTGTGCATGCCGGTGGAGTACGTCAACGTGAAAGGAATACTGCGGGCCTGTGTTGCGGAGGCCGTGATGGTCTGAGGAGGCTGCCAAGGTCGCAGGCCTCGGGCTTGGAGATTGCACCGGCACGTGGTGGGCCCTCATCGACACACGCCGTTGTCGGAAGGTGGGCATTGAGGCCTGGGTGCGCAGGGGCGGGCAGGACTGATTCGGGGACCAGCGTCCCGGGGTGCAGCAGGCGCACAGGATCGCTGGCAACACCGCTCACGGCATCGGCCTCGTGGCGGGGTGAGGGGCGCCGCCCTGGCAGAGACGTTGGGCATTCCGGAAGAGGACCACGCCCAGGGTTATGTGCCTTTTATTCACACCCCTACGCTGGCCTGGCATACGCCGGGCCAGCCCACTCCGCTCACGCTTACGGGGGGACGTCACAAGCTACATTTCCGCGACTTGCCCACTGGCTGGGGTGACATGGTTGCCTCCACTGTCCACTACACTCCAAACACCAGCGGTGTGTGTCGATATGGATATGTGTGTGGTCTGCATACTGCAGTCTGGCCAGCACATCCACGCCACACTTGGCATTGTGTACATTCTCATTCATCGGTCCCTTGCCTCCTTCGCACATGCCTGGTCCCCACCTCTTCCAACATTCTGCTATTGTGTGTCCGAGGTGCCATGCCGTAGATGGCTCATGTACATGGCTGGCCCAGGTTCCCACAGTGAGTTGTGCTGTCGTGTCTGGTGGGTGTGCATGTTGTATGTGAGCTTGTGACGTGAGCATTTCCTGTGTTGTGTGTTGCATGATTGTGGAGTTGAGGTGTGTGGTGTGTGCATTTGGTATTGGCCAACGAGCAGTGCATTTCCGTGGGTGCCATCCTGGTGGCGCAGGTTGATGATGGACTGTCGGGATGTGCAGGTATCATGCACACTGCCTGGGTGGTTGGCAACGTCGTTGGCGGAGATTCCACGGTGGTCCACTATTGCCTGCACATTGGTGGGATCCGTGCGCTTTCTGTTGCGCTTATTGTGTGCAGTGTCGCCAGGGACCACTAGTAGGACATGTGTGCAGTCACTTGCTCCCTGACACGTGCGGAAAGCCAGCTATGGCATACACGCCTTGCTTGGTCTCCGGCTGTTCCTGTGCAGTGTGTGTGAGGTATGGATAGTGGGGTACCAAGCTGATGGTGTCATCCATGACCGTTATGGGGGACTTGGATTGGCCAGGCTGTGTGACTCCTCCGTCTCAGGCGGAGGTTGGTTGGAGGGTACCAGAGGCCAACACATGCAGCACGGCCAGCAGCTTTGTCTGCGGTGGGATGTTGGTTGTCCGCTGTGTTGGTACCGTCAGCCTGTGGGCTATGGTGGTCAGGATGCGGAGGAGGGTTGTCCCTTTGGGCATATAGTGGGCAATGACATTCTCTGGTGTTGGGTCTGTGTGGTTGGTGCATTTTGGGAGGGTTGCTGTCTTTGTCTGCGCTGCCTCAGTGTTGGTCCGGGGGGGTGGGTGTCCGGGGGGGTGGGGGGGGTGGTGGCGGTGGGTGTTGTGGCCCTGTTGGGGCTCCGAGCTGCATGATCAGTGGCTCCATGGCATCTGTTGCCCTTCAGGTGTGGCTCTGGGCTGGGCTCCATTTTGTGGTGCAGGCTGTGGTCCGACTTTGCACCAGGTCAGAGCAGGTGTTAGATTCCTGCTGCTAACGCACCTTATCGCATGTTTTGTGGTCTTATCGCTGATCGGGCTGGTCATTGAGAATGTTGAGCTGTGGTGTTGTCGCGGATTTTTGCTCGGGAACGCCTACTATGCATCTCATTAGCGATAGTGGTAGGGGTCATCTGTGGCGATGATTTTTGAGGATGCTTTCGCAGGTAAACTGGTGTTATCGGCTGTTAGCACCAGCTTGTGAATGTTGCGATACATTTATCTCGACTTTGGCTGCGATAAAATGCCGTTAACTCGGCGATAGCTCCTTCTGAATATGCCCCTAAGAATGGTGAATGAAGGATAGAGGTATCTTCTAAGAGAAATCAGCCTTTACATGCTGCAGTTTTGAAATGATCTTACAGTTCTGACACCTCATCATTGTTGTGTGCAGAATGAACGCTGCTGCTATCATGGGTTACTCCTAAATGGCATGTCAACGAATCAGCCACCCTTCCACAATGACAACCTCAAATGTAACACTTGCATGTTTGCTAGGGAACATTGTGCGCTCCAACGAATCCGTGCTCTAATCACACTAAGGGGCAAATTCTCAAGGAGCTATCGCCGAGTTAACGGCACTTTATCGCAGCCAAAGTTGTGATAAATACATCGCCCCATTCACAAGCTGGTGTGAACAGCCCATAACACCAGTTTACCCACGATAGCAGCCGCAAAAAACATCGCCACAGATGACCCCGGCAACTATCGCTAATGAGATGCAGAGTAGACGTTCCCGTGCAAAAAGCCATGACAACACCACTCCTCAACATTCACAACGACCAGCCAGATCCGCGATAAGATCACAAAACATGCGATAAGGCACGTTAGCAGCAGGAAACTAACACCTGCTCCGACCTGGTGCAAAGTCGGACGACAGCCTTCACCACAAAAGAGAGCTCAGCCCGAGCCACACCTGAAGAACAACAGATGCCATGGAGCCACTGAACATGCGTGCCGGACACCCAAGAGGGCCACAACACCCACCGCCACCACCCCCAGGACCACCCCCCCCGGGCACCACCCTGGGCACCCCCTACCTCCCCCGGACCAAGACACAGCACATAAACTGCACGGAAACATGAACACAAGCACCCGCCTGATGTCGCACAATTGCAACAATCAACATACATGTGAGCACTGAAATACTGATTCATACATACACCATTGAAAGACCAAACAAAATGTCACATTCTAATTCGTCACCAAACAACTATTCTGAGGAGTCATGGCGGGGCATCCCTGGACAATCTGTGACTCACAGCCTGCAAGACAATATCCAAGATAAGAAGGTGTGTCAGGCACCCATCAAAGGACAGGGAGAGAGAGAAAGAGAGAGAGAGAGAAAGAAACAGAGAGAAAGAGAGAGACTGAACAAGGAGCGCAAGGCCAATCGGGCCCTTGGCTCATGCAAACATGCCAACAGCTACGTGTGTCTCGAAATCTGCGCACCCCAAATCACAGGCCTGGCATCAAAGTCAGCGCGAAGTCCACATCACAATTAAGACATGCAAGTAGTAGTCAGATGAAAATCAGGAATGAAAGCTCCTTTGTCTCAACACACAAGGCCGAAGGCCAACCAAACCCCCGACCTTGGTCCTGAATGCGGCTGGCACACCCTGCGTGAGATACCATACCAGCCTCTGACGACTCCCACACCACGAACTGCGCTAATGAAACACCAACGTGCCCACACCCCACACACACTTGTCCCTGCACGACCTACACCTGCAAGGGATGCCCTTGACACATTATCAAGAACTACCCATACGTCCAAACGTTGCACACACATGCGACTCATTGCCCAGAGCTGTGGCATATCGTCCACCGAACACCCGCCGGTCAGACGAGTGCCGGTGCCACGAGACCAACAAACGCAATGGCCGGCATTCCCGGGCACATGCACAACCCCTGTCACGTGGAACTGTACCGTGCACGAATGCTTCATCTGTTGGGATCCCTGCCAATGGCAGTGTTGCGAATCAGTTTCCGTCTGAGTTTCCGTCTTGCCTTCGGCACCTGCGTCCAGCCCTGGTT
Source organism: Calotriton arnoldi (assembly GCA_963921515.1). Classification (NCBI taxonomy): domain Eukaryota; kingdom Metazoa; phylum Chordata; class Amphibia; order Caudata; family Salamandridae; genus Calotriton; species Calotriton arnoldi. Next base: position 1,962,613 of record CAWUFW010001738.1, on the reverse strand, counting down.
CCACTGTCGATCATGCACATTCGAGTGGCCCATGGAGGTCTGCCTATCCAACGCAACGGTAGCTGAATTGGATTATGACCTGACAGTGCGCCCCCTGTTGGCCCACCAACAGGAGTGTCACCTGGATAGCTGTGCATGGGATGCACTGATCCTTGGCGTATGTGCTGGCAGTTGCGCATGGGAGATTGCACAACTCCTCGTGTGCAGTGACCACATCCAGGCACTCCCCTATTGGGCTGTGTTGTGGATTGGGGAAACGGAGTGGACTGAGCACATCTGCCCGGACCAGTTAATGGATTGGCTCACCCTGGTGTTCCTTGAACCCGACAATGACGTACTATTGGAACACATTGCCCTTGAAGCTGAGCTGGCATTCATGGACGAGTAACTTCATCCCTGCAGCCACATCGGATTGTCACCCACAGCACTGGTCCCAACACTTTGTATCATCGTGGGGAATGCTCACATATCCTACCACAACAGAGGACATGTCTGCCTTCGTCTGGACTCTGAATGCATGTGCGTGGAACTATGCGTGTGTACACACACCTGTGCAAGGTGATGCAGTTCCATGGTCGGAGCAGCACAGCGTCGTTTGGCAACGTTACCAAGTCGGACACACTGCTGGGGGGAGAGTACACACATGGTAATGTAGCACGACATGTGAACTTGTCAGACCCTTTCACCTGATCACTGTCAGCAGAGCAGACAGTCAGCGCAGTCGGGTGGCAGAGCACTATGCAGACTCCATGGGCTGTGAGTCGTGCCCCCTCACACGGGGCAATGGGCAGATGCCAAACAACACATGACTCATCCAGCAAGGCAAGGTGGGCTGAGACCGTTGCCATCCGTGATGATTGGTGTTCCTTTTTGCCTCCCCTTTCCCTGCACCTCGACATGTTCCCATGCTGCGTGTAAGTGTCTTAAGCATGTCCCTGCCTGTTGTGGCCGTTGCCTTGTCCGTACTGACACGCACATGCCAATAAAGTCTACGCAACACCACTGGTGTCTAACTGTGATGAGTGTTGATTAGATTGACCACTCGTGTGCCACAATGAGCATCGTCCCTACACAGGAAGGAACTGACTGACGCATGTACAATGGGGGTGGGTCCCTTCTGACAGCTCCACCTCTGTGAGCCAGACATTGTTTTGGGATAGTTGCTGGTAGACCTGTGCTCTTACGTGTCTTCAGCAATGTGAGTATGGTGTCCAACCTCTGACCATGTTGAGCAATGTTATGAATCATTACAGAATGTGTCCAAACAGATGTGTGTGAGTAGGTATGCGACGTGAAGTTCTGTCATCACATGTGATGTAGGACACCACTTCTGGCCTGCTACCGATTTGGTCATTCCAACACACAGCCCTATTCAATACATGGACTTGTGCCTAAGTTGGGGGGTTGCGAGATTGTTGCTAATGTGCAATGGGGACAGAGCCAGTACCAACCCTCACAGTCATCCAATTGGCCATGTGTCTTGGGATGAACATGCGCATTGATGTCATTTACCAGGGTGTACCTTCTTGTGCAATCATTGTCCCTACATCCAGCCATACTTCCATATGTGAGTGAACATAGTCATGACACATCTGCATGATTTTGAATGTTTTATTCACATTCTGGTGAATGACGGAGAGGGAGCTGTACATGGCCATCCAAGCCCACATAAAATGGAAGCCCAGTGGTGGGCCAACCAGAGTCCTTTGGGGATTGAAAAGTGATTTGGAAGAGGGGGAGTGGAGTCCGCAGCAGGATTGCTGTGTAATTGTCAAGCAGTAGAGATATGGCAGTCCGTGTCGGGGTCTGGGTGAATGTCGCAGAGTGTTCCGGGGGTCAGTGGAAGGAGTTGTCCCAGGGCATGATGCATGGGGCAGAGCCAGGCAGGGCAAGCCATATGGAGGTGATGGATGCTACTGCCTCCTTCCTCACACAGTAATTACCATCCACATCTTACTCCTCTGATACTTCTTCTGTGTCGGGTGTGTCCGGTGTGTGTGGCGGTGTAATGGCTGCATCACTGTGTGCCACTGACACATCAGGGGTCAGAGATGTGTGTGTCGAGGTTCCTGCAGCAGTCATCTGGAACAGGCTCAGTGGCAGCAGTGGCAAGATGAGGATCTGTAAGGCATGGAAGATCGCAGCTACATCTCGCTGGTGTTCAGCAGTGGCAGCCATACTTCCAGCCTGCATCGGCTCCATTGTCTCCATTGTCCTCCGCATCTGTGCCAACTCTGTGCTGTCATCGCTGGAGCCTGTCTGCCTAGACAGTTCTTGTATCCGAGTAATGGAACCAGCGATGTCAGCCAAGGATTGTTGGTGGGCATGGTGCGGACAGTGGGTATCCGTTAGGGACTGTAGGTGCTCCCTGATGGGACTCAGGCACCCACGTATGGCATCGAGTTTGGCTGCCATGAGGTCACAACCCAGCCGCAGCTGATCTGCCATCTTCTCCTGGCACCCTAACACACGGCGTTTGAAATCCATGTGTTGGTCGTGGGGGTCCTGGGAGGCAGCCGTGGTGGTGTGTGCTTCCTGCTGTGTGGTCTGTGCAGGGTGTGGGCTCACCACAATGCAGCTGGGCTGCCCTGCTCCTGGAGGTGGGGTGAGGAGGCTGTCCACGAGCCGTTGCAGTGTGTCTGGGCAAATGGGCAGGGTGTCCTCTTCATCATCACTGAAGAGATGTGTGGTCTGCTCTGCAGGAGGTGTTGATTGTCCCTCTGCAATGTAAGGGGAGATGCAGGTTAACAGTTTGTTCCATGTATGTTGACGCATTGTGGATGTTTACATTCAGACTGCATGACGGTGTACATTGTGACTGTTTTGGTGTAGCTGGCTATTTGATGGGAGTCAGTGGACATTTCGACTACATGACGGATGTGTGGTTGTACTCGTACATTATCATCTCACAGTGTCATGCATTGCCAGATGTGATTGGCCAGTTTCTACGCACGAGAGGCACCAGTTGTGTCCTCTGTCCTGTGGTGTAGGGGTTGGACACTGTCCCACATTGTCGTCAATGTTGATGTACTGTGATTGCTATGTGTGTGTGCTGCATTGTTGCCGATTCGCCCCTGCAGCTCTGCATTGGCGGACCCTTATGCCTTTGAGTCGGTGTACATTTGACTTGTGTGCTTTTTGGGTGCTGGGATGTTTGCGACTTGGGTCATTTGTGCTACTGGAGATATTTGGTACTCTTGTGCATTGTTTGTCTGCAGATGTGTTCTTGACGTCATGGCTCGTAGGTGCACGTGGATGTGTCATAGTGTGACCGGCTCCTTTACGGATGTGGTCCACACTCAGCCACCTCAGTGTCGTCTCGTGCACCATGTCATATATTGTGACTTCAGCCATGCTATCTGTCATGCTGTGTCACTTGCATTGTCAGTGTGGCTCACAGAGCAGCTGCTTTTCTGGATTCAGCACATGTGCATGGGTAGGTTGTGGCATTGGTGATATGGAGGGGGGCCCATTTGTGCACATTGTGGACGGGGGCCTACTTGGTGTTTCTATGTGTGCTGCAGTGTGCCAAGGGTATCAGGGACATGTTCCACACTCATTGCGGGTGTGCAGTGTGCTGCACATGATTGTGCATGTTTGCCATTGTGCCCATCTGCCCCCGTCCCCCCAGTCCCTGGTCGTTACTCACACTGTTGCTGTTGGGTCAGGTCATTTCGGGCTGTGTCCAGACCCCCAACTCCTTGCACCGTCTCCACACTGATGACTGTGGCCACCATTTCCTCCAGCTCATCCAGCTCCTCCTGTGGCGCAGGACTCCCACCTCCAATCGCCTTTGCTGCCTTCATGTTGGCAGCGAGTTTCTGTTTTATTTGGCTGTGCACTTCATGCCAGCGCCTCTTGACATCCTCCATTGACCTCCTCGACACTCCGGCTGCATTCACTTTTGTGATTATGGACTGCCATATTTCCGTTTGTGTTGCCAATGACGCAGTGGAGGTGACGAACAGTTGTTGGTAGTGTTCTATCACCTCCGTGACGGTGATCTGGTCTTCCTGCGGACTGAACCCCGTCTTCCTCTTCCTCTTCTCCTTGCCCTCCCCTGAACAGGGGGTTCCATGCTGGTCCTCCGTGGGGCTTGTGGAGTTCGGCTTGTCCTCTGCACTCGGTCCGGGTGCATCCATGGTGCTACGCAGTTTGGATTGGTTTTGGGGTTTGTTTTTTTATTGCTTTTATAGTGCATTTTCACGCATGACGGGTTGGTATTGCAGGCCTGTCGCTGGTTTTCGCTGATTTTGGTATTGTGCTTTGTGGCATCGCAACTTTTTGGGCGATCGTGTTTCACATTTTTTGTTTATCACATTGGTTTTTACGCGGTCATTTGGCGGGTTATCATGCTGCTATCGCATGGTGCCGAGGGGTTGGGAATTGGACGTTAAGATGGCGTTATTTTCTCGCAATGGACTGCGATATGCAAAGTTGCGTTAAGCTAAATTTGCGATGATTATCACACGTTCTTGAGAATATGCCCCTAAAAGTAGTACAAGAACGTTGTTGTGTAGCATAACCTGGTCGGGCCTGTTAAAAAGGATTGCAATTTTAAGGAGTTTCGGCATTGTGTTTTGTAAATTTTCTGAGGTCTATTTTATGGAATGAGGAGGGAAGCAGAGTGGTAATGGAGAGGGGATCCCATCCCGGAAACGCACTGAAAACATCACATGTAGAAGATCAGGGTGGAAGCAGAAATAAGAAGATACACCCAAACATTTTAAGGACTATTGATGTTAGATGTTCCACAGAAAAAAACAGAATCATTTGATGAAACCAAACTGCGAATAAACCTGCATTTATTACCACAGTGCAAAAGTCAAATTCCACATTACCGTAGTACAGTCTAACTTACTAACAGCATGGGATAAACATGATATTCAATATCCCAACAGTAATGTATTATCATTGTTGTGGCACAGAGGAGCAGCATAAACATACTCGAGGCTCTGCCTCTTGTAAGTTACAAACTTCCCCCACAATCCACAATGCTTATAAACAGCCTATTGCACACAACACATCTGTTTATGTACTATTAAAGCAACACGAAAGAAATAGCACACTTTTAAAGAATTGGGCCTTTTCCCTGAAACATTTTAGATCACTTACTTTCACTTTAACTTTGACAAAGAGACCATTTGTAGGTGACTTTGACCCTAAGCAAACCAGAGAAAGGCAAAAACGAAGAAAGAAGAGGGAAGAGAAAGATAAGAAAACAGTGGCAAAGTGACAGAGGGGGGAACAGGGATGAAAAGGAACCTGCAAGAGATGGGTAAAGTGTAGTTTAAAATTATTATATTTTCAAACACTGCTTAAATCATCTCTGTAACCTTGCAAAATATACCAGTCAGAGCCTGTATGGAGACACTTAGGCGCATATTCACAAGCCCCTATCGCCACAGGAACGTCACTTTTTTCGATGTTCCTGTGGCGATAGGGGCTTCACCTTATTCACCAGGCAGCGTTAAGCCACTTAACGTGGCTTAACGCTGCCTGGTGAATAAGGCCCCCTTTCACGCTATACTTAGCTTGAAAGGGAAGGGCAATGGGTGTTGCTGTGGGTGTTCCACCGCAACACCCATTGCTTCTGACGCTGCCTCCTATTCACAAGAGCAGCGTAAATAGGAGGCCGCGCCAGAATTAAGATCAGGGAAAACCTGGTCTTAACCTGGCAAAGCGAGGAGAAATGTTTGATTTCTCCTCGTTTTTGCTGTTTTCATGTGTGCTGCGTTGTGGATATGCCCTTAGGGGCATATTCACAAGGAAGTGGCGAAGTGAGGCGTTAGCCGTCATGGCTTAACGCCACTTCGCCACTTCAGAAACGCAAGGCTGCACCATATTCACAAGGATATGGTGCAGCCTTGCGTTTCCCCCTGCGCTGGCGGTAAGTGTAACAACTTAGTGCCAAAGCAGGCACCCTTGCACCATGGTGCAAGGGTGTCTGCGTGCAAGAGAAGATTGTGTATGTACAGGAAGGTCCCTCTTCCTGCACATAAACAATCTTGAAATGCCGTTTTGTGACTTCTATGTGTGCTGCTTAATGCAGCACCCACAGAAGTTGCAAAACGGCATTTTCAAAAAATGATTGTTTATGTGCAGGAAGGGGGACCTTCTTGTACATACACAATCATTGGCCTTTGCTGTTTTCATGTGTGCTGCACAACGCAGCACACATGAAAACAGCAAAACGCAGGAGAAATTAGACATTTCTCCTCGCTTTGCCAGTAAGACCAGGTTTTCCCTGGTCTTAATTCTGGCGCTGCCTCCTATTTACGCTGCTCTTGTGAATAGGAGGCAGCGTCAGAAGCAATGGGTGTTGCGGTGGAACACCCACAGCAACACCCATTGCCCACCCCTTTCACGCTAAGCATAGCGTGAAAGGGGGCCTTATTTACAAGGCAGCGTTAAGCCACGTTAAGTGGCTTAACGCTGCCTTGTGAATAAGGTGAGCCCCTATCGCCACAGGAACGTCAAAAAAAGTGACGTTCCTGTGGCGATAGGGGCTTGTGAATATGCCCCTTAAAGTTCTTTCACATGAACTGACGACTGTGAGCCAAACAAAATAGGGTCCAACATAAACATCAACAAAGAAAGCTTGTGTTTACGGGTGAACAAATAAGATATAAACTGTGCATTCCTTAAGAAAACAAACTAACTTTGGAGAAAACCAAGACCAGCCTACGCTGTGTGTTTATTGTTTTATCAAAATAAAGCAATTAAATTTTATCCTCCAATGGACGTTTGTTGTTTTAAGATAAGATTTGTCCGTTGTGTTTATGCCTCAGTAAATTTGGAATATAGATTACAATGTCCAGCAGAGCATATGGGCTCCTGATGCCTGTTGCTTTTTTTAATCTGATGCTCTGTCCTCTTTGTCTTTGTCTGTTTTTCTCTGGTGTTGGATGTAGTTTTGGGGGCCGCAAGGAGATGGCTAATACAAAGCAATCGATCCAACCCTTGATTTCTGAGAAATCTATGTCAATGGGCTCTGTTTCAGGGCCGAGGCTGGAAGGCCGCAAATTAAAATCAGTGAGCAATGGTAGTGTGTCAGCTTTTCATCCTTCTATGTTCGATAAAATGGACACGTAAAACAATTAGCATTAGACTCGCTTTCTTCTTTTGCTTTACTCTGCAGTCATTGGGGGATATTCATAATGAAGTGGCAGAGAGAGGCGTTAGCCTCCTTGGCTTAACGCCTCTCACCGCCACTTCGGAAACGCGAGGCTGCACCCTATTCTCAAGAATGTGGTGTAGCCTGGCGTTTCCCCCTGCGATGGCGCTAAGTTTCACAACTTAGCGCCAACGCAGGCACCCTTGCACCAGAGTGCAAGGGTGTCTGTGTGCAGGGGAGGGTTGTTTATGTACAGGAAGGTGCCCCTTCCTGCACACAAACAATCCCAAAATACCATTTTGTAACTTTCATGTGTGCTGCTTCGTGCAGCACACATGAAAGTTACAAACTGGCATTTTTAAAAAGGTTTGTTCATGTACTGGAAGGGACACCTTCCTGTACATGAACAAACCATGGCATTTTGCTTTTTCCATGTGTGCTGCACAAGGCAGCACACATGGAAAAAGCAAAAACGAGGAGAAATAAATCATTTCTCCTCATTTCGCCACCTTAAGACCAGGATTTTTCTGGTCTTAAGTTCAGCGCTGCCACCTATTATTGCCGCCCTTGATAATAGGTGGCAGCGTCGATCACCATGAGTGTTGCGGTGGAACGCCCACCGCAACACCCACTGCACGCCCCTTTCACGCTAAATTTAGCGTGAAAGGGCCTTATTCTCAAGGCAGCGTTAAGCCACTTAACGTGGCTTAAAGCCACGTTAAGTGGGTTAACGCTGCCTTGAGAATAAGGCGCTGACCCTATCGCCACGGGAACGTCAGAAAAAAGTGACGTTCCCGTGGCGATAGGGGCTTGAGAATATGCCCCATTGTTTCTTCACTGTTCATCGTAGTTCTCTTCTGTCGTTTCTTAGCAGTTTAAATAATAGGTTTTACTATTACCCTAATTAATAGAGCTCAACTAGCTGCCCTTTACAGGATAGAAGGCTGAGTCTGCCTTGCCGGGATTCGAACTCGCTACCTTCACGCCACTGCAGATATCAGCTTTGAGTGTTATCAACTCACTGAGCAAGCTGTATGGTGTGCATATTACTAGGCGCTGCTTGTACAGCTTTCTCTCTTTTACCTGTGCACAGTTTTCTGTCACTAATCCTTTCCCCCCAGAGTACCTGGCAGTGGGCGATTCTGAAATACAGTAGAGCAGTAACTACATTTATTTATTCATATGATTTCCCGGTTACTTGTCCTACCACAGGGGAGATCACCGTGGTCGCTCTGTTTCTGCACAGGAGACTTCACCTTTCACGATTCCATGAAGAACGGTGACTTTTGCCACATTTATGCACTCAAACAATTTTTTAATTTGTATGGTCAATAAAACACCATTACAAAAAATAAATATCTGACTGTTAAAGACAGTATAAAGTCATTCAAACATTTCACAAATACAGCTAATAAATCAGATCTAGACAAAGTTATTGAGAATCATGGAGATGTGCAATTTTATCGCTCATCCATAAGCAGGGCCACTGGAATTCAGGGCCGGACTGGCAACCGAAACCGGCCTTGACAAACTGCTCGGCCGGCCCCCCCTGGGGTGAGGGGGGGGTGCAGCCGAGCAGTTTGCGAGCGCCGGTTTCGGCCGATTTTGTTACAGGGGGCCGATATTGCCGACCCCGGTAACAAAAACGGCCCCCCAGGGGCCCAAAACCGGCCCCCACCCTAGCGGCCCACCGGGGAAACGCCCGGTGCCCGCTACGGCCAGTCCGGCCCTGCTGGAATTTGCGGCAGGAGAGGGCCAAATTATGAGGCAGGGTTGAATAAATTATGCAGCAAGAAAAGCCAAGTTATGCAACATATTGTAGCACATTTTGTAATAGTATGACTTCATTATTTTGTCATTTTTAAAATTGCTAACACTGTATGGGCATTGGTTGCATCTCATTAGTACCAGTTTAGAACCCAAATATAGCAATAAACAGCAGAAAGGTGAGCAATCCAGCTTTGCAAAGAGCCTTCTACTGCGTGGCAACATGGCGCTGCATTTTTAGTAACTTATGAACCGTTTGAGCTAGAAACAACATTTTTTGTTAAAATCAGCTGATTTTGCGGCAGAGGATGTATTATGTGGCAAATGCGGCAAATCTGGAATTATGCGAAAATTGCCATCCCCACACAATCACATACTTCCAGTGGCCCTGTCTATAAGCTAGTAGTAGACAATGGGAGCTGGCACTCATGAGGACTGGGACTTATTCTTCATCATCAGACTTTCACACAGAGCAAGAGAGTGAAAGGCAGAAATGGAGACAGAAGGAGAAAGAGTAAGGTAGGAAAACAGTAACAAAGGGAGAAAGCAAGGAGGAGAAAGAACTTGGAAGATTTGCAAACGTGAGATAGAGTCAGAGGTCAGGGTGCCTGAAGAAAGAAGAATTCGACGGAATAGAAACTGGGCAGTGCCGGAAGGCGACCTCCTAAGAAAAACTTTCAGACTCTGCACAAATTAAGCACTGAATAGAGATGGAATAGAACCATAGATTGTAAGGAAAGGGTTTAACTAACAAAACATTAACCTAAACACGGTCATCACTATCCATCTTCCTCACCAGTCCCCAAAATGAAGGTTGCTGATGTCAGGGAAAGAGATAAAAGTGCTGGACCTTTAAACTTTATAAACTCTTTCTGCCTCTCCTGACTGGCGAACTGCCTATATAAAGCTCATTCTGTCTAACACAAGGGTATCTTGGCGCTGATCTTTGGCCGCCTAGTTAGAACAGCTGTTTCTTCAGGATTTTCTTGAAAGGTGTCAGTGAATAGGAGGGCCGAGGGTCTAGCAGAAAGGACTTTGCAATGATTTGGCCTTGTACTGTCAAAGGCTTCCCACCTTGGGAAGCAAGGCAGTACCAAGATTGCCCTAATCTATTGCACAGATGTGTTCCTGTAGGTACGGTACGATTCTGTTACCTAAATATTTTGGGGACTCTCACTAAAAGCATTTATAGATAAGGCACAATTCCCACCCTGTGGCATGGTGCTGCAACACCAATGGCAATTATGTCCCCAGAGCAATGTTTTGGACTTTCTGATGACCCATTTGGAAGACAGCCGTAATATATTGCATTGTAGTAGCTGAGACACGACTTCTCTGGAGCGCAGACTACAACAGCCTTTGATGGATGGCAAGAGAAGAGTTTGAAATCATCATGGAAGATGGTGAAAGCAGCTGAACACAGTAGACCTGTCCTGATGTTAAACTTCCATACACATCCTTAAGTGTATGAAGCGTGAGCTCCCACATGTAAGGTAATATAAGGTTAAGTTTCAAACTAAGGGGAGTCTTTTTGTTGGCTCACTTATTTAACCTTGTCTCCTTAGTTCAGAGGGCTTACTCTCTTTGTTGGTGAGAGCCCAAGAATAACCAAGACACCAGAGTAATTGAGTATGAGGACCCAACCCTAAAGCAGGGATAGAGCAGCCCAAGGACGCCTTAGTAGTGGGTCTATATAACCATAAGATAGAGCAGGGGCCTTCAAAATGGCAGGCTGGGCACCCTAGGGGGGCTTCAAGTGATCTCAGGGGGGGCACCAAGCAATGGCCAAAAAAAGCATTATGATGGCCAGTGCTAAAGTGAATGTGCTCATCCTTTGAACCTGATTAAATTGACATTCCCATAAATGGCATATTTAACTTACCAATAAGTCCCTAGTAAATGGTACAAAGCATACCTAAGGCCTGTAAGTTAAATGTCGCCAGCGTCCTCCAGCACTCATGCCACCCACTGGAGTGACAGTGCAAACATGACTGCAGCTCCAGGTGAGCTCTATGGTGGAAAATGTCTGTATTCCGTCATGACAGACCTTGAAACAAAAGCAGCTGAAAAAGAAGTGTGTGACGTATGTTATCAGCAGTTACCCTCCATCTTACAGCCATTTCACAAAAAAACGATGTTTGCAGATAGTTACGGCTAAACCTAACAGCAGGTGCACCAATATTATTTATGAAGCATCTACACAGTGCACATATTCAGATGACCACAATCAATATTGCAAAAAGTTATGTTCCCAGAATTTGTCAACATCCCAAACATATAAAAAATTAATACAAATGAAGTGAGCTAAAGCATTTGGATCTACTTTACACACGGAGGACAGCTAATAGCTGCCAAGGGTGCAGCTACTGCATCTTCTTAACTGTAATCATACCACCACCAGCCAGGGCTTGTGCAGAGGTGCCAAGTGGAGGGGGAGTATCTCATCCAGACTTCTGTTTATGGAGCCCAGTGAAGGATCTCTCCTGTCAGGGTACATCAAAATACAGTTCTTAAGCAGCACTGATTTCCATGTTCATGGGTCTGTCAGGATTAGAGGCTCCACAAGCCATTGTCAGAAAGCAAGCAGGCAGGGAAACCTTCTGCAACAAATTAAAAATGTCACTGATGGCACAGCTGCACAGACAGTCACAGACATTCTTTCTTACATCAAGCACACCAATTATTGTCGATTATACTACTTAATATCAGCCCCCAAAATATCGTGGTACAAGAATATTGAGGACAGAAAATCAAGAGACAAAATATCGAAAGTTAAGTGCGTATAGGGAAGTACAGATTTACTATTCCTAACTCCACATCTACGTACCTTGAAGATATGTACCATGTACGTACATATATGTCGAGTTAGATATAGAAAATCTGGACTTATTCACCTATCAAGATTTGTTTCTATACTTTGCTCTTGATATTCTGTCCATCAATATTCTTGGGTCAATATTTAGAGTTCACACCATCTCCATAACATTTTCCCAATAAACAATAATTTCAAAATTGTGTTACAGTATGCACTCTGGCAATACCGCGTGTTGTACAAACAAACGTGCCCTACAAACTATAAAACTTATAGGCTGTTCCAGCAGCTTGAAAATTATGCTACTTTCTGATACACACACTGCCAATGTGTTGCTTTAGATAACTCTCAGTCTTCAGTTCCCAGCTAAATTCCTTTCACCATGCCACCACCCCATTGATAGCAAGTGGCTATCGTGTAGCTCTCAACAATACGAAAAACCGCATAGCCAACTAAGGCTTCAAAAGGTAGTTGTTGTCACACTCTATCACTCTTAGGCCTAGTTGTTGAAAATACTCTTGAGTTTGGTCATTTAACTTATTGTGCATGGATGGATCTAAAATGCTCTACTGCCCACATTTCCTTTGGAAAGGTTCATCACGCATCCTCTTTCTGTTCATGTACCGCACCTTTATGTGTGTTTGTATATATCTATGTGGTGTCTGCATAGCGCACACCTAGCTGAAAAGCAGCAGTGCACTTTAGGGGTTAAAAGGCAAAGCTGAAGTCAACAAGTGATTGAAGGGGAAGCTGTTTTCTGAGAACAAAAGTAAATAGTTCCTGCATTGGTATGCAGTGTTCTTTAAAGAAGTGTCTTCAGCTCTTTTCTAAATTGGAGCAGAGATGGGGTGGTCCTGCTTGATTAGGGCGTGTTGTTGTAGAGCCAGGGTGCAATGATAGAGAGGCCATGTTACCTTGTTTTTCCTTTCTTGCACCTGTTTATCTCCATATTAATGGGGTCATGATGGCAAGGACTACAGTTGGTCTACAGATGCTATTGGACAAGTTTGTAGACTTCATGGCTGGTTTGAATTTCGCGGTTAACTTCACTAAATTGTATGTGATGGTTTTGGGGCCGATAAGTACGATGTTGCTGGTATCCAGGCTGTGAGTGTGCCAAGAGCCACAAGAGGTGGTGAAATTGTCAGGCAGACAGGCAGGAGTGCCAGTCATGATTACTTTGTAGACAATGCACCTGGCTTTGAAAATGCCCGGGCTGGCAGTGAACACCAGCAGAGTTCCCTCATGATGTAGGTGAAGCCATATTTTTTCAGGCCCTTGATGAAGCATGGCGCACTTAAGGGTACATAATGCTGGCCCCATTTTTGCAATGGGTGGAGCAAACCTTCGAGTTGAAACCATGGGAGTACAGACCTCCCATACCAAATTCTCATCAAGGATGTGTAGTAGGCTTGGCTGAAGGGGACTCACTGCTAGAAGAGCATATGCATATGTTGGTCAAACTGAATTTACATGAGATCATGTCCCATGCAAAAGTGGCCTTTCCTCTTCCCCTGCCAGGAATATATACCCTTTAAGTGTTACACTGCCAGTGAGGAGGATAGGAAAAAAACTTCCTAGAACAAAAGTCCAACCCATAGCTTGTCTTGCTCTGTGATGGTATTTTGGCACACCGATGGGACTCCTGAAGACCAAGAAGGGTATAGGAAGGAACGATGGGTACCAACTTACCTCCGAAGAGATATACCACCAAGCCTGTCTGCACCCATCAGGTATGGAAATTACATAAGTAGGTTCTTTATAAGGCCAGGTCAGTGCAAGAAATGAGAGGGATCCCGCCCGATTCCACATCCGGCAGTTAATACTGAGTGAGATCTATGTTCTGAGCCTGCCCCAGTGGAATATGTTAAATTTGTCCTGGGGGATAATTTGTTGACATTGTGACATCCAGCAGTGCTCTCATGCTGTCAGCTTTTCATTCATAGCAGCAACCTGCAGGGGGTGGGGTTATTAATGGGTTCTTATTTTCCATTTCAGCTGGACTCAACACAAATAACTCACTTTTACGCCCATCAGCACACTAGTCTCATCCTAGCTGAGAGCTATCTTGAGCCTAACACCTGGATGTCAAATGCAATGGTGGGAAACAAGGGCTGTCGGCTTAGTATCGCTTCACAAGTACTTAAACAGACATTTTTAGAGGAAGGTTTTTTACTTTGTTCAACCCCTGTATGTAAGAAATATGTATGCACCGTAAGAAAATCTGTATGAGTAATTAGACCAATAATGATTTCAATTGAACTTGCTAATTTGTTTATTTCTTTCTTTTATAGCACTTGTCATCTCAATGTAGAATGTCAGAACATTTTATATCACACACACACATATTATACATAGGGAATTAATCCCACCAGCATGTTAATCAAAGTGCAGGAAATGTTAAGATAAACAATGAAGGCTACAAGGTGTAGGAGTCACATCCTCCATACTGGTAGACATTATATGTTAAAAGTGCTTGAACTGGAGAAACACAAAGTCAGTATTTAAAATGTAACACAGTAGTTGGGTTGTCTATCTAAATGAGACTTAATTGCTAGCCAAAGGAACCCTTTTATTAATCTTAGAATAATGAAACCTTTAGAAACAATAAAGTTATAAACCTGTCTTGTAGTTTGAATGAGCTCATGATGTCCTTTCCTAACACACTGTGCTAGGCGGATTGTAACTTATGAACTGCAAGTAACAAAATAATCACTATGAAAAAAGCAGCAACCATCAAGCTATCTACACAAAATACAAATCTGTGATCTGCATGAAGCACATTGTGCTTTGCAGCAGGCACATTAACCCTTTAAACTACTTTATGATGACTCACAACTGTAATTAAAAAAAACACAGATCTCTCCAGCAAGTGCATTTCCACCAGATTTAACTTACCCTTATTATTAGCACCTTAAAATAGCTTGGCACGCAGAGATTTTTGCATAGCCCAGGAAAATATTTTAAAATGCAGGCAGTTTGTGATGTTAAGTTACGTTATGTTGATCTGTATGGCGCACTAATCACATGAGAGGGTATCCAGGGCCTTGCGCAAGGTGTGTAGGTGTGTGGTCCAAAGGTGCTTATATGCAGCACCAGGTTTTCAGCTTCTTACGGAACTCAAGAAGTGAGGAGGAGGCACTGATGTGTTGAGGGAGGGCGTTCCATGTCTTGGGTGGAAGATAAGAGAATGAGCGTCCTCCAGGTTTGCTTTTGTGGATTTGGCGAGTGTGTGCAAGTGAGAATGAGGCAGACCATAGGTGTCTGGTGGGTTGGTGAAAGTGTATGTGGCTCTTCAGGTATTCTGGTCCTGTGTTGTGTAGAGCTTTGTATGTGTGCATGAGAAGATTGAATTGGCTGCTCTTGTGAATGGGGAGCCAGTGCAGTTACCTGAGGTGCGATGTGATGTGGGTGTGGCGTGGGGGGTCGAGTATGAGTCTTGGAGCTGCATTCTGGATGGTCTGGAGTCTGTGTAGGAGTTGTTTGGAGAATCTGGCGTAGAGAGTGATCGCCTTGTTGGCGGTCTGGCATTTGTGCTGTGTATCTGCAGCGAGTTCCTGCAGCAGCTTTATGCGGTTCAAGAGGGGGCCAAAAGTCTCGAAAATTATTCCACCCATTCATAGCAAGGCAGGGGATGATAAGCCAAAACTCCCAGTGGGATGGAGGTTGCTTAGGGCAGAGCTCTGACAGTGATCCCTTGATTCAAAGGGGAGCGAAGCGTGTTGGACCCATTCTGCTGCTAAAGGCAGATAAAGCAAACCTGGAGTGGAGTTGAAGCCAGACGATTGAATGCCTCAGACAGTATAGCCGGGATTTGCAGCATTTTTACAGCGCCACTGGTGTAAGCTGTCGGTACATTGAGGACAATTCTTCTAAGAGTAAGAGACACATTGAGACTGCGTCATACAGCCCAGGACTTCAGGGGCCAGAATCCTGTGAGGTTGGGAGGCCACTTGCTTGCATTTTTAATGCGTCAAGGGCACATATAGAGGGGACGCCTGCCGAGGCAGGCTGGGCCACTCCTTTGGTGTGGGCTGCAAGTGGGCCATTTCCTGTCTGGTGTGCAGGGGGACCCTTGTGGGGTAAGTACGGGCTGTTATACTGGCACGTAACAGGATCAGCTATCGGGACGTTTACTTACCTTTTGACTCAGGCGGAAAGAGCATGGGGCAAAGAAAGGTGCCCTGCGAAGGCCCATGTCACTGCATGTGGCCTCACAGACTTCTACTATTCACGGTTTTCTGGCACGAGCAAAGGGAGTAGTATCTAAGTAAATAGAGTTGGCTGAAAGCTGGTTATCCTTGATGTGGATGGACCTTTGCCTTTACCGGGTTGTTCATTTCTCCGACTGGCAGAACTTACCCCCGATTTACACACAAGTCAGAGGTGGAGTGCCTGATGGAGGATTCCTCTCGCCCCGATCAAGAAACCCTCGAGCAGACCCACCGACAGAAAAGCCATCTGGTTCACCGCCGACCTCCAGGCATCCAAGCAGGCCTGCCATAGGCTCGAGAAGAAGTGGCACCACGAACAAACACGAGACAGCAACACAGCCTACAAGAGCGCCATCCGCAGACACCACCAACTCATCCAAACCGCCAAAAGGGCCTCCTTCAAAGAACACATTGACAACAACGCACACAACAGCAAAGAGCTCTTCAACATCGTGAAGGAACTCTCCAACCCCAGCTCCAACTCCAACGACGTCCCGCCATCACAAGACCTCTGCGACTCCCTAGCCACCTTCTTCCACCGCAAGATCACAGATTTCCATGACAGCTTCAGCAACCAGGCCCCCCCGACAGACACAAACACCTCAGACTCACTGCCCCCCAGCCTCATCGACATCGACCCCCTGCGGTCCTGGACCCACGTCAACGACGAAGACACCGTCAAAACCATGAACACCATCCACTCCGGCTCACCATCTGACCCTTGCCCGCACCACATCTTCAACAAAGCAAGCTCCACCATCGCACCCCATCTCCGCAAAATCATCAACAGTTCCTTCGAGACCGCCACCTTCCCGGAGACCTGGAAACACGCCGAGATCAACGCCCTACTCAAGAAACCCAAAGCTGACCCCAAGGACCTCAAGCACTTCTGGCCCATCTCCATCCTCCCGTTCCCGGCGAAAGTCATCGAGAAGATCGTCAACAAACAACTGACCTCCTTCCTCGAAAAGAACAACTGCCTGGACCCGTCCCAATCCGGATTCCGCAGCAACCACAGCACCGAAACAGCCCTCATCGCCGCAACCGACGACATCAGGGCCATGATGGACAATGGAGAAACCGCAGCCCTCATCCTCCTGGATCTCTCGGCCGCCTTCGACACTGTCTGCCACCACACCCTCCGCACACGCCTCCACAATGCAGGGATTCGCGACAGAGCACTGGACTGGACCACCTCCTTCCTCACCGGCAGAACACAGAGTGTCCGCCTCCCCCCTTTCCGCTCTAAAGGACCAAGATCATCTGCGGCATACCCCAAGGTTCATCCCTCAGCCCGACACTCTTCAACATCTACATGGCACCGCTCGCTAACATCACCAGATCACACGACCTCAACATCGTCTCATATGCCGACGACACCCAGCTGATTCTCTCCCTCACCAAGGCCCCCACCACCGCCAAATGTAACCTCCACGAAGGAATGAAGGCCATCGCCGAATGGATGACGCTCAGCCGCCTGAAACTGAACTCGGACAAGACGGAGGTCCTCATCATCGGATCCACCCCCTCCGCCTGGGACGACTCATGGTGGCCGACTGCACTGGGAGCTGCACCGACACCCACTAACCACGCATGCAACCTGGGTGTCATCCTGGACTCCGCACTGTCAATGACCCAGCAAGTGAACACCGTCTCCTCCTCCTGCTTCAACACCCTCCGCATGCTCCGCAAGATCTACAGATGGATCCCCACCGGTACCAGAAGGACGGTCACCCAGGCCCTCGTCAGCAGCAGACTGGACTACGGCAACGCTCTCTACGCAGGAACATCAGCCAAACTCCAGAAACGTCTACAACGCATACAGAACGCCTCAGCACGCCTCATCCTCGACATCCCCCGCCACAGCCACATCACAGCCCACCTGAAAGACCTACACTGGCTCCCCGTCAACAAGAGGATCACCTTCAAGCTCCTCACCCATGCTCACAAAGCTCTCCACAACACCGGGCCAGCGTACCTCAACGAACGACTCACCTTCTACACCCCGACCCGCCGGCTTCGCTCCGCTGACCTCGCCCTCGCCACCATCCCCCGCATCCGTCGAGTGACCGCCGGCGGCAGATCATTCTCTCACCTCGCCGCAAAAACCTGGAACACCCTCCCCATCCGCCTACGACAGACCCAGGACCTGCTGGCCTTTAGGAGACTCCTCAAGACCTGGCTGTTCGAGCAGTAGCAGCACCCCCCCCCCCCTAGTGCCTTGAGACCCTCACGGGTGAGTTGTGCACTCTACAAATGTATTGATTGATTGATTGATTCCCTGTTTGCTGCCCCTGTACTTACTGGAGTGTCCGAGAGGATGGGCTCTCCTTTGGACCTGACTTATGAGACTGCACATAACGAGTGTAACCCTGTTAAGAACTGGTGGGAAAGGGCTGTGGCTCCAAAAAGAGGATTTTGTCACATAAACATGGTCACACAAATAGAGAGCTCTGGTTCTTCCCCACCTTTTGAGCATACCCTGTCTGAAGTTTAAATGAGATTGACTGTGGAGGCCTTTAAAGTCATGTTGGCCCCAATTTGTGCAAGGTTAGCTATTATGGAAGAAAAACTGGTTCAGCTGACGGAACACATGAATGGTGAAGGATCTGCCTCTTGAGTCCAGTGCGCCAAATGAGGGTGTTTCAAACAAGCGCCATTCAGTCCCCTCCATATTGTGGCAGGCAAGTGGTGGAAGGCTGACCCTCTCCACCAACACACATCAGTGCACCTGTTTTGTTCATCCCAGGCCATTGCATTTCATTTCCCACCCCATTTTCCCTGATGGGCTCTGGCCCCCCTACAGTGGGCGTTTCATCAAAGCCTATTACAGGGACCGGTATTAACTTACTGCCAGAAGCTACACCATATGTATTGGTCTTAGGGAATGTGCCACCTTTGATTAACCCTGCTTCAGAAACTTTTGTCGATCTTAAAAAATAAGATGGTCCATTGGATAAATAACTACTCGAACTTGAGAGTGCAGATATATGACTGTGTCAATATGGTATGAAGCGTGAGTTGGATAGGGAATGACGTGAAGAGATGGGCTGGGGACTGTATGATAATTAACTTTAATAAACCCACCATTGTGGCTTTTCTCTTGGGTTCTATAGGCTCCCAGAGATTAACCAAAACAACTAGCATACAGACCCTTCCTCTTGGCTTTTTTTATAAGCTTTAACTGATTCTTATGAGCACAAGGAAGAGGGGTCTCCCAGCGGAGGCTATTTGGGTGAGGACCCCATACGTCTTGCCAATTGCCCTGACCCTGATGACTGAGAATAGATTTGCCCCACTAAGCAACCGAGATTCCTGTGATTGCCTTCCCCACTCCTCACTTGCAAGATTTGGTGCGACCACCCAGCCTGTTGTAGACCCTGCTGGCACCCCTCCCATTGTTTTGACTAACAGTCCCAAGCAGTTTCGCCTGCTATCATGTAACATTGCAGGATTGTCATCTAAGTTCAACAATCCAAATTGGTTTGCATTTGTTAGACAATACCAGATGATTTGCCTCCAGGAAACATGGGAAGAGTCAAATAACTTCTTTTTGGAAGGATATAAAACTTTCTTTGTGGCAGCAGTGGGCGCAGAGGTTGGGCGGGCTAAAGGGGGTTATATCACTTTTGTTTCTGTGGACTTGTGTGTGAAAATTAAGGATTTTGCTTGGGGCTCACCATTATTACAAGGGTTGAAAGTAACCATTCAGGGATCTAAATCATTTGTGGTAATCAATTTCTATAATACAAAATCATGGGCGGGGATTCAACCCATTTTAGTACCATGAATTCTGCTATTGACTCCCTGGCCGGTAGTGGGGAATTTTAGCAGGGGATTTTAATTGCCACGTATGTGAGAACCCCTTGCATCCTATTTCTAGAAAGCCTAAATGTACGTTGGTGGAGGGCCTACATATTGCGCATACTAAGGAAGGTTCAGAGTTAAATCCTATTTTTAACAACTACAACTTGGTTTTCACTCTGGATAAATTAATTAACTCCATTAATCCTAGATTTTTACTTACCTTTAGGGGAAGGGGATGTGCTTACACAATTGATTTTATTTTTGTGTCAGCCTTTCTGTTTCAATTTGTTGACAATTTTAGTATTACGCACAGTGCTTTTAGTGATCATAAACCCCTTTCGATAGTTTTAAGGGGGTCAGTAAATGGACTCAGAAGCACACACGTGATGCTGGGGTTCTACACCCATAAAGACCAGGGGAGTCGTGTTAGGTGGTCCAAGGTCGAGCTGCTCAGTTTAAAAAATTGCTTTTTTCTGAGTGCAGACATCATTCTTTTTACCTGCTTGGATTTAAATCGCCTTAGTGGATCAATTTTAAGTGCATTGGAGGCCATTTCAAAAAAGGTGTCCACACTATTGACGGTCCCTCTAAAGCAGGACAGACCGCGTGAGTCCAGAATGTTCGATAGAAAGTGCAACAAGGCCTTATCTAACTTGAAGGAATCACTAAAGATGGTCCAGAAAGATAAGGCGTTTATTGCTACCTGCCATAGGGACTATAAAAAGGAACTAGCCAATCGTAAGGCAAAGCTAAGGGAGAGCGCCAATCATATGAAAAGATGGACAGCTCATTGTTTTGGCAGGTAATAAATTACACTGATCTTGTAAGAAACAATGATCCAGCCTTATGCCATCACATAACAGAGGGCCAATAGGTGGCACATTTTGAGTGGATTTATAATGGGGAGTTAATGGGTGGGGCTAATGCCCTGGGTCCATCTTTCGGAGGACGGCCAGAGATTGTCTTCACTCTTGAGGATGTGACAAACAAGTAATAACGCTCCAGGGCTGGATGGGAATCCTTTGGATTTGTTTCTGGATTATACCAATTTGTGGGCCTCCCTCTTGACAATGGTTCTTAAGGCAATAGTGGTACCCATTTTCAAGAAGGGGGACAAAGATAACCCTCAGTGTTACCAGCCCATCTCCCTGAAAGATGCGGTGGTTAAGATCATGGGCAGGGTGGTGCTTGATAGGTTGATGGAGTGGACAGATGAGCATAGTATCATTTCTGATGTTCAATATGGCTTTAGGCAGGGTAGATCAACAAGTGACCAATGCCTTAACCTATATTTGTTAATTAATAAGAATACTGTTGCCAGATCCAAACCCATACATCTTGCCTTTATGCACCTGACGTCTGCATTTGATAGGGTCAACTGCAGAAAACTATGGGGATTTTTACTTGAGTTAGGAATCGACAAAAATATAGTTCATCTGCTGAGCGAGTTGCGTGCCCACATGACTGCTTCAGTTCATTATTCCCTGGGTGGCGCATTTTCTTGACCCTTTGGCACAAGCAGAGGCATGTGTCAGGTTTGTATTCTTGCACCCTTTCTGTTCACACTGTATATTAATGGGGTCATGATGGCAAGGACTACAGTGGGTCTACAGATGCTATTGGACAAGTTTGTAGACTTCATGGCTGGTTTGAATTTCGCGGTTAACTTCACTAAATTGTATGTGATGGTTTTGGGCCCGATAAGTACGAGATTAAAAAGGTTTAAGGTTGGGTCACATAAATTAGCCAAAGTTCCTGTCTTTTTGTACCTCGGGGTTCTGTTTGTCTAAGTAATTGGAAATCCCTGATTGAAAGCAAGATACTGGCGCTCTCCAAGGCATCAGCTGCTGTCCTCAGATTTGCACAGAAATTGAGGTGAAGTCCCCCTAGTGTATAATTAATGTTTATCAGGCCAGGTGTGCTTCCAAGGTTTTATATGGTAGTGAGGTGTGGGGACACTCAAGAGTGGATAATGTTCAGTCAGTGGAAACCCTGCTTTTAAGGCGGGTGCTTCAGGTTCTCCAATGCACCCCGGCATTCTCTGTGCATGATGAACTTGGAGTCCAGTACATAGCCGATAAGATTGTCCTTAGGCCTTGATATGCTGGATTAAGATGTGGACGAGAAGGGAATCTCAGCTAAATAGGCTGATCTTGAAGGACTGCATAGCTCTAGATCATGCCTTCAAGATCCCTTGGATTGCCTACGTCAAGGGATCTCTCAGTAGCTTGGGAAGGGAGGATTCATTTTATAGCCCTCAACCTGCGAGTAATGCGGAGGTAAAATGGATTAGAGATACATTTTTAGTGCATAAGGCACTTTTCAGAGAACAGGTGGAATTACTGAAACCCATGGTGAGGTGTCTTATGTCATTAAAAACTGTGTGACTTATGGAACCATACCTGATCAGTGTGAGGAATGATAGGGACTGATTTTTACTGGCCACATTTAGAAGGAACATGATTCACCATCGTCTAGCTTTCCCGGGGGGATGAAGTCCTTTGGGCTCCGTGGGACACTGTGGCTGCGACATCCGCGACATCCAGTCTCCACAGGATACTCTTCATTTCACGTTTTGTAGTTATTTACAGGGCCTAGGAAATTGTTCATAAAAACCCTTTTGAAGTCCCTGAATTTTAGGCAAGCACATCCGACCCTGATGTTTCTCCAGCTCTGATCTGATGATCACATTGTTTTTAAAGTATGTTGATTTTAGATCTGTCTTGAGTGCAAGAGATTCTATGCTTGACTAACTTTGCTGATAGCCTCTGTCCCTGTAGAATTAGAGGGTTATTTTTTATACCATTTTATTGATTTTATCTATCGACTTTGTAATATGACTTTTAACTGTTTTGTCAGCTGCCTATTTATGAACTGTTTTGTGTGTATCTGCTTTTATGGTTACTACCTAACCGAATAAAGTTTATTTGATTGATTGACAGTTGTCCTTCCGCTGATCACGCTGTGATTGAGGTACCACTTTATTTTTAGGTCTCGCATAGGGCAGCGCATGCGCTGCCTCTCCGAGGCATTAAGTAATCAATATGTTGGGTGAAACTCAAGGTAATTTCTACTGCTGCTTGCCATTGGTTTAACTCTGGCATTGCTCTTCTTATCGGGCTTTTCATTGGCTGCTGTTCCGATACTCACTTCCGTTTATTCCGGAAGCAGCACCGCCTAACTACAGTTTTCGTCCGCTTTTGTGTGTTCATCTGTAGTTGGTGAGCACTATATTTTTTTAGGGTCTCCTCGTCTTCCTCCTCCGGCTTCACCATGGACTCGCCCGCGACCCCCACGGAAGCCGGTAGGGAGCAGCTCGCCATGCCTGCTTCACTGCCAGTTACACACATTCCGGGCGCTGCGCTTCTTTCACCATAGTCCACTTTCCAACGCAAAAGCAGCTTTTTCTTTAAACATAGGGCGTGACCGTCGCTGCTTAGACTGCCCGCGTTCCGTGATCTCCAGAAAACAAACTCCGCGCGTACACTCAGAGCTGTTAAGAGTCTGTCCTGAAAGGGAAATATTTCGGATGGATTCGTGACTTTACACTGACAGGGAGGCATGCTAAAGTGTTGCATAAGTTGGGCGTCTCCTGTCACATAATTCCAATGGCCCTGCATATATTAACCCCGAATACCTACAACAACGCTACAATGTATACAGCAAAGTAACTAATATCTTTTGTTTAATAACGGGGCTCGATTTGTAATGGAGAGCGTTGGTCCGCTGTATTTGTTATCAAACACAACAGCGTGTGACTGGGAACTTGCCTTTTGGGGTTTAGAGTGGGGGCGGGTCACGGTGGGGAGGGGTCGTCTAGACCTGCTGCTTTAAGAAAGTTCAATCATGCAAGTTCATCAAAGTTTAAAAAGTTTTCGTGGAAAAATTTTTTTGCGGCCGCTTCCTGTGATTGGGCTGGAGGTTCCCAGGGAGACAGTGATGCAGTGGGGAGGGCCTGGATCCCAGCCCAGCTGAGCTGCATTTCCAACACAAGCGGCACATTTCCTTGCCCCTTCCTCCTTCTCTCTTATTGATGGTCAAATTGAAAAGCAGCAGAAACGATACGCGGGCTGCAGTCAGGACCTCCCCCCTCGTTGCTGTTTAGCACCTTTTTTTCCCTCTCCATTGGGGTTTCTTCCTCAGCCAACTCCATGTGAACCCAGAGGGTATAAAGCAACCTCCCGCCCACTCCTCCTCTGCACCTTCACAGCGCACTTTCACACACTAAAAGCACACAACTTTTTCTTCCACATCTGGAAATGCACAGCTCCGCAAACAATGTTGCCTTAAAGCCACTGCACTGAAGTTGTCATCTCGGTACCTGTGCTCCGGTGGCCCCTCTCTCCAGCCGCTCCCCTGGCCCTGCGCCTCCTCTCCGGCAGTAAACTCAAGCCCCAGCAGACAGGGATATTTAACACCCGCCCCTGTCCAGCCCCCTTCACTGGTGTGCTTTTGTGAGTTACCACCCTACCGCAACAATACATGCCCCCACATATGCTTTTTAACCTGTCTTTACCAAGTCCCTCGTGCTGTATTTACAACCGTTGGAATTTACTTTCGCTTTTCAGCAGTCGCGTCTTACTTTTTTTTCTCCCTCTATCAGGCCCCTTCTGCTTTTGTGATAAACAGTAAAAAAAGCTCTGGCAGGTAACAATAAATGAAATATATATGTGTCTAGTGCCAAAGCACTCTTAGGACATCAGTGCGCTGCACAAGTGACTTCCATTCCGATATAAAACCACATGTGGAAATGCACAGCTCCGCAAACAATGGTGCCTTAAACCCACTGCACTGAAGTTGTAATCTCGGTACCTGTGCTCCAGTGGCCCCTGTCTCCAGCCGCTCCCCTGGCCCTGCGCCTCCTCTCCGGCAGTAAACACAAGCCCCAGCAGACAGGGATATTTAACACCCGCCCCTGCCCAGCCCCCCCTTCACTGATGGCTAATGAGCCCCGGACTGGAAGAACAAGTTCTCTTTGAAGATCCCCAACGAACCAGAGGCCGGCAGAGCCCAGCCCCGGACCAGAGCAGCAGATTGGGAAGGATGTAAAATGGGCCCCTATTGTATGCATGTGTACTTCTGTGCAGCCAAACCAGGGGTGCACAGGAATTTAGACCCCTGGGGCCCCGTGCAACTGAATCTGCTGCACTACTGATAGTTGCACCGTCTGTAAAATGGTATAAAGTGTTCTGAGGCAGCTGGTGTCATAGGAAAAGCTTAGTAAATAAATGTACTATATGTCAAAATTAAATGATCATACCAGGCCATCAAAGAAATGCAGAACACGAACTCACTGTTATCCTTGAAGTGCTTACCAAGGCTGTTATCTGTGTATAGCACTCCAGAAACTTAAAATGAGGCTTGTGCTTAAAGGGCCCGAGGCTGCTTCTATCTCTCTGGGTTTAAAGGGCGCCGATAATTCCATACAAACAACATGTTGAATCGATTGTGGAAGACAAGGGGGCAATCGGTTTGGAGAATTCATCATATTTTACGCAAGAGGCAGCTCCTAAAAATTCAGTTCTCTTGCTAGACTGAAGATAGACTGCTTTCGGTTCAGAAGTATGACCATACCTGCATTAATGAGTTTTTTTGTCTCTTAATTGGCCCATGTGAGGAAGTTCTTTGATTCTGACTCAGATGAGACATTTTCTTGTAATTTTGCTTAGTTTGTGCACTGCTGCCATGCAGGCAGGATACCTACGTCAGCTGAACACTTGCTGCTGACTCCTATTTGCATCTTACAGTTCGCAGGTTCGAAAACCAGCAGTTGACTTTGCCTTTCATCCTTCAGGGGTCGATAAAATACCTAGAAGTGCGTTCTAGAATCTTCTGTAATTCCAATGCTGTTAAACAAAAACGATGCTGTCGGGCACTGTAGGTACTACAGGTCTCATTCATTTCTATGCTTAAAACCAGGCTAAAATTGTCTTTGCCCTGTGTATTTTATTTAAATTAGGGAGATGAGGATTCGTATGTTGAATGTTAGAAATTAGGTTCATGCTCTCTCCAGCTAATCAGAGGTTATGTAACATCTGTCTTCTATTTCTTCGGTCAATTAATAAGGGTACATTAATAATCTTCCTACTCCTTCTGAATAAAAAAACCTGATTTTTTAAAAAAATACACAGGCACATATTATATTCATATTTCTTTACTTACTAAAGGTTAGCAGCAACGAAAATAAGCATACCCTGCAGCCACGGTAAGGGACACAGCAATGTTATAGTATTTATTTATATTTATAGCAGTTTTATGTAGCGTGAACGTGCCCAAAGCATTTACAATGCAAATGACAATGCCTTTTATGTATGTGTTAAGAAAACCTACAAAGCGTGTGTTTACGCGCACCACTTGCAGGTTTTCAAAAAACATAAATAAAAGGCAGTGTCATTTACAATGTCAATAGCACAAACTCTCGCAAATGCGAGACCTATTACATTGCAAATGCTTGTTTTTTCTTCCTCCCTCTCAGTCCTTGCTGAACCTCTTGCCATATACAACTATGTTTCACTATGCCACATACACTTCAAATGAGCCCTTTGCTCCTTTGAGATGGATGTTTAATGTGACAACAGATGTTATCTGCTTTTATTATGACAACAGATGTTATCTGCTTCCAAATTTGTTTTCACTAAGACATGAATATGGGCGCAATTGCTTTCTTTATGTGGTAGTACTTTTTGACATTTTTTTTTTCTCACACATGGTGAGATTAATTGATTTGCTCAGAGTCAGGGGGATGATGTGCTGAGCCCCGGACTGGAAGAACAAGTTCTCTTTGAAGATCCCCAACGAACCAGAGGCCGGCAGAGCCCAGCCCCGGACCAGAGCAGCAGATTGGGAAGGATGTAAAATGGGCCCCTACTGTATGCATGTGTACTTCTGTGCAGCCAAACCAGGGGTGCACAGGAATTGCCAAATCCAATAGACCTCACATTTGAGACTATTAGCTTTGCCATTGCCTTTTTTTCATGCTGTACAGCATGGGCATTACTGACTTTGGCAATGAGTTGTAGACATGCCGTTTAGTGTAATAGGTGGTAGTGTAATACAAGATTACTGTAAGGCACTGCACATAGACCAATCCAAATATTCACTGCTGATCACCAGTGAAAGAAATTGGGTTACTGGCTGAAGGGGGTGTAACCCTTCTCAAACAACAACCACAATTCTTCTTAGGGTGAAGTCACAAGCAAACCTTAAATTAACCTGTGCTCAACCCTTGGGTAGCTTGGTACAGAGCAGTCAGGTTTAACTCCGAGGCAATGTGTAAAGTATTTGTGCAACACTTCAAACAGTAAAACAGTGAAAACACATCACAAAAGGAACCCGCAATAGAGTTAGAAAAATAGAGGATTTTTTATTAAATAAAATGAGGCCAAAACAACAAAAGTCCCATTAGTTGAACCGGAGATAATGAATTTGAAAGTTTTTAGAGAAAATAGCATCAAGAAGCATAAAGAACCAACTGTTAATATCTGGTCGCGCTGCACCGGGACAAAGTCATAAGTTCAGGCCAACTGTGATGGAGCGTGGGCCATCTACAGTTAGGCCCACTGAGCAAAAGTACCTTAAATCCTGGTTTGCGGATCCATGTCAAAAATGGTGAGGTGATGCATCGGTTCCAAGAGGCAGCGACGCTGCGTTGCTAGGGCCTGTTGCGTTAGCATCAAAGATCCTGTTGACGGGTCATACAATCCAGAGCCCGGCATTGGGGCTGCAGCGCGCTGTCAGGGTAATGCATCGGTTCCAAATAGCTGCGAGGCTGCTATGCGGAGTACGGCGTTGACATTGTGTCTGCCATCTGCAAGGGATGTGAGGGCATGCGCCAAGAATATGTCCCACAGTGGTGGTTCCAAAGGCAATGCAGGCTGCGGCAGTTATGCGGGTCTTTGAGATGGGCCCAATCCATGCAGCAGCAGAGATGCGTCGGTTCGACTCGGGGTTGCGACGCACAGCAGAGGAGATGCGTCAGTTCTGCTGGGTCCACAGAGCCTGGCAAAGCACCTTACACCCTCTTCCAATGGTCCAGGACTGGGGTGGCACCACTTGGCAGGGTAGACTTACAGTTGGCAGAGTCCAGGTGCAGATGCAAGGTGTTTGGAAGCCTGTTATGTCCGTGGGGCTTCAGAACAGGAAGCCAGCCAACTAGCCCTTTGAGTCACTCTGGTTTCTGGGTTCAAGAGATGCAGGTCCAGTCCTCCTCTCTAAGGCAAGTGGGCAGCAGGCAGTAGGTCAGCACAGCAAAGTAGGAGTACAGCAGAGTGAAGTCCTGCAGAGTTGTAGTCCTTCAGGTGCTTAGCAATCCTTCTTCCTGACAGAGTATCCACAGGTCCAAAAGTGTACTGAAGGGGTGGTGTCTGAGGTCCAGTATTTTACCCAGTTATGCCTTTGAAATGGGG
Source organism: Calotriton arnoldi (assembly GCA_963921515.1). NCBI lineage: Eukaryota > Metazoa > Chordata > Amphibia > Caudata > Salamandridae > Calotriton > Calotriton arnoldi. Next base: position 1,934,491 of record CAWUFW010001738.1, on the reverse strand, counting down.
GGGTAGCTTATAGAGGACTCCCTTTGGAGTCCCCAGGCAACCTGCCTCCCCTTCCCTGGCCTCAGACTAACAATAAGTGGTATGCAGCCCTTTGCGTGGAGACAGGACCCAGCCTATTCAGGTGAAAGTGGGGCTGTACCAAGCTACTCCCACCCATCCTGCCGGTGATGACACATCCAGGCACACCTAAGCTCCCTATTGTGTGTGGCTGTCTAGGAGGAATACACAAAGCCCAATTGTCAGTTACACCCAGCCATGTGACCAGAGACAGGCTACATATATTGCATATATTTATTTTAAATATTTAATAATATAACATGTTACACCATTATTAACTTAATTTTAATTTCAAATTAAGAAACAGAATCTACCTAATAAAATATATATTTTATTACATATTAAAATTCTCAAAAGTGATGTATAGAATTACTTAAAACTAATGCAATTATTGTTAATGGAATTAGTGTTACATACATTTTTTAAATAAAATAGAAAATTAAAATATTTTAAAATATAATATATATATTTTATTTATAGATCATTTTTTAACATGAAATTAAATGTATTTATATCTTTAACATTTTTAAATAATTGCATTTATTTGAACATTACTTCCTATGGAAAGGTCCTGCTGTTGTTGTGTGATGGCCATGTCTGGTGCTGGACTTACTCCACCTGGAGAACATTTATGGCTGTTTTTCGTTCCTCTTTGGCTGTAGTAACTGCAAAAGGGCAGATTATGAATAGCGAAGGTCTTACTCTTTTCAGGGTGGATACAAACCACTCTATAAACGTCTCCTAATTCCTCCCTTAACCCCACCCATTTAGTAGTAAGTATTCCCTGTTTTACAACCACTCCCCTCTATCCTTCTCACATTTACAGCTACAGCATATACTAATGTGTGCAGAGCTATACGCAGTCGGGCAGAGATCTTGGCATATTAAAAACAGGGGAGGCTGATGTGCAGACCTCCGCATGTAGGTATGTGAATAGCATTTTCACAATCAATGGGTAGATGAGTGGCTGCATTAAGGGATGAGTGGTTGGATTGACGAATGGATCAAAGGATGAATTCATACATGGACAGATAACTGGATGAATAGATGAGAGTCGGGACTGGCCAAAGGGTAAGTGCATGGATGTATGATTAGATAAGACGATCAGGGCCGGACTGGCTACCGGGCGTTTTGCTGTGCTGCTGAGCTGGGGGCTGATTTCGTTGATGGGGACCTGCGTGCGCTTAAAAACATTTGTTTTGAAATGTTTATTCAAAACACACGCAGGTCCCCATCAACGAAATCAGCCCCCACCGCAGCGAAATCAGCCCCCAGCTTGGCTGCACAGCAAAACGCCCGGTAGCCAGTCCGGCCCTGCAGACGATGACTGATTCCATGGGATGCTAGCCACTCCTGCTCAATCAAGCACTCAACCATTCATTTATGCATGCACCTAGTAATCACCCCCATTCACCAACTGACATACTCCTACATTCAGCGACCCACCATATATACAGCCCCAAACAAACATACACAAACGTGCCCATTAATTACCAAGCACTTTCACTAATTAAAGGTCAGAACTATTGGCCTTGCCAATGCTTGTGTGGGATTCACACAGTGGTTTCAGTTTTCTGCCTAACTACACTTCATTTTTCAGTCTATTCTTATCAATGCACATTACAGATGGTCCACGCTTGCAAAATCCTGCATGCTGTGTACTGAAATACTTCGAGGATAAGAACGAGGGGGAAAGAGTATGGCAGTTTCCATAACATGAGAAATGGGACGCAAAAAGTGTTCACACTTTACCAAAAGGAGAACAAACGGCAGCGAAAAAACACCTCGGTGATTGATGGCTTCCTCAAAACTCAGACACACCGAGGTGCCCACCCGCAGGCCGAGCTTTCATTCTTACACAAATTGATGTGGCAACCTCCAGTGTGAAGCCAGAAGGAGGAACAGTCTTTGGGTTTGTCTGCCAGACAACCCGATACCCTGCGGGCAAGGTTCCCTGATGGAAGTCACAATGCGGATTGATAGCCTGGAACTGAAGCCAGTAAACCCCCTGCTACGGGATCACGACATCACCTCTCACTTTACCGTGAAAACGGCACTTGATCCCAGGAAAGAGATTGCGCGTCCCCTCGGTAATCTGGCCCTTCATCACCAGGCAGCACTCAGGCGGGGGAAAGTTTTGACCTTTGTAAATTCTAGATTCCCGTGGAGTCCTGTCGAGTCGAAAAACAATGACCCGGCCTCAGGACTGCTTGGCGTGCAATCGCCAAGTCAGCCCTCCTTGGTTATTGGGCTTAAAATATCTCAGATTCAGAATTTATGAAGTGCGAATAGCAGCCCGAATAAAAGTAATTATATAGCATAGTTTTATGAAAATCACGACTCAAACTTGCAAAGCCAGGCAGGGCCACGGAAAATTCGGCGCGTTTCCATGACATAAACGCAGATGAGTGCCAGTTAGCTCAGTTCACAGCAGTGGAAACTATTTCATACTCTGCGCTGGAGAAAGCCGCTGAGAATTTCGAGTTGTTTGGAGAAAGCTGAAATGTCAAGCAAGGCCAGCTGCGCATTGCTTGGACAGCGCGGGCACAGAGCGCAGTGCTGAGAAAGCAGGGCCTCTGAGGATAAAGGTCCTTACATACACAACATTTTTATCAGGTCAAAAGTGCAGGAAATAGTTTTCAGGAATCTGGTACCATACACACTGAGCCGTTGCGCTGTAATATTTTTTAAAGCACAAATGTGAGCGACAGACTGGAAGAGGATTTGTTTGTCCAGGCTTGGAAAATTGCCTGAAATCAAAGTGGTCTATTTTATGGGGTAAAAAATATTACTCCTCAAGGCCTCAAACTGTTTCTGAGCTGGGAATCTGCCCTTCAAGACCCCCGGGAGGGTCTTTGTTCAGCAATTAATTGAAGGCCTAAGAGCCTGCTCAATGAGAATTTGCATTTTTGTTGATTACAAAATTCTAGGTACCAGGGTGTGGCGTACATTAAGAAGATTCTATGATTTTACTTCTAGACATGCCTTTTGCGATATGGCCCCATGTCATGCGGGTGGCAGAGCCAGTATTATATCTTTAGCTTAAACAGTCAATTAATTCCTTACCTGCTGCAACCCCCCATTCCTCCCCCCGCCTTCCCCCCACCCCTAGTGCTGAGCCTTTTTTGGGCTATTTGGGGTCGTTTGCACTTACGGCCCTATAACTTTGTCCTCATAAAGTATTCATTTCAAATTTGTGTCCTTTTTGCAACATCCTGGGGATTTTTAAGGCGACCGAAGGTTTGTGGATTCCCCTGGAAGAGACTGAGACAATAGCCAAAATATAGCAACATTTATTATTTTGGGGGAAAAATAGGAAAAAAGTTCTTCTGAGAAAACTGTTTTATTTCCTAACAATGGCATCAACGAACGGTTTGCTGTGCTAAAGTCATCATCTTCCCAGCTTTCAGGAACATGCAGAGCTGAATTAAAAAGCTTATTTTTTTGAAACCACAGTTTTGGCATTTTTCAAAAAGGTAGCCCATTTTTCCTATTTGTTTGTGCTCTCAACCTACTTTCAGTTTGTGCTGGAAACCAGTGTGAAAACCAAAGATGATCAAGGAAAGCTGCAGATTTCTGAAAAGAAGACAAAATTCTGAATTTAGCAAGCGGTCATATGTTTATGTCCTTCAAGATTTTCCCAAAGAACCTAACCAGTGGCGGCTGGTGACATTTGAAAGTGGTGAGGCGTAAAAGTTTGGGATGTGTGACATGTGGTGAGCGAGCGAGCCCAACCACTATAAGGGTGGTTTGCGGGGGTTGTCCCCCGCGGGAAAATTTTGAAAAAAGAATGGGGAAATGGTGCATTTTCAAGTCAATTCTCTCACTCATGTACTCGGTCAGATATGCTCACTGTAATATTCAAACTGCATCATTTCATCTAATAACTCGTCTGCACTTTTGCTGTAGCCCCTTATTCACTCTCACTCACTACCTCAGTTATTGGCACACTCACACCCTCACCTAGTTTCTAGCACCCTCTTACTGAATTTGTCAGCTACTCCTTTTTTTGTATCACTAATGATTTGACCTGATCCACTCAATGGAAGCCCCAAGTCACTCACTCCCTTGGTCACTCAATCACTCTCACACTCTCCAATTAATTCACTCACTTGCCTATTTACTGGTTTATCAGTCATCCTGTTAGTTAATCAATCAGTCAGTATTTCAGTCAAAGAAAGTTTGTGTGTTCATGACCCATAAGTCATTTTAAAAACAAACATTAAAAAAGACAAAGCTGCTAAAATGATTAGCGATATTAAAAAACTACATATCACATATTTAAACAGAGTGATAATACTCTTGCCTATATTTCCAGGAAAATACAAGATTTAAACTCAATTGTGAATATTTAAAAAATACAGTTTTCTCTGTTTTTTTCTCAATACCAGGCTGAAAGGAAGAATCTGGAGATGGGGAATACCAAGGGCCACTGCAATTATGGTGAAGGGAGAGCCAGATTAAGCGGCAAGAAAATGCAAATTAGGCAGCATAATGAAGTAGATTTTGTGATAGCATTACTTCATTATTTGTCATTTTTACACTTTTTGACACTGGCTGGGTTTTGGTTACACCTCATTAGTACCAGTTTAACAACCAAATATAGCAACAAGCAACAGAAAGGTGACCAGTCAACCTTTGCAAAGGGCCTTCCACTGCACAGCAACACGTCGCTTCCTTTTCAGTAACTTTTGAACCATGTGAGCTAGGAAGAATTTCTTTTTGTTAAAATCTGCTGATTATGCAGCAGATGATGGATTATGTGGCAAATGCTGCAAATCTACCGCAGTCGCACAATCGCATAATTCCAGTGCCTTGCAAATACCATAGTAGGTGACTTTGTTAAAGTGTCCACTTGGCCAGGTTTTTGAAAATTAGGGTTAACTTAAGATCTGTCACGACGACCCAGATGGATCATCACCCAGTATCTTAGGCCTAGACAAATAAGGCAGGTACCACAGCTGCCAACACAAGTGGGCATTTTACTTTCAAGCTGCACCTCATTATTCTGCCACAACTCCTGCCCTTATTCACAATATACTCAATTTTTAAATGATACCCACCCACACCCACGGGCACAGGACACCAGACTAAAGGTCTGGTCCGAATTGGTGTTGGATTAAAGAGTACTGAACACATAGGAGTGGAGGTATGGGGGTGGGGAGTGGAGGGGGGACATAGGGAATGTGTCTTAAGGGAGTACCTCTGGCATGACGTTTCCACAGATGGCCTCAAACCCTGGCATGCAATAGTATATCCAGCTCGAGTGAAAAGCCTCTATCTTAAGGTGACTGGGCATTCACTTTGACACTTTCATAGCGGTAGGTAGCAAAAGATCGTGAGGTAGAACAATCAAAAATGCAAACCCTCCCTAAACGCCATGAATTAGATTCCCCTGCACCAAAGAACAATGCAAAATATTAACCCAGATTGGAGAATAACTGAAGAAAGAAAACAATGATGCGGTAACTAGTGTCAGAAACTGCACTTTGTGAGGCGCTTTCTACATACCCTTTGAAAACCTCACCACGTGCTCATTGTTCACTATTAACGAAATATTAGCTTAGTGTGTGCACACATTTAGTGACTGAAACTGATACAATTAGACCCATTCGTACTCCCTTAAAATCAGATGGGTGTGGATATACGAATAATTGCTGAAATGTTGTGGCATAAACAGATTTGTCAAAAGCAAATGTACATAAGCAGGCATGCCACACACAAATACATACACATGCATGAATATTTTGTAGCAGATAGGCATGTGCCCAGAAGCACGTACTTTACTGTTGGACTCCCGAGGAGGGGCAAGGATACTGAGAGCACAAGGTCTGTGACGGGATAACCAGGAGTAAAACTCCACATAAACATACTTTCTCGCTAAAGAGAGTGTGTGGGAAGAGAGATGTGAGGCGAGGCCACAATATATATTTTTTTAAAGGCGGCGAAATCAAGAAAGAATGTTTAAAAAAAATATAAATAACACTAACCTATGGCCCGCCTGAAACAACATGTGAAATCTCTGGTGCTCGTGACAGCCCATGAGTCGAGGCTAGGTCCACAAGTCGGTTTCTGGCTGCTCTGGAACACACATGGGTGAAGTGCTGCAGCTTAAATGCGTCACTCACAAAGTGCAGCGCGGGAAGCAGCCACCTCGAGTCTGCGCAGACTCGATTTCTCTGCTTCCCGTCTGTTTGCAGCCTCTACCCCGCCCTTTCCCAACTCGTCACAGTGACGAGTTGGGAAAGGGCGGGGTGACCATATTCTCCACTCCCTGATTGACGTGAAGCCCTGGAATTACAGGGCTTCACTGTAAAACGCCCAGGGTTAATTTTATCCCAACGGCATCAGGGGGTGGAGACTGGTCTGCAACTCTATGTCTTTGCCGATCTGATGACATCACAGACCTCAGGGCTGTGAGATCATCAGCCAGCAAATGCTGAAGACTTTGTTACACTGAGCGTCGGCGTCACTGCAGACTGCAGTGTCATCGCAAAGTGAGTGGCAGGCAGTGTGCAGCACTGACAAAATAAACTAATGATGTGTGTTAAGGCTGTGGCTGTGTGCATTTTCTTAAGATAAAACACTTTGCCTTTATATTGGCAGTGCCAGCTAAAGTAAAGGGGGCGGAGCCCCGACGCCCTCAACGAGAAACCGCCACTGAACCTAACTATTGAAATAAAGAAATATTGGGGCGTGGCTTGGACGGCGAGATGAATGGCGGCTTAAGCCTGCTGCTGCCATAGGCACGGAAAGTACATCGGCGCTGAGGTGGATTTTTTTACCCAGGGCTAGCTGCGAACAGGATTGAATAACACAGCTGTTCCAACCTGACTTTCCTGACACTAAAATGGCAGCGCACCACATGCCATAAACATAAGAGGCTCGTCCTGGCTGAGGTGCTTTTAGTATAACTTTATTTCCACAAATTCAAGTTTTCAACAATACTTGGCATTATTGAAACATTCTTGAGGCATGGTCATCCAAAGTGATTGTGAGTGACACAGGAATGGTTCATGCAAGGCAAATGAATGGCACGTTTCTGGCATGCCACGTGGTGTTTTTAATAAATGGCAATTCAGAAATGAGTTAACAAAACTTGTGACACAGGCTCTGGCATTTCAGGAATTGGGTCATCAGCTACCCCTGATTTGAGGTCTCCCAGGTTCTGGAGGCAGATTCAACAGTTTGGTCCAAGCAAAAACCAGGGCTCAGGTACACTGCCTTTAACCCTTACAAGTTCTCATCCTGTTGAAGGATACCTCAATCATTAACTTTCTGATTAACGATTGGCGTCTGGAGGCACTGTCTCATGAACAGGGTGTCCTAATACCACTTGATAAATTAGCGCCCTGTGGTGTGCGATTTATGGCTGAATGAAGACAGTCATAAATAGTGGCAACACACCCTCTACATTTATTTCATCTACACCCCATACCAATTGTAACGGGGCACGAAGTTGAGGTACAGATCTCAAGCTCTATCATCTCCTTGGTAGATGAGAGGCCTTGGCAATAACCCCAGAGGTCTGACTATGGCTGAAAAAGACACTAAAACAAGCCTTAAATGCTCCAAGGCTGAGCCCCATCTCCAGATTCTCCAATTAAGGGGAAAGCTGACATAAACAGTACTATGGACATGATCTTAAAGAAACTAGCAGAAGTACATGACCTCGCTAAATCAACAAAACCCAACACAGTTATGATGCAACTAGAACTGTTCTCCATAAGATAGGACATTAATACCATTAACAATAAAGTGGCTGAGGCAGAAACTCAAATAAGTACAATGGAAGACATGGCCTCCAGCTCAAGCAAGGACATTGTGAGGCTTCAAGCATCCTCCGAGTCACCCCAAAGGGACATGGCAGTATTGGAAGATAGAAATTGAAGAGGAAATTTACAGATTTTCGGAGTACCTGAAGGGACGGAGGAGTCAACTGATTCTTGCATTTTATTTCCTGGAGAAGTGGCTACCACAAGCAATGGGCCTGTCCTTCAATATGGACTTTGAACTAGAGAGAGAGAGAGAGCACGCCAAGTCCTACATGTGTCACAGGAGCTCTAAGTAAAGTGGGTATAAATATGGATAGACCTCTGTTAGTGCCTTTGATAGTATAAATGGGTGTACCAACGCACCTGTTTCACTCAACATTGTAATGATGTTTTGTTTACTGTTCAGTACTATTGTCTATTTCAGGAATTTCTTCACGATAAGATGTACTTTTGTTGCAATACACTTTTACTATGTGCTCTGCTGGTCTCTAACTACCTACACTCTTGGGGCCTGATTCACAAAACTAACTTACGTCAAAAACGTAAAGTTAGTACTTTTTGGTATTCACAGAATACACTTACTCATTTTGGTATTCACAGAATGAACTTACTCATTTTGGTATTCACAGAATGAACTTACTCATTTTGGTATTCACAGAATGAATTTACTCATCCTAACTTTATGTCCGCACTCGGGCCGGACATTCCGGGCCGGAGGCGGAGATTCCGGGCCGGAGGCGGAGACTCCAGCCTAATGGCGGAATCTCCGCCTCCGGATCGGAATCTCCGCTACGGGGCCGGAATATCCGCTCCCGGGCCGGAATATCCGCATTCTGCCCGTTTGAGCATTACCTCAATGCTAAACACCTGTCCAAGACTCTACCATCCCTCATGATGCATCAGCTGACACACTGCAGCCAATCCCAGCCATGCAGCACATATGAAAGCAGAGCAGACACACAGAAACACTTTCAACATGTCGCTGAATGTATTTGTTGCTCTGCCCCTTGCCATGCGGCAAGAAGACTTGAGGAGGAGGAGGAGGAGGAGAGGATTTTCAGACAGAGGAGCAACATATTTGGGATGTCCACCCAAGATGTAAGGGCCAGATACCGCTTCCATCTTGGAGATGGTATGTGAGTGGGAGGAGGAACTTGACTCTGCTACCTGCTGCTCCCATGCCATTCCAGCCTATCTGAAGGTCCTTTCTGCTCTCCATTTTTTTGCGACGGGGTCATTCCAAAGGGTCACCAGTGATGTTGTGGGCATCTCCCAGGCTAGCCAGTCGCGGTGCTTGCATCAGGTACTGAGCTGCATCAATTCTAGAGCCCACCTTCACATAGGAATGCCCCATACACTGGCCAGCAGACAAAGGGCAGCTAGGGACTTTTTTCTCATCTCCGGCTTCCCACGTGTGCTGGGTGCAATTGACTGTATCCATGTGGCCCTTCAGCCACCCCGCCGCATTGCACACATATACTGCAACAGACACCGATGGTATTCCATCAATGTGCAGGCTGTCTGTGATGCCAGTGGGAGATTCATAGATGTGCATGCAGCGTTTCCAGGCAGTACCCATGACAGCTTCGTATTCCGCATGTCACCTCTTGCCCGGCGTATGGCTGCGGGAGAATTTGGCAACATGTGGTTACTGGGTAAGTACCAAGCACTGAAAAGAGTGATGTGTGCTTATGAAAGGGCTAATTTACATGCCCCTTGCGCTGCCGGTACGTCACTTTCTCACATATGAAAAGTGACGCACTGGTGGCGCAAGGGGCCTGTCAAGCAGCCCAGTAATGAATGAATGCCACCTTATATCAACAACCATACTGCAATAAGAAACACCAAGATACATACACGGTCACAACAGACACTGCATGTACTGAGTAAAGGTCATGTTCTGTTCAAATTTTAGATGGAAATGTAACCTATTGCCCTATCTTCCCTCCTCAGGCGATGCTGGGTATGCACTCTCCCCTCAACTCCTTACACCTTACAGACATCCAACCACTGTACCTCAGCGTAGGTACAATCGGGCACACATACGGACTCGAGCCATCATAGAGTGCACTTTTGGCATGTTGAAGTCGTGTTTCAGATGTCTCAACCGTACAGGGGGTGTGCTGACGTACTCCCCTGAAGTTGTGTGCAAGATCATTATGGCCTGTTGTGTCTTGCACAATATCGCTTTAACGCATGGCTTACACATACCTCTTGAACCTCGGCTAGCTCTGAATCCAGACAACCGGGCCATTGCACATAACCGAGGTCAGGGTATGCAAGTCCGTGATCAGCTGGTTGCCACGTTTTTCACGTGCGCAACCTGTTGGGTCATGGACAAAATGTGGTTTGCTGTCTGTTGTCAATGATGAAAAATGGATATTTACAACTCTGTCCAAAAACTCCATCCTGAGACTACTTTGCAAACCACACTAACTGTATGTCAACCACAACTGTTGACATGAGTCAAAATATTGACCGTGCATCAGGTCATGTGCCAATGTCAGCAATCAGTGTAGTGGATTTCCCAAGGATTTTATTGAATCTGAGGATGAGATGTACATGTTCTGAGAGACCCTCCCGTACCTTTTGACAATGGGTGTCTGTGGCTAACAAGTACATAACTGTAGGATTTTTGAAATTTGGGCCCCAAATGAGTTACATACACCAATAATGTCGGGCCCACTACGTGAGTGATGATGTTGTGGCTGAATCTGCCACTATGTGTCTGGGATGCACAGCACTGCTAACCCCTAATACACTGTAACACAACAGCCAACTCTTGTGTTGATCACTAAATATGGACTACATGTACCACAATGCAATGCAGTTGAAAAGTAAACTGGGGGGTGATGTTGTGCCAGCCCCCCCCCTTGTCCCAGCCCAAATCTCATAAAATGGTCTGTTCCCCCTTTTGTTTCATGTCTATGAATTTATTTTACACTGTCATTTTAGGTTTCTCTGCTACAGAATAACAGGATGGCAGTGTTTTTGTTCTGTGATTGTGGATGAATCAGAATGAACACAAAATGGCTGACAACTACTTCCTGTGATGTATTTCCTGTCTCCCACTACCTGTCTGTCACTTCTTGTATGAAAAAATGTGTTCCTGGTCGATTTCGCACATTCCGGCACAGTAGCGTACTCTGCGCATGCGCAGAGTACTCTCCGTATGCGGAACGTACTCCACGCATGCGCAGAGTACTCTCCGTATGCGGAAAGTATGTTTTCGGGCCGTAAACTCCGAAATGTAACCGGAACCCATAATTTCAGACAGGAAATGACATACAGGAAGTGGGAAGCAGGAAATACATCACAGGAAGTTGTTCACAGCCATTTTGTGTTCATTATGAGTCATCCTCTCTCACAGATCAGATCCTCTGACATCCTGCTGCTCTCATCAACCTTATTTCCCCCAAAATGGCTGAGGGTTATGAAGAGAAAGCACCCCCTTTCAGTGAAAGGGAATTAGACATCCTAGCTGAGGGGGTGATACTGAAATATCCTCAGCTATATGGGGGGCCAGAGGAACAGCTGAGCAATGCAGCGCATGCCAGATTATGGGCCAGAATTGGTGAGCGCTGCAGCACAGTGGGCGTTCACACCAGGAACGCGAGGGCATGCCGCAAGCGCTGGGAGGACCTGAAACGCTGGGCCCGGATCAAGGCTGAAGAGCTACTGTGCCAGTCTTCCCAGCACCATGTGCATCGTCCTCGCCTCTCGCCACTGTACAGGAGGGTCCTGCGTGCAGCTCTTCCGACCCTCCATGCTCAGCTGGAGGAGCAAGAGCAGCAGAGCCCTGGTAAGTGCATTATAGGCAAAATGTGTCTTGAAGTATGATGCGAGTGCAGACAGAGCTGTACCATTCTGCGTCCCATGCCTCCAGTCACCTATTCTGTGGCTATGCAGCAGTCATCATGAAGCAAAAAGCTCACTTTTGCACATTATCTGTACAGGGCAGAGTGCATTCTGGGAGTCGTAGTGTCATCATGAAAACTGGGGATTTGTGACACACAGTTGCATTACTAATGGAATATGCACTGCCCGCACCACTAACAGTGAACCAAGGGAATCATAACTGATGTGTGCATTGGATGAGGAATGGTACAGACACTGTCCAGTGTGTGTATGTGAGGCCAATGGGAATTGGATGCTGTGACTTACATTGCTTTCGGAGAGTTTGGGTTCTGATTGAGACAGATCATCATGTGCCATGGAGTCAAGACAGACTTTGAGACCCTTGCCACACTCATAAGTGTTTCAAATGTTGCCAAGTGTGTCCACAGACACACGTCTTACCCCCAGTAGCTTGTATGCCATTTTTCATGTACAGGTAGCTGTAACAACGAGCCACTACTGTACACCAGTGCACACCACTACCTGCTCAGCCTCCAAAGCCAATATGTGGCACTGGATTGTCAGCTTTTGTGAGAGGATATCAAAAGCTGAGACTCACAACTTAGCAAACCTAATTGGCCAGACCCTATATGGATGTGTTACCCCCATTCGGCCTTTGTGTTGTCCCATCCAATGCTACACAGCAGATAACATTTGTCCAGACGTGAAAGTGCAGACACTCCATATCACAGGCCCTTTCCAATTTCATCTGGACTCTCTCTGATCTCCTTTTGTGGACTGGGTTGTGGAACCTGCCCATGTAGCAGTGACCGGACACACAGGTCACAAGAATGCCATAGCTGAGGGTTGGCAGTACAGACGTGCAAACCAACAATAAACTTGTGAGATGTTCATGTCAGACTCAAATCAGGAGATGACATTGAACATGCACGTAATTTAAGCTCATAAACACTGACAACTCTATAGTGTGATCAGAGGAGAACAAAGTCTGACCTTGGCTCATCTTGAGATGTGTCTTTTCCTGACGTGTACACCAACTACATAATGATTTGTCTCACATTTCAGTGGACTCCGCTGGCCAAGAGGACCGGGTTTGGAGCAGGACATCTGTGGTGTGCCTGCGGCTACGACCTCTTTCCACTACTGAGGAAGAGGACGATGAGGCGGAACCCTCAACATCAGGAGGCATGGGGATTGCGCCCACCCGGACTGACCAGGATGACAACTCTGGTGCTACAGACCGGGTGGAGGCTGAGGACATTGAAGGGGGGGGGGTGATGAACTGGACACCTCTGGCCAGGGGGAGGTGGAGAGCCACTCTCCCACGGACCATTCACCTAGGAGTATTGCTGAGGTGTCCCCGGGGCAGGCCACTAATCAACCTGGGCCTGCCTTCAGCCCCTCCCTAACTCCAGAGGCCCCCATTCCATCGGGGCCTCCAGCTGCAACCCCTGCAATCTGTCCCCCTCATCGTAGCTGCCAGGTCGACTCCGACATTGGCTCCGAACCTGAGGCACCACACCCCCCACGTGCGACCCAAAACCCTCCCTGTGTTGTTCCGTCTGTGGCTGTACCAGATGACTTGATGTGGGCATGTGAGGGTCAGCCAGACATGTCCTCTCGCATCTTGCTGCAATTGTATCTAGAAGTGCGCATGATGCGAGAGGAAATGTTAAGAGCTCTGGCCACCCTCACTGCCAGTTTCAGTTCCCTGAGTGCAGCCATGTCATCTGTTGTGTCCCAACTTCCCTCCCACACCACCGTCAATGTCTCCCCCTGTCTGTTGCCCCACACTCTTTCCCCCCCTACTCCTCGTGTGTCCCGACCCCGTGTGGTGCCTGTCCATGCACCGGCCAGCCAGGAGCATGCATGGGACCCAGAGGATCTGGACATTGTGGTCCTAGAGGATGACCCGAAGGACACTTGAACAGTTGGACAGATTTTTCTTTGTGGACAATGATTTACTTTTCCCCTTGTAAATAGACTGGTTTCCCTGACGCTCCCTGACGTGTTATATTTATGTTGCCCCACCCCAATCCAAGTTCCCTTCTCCTTCTGCAGTAAGGACATCATTTGTTTTCCATTCTCCCTTCCAGACGGACTGTTGTTGTTTTTCTAACCCCCCATATTTTTTACATAAAAGCTTATTTTAATTCATACTTTCCCTATCTTGTTTGGCTTCATTGTGAATGTCTTTTACAAAATATACCCATGTATTTTGGTAGTCATCTGCTCCAGCACATGACGGCTTGCTGCAATGACGGGTTTACACTTGTACATGTGTCACACACACACATACATCCTCTCATCTCTACGCCAACTAACTTGGTGATCATTAGCCTATCAGGACATGATACGCCACAGAGTTTTGACTTGGGAACAGATTTATTTTTTAGTGACACATATTCACACTGGTCAAAACAGTTCCTGGGATGTGATCACTGGGGATCGTGCTTGTGACTTCGCAATTTCGGGGGTGATGACCGCTGTGAGGGATTAAGTCTGGGTTGACGGCGAGGTGCAGGTTGGTCTCGTGCATGTGCCTGTACAGGGTGAAGTTCATGTGCCGGGTCGGATTGTGTCTGTACACTTGGTGTATGTGCATGGGCAGGGGGATGTTGTGCAGGTGGTGTTAGTGCCTGTTCAGGGGTGGGGGTGGATGTGCAGGTGGGGGAGTGCCTGGATGGGGGCGGTGGTGGGTGTGTATCCTTGCTGTGTTCCTGTGCAGTTTGTGGTACAGGTGTGTGGGTGTGATGTGCTGTAGGCAGATGTGATAGCTCCCCTCCCAGCGTTGATCATGAAGGGAGACTTTGGATCACTTTCATCATGCCGTCCATCATCTTCATGGGCAAGGCATGGTGTCTTAAACTCTCTTCCCTTTGGAAAGATATCATGTCTCTGATATTCTTGGACATGTCTTGCCAAGTTCTAGCCAACCTATCCAAAACATGGGTCTGTCTGTCCACCACCTGAGGGAATTGGCGCAGGGCCTCAGACATGTCTGACAGGGTGGCCCCTATGGCACGAATGTCCTGCCTCACATCTGTCTGCTGTTTGAAGAAGTCCTGCTCCCACTGGCCACCACAGCCATGTGCAGGCCCTCTCTGCAGGGGTCGGCCATGGATGAGACCGCCAGGTCCAACAGCAGGGGGGGGTGTTGGCATGTGGAAGCCTGTGGACAGGAGAATGGTGCCCAGGGGATACCTGCACCACAACAGGGTTGGTACTTCCCTCAGATGGTGAAGGTGATGCCTGGGATAAACTGTACGGGGAGGAGTGTGTAGGGGAACCACCATGTCTGTCCCGGATATGAGGGCTGTGAGGGAGTGAGGTCTGTGTTGGTGTGTGGGTGAGCTGTGGCTGGTTATCTCTATGCTGTGGACAGGCAATCTTTTTCATTGGAGGAGGCTGACACACTTTGCTGGGCGGAGGGTGTGAGGCCTTGCTAAATGTCGGCGATGTGGGAAAATTACTGTCCATGGCATCAGATTCTTCATCCTCTGAGGGGATGAACAGACAGTCACTATCGTCCGCTACTTCATCCTCCCCAGGTACTTCCTCCTCCTCCTCCTCTTGCACAGTACTTGCAGCTGACATCACTGCCTGTAGGAGCAGTGGATTTTCACCTCTGATTGCCCGCCGCCTAAAACTGGTGGAAGGTCCATCCTCCTCATCGTCATCATCACCTGGAACACAGAGGTTGCAACAGGATAAGTAATTGACCTAGTATAAGATGTGGTACAACACAAGGGTTGGTTCTACTGTACTTTGCATCAACAGATGACGCACATGTGACCTGGTTTGGGTACCCCTACAGGTGACAGCTCACACAATAGCACTGAGGGGTGAAACGGAGATGTACACTGATAAAGCAAACTTACCAACTCCATCCACAGCTTTGTGTCATTCTGCAATCCTCCCTGATGTCAACTGCTGAACCATGCTCCTCATAGGTACTGTTGACGAAGCGTTCCCCAATCCAGCAGCTGTAGAGGGAAGTGACACCAATGTCAATCATCTGCATTACAAATTTACAAACAGGCACATGTAACACTTATGATGGATGAAACTTTGTCAACAACAACTGCAGGTTCTATGCAGAAGGGGATTTTGATGTTTGTCATGGTTTTGATAGGGAAACACTTCACACCACATTTACCTGATGTACATGTGCGAGAGGGTTTCACTGCTGCAGCCAGGATGTCTTGCATTCGCCGGGATGGTGTTCTACGCTGCACTGGTCTCATCCTGTCAGCAGCTGTGATGAGACATACATATCCATATTTCAGTACACCAGATGGTAGCTATGAGCTAACATGTACATGTCATTCTCAATGACCATTGATAGGATATTCCTGGACAATGTGCAGCATGTTTACCTCATGGACTTTACATGTGGGCCCCTGCTCACATGCAGCAATTGACAGCTGTACCTCCACACAGCACTGACATTAATGAGATGGCACATTTACAGACAAACATATATGAGAAGGTTACTGATATAGGAAGGAAGGGGAGAAATGATCAGGACGCCACCGCATTACATTGCTTACACCTTCACCGTTAAGACTAATATGTCTCATGAGTATGATGTTGTCTGTTGACCAGTTTCATATTTGCCCATCAGTTCAAACATTGCATTGCAGAGTCCATATATGAGATGTGCAATAGTCAGGTACCTTTTGTGTGTCATTTGTGCTTCCCTAACAATGGAGTCACAAAGCCAATTCTGGATTGAGAGATCACACATTTGTTATGTTCATCCTTGGAGTGTCCTCTGTTCCCATCATCCATTTCCTACATCATGGTAGAACTAAGCTGACAACGGATGAGGTCTTGTACAGCAGACATCCTTCCCTCAGATATCATACACTCACTTATATAGGTGGATACAGTAGAAGAGAAGGCAAGCAGAGTGCAACATTTGACTAGGATACCACATTGTGGGTAAGTTGTGAATCTTCAATGGTTTATGCCTACACTGGATTTTGTTTGGGTCTTTCAGCCAAGGGATTTTGAAATGTGACTTCCTGAAGATTCACCTTGGCAGCCCATACATCCATCACAAACGTACAGAACTGGCATTAGTGCGAGCATCATCCACACCAATTTCAAATTGTTTTGTCCCTTGGAATTCTGCTAGGGAGTTTTCATATCATTGAATTACGATCCAGTTGTGTCTAGCACACTTCATGTGACACTTTATACTATTTTTATGTCCATTCTACACTCACTTGTCATATGTTTTGTGACATCCTTTCACTAGCCACCATGGTGTGATCTGGTATATGGTTCAATGCCATATGTAGGCATATTGTGATGCAGGACAACAGTTATGTGAAACACATACAACATACAGCGGAGATTAAAGGCACATTTCATGAGCATGAGCATTCAGGTTCATTGTTCCTGGGTTTACTTACCATGGCCCTGCACCGGCACAGTGTGTGGTCCCCGACCAGATGTCACAGCCAACCTTGTAGCAGAAGTCAATGTGTGTCTTGGACTCTGGGAGGACATCATTAGACCTACAATGATAAGTGTGTTTGCAACTTTACATTTCGGCTGCCACATGTGATGCACTCAGTATGGGGCAGGAAGGATGAACACAAGGAGTGTGGGCCCTACCGTTGCAGCAGTATCTACCACAAATTATCATGAGTGATCCCACATCCAACTTATTATGGCCCCACTGCCTAGTAACAACGTCTATCAAATTGACACAACAACTCTTCCTGAAGTAAGGTCCACTATCATGTTAATGGACAAATAGACATACCATACAATTATGACATCTATGACCAGCTGGTTGGACTTGACAAATTCATGTATGGAAGAGAAACATTCTAAGTTGGACAGTGGACGCATTCTCAATCCTGATATTTGAATCTCACTGCTTGTTCATCATTGTCATATTTGTTCTCATAGGTTTTTTGATTTAGGCTACAAAAATAATTGCAATCTAGAGGTGGATACATTTAGACTTGCACTGGCACTCAATTCCACGATCGAGTTCCCAGGCCTGGAACAGTTGGTGGACTACATGTAATGTTCTGTTAACACAATGATATGATGAGCCTAGATATGTTATGTTTTGTCTTTTGCTATTCACAAATATAGTTTGGTAAAGGTAAATGTCCTTTGAGAATTCGAATAGTTGTAAGGCTAGTTTTTCCTCTCCAGTTGCTTTGAGATGCAGACACTATGTATCTCCCTCTGTTGTCTGCTGCCTATGTGTGCATTTTGACCATCTCCTGACAAGTTTGACTTACCAGTTGGTGAGTGTGCTCTACGTTGCTCTGGATGATGTTTCCTCCCAGAAGATGCAGGGACCTCTGCTACTGTGGTTGTCTGTACTCTGGCTGAATGTGTCAATGGGTGAGAAGAGAGAAAAATCAACACATGGACAATGTACATGTGGAACTTGTCAGACATTTCCTCATCTCTTCTGCATGCTAACAGTATTGTGAAGTACTGCCACAGCCGGTGCAGGTAGGAGCAGTGGTGTGTTGGTGATGTGATGGCGTGGCAGGGTGGGAATTTAACGATGGGATATGGCAATGAAATATTTTGAAATGAGGATTCTCTCACCTTCAGTTATGTGATTTTGGTAGGCCCAAGGTGAGTTTTTTGTAGGATATTTTATAGTTATTTTCTCTATTCTGTTGTCTGTTGATTTGCCTCTGCACCGCACCCCCACCCCCTTACGTTCTTGACTGACCCAGCCGCATCTGGATAAGTGGAAGGGGTGCTTTGACAATTGCTACTTAACGGTGTTAGGTATATAAATACGGCATCAGTACTGAGCCTTTGTATTTAATAGTGTGAAAGGGATTTGCCATTTCACATACAAAGGATTCTGGGACTTGTGGTGCAACATACATAGGGAAACACATGAGTCTCTGACTGACTATATTTGTATATGAACTTTGGACAACTTCCTTACTCACAATGGCAGTGCGACACAGACATACATTTTGTATACTTGTTCTTGTCATCCCATTTACCTGGTGCCACATTGCGGACAACACTCACAGGCAGCCCATGGAGCATGTGGGGGTGGATTGTAGTGATGATATCCTCCTCTAGTGGTGTGAGATGGAGGCGGGGTCCAGATTGTGAGGCAGGGAGAACTCTGTTTAACTCAATTCTGGAGTACTTCTCCTTCGCACTCTTCTTTTCATCGTGCCACTTCCTCTTTATTTCACGGACTGTGCGCACATCCTCCCCCAATGCTGTGACAGCAGTGGCTAACTGCTGCCAGAGAGCTGCCTTCTGTCTGCCACTGGTGCAGTAAGGTGGGAGACCATGTAGGCGTTTGTGGTGCCTCACAATGAACTCCACAATCATGGTGGTCTCCTCAGTTGTGAAGTTCTTCTTCCTCCTCAGTGTGAACATTTTGCAGTAGCGATGAACAGCAAAGCAAACAGGAACTCTCTGTGGCCAAACCTGGTCTTTGAATGTGTGCTGCTTTTATGTGGTGCTAGTTTTGCAGTTAGTCTTAATTGACTTCAGCTGGAGCATGGTGGGGGATGGTAGGCACTTGAAATACTCAGATGGCCAAAATGCTGTTTTTCCGACCCGGCATCGGAGTTTCCGGTCCGGAGGCGGAGATTCCGGTCCGGAGGCGGAGATTCTGCCTCCGGCTCGGAATCTCCGCCTCCGGCCCAGAATGTCTGGCCCGAGTGCGGACATAAAGTTAGGATGAGTAAGTTCATTCTGTGAATACCAAAATGAGTAAGTTCATTCTGTGAATACCAAAATGAGTAAGTGTATTCTGTGAATACCAAAAAGTACTAACTTTACGTTTTTGACGTCAGTTAGTTCTGTGAAACAGGCCCTTGGATGTGCCTCCATGCTTGCTGAGTATTCAGAAAAAGGGGGTCTTTATGCATGGTCTGTTAAAGCCAGGATATCTCTGTTCTAGATTGTTTATGGTTTTGGGCTTCGCTTAAACCTATTACACCTGTTACTAGGCTATATGCACATGTAGTCCGGTTATAATATGGGACCTAGCTTAATACCCTAAATGTTCTCCATTCTCCTATAGAATTTTATATATTTCTCAGAAAGTTTGCATGTGAGCCAAGGATGTTTGTTTTCCCGGTATTATATGTCACTTCGCTTGTTGTTCCTAGATCATAGGACCACATATTGCATTGGATCTGCCACATTACTTCCGTGACCAATGAGATGTTACCCCACTGTCATCTCTCCCTCATTCAGTATTAAGGGTGGGGGTCTTGGGGGTAAAGAAGGGTGGTCTTTTGGATGCTTACTCTTTTAGTGCCTTTGTTGTAATATACTTTAGCATTTCCCTCTTTTTCGATTTACTTAAGTCTGCTGACATGACAAACCAACCTTTTGATCTTACTTTGTCCACTCACTGCAACAGTATGCCTTCACACAGTTCCCCATATGAGACATAGATGTACATTTACACCCGAGGAGTATGATTACAGTGGCACTAGTTTTACTAGATATGTGTCAGCCTTCGTCCGTCTTGGGGCACGATGGTGCCTAGGTGATTCCAATGTCCATGTATCTCCAAATCATTCATGCATCCCTCCAATATGGCTAGCTCTCTCCTATCTTAGAATCTGAAGGTGATCTCATTAAATGTTAAGGGGCTTAATTACCTGGTCAAAAGCCAACATTTTTAATCTATGTATTTAAACTCAAAGCTGTTATAATCTTATTTCAAGAAACCAAGATTGGGCCCAAAGAGGTGGCCTCTTTAGGGCACCATTGGATCTGCGGAGTTCTGTGCTCCCCTGCACCAAACAAGAGAAGGGTGTGGTGACCTTGATTGCCAGAAGCTCTGGTCTGTCTATAGATTCACATGAGATAGACAATGAGGGAAGATGGATACTCACAAAACTTTCCAAAAATGGCAACTTCTTCCATGTTTTCAATGTTTATGGATCGAACTCAGACCATCGAGTCCTTTGGGACTCCTTATCTGCCCCACTATGCCATATCCCAGGTGGCGGATTGATTATTATGGGTGGTGACTTTAATCTCCCCCCAGATCCAACTTTGGACCGGCATTCAAGAGCCTCATTTCAGGCTCCAAGATCCCACAAATCTCTCCTCAAATAATGTTCAAGATTCAACCTACATTATTGTTGGAGACTGTAACACCCTGACTCCATGGACTACACCTATTTTTAAAACCGCACAAATCATACTCCGGAATTGATTATCTCATTTCCAACTCACACACATCTCATCAACCAAACAGCTATTCTCCCTAAGCTGGTCTCCAATCACTCTTGTATCTCTCTATCCCTCACAGGTGTTAACACGAAACCATCTTGCAATGTCTGGCATTTCAATGATGAATTCATTAAAGATGCTGCATCAAGGGACAATATAAAAAAAGACATTCCTAACTACAATAATGACAAAATGTGTGCAGATGTCTCCCCTGCCACTTACTCAGATGCACTTATGGCAACCGTTAAAGCGACTCTAATAGACATAAAGCTAAACTAAATAAAGCCCATAGTTGCAAACTATCAGGGTTAGAGCAAGAAATCGAGACCCTAGAGACTTGTCATATGTCCAATTTGGCTGCCCCCACGCTAACTCTCCTAACAAATAAGATGTATGAATACAACAGGATATTGAGTGAGAAAGCAGGGGTTTGGATTAATAAATACAAGGGCTTGAAACAGTGGGAAGCAAATAAGGCCGCAAAAATGCTGGCATCCTATCTAAAACACAAACAGAGCTAAATGGCCATCGCCGCGATCAAAGATAACTCAAATGTGACACAAACAAATCCACAAAATATACCGGCGGTCTTCAGATACTTTTATGATTCGTTCTATGAGGGTGAATCCTGTTCTTGCACTGAAATGTGCAGGGCATACAAGGGAGTATATACCTAACTTGCATCACCGAGGAGGATAAAAAGACCCTCAGTTTGGAATTTAGTTCAGATGAGAGAATGGCAGCAATTAAAACCCTCAAACTAAACAAAGCTCCGGGCCCAAATGGTTTTACTGCAAACTTCTACAAGTCATTTGCGTCCTCTCTTAGCCCCACACTATTAGATCTTTTCCAACACTTTGCACATTTAGGAGCTGTTTCAGGTACTACAAGTGAAGCCACTATAGTGGTGCTCCCAAAAAAGGGTAAGCTCCCAACACTTGCTAAAAACTATAGACCAATTTCACAAAAAAACTTAGATGCAAAGATCTATGCTAAAATCCTCTATAATGGACTTGAACCTTATTTACCACTCTTAACTAGTCGTGTCCAGCTAGGCTTAATGAAGAATCGCATGTCCAATGACAACACATGCCTTTTGTGCCATATCCTAGCATAAGCCAAGACTACGTCCTCTGATACTGTAGCAATAACTTTAGATGCAGAGAAGGCATTTGATAGGGTCTCGTGGGCATATCTCCGAGAAACACTATTAGAAAATGTTCTGGGTGACGATTTCACCAGAATGGTGATGGAACTCTCTAGTAATCCCTGTGCCAGAGTGCGGCCTGGTGGTCTCTTGTACCCTTCCTTCACGTTAGAAAGAGGAATGAGGCAGGGATGTCCGCTGTCTCCTTCCCTTTTCATCCTGGCCCTGGAAACCTTGCTCCGTAACTTCCAATCAAATGACTTGAGCTCCGGTATTGCCTTTGATGCCCCCGATGATATCCTGATTGTGACTGAGAAAGCGCATCATTCCATCAATGCACTAGTACATAGATCAACGGCTACTTCTTTTTTGCAGGATACAAACTCAACAAGGACAAATTAGAATTATAGGGATTAAACAACTTATGCACCAGAGGCTCTTAAATAACTCAGGGCTGGTGTGGCAATACCAGTTATTAAAATATTTAGGCATAGAATTTGGGTAAGATCTGATAGAAACCTTACAACACAACAAAAAAGACTTCTTGGATGGGTGGCACCCTAAATTTATCACCTGGTATAGAGGTATAGGGACAGATAAAATGATGGTGATCTCAATAGTCAATTACCTCATAAGCATGCTGCCATTATCCCTGTCCGAGTACGTCCATCAAAAATTAGATAAGATATTAGGAAAATTCGTATGGCAAAACAAACGCCCCAGGATATCCATCAAAAACTGAAGACTTCCCACACACCTGGGCACAGTAAATTTGGCTGACTTTAAAAACGATCAAACTGCATTTCTAGCCATCAGGGGTCCTTATGGTTCTCTCAACTGCCAGACTATACCACCTCATGGCTCTTAGTTGAAAGAGAGATCCTTGAAGATATACATCCCTTTATGCTCTTGTCTAACAAGATCAGACCCTCTCACCCGGCCAAATATATTTTCAACAACACTAAATGGGCACTTCTGAAGATAGACAAACAGGGCCAGACTGGCTGTAATGGGCATTGGGCATTTTCCCGGGAGGCAGGAAGGGTGGGGGCCAGTTTTGAAAGCAGGGGGGGCTGTTTTTGTTACTGGGGGCTGGTTTTGGAGCGGTGCTGCAATATCAGCACCCAGTTACAACAGTAGCAGTGATCCACACAGCCCCCCCCGGGCTTGTCTGACACAATTGCCAGGGCTGATTTGAGTTCCCAGTCCTGTCCTTTAGACAAACTACTAGAGGTCCCAGTAAACCAATCTAACTTGTCTTCGCTTTGGAATAACTCTAAATTTAGAAATTATGTCATTGGTGTTTCTGGTCCCCCCTCGGACATCCTCTTCTTGAAACAGCTGGGTAAACAACAATCACCTCTCCTCCTTTAACAAAATCCAGTGCCAGTACAATCTGTTGGAGCTATTTCACTCCTATTTAGCGAGTACACTACACGATCCAATTACAAAGCAGAGCAGACTAGGCAGAATAATTGGATCGTGTAGCGTACTCGCTAAATAAAAGGGAAATACTGGGAACCTCAGCAGGGAGAAGGGTGAATGGACCCGATATACTGAATATCATAACTTTGAGAACAAAATAGCTGGTTGATATCGATTGACGTCTATGAGGGAATACTGAAACTATACACCGGGACGGAAGTAGAACATGGCACCAGATGAAATCTATCATTGATGAGAGAAAGGAAGACAGCCCTGAAGAAGTCGTGGGGAACTCCCCAATACAACAAAACACGTGTTGGCTGGGCATATGAAGTTTAAGAAATAAAAGAACACGGAAGAAACCTATGTGCTTTTGAATACTTTATCTGAAATGTGATGTAATTTGATGTGGGCTGATTTGATGATCCTTGTGGTCTGTATTTAAGGAGGTAGGGTGATTCCTCTTTCCCTTTAAGTATTTAAGTACCAGTTCAGACTCTAGATTCTGTGGTATAAATCCCAGGAATAAGGAGCGCCATAGTAAACCCAGAGAAATAGTCATCCAACTGCTGTTTATATTTTGACTTGATTAGCTCTCACCAATTTTTTTACCCAGAATCCCTTGCAAACCTCAAACTTTGACTAAAAAAAAACATTTTCCTCAAATTTCTGTGATTGAAAATTCATAGCCATTACAAATGCTGCCCCAATTGTGTGGCTAGGCCTAGTGCCCACGACAGAAATGGATCAAACCAAGGTCAATAGGAGTCCCCTGGCGAGGGCACCCATTGACCTTGGTTTGAACCGTTCCTGTAGCGAGCACTAGGCCCAGCCACACAAGTGGGGCAGCATTTTTATCGGCACAAGTAGGGTAATGCAGAGTGACAGGAATTTTGTGGATTCCTGTTGATACCTGAAGCTTGCATTAATAAAATGGAAGAAACGTGAGTGATTTCAGGCAGAGTTTGAGGTTTACAGAGCATTTTGTGTCAGAAAACCTTGTGGGAACCAAACAAGGTGCCCAATCTGGGCTCGCATGGTTGTCTAGTTTCCAAGTTCAAATGATTTTTATTGAGCATTTTTAGAAATAAAACAGGGTATAATACATGAATGTTTGTAAATTGGTGACGTTACACAACAATAAAAGAATCCAAGGGTATGATCCAATGCTAGCAATAAAATTAGAAGAAACATTTACAAACAGACAGCAACTTATAATACAAAATCAATATAGACAATGAAATAATACAAATCAAACAATGGATGGCCTGTACAGAAATGAGACGAGGGAGAGTATTGTTAAGCGAGTGTGGGATAATACCACGAGCATGCTTGTATAAAAACATACGTGTGATCTGGCGTAAGCAGAATTAAGAGAGAAAGGACAACCTATGATATTTAGTAGTTGTAAGAGTCATATTGTGAGTGAGGGAAGCCCAGTTAAGCGACTCTAACAGCATGTCGTGTCATGGCGGTTTATTTGTGGCAAAATAGTTATCTAGTTTGTCCCAGATATGTCTGACAGACGATTTCCAAAGAGACTGTTGGAGGGCGATATTGTCTGCGCCTCTAATATGGATGATCCAATTAATCCAACCTTTGAAGGAGGCTTTGTGAGTGTCCTTCCAGTTATTTAGGCCAATTTTTATTGCAGAGGTGAGAAGGAGATCCAGTAGCGCCTTATCTGCTTGGTTTTCTATTTCAGTGCTAAGAAAACCTGCAATTAGGGAAGAGAATTCTCTTTTTAGTGGACAATTAAAAAGAACATGAAAACCTTGTCCCAGAACTTTGACAAAGTTTTGCAGTGGAGAATAAGATGGGCTAAGTCTCCTATTTTTTCCTTGCAATTCCAACAGGTCGGATCTGAACGGAGGTGTTGTGCATGTAAGCGTGCCGGTGTCCAGTAAGCTTTATGGTTGAACCATAGTTTTGTTTGAGATAAAACAGGGGAGATTTTACTCTGGGTAATTGATTTGTAAATTAGGGTCCACTGTGATTCAGACAGAGGGCTAGTAGAGTATTGTTCCCAGAATGTGGTAATATTTTTGTTTAAGGACGAGGTTTTTGACCGTAGAAGTTTATAAATATGGGAGACTTGGTGTCCCAACTTGTTGATATTAGAGATTAAGCATGGCAGCGATGGAGAGGATTTATGTATTTTAGATTTTGATAAGGCCGTTTTGATTTTAAGAAAGTTATAGAATTCTATCTTATCTAAACCGTATTTGTTTTGGATTTCCATGAAAGATAAGGGATACAAAGAGTGTTCTAGTTGATGAGGAAAGAAGATACCCTTGTTGATCCAGGGCTCAAAGTGTAAAGGTTTACCTTTGTATTTAATATTACTGTTGTTCCATAATGATTCTAAATTTGAACGTCTGATGCTTGAGTTTCTTGTCCAGTTGTAAGAGTGAGTTTTTTGTATTTTTGAATATAGACTTAGATCTAGTTAGTTTTATAAAGTTGGAAGTCAGTAAGGTAAGGGGGTTTAGATTGTCTAATATAGCTTTTTCTACTACTAATCAAACTGGAATGTAATTGCTGGGAGTAGGGAACCAGTATGAATCCTGTTTCACTAAGAATGCAGTTTGGTATGATTTAAAATCGGTCATGTTAACGCCCCCCAGAGCTCTATCTAGCCTGAGCTTTTTGAGGGCAATTCTAGTTTTTTTACCCTGCCAGATGAATTTGGAAATGAGATTGTCTAGTTTGTGGTGAAAATCCTCTGATAGAACAAGGGGTAACATGTTGATGAGGTAGTTGACTAGCGGGGAGATCATCATCTTTATCGTTTCGATTCTGCCCCACCAAGTGATAAATTTGGAGGACCAATTGTCTAGTAGCTTCTTGATTTTCTCTAGGGTAGAATTTTCATTGTGTAGAAGTGTGTCAATAATGTTGCATCCAAACTCAATCCCCAGATATTTTATGTAACCGGGTTGCCACGCCAGACCATATGTACCTAAGATCTCTTTCGTGCAGTGAATGTTTAATGGTTTTACTTCCGATTTGTCTCTGTTCAGTTTATAACCTGAGTGTATGGAGTAGATGCTTATTGTGTTCATCAGGGCTAAAATAGAGGATTCACGGTTTCCTGTAACTATCAGGATGTCATCTGCGTATGCAGCTAGTTTAACCTGAATGTTATTAAAATTCACTCCAGCAATATCAGCATTCTGTTTTATATCTTGTAGAAGGGGTTCTAGTGCTAACAAGAAGAAAGAAGGGGAGAGCGGACAACCCTGCCTAGAACCTTGTTGGAGGGTGAGGGACTCAGAGAGGGAGCCATTGATCGCGATGCGTGCAGAGGGCTTTGCGTAAAGTGCCATGACTATTTTAATGAAGGGCTCACTGAGATCGAAGGAGTGCATGCATTGGTTTAAAAAGGACCACAACACCTTATCAAATGCCTTCTCTGCGTCTAGGGTTATGGCTATAGATGGGGTGGGGTTAAAAAGCGCATTTTCGAGGACATGGCCTAGAAGACAGGTATTGTCATTGGACATGCGGTGTTTGATGAAACCAACTTGGGAGTTGCTTATAAGTTGAGGTGAGAAAGCGTTAAGTCTGTTGGCCAATATTTCCGCATACATTTTACAATCAACGTTGTTGAGGGAGATCGGTCTATAATTTTTTGGTAACAAGGGGTCTTTAACTTCTTTTGGAAGAACTACGATATTAGCTTCTGTCATTGAGTCAGATGTAACGCCTAACTTAGCTATATTGTTATATACCTTTAGCATGGTTGGTAGGAGAAGCTCATTGAATGATTTATAAGAATTGGCTGTAAACCTGTCTGGGCCCGCTGCTTTGTTATCTTTCAGGGACTTAATGGTCTTAGACACTTCCAACTCACTTATCGGTTTCCCAAGAGTGGTTCTTTCAGTATCGGATAGTTTAGGGAGATTTAGTCTTCCTAGGTATTTTGTGCATTCTTCTGGGTTAAAAACTTGGTCGTTACGATATAGGGCTTCATAATTTTTTTTGAAACAGTCTAGTATTTGCCTAGGTTTAGTGCGCGTTTGGTTGTTTGTGTCTTTGATTGAATCGATGTTATATTGATTTTGTTTGTGTTTGAGGTAGGACGCAAGCATTTTACCCACTTTATTAGCTTCACAAAGTTTGAGACCTTTAAATATGTTTATCAAAACCCCTGCTCGTACGCTCAGGATTTTGTTGTACATGACAGAGCCGTCCATCAATTTTCTTTTTTTAATTCTCAGAGACAAAATCCTGAAGCTGGGTTTTCTTTTTGGAAAAAAAAAGCCCCAATCACCATGGGAGTTATCTCCCACGGCAAGGGGAGCCATGGTCTTCCAGGTGATGGCGGGCAGTAAAAACTGACCTGTATGGCTGCACATCTAAATTAGGTGGGTGGACTTAAAGGTCAGCCGCAGATGGCCCTTACTAAGGGGCCGATTCCGATTCGGGCCGGAAATCTCACCGACCGAGTCGGATTAGGAGAGATTTCCGACCGAACACGACTCTGGCAGTCCGACCGAACGAGTACGATGCGGACGCATGCTATCGGACTCGATTCGGTCGGACTCCCATTGAAGTCAATGGGAGCCGGTCGTACGACGCGTACACGGGCTCCCATTGACTCAATGGGTGCGTCGCGAACAAGGACACCCCCTACAGCGTGTACGCGTCGGTGCGACTCGCGCCATACATGCATGTGTGGGGGGACCCATGGGTCCCCCCTGTGTGCGACTCGCGCGGCTACACGTACAGGGGGGTCCGACACGGACCCCCGAAGTCCGGCTCCGACTGCTCTTTCGAACCGGACGGTGCGAGTCGGTCGGACTGATCGAGGCGCGCATCGTACTTGCCCGGTCGGGGAACGTCTCCATTGCGTGGTGCGAGTCAAGTCCGTCGGAGCGGTTCGGAGCCGGGAATGAGTCGGTCGGGGATTTCGCGTACGCTCGCATCGTACTTGCTCGCGCGGACGGGTGTTCGAATCGGTCGGAAACAGGACATCCGAATCGGATCCGGTAAAGCCGAATCCGATTCGGTGCCCTACCGGCCGAGATCGGAATCGGCCCCTAAGTCGGGACAGGGGAGGGGTGTCACCATGCCAAAGATGGAGTAGTCTTCTCCATGGTTACACCAATGGTCTTTCCACATATGTAGTTAGTGGCTAGACCATTATCTTCATGGTAAGGATATTCTATCGCCATTGCAACAGCATATCCGTGCCACCACAGATAAAAATCTGGTACTAATTTTTTTAAGTTAATCCATCACTTACACTGATTGGTTTTAGCACCTCCATAAATAATAACTTCAAAGCACAAATACTTATCAAAGTATCTGAATATTGAAACCAAGACTACTGAAGGTGAGACATAAAGCCACATAAAGCCACGTCAAGGCACCAACCGCTTTATGGTCCAGTAACACGCCATTCATGCACCAAACACAGATACTGCCAGCCACGGGCCCAATCCAACAGATCAGTGCACTCACATCAACATACCGCCACCATTCAAGGGCCCATCACATTCATATGCCATGGAATGAATCCCCATTTAAGACAGCCTCTCAACCAGCCATCAACCAAATTGCACACAAGCACGCCACAAACAAACCTCTATAAACACATATGTCCAGACATGTTGACAGTTGGTGCATCCATAAACTTCACAAATGAATAAACAGTTTGACTACATTTTTCTCACTTGTCAAGTAACCGCCTCCATTCTGAACATTACCGAACATATGCCTAGTGAACCTTTACTAATGGCTCCCATGACAGCCACATGAGGCTCAGGAAGACATGTCTTACATGCGTCTTTAGAGCATTCACTGTGGTCAATCCAACTGCTTGCAGTTTGTGGATGCAAGTTGTGGGTGTCCGAGAATGACTTCCGAAGCCTACATTGTTCGAACTGAGTGGGCATATCTACCTTTGAAACTAAGTAAAACATGCTGGGGAATACTATCTAAGTTCCCTAAAGAGCATGTCATAAACTACTAAGAGCGTTAGTTTTGGACATACAGGGTAGTCAATGAGAAAGTAGCATATGTCACCTCTATTGTTATGTGCAGTGCTGTGACTGTATTGTCATACAGTAAACTGAACATATACTAAGTTCTGACAGAGGATGAACATGCCAAGCAAGACAAACATTTTACTCATAGGTGTAGCATTGGGTGCAGAGTTCTCTGTAATGTTCCAATTTTTTGCTAAACGCACTATCACCCGAGATGATATCCTGTCGCCACCGCAAAACAGTCAGGCCTGATCCATGGATTAACCAAGTCGAAGAGCCAAGTGTTCAGCTTCGTGAAGAAGGCACTAAATGCAGAGACAGCGCATATGTGTAGAGGTCCGCCATTCTGCCCTTTTGGAGCCAATTAGGGGAAGTCACTTCTCCTTGTTCCGGTGCTGCATATTGAATATTGAATATTGAATATTGAATATTGAATGTGTGTAAGTACGAGTCCGACTGAGCAAAGGTTCCTGGAAGGTTTCTGAAACCTGAGGCGGCATTGAGATATGCTGGACCAGTGCTTCATAAGGCTTTGAATGTGTGTTTCTAATGTTTAAAAAAAGCTGTGTATAGGGAGTCAGTGAAGCTTTTTGAGGTGCAGGGTGTATATGCTGGGATGTTGAGGGAGGAGGCTGCCTGCTGCATTCTGTATGGCTTGGAGTCATCTGCTTAGTTGAGTGAGGGAGTAATTCAGTATATGGGTGAGTGCGGCACCAATGGGTATGAATCTGTAGGTGAAGAAGAAATTACGGCATGTGTATCTGTACTACCTTTACTATCTGCCTTCTACCTATGCAATATCCATGTGAAAGCACACCTGGCCTAAGCTGTTCATTCCCGTTCATGTCTCTGTCCTCATCAAAGTACTGACTAATCCTGTATACTTGCCAAGTAAACCTATACTAATGCCTTCTGTCACTAGCTACTTGAAGTTCAAGAAAACGTGTCTTTCATGAGTCTTCAGCGCACTCACTGTGCTAAATCCAACTCCTTCCAGATTGTGGATGCAAGTTGGGGGTGTCCGAGAATGCCTCCAAGGCCTACATTCCGTGAACTGAGTGAGCACATCTACCTTTGTAACTAAGGCAAACATGCTGGGGAATACTGCCTAAGTTCCCTAAAAAGCCAAACAAATTTCCTGTGGGACTCATTCACCGACACTTCTGCTTTTGCTTTGAAAGTGTAAAAACACAGGGGCCGATTCACAGAACTAATCTGAAATAAAATCCTAAACTTACTACTTTTGGTATTCACAGAAGGCATTTAGTACTAGTAAAGTTAGGACTCCTAACTTTACTACTACTAAACTGAGACAAAATCCTAACTTTACGACTTTCGGTATTCACAAAAGGCATTTAGTAGTAGTAAAGTTAGGAATCCTAACTTTACTACTACTAAATGCCTTTTGTGAATACCAAAAGTAGTAAGTTTAGGATTTTATCTCGGATTAGTTCTGTGAATCGGCCCCACAATTAGTAACTTGTATCTTAATCAATGTTATTGAACAAGGGTGTAGGACACAATATCTTGTATGATGATGATTTTCACTTTTTTAGTATAAAGACAATATACATTTCATTATGTATTCAAATTAGTGCAGCCAACGCAGTGCTTAGGCAGCGAACAAATATAATCTACAACATAGAACAAAACACTAAACAGATCCCAAGGTCGCATAGGATTTTACATCAAACAAAAGTAAGCGGAGATCCTGTCTGTTCATATATGGTATCTCCTGGTGAATCATAACATGTTTTGAAAGCAACTTAGGGAGGAGATGTCAACGTTTTGACCTGCAGTTAGTCTTCAGGTCTCATCAGAACAAAAGTTGTCTGACTAAAGTTCCCTAGAAACCGTTAAATCTTGGGACCTCGACAGATGCATCCTGTAAGTAATACATGCAAGAATACTTCAAGACTGAGGGGCCGATTCCGATTCAGGCCGGAAATCACTCCGACCGAGCCGGACCCGGAGAGATTTCCGACCGAATCGGACTCTGGCAGTCCGACCGAACGAGTACGATGCACACGCATGCAATCGGACTCGAGCCGGTCGGACTCCCATTGAAGTCAATGGGAGCCGGACGTACAACGCGTACGCGGGCTCCCATTGACTCAATGGGTGCGAGGCGAACAAGGGCGCCCCCTACAGCGGGTACGCCTCGATGCGACTCGCGGCGTACATGCACAGGTAGGGGGGACCCATGGGTCCCCCCTGTGTGCGACTCGCGCGGCTACGCGTACAGGGGGGTCCGACACGGACCCCCAAAGTCCGGCTCCGACTGCTCTTTCGAGCCGGACGACGCGAGTCGGTCGGACTACTCGAGGCGCGCATCGTACTTGCCCGGCCGGGGAACGTCTCCATTGCGCGGTGCGAGTCGTGTCCGTGCGAGTCGGTCGGAGCGGTTCGGACCCGCGAACAAGTCGGTCGGCGATTTCGCGTGCGCTCGCATCGTACTCGCTCGGCCGGACGCACGTACGAATCGGTCGGGAAAGAGGGCTCCGAATCGGATCCGGTTAAGCCGAATCCGATTCGGTGCCCTACCGGCCGAGATCGGAATCGGCCCCTGAGTCTACAATGTATAACAGGCCACCAGGTTAGCCAGAAAGTTCCAGTGGGGTAAACACATTATTCAGGCGAAGTACACCTTTGCATTGAGTGGAGATAGTGGGCACACCTACATATACAAGAGTGTTCCTAGACAAAGCCAACAATGCAAAACCAGCCGCTTGATTACTTAGACGGTCCCATAGAGGTAAATGGATTGCTCAGGAAAAGCACAACTTTGCATTGTGTCACGCCACCAGGTGGCGGCGTAACACAATGCAAAGGTGTGCTTCTCCCCAGTGGCCCGTTTAGCATTATTGGCTTTGTCTAGGCAATCTAAAGGTGTACTCTCTACCATGTTCTGAGGATAAAAGGAAAAAAATCTACTGCTTCTTTCCCAGTGAAGCAGTAGCCCATGGAAGGTAGGTATCCATGTACAGCCATTGAGAGGTTTACTTTACGGCAGCTCCACCTCAGTCAATTTCCCAATACTTCACTTTTGTATAGTACAACATAAAGCAAGTAGGAAAACACAGGGTGGCTGTGATGGGCACTGGGGATAGTAAACATGACTCTCCTGCCTCTTTTCTTGCTTACAGCAGACTCTACAGCGGAGACATGAGAGAGCGTTTTCAGCTGTTTCAGGAATGCGGTCAGCAAAATACTGAGCCTGCAGTTTTGCCATGTCCTCCAGAGCATATGAAGTGGAGGCTGCTGCTTCTGTAGCAGTAAGGCTTTCAATGACGGTCAACGGAAAGTCAAGGAAAGACATGAGTCTTCCCATGGTGGTCTGACGATAAACAACATACACATTATATGCTGCTATCTGGATCAGGTAGGTGAACAGCTTTTTATACCAAGAGAAAGTTTTACGACTCATATTGTATGGCTGACGAACCTGGTAATTCTTATCACTCTACCCATGTACTGGTTGTAATCAAGTATACAGGTGTGCTTGTGAACTTTGGCCATCTGACCCCGAACCGTGATGTGAGTAGTGCTCTCAATTAGGCCTGGGTGGAACTCACAGAGTTTTGCTCAGCAGAATTCTGCAGAGTTCCCAAAAGATTCTGCGAGATTCCGTGGCATTCCGTGAACAGGCAGAAGAATGCTCATCTGTCCATTCGCACTGCTTTTTTGTGCCAGTAGTGCGTTCCGTGCTAAAAGTCAGTCTTATTAATCCTCCCCCATCCCTTTCATCCACCTCTCATGTACCTTTTTCTTTAACAGTGTGTGTCTTTGTGTTTGTGTATTTTATGTTTTTGTCTTTTTTTGTTTTTCCATGACTTTTTGTACTTTTTTTGTTTTTCCTTTCTACTTCCTTAGTTCTTCCTTTCTGTTTCTCTCTCTCTTTTCTTCATTCCTGCCTACTTTTCCTCTTCCTTGTGGTCACAAGTGCAGCCAAGGGGTGCAGACCACCCCATTTTTTTTGAGGTGGAGGTGACCACACTTATTTCTTATGTGCAGCGCCACCTCCCCTCCATGCTGGCAGCAGACAGCAGGTCTGGGAGCAAGTATGCCCTGCAGGAACGTTGGCTGCTGTTGGGGAGAGTGCACCAGTGAGTGCACTGGAGCACCGGGGTCCAGCGCACCATGCAGCAGCTGACACACCGCTGGGCCAACGTACTCGATCGTGAACAGGACCTGCTCAACCTGCTGGACGTTGAGGTTGGGCTCAGTGAGTAATTATTTATATTCTGTGTTCTACATTGCTAATATTTTTTTTTTCAAACAGCAAGCTGCTCACACTCAGAGGTAAGTTAAGTTTTGGTATGATTATTATGTGATCCAGTTTGAGCTAGCCAGGTGCTTGGCGCTACCTAATCGTACTCAACGGAGCTCGCTTGGGCTGATTATTTAAGAAGTTATGCAGACTCCTCTGTCCTCTCACTAAAATAGTGGTAGTAGTAATATCAGTGAGTTAGCGTTCTCTGTGCCTTTCTTTATGTAGCTCACATAGTCCTAATCTCCCAGTGATGCATTTATGCACTGAAAAGGGAGACTGAGTTGGCCGATCAAAGGGGGTTGAGAAGCAAAGATCATTCTTTACAATGCATTAGTAGTTCCAAATGTAGTTTAGATTTAGGAAATTAGGAATAGGTAAACTCAATACTAGTACTATAGGCGACGTGATTTAGAAAAATGGAATGCTACTTCGTTTGCCTTTGCCTGTCAAAATATTTTTGGGGAGATTAACTGTACCACTAATCTATTTTTGTTATCTTCTATATTTCTTACATCAACACCCAAGGACAAGAAGAGAGCATCATAGATGGTGGGTCAGGGTGAAGGTGAAGGGGCTTCCACCACCAGTGCAGTAGTGGGTGGAAGTACCACCACCAGCGCCACGGCCGATGGTTCTGCAGGCCCCAGTAAGTCCTGTTATTATTATTAATATTCCCCTAATTTTTACCTCTTCCCACTATTAGAATAATTTTGCCTTGTTAATTTTTTGTACACTGTCTCTTTTTTCCTCAACTTCTCTTCTATCTAATGTTTGTTAAATTTTTGTTATCCATGCATTTTTTCTATATTTCATGTTTCTGTACCTGACTTTCTTCTGCCTGTAGAAGTCTGTAGCTTTTCCCTTATGTATCTTGTGGATTGGTACTGTAAGACTAAGAGAACAGATTTTAGGTACTCTACTGTGAAGATTGCAGGCCCAAGTAAGCTATTTTACTCTACGCATGTAGACAAGGCTTTCTTTTTCTTGCTCATGCTCAGACCCTAAAATGACAGAGTGACCATGATCATGATGGAATCCCCAATTTTGTGTTGTGTATTATTCAGTTATACAGTATACCAGCAGTTTCCATGACAGTGCAGCATGGTAGAATACCAGTATGAGGTCCCATTGCATTTGCCAACCAAGATCATATGTCCTTCATTGGCCAATTTATGCCATCCATTCTTTGCACTTCAATGATTCAGAGTCATCATAGCTCTGCTCCTCCATTACGAAAAGCTTTTGGCTGGCTTGCCTACCTGGATTTTCTAACATTGTCAATCAACAAAATTCCCAAAGTTATATTTTTGATAGAAGATACTGCTAACTGACCTGTAGCAAGGGATTGCGGTTGTATTTTGTTAAAAAAAAAAATAAGGGGAGTCTTATCTGGCATTAAAGTTAACCCTGGGCAAAGCACTACGCTACGCTCGCGTAGTTTGCGAAGTTTGCGCTACTTCGCACAACGCGAATTGCACGTAGCACAGTGCAAACACGCGTAGCGTAGTGCAGCGGTCATTTTTGCTTGCTCGCGGTCCTCAACGTCAAGTTGGCGACCGCGAGCAAGCAAAATGACATCCCGGCGAGATTTTTCCTCGTTCGCGATCAGCAACATCAAGTTGCCGATCGCGAGCGTGGAAAATAAACCTCCCGGCGAGATTCTCAACGCGGGGAGGTCAGTTTTCTCATTGCGAGTGGTCGCGTATGCTCGCGACCGCTCGCGATGAGAAACTACCAGTCCGCGTTGAGAAAGCTGCCGCTCGAGTAAAAATCTACTCGAGCGGTAGTAAAAGACAGCTCGCACTGTGCAAGATGCCGTTTTCAATGATTGCACAGTGCGGACAAGCATCCGGCACTGTGCAATCATTGCGAACAGTGCACTACGCAGTTCGCGTAGTGCTACGCGTAGCTCGCGTAGTGCGAACTGCACTTTGCGTAGCTTCGCGTAGCGCTACTTCGCGAACTACGCCCAGGCTTAATTAAAGTGTGTAATGTTTTTTCTTGCCACACATACCACCAGTGCCTGTTCCAGTGGCAGCACCAGTGTGCTAGACAAGGCAGAGGAGGCTGTTGGCGGGGGAGTCCAGCTGTGGTAAGGACGGGCGGTGGTAATTCACTTTGCTTGCCTATTGACAAATAATTAGTATACTCACTGTATTTGTTAACCGAGGCAGATATGTATCCCACCCATCATCATTCATCACCTCCCTGCCCATGGTTATTTTGCCACCTATGGCCCAACTGCAGCATGGTTCAATTCAACACTGCAGTGTTGGCTGTGCAATGTGGATCTCGCTTGATCAATAGTCCACATCTTGTATAGTGAAACATCCATTTCAGAAAAAGGAATGAAAGTGGCCAGTATTTTTTTTGCTTGTGGAGCAGCCTTGGATTAACAGCCATGCGAAGGATTAAGCTCTCAACCAAGTCATGCGCTTATCCATTGCCATCCACACCTGCAAGCCTTTGCAACACCTTTTGTAACTTGTCCTGTAGCAGATGCAACAACAGGATAGCTTGGCTTATCGTACTTGCCTCCTTGCTTACTTCCCGGGTGAAAACCTCAAAAGGAAGTAGCATCTGTGTCATGCATTTGACTAGGGTCTATTTGCCCATCTCCATGCTCATGCTTTTCCCAGTTGTATCCCCTCTTTGAATGACATAGTAATTGATCAGTTTGTACTGCTCAAACAGACATTACAACATGTAATAGGTCGAGTTCTAACGTGTTGGCACCTCCTGTATGAGGCATTTAACTGGTACTCTATTAGCATGCTGAATGATCCTCAACATCTTGCGGGCTTTAAAAGAATGGCTGAAATGAGTGCAGATTCTTCTGCATGTGGTCAGTATGCTGCTGACTATATGTTCTTTATTGAGAAAGTCCTGCTCAATCAGGTTGATACAATGTGGCAAACACAGGACCTTGAAATAGCCACCATCTGCCATGGCCTTAACTATATTACTGCCATTGCCCATGGCCACAGATCCAATTCAGAGACCTCTGGGTTGCAGCCATTCAAACACCTTGCTGTTAAAGTCCTCCAAGATGTTTGCAGCTGTATGGGATTTCTCCATGGCAAACATGGCTACTGTTGCATGCCGCCGAATGCCCTTAAATGTTTCTTCAGTGCTGAGGGATGTACATAGCTGTTGCCTAACCACCACAAAAGAGGTACAGGGTTAGGCCTGGGCGGAAAACTACGCTACGCTCGCGTAGTTTGCGTAGTTTGCGCAACTACGCGCTACGCGAATTGCACGTAGCACAGTGCAAAAACGCGTAGCGGGCATTTTTTGCTTGCTCGCGGTCCTCAACGTCAAGTTGGCGACCGCGAGCGAGCAGAATGACATCCCGGCGAGACTTTTTCCCCGTTCGCGATCAGCAACATCAAGTTGCCGATCGCGAGCGTGGAAAACAAACCTCCCGGCGAGATTCTCAACGCGGGGAGGTCAGGTTTCTCATTGCGAGTGGTCGCGTATGCTCGCGACCGCTCACGATGAGAAACTACCAGTCCGCGTTGAGAAAACTGCAGCTCGAGTACAAATCTACTTGAGCGGCAGAAAACGACCGCTTGCACTGTGCAAGATGCCGTTTGCAATGATTGCACAGTGCGGACAAGCATCCGGCACTGTGCAATCATTGCGAACAGCATTTCCTACCGCACTACGCAATTCGCGTAGTGCGAAGTGCACTTCGCGTAGCTACGCGTAGCGCTACTATGCGAACTACGCCCAGGGTTATACAGGGTGCAGTGATACACATGT
The DNA here is from genome assembly GCA_963921515.1 of Calotriton arnoldi. Lineage (NCBI taxonomy): Eukaryota > Metazoa > Chordata > Amphibia > Caudata > Salamandridae > Calotriton > Calotriton arnoldi. Next base: position 1,896,976 of record CAWUFW010001738.1, on the reverse strand, counting down.
AGTCAGCTTCTTGACAACTGATCCACATGTCTGTCATCAGGTTTATAGTGTGAATAGCACTCTGCTGCAAAGCTTGTCCAACCAATTGCAGCACATCATGATGGAGTGCTGGAACAGCAACTTTGTCAAAATAGGTCCGGCTGGGAACCTTTCATTTCAAGCAGATGGCCACCACATAATCTAAAAATTTCACTCCTACCACAAAAAAAAAGGAAGGCAGTCCAGCACTAACATTTTAGCCAGCTTCTTGCAGTACAAACCTGCCGATGGGTGGTTGCGTTCGTAGGGCCTGCCTAAACTAACCCTGGGCGGAGTTCGTGTAGTCGCGCTACGCTGAGTTCCGCGAAGTGGTAAACAAACTCCGCGAGCTACGCTGAATTCCGCGAGCACGTGGAGTTGCTTGTTCCGCCCGTTCGCGATGCGTTTTTCCTGTTCGGGAATGCGTATTGCGTGTTCGGGACACTGTTTGCGTGCTCGGGGGAAACATCTCGCGAACTTGCCCATGCGCTCACCAATTGGCGCGGCCATCTTGTTTTTCACCTGTCCCGCCCGTTCGCGATGCGTATTTCCTGTTCCAGAACGCGTATTGCGTGTTCCCACCCGTCCGCAATGCGTATATCCTGTTCGGGAACGCGTATTGCGTGTTCGCAACGCTTTTTGCGTGCTTGGGGGGGAATATCGCGCGAACTTGCCCATGCTGTCGCAATGGGCACGGCCATCTTGTTTTTCACGTTTTTTGCTATGGTTCTGGGCCTGCTTTTCTATCCTCCCTCTATCTTTTCAATCCTTTGTTTCTGCAAACTTTTTTTGATCTTTTTTATTTATTATCTCTCTCTCTATTTTCCTGATTCTATATTTTGAGTTTTTTTCTACTTTTTGTGTGTTTTTTACTACTTTTTCACTCTTTTTGTATTACTTGCTTTTTTCATTTCTTTTACTTACTTTTTTAATTCCTACCTTTTGTTTTTCGCCCCCCCGAGTACCATGGCAAAGGGCCGCGACCGCCTTCCTTGCAGAAGGCAGCGCCCAAAAGGGGTGCAGGCACGGACCTTATTTGGAGAGGCGGAGGTGGCCGCACTTGTTTTTTTTGTGCAGCACCACCTCTCCTTAACCCTGGCAGCAGGTCGCAGGCCTGGGTCCTGGTCCGGGCTCCGGGAGCGTCACCAGCGGTGGGAAAGGGTGTGCCAGGCAGTGTTTCGCTGCTCTGGGGTCCGGCGCACCCATAACCAGCTTACGCACCGGTGGTCTGATATCCTGGACCGGGAGCAGGACCTGCTGGACCTGCTAGGAGTTGAGGTCTTTGGGCTTGGTGAGTAGCTATTTAATATTACTACTTTGTGTTCTTCTGCTCTGTGTTATATATTGCGAATATAATTTTTTTCCGAATAGCAAGAATGCTGCTGCTTACATTGCAGGTAAATTACGTTTAAAAATCTTCTGTGATTGTTATGCCACAGGTGCTCGGCGCTACTAATCTTACTTGTTTGCAACTTTGCGCTCGCTTGGGCTGATTATGTAAGAGTTTACTTTAGAGAACTTAAGCTAGGTAATGCTAGAGAGACTCTAGTCCTTCCTTTGTCCTCCTGTCACTAAGAGACAGTGGTGGATTGATAGGTTTAGTTACTTATTAGTATTAGTTGGTAATTTTTAGCGGTCTGCGTGACGCATCCTCTGTTACGTCACGTGCTGCTGAGTGCTGCTTACCCCAGTCCTTAGTAGAACCTTTTGTAGTTTGTTTAGTGAGTGGTAATAGGCTTAGCACTAGCAGAACATCAGCAGCAACCAACCAACAATTTGGTGTATGCAAAAATGTATGCATGTGTCCTCCATCGATGCATTTTTGAGGACTAAAATAAATGGAAATGCAGACTTAGTGAACAATTGGCCCATCTGGAATAGGTGGGCTAGGTCAGGTGGTACTTAGGCTTAGTTAGTATTCTGGAATCCGAATGGAACACTGGATTAGTGTTCATAAATAATAACTAGACGGTCCGCGAATCCCGCGATACTACTAGTCGACCAGATTAGATAGGCCAATTTTACTGCAATTGTTGTTTCCATAAATGTTTTTTTGAGCGTTTTTAAAAATATTTTATTTGTTTCACACCAATCATCAATGTTTGTCTCTTTCTTTCTTATATCTTTCATGATCAGCATCCAGGGGCAAGAAGACGGGGTCATTGGAGTTGGCAGGAGCAGCTGCAGAATATGCCGGCCAGGACCGCTCCTCTACCGAGGGCTCTGCTGCTGGCCCCAGTAAGTCCTCCTGTTGTTAATATTAATAATTATACTTCCCTAACTTTTACTGCACCTTATTTTTTCTGAACTATTATTTCCTTTTCCTAATTCTATTTTTTACCAATTCTTCTTCAATCTAGACTATTTGTTTCTAAATTCTTGTTATCCCTGCCTCTAACTGCCTCTGCTATGACTCTCTGTACTACTACTATTAGTCTGTCTGTAGCTAAGCTTTCCCAGTTGGCCACTCTTTATTTAAAAGGTTTTAAAACTCAGATTCACCAATAGCTCTAGCCACTGAGTCCAGTCCTTTGGGTTGTCCTCTTCTAGTCTTCTTAATCTTGAGGCTTTTTGACAATTCCCACCAACAAAATGCCTAACCAGATATTTTACTATTTTTGATAGGATAGGACATACTACTACTAGTCTACTCTACTCTAGTACCCGATTTGTACTAGTGATGTATGTTGTATATGTATGTATTAACTTTTTTTTCAATCTTGCTAGTGAAAAAGAATAAATAGGGGGAGGTGTATATGGCATCTAAAAAATGTGTAATGCTTTTTCTAGGCGTACCGACCACCAGTGCCGGGGCCAGCGGCGAAGGCGACGCGGCCAGTAAGGAGGGAGCAGAAGATGCGGCAGCTGCAGGGGGTGAGCCAGGAGCAGTGGCGGGCGGTGGTAAGTTATATTCCTTACTTATTGACATTACACTCGCTGCAAGGGTGTACACTGTACTGTTGAGAGAGACTAAGTTGTTGTGAACAGCGGTTGAAGACGACACCCTTTACTTAGCATTAGCAATAGCATTAGCGGTGGGAGTTGAGTAACTAATGGCCTCTTCTATCTGACTTCAACTCAGCTGTGAAAGTTTTATGGAGAAGACTAAGAGTCAGATCAGATGACCTTGATGGATGGGTTGAACGAAAAGGGAAAGAAGGGTGGAAGGAGGAAGGACGGGCGAGATGTAATATTTATGACTGGCAGAGAAGGATACATGGGATGCAAGCATAGGTGGCTGATAGGAATCAGATGCATGGGTGGGTGAAGGATGGGTGGAAGGTGAAAGAAAAGATGCCTGCCTGGGTGGGTGAAACTGTATGGGTGGATAGCAAGAATCCTCGGGGTGTTTCATGGGTCAAACTCAAAGCCAAGGCAAGCAAGGAAGGAAGGACGCATGGGTGGTGGTTTAAAAAAAAAGAATAAATGTTCGTTGTTGGTGAAACAAACTAAGGTTTGTAGAGAGATTAAGAAGAATGATAGACATGTTTACTTTGAATGGATGGTAGTCATCATAGATAGCATAGGTGGAGACTGTCACTGGATGAAGAGTCTTAGTTTGAAGAGAATGTAAAAGAAACCACGCCAGAGTAGCAAAGCCAAGGAGAATAGAAGTTGTATTTTCAGAATACACCCTTGACTCACAGTAGTTTGCAAGCACAGCATATATATTGTGTATGTATGTTGTTAAAAAGGGCCTCCCTCCGACTCCGAGGCCCACTCCCTACCTATGTTAATTTATTTTCGACTGTGTCAGCCTGCCATGGGTGGCCTATCGGCTGCATGTTTATTGTTTACACAATCAATCAAAACAAAGTACCTCATGTCGTCCCATATATAAGCAATGATCATTTGGATTAGATATCATCTGCCTTTTTGTAGTAGTCAGGGCAGGGTGAAAGTGAAATTGAGCAGTTGCCCTTGATGTAACAGAGTATGGCCAGTGCCACCCGTAATAGAAAAATACGATGATTGTGTAGTCAGCTTCCCCACCTGCATACAGTAGTAAATAAAACGAATGTGAGTCTGCGTCACAAGTATGTTTGTCTGAGCTGGCATGCCGGCTACAACAAGGTTACGTAATTTCGCTAAACAAGAGAGAAGAAGAAGACTGGTGTACTGTGTACTCGAGTCCATAGTGCTAGTATAATGCCTGAAACTCCCACAAATGTTAGAGGCCGAGGAAGTGGGAGGATAGATACATACCACAACTGTTATGTACTGTGCTAGCCAGTGCTACTGTACCACTATGTGTAGAATTAATTTGTCTTACTGTTTTGCTAAGAGTATATTGTTACAATAATCTTTTTTTTCTTCTTGATATAGTTACTCCTTCCAAAGGAAAATCGAAACCGGACATGAAGGAGTTGGCAGCCATGGCCCAGCGCCGGAAGCTGGAGGCCATCCAAACCGAATACCGGTGGCTGGTGGTTCTGGTGGAGGAGGACGCAGCAGAAGCTGCAGCCTCCTCCAATGCCCCGGGCCCCAGCCAGGCCCAGGCCCCTCCAGTGGTACGACTCCGCGGTCAGGCAGCCACCCGCCGCCGCACTACTTCATCCAACACTGCTGCCCCACCTGTGGATGCAATTGTAGGGCATTCAAGCACCGCATGCTCCTCCGAATGGCACGCCTAGAGGAGCACCTAGAGGAGCGGGTAAAGGTCCTGGTGGACAAGCGACTCAGAGCCCGCCGATAAGAAAGACCCTGTTGGATTGCCCCTTTTTTATTCCTTTTTTTGGTGGGTGGGAATTGAGCGTTGGGGTTTTATTCACCGGACATTGGTTGGACTTTTTCTTGTTGGACATTGGTTGGGGTTAGGGAGAGGGGTGGGTCAGGTGTTGTGGGATTTTTTACATAGTTTATTTTTGTTAGGGGATTAAATTATATTTATACTTAAACTTTACATACGATGTTAATGTTTTGTGAAGGGGTTACTGTTTTACATCACACGGTTTCCTTGCTGCTGCAGGGCCGCAGCCAGTGTTTGATTTAAATAATCTGCCGATTTTGTTACACACAAACAGATAGATGTGATACCCCTCACTGAGTGACTTGTCCTACTAGTACTGTCAGTCTCTCCTCCTAGTCTATGCATTCTGCAACAGGAGGACTCAAGGGGTGTGTGAATTAATTAATTAATTTCCATTATTAAATATACCTCCCTCAAACTTCTTCTCTTACCTGTGATTGATGTTTAACTTAGGCACAGCGATGGCTGCATGGCGATGATGGTTTGGTTTCCCAAGATGCCATGGTTGTGGTGGTAGTACTAGACACTGGCAGTAGCATTTGCAAAAAAAGAAAATGAGACAGTCAGTCGCCTGAGAGAGACTCTGGGATGAGTAGTAGAACGAAGTACAGTACACAAGAAGACTGCCAAACAATAATAATAATGCTGATTAGCAATGCTAAAGTAAAATAAAACATAATGGTGGCGGGGATAGCCTAGTGCAACAAGTTACAAACTGTAGTTGTGTCGAGTCACTCGACACAAGCGTAACCTTTAGTGCTGTGTAGGAGGATGAAGAATCCAATCGATGCCAGCAATTAATTATGATGGATTAGGTTCCTTTGCAAACAAATTGACATGCAAATATACTGAGCATGGGTGGGCAAGCAGAAGAAGATCCTCGCCCTGCCTTGAAATTGAATTAGTGTTGCTTTCACCACATCCGCCCCAGCAAGCGTGTGATCAATATAAATCACACAGCCCGGGGGAAGAGGGTTAGGGTTTGATGAATGGTTGGGAAGGGGGGTTTGGGGAAAGGTTTGACAAAGAAAAACACTACGCATGGACAAACAACAAAACACAATCTTGGCAGACGACCATCATATCCATAAATCTGTTAAGGGAGAAAAAGGACATGCATGCATGATGATGATGACTTGATGGTTAATGATAAGTAGTACTTACTAACTAGACTAGTAGACAGTACAGGGCAGCAGTATATTATTATTATGCAATTTGCCATGCCTGTCTGCCCTCAGAGAGACCCAAATTACATACATTTTTATTTCTGTTGTACCGGGCTTACTTTTTAAAGCTAGCAAAGAAAATTAAAAAATAGCTGTAGGGATCAATTATAAGCAGAGAGCAAACAACAACAACACACAGTCGTAATGATTGAAGAGAAAAAACGAATCAAATTATTTAAAAGATGATGAATGTTGATACTAAAGTGTTACTGTATGTTATCATGGTCAAATTGGGGAGTTGCATCTTGGCATTCCTCTTGGTCCTCCCTTCCATGGACACTGCGTCCGTCAATCTTGGGTGCCACTGCCTGCCTGGCGGATGCGGATTGGTAGGTGAGTGTGAGTTGTTTTTCTCTGTTTAGAACAGGGTAAAGGCCGGCCTGTAAGTGTAGATGAGATGGAAAAACAAAAGGGATATTTAAAAATCAAGGAGAAAAAAAAGCATAAATTACGGAGGAGTGCAAACACTTTCAGAGCGGCATGGCTAAATCATGTCTACTCTGTTGTCTGTTTCCAGAGTTAACCTACAACAGCAACAGGACAGAGCAGGCCCAAGGCGCCCACCCAAACTCCACTTAGCTTAGATTTTGACTGAGCCAGACAGAGCACACATGTCACATATACAGCAACATAGCATTTTCCAAAATAAGTAACTAAATCAATGGCATGCACAGCTGTCATACCACCACTACTACACTCGTGACTCGACTCCACCACTACACAGACATGTAGGTCTGCTGTGGTTGTTGTTGACTTGTTTACCTTTTATGCCACTCATGAAACGCCCTGAGTTATTCCATCAATCATCTCCGATCCTACTGACTGACTGCGAAGATATTATGTCACTGTGGTCATCATCATGGTGTTGTCCAACTCAGTCTGCAGTGTACCGAGTGAGTCCAGATTCCATATTAAAAAATGCAATGGATCGGCCTGCAGTAGAAGTACAATTTTGTTATTAAACAACAAGAAGGGAAACATTGACTTGAGTCACTTTTAGTGTGTCGATACACTAGTACACTTTGACTTAACTTCATGGACAACAACACAAACACCAATCCCTCAGAGTCAGCGTCCAATGCATGCCATTCATTACCTGTTCCTTCTCATCCTAAGTTAAAGGGCAGTCTCTCTCGGCTCGGAAAGGAGGATAGCTATAGTCATCATGTTGTAATTTTGTTCCACTTCTTTTGGAGGGACTCGATGAGGCAACAATTCTTGTACTATTCTCCATCCAATGTCTGGCTTGAGGGAAATGGAATTAGGGCGAGTCAGGAGGATGGAGCAGGACTCGGAGGAGTGGACTTTAATGCACATAGCTGCAACTCCAGTATGGCAATAAAAAGAGAAGACAGTGGTGACGGATTTGTTGTGATTCGAACCAGAAAGACAGAGACACACACAAATAAATAATAAAAGTAAACAAGGAAGAAAGAAAGTAACAAGTTGAAAGCCTAGTTGTCAGGGAAGTAGAGCTCGTCCTCAAACTCTGGTGGTTCGACCAGAAGTAGTTCATCTAACACACTACTTCCATCACCTAAGTAGCTGTCCTCATCTTCCTGCTATGTTTCATGTATTTTGTACTCCGGTGGTATAAAGTGCTGATTCATTTTGATCATGGTTAACCTCTCCACGTTTTTGGGCGAGAGACTGGTCCTTTTCACTGTTACAATTGCACCAGCAGCACTGAAAACACGCCCAGAAGAGACACTTGCGACAGGGCAAGCCAGATAATTTATCGCCAGCATGCTGAGGACTGGCCATAGGCGACTTTTCCCATACCAATACACCAATGGGTTTTGATCAATGTAGACCTCTGTTGGGTCATCCAAATAGGCCTGGACCATCCGCTCAATGCTCAGGGGTGCTACGCTTTGCTGGGTCTCTTTTGCCTTTGCATCAGCACTGGACCTAACAAGCCCTTGCTGTAGATACCAATCCTATGCTGATTTTACTGGGGCTGATGATCCTGTTCTTGCTGTGGTTGATAGTGTTGGTGACTGCTGTGAGCCAAACGCACTGCCCTCAGGCTCTGAAGTTAAACTTGACGCTGGATGCCCTGCTGCAGTACTTGTTGTGGATTGGAGTAGCGGGCCTTTAATTACCAGCCATTATTTTTCCAAGTCACTGGCTGCCTCAGCTATCCAAGTTTTGTACTGGGCAACATCCACTTCTGAAAAAGGCATTAATGTCTTAGTGTTCAGTGCTGAATTGTACCGTGGATCCAGAATTGTGGCAGAAATGTAATGTTTCTCTGACACAATCTTAGTTTGCACCCTTGTATTTTCAGTTAAGCGATGGGCTAAGCTCTCCACCAACTCATATGCTTCCTTTTTTTCCTCCACACCTGTGTACGTGTCAGACACCGCCTTCAGCTGTTGTCAAGGTTCATAGTTACTCACAATGCCGACACTCCCAGGAGCAGAACGATGAGATTTTCCAGATTACACCACTGGTTTTCCCACAGCCACCAACTCTTAAAACTAGCGGCTGCGCGAACACCGTCGGGGAAAGGGGAATGGGACAAAGAAAAGACTGCCTGGCCTTCTGGCTTTTTCCACTCTGCTTCCTTCTTTCTGCACTATGCTCTTTTCTTTTCTTGCTCACTCTCTCTCTTCTTAGCATATGTGGAATTCACTGTAACAGAAAGCACACCATTACAATTCCTCTTCTATTCCCCTCTTCTCTCCCTCCAACCCCTTACCCTCTCTCTCTCTCTCTTCTTACCCAGAGTGCCTATGGCTTTTGCTCCTCTTCTATTCTTCTATGTGAGTTTTATTCGTCTGAGTCCTGTATTACAAACAATGCCTTAGTACTCTTTATCACAATAGCCTTTCTTAGTTCTTTTGCACACATTCATTTATTCTCCCACTCACTCTCTGCCTTACTTTAACTTCTTCTGAATTCTTCTTTTAATTTCTTCCGTAGGTGTACTTCAGGAGCCAATGCCGTCACAGGACAACGAAGGAAATCAGGAACTGAGGCTCCGGAAAGTGAGTATAGAGGTTTTCTTTATTAATAATTCCTATTTAATCTAAGACTGAGAATTTCCCTAAAAGGTCCTAAATCCTAACTAACTAACCAACGCTCAGAAACGCTCTAACCTACGCCTAAGCCTAGCACCAAAAACTACACTATTTACCTATCTAACTGGATTCCTGACAAGAAGCGACTTCTCCCTGAAATTCCGTTGGTGAAGTGCACGGTTCAGAAATCACATTTTGATTGAATTGTGTGGCAATTTGTTTTGCAGATGAATTTCCTTTCAGGGCAACAAAATGCGCCATTTTTTAAAAGGCATCAACCATGACTAATACTGAACTGAATCCCTGACTAGAGGGCAATTCAACTATCAAGTCCCTAGTTACTGTATGTCAGGGATATGGATGGGTAGGCAAAGGTCTCAATAAACCCTGAGGAGCCCGCTTATCTGTCTTCCCCATTGTACAAATCTCACAGCCCTCCACGTGAACTCGAACATCTCTGGATAACCCTGGCCACCAAAATTGTCTCTTTAGCAACTCCTCCGTCCGATGGATTCCAGGATGACCAGCCAACGGACTGTCATGGCAGTCGATCAACGCTTGTTGTTGAAGTTCTTGTATTGGTAAATACAAAGCCTTAGAATGAAACGGTAATCCATCGATAATTTCCCAAGTTGGATCCTTCTGAGCCCAACTCTGCATTCCTTCGGAAGTTAAGGCTTCTTTGACCTTGTCAACGAGAGTTTTCTCACTTGTGGCCCCAATGATCTTTGTTTCTGGAATTATTTTTTGTTCACAAACAAGATTCTTCTTCCATCCGTGTCAATTCGAGACAAGGCATCAGCCTTTCTGTTATTTTTTCCCGGCCGATAAGTTATTACGAAGTCATAATCGGCGAAATACTGGGACCACCTAAGTTGACGTGGCGTGAGCATTCTGGCTGACTTCAGAAACTGGAGATTCCGGTGATCAGTGAATACAGTCACCACATGTCTAGCTCCGAGAAGGTAATGTCGCCACTCTTGGAAAGCGTCTTTGATAGCGAGGAGTTCTTTATCAGAAATTGTATAATTTATCTCCGCTGGTTGTAGTTTCCTGGAGTGGTATGCTACCGGATGCAACTGTCCAGTTTCTTTGTGTCTCTGTGAGAGCAGCCCCCCCGATGGCCTGCTCAGAGGCATCAGTCTCCAGGTAAAACGGTTGAGTAGGATCCGCATGCAGCAGAATGGGCGCAGAGGTAAAGCGCTTCTTCAAGAACTGGCAAGCATCTTCAGCCTCAGAAGTCCATTGAAAAGGTACTCCTTTTCGTAACAACTTTGTTATAGGTGCTACCTTCAAGGAAAAATCTCGAATGAATCTGCAATAGAAATTTGCAAACCCGATGAAGCTCTGTATTTCTTTCACTGAGGTTGGTGGAGGCCAATTTAATACCGCCTCAATCTTTTTAACATCCATGGTTAGGCCTTCCGGAGCAATCACAAATCCCAAGAAATCCACAGAGTTCACTCCAAAAGCAAATTTTTCTAGTTTTACGTAAAGCTTGTTTTCCTTCACTAAACGCAAAACCCTTTTGACCTGTTGTTGGTGTTCTTCTTCAGATGAGGAGTAAATCAAAATATCGTCGATTAAGACGATCGCGCATTGATCAATGAACTCCTTCAGGACGTCATTAATGAAGTATTGGAAGGCTGCAGGGGCGTTGCTTAAACCGTAGGGCATGACTTGATACTCATACAATCCATACTTCATTCTAAATGCAGTTTTCCATTCATCTCCACTTCTCACTCAGATTAAGTGGTAAGCCCCCTGCAAATCTAACTTCGTGAAGATTTTGGCATCTTTTAGTTGGTCTAGAAGAACTGAAATCAGGGGGAGAGGATAATGGTTCTTGATTGTAATCTTGTTCAAAGCGCGATAATCAATACAGGTTCTCAAATCTCCGTCACGTTTCAGGACAAAAAATAACGGTGATGAAACTGGAGACTGAGATGGACGTATGAAACCGTTTTCCAAATATTTCTGAATGTAATCCTTAAGATGGCGGTTCTCAGCTTCGGTAAGCGCATAAATTCGACTACAAGAAAGGTTGGATCCAGGTTCCAAGTCGATTTTGCAGTCATATGATCGATGTGGGGGCAACTTCTTCGATTCCGATTCGCTAAAAACTTCAGCAAACTCCTGGCATTCTACCGGTAGGCTTACAGTTTGCACCGCACACACTATCATTCTTCATTCGCATAGTAAGGCTGCTGGATTTCCTTCTTGTTCTTTCCGCTTTTCACTGAAACAATGTTCCAAACAATAGCTTGAGTTAAATTTCACAGTTCGATCGCTCCAGTTGATCGTTGGGTTGTGTTCAGTTAACCAAGGCAAACCCAAGATGATTCCGAACTGCGGGGCATCGATTAAGTTGAATTGAATCTCTTCCTGATGACCTTCGACAGAAACGAGCGCCACAACTTCCGTATGACTGGTTATAGGACCGGAAGATAAATTTGTTCCATCCACGGCTCTGACTGCCTCGCTTCTCTCTTTAGGTAAGGCCTTCAAACCTATTCTCGAGGCATATTTGAGGTCACAAAAGTTCCCCGTAGCTCCTGAGTCCAGGATCACCACCACTCCTGAAAGAACTTGATCTCGAAACCTTAGGGTCATCGTCAGAATAAGGTGTGGAGCGGAAGATTGTAGCGTATTTGCCACTTGGTGAGAAATTGGATTTGTATCCTTGTTAGCAACCACCAGCCCAACTCCTTCTACTGGTGGTGCAGAGAGTTTTCCTTCTTGAAGGTTTTTGGCTTCTTGGGACATTCCTTTACAAAATGTCCACTGGTACCACAATAAAGGCATAGACTATTCTGTCAACGCTTTTCTTTCTTTTCTTTGGAAAGGGGGCCTCTAATTGTTCCAATTTGCATGGGTTCGACACCATGCTCTCTATCTCCAGATTTAACAACATCTGATCTGACCCGATCAAGACGAGGTACACTGGGCCGAAATTCTCATCGTCTTTCACCCCTTCTTTCCGTTTGTCGATAGTCTATCTCTAACACCAGATCAATCAAGGCTGAAACTTCAGTAGGGCGATTCGGGATTTGTGACAAGGCGTCCTTTAAGTCATCTGTCAAGCCCCGATAGAACAAGGCTGCCCTTTTGGCCTCCGGCCACTCTGTTTCTACGACAAGTTTGTTAAATTGGGCAAGATAGGTGACTAGTTCTCGATTCCCTTGCCTCAACTCCAGCAATTTGTTATCCGTAGCCTGGGCGACCTTACGACGTTCAAAAATACACAGAAACTCTTTTTTGAATTCCTCAAAGTTATATAAAATTGGTGAGTCTTGAGTGACCAAGGGCATTGACCACGAAGCTGCGTCTCCATTGAGGTAGGACAAGATGAAAGCTATTCAAGATTGTGCATCCGGGAAGACAGTGGACCGACACATAAAATGCAAAGAGCACTGAGTCAAGAAAATTTGGGCCTTTTGGGGATCCCCACCGAAGCGCTCTGGCGGGGCCAATGGAATTACTGGTGCCAAGGAATGAACAACCTGCGTGGTGAACCCCACACTAGTCGCTGAACTCTGATTGAACATACTTGTCCCCGAAGGAGAGGAGTGGAACCTATGCCCTGACTCTCCGCTCTTCAACTGGGCTGCCATTTCTTTGGTCTCACGTCTAGTGGCCTCCATCTCAAATTTGATTACCTTATTTTCCTCCCTAACTGCCATTAACTCTTGCTGAATTTCCTTAAGAACATTTCCAATTTTTTTTAAATCAAACCCTTCAACCATTCTGCTCGGGTGAGTATTGACATGGGCACTTCACTCTGTCAAGGTTCTTAGTTACTCACAATGCCGTCACTCCCAGGACAGAACGATGAGATTTTCCAGATTCCACCACTGGTTTTCCCACAGCCACCAACTCTTAAAACTAGCAGCTGTGCGAACCCCGTCGGGGGAAAGGGGAATGGGACAGAGAAGAGACTGCCTGGCCTTCTGGCTTTTTCCACTCTGCTTCCTTCTTTCTGCACTCTGCTCTTTTCTTTTCTTGCTCACTCTCTCTCTTCTTAGCATATGTGGAATTCACTGTAACAGAAAGCACACCATTACAATTCCTCTTCTATTCCCCTCTTCTCTCCCTCCAACCCCTAACCCTCTCTCTCTCTCTCTCTTCTTACCCAGAGTGCCTATGGCTTTTGTTCCTCTTCTATTCTTCTATGTCAGTTTTATTCGTCTGAGTCCTGTATTACAAACAATGCCTTAGTACTCTTTATCACAATAGCCTTTCTTAGTTCTTTTGCACACATTCATTTATTCTCCCACTCACTCTCTGCCTTACTTTAACTTCTTCTGAATTCTTCTTTTAATTTCTTGCGTAGGTGTACTTCAGGAGCCAACGCCGTCACAGGACAACGAAGGAAATCAGGAACTGAGGCTCCGGAAAGTGAGTATAGAGGTTTTCTTTATTAATAATTCCTATTTAATCTAAGACTGAGAATTTCCCTAAAAGGTCCTAAATCCTACTAACTAACCGACGCTCAGAAACGCTCTAACCTACGCCTAAGCCTAGCACCAAAAACTACACTATTTACCTATCTAACTGAATTCCTGACAAGAAGCGACTTCTCCCTGAAATTCTGTTGGTGAAGTGCGTGGTTCAGAAATCAACCGGCGCACTTCACAGCTGGTGTAGACCTCGCGCCCGTGTCCAGGTGCGCAAGACTAGACCGGCAACTGCCACTGCTGTTCTCCCTTTTGGAAGTACAGGGGAAAATGCCCGGTTGCGCGCAACGATCACCCGCAACCATTTACGAGCGGGTGATCCTTTTACAACAGGCTCCGAAGCAGATACGGAGGAGCATTGGAGTGCCTTAGCTCCTTTTCTCTGCACCCTGACAGCTGTTGCTCTAGCATGTGCAACAATGGGATAGCTTGGCCCATAGTACAGTCCTCCTTGCTGACTTCACGTGTGAAGAGCTCGAAAGGAAGTAGCATCTCTGTCAGGCATTTAACTAGGCCCCATTGGTCCATCTCAATGATCATGCCTTTCACAGTAGCATCCCCGCTTTGCATGACATATTCATTGATTGGTCTGTACTGCTCAAACAGACGTTCAAGCATGTAATAAGTTGAGTTCCAACGTGTTGGCACCTCCTGGATGAGTGCTTTGACTGGCATTCTATGCTCACGTTGAATGATCCTCAGCTGCTTCCGGGCTTTAAAAGAATGGCTGAAATGTGTGCATATTCTTCTGCAGGTGGTCAGTAAGTTGCTGACTCGGTATTCTTTTTTCAGAAAGTCTAGAACAATGATGTTAATGCAGTGCGCCAAACACAGGACCCTGAAATAGCCACCATCGCCCATGGCCTTAACTATATTACTGCCTTTGTCCGTGGCAACAAAACCAATGTTAAGCCCTCTTGGGTGCAGCCATTCAAAGACCTTGCTGTTAAACTCTTCCAAAATGTTTGCAGCAGTATGAGATTTCTCCATGGCGAACATGGCTACAGTTGCATGTTTACGAGTGGCATTAAAAATCTCAGCAGTGTCAACAACAACACCTGCTGCAGTTATCTTTTCTCTAACACCCACAAAAGAGATCCAGTGTGCAGTGATGCACATGTAATCAGTGGCTTGGCAACTTGTCCACATGTCTGTTGTCAGGTGGATATTGTGAACAGCACTCTGCTGCAAAGCTTTTGCAATTAATTCCAGCACGTCGTGATGTAGTGCTGTAACAGCAACTCTGGCGAAATAGGACCGGCTGGGAGGGAAACATCCTTTACATCGCGGCGTTGTAAAAACTGCGATGTTACATACCGCGATCATTTTGATCGCGATGTAACATCACATATTCCGGCTGGGAACCTTCCATTTTGGGCAGATGGCAGTCACAAATTCCATAAAACCCACCCCTTCCACAAAAGAAAAAGGGAGAAGGTCCAGCACTAACATTTTCACCAGCTAAGCATTGTTCAAACGTGCCGTTGTGTGGTTGCGTTCGTACTGCCCCTCCGACCTAAACATGCTGACAATGGTAGGCTGGATTTTTTTCCTTTCTGGTGCCACTGATGCAGGTGACTTCTTGAACCCAGATTTTGTGAGGCTCAACGATGCACTTTTTTTCATTGCGGTACTCTGTTGCCTTGGTGTCTCAGGCTCAGCCTGACTCTTACTACGGTGCCACTGAGATGTTGCTGAGGATGATGACGATGTGGGCGGTAGTGCACTGCTGGGGACAGAGCTACTTTGTGTACCAGAGAAAAAAATGTCTCCCTCTTGTTCACCTTCCACCTCGATTATATCTTCTTCTACTTCTTCATCCACACCAACAGCAATGGGTGCAGTTTTACTTTTTTCTTGGCCTTTAAGGTGTTCCTCCTACTGGATCAAGTGGTGTTTTTTCAGGTGGTTTGTTTGGCCTCCAGTACCATAGTTTGTACCAAGCTTACCCCGACTAACACTCTGGCGACAAATTGAGCATATAGCAACGTTCTCCTCCTTACTGCTAACCGAAAAGAAGTCCCAAACTGCGGAGGTGAACTTTCTTGTGCTGCTGGAGGTGCCACTTGCAATGCCGGATGAACTGGAGGGTGTGCCTGGAATTTGACTCTGTGCAGTTACAGTATCACTACCTACTAGTACTGAGGTGGTGGTTGTGATGGATGTAGGTCCTTGCCGGGCCTTTGCAAATGCAAATATGGAAGCTGGAGGTGGTGTTGGTGTTACCTGTGTTGGTGGTATTCATGCCACATCCCTCACAGCAATTTGGGATGGGGTAATAATAATGTTGGTCTCCATCTCCACTGGGGCGGGAGGGATGATCATGATGACTGGCTCGTCATCATTCTCCTCTTCTACATCTACCTCCATAACTCTAAGGCTTTCTGGAACCTTCCTTTTCCCTAGCCTTGTCTTGTGGCGTGCCTCACTCTCAGACTGAGATGGTGGCTTCCAAGTGGCATCTAGATCATCAGAAGGGGGGCTTGAAGAAGAAGTTGATGGACTAACCCTCCTTTTCCTTGCTGGGGATCTGGAAGACAATGGATCTTCTGAAAGAGTGGCTTGCTCTTGTTCCTCTGCAGGAAGCTCAATTTCCTGAACTGCCCCTACTTTGGGAGGAGCAAATACTATTGTGGACGGTGGTTGTGGCTGTTGTTGAGGCTGTTGTTGCCCACTTATCTGCTGAGTTTCCTCCTGCGTTGATTGGGTACTACTTTGCGATAATGATAAGTCATTTTCAACATCACTGCTCGTTGGCGTTTGCACAATTAGACTGGCTACATCTGCGACACTCATGGGCTTGGTCCTAGGTTGGTGGGGTGGGCCCACTGATGTGGAGGTGCTGCTCCCAGCTTGCTCCCCGGCCACCGCTGCTGCAGGCTTAATTTTTGGTTTCCCAAAAAACAACCCGGGCGGCACACCAGTCTTGGTAAGTGCCACTTCTTCCTTCTTCTGTTCCTTCTTCTCACTGGCAACTTTCTTGGTACTGGAGGACCTGCTACCTTTCTTTGGGGCCATTTTCTTCAGATGTTAGCAGGACGCAGTTGCACAAGTTGCAGAGATGTCTGTGGTCACATGTCACGTGACGTCGTGCGCAGCAGGACTTCTGTCTGGCAGTACAACGGGTGATGATGATGCCACCTCCTCCTCAGTCTTTTGTGCACCTAAAAGCAAAGAAGCGAGAAAAACATCAGTGAAATGTTGCATTTGTTGTTGTGGTTCAATTACTACTAGTACAAACAAACAAATATAATATATAACTTAGTGTGTGGTGGGCACACTTGTTAGTGTTATAATAACTTATATTATTAAATTTTATTAACTCAGTTATTACAAAAATCAAAACAACAGTGTAGCCATTTGTGAGACTTTGACAACAAGGGCTTTTATGGTATACTGTGTACACTCAGGAAGGATAGGAAAGAAGAAGAACAAAAACAAAAATACAAATGTAATGGAAGTGGAACCTGTTTGGCATTAATTTGCGCATCACGTCATTCAGGGAGCTGCAGCTGCCAGAGGGGATGGAAGCAGTAAGCCAAGAGGAACAAAGGAAAGACATTCAGGCTATATGGCAAAAGCAGCACACTACTAAACTAAAACTACCACCACAAAATGGCCACCAGCCACATGGTCACTCACAGTCACAACAAGCAGGAGGCCTGGAAAACAATGATCTCAAGCAGGCCTATAATTAATGGCCAGCCAAAGGAGGCATGCAAAACAACACAGCTTTAATCAAAAATGCAAAAACAAAAATCCACAGGGCTAAACAAGGTTTGCAAGTTACACAACAACAACCACACCACACACACACACACATCCAACAAAGGCATTTATTTAACACACACCCAAAAAAGTGAAATACGTCCCAAAAACACATTTTGCAATTCAATCAATGCCATCCATGCCCTAAATGATGTTTAAATTCAACAGACAACACAGAGACAGTTGTTTCATGCACCCATGAGTAGCTCTAGGCCTACTGGCTGAAAGGCCTATATTGGCAGACTAGGCCACAAGCTTGCAGGCCTATGGCAAAAGCACACTGGCTGGCTCCACAAAATGGCCGCCAGCCACATTGCCAGGCCACCCACAACAAGAAATGGAAGACAGACAATGCAGGCCTATGGCAAAAGCACACTGCCTGGCTTCACAAAATGGCCGCCAGCCACATGGCCAGGCCACAACAACAAGAAGCATAGGCCAAGAGGAACAAAGGAAAGACATGCAGGCCTATATGGCAAAAGCAGCACACTACTAAACTACCACCACAAAATGGCCACCAGCCACATGGTCACTCACAAGCAGGAGGCCTGGAAAACGATAAACTCAAGCAGGCCTATAATTAATGGCCAGGCAAAGGAGGCATGCTAAACAACACAGCTTTAATGCAAAAATGCAAAAATGAAAATCCACAGGGCTAAACAATGTTTGCAAGTTACACAACAACAACCACACCACACACACACACACATCCAACAAAGGCATTTATTTAACACACACCAAAAAAAGTGAAATACGCCACAAAAAACACATTTTGCAATTCAATCCAATGCCATCCATGCCCTAAATGAAGTTTAAATTCAACAGACACCACAGAGACAGTTGTTTCATGCACCCATGAGTAGCTCTGGGCCTACTAGCTGAAAGGCCTATATTGCTAGACTAGGCCACAGGCTTGCAGGCCTATGGCAAAAGCACACTGGCTGGCTCCACAAAATGGCCGCCAGCCACATGGCCAGGCCACCCACAACAACAAGAAAGGGAAGACAGACAATGCAGGCCTATGACAAAAGCACACTGCCTGGCTTCACAAAATGGCCGCCAGCCACATGGCCAGGCCACAACAACAAGAAGCATAGGCCAAGAGGAACAAAGGAAAGACATGCAGTCCTATATGGCAAAAGCAGCACACTACTAAACTACCACCACAAAATGACCACCAGCCACATGGTCACTCACAAGTAACCCTGGGCGTAGTTCGCATAGTCGCGCTACGCGAAGCTACGCGAAGACGTCGGAGCGCTACGCGAGCGTGCGTAGCTGCTTGTCGCGCCCGTTCGCGATGCGTTTTTCTTCTTCGGGAACGGGTTGTGCGTGTTCGGGACGCTGTTTGCGAGCTTGGGGGATAGTATCTCGCAAACTTACCCATGCGGTCGCCTATGGGCGCGGCCATTTTGTTTTTCACTTGTCCCGCCCGTTCGCGATCCCTTATTTCCTGTTCCGGGTCGCGTATAGCGTGCTCGCGATGCGCATTTCATGTTCGGGAACGCGTCGTACGTGTTCACGGCGTTTTTTGCGTGCTCGGGGAGAAATATCACGCGAACTTACCCACACGGTCGCGATGGGCGCGGCCATCTTGTTTTTCACTCTATGCTATGGTTCTGGGCCTGCTTTTCTATCCTCCCTCAATCGTTGCAATCCTTAGTTTTTTACACTGTTTTTCAATTTTTCTTTATTTCTTATCTATCTCTCTCTCTGCCTAAGTCTATATTTTGCATTTTTTTCTACTTTTTACTGTGGTTTTTTTTACTTTTCGAATGTTTTATAGAACTTTCTTCTTTAAGCTCCTACTTCTTCCCCTAACTTTATTTTTCCCTTCTAACTTTTCTTTTCCGCCTCCTCCCACCCCAGAACCATGGCGAAGGGTAGCAGCAGCAGCAACGGCTCGAAGGGCAAGGCGCGTGCGCCCAAGAGCCGCTTGCCTTGCGACAGACTGCGCCCTGCAGGGGTGCAAGCCCGCCAGCTTTTTAGTGAGGCGGAGGTGGCCGCCCTTGTTTTTTTGTTCAGCGCCACCTCCCCTTGACCTTGGCAGCAGGCGGCAGGCCAGGCTCCGGGTACTCTACCCAGGAGCGTCACCGCCGGTGGGCGAAGGTGCGCCGGGCAGTGTTTCGCTGCTCAGGGGTCTGGCGCACCCATAACCAGCTGGCACACCGGTGGTCAGACATCCTCGACCGGGAGCAGGACCTGTTGGACCTGCTAGGTGTCGAGGTCGTGGGGCTTGGTGAGTAGCTAATATATATAGTAGTATAAGTATTGTATTGTGATTTGTGTATACATTTTTTACAAATAACAAGAATACTGCTGCTTACATTGCAGGTAAATTACGTTTCAAAATCTTCTGTGATTGTAGGACACAGGTGCTGGGCGCTACTCTTACTTGTTTGCAACTTTGCGCTCGCTTGTCCTTATTATTATGTAAGAGTTTACTTTAGAGAACTTGAGTTAGGTAATGCTATTGCTAGAGAGACTCTAGTCCTTCCTTTGTCCTCCTGTCAAATAGTGGTGGATGGATTGATACTAGGTTTAGTTACTATTAGTTGATAATTTTTGAGCGGTCTGCTTGACGCATCCTCTGTCACTGAGTGCTGCTTACCCCAGTCCTTAGTAGAACCTTTTGTAGTTTGTTTAGTGAGTGGTAAGCTTAGCAGTGTCAGTCAGCTGCAGAACATCAGACGCAACCAACCAACAATTTGGTGTGTGCATTATGCACCAATTTATGCATGTGTCCTCCTTCTCATCTATGCATTTTTGAGGGCTAAAAAAATGGAAATGCAGACTTAATGAACAATTGGCCCGCCTGGAATAGGTGGGCTAGGTCAGGTGGTACTTAGGCTTAGTTAGTGTTCTGGATTTTATTTGAATCAATCAGAATGGAACACTGAATTAGTGTACCTAAATAAGTAGACTGTCCGTGAATCCCACAAGCCAGTAGTCGATCGGATTAGATAGGTCAATTTTATTGCAATTTTTGTTTCCTAAAACGTTTTTTGAGCGTTTTTAGATAATTTATTTGTTTCACAGCAATCATTAATGTTTGTGTCTTTCTTTATTATATCTTACATGATCACTGATCTGCAGCACCCAGGGGCAAGAAGACGGGGTCCGAGTCGGCGGGACAACCACCAGAGGACCGCTCCTCTACCGAGGGCCCTGCTGCTGGTCCCAGTAAGTCCTCCAGTGGTTAATATTAACAATTATATTGCCCTAACTTTTACTGCACCTTATTTTTTCAGAACTATTAATTCTGGTTCCACTCCCTAATTCTATTTTTTACAAAAGATTCTTTGATCTTGACTTGACTATCTGTTTCTAAATTCTGGTTATCCCTGCCTCTAAGTTCTAACTGCCTCTGCTATGAATGTCTGTACTGCTACTATTAGTCTGTCGCTAAGCTTACCCAGTTTGCATTGCCACTCTTTATTGTACGGTTTTGAATAAAACTCAGATTGACCAATAGCTCTAGCCACTGAGTCCAGTCCTTTCGGTTGTCCTCTTCTAGGCTTCTTAATCTTGAGGCTTTGACAATTACTACAAACAAAATGCCCAACCAGATATTTGACTATTTTTGATAGGATATAGTACATACTACTACTGATGTGGGGATTCTGCACAGCCCCATGCAGAACTATGCACAAGGAAATAGGATGTTAGTGATGGGAGTTTGGAACTTGGACGTTCCTCACACCTCAGTCAGAAGTGAACCCACAATCCCCTGAACGACTAGCTATAGTGTCTCATTAGGTCCCCGAACCCCCACCCAAAGATACCCAATGATTACACAACCGAGAACAGATAACACCCTTTCGCTCACTCAGTCGTGTAAGTCCACCACCACCACCACACCAAATACCACAGAGTCTATGTGTAAGTTCAAAAGGTTTATTTTCAACTAACAAGCTCTGTATGTTGTTCTATAAAATTCAGTGTACTCCAGCCAGCTCCAACAGCAAAATGCATAAGATTAAAACAATAAACATTGTTACAACAAGTGCATGATGATAGAAGATAAAAGATCTGTGCGAATTCTGGGAGACTCCTCACCGTAGAACGTAGAATTACTGGTTACATGCATCATTCATAAGCTCTGCAAATCTCTGGTTCGTAGAAGGGAATCTTCTGCCTGAGAAAAATGGTGCGCGTTAGATAGTATAATGCAAGCATTTCTCAGTCCTGCCAAAAAAGTGTAACATGTTACTTATGGCTAAGCAATACGGACTAACGGAACTCCATAACAAAGTGGCTTGTTTTTCGACCTCTTGTACGCAACGCTCAGACAGTAGCTGTATGTGCTCATGTGGGCTCAAAAGGCGTCTTACTGTTACTGCACAACAAGCTGCGAGGTAACATGCGCAAAAGACATGAAGCGAAAAATGGTTGCATGGCTCAGGCTAACTTTGCAAAGAGTAGAGTATAGTATAATAAATAATGACCCTAGGGACCATAACACTACTAGTGTCTACTGACTCTACTCTAGTACCCGATTTGGACTAGTGAATGTGATGTATAATATGTATGTATTAACTTTCTTTTCAATCTTGCTAGTGAAAAAGAATAAATAGGGGGAGGTGTACAGGCATCTAAAAATGTGTCATGTTTTTATCTAGGCGTAGTAGCGACCACCAGTGCCGGCGGGGCCAGCGGCGATTCGACCATTCCGGAGGGGGCAGGAGATGCGGCACCTGCAGGAGCTACAGGGGGTGAGCCAGCAGCAGTGGCGGGCGGTGGTAAGTTATATTCATTACTTATTGACATTGCACTAGCTGGAAGGGTGTTGACTTCACTCACTGTACTGTTGTTGAGACTTATTAGGTATGAAGTTGTAGTGAACATTATACAACGGTTGAAGAAGACACCCTTTACTTAGCATTAGCAATGCAGTAGCAATAGCATTACCAGCGTGACTTGATTAACCAATGGCCTCTTCTATCTGACTCCAACTCAGCTGTGAAAGTTTTATGGAGGAGACTAAAAGTCAGATCAGATGACCTTGATGGATGTGTTGAACAAAAAGGGAAAGAAGGGTGGAAGGAGGAAGGACGGGCGAGATTTAATATGATGAAAGAAGAATGGATGCCTGCCTGGGTGGGCGACACAGTATGGGTGGATACTGTGGATAGCAAGAATCATCAGCGGTGTTTGGGTGAAACTCAAAGCCAAGGCAAGCAACGGAGTGAGTGGACGCATGGGTTGTTGTTGGTGAAACAAAGTAAGGTTTGTGGAGAGATTAAGAAGAATGATTGACATTTACTTAGAATGGATGGATGCCTGTATGTATTCATCATAGACAGCATAAGTGGAGACTGTCACGGGATGCACAGTTTTAGTTTTAAGGGAATGTAAAAGAAACCGCGCCAGAGTAGCAAAGCCGATGTGGGGAGGGGCAGGGTGGGGGGTAGTAGTAAACAATGTATTACGTGGCCAAATACAGGTAACTTTACTGTAAACATAAAAATAAATAATGCGAATTTCATTGTGCGCACTGCACCGCCAAATGCGATGCAGTGGGCGCAACAAAATTAGTTTTATTTATTTATATGTTTACTTACCTGTAATTGGCCGTAATCCATAGTTTACTACCCCCACCCTGCCCCTCCCCACGTCACCGCCCGGTAGCACTCCTCGAGTCCCACCATTGACCGCTACTGACCTTATGTCGTCGTCCCATATAAAAGCAATGATCAATGGATCAGATATATAATCTGCCTTTTTGTAGTAGCCAGGGCACTGTCAAAGTGAAATTGACCAATTGCCCTTCATGTAACAGAGAGAGTATGGCCAGTGCCACCCGTAATAGAAAAATACGAGCTTCCCCACCTGCAGACAGTAGTAAATCAAACTAATGTGAGTCTGCATCATGACTCGTATGTTTGTCTTGGGTGCAAGCATAGATGACCGAGCTGGCATGCCGGCTACAACCAGGTTATGTCATTTCGCTAAACTAGAGATAAGAAGAAGACTGGTGTACTGTGTACTGGAGTCCATAGTGCTAGTATAATGCCTGAAACTCCCACAAATGTTAGAGGCCGAGGAAGTGGGAGGATAGATAGATTATTACCACAAATGTTATGTACTGTGCTTTTTGCTAGTGCTACTGTGCCATTATGTGTTGAATTAATGTTGTGTTACTGTTTTGCTAAGAGTACTGGTTACAACAATATTCTTTTTCTTTCTTGATATAGATAGTACTCCTTCCCAAGAAAAACCATCCCGGAAGGAGTTGGCAGCCAGGGCCCGGCGCCGGAAACTGGCGGCCATCTGTGAGGAGTACCGGCGGCTGGTGGCTCAGGCGGAGGAGGAGGAGGCGGCAGCAGCTGCAGCCTCGTCTGATGCCCCGGGCCCCAGCCAGGCCAGACCTCCAGTGGTACGACGCCGCGGTCTGGCAGCCGCCCGCCGCCGCAATTCTCTTGCAGCCAGCACTGCTGTCCCCCACCCTGGATGCCACTGCAGGGCATTTCGCCACAAGATTCTCCTCCGGGTGGCACGGCTAGAGGAGCAACTAGAGGAGCGTATCAAAATACTGGTGGACAAACACCTAAAAGCCCGCCGAATATAACAACTATAGGACCCTGTTGCATTGCCCCTTTTTTATTCCTTTTGTTGGTGGGTGGGAATTTGGCGTTGGGGTTTCTGGACATTCTTTGGACTTTTTTTCGTTTTGGACATTGGTTGGGGTTAGGGAGAGGGGTGGGTCAGGTGTGGGATAGTTTATTTTTGTTAGGGTAATAAATTATATTTATACTTAAACATACAATGTTAATGTTTTGTGGGGGGTTACTGTTTTACGAATTAACGTCACATGGTTTCCTTGCTGCTGCAGGGCCGCAGCCAGTGTTTGATTTAAATAATCTGCCGATGATGTAACACAAACAGATAGATGCGGTACCCCTCACTGAGTTATTTGTCCTACTAGTACTGTCAGTCTCTCCTCCTAGTCCATTATACCTCCCACCAAACTTATCTTACCTGTGATTGATGATGATTACGTTCGGCACAGCGATGGCTGCATGGTTTCCCAAGAGAATGGAGAAGATGCCATGGTTGTGGTGGTAGTAGTAGAGTAGACACTGGCAGTAGCATTTGCTAAAAAATAAAAAAGAGACAGTCACTTGCCTGAGAGCGACTGTGGGAGGAGTAGTAGAACGAAGTAAAATACAGTACAGAAGAAAACTGCCAAACAAACAATATTGCATTTGCAACTGCTAAAGTCAAATAAAACATAATGGTGGTGGGGACAGCCTAGTACAAGAAGTTACAAACTGTAGTTGTGTCGAGTGAGTCACTTAACTTAACACAATCGTAATTCGTAACCTTTACTGCTGTGTGGTAGGAGTTTGATGATGAATCCAATCAATGCTGGCAATTAATTATGATGTACTATTAGCCGGTGACGGCTTGCACATAGACTGAGCATGGGTGGGCAAGCAGAAGAAGCTCCTCGCCCTGCCTTGAAATTTAATTAGTGTTGCTTTCACCACATCTGCCCCAGCAAGCGTGTGATCAATTGGTGTACATTTTATGTAGTCACATCACACCTCAATATAAATCACAGCCCGGGGGAAGAGGGTTAGGGTTTGATGAATGGATGGGAAGGGGGTTTGGGGAAAGGTTTGAGAAAGAAAAACAGTACGCATGGACAACAAAAGCAAAGCGCAATCTTGGCAGACGACCATGATCTTATCCAAAAAATCTATAAAGGGAGAAAAAGGAAATGCATGCATGATGATGAAGATAACTTGATGGTTAATGAGTAGTACTTACTAACTCCTACAATTAGACAGTACAGGGCAGCAGTATATTCTACGCAATTTGCCTTGCCTGTAATATGCCCTCAGAGACCCAAATTCCATGTTGTACTGGGCTTACATTTAAAGATAGCAAAGAAAATAAAAAAATAGTTGTAAGGATCAATTAGCAAACAAACAACAACACACAACACACAGTCGTAATGATGATTGAAGAGAAAAAAGGATTCCAATTAATTAAAAGATGAATGATGAATGATACAAAAGTTACTGTATTATCCTGGTCAAATTGTAGAGTTGAATCTCGTCCTTCCTCTTGGTCCTATCTTCCATGGACGCTCCGCACATCAATCTTGGTGGCCTTCCTGATGCGGATTGGTAAGGTAAATGTGAGTTGTGTCTCCCAGTATAGCACAGGGTAAAGGCCGGCCTGTATCGTCTAGATGGAAAAACAAAAGGGGTATTGAAAAATCAATGAATAAAAAAAAGCATCAATTACGGTGGAGTCCAAGAAGAGAAGAGAGAACACTTTCAGACTGAGGCGGCTTGGATATATCATGTATATTCTGTTTACAGCATTAAGCTACAACAACAACAGGACAGAACAGGCCCACCACAGCCCCAGCCCGTGACCCAACCTCCATTTACCTTAATTTTTGACAGAGCCAGACAAAAGGCATATATACAGCAACTTAGCATTTTCAAAATTAAGTGACAAAATCAATGCGCCGCTGTCAGTCATGACTACACTCGACTCCACCACTACATGGACATGTAGGTCTGCTGTGTTTACTTTCTTGTTGAATTGTTGTGTTTATGTTTACCTTATGCCACTTAATGAAACGCAGTTATTCCTTCAATCATCTCCGATCCAACTGACTGACTGCGTGCAAAGATAGTATGGTCATCATCATGGTGTGGTACGTGTTGTCCAACTCCAACTCAGTCTGTAGTGACTCCGATTAAGTCCATATTCCATATTAAAAAATTGCAACAGATATTGGCCTGCACCTGCAGTAGTAGGAGTACAATTTGGTTATTAAACAACAAGAAGGGAAACATTGACTGTCACTTGAGTCACTTTGTAGATTAACTAGTAGAGAAGAGTTCGACTTCATGCACAACATCAACAACAAACAACAGCAATCACTCAGAGTCTGCAAGCATCCAATGCATTCCATCATTACCTGTCTTGCTCTTCTCTTTGGCTGTCAGATCATCAGATGCCTAGTTCTGACAGGTGTGTGTTTTTTTTTTACGGGGCAGTGGCCTCATCATTACTCCAGTCCACATTCATTTTCAGTGTTAGTCGCTGTTTCGGTTTTCGTCTTATTCATCTGTGGCACTTTGTCACAGTTTAAGTTGCTTCACATGGTCAGCACTGTGATGATGGGCCGCGGCCTGGGTAGCGCTCATTGCTGGTCATTTGAGTTTGCACAAATGTCAGCAAGTTTCTTCGAAGAGTCTTGTCTTTCTCTGCCAAGTACCTTCTGTCCTGACAGTGAGGAGCTTTGGATGCCTGCTGAGGCTGTAGCCTTCGGACAGTGATGAGTTCACTTTTGGATGCCTGCCCAAGTTCTGACAGTGAAGAGTTGTGGATGCCTGCAGAGGCGGTAGCCTTCGGACACTGATGAGTTTCGGCTCGGAAACAAAACGGAGGATAGCTATAGTCACGTTTCACTTCTTATGGAGGGACTGTTAAAGGCAACATTTCTTGTTCTCCAATGTCTGGCTTGATGGAAATGTACTAGGGCGAGACAGGAAGATGAAGCAGGACTCTGAAGAGTGGACAGTTAAATGCACAGACGTGCAACTCCAATAGGAAATAAAAAGAGAAGACGGTGGTGATGGATTTGTTGTGATTTGATTTGAACCAGAAAGACAGATACACAGACAAATAAAGGAAGGAAGAAAGTAACAATTTGAAAGCCTAGTTGTCAGGGAAGAGGAGCTCGTCCTCAAACTCTGGTGGTTCGGACAGAAGTAGGTCCTGTAACGCACTATTTACGTCATCCAAGTCGCTCTCCTCTTCCTGCTGTGATTCACGTATTTGTAATCCGGTGGTATAAAGTGCTGATTCATTTTGATCATGGTTAACCTCTCCACGCTTTTGGGCGAGAGACTGGTCCTTTTCGAAGTTACAATGGCACCAGCAGCACTGAAAACACGCTCAGAAGAGACACTTGCGATAGGGGAAGCCAGATACTTTATCGCCAGCCTGCTGAGCACTGTCCATTGGCTTCTTTTCCCATACCAATACACCAATGGGTTTCGATCCATGAAGACCTCTGTTGGGACATCCAGATAGGCTTGGACCGTCCGCTCAATGTTCGGGGGTGCTCCGATGTGCTCGGCCTCTTTTGCCTTTGCATCAGCACTGGCCTTACCATACCCCTGCCGTAGAAACCAATCAGTTGCAGATTGTACTGTGGATGATCCTGTTCTTGCTGTTGTTGATGTTATTGTTGGTGTAGGTGACTGCTGGGAGGCAAACGCATTGCCCTCATGCTCCGAAGTAGAACTTGCCTCTGGATGCCCTGTAGTACTTGTTATGGCCTGGGGTGGGGGGCCTGTAATTAACAGCCGTTCGTTTTAAAAAATAGTGGCTTCCTTAGCTATCAAAGTTTTGTAGTTGGCAACATCCACTTCCTAAAAGGAATTACTGCCTTGCTGTTCAGAAATACTTTGTACCGTGGATCCAAAATTGTGGCACTAATATAATGTTGTTGTGACAAAATGTTATTTTGAATCCTTGTATTTTCAGATAAGCGAGCGGCTAAGGTCTCCGCCAAATGATATGCGTCTTGTTTGTCATCCACACCTGCGTACGTTTCAGACACCTCCTTCAGCTGTTGCTCTAGCATGTGCAACAATGGGATAGCTTGGCCCATAGTACAGTCCTCCCTGCTGACTTCACGTGTGAAGATCTCAAAAGGAAGTAGCATCTAAGTCAGGCATTTAATGAGGTCCCATTGACCCATCTCAACGGTCATGCCTCTCACAGTAGGTTCCCCTAATCTTTGCATGACATAAGCATCGAGTGGTATGTACAGTTCAAACAGACGATCAAGCATGTAATAAGTTGAGTTCCAACGTGTTGGCACCTCCTGGATGAGCGCTTTGACTGGCATTTTATGCTCATGTTGAATGACCCTCAGCTGCTTCCGGGCTTTAAAAGAATGGCTGAAATGTGTGCATATTCTTCTGCAGGTGGCCAGTAAGTTGCTGACTTTGGATTCATTTTTCAAAAAGTCTTGAACAACAATGTTAATGCAGTGTGCCAAACAAGGGACCCTGAAATAGCCACCATTGCCCATGGCCTTAACTACATTACTGCCATTGTCCGTGGCAACAAAACCAATCTTAAGCCCTCTTGGGCGCAGCCACTCAAAGACCTTGGTGTTAAACTCTTCCAAAATGTTTACAGCAGTATGAGATTTCTCCATGGCAAACATGGGTACAGTTGCATGTTTGCGAGTGGCATGAAAAATCTCAGCAGCGTCAACACCAGCAGATATCTGTTCTCTAACCCCCGCAAAAGAGATCCAGTGTGCAGTGATGCACATGTAATCTGTGGCTTGGCAACTGGTCCACATGTCTGTTGTCAGGTGGATACTGTGAACAGCACTCTGCTTCAAGGCTTTTCCAAGCAATTCCAGCACGTCATGATGTAGTGCTGGAACAGCAACTCTGGCAAAATAGTAGCGGCTGGGAACATGCCATTTTGGGCAGATGGTTGACACAAATTCCAGAAAACCCACCCCTTCAACAAAAGAAAAAGGGAGAAGGTCCAGTGCTAACATTTTAGCCAGCTTCGCATTGTACAAACGTGCTATTGGGTGGTTGCGTTCGTACTGCCCCCTCCCCCAAACATGCTGATAATGGTAGGCTGCATGGTTTTCCTTTCTCTTAGGCTCAACAACGCACTTTTTGGGTTGCGGTACTCCTTGGTGTCTCAGGCTGACTCTTACTCTTGTGCCACTGAGATGTTGCTGAAGATGTGGGCGATGTTAACACTGCACTGCTGGGGTCAGGGACACCTTGTGTACCACTACCAGAGAGAATGTCTCCCTGTCCTTCCTCTTCCACCATGATCGGATCTTCTACTCCTTTATCCCCACCAACACCAATGGTTGCAGTTTTTATGCCGCGAAGGTGGTCCTCCCAGCTGATCAAGTGGTGTTTTTTCAGATGGGTCATTTGGCCTCCGGTACCATAGTTTGTACCAAGCTTACCACGACTAACAGAGGTATTACAAATGGAGCATATAGCAATGTTCTCCTCCTTTTCGCTAACCATAAAGAAGTCCCAAACTGGGGAGCTTAACTTTGGCCTCCTGCTGGAGGTGCCACTTCCAATGCCGGATGAACTGGAGGGTGTGTGTTGAATTTGACTCTGTGCTGCTGTACCACTACCTACTTCTACTGAGGTGGTGGTTGTGCTGGATGTAGGTCGCTGCCGGGCCTTTGCTAATGCAAATATGGAAGCTGTAGGTCGTGTTGGTGTTACCTGTGGAGGTATGCGTGCTACATCCCTCGCAGCGATTTTGGATAGGGTAATAATGTTGGTCTCCATCTCCTCGGGGCCGGGAGTGATGTTCGTGATGACTGGCTCATCATCATCATCTTGCTGTTCTACATCGACCTCCATAAGTGTAAGGCTTTCTGGAACCTTCCTTTTCCCTAGCTTGGTCTTGGAACGTGGCTCCCTCTCAGACTCAGTTTGTGGCTTCCAAGTGGCATCTAGATCATCAGAAGGGGGGCTTGGCGAAGAACTTGATGGACTACCCCTCCTTTTCCTTGCTGGAGATTTGGAAGACAATGGATCTTCTGAATGAGTGGCTTCTTCTTCTACCTCTGCATGAGGCTCAATTTCCTGAACTGCCCCTACCTCAGGAGGAACAACAACTACTATTGCGGGCGGTGGTTGCGGCTGTTGTTGTTGACCACTTATCTGCTGTGTTTCCCCCTGCGTTGATTGGGTACTACTTTGAGATAGCGATAAGTTTATCTCAGGCTCAGCATCACTGCTTTCCACCATTAGGCTGGCTACCTCTTCCACACTCATGTGCTTGGGCCTGGGTTGGTGGGTTGGGCCCACTGATGCGGAGGTGCTGCCCCCAGCTTGCCCCCGGACACCGCTGCTGCAGGCGTAATTTTTTTTTCCCAAAAAGGTATTGGCCGGCACACCAGACTTAAGTGTCACTTCCTTCTTCTGTTCCTTCTTCTCAATAGCAACTTTCTTGGTACTGGAGAACCTGGTACCTGCTTTCTTTGGGCTCATCTTCTTCAGATGTCAGCAGCACTCAGTTGCAGAGATGTCTGGTCAGGTCACACGTCATGTTGTGTTGTGTGTACAGCAGCAGGATGTCTGTCTGGCAGTGCAACGGGCAATGATGACACACCTCCTCCTCAGTCTTTGTGCACCTAAAAGCAAAAAAGCCAGAACAACATCAGTCAAACGATCATAGCACAAATCAAACAAATATAATATAGAACTTAGTGTGTGGTGGCCTCAATTATGATATTTTAGAAACTCAGTGAACAACAACACACAGTGTAGCCATTTATGAGACTTTGACAACAAGGCCAGGGCTTTCCTGGCTACTGTGTAGTGCTAGTGTGTACACTATGGAAGAATAAGAATAGTAAAGAACAAAAACTAAAATGTAGTGGAGCATGTTTGGCCTAAATTTGTGCATCACGTGGGATGTATGCAGCATCAGGGAGCTGCAGCTGGCAATGGGGATGGATTTGGAAGCAGTAAGACAAGAGGAACAATGGAAAGACACGCAGGCCTATGTGGCAAAAACAGCACACTACTAACTACCACCACAAAATGGCCCCCAGCAACATGGTGACTCTCAGGCACAAGGCACGGCAAACAATGAACTCAAGCAGGCCTATATATGGGCAGACAAAGGATGCCTTATAAAACACACACAGCTTTAATGCAAAAACTAAAATCCACATGGTTAAAAACAGTTTGGAAAGTTAGACAACCACTACAACAACACATAATTATAATTACACACGCAAAAAAGGCATTTATTTAACACACCCAAAAAGTGAAATAGACCCTTCAAAAAAACCCACATTTTGCAATTCAATTCAATGCCATCCATGGCCTAAATGATGTCAAAATTCCACAGACAACACAGAAAAAGTTTTTATGCACCCATGATGACTACCTCTGGGCCTACTGGCTGACTAGGTCGCAAGCTTGGAGGCCTATGGCAAAAGCACTGTGGCTGGTCCCACAAAATGGCCGCCACCACATGGCCAGGCCACCCAACAACTTCCTTCCTCGTGAAAAAAATTGTAAAACAAAAAAAAAGTGACTCCTTGCTCACCAAACTACATCTAAATGACAACCTGAGGAGTTTTTGGTGCAAAATGAACTAAATCATCATTTTCGAGAAGGTTTTATGATGCTCGAGAGATATTCTTCGCCAGATTGTAAATTCTGCGTGTTCGGCATCGCAATCGTCACAAAAAGTCGTTATCGCGCGCGCGAAAACGTATATTGAGCGCGCGAAGAAGATAAAAAGTGTAAGTCCACGTTGTCGCGCAGTGCGGAGTTGCCCAAAGTCCGCGAGCTGAATGCCCAGGGTTACCTACTGGCTGAAAAGGCCTATTTATTTAACAAACACCCAAAAACTGAAATACCGCCCCAAAACCCACATTTTGCAAATCAATCCAATACCATCCATGGCCTAAATTATGTTACAATTCAACAGACAACACAGAAACAGTTTTTATGCACCCATGAGGATGACTACCTCCGGGCCTACTGGCAGACTAGGCCGCAAGCTTGGAGGCCTATGGCAAAAGCACAGTGGCTGCTGGTCCCACAAAATGGCTGCCACCACATGGCCAGGCCACCCACAACAACAAGAAAAGGAACACAAGACAGACAATGCAGGCCTATGGCAAAAGCACAATGCCTGGCTTTACAAAATGGCCGCCACCCACATGGCCAGGCCACCCAAAATAACAAGAAAGTGAAGACAAAGGACAGGACCAGGCAGTTGGAGACTCTGGGCAACTTCCTTCCTCTTGAAAACAATTGTAAAACAAAAAAAAAGTGACTCCTTGCTCACCAAACTACATCTAAATGACAACCTGAGGAGTTTTTTGTGCAAAATGAACTAAATCATCATTTTTTAGAAGGTTTTATGCTGCTCGAGAGATATTCTTCACCAGATTGTAAATTCTGCGTGTTCGGCATCGCGATCGTCACAAAAAGTCGTTATCGCGCGCGCGAAAACGTATATTGAGCGCGCGAAGAAGATAAAAAGTGTAAGTCCGCGTTGTCGCGCAGTGCGGAGTTGCCCAAAGTCCACGAGCTGAACGCCCAGGGTTCCCTACTGGCTGAAAAGGCCTATTTATTTAACAGACACCCAAAAACTGAAATACCACCCCAAAACCCACATTTTGCAAATCAATCCAATGCCATCCATGGCCTAAATTATGTTACAATTCAACAGACAACACAGAAACAGTTTTTATGCACCCATGAGGATGACTACCTCTGGGCCTACTGGCAGACTAGGCCACAAGCTTGGAGGCCTATGGCAAAAGCACAGTGGCTGGTCCCACAAAATGGCCGCCACCACATGGCCAGGCCACCCACAAGTTCACAACAAGCATAAGCCAAGGGGAACAAAGAAAAGACATGCAGGCCTATATGGAAAAAGCAGCACACTACTAAACTACCACCACAAAATGGCCCCAAGCCACGTGGTCACTCACAGTCACAACAGGCCATGGAAAACAATGAACTCAAGAAGGCCTATAATAATATGACCAGACAAAGGAGGCCTGCCGTGCTAAACAACACAGCTTTAATACAAAAATGCAAAAACGAAAATCCACAGGGCTACGAAAGGTTGGAAAGTTACACAACAAGCACATACACACATCCAACAAAGGTATATATTACACCCAAAAAGTGAAATACACCCCAAAAACCACATTTACCAATTCAATCCAATGCCATCCATGCATGCCCTACATGATGTTTAAATTCCCAGACACCACAGAAACATGCACCCATGGGTACTCTCTGGCTCTAGTCTGGGCCTACTGGCTGAAATTCCAATCAAAGAAAAACAACTAGGCCCCTGCCGAAACTACAGGCCACAACAATAAATTTTAAAAACGATGGAAATCTCCCAAAAATGTAGGTACAAACAAGCCCCAATCAAACAAACAAGTACACCAATTCTCCAACTTACTTGTAAAATCTCAAATCCAAAAGTCCTCAAATCCAATCCAATGATATGATACAGCAGACAGACACAAAAAGTGATCCTTCCAGCTCCAAATCCAAATGAAAGTGAACAGCACATGGACAAAGCACTGGGAGGAGCCTGCTGGACAGGAACAGGAAGTTTGAGAATGAGGGGCACTTCCTTCCTCTTGGAAAAAAAGTAAAAAAGAAAAAGGACTTCTTGCACAAAAACTACAGCCAAATCACAATCTGAGGAGTTTTTTTGAGCAAAACCATCATTTTCGAGAAGGTTTTATGATGCTCGAGAGATATTCTTCGCCAGATTGTAGTTTCTTCGTGTTCGGGATCGCGATCTTACCAACACTGCCGCCGGAAGTCAGATCGCGCATCCGAATGACGTGTTCGCGTTCGCACACTCTCGCAGGATCGTGCGGCCAGATTCCAAATCTTGTGGCGCCCGCGAACGGATAGGAAGTCGCGTCGGCGAACGCAGAATCACGGTAGGTCGTTACCGCGCGCGAGAATGTATATTGAGCGCGCGAAGAAGAAAAACAGCTACGCTATGCCGCAAATTACGTAGTGCACGGTAACTTCGCGTTCTACGCGAATCGCGAAGTTACCGAAACTCCGCAAACTCCGTGAGCGTAGCGTAGTTCACCGCCCAGGGTTACTCACAAGCAGGAGGCCTGGAAAACAATAAACTCAAGCAGGCCTATAATTAATGGCCAGGCAAAGGAGGCATGCTAAACAACACAGCTTTAATGCAAAAATGCAAAAATGAAAATCCACAGGGCTAAATAAGGTTTGCAAGTTACACAACAACAACCACACCACACATACACACACACATCCAACAAAGGCATTTATTTAACACAGACCAAAAAAAGTGAAATACACCCCAAAAAACACATTTTGCAATTCAATCTAATGCCATCCATGCCCTAAATGATGTTTAAATTCAACAGACACCACAGAGACAGTTGTTTCATGCACCCATGAGTAGCTCTGGGACTACTGGCTGAAAGGCCTATATTGGCAGACTAGGCCACAAGCTTGCAGGCCTATGGCAAAAGCACAATGGCTGGCTCCACCCAATGGCCGCCAGCCACATGGCCAGGCCACCCACAACAACAAGAAAGGGAAGACAGACAATGCAGGCCTATGGCAAAAGCACACTGCCTGGCTTCACAAAATGGCCACCAGCCACATGGTCAGGCCACAACAAGAAGCATAGGCCAAGAGGAACAAAGGAAAGACATGCAGGCCTATATGGCAAAAGCAGCACACTACTAAACTACCACCACAAAATGGCCACCAGCCACATGGTCACTCACAAGCAGGAGGCCTGGAAAACAATGAACTCAAGCAGGCCTATAATTAATGGCCAGGCAAAGGAGGCATGCTAAACAAGACAGCTTTAATGCAAAAATGCAAAAACGAAAATCCACAGGGCTAAACAAGGTTTGCAAGTTACACAACAACAACCACACCACACACACACATCCAACAAAGGCATTTATTTAACACACACCAAAAAAAGTGAAATACGCCCCAAAAAACACATTTTGCAATTCAATCCAATGCCATCCATGCCCTAAATTATATTTAAATTCAACAGACACCACAGAGACAGTTGTTTCATGCACCCATGAGTAGCTCTGGGCCTACTGGCTACCCACTATAAATTTAAAAAAACTGATGAAAAGTACAAAAAAAATTAGTTTCAACTTGCAATGCCCCAATCAAACAAACAAC
The DNA here is from genome assembly GCA_963921515.1 of Calotriton arnoldi. Lineage (NCBI taxonomy): Eukaryota > Metazoa > Chordata > Amphibia > Caudata > Salamandridae > Calotriton > Calotriton arnoldi. The sequence goes on along the minus strand of CAWUFW010001738.1, from coordinate 1,861,981 downwards.
ACCAATTCTCCAACTTACTTGTAAAATCTCAAATCCAAAAGTCCTCAAATCCAATGATATATGATGCAGCAGACACAAAGAGTGATCCTTCCAGCTCCAAATCCAAATGAAAAGTGAACAGGACATGGACAAAGCACTGGGAGTAGCCTGCTGGACAGGAACAGGATGTTGGAGACTCTGGGGCACTTCCTTCCCCTTAAAAAAATAAATAAAAAAAGAAAAAGTACTCCTTGCACAAAAAAGTACAGCCAAATGTCAATCTGAGGAGTTGTTTCTCATCCAAATCATCGTTTTCGAGAAGGTTTTATGCTGCTCAAGAGATATTCCTCTCAAGTTTGCAATTTCTGCATGTTCGGCATCGCGAGCTTCACCGAACTTCCGCCGGATGTCCGATGGCACGTCTGAATGACGTGTTCGCGATCGCATACTCTTGCGGGATCGTGCGGCCGGCTACCAAAATCTCGTGGCGCACGCAAACAGATAGGAAATCTCATCGGCGAACGCAGGGATCCAGGTAAGTCGCTACCGAGCGTGCGAAAACGCATTTTGAAAGCGCAAACAAGGAAACAACTCCGCTACGCCGCGGATCGCAGAGTTTTCAGTAACTCTGCTTTCTACGCGGAATGCGGAGGTGCCGAAATCCACAAACTCCGCGAGCGGAGCAGATTTTAACGCCCAGGGTTAGCCTAAACGTCCCGTAATAGTGGCCTGGATTTTTTTCTTTTATGTGCCACTGGCACAGGCGATTTCCTGAGAGAACTAGAAGGTGGTAGACTCAATATGTGTCTTGGGGAAGTCACTGTATGCGTTGGTGTCTCCATCTGACTCGTGTCATTTCGTGGTTGCTGGGGCAGGTGATACTGGTGCACTGCTGGGATAGAGCTGCTTTGTGTAAAGCTGTCAACCTCTGCTTCCTCATCACCTTCACCTCACACCGTTCCTTTTCTCATCATCACCATCACTTCCAGCATTTTGTTTAAGGTGCGCCTTCCACCGGATTGTGTGATGTTTTTTCACATGGGTTGTCTGGCCTCCAGTACCGTAGTGTGAACCAGGCTTGTGGGAAATGGAGAATATTGCAATGTTATCCACCTGCTTGTTAGTCTAAAAGAAGTCCCAAACTGGGGAGGAGAACTTTCTTAGTGTGTCACTGCCAATGCCTGAAGAAGAATTGGAGGTCGGTGGGTGTGTCGTCGTTTGTCTCTCTGCAGGTGTACTTCAACTGAGGTAGTGGTGGATGCGGGTCTCATTGGGGGCCTTATGAATATGGAACCCGGCAGTGGTGGTGTTGCCAGTGCCACATCCATTGGAGTATGGTAGAATAGGAGGAGTAATGTTGGTGTCTTCTGAGCCAGCTTCCATGACAATGACTGGCTCGTCATCCTCATCCACTTCCATAGTTGTAAGGCTTTCAGGAACTTTCCTTGAAAGGGTCCAATCCATGTCCAGAACATCAGAAGGGGGTCTTGGAGAAGATGGTGGAGTACCCTTCCTTTTTCTTGCTGGAGATCTGGAAGACAATGATTAAAAAACAGGTACATCTTGCTGATCAGGAAGCTCAACCTTTTGTTCTACTCCTACTGCAGGAAGATCTACTATTGCTATCTGCGGATCCTGTTGTCCACTTTGCTCAGTTTCCTATGATGGTTGGGTACTAGTTTGCAGCTGAGACAAATTCAATTCAGACTCACTGCTCATCGCCATGGTTGCAGTGGCTGCCTCACTGTGAGACATGGTCTTGGGCTTAGGTTGGGGTGGTGCCATTGATGTGAGAGTGTTGCTCCCAGCTTGATCCCTGGAGGACAGTGCGGCAGGCACACTTATCCTGAAAAAGGTTTGGGGCCAGTGGTGACAATCTGATTCTGCTTCTCCTCCTCACTAGCCACTTTCTTGGAAGTATCTTTCTTTGGGGCAATCTTGAATTTGTCAGTTGGCAGTGGCACTTAGCTGCACAAGCGGAAGAGACTGGAGGGCTCCCGTCACGTGTAGTGGTCACGTCACTTTGTACAGGCCTTCTGTCTGGCAGTACTGTGATGTGCATGGCCGGGCCTCCACTAGTAGAATTGCGAGCAGTCCCACTTTTTTCTACAACAAGTGTCTGTACTCCTCCTCTTACTGCCACAACATGCAGGGCCTCAACATGACGTGCTGTGCTGCATGCCTATGATCAGCTGTTTACCGTGTCACTGAGAACACTGTAGATAGGCAGATCCTCGGACCCTTGCTGCTCAAGATGACACCATGTAAGGCGTTCTAGCCTGTTTCTAGCCCGGCTGGTTGGCTTCAAGCCTCGTTGGTGACATTTATTTATTTTACAGAGTTTTATATAGCGCGAACTTGACCCGAAGGTATCGGGTATCAGAGCGCTTTACATAGCACCAGTTGCGTTACATGAGGACACATTCAATTTTGTTAGGCATGGGGAGATTAAATGATTTGCCCAGAATCACAGGATGCTCAGCGTCATTGCCGAGACTCGAACCCAGTTCTCCAGATTCAAGGTCAACCGCCCTAGCCGTTAGGCCAACTCCTCTCCCCTAAATTGGAAGATTCAGAGGAATCTGGCGGCATTGAAGAGCCCTTTCTCCTCATTTTCATGCCGAACCGCCTAGGTAAGCTTCAGTAAGCCATCAGGAAGTGGTCCTCTCGCGACCTTGGCCCTTTTGGTGGAGTTGGCAGGAGCCCCTGGGCTGGCGGCTGGTTGTAATGCTGTAAAGCGTAGATAAGGGCTAGCCAGTAAAGGTTGGACACATAACCCAAATACGTGGCTGGGAGAGTTTCATGCAGTAGGGGCGTTTGGACCTCCGTTCCCTGAACTTAAGGCATGGCAACTCTTTAAAAGTGTACAACTTGAGTTAAGTGGCTGGCAGAAAATAGGCTGCTTAGTGTGGTGGTGGCGCTGCAGCACGACTTGATCATTGGCGTGCAGTAAGACCTCCATGTTCTTGCCTTGTCGCTCCCTCGCTGACACAGATCAGCTGCTTGGCTCTGCCTAGGTGACCGAGCCTCAGTTCCCTGAACCTCAGGTCCAAGCCCGCTGTAGGGCCCCTGCTTGTTGTTTTTGCTGCACATTATTGGTCATTTAATTTAATTCACTCCAGGTGTGTTCATTACTTTTAGTCTGTTTTACTGTTTCATTGCTAATTTACCTGTTAGTGCATTTCACTGTTTCCCCTGGTTTTGCTGCCAATTTCTCCTGCCAGGCCTGCTCCTGCCCTTCCGCCTCCCGGCCCCTTCCATCCCAGGGCTATTTATGGAGACCACTTTGTGGCTGCACCACCAGCGCGCACAGCGGGCGCAACTCTGGTGCATCAAAGGCAAGACCATATGTGCCCGTCTGTGCCTGGACCGCGCCCAGCGCCAGGAACCTTGGTCCTCCCAACACCCACTGCTACACCGCCGAAGAGCTCCTGGCCCTGAACCCCGGTCAACGTGACAGCCACTACTACACTGCCCTTCCACGATCTATCAAGGGACCTTTCACCTCCCGATGCTGCCGCTTCTCCTGCAACACTGAATCTACACCCGCACAAGAGCCTGAGCCTACACCACCTAGCGAATCACAAATCACCCAGAACCCCTCCATTGCCTCCTGCTCAATGGCCAATCCCTCTGCAAACATGCCACAAAAATATGAGACATCCTTAACACCCTTGCCCCGGATGTCGCCTTCATCACCAAAATCTAGCATAACCCATCCTCAAACTCTGACATCACCACAGCAACACCCGCAGGCAACAACATGATACACCATCCTCTTCAAGGAAACCATCTGTTGCAATGCCACCAATGATAACCCCATGCCACTCATGCAACACCTCAATTTCCAACTACAGACCAACACCAAGACCACATTCAGAGGTACCCTCAGATACAGACCCCCTGGACCTCGACTGGTCTTCTGTGACGCCATCACAAACATCATCACCCCCTTAGCCATTGACTCCTACCACTACCTTCTGCTCAGCGACATCAACGTCCATGTCGACGACCCCAATGACACCAACTCCATGACCCTCCTGGAAAACCTGAACAACATCGGCCTCACCCAACTGGTCACCAAACCCACACACAAAGCCAGACACACTCTCAACACCATCTTTACCTCCAGCAGCAAAATCAAATTCAGCCACTTCTCAGAGCTCACTAAGACTGACCACCCATCGTACACTTCATCAGCTCCAATGCGAAGAGCACAATCACAAAGCACCACAGTGCCTCCCACTGCAGCTGGGGCAAGATAACTGAGACACAGTAGACTCTACCTGAATCCTCAGCAGATCTCAACCAAGCCATCCAGAATTTCTCCGACTGGATCACCGAATGTGCCAACACTCACCCCTGTGAAACCAGTTAATTCCAACAAAACCTCAAATCAAGCCAGCTGGTACACCCCAGAGCCTCCCAGTATGACTGCTGCCAACTAGACAGGCAATGGCATGCCATCGACAGCACCACCTACAAGGCAGCCTTCCGCAACTATCACCCCAGGGCATCAAAGAAGCCATGAGAGAGGCCATCACAACCTGAATCGACACAGCAGCCAACCACACAAAAGAACTCTTTAAGATAGTCAAAGAAGTCTCCAACTCATCAGCCACAGAGAACACCATTCACTCCTCCCAAGAACTCTGCGACACCCTCTCAGACTATTTCCACAACAAGATCTCCACCATCTACAACAACTTCGACCCTTAGCGCTCATCCTCTACAGCCCTGGCCAACCAACGTAAATTATCTGAATGATCAACACTTGGTCCTCATTCACCACCCACACTATCTCAGCCATCATGTCATCCATCCACTCCGGGGCACCTAAACGACCCCTGTCCCCACCACCTCTTCAACCTCAGATCCAACCTAATCAGCCCAGAACTCACTAGCATTATCAATTCCTCGATCTCCACAGCAGCAATCCTGGACAGTTGAAAATATGCAGAGGTCAGACCCCTCCTAAAGAAACTGCCCGCCAACCCCAGCAAACTCAAAAATTATCATCCTATCTCCCTGCTCCCCTACCCGGCCAAAGTACTCGAGAAGGCAATAAACCAACAGCTCACCGAATCCCTGGAACTGAACCACAAACTGAACGCCTCCCAATCAGGATTCCATGCAACCCACAGCACCGAGACCATTCTGATCGCTGGCACAGACAACACCAGGATCCTCCTTGACTGCAGAGAGGCCACAGCCCTGATTCACCTCAACCTCTTGACAGCATTCAACACTGTGTCCCATCACATCCTAATCAACGGACTCTACATCATCAGCAAATGACACAATGCCCTCAAGTGGATCCCCTCAATCGTGACTGGTAGCACTCAGAGCGTCCAGCAGCATCCCTTCACCTCCGAACCCAAGGACATCATAGGCGACGTACCCCAAGGATAATCACTCAGCCCCACCCTTTTCAAAACCCACAGGACCCCCTTGCAGACATTATCAGATCCCACGGCTTCAACATAATCTCCTAGGCAGATGACACACAACTCATCCTCTAGCTCTCCGAAGACTCCTTTATCGCCATGACCAACGTAGACAACTGGATGAGGGACAACAGCCTCAAACTCAGCTCTGACAATAAAGAAGTTCTGATCTTCGGGAAGAACACATTCATCTGGGAACACAGCTGGTGGCTGATGGAACTCGGACCCACATCAACAGACCAGGCACGCAACCTAGGCATCATCCTGGGCTGCCAAATGACTATGAAAGGGCAAGTCAACTCGGTCACCTCCACATGCTTCTACACGCTTCGCACTCTCCTCACAATCTTCTGATGGATCCCAACCGACACCAGAAAAACCGTCACTCAGGTGCTCGTCACCAGCTGCCCCGACTACAGCAAAGCTCTCTATGGTGTAATCTCCACCCAGCTCCTCAGATGACTCCAGGCCATACAGAATGCGGTAGACAGACTCAACCTCCCTAAAAGGACCTATATGACCCCTCACCTCAGACACACCCACTGGCTCCCCATCCTGAACAGATGCCAGTTCAAGCACCTCACTCACACCTGCAAAGGCCTTCATGACCTAGGACCAGCCTACATCAACCATCAACTGAATTTCCATCGCCCCACAAGACACCTACACTCTGCCGAGTTAGCCTATGGGCCCACCCCCACATCCGTCGCAGCAGGGGCATCTCCTTCTCCTACATCGCTGCCAAGACCTGGAACGACCTGCTCCTCCATTTCCGAACCGCACCCTACCTGCAGGAGTTCAGAAAAAACCTCAAGACCTAGCTTTTCGAGTGAGTTGTTGCACACTTAGCGCCATGATACCCCTAGGGGTGATAGTGCTGTGCTATACAAATGCTTCTTGACTGATTGGTTCTTCATTGAATTTTAAAGTGTTCTATATTTTGACTGGAGCCTTTTGCAACCTATGATAAGGTTGACTAGAGATGCATTCCCTAAAGAAAAAAGCCATCAAGCCCCCGGCAACTGCAAAAAGTAAAAAAGGCAGTGGGGTGTTAGTCATCACATCGGAAATTAGGAATTCTCAAGGCCCTGAGTCTGCTTAGTCCCCACGCCATGATGAGGCAAGCCACATGGGTGCTGAACATTCCTCTGCATTCAGAAATGTACAATCATCAGCATAAAACCTGTCGGTTTCAATTAAGGACTTTGTGGGAAAGCACTTCAGGTCCGTTGTGATGCAAGATTCTGCAAATTTGGGTCAAGTGGCCTTCCGTGTAGAAGGTCCCCTGGAGTTATTTACTACTCAGAAAAAGGAGGCCTTGGATTTGATTGAAAATGTTGGAGAGATACAACCACGTCTTTCCTCTTCTCCCTGTCTGTTTCGTTTCTTCGAGTTGAGTTTTACAAGCTTTGTAGAGGGGTCTGGGATAGCGGGAGTTTTATCAGGGAATAAAAGTAATAAGGATGTACCCTTTAACGGTCAGCCTCAGAGAGTGTCGGCGACTATGCCTGAAATAGCCGGGTTGTCACCTCACGGTTGGGACCTAGGGACAATGGCCACCTCAGCTGCAAATATTGACTACCTAGTGATTGATCCCTCACTGATGATGGATTTTATTCTTCAGATGCAGAAAACACTGCACGGTCTATTTGAATCCTCCCTTGCTACAAATGAGTCTCTAAGAGCAGAAGCAGGTATACTTAAGGAGATTCTCTGTGAATTAAAATCTATTAACTCTTGTATGCCTACACTTGTAAGGCCAGTAGCGTCGCAAACTCTGGAACTCGGGGAGGGTAGCTCTACATAGTATGTGTCTAGAAGACCAATGCTGCTGAGAAGATGGAATCATGGGTGGGCCAGTAACTGGGGTCTAGGCCGGCTTTATGGGATAAAAGGCAGAGACATGAATAAAAAGTCAAGATATTTTACCCAGAAGCCTACGTTAGTGGTAGACCAAGTAGTACAGTCCCAACGGGAAAAAAGGAGAACAAGTTTAGGGGTGAAGAGTGTGATAAAACGAGCTAAAGGTTCAGCAAAGAACGCTCCTCCCAATTACAATCAGGTTCCAGGTCCCTTAGCAGATGTTTTAATAATCAATGCGAAAAGAAGTGAATTAAGGGCCCCAATGGAACAGCAGAATTGGTCCATATACCCATGAGAAACTCCCCTCCGCACACACAAACGAGGTTTAAGTCAACAAAGTGCCAAGACTTTCCAGTCAGCTAGAACTAGAATTGGCCTAAGAGCAGGCTTCGATCTTTTTCAATGATCCCAGAGCAAAGTATTTTGTAATGGATGTGACTCGTAAGGGTAAAAAAGTAAGTAAATGGTAGCTGCTGAACAGGTCTAGCTTGTTAAGAGTATTTTCATCCTGTAAGACATTGGAGGAGGTTACGACAAGGGATATAGAACAAGTAGCTTTCAGAGAATCCAAAGCAGGAAGAGAAATTATGAAAGTTTGTTTTAGTTCTTCAGTTTTGTGGGCTTGGTGTTGAAGGCTAGAGATGAGCTTAATAATTTTAGTCATGAATTGTGATTGTAACTGAGGTAGAGACCCCCCGATTAGAGTTGCCTTTATTGGCTAATCATGCTGACCTCAATTTGGAGCAATTAAATATGGTAATTGGAGCGGAAATAATCCCATCCCACTGCCGTTTGGTGGGTTATAATCGGGGTACCGTTGAGGTAACTATACTATCCCACTCAAGAAAAGGAATGATAGACCCAGTCCCACTTCGCAATAGATTTGCCTTTCTAAGTGTTGATAGGGAGAGCGTATGCTCTTAGGGGGAGGGGGGCAGGTGGATTAGGTAGTTACCACACCCGCCAGCTTGGGAGTTGTCTCCTGGAATGTCCATGGGTTGATGAACTTAATTAGAACAGTAGATCTTACTAAAATTTGGGAGGAGAATGAGATAATCTGTTTTTAGGAGACTTGGTTGGCAAGTGATCAAATTAATTTGAGTGGGTTTATGCAATTTGTAAAAGGGGGAACAAAAATAGGGCCTGGGCGTGTAAAGGGTGGACTGATGACACTGGTGTCAACCAAGTACAGCAAATGAGCAAGAGTCATACAGACGAGTGGTGAGTAGCTTCTAGCTTATTCTCTGGATTTGTATGATGGGTGCCACTGGCTAAATAGTTTGATAATTGCTAATGTTTATGTTAACCAGTGTGAGACCAGTAAGGAGCCGTGGAAAGCTTTCTAGAGGGATCTAAAGGCTTTAACAGAATTCCCAGCGCCTCCCAGTTCTCCTATTAGGGGATTCTAATCATCGGCTAGCCCCCGCACAGATAAAGATCCATGGTAGTGATATGCTAGAAAGCTATGGAATCCCCAATGCAAATTTCCCACAGTATACTCAATCTAATTATGATTTGCACTTTATAAAATGTCTCTTCTCACTAGGATTTTTTTGTCTAAATGGTCGGTTCAGGTAGGACACTCCAGCTGTTCAAACATTCCTGCACAGGAATCAGAGCTGTCCAATAGATTACATGTTGATACAGGCATGGTTCTTTGACATCTGTACAGGCTATAAGGTCCTATGAATTAGTGGTAGCAACCATTGGGGTTTAAAAACATCCTTACTTGCAGTCCCTCACCAAAGGGAACGGGCGATCTTGTTGATCGAAGTATTCTGTGGGCAAAGTAACGCCAGCAGGCAATACCTTCCAGTTTACTTGCAATTTTGCAGGAATTACACTCACAGAATTGAGCCCAAGTTGAGCTTGACCTAAATGGGGCCCTATCGAAAAGAATTCCCTTAGAAAATGAGCTAAGGCAGGGCTGCGTCTTGGGACCCACATTTTTTTCTGTGTTTCTTGCAGACCTCCCTGGAGTGCTTGCTTCTAGCAATTCCTTCTCTCCGAAAATGGGGGGTAGGCACATATCATGCCTCCTCTATGCAGATGATCTGGCTATCCTAGATTTGACTCAAGTGGGTCTACAGAAGAAATTGGATAGATTTAATACTTATTGTGAGGAACATTAACTAAATAATCTGGAAAAAACAAAAATAGTTGCCTTTGGGAACTACTCAAAACTGTTTAAATGGCAGCTGGGTAAAAGGAAGGTGGAGGTGGTAGCCTCGTACAGATTTCTATAAATGATGTTCCCTAAAAAGTTGAACTGGTCCCTACATAAAGAACTAGTGGAGACATGGGCTGTTTCAACTACAGGAGGACTAGTACGTTTTAAGAACATCTTTGGAGGTCCATCTTGGAGGCCACTTTTAACTGCCTATAATGCGATGGTTCCCATACAATGCCTTTATGGGGCTGAGTTATTGTCCCTGAGTAGAGAGGCATACTGGGAGAAGTGTGAGAGTAAATGCTTGAAGAAATTGTTAGGCCCCCAAAAAGTGTGATGGGCGCGGTGATAAGATTGGAGGGGGATTTGCAGGCCTGGAATTTCCTGGCCTGCAAATCAACCCTGCGATTTTGGGAAAAAACCTGGGCCTCAGAGATTCAGAAGGTACCTGACCTTTGAGCTAACAAAATGGAAGGAGTGAGCTGAACTGGGCAGCAGAGGTCAGAAACAGATTAATGAAAATCACTGCGGACCTAAAAATTGAGAAATTTAAGTTGACTAAGGCATCTCTCTTTCCAAAGCTTAACTAAAAAAGGCCTGCAGAAGAGTGTCACAATCGTTTGATGTAGGAGGAAGCCCTCAGCAAACTATATTTTGGAATCCTGGGAAAATCCAAGGGCGTTCCTGTATATATCAACACTTCCCGATGCCCAGCTCCACCTACTATTATTACAATTTCAGCTTGCTTTGAATATTTGGTATCTAAGGCCTGAGAAATTTGATGCACTTTTGGATGCTGAGAATAACTATACGTGTGGATTACGGTTCCAAAATTTTAATGTTCCTCTTTTAATAGATTGTCTTAATTTTTATAGGACTTGTTTGATTTTAAAACTGCTTTTTAGGAAATATAATGTAAACCATAGAATTTTTTGATGTGTCATGTACCCTAGCAAATTAAAAAAAAATAAGCTTAGGTTAGCATTGTATGCATTGTAGTTCTAGGTCATGTTAGACGGGCCGTTGTCATATCCTAGGGTTAGAGTGCAAGTAGGATATAGTGATGCATTCGGATCCTTTCTTGCTTGTATTAGCAGACTCTGTGGGGTCTTGCCAGTAGACTAGGCTTGGAATCTGGATTGGTTGGGGGGGGCTTGAAGGGTTGAAGGGTCGGAGTCTTTAAATGTACAATTTTAAAGTGTATTATTGTAACTATTGTTTTAAAGACAAGTGTCTAAACTTTAATAAACTTGAACTTGACTGTGGGTGATGTCTCTTGTGCACCTAAAAGCAAACAAGCAAGAAAAACATTTAGTGACACATGGCATTTTTGCAGTTTGATTTATTCATAGTACAGACAATATCATTTAGTGTGGTTACTCATTATCCTAAATAGTTAACAACAATAGTGTATCTATTCCAAAGTCAAAACACACCACCATAACATTTAATTTTCAATCAGGATAACAACATACGGGTGTAACTGTCTGCTTTAGGTGCATCTAAGGGAGACACCTGTGGCAGTCAGGGAGGTGCAGGGGGTAATGGAATAATACTTAAAATTGAATGCTCTGTGTGCACCTATGGCAGGCAAGGGGGCCCAGAGGGAAATGGAATAATCCTTAAAAAATGAATGCTATTGTGCAGTGCACCTATGGCAGGCAAGGGGGTTCGGGGGAAAGGGAATAAAAATGAATGCTGGTGTGTGCTGTGCGCATGTGGCAGGCAGGGGGTCTACTGGTCCAGACGAAAAAGGAAAATGAGTAATGATAGTCCTTAAAACATGAATGCTGGTGTGTAGAAGGCACTTATGGCAGGTGGAAAAATGTAACAAAATGTAAAAAATATAGTTTTTTCAAATAAAATTTAAAAGAAATAAAAGAAAATAATCCCTGGTGTACTAGAGTACTATGAGAAACCCATTGGGAGGCAAGGAGGTGCAGGGGGAAAATTTAAAAAATAATCCATTTAATATTAAACATTGTTCATATATACATGAACTATAATGATCTTCAAGCATATTAAACCGATATTAGGAAACAGTAAAGAAAATGAACCAACACAAAACGGCATAGCCCTCTCCTATCTATCTCCCTAGAAAATGGCTTTGAAAACAGGAAAAAAAGGATTTACACAGTGGCAGGCTGCACTTGTGAACTAACAGCAACAAGCAAGGAGGCATTGCCACAATAAAGAACACATGCAGGCCTATGGCAGAAGCACACTGGCTGGCTACACAAAGTGGTCACAAGCCACATGATCAAATATCAACAGCAAGCAACGATGCATGGCCCCAACAAAGAACACATGCAGGCCTATGTCAAAAGCACACTTGCAGGCTATACAATATGGTTGCCGGCCACCTGGTCAACCAAAAACTACAAGCAAGGAGGCATTGCCCCAACAAAGAACATATTCAGGCTTATGACAAAAGCACACTGGCTGGCTCAGCAAAATGGTCGCTGGCCACATGGTCAAACAACAAAAACAAGCAAGGTGTCATGTCCCAAACAAAGAACACATGCGGGCCTATGCAAAAGCACGCTGGCTGGCTACACAAAATGGTCGCCGGTTACATGGTCAAACAACAACAGCTAGCAAGGAGGCATGCCCCCAACAAAGCACACATGAAGGCCTATGGCAAAAGCACACTGGCTGGTTAGACAAAATGGTCACCAGCCACATGGTAAACCAACAAGCAAGGATACATGGACAACAAAGAAAACATGCAGGCCTATGGACACTGACTACACAAAATGGCCCCCAGCCACATGGCCTATGGCAAACACACACACACACAACACATACACAGACTGGAAGACAAAGGAGGCAGGGTAACACTGAAGAAAACACTACCATTCATTCAGCAATGCCAAAAATGACAAGTAAGTGAGCTATAAAAAATTTACAACAACACACACACTCCCAAGACATCAGATATTACTCCACCAATTTTGTGGACAAAAAAAGTGAAATACAAAAACACCCAAATTTGTAATTAAATTCAATGCCATCCCTGCCCTAAATGATGTTTTAAAAAAACATATACCACTGAAACAGTTGTTTTATGTACCCATGACTAGTACTTGGCCTACTGTCTGGATAGCCCATGGGCAGACTAGGCCACATAGAAAAATAAATGAATATTGCAAATTTAATACACATGGAGAAAATGTACTGAACTGTGCAAACTTTTTCCCTTACAAAAGATAAAAAATTAAATGAAAAAAATAAGTAGGCCCCTACAGAAACTGCAGGCCACCCACCACAACAAAATTAAAAAATTGAATAAAAGTACGAATAAATACTGGTGCAAGCCTTCTATTAAACAAACAACACCGTTATACAAAGGTTTTTGAACTTACTTGTGATATCTCATAAACAAAGTCCTTAAATGCAATGATATATATGCAGCAAAAAAAAAAGAAAGTGATCCTTCCACCTCGAAATCCAAATGAAAAGTGACCCGGAGATGGACAAAGCACTGAGAGGAGCCTGCTGGACAGGAACAGGAAGTTGGAGTATCTGGGGCACTTCCTTCTTGTTGGAAAAAAAAAGCAAAATAAAAAAACTGCTTCTCACACTAAAAAACGTGAACAGATTGTTGGAATAGAATTTTAGCTCGAAAACGTCTTTTTGAGTAGATTTAGCTGCTTTTTGAGTAGAGAATCTGCTCGAGCAGTCGCTGCCGCTCACACGCCTCACAAAATTGGCACCTGAAGGCACTGTGGCGAGTGGAGGCCATGCTAGCGGGTAGCAAACCTCGCTCGCGCTCGCTACTGGCTGGCAAATCTCTTCGCACTCCCCAGTATCTGTCTCAGTATCTGCTGTCTCAGTCTCTGTCCCCCATAACACGAGTTACGGTCTGGGGAGTAGTCATCCACCGAGACGTCATTGCCCAAAAAATGCTTGTGCTCACTAGCATGACAAAAATGGTGGCAGAAGGCACCGTGGCAACTGGGAAGCTGCTCTAGCAGTCAGCAAATCTCGCTCGCACTCGCTAGCAGCCGGCAAATCTCTTTACATTCTTCAGTATCTGCTGTCTCAGTCTCTGATCCTCTCTCAGGGTTGTCCTCCATAACACGAGTTAGGGCCTGGGGAGCAGTCATCCACCGAGACTTCATCTCTGCTGACACAGGATTACTTCACCTTGCCAAATACCTACCACCACAGCATACTTTTGCATTGGCTTTGGCAAAACTTTATTGTTGGGGGAGCTTCTGGCCATTTCCAGTATAGAAGTATTTTGCTGAAACCAAAAATCTACCTTTGTTCTCAAGAAGCGCAATCACATAGTAGCCCCTGCACCTTTGTGCGTAGGCGTGCTCCTTGTGAAAATAGGGTAGACTAAATGAAGTGGCAAGAAAAGGCAAATTATGCAGCACAAAGCAGAGGTTTTTTTGACAATAGTACCTCATTTTAAAAAAAATTGAAAACATAATACTGCCTGGGCAAAGATTTCACCTCAATAGCACAAGTATAGCAACCACATTTATAAGCAACTGAATGATGACCAGTCATCCTTGCCTTGCACTATGTGTGAACACATGCTGCCACATTTGAAATCACTTTTTCCATGCAGATTATGCATGGAAGATAGATTATGTGGCATTTTGTTTTATAAATGTGTGTTTTCCCCTCTAGCTGCAATGACTCCTCCAGGGGAAAACAAACATCTATAAAACAAAAATGTCACATAAACTATAATCACTGCATAATCTGCAGATTTATCTCTTAAAACAAAATATCTCATAGGGACCCCTGCTTCTTATTTGTATTTTGTAAGAAAACAAATTAGGGCCCACAAGGGGCCCACCTATCTGTCATGAGGGCCGACATCCCCTGACGATTTAAATTTTATTGAAAAAACATTTTTCTAAACCCCGGGGTGCGCAATTGTGCCCCCAGAGGTACAGCAACTTTTTATTTTTTACTATGCCCCCTGGGGGTCGACTCGTCACCATGAGAGACGCTCCCCAAATGCCGATTTCTGGTGGCCTTGCGGTTTCCTAGGTGTGGATCGCAGTGCATCCATGATCTACAGCCAGGCAAACATGGCAGGAACAATGCCTCCCTGACACCTGGGGAGGCATCGCGGGCCTCAAATCCCCACTGGTCGGTGGAGGAAGAACTCACCTGTATCTTGTACGCTGCTGGTGGGCATCTATGACATCAGTGTGCCTCGCGACACCCTGATGTCACCAATGGGCATGGGGGTGGGGGCAAGGGCTGACAGGGAAGTGATGCTACATCACCCTGCCTTTTGATCTGAAAAAGGGAATCCTCCAGTGCACCGGAGGATTCCTTGAAGTCCTTCCCAGTGTCAGCCAATGGACAACAGCTGCACCGAGGAGGGAGTGCGTCCATCGGCCACATCAAAAGGGTTAATATGATGCTTGAATTCAATAGTATAATTTAGGGCACCGGTGTTTATTCTGTGGGAGTTTTAACTTTGAGCACCAAAATTCTCAGTCTCATTCACAGAATCAGGAATCATGGAAGAAAGGACTGGAGTAATTTTCTCTGTACAAAATGCACTTGTGAATAATGAAACACAGCCAATATGGCAAAGCCTTCTCATTTGCAAATGTTTTCTGGACATTCCTGGGTTTCTTCCTGCAAAAGTTGCCAAACACCCTCAGACTCGTAAGTTGTTTTTCACCAATTTACAAGAATATGCTCACCATTCCAAATGTAGTTCTGTACTTCTGTGAAGGACAGAGTAAGTATGTTTCCAGGTTGGCACTGCAGAGAGAACGCCTCCATATTTACAGAGCAGGGTATATGGTTTCTCCAAGGGAAAAATATTTTAGGTGTGGATAAACAAAGAGTTGCAAGTGCTAATGCAATGTTGTGTTCCATTTCAACATACAATAACTTCCACCTTGTGGACATTTCTGAATTTGGAAATGTTACGCAAGTGAGGGCTCCAGAAAAACTATGATTCGTATAGTTTTCCAGCAGTACTCATGGAATTCTTTACTCTTTCCAAAACAGTCAGCAGTGTATTCTGAGAGCAGGAGTAATACTAATGCAGCAATTATCCAATTTTTTAATCCAGTCTTTGTGAATCGGGCCCTCATTGCTGTTGGAGGAAGAGCCAAAGCTGGCATAAAGTCACTTTCATGACCTGCAGCAGCTCATAGTTTTATGGGTATATTACCCCTAAATAATACAGTTTGCAAGATTTTTCATTTCCATCGCTAAAATTTGCGAACATAAGTATTCGGACTCGGGTTTAGTGAGATTCTGCATTGGCTTTGCGCCGCCCCAACAAAAAATCTATTTTGGGACTTACAAAGCCACGCAAATACTGAATTGCGAGGCTTTGCAAAGAAAAAGGAACGCAAGGTCTGCCTTGCATTCCTTTGCGTCAGGTAAGTGTTACATGGGTGGTGGATGGTGTGACCTGCATCCGCCCATGTATTTTGATGCAAACCCTTACTTACAAAGACTTGTAAACATGGATTTGCTCCAAAAACGGTACGTCTACATGAGGCTGGAGTAGCGAGAAGAAATATCTTTTTTCACTTTTCTTTTCACTTTACGTGTGTGCTGTCTTCTGGAGTACACATACGAAGAGAAAATAGCTTCAAAGGATAGTTTTTGTGCATTTTGTGCAGTAAGGGATTCCTTCCTGCACAAAAACCATCCTGGCCACAATGCAGGCACCCTTGCAAAATAAAGTAAGAGTTCCTGAATTGGCACTAGGCAGCCACAAGTGCACCAGTGTTAGGAAGGAGCAGAAACGTATCATATCTTTGAAGATATGGCACAGTTCTGCTCTTTCCCTTTCATGCAACGCAGTGAAGTAAATTCACTTGCTGTGCTGACACAATCTCCTTGTGTTACTACAAAATCAGATCTGACAAGAAATATGCATCAACCAACACTTGACGTTTACATTGTCACCCATTTGTTTTTGAATTTTTTCGGATTTTTATATATCGCGAACTTGACCCGAAGGTATCAGAGCGCTTTACTTGAGCACCAGTTGTGTTACAGGCGGACACATTCATTTTTGTTGGACACAGGGAGATTAAGTGATTTGACCAGAATCACAGGATGTTGAGCGTCCCTGCCAAGACTAGAGCCCGGTTCCCCAGCTTCGAGGTTGACCGCTCTAACTGTAAGGCCACATCCTCTCCCCATTAGTGAATGCTCACAGCTTATTCTATCCCGGCCCACAATTTAGTGACTTAACCATTTCTTTTGAGTGGCAAAACGCATCCACCCTTGATGATGGCTCCTGTTTTGCATCCTGCCCATTCCTGCTGCTGGTCCGTTTGCAATGAAATTCTAATGGCATGTAACAAAGGAACCAACAGTTATGCATATGTACAATCTGCTACGTGCCTTTGAAGATAAAAGGCAAACAAAACTGATGAGCCTGCATGGAAAACCTTCTCATTTGTGAAACATAAGCATGTTTGTGTTTGTATAATTATGGCTTAATCAAAAGCCAACAGAGTCCAACAGAAACCGGGCACATGTCAAATGCTCTGCACAGTGTGTCTTTGTATAATGGGGGCATATTTATCAAATAATCATGCAGTGCAGCAAGCCACCTTGCTGCGCTGGGCTGCATGATAGGGAAAGGGCAGGAATGTGCCGTACTTAACATTAGACTGCGCATTCCTGTCATTTCCTAGAGCTGGCGCACAATGTGCGCCCTTTTCCAATACAGGCACCCCTGCACCATTGTGCAAGGGTGCCTGCACTGTAAGCAGGATTGTTTCTGTGCAGGAATGGACACATTCCTTTACAAAAACAATCCTCGGAGGCATTTTCCTCTTTCTATGTGTGCTGCAGAATGCAACACACATAGAAAGAGGAAAAACGAGGAGAACTAAAGATATTTCTACTTGTTACACCTCCCCTGGGGATGTTTAGTATTTTTACGCATTCCCAGGTCTATCAGTAACGGTAAATCTGGAAATGCTCAAATATCCATGGGTGGTGCATAGGAAAACTCACGCTTCACCCATAGAATGCCTCCTGGGGCAGAGTAATGCATCACAGAGATTTGTGCTGCGTTGCGTTACTAGATTTATCAAACCACGCAGAACCACACACAGTGGCTTTGCGTGACTGGATAAATCTAACTTAAGAGTTGCATTGCTCTTGCACCCCTTTGCGTGATGCAATGGAGACACAACCCTTTGATAAATGTGCCCCTGGATGTGTTGAGAGATTAGGTTGTGACACAAAGCCACAAATGAACAGGCCCACTTTGTTTTATCTGGCATGAATACATTATAAAAGTATATAAGTTTTCTATAAACAGAGTTTTGTAAAGTTTTACATTGTCACCTTGCAGTGGACGAATTGTTAGAAATATATTGCACAGTACAGTAAAGCAATGCTGATAAAGTGAACCTTGTAGGGAAGTTGGGAGGACAGTATTCCTATTTGACCTCCTTCTGCAGTTACCCATGGAAGTACGCTTAATTGAAGACGGGTTTGAAAATTCACAGAAGTTTTCAGAAGTGTAAGTGATTTTTACATGAGTTAATCTACACATGTAGATTTACTCTTATACTTAGTAATATATGTATTACTTTTGGCTTCTTATCTTTTCTATGTGTAAATTTGCTACAAACTGTGGACTTACATGTCCGACCCCTGAAACACGGGGTGTGAAGCTACATTTATGAGCCTAAAGTTACTACAAATTAAAATAATAAGTCCAGCACCACACATGGCCAACCACTGGTACTGTAACACTCTCTCATAGACAATACTAGAAGCCGGGACTTAAAAGTGAACTCCATAACAAATAATTTTACAATAAATTAATGGATTTCAACTTTAAAAAATAAAACATTTAATTTAATGTTAAAAATATATTTTTATATTTTATAATTATTTTATGATGAAATATGTTAACCTTTTTATTTATACATAATAAATTAATTATTTAGATAAATTCTATGCATAATATTTTGTCATTTTTAATACAGTAAGTAAATACAAACAATTTCCTTCAGGTGTGATTGTTTTAATAAATAGTTAACAATTAATTTGAATTTAATATATGTGACTTAATTAGTTATTTAATTCAAATGAAGTTAATAGTGGAAAGTTACTGCGAGTAGTTTTCCACATGTAGGTAGAGTTCTCCACCAGTGGGGCAGAGAGCACCCTATAATCAAGTATAGGGAAAACGTAAATGAAAATTGTTAAACTAGAAAAAATATTTTTTATGTTAAATATTGATATAAGCTAATTTGTAGAACAAAATTAAATATTCAATTAATTTAAATATATTAAATTCACTTTTTTAAAGATTTAAAAAAACACTGAAAGTAAAATGCTTACAGTTACTTATTGTGTATTATACATTACAAAAAGGTATGTATAGAATTAATTTAAAATAATTTAATTTAGAAAAACGAAATTACATTTATTTATAAAAGTTAAACAAGTTTATCTAAATATTAACAATAAAATAATATATATTTTTTTAATTTATATATGGTTTTTTAACACTAAACTAAATGTATATATTTTTAAAGTCAAAATTAATTAATGTATTTATTTCCAATGGGTTCTGTTTCAAGTCCCTGCCTCCATTATTTTCTATGAGAGGCTGTTTCAATTGCATTGACTGGCCATGTGTCTTGCTGGGCTTACTCCGGATCTGAACTTAAGTACATTTACCACAGTTTTGGGTCCTTTTTGGCTGCATCAAATTTAGAAGCGGAGTTTGTAAATAGCAATTGTAATTGTAATAGCATTTATATAGTGCTTACTACCCCTGACGAGGCTTCGAAGTGCTTTTTTGGCAAGTAGCACGCAACTCCAGAACCCAAAGACGATTAGTGGTGAATTATTATAGGAAAATGTGAAATTAATTTGAGCAGTGGACCTGTGAGTTTGTTATTTGGATTGAAAAAGAATAGTGGTAGCACTTGCTAGCCCTGTTGAGGTGTCGAAGCGCTTTTCGGCAGGTAGCACGCTACTCCAGAACTCAAATAGGATTAGTGGGAACCGCCCTCGACTGGATCTGCTCCTTTTTCACCGGCAGAACCCAAAGAGTCAGACTTCCACCCTTCCTCTCCAAACCCGAACAGATCAACTGCGGAGTACCCCAGGGATCGTTGCTTAGCCCCACTCTCTTCAACATCTACATGCCCCCCCTCGCCGCCATCGTCAGACCGCATGGACTCAGCATAGAATCCTCCACTGACGACACCCAGCTCAGCCTCTCCCTCACTAAGGACCCCTTCACCACCAGACTCAGCTTCCAGGAAGGAATGAAGGACGTTGCATCCTGGATGAGCAGCAGCTGCCTGGAGCTTAACTCGGAGAAGACAGAAGTCCTCGTCCTCGGATCCTCCTCCTCTGCATGGGACAACACCTGGTGGCCCACCGCCATCGGCAAACCCCCCCACCCCCACGGACCATGCCCGGAACCTCGGCAACATACTTGACTCCTCCCTCACCATGACCTGACAGATCAACTCCGTCCACCTGCTTCAACACCTTCCGCATCCTTCGCAAGACATTCAAATGGATCCCCCAGAACCAAGAAAGACTGTCACCCATGCACTCATAACCAGCAGATTGGACTACAGAAACGCCCTCTACGCCGGGATCAGCATATCTCTACTCCACAAGCTCCAGACCATACAGAACACCGCAGCCAGACTCGTCCTCGGCATCCCCAACACGAATACATCACCCAACACCTGCGGGACCTCCACTGGCTCCCTGTCGAGATGAGAGTAACCTTCAAGATACTCACCCATGCCTACAAATGCCTCCACAACACCGGACCCGGACCCCAATATCTCAACAAAAGAATCTCCTTCCACGTACCCAAGAGCCTCCGTTCCGCCGACCTCGCTGAAACCCCACGCTTCCGCAGAGCCAGAACGGGAGGAAGAGCCTTCTCCTACCTAGCAGCAAAGACCTGGAACGAGCTCCCAATCAACATCAGATGCGCCCCCACTCTGCACATCTTCAGGAAGACCCTCAAGACCTGGCTCTTTGACTAACCGGAGCTGCACCCCCCCCCCAGCACCTTGAGACCCTTACGGGTGAGTAGCGTGATTCACAATTACCTCATTGATTGATGGATTGATTAATTGATTGGGGAATTAGCATAGGGAAATAAGAAATACATTTGAGTGGTAGACATGTTAGTCTGGTAGTTGGATTGAAAAGGATAGTGGAGGGATAGAAGAGGGAAGGGTCTAGAAAGTTTTGTTTCGGAGCTCATAGCAGTAGGAGGTGGTTTAGGATGAGTAAAGGGGAGGTGGAGGGGAAAGAGCCAGAGAGAATGGTTTAGAAAAGCTTGGTTGTGGGTGGGTGTCTGTCCCTCCCTAAACCACTCCTTAGCCCTTCCTAAACCCCTCCATTTTAGTAGTAAGCATTCCCCTTTCTCTAACCACTCCCCTGATTCGTCCTGCATATACTGCTAACTACTCATCACAAGAAAGCCTGGCTGGGAAGGGGATTATTATTGCACCTTTTAAAATCCAATACTATGGGGACTGGAATTTAAAAGATGTGATAATTATTGCAGATTACAAGTTTTGCACTTTAAAATGGGGCCTAACATGTGGATTTTAGTACTTTGAGCACCAAAATCTGTATGTACCTGTATTTACTGCAAATTTCCTGGTAAAATTCGTCAGGTTTCACATTTCTGAAATGTACCTGGGGGAAATTGTGAGACATGTGGTTACTACCACAAATCTTTTACTTCCAACTCCTGTGCAAAAAATTGTTTGCACAGGGATTAGAAAAGACCGGCCCACTCGTAATGAGGGCTTAAGTAATAAACTTACATTCTGTACTAAAAAATGCAGTGTGTGAATCAGGCCCTGAGTTTGTTCCATTATGTTTAAGCTGTTCAAAAACATTTGGTTGGATCAAGTTAGAGGTGGCTGATTGATAGTCCTTGGTTGGGATATAGGGAGGTACTAATTTTTGTACACAACTCAGGCCTATTCTGCAGAATGTCTTGTGAATGGTACGAAAGCCTTTAAATGTAATTCCGTATCCACTGGAGTGATTTCAGTACTGGTTTCACATATTCTGAGATTAAGAGTAAGGAGGCCACCTAGGTACTGGCGCATACAGGACGTCCACCAAAATTCAGAAGATAGTTTGACCCCCAATGCACTATTCCCTCACCTCACTTAGAAGTGGAGCAATCACTTGGTTTCTGAAAAATGGGCCTCAGCTGACTCCTCTGGAGGAAACCTACAGCTTTTGGTCCATCCACAACAGGTCTACTGGCCACATAGCATCAGAAGGTCCACTTTATTTTGGAAAGGCCTTTCACAGTTTATTTTTCATGTGCATGAATGTCATGTAAATCTTGGGGCCAAGAACATGTAAAATGCATGCATTAACATAATGGACTTGGAGAAACCTCCCACGGTGTCATGGACATATATTTTGTCTTTTAAAGATAGATACCGCTGCTTTGCTGATTTGTTTCTGTAAAACAGAAACAATGCTGATCTGGTGGCCATGGTCAAAACATGGCAGCCTAACCAGCAATGGATTTACGTCAAAAGGCCTCCTGGCATGTTGGTGAGTGCATTTTCTGTGATCTCCCACAGCACGCAGAGAACTCAGTATCTGGTGGTTCATTTGATGCTTAACCGGTGAACAAGGGCTTGGTAGACCATCTGCTGGGGTCCAAAAAAAAAAACAGAGTTGTTCTGCCTGGTTTTGAACTCTGCATAATCTGTCTGTAAGTTTCTTGGGAAGTCCAGAGTATATGATGCTACATTACTCTGTTTCTTGTCATTATCATGGATCATAGTAACTCTGCTCTGTTTTCAGTTTGAAGGAGAGGTAGAATTATCTGATGCATTGATATTTTGAAATGAGTGCATTCAATCACAGGCCATCATCTGAGGTACAAATGGAGCTAAGCGTTAAAGATGACTCTTAGATTTTTGACGTCCTTGGTGGTGTTGAGGAGGAGTTGAGAGTGCTCTAAAACAGTTGAACCAGTCACAGGGGCCCGAACTTTAATTGGTTCCACATGCCATTATTGTTTCCATTTTTTAGCTATTTAAGGCAGAGGAAATATACTTTAATTAATTGGCAAATTTGGACTAGATAGCAGGTAATATTTGTTTGCATACACTACACAAATTGTTTTCCAAGTTGATGATAATTTGGGTGTGCTTTGCATATGTTTGGAATATGCTGTGATAATTCCCAGCACTTTCGTCAGTGGGAGCATGCACACATTGAACAGACAAGATGTGGTATGCCAAATGTCATCATGCATGTGGATGAAACTGTGGGACTAATATGTATCTGTAGAGTGCTGTCAGATGTGAAAAAAATGGATCAATTGCAAGGCTACGTTGCTCACACCACCTGAATCTTTGAGTCATAAGAGGAATAGCCTGGATCACCCTGTCATTAATGGCTGAAAGATGTAGGAGGATGAGGGCAGCTTATTTAGCTCTGTTCACGGTGGGAAGAAGTTCTTTTCCTATGTCAGTTAGTGCAGTTTTAGTTTGTCTCTTTAGTCTGTCACATTGTCCTTTTAAAATGAAAGCTAGTGACCACATGTATATAGTGCTCGTCACCATAGAAAGGATAAGGTATCTTGGAACTGGCCTAAGCACTGTATTTACCTATGGTGCTTTAGCTATTTTTTAAGCCTTCCTGAGTAGGAAAGCATAATGTCTCGCGGTAAGGTACTTATTCAGGAAAAAAAGCGACCACCCTGTGTAAGCAGGTTGTGTTTATGTATTTTCAACCTAATGTTCTGCTTACTCCCGAGTTCATGAATTGAAGATTAGTGATACATTTTAGCTGTCAAGTAAATAGAGTCTAACTGATGTAGGCATGTGAAGGAAATACAAAAAATGTTAATGTACGATGGGCCTGGGAGCCTCTGGAGATAATGACAGACTTCTGATACATGATCACTTTTCTTCATTCAGAAGGTGGCATTCTGAGACCTCTGTAGTCTGTTCACAAGCTATTTATTAATCCAGAACGCACTGCATTAGAGTAATCCAGGTGATTATTCATGGCTGTGTTCACTGCCTCTGGGCACACCCCACAGCACAAATGTCTGATGGCATTAAAGTCTGTTGATATTATGAAAACACCTTTGGTAACTCAATGAATTTTAAAGAGGCTTTAGCATCAAATGTAAATCCTACATTTTTTTATTGTATCTGAAAGGACTAGATAAAGCACTAAGATTGCAGGGATCTCATATAACTGCAAGGTTTGACAGCCCATAGTACCAAAGATGACCAGCTAAGGTTTAAACTGGTTTAACTGAAGGGAGCTGGCTGACATCCAATTTTGAATGTTGTACAAGAGGAGGGACAGATCTACACATGGTTTTTGGTCATTTGAAAACCTGATTTACATCTCAGTATCATTCACCTGGGGCTAAATAAAGACTTTGCAATCACGACCAAGATGGAACAAAGGGCCTGCTTACGAGTTTGGTAGTGCGGGAGTGCATGAGTGGGGCGGCATGCCACTGCCCAGCTCCCCCACCACCGAAACTTGACCGCCGGCCAACTACCAGATTACGAGTTTACTCATAGTCTGAGGGGCGCTCCTTTGCCGTTCCCAGGGCAATGGCTTTCAAAAAGCCCGTTACTGCACGGCACACACTGTGAAGTCCATGCCTTGCAGGAAAGGGGGGTGCATGCACACAGGGGGCACAAACATGTGCCCCCCTGCATGCATCCCATGGCCTGAGGCGCCAGGGGGCCCTATAGGACTCTTTGGTTTCCTCACCACCACCCTTTCCAATGCGGTCTCACTGCTGTGGTTATGGTCGCAGTGAGTAAACTTGTAGTATGCTTGGTGGTGCCACAGCAGCAGCACCGAGCATATTGCAACCTCAAGACCACCGCGCCAGAGATCACAGACACCTGGAGGCTGCTCCAGTCCTCTCACGGTCCGACCGCCGTACTCGTAATACCATGGTCCGACCACTGGTGCGGCAGTCCCAGACCACCACCGCACCACCACCGCGGGTTTGGCTGTCCTATGGACTGCTAAACTTGTAATTAGGCCCTAAGGCTTTGACAAATCTTTATAAGGCTGGTGAAAGAGCTATAGGCCGTTAGCACTCCATATAGGGAGATAGTCTGATGAGAAAGAAAATTGCCTATTTATACTCACGGAGTTTACCTGCTGGAGATTGATTGAAATCCACATATGATATTGGTCATGCCCCGGCACTGTGGTTTGATTATACAAAAGGATGACGTCATCCATACATGTTAAGCAGTCATTCCCAAGGTCTAGCAAGGCAGTTTCAGTGTTCTGAGCTAGTCTGTTTTCAGATCGAATAGTAGGGAGAGAATATCAGTATTCCCCAGGAAAGAATGAAGTTTAGTGACAACAGTTTCTGTTTAGAATTTTGGATAGTACTAGTAAGTGGTAATGGAGCAAAAATTATCTGGATCCCCTGTGATGAGACTGGATTATTTGTTCAGAGGAAAAATTAAACCTTCCTTAAGAGAGAGAGGATTATGGACCTCCTTGATCCAAAGGTTAATAAAATGTTGAATCAGTGGGAGCCGATGTGAAAGATATTCAATGTCTTCACATCTTCTAGAAATCGAAAACATGTTTATTACAACAGCAATATAAAAATAAGCACTCAATGAGAGAGTGCTTCACCTCCCCAGGTATAGAATGCTGACCCCTCCCACACTCAGCACCTTTTATGCATTCTCGTACCATAAGTAGCAATAGAAAAGATATACGTGACAGGAACTGAAACTCAGATGATGGGAATTTTGCCAGGTATTGGGCTTTCTCAAAGGAAGACTTTAGAGGCCCTTTAAAAGATACGGATAGCATACTTTTCTAAGACACTGAGCTAGTCATTTATGAATCCTTACTTAAAAATGCCAATAGGAAAAGGAAGCTTCATACATCAGAAGCACGAGTACAGTGTAGGCCAAGTACAACACAGATGTACAAATGGACTACGATGAAACAACAGTGGGTTTTCACTGAATGTAATACATCGACATAGATCATTAAAAAAGCAAAACGAGTTCACACTAACAAGTGGGGAAATTGTTTGATAAGTCATGCTGTAGTGCGATCTTGGATGCACTTAGTGGGTCTTGCCCTGGTTAGAAGACAGTATAATTAGGACTACCTGTATGTACTTGCAAACAGAATGAGTGTGGCAGAGAAAGAGAAAGGTCAGAAGTTCTGGCTGTTTATTACACACAGGCACATCATGCCTTGTTTTTAGACTTGTTTCTAATAAAAATGACTTTAACTCAAGTTGCTAAGTTGCCAGGTTTATTGGTAGATAAAACAAACCTGAAAAGGGCAACAGAAAGTTTTGAGGGTCTGCTGTTTGTTTCTTCAGGAGTGTGGTGATGATTACTTATTCCAAATTTCAATAGGCTTGGAATCTTCCCCTTTGATAATTATGAATTGATTAGGATTGAGAAATGAGCAGCTAAGGACAGAAGGGGTTTCATGTGCTGTGCTGCTGTGCAAGGATTTGTTGATAGCTCAAATGCTTTAATCTTGAGTGACTGAGCACTAGGCTTATAAGCATGTGAGGAAGGAGCAGTTTGTGTCAGGCATTTCAATGCACCATAGTTCTTGGGAGAACATTAGTGCTTCCCGCTTCCTCCCTGTGGCCTCTATTCTTGCACATTACTTTGAAGCCTGGTGGAAGATGGTCAGAGAAGATGATTACTACATTCTTGTCAAACATTGTTTGAAATTTGCTAATCAGATCATCGGTGTTGTGGGTGTGTTTTTCCCTAAAGAGTGTTAAGGAGTTCAATTTTGAAAAGTGGCTACCTTTTTTGAGCTGGCTTGGCACTAATTGAAGCTACATGATGGTGGTAGACATATTTTTTTCTTATAGAAGGATCGACAGTGGAGCTCATAGGTTGTAACTTGTCAGTTGTTGATATTTGAGTGATGCTGATGAACTGCATATTGGAGGAGGTTTACAATTGTCGATTGCAACTGGTCTGAGTCTTCAATCTAAGTTGGTTAAGGTGAGTAAGAGGGTATTGACAGCAATATCATTAGCTGGTAGGTGTGGGTGAAATTCTTTTGCTCCTCTAAGGCTGAGGAAAGTCTTCGGAAAAAAACCTGAGATTCTTGTTGTTTGCCTAGCTCTTTGTAGTGCCATTTGTGTCAACATATATTGTGGTGCATTTTGGAATTGGCAGCTACATGGATGCTGATGCTTCCTTGTAGGGATCATGGTGATGGCTATTGATTTATTATGGTATAACAGAAGACAGCATAACTGCTATGTCTACCGTCTTCCCACAATTCTGGTTCAAGTTTCATCCACTAAACATAACCATCTCTTTTACCTGATGTGACTCTGACAAAGTTGAGCCCTTTTGCCTCATGACCACATGTTGGTATCCATACAATAAGATGTATAGTCATTGGGCTTGTTCATATATAAATTTATATTATTGCAGGCACTACACTAGAATCTGTCTCTTTGTTTACAGCTTGGTATTGGCTCCTATCATCTGACTGCCAATTTTTTGACAAAGCATCCTTTCATCTTTCCCCAAACACATTTCTTTTGGTAATGAATGATATACTTGTTACAGTTCCACTTTCTCTTCCAGTTTGGACACTGAGATTTATACATATATTTTACCTCACACTTTTACTTGGCGGTGTTGATTGCATGTAAATTAGGGCACGAACTGCCTGGCTCTGACTTTCCTCAGGAGTGTTTTTGCATCAAATGTTGTCTTTTTCCAGTACTATGGAATCTTTTGTGATACTCATCCTGTTGAAATTAATTTTAGGCCCAATAGTTGGAATCTATTTATTACATTCTATGGCATTATAGTATTCACATTTTGTTACTTGAATTCCCTAGGAAGTACAATGTGTTTTTTCACATTTTTTTGTTGTGTGAATGCATACACACACAAACACATAGCTACAGATATAGATATTAACTTGTATGAGTTTACTACTGTGTAATTTTACCCAGTCATGGAATAGACGTACACTGCAGTAAATGCATTAGTGCCTTTTAGATAGCCTTTTATGCATACAGGACAGATATAAATAGATCCATATTCGGCTACAAATATAGTGCTACACCCAAAATGCCTCTGTGATAGTGAATTGGGCCCATATATTTGTGAGAGTGAGAACTTCGGTCAGACTCTTGCCTGGTTCCTTTGTGTGTTGGCACAATGTTTTCTGGGAAATCTATTGAAAATATGGTGAATAACCACACAGCTATTTGAGTATTTATAAACCTATTAATGCATTTCCTACACATAGCAGAACATCTTCCTCGCACACAAAAGGGCCATGCGAAAGTGGTGCAGAAAGAGTCAGAAAGAAATGAATATATGCAATTGTCTTTCTGTAGGAAGGGGAATATTTACAATAAAATATTTTGTTATGGAAAGTTATTAAAAACAGAATTCTAAAATTACCTCTGGGTAAAAGGTGTACGTCAGCCATGTATGTGTATACCATAAACACTCAAACGTTAAAAAAGGCATCTGTATGTTATGATTATTTTTGTGTGTGAAATGAACATGAATGACTAAAAACTTGTTAAGTGTGGGTACACTATTAATGGCCGATCTTTCCTCATGATCATAGTTTATAACTGGTTTGTATTACCTTTATGACTCATCCCTTTCTTTCTTCTATAAGCTGCACTTAATGTTTTCTTTAGCTTCCTGTACTGTCCTTACAGTTATCACGTCAGTTTGGGTTTCCTTATTGTTATCTTTTCCTTTTTCACATCACTTGAGTAGGATTGATTTAATGTCATGGAACGTTTCTGAATGCATTGCAGACCAGGAGCTGGGAAATGGAAAGTGTGTGTCTATGCTGACAGACACACATGTAGTCCAATATTTACTATGATTTTGCATTGGGGTTGCATCACTTTTGTGACAAAGCATTTACTAGGCCATACAAAGCCACTTTGTGCAGCTTTACGTGGTTTAGTAAATACAAAGTAACACAGCGCATAGAGCTCCTTGCGTCAGGTAGGCGTTAAATGGGTGTTCCCAGGCATCCATCCATGGATTTTGATGAAAACCCAGATTTACAAAGACATGTAAACCTGGGTTTGCACTAAAATGGTGTGCCTACTCCACAGAGGTGTAACAACAAGGAGAAATATTTTTATTTCTCTTCATTACTTCCTCTTTCCATGTATGCTGCATTGTGCAGCACATATAGAAAGAGGAATATGCCTCTAAAGATTGTTTTTGTGCAGGACAATATCTCCTCCTGCACAAAACAATCCTACCCGTAACACAGGCACCTTTGTACTATGATGCAAGGGTGCATGCATTGGCGCTAGGCAGCACACAGTGCACCAGCGCAAGGAAAGGGCAGAAATGCTTCAAATTTTTGTAAACAAGGAGCATTTCT
This sequence comes from Calotriton arnoldi, assembly GCA_963921515.1. Lineage (NCBI taxonomy): Eukaryota > Metazoa > Chordata > Amphibia > Caudata > Salamandridae > Calotriton > Calotriton arnoldi. Next base: position 1,833,130 of record CAWUFW010001738.1, on the reverse strand, counting down.
GCTCTCTCCCTTTCACACAATTCAGTGCAGCAAGATCTCTTTTTGTGCTGCGTTGGTGAAAAAAGAGTATGTGTGCCCCGTAGATTATTTGACATGGTACATCATGGTGATCAATGTGATGAAGTTCTACATCATTAACCAATCTATTGGTTTTTAAGTGCTTGTCTACAAGGAAGAACTAAGAGCAGATTTTTAACTTCTTTAGAGTTTCCACAAAACCCTGTACATTTAACAGTTTATTTCAAGTTTCAGATAATGTTAGGCTCAACTTGAAAAACCAGGAGATATATTTATAGATAAGCTCTTTCCTCCTTATATAAAAGATCAAATTAGAACTCATTGAAAGTGGGAATGATGGGACAAGTGGCTCTTTGATTATGTAGTCATGCCTTTTCCAGAAATGAGGAAGGCCGTAGGTTTGAAAGTCCCTTAGCGGTTCCTCCCTGCTACTATTTTCTAAATGTCCAAGGTTCTACACAGAGGACTTTCAAACTCGGAGCCTTGCTCGGTGCACTACATGATTTTCATAAGTTGATCATCAGCACGGTACTTGACTCATAGTACTTCTTTTAACATTGATGAAAACTATCCTTGTGTTCAACCCATTACACGAATAATGGTTGATGCAGCTGACGGGCAGTCATGTGGTACAGACCTTTGTTCCTGTGCTCCAAGCGGGGGAGATTGTTTGCAGGCCCTCTCTGGTATATCCGGGAAACAGCGTTTACAACGCTCTCATCATATCGCGTAACTATTACAACGCAATGTCTTTACATCGCAAGTCATTAGATCGACTTTCTGTAGGGGGCGCTCTAACCTAAGGAATAGTATAATTTACTATTCCAACACCTTCCCTACTGTTGCGCAGGCTGGAGTTGGAATAGTAAATCATACTATTCCTAAGTCCAGCGCGCCCCCTACAGCAAGTCGATCTAAAGACTTGCGATGTAAAGGTATCGCGTTCTAACAACGCAGTCGTTGTAACGACCGCATTGTAATAGAATGCGAAGTAACATGCTATATTCGGTAAACCCTTGTACTTTGTCAAGACTTAAACCTCTCTCTTCCATCAGAGTATTCAACTTGTGCATGTCTGTATAAGTGTGCATGTGTGCATGTGTGCGCTTGTGCTGTGTACATGTGTGCATTTGGTATGCAGGAGCAGTTAGGCTACCTGGCTGGATGTCTCCAATATTTATGTATAGGCTACAGTTAGTTGTTTCCACTGGGAACTCTCTTTTGATTGTGCTGCATAGTGCCTATTCTTCTAAGCCCTCCTTCCTCAGGCTCTTGCAGCCAGGCTGACTGTGTCCATTTTAGAAGCTCAAACTCAGAAGCGATAAATAAAGGAGCACTTGTATTCCCCTCATTGGCTCAGGTGGTATGGATAGTTGTCTTTTTTCTTTTAAGGAAGCAGAACCTTAAAAAAACTGTGTCAATGGCATGGGTACTCCTAATAACCAAACACAAATTTGTTGTGTGCTCATCTCCACACCCCATAGTACGCTCTGGCATAAGGTGACTGAAGCCCAGAAATAAGTACCTCATTGGTTAATGGACTATTTAAGTAGAATCTACAAAATACGCTCACATTTTCGGATACCTGCCATCACCATGGCATGAAAGACCTATTGTATCCTTGAAAAAGCCAATATTACTGTGAGTGTGTATCTATAAGGCTCATGCAAAAGACATCCCCTTTCATTATTTAGTTTATTGATTATTCTTATAATCACACTAGATAGACGTCAAGCCTATAATCAGTCATATTGTTTCGTGTCGGTACAATCATTGTGTAAAGGACTGTTAATAGTCGCACCACAGTGAAAACAGCAGACCTACCATAGGTGTTTCACGGTTTAACCATCAGAGAGATGATCAGTCTCTGCCACCTTGGTCAGGGTGACCATATATTTTTCCCTTTTTAGATGTCAGGTTTTTTTCAACATTCATCCAAGCTAAGTGAATAACTTTGACCTTATATTGATTTTCCTGCTGAAGGCATGACTAAGCCACTTACTCATATCAATCCAATCATTTTCTAGGTAAGGGCTTTCAGCAGATGCGTGCAGGACACCTTCATCCTTCTTGCCACAATTCAGAAATGAACTTTCGATTGTCTTTGACAATTTCTAAATAGTTATTGGTACAAAGCAGTGTTTTGGTGTAACTTGCTGGAGGAGTGAAGAGTTATTTTGTTCAATAGTAAACCATTGATACAGATATGTCCCTACCTCTACCACACTTTAAATTCAGGATCATGCGTTCGGTTCTCGATGCATTCCTCCATTAGAGGGTCCGTTATTCACCAATGTCTTGTAACAGTATAATATTTCGCTCCTTGCTTTTCACATAGAATTTATGCAATGTTTAAAATTTACAAAGGGTGTCCTGCATCATAAAAGTATTTTTGTTTCTGATAATGTTGCCATGTGGGCACATCTGCCTCTGCCAAGTGTACCATCCTCACTGCTCAGGTGTTTCAACATTTTCAGTTTTTAGTTTCACACGTCCCCGAATTTCTCAGACTTGGGTGCATTGATGAATATACACAGCGCATGTTTGAATATTTAGAACATTGCCAAAGCTTTTATTTTGATTTGTGTGCAGGTAATGGGTTATGTACATAGCACTGCCAGCAAAGTGCTTTAAATGAAACATTTTTATATGCACTTCTTACAACCCAGTGTAAAACAACTTTGGTTGATGCGCTGTGTGGTCTATATTTTAGTAAATTCGTCCCTAGGGTTTTTTTTTTTTTAATTCTGGGACTTGTAGTGCTGATTTTAAAATGGGATAAACAAGACTACTGGCCCCAGAATCCAACAACAAGCAAACTCGATTGGAGCATCTATACATACCAGGACCTGAGAAACCTGGCAGGGCTGAAGCTCTATATGGCATTTAACAATAGTACGTTTGATGTGCTACCAACAGCTCATGACTAAAGAGCTCTGATGAACACATCTTTTTATCAGGCGTGTAGTAGCAGTCACTGGTGGTGGTGAGGCATAAATATATCAGTGGAGTAGCGTATTTGTGCGTGTCAGGAGTAAGCCTGGGCGTAGTTCGCGAAGTAGCGCTACGCGAAGCTACGCAAAGTGCAGTTCGCACTACGCGAACTACGCGTAGCACTACGCGAACTGCGTAGTGCACTGTTCGCAATGATTGCACAGTGCCGGATGCTTGTCCGCACTGTGCAATCATTGAAAACGGCATCTTGCACAGTGCGAGCTGTCTTTTACTGCCGCTCAAGTAGATTTTTACTCGAGAGGCAGCTTTCTCAACGCGGACTGGTAGTTTCTCATCGCGAGCGGTCGCGAGCATACGCGACCACTCGCAATGAGAAACCTGACCTCCCCGCGTTGAGAATCTCGCCGTGATGTCATTTTGCTTGCTCGCGGTCGCCAACTTGACGTTGAGGACCGCGAGCAAGCAAAAAATGACCGCTGCACTATGCTACGCTACGCGTGTTTGCACTGTGCTACGTGCAATTCGCGTTGTGCGAAGTAGCGCAAACTTCGCAAACTACGCGAGCGTAGTGTAGTGCTTTGCCCAGGGTTAGTCAGGAGTGAGAGCTCGAGAGCTGGGGTGAGTGAGTGCACCCCCAGAGCAGTATATTTTACACTCAGGTCTGAAGATCAATGGAGCGCTGTAGGTTTGGACTTGGTTGCACTGGTAGAGATGTGTGTCACCTTACCGAATAACAGGGTATCCTGCACGTCGGGTGTGAGTCGACAGAGCTGTGTGTGTGTCAATCCGGAAAAAGAGTGAGAGAGGGAAAATGTATGTGTGAGTATGTGTGGGGGAGAAAGAGCTGGGGCTGCTGCTCATCAGTACTGAGTGCATTGCACAGTTGTGTGTGACTCAAATGGAGGTGGTTCATTTTCCACCCATGTGGCTCTCAATGCTAATATCTTCATTTTATGTATATCTGGCTACCATCGTCTCAGACCTTAATCATGCAGGTTGTGATAGGTGTCCAATATCGGAAAGCTCATAACCCACCAAGTTTCAGCTGTGATATACCACCAGGCGGATATAAAGTCTGCAAAACTCACCCTGGTTTGAGGAGTACCAAAAGAGTGCTGGCAGAATAAAGGCAGATGCCTTGATGCCTGATGTGTTCATCAGAGCTCTTTAGTCATGAGCCTTGATGGGGCAGAATGATGTGATAGTTGTCGAAACAGCATTTTTTGTAATCCTGAGGATAAGATATATTGTTCCATCTGCATGAAATCAAGTGGTGACATCCCCAATCAGAGAAAGAGAGAGAGAAAGAGTAAGGTGAAAATAAAGAGATGAGGTAAAGAGTGCTTTGCTGTGCGTGTTATCGTTTGCATGCCTTTTTGAAAACTAGGCTCAAGTCTGTGATCTCTGCCTGATAGCAATGTATATTTTTGACTGTGTTTCCCCCACTCCAATTTCGTTCCTCCCCTTCAAAAGTGTGCCATTGTACTATTGTATTTTATTGTATTGTAATTTCATTTATATTGCGCTTACTACCCCTGACGAGGCGTCGAAGAGCTTTTTCTGCAAGTAGCATGCTACTCCGGAACCCATCAAGGATTAGTGGTGAATTAGTATAGTGAAATATGAAAGTGATTTGAGTGGTGGATATGTTAGTCAGTTATTTGGATTGAGAATGATAGTGGAGGGATAGAAGAGAGAAAAAGGTTTCCATTTATATGCTATGGATAGATTAACGTGGTTCCGCTCAAGAGAAGGGTCTGAATTTTATGTGACCCTCCTCATATCTTTAGGAAGGGTTTGTTTGTCATCATGTCCTTCCACGCTTACCCTATCTCTTCCAACCTACAACAGAATCCATTCATTTATTCTGTATCTGTCTGACTTGAAAGCTGGAGCTGGCATCCATTTGCAGCAGAGACTGCTTTTCAGTGTGGCAACTAAAAAACTTAAAACTGCTTTCTTCCACTTAGACAACTTTTTTTTAATGAAACCCCCTTAGAACAAACAACAAGGTGATGGAAGGAATGACTGAATTAATTTCTGTCACTGGTAATCACATAGAACTCCGTTCCTGTCCATTGTTTATCGCCCATTAGGGCACTCTAGGCAGAAACCAGACTTCAGCAAATCAGCCCAATCCGAACTGCCAGGTCAGATCCCCTCCAGACGGGAACACTCAAAACTGCTTTTCACATCAAGGTTGACCTGTGGAATTAGTGCTATCCTCAGGATATGAAACTGTATATAGCCCACCTCACGCTATTTGGAATACAGTTCTGCCCAAGATGACTGTGGTAGGGTCTCTTTAACTGTGTCAATGTAGATGATGTTGTTTAGGAATGTTTACTATGTAATGGTCATTGCTGGGAGGGTTTCATGCTGGTCATTCAATCAATCAATCAGGATTTATGAAGCGCGGCTAATCACCTGAAAGGGTATCCGGACAACCTTTGAATGTACAAGTCAGTTACTCTGTGGAGCCTGGCCAGGTTGGTCACATGGGTTTGCTGTAATCTCAGCCAACTAACCATATCTATGTGTCACTGGATTATTTACTACATTGAGTTGGCGATGACTTTGCCAGGGAGCCCTGCAGCCAAACCATGATGACTGAAGAACTTCTACTGCTTTCAAGAGGAACTTATGTGAGGCTCCTTATCCCTGCCAGGATTTTAATTTTCTCAAGATACTCAGCGCTACTTCTTGAACCAGTTTTGCAGAACCTGACCATTATTTAGGGGCCGAATTTTTATTCAAATTATTGTCAGCTGCACGTGCCGCCTCATAGGATTCTTCAACTGTAATTCAGCTGCTGCGGGGCCACGCGCTGCAGCATGTGTGCAGCCCAGTAGCAGCTTGTGTCCTGGCAGAGTGACGGGGGGTGGATGACAAAGGAGACAACAACAAAAAAACTTACCTTTCACATCACTTCATCTCTGCTCTTCTGCTCCGTCCTCACCAGCACAGGCTACCAGAATCCTCTGCGACCAATCCTGACGCTGCTTTGATGATGCTGAAAGCAGCATCAGGACTGGGCTGAGTGCCCAGGATTTGTGCTCCCAGTGACACTGGCAGCCTGTGCTTGCTCTCTCCAACCTGGCAATGCAGTTGGGGTTGGTGAGAGCTTCAGTGTGTATGATGGTTTGGCTGGCCTGAGACAGCCGGCCAAGCCGTCATGCGCACTGACAACAGTGCCCTGCCCACAACTTCCCCTCCAAGATGGCCCCGCCCCCAAGCCTCAGCTATTGTAAGAAAAATAAAACAATAATAAACACTTTTATTATCATTTTGTTTTTAAAGTTTTGAGGCTGATAGGGGAGGTGCTGCCACTGGTGCAGTCTGCCTTCTGTGTGGCCTTCGTAGCGGGTGTACTCTAGCAGCAGAAGCTTTAATCACAACCTCTGCCACCGCTTGTGCTGTCAGCTCCATTCGCAGCCTGTTCTCTGTGCGGCTGTCTCACTGTGTCATTTAGCAGTAAAATAGGGGGAAAGGAAAGGAAAATCCCCACCTCTTTATCGAGTGAACTCCTCTTCAGCCCTTAGTACTCTGTCACCGCACATCTATCAAAAGACCATAGAGAAATTAACTGTGTTTTGACTTACCTTTCACACCGCGTACGGGTCTTTCGCAGTATATCACCCACAATTTATTGTATTTGTCTTGTTATATTTTGTGTTTTTCCTCTGAACATTAAGGCTTTTCAACAATCTATTGTGACACCACCTAGTTTCTTAATGCTAGCTTGAAATCTTCCAATTGAATGGGAGGGTTGGATTGAATCATTTGAGAACTACCTACAGGCTCCAGATGGAGCAGATTTCACTCTGGTCCGGAAAAAGGCACGTCTGTTGAGGTCATTGGGCAAAGAAAGTCAACATGTGTTTAAATATTTACCCCCAGTGACCAATGTTCTCTCTAATTCTTTTTCTTCATGTGCACCTTTGCGGGGTCTGTGTGCATGCTTTTCTGAGTTGTGTGCGCAACTCAGATGTAATAACTTCAAGAGGAATAACACAGGTAAAAATCAATTGTAAGCAAAAGGAGAGAAAGCAACATAACATACTATACTTAAAAAATGGTTATGTTGTGAGTAGCATCTTTCATGGTAAAGAGGGTAAAGGACGTGTGCAAAATATTGTGCTGGCTATCGCACACATAACAGGTAGAGAATTATAGTGGTGATTTATATCACAAACAGTTATTGAGCATACACAGGTGCTGCAGCCTAATAGACAGCTCAGTCTTTTCCACAAATTCCTCATATTAACTTTAGCTCCTAATATATTAGAGAACAAGGCAAAGCCTCACCGATGTGAGACATATCACTTCCACATGCCCCTAAAAATGTCCTTCATAAACCATCACGTGTGGATACCCAAATGCATTCTGCAGGATCAGCAGAAGAAAATGGCTATTTGGACTCTGGCTTTTCAAAAAGGGCTAACATAGAAAACGTTCTCACTGCTTACTGATTGTAAACACAGTGCTATTAAGTGGTCTTGAAATAGTAAAGGTCTGAGTAGAAGGGGTTGAATGCATGCCATGAGAGACAGTCTGATAACACATATGTGCATGTAAGCATGCTTATTTAGCCTCAGTTTTCATCTGACCCTCCCAATTATTTGACGTTTACAGTATTGGCTCCCTCAGCTCTGAGGAGTGTAGGATATTTGGTGAACATACTGGCAGCTGGTTAACTGAAGCTTCATGTTTGTCTTTGTATGCTGGGGACATGGGTTCTTCTCAATAATGATAGAGCCATCAATAAATGTCAGGTGTGGCTGCTGGATCAGAGATGAAAGAAGCATGAGGTTGCAGAATCAAATAATAGGAGAGCCTGATCAAAGCGTGAACACAAGATTGCTTTTCTATTGCTGCTGTGACTATGCTTTGTTATCTTTCCGGGTCTGCCTTCGCCACTTAGCACCTTAAGAGCTCGCCTCCCACGCAGCAGGAGGAGCCTTTGTGATGTGCGCTCTTAATAGGCTTGTGCATGGAGATACAAGAGAGCTTGCGCGCCTGCCAAGGAGCGCACCTCAGATGGAACAGTGCCAGTGACTGATAACCAAGGGAATGAGATTACTGATGCATACAAAGAAGCGAAACTGCATCTGCAGTCCCGCTTTGCAAAAACAACAAATATTGTGTTGTCTCGCCATGAATTCTATACCTAATCACAGAAGCCAAAGGAATCAGTTGAGGATGTTGTGACTAGGGTGCAGGAACTAGCTGCAAAGAGCCAGTTTGGACAGATGACAGAAGAAGTCATTAGGGACGAGCTGATCGTACAGTGTGCAAGCAAAAAAATGCAGGAACGACTCTGGGCTATGAACAACCCTTCGCTTAAGGAAGCTATAAATATAGCCACGGTGGTGGGAGAGAGTGAGAGGTGCATGAAGGAAATGGATCTGAAGAATGCAATAGAGGTGGCAGAGGCTCGTCAAACTTGGGATCAAGTTAATGCAGTGGGCAAGAAACCGTCATTTAGATCTCTAGGCAACAACAACAAAGGGGGAGACTTTAAGTCAAAACATATGTCTAACTATGCAGTGTAAATGATGTTGTTTAGGAATGTTTACTATGTAATGGGCATTGTTGGGAGCGTTCAGTGCTGGTGGAATTTGAATGTACAGGTCAGATACTCAGTAGGGCCTGGCCAGGTTATTCACAAGGTTCGACTGTAGGAATAAACTCAACCAACGAACCATATCTACGTGTCACTGGATTATGTACTACAAAGACTTCATGCCTGAATGCTACAAACTGCTTCAAGGAACAGCATCCATAACACGAGGTGCAAGTTAGTGAAGATTAGAGCAAAACCTGCCCACTTTGCTCTGGAGACTTTGGACACTGCCTGAGTACAGAAAAGTGATGGAGGTTGAGTGGATCCAGTGCCCCAAGTGTTTAATAGAAGGTTGGCTAACATAAGGGTTCTGCCCAGTCATTTCAAGAGTTTCTATGCAGTGTATTTGCAGTAGTTTTCTCTTGTTACTTTGTAAATAGTCCAATTCTGTTGGGTCACTGCAAACCTTAAACAGGAGTTGTCTTTTTGCCTTCTGGTGTGTCTGGTTCAGATTTAGGAGCCCCTAACCCCATCTAGAAAGATTCCCCCAAACTCCTACAAACTCTCTGACTAAATAATTGCTTGGTCTTTACCACTGGTTTCCATAGATAACTGGACCACAATGACCACTTGACTGCCGGAGCATCAAATTTTGAACATGCCCTGCCACTTTCAAGGTACAGATGCATGGCCATCAATGTGCCTGAGAGGATCTTAAAAAATGCCAACTACTTTCGGCCATTTTTAGGCTAATAGCCCCGATGTCAGGTTTGCTTGTCCATCACAAAAGTATTGGAAATTTTCACAACTGCCCTATGGTTTTTGGCAAAGTCATGTAGCTGTTTGACTTCAAAATGCACCATTTTACCCCATTATTAGGGTTGAGCCTGTGAGAGCATGCGCCAGCACATGCAGCTCACTTGTGAGATGCTCTTTTAACCAAAAAGGGCTTGGAGTCAGCACATTGGTTACCCTTTTGTTGGCTTGCATGACACTCTTCTTTACAGCCTCGTAATTCGTCGAGGCAGGCCTAACATGATTTTCGTTCCTCTCTGTAGAGCAGGGATCAAGCATTGATTGATTCAACTTAATCAGTGCCCATCCGCTGCTCCCAATGTGATTGAGGTGCTATTTTGTTCTTTTTAACTTCCAGTGCCCTGCAAACAGAAGGCATGTGACTGGCAAACGTGCCAAGCAGGACAACAAAATTGCAAAGTTTTATTTTCTATAGTTAACTTTCTTTTATTTTGCTAAGTCTTCTTTTCTCTCTTTATCCATGTTTTCTTTTGTTTTTGCTCGTGGGCCCTGTTCTCAAAAGATGAGGATTATTTTATTGCAGAGCGACATTGTTTTTTTTTTCTTAAGTGTAATTTCTGAAATGATGCTTTAACACGTAATCGTGCAGTACAACCCAATCCACCCCACTCCAATCCATGCCAATCCACCTCACCTCACCCCACCCCACCCCAATCCACCCCACTCAATCCAAAGCAATCTGCCCCACTCCAAAACAATCTGCCCCACTTCAATCCAAAACAATCTGCCCCACTCCAATCTGCCCAGTCCACTCCATTCTGCCCCACTCCAATCCACACCACTCCAATCTGCCCCACTCCAAACCAAAACAATCTGCCTCATTTCAGTTCACCCCACTCCAGTCCAAAACAATCTGCCCCACTCCAATCCGCCCCAGTATATTCCAAAACAATATGCCCCACTTAATCTGCCCCACTCTAATCCACCCCACTCCAATCTGCCCAACTCCAATCCAAAACAATCTGCCCACTCCAATGTGCCCCACTCCAATCTTCCCCACTCCAATCCAAAACAATCTGCCCCTCTCCAATCCATCCCACTCCAATCTGCCCCACTACAATCCGAAACAATCTGCCCCACTCCAGTCTGCCCCACTCCAATTCACCCAACTCTAATTCTCCCCACTCCAATCCAAAATAGTCTGCCCCACTCTAAACTGCCCCACTTTAATCTGCCCCACTCCAGTCCAAAACGATCTGCCCCACTCCAATCCATCTCACTCCAATCTTTCTCACGCCAGTCCAAAACAATCTGCCCCACTCCAATTCTCCCCACCACAATCCAATCCATCTCACTCCCAATCCACCCACTCCATCCCAATTCACCCCACTCCAATACACCAAACTCCACCCTACTCCAATCCACCCCAAACCAATCCAATCCAATCCTGCCCAATCCAATCTACCCCAATCCAATCCAACCCACTCCCTCCCAAATCCACCCCACCCCACTCCAATCCAATCCACCTCACTCCAATCCAAAGCAATCTGCCACACACCAATCCAACACAAACTGCCCCACTCAAACCAAACCAATCTGCCACAATCCAGTCCAAAACAATCTGCCCCACTCCAATCCAAAACAATTTGCCCCACTCCAATCCAAAAGAATGTGCCCCACTCCAATCTGCCCAACTCATATCCCACCTCACCCCAATGCAATCCACCCCACTCAATCCAACCCACCTCACTCCAAACCAACTCACTGCAATCCAATTTGCTCCACTCCATTCCACGCCACCCCATGCCAATCCAACCCACCCCAATCCAGCCAAATCCGATCTACCCCACTCCAATCCACCCCACCCAAATCCAGTTCACCCCACCCCAATCCAATCCACCTCAATACAATCCAATCCCCCCCAATCCAATCCACCCCACTCAATCAAAGGGCTGTTGATGCTAGGTCAGGAATCGTGCTAGGCTTGCTCTTCTTGTCTACTTGACTCCCCTGGCATACAGTGATGTGCAAGGATGTGGACTGCCTGAATGGAGTGGACAATATGTCTCTATCCAGTCTATAGCACTTGGGTCTAGTATTAGCTGACCTGTAACCGAACCGGTCCAGGCAAGACAAGCCCGCTGTCCACTCTGCAAACACCTTTGTGGATAGTTTCAGGTAAGTCTAAATTCCAAGCTGAATACCTAGCTTTGGTACAGGCAATGGTAGAGGCAGAAAGATTCTTGGAATCAAGTGTCTTTTGTGCTTGGTGTTTTTCTTTACCTTAGCTTCAGGACACATCTGGATCCCATAAATACACTGCAAAGTAGTTTGACATATTCATTGACCATTTATCACCTGGAGCATATTTTAAAGCACCTTTAAAAATGTACTCAAGCTCCAACCCACTCAACCCTATTCCACCCTACTCCACTCTATGCCACTGCACTCTATGACACTGCACTCTATGGCACTCTCTGCCACTGAACTCTACTCCCCTCTACTGAACTCTACAACATTCTACTCCAACAAATCCAGTCTACTACACTCTACTTCCCCCACACTCCACTCTAGGACACTCCACGCCACTAACTTTAAGCCATGCTGAACAGTAGCCACACTGATGTGCAACATAGCAAAAACACATTGCCAAAGCCAATAGCTCTTGTTGGGGGTCGAGACCTGTTGGCTTTGCCAATGCTTGTTTACATTTGTCTTACTGAGGGTAAAACCTCCTATGAGAAATCTGCCTAGCCTACTGCAAGTCAGAACAGTTACCGCACCCAAGCACAAGATCACCAGCCACCACTGCGGGAGTTTTAAACATTCCTATATTTTCTTAAGAGTTTTGGGTCCTTAGGTAGTTTCAAGCTGCAAGGTGTTTCAAAGCTTTTTGAGCTGTCATACAGGTTTCACCAAATGGAATTTGTAACATGTGTTCCTCATTTTGCCTCGGAATTATCTTACTGTACCCACCAGCCTTGTTGCTACTGCTGATGGGGCTGGTTGGTTGATTACAAGCCCTCTCTGCCTGCCAGCCTGCACTACACCAGCCAGGGTTGTTGATGCTAGGTCAGGAATCGTGCTAGGCTTGCTCTTCTTGTCTACTTGACTCCCCTGGCCTATGGTGATGTGCAAGGAGGTGGACTGCCGTAATGGAGTGGACAATATGTCTCCCATCCAGTCTATATCACTCGGGTCTAGTGTTGTCTGGCCTGCAACCGAACTGAGACCTTGGAGGCGGATTGCCCAAAGCAAAATGAGTCCAGGCAAGACAAGCCCACTGTCCAGTCTGCAAACACCTTTGTGGCTAGTTTCAGGTAAGTCTAAATTCCCAGCTGAATACCTGACTTTGGTACAGGGAATGGTAGAGGCAGAAAGATTCTTGGAATCAAGTGTCTTTTGTGCTTGGTGTTTTTCTTTACCTTAGCTTCAGGACACATCTGGATCTCATAAATACAGTGCAAAGGTGTTTGACATATTCATTGGCCAGTTATCACCTGGAGCATATTTTAAAGCACCTTTAAGAATGCACAATTGAGTGACTCAAGCAATCATACCACATAGTGTTGAGGTGACACAGTGCCATGCTTAGTGGCATTGCACTGAGCAACTTTGTAACAATGGGACTGTGAAATGCTTAGCTTACTTACTGTCTAGTATGCATTTGTTATGCAAATGAGCTGTGTAGCATGTACTTGTGTAGGTGTGTTAAAAGTTTTGTTTCGACCAGTTTATGACTCTATGTATATATTATTGCTACCAAGAATTGTCATTACTTTTCCCAAATAAATCCAAATGAAAACCGCTAACCTTGCCCATCCCTGCCCCTATCCACTACCCTTCTCACTATCCGTCCTTGTCCTTTTTAGTTGGGTACACCCTGCTGTTTGTCAGGAAAGTTCAAAATGATAACTCTAAAATGCTATTAATTAAGCTGTGCACTAACCTACAATAGACAACAAAAGAAACAATAATGTTAAATGTAGATAAATTGCAGGCACCACAACCAAAAAACACCTTAAAAACAATAGGGTCAATTTCCAAAGGCATGTATTAGTGTGCAATGCAGTAATACAAGAGCACTACTTTATGTACTCAGAACTGCCTTTGTCAATAGGCACCATAAGTTGTAAGCTAACCCTAAATTAATGTTTTGTTTTGGAGGCTTCTTTTTTTAATGATCACTCCTATGGCACACATGTAAACCATTTTTCATACTCGTCCATATTCTAAACTATGGGTCTAATTTACAAAGGCTTCAAATGCTTATACATTTTTTTACGAATTGGCTTCATAGTTAGGGCCTGGCTTAAGGACATAATTGGTCTTAAGCATAGCAGAGTCAAGAGCCCAAACCTGAGAATGGTTCAAAATCACTTTCTGCAGTGGAGAGTTTTTACCTGAGTATTTTAGAAGCAACAAGAAATTGATGATAACAAAACTCTAGCTTGAAAACAGTCCTAGACACCAGGGGTCTGACAGAACATCTCATAAAAAGCCGAGCAGCAACATGAAAGGGACAACAGAAGTATAGGGAAGAGTAAATGAGGAAGGAGATGCACAAGTCACCATGTCAAGCAAAGGTAAAGCCATCAAGAACACAGTAAGGATTCACTGCACAGGGTCAGGCCACTGAGAACAATCAATTTCAAGGATAAGTATTTCTGCTATAAGCTCTTTTATACTTGTGCCCAAGAATGTTTTTCCAAGTTAATTCAATTCTTGTACATGTAGCTTTCTCTCTCCTTTGTCATCGATTTAATTTTTTTCTTTGCAGTATGCTGTATCCTATATAATATTTGTCATGTAGTGCTATATTCTTTTGTAATAATGCTTTGCATGAAAATCCGTTTGCAATCTCAACACGCTCAGTAAAAAACTTGAGACTTGAAACTGACCTTGGTGAATATTGTATTTGAACTCTCATAATTAAAGATATCTAGAATACTATATGAAAAAAATGAAGAATATATGTTACATATATATAAACAAATATATACTTATCTATTTAAAGTTTATTTGTCTATCTATAGAGTTTACTTTTCAGTATATTGACAAAACAGTTCTTCTTCCAAGCTTGATGTCAATATATGGAAGCTACAGCATTTCATAAAATGTCACATTATTATTCTTGGCCTTAAGTGTGCAGGATTTTGTCTATTTGAATATCTGTGGGTGCATTGAATTTCTGTTTTCTGGTCAACATCTGATACTTGTTTGAACAGTATAGAATTATTTACAGCCTATTTACAACAGGCTTTATGTTTTGCTCATTCTCGACTGTCCTAGGTATGTTCCAAAAATGTGAGATTGTTTCTTCTGGAGTGATTTTTCAGACGTCCTACTTTCCAATGAACAGAAGAATTAGGCAAGAGAGTTCAGTGAACAAACAAAACATTCAAATGGAATCGTCATACGTTTCTTTTAGGTATTTCTAGTTTTTTGGCTTGAGGAGTGCCAGTTTATTTTTGAAGGAGTCCCTTTTTATTATGTGTCTTCAACCATAGTTCACATGAAGTCAGTATGAAGATAATAATGTAAAATATTAACACCTATAACAACTATCTCATCAATATTTCCATATAAATGCAACATATTTGCATGGTAGGCTGAATTACATTTTATAGTCTCACTGCAGACGCATACTATATCCAATATTTTAACATATACTTAGAGTGTGCTTTGGGTTTGCCCCTTGCTCGTGACTGGATCACGTTCTTCTCGTGTTTTATTCCTTTCTCGTGTTCTGATGTGTTTCCCCCTATTCTTCTGCTTCTCCCACCCCTGGAGCATTTAGGGTTCACCTTGCCTTTTGACTGATTGAGTGTATCCTTCTTCAACTTGCATTGGGAACTATTTTGCTTTTTGCATGTTTCTGAGGCATTTGACCTTTTGGCACCCATTGGGAGTGCAGGTTGCTCCTTTTTCTCTCTCACTCTTCCCTGTCTCTCTTCCCCCAACCCCAGTCATTTTCTGCATTTCCTCCAAAAGACACATTGACTCTTCATAGCTCTATCTCCCCCTGACTCCCTTTCCTTCCTCTTTTGCTGCAGACTTCCATTTCCTGCTCTCCGCCTGTGCCACTACTGGCTTTGCCAATGCTTGTAAAATTGTGCTGCAAGCATTCTCATAGCTAGTGGCATTGGACTGTCTTTTTGGAATATTATTGTGCACATTTACAAAATGGGCATCACATACATAGCATATGGCTATCACTTTATGTCTAGATGCAAACTGTTGGCCATGCTGGAACAACATGGCAATGTCATTGTGGATAATTATTGTTATACGATTCCAAGATCAGCATCACATTGAGCATTGATGCAATGTGATAGTCAGCTTGGAAGTCTATAAAGCAAAGTGACATTCTAAGATGACCACCCACCTCTTTTTGCTTTGCAAATGATTGTGCTGCAGTTCTACAAGCAATGACAAAGCCAATACCAGCAGCGAACAAACATTGGCAAAGCAAGATGCCCACATTATGGCGAAAGACTTAGGGGCTGATTTCCCATTTGGCAGAGAGGGTATTCCATCACAACGGCAATGGAGTACCCTCTTGACCAAACTGAAGTTCCGCCCACCTGATTTACAGAAGGGCAGACCTTAAGTATGTCAGCAATGGAGATTATGCACTCTCCGTCACTGATATACTCCTCCGTCAGCCTGACGAAGTAAGGGCCGTCAGAAAAATGGCCATTTGACCACATGTCTGATTTAGAGTGGGTGGTCGAGTGGCCAACTTTAACTGTCCGTTACCGTCAGGTAAAACTTGGCAGTAAGTGGCAATGAAAACTACAAAAGGACTCCAAGACCATGGGAGACACCTTCCATGGTCTAGGGGCTATTACATTTTATATTTACAAAACAAAATCCCTCTCTGAAAATACAAAAACATGTTAAAAGCTTGACTGCAGTACCGTCTTATTGACAGTAATGTTCATCAAACTTTTAATACATTATCAGGAACCGCTATGACTGCTGCCAATGTTAAGAGTTGTCCGCTGGGATGGTGGGCATCTCTACATTTGGAATATGGTTACTCCATCACTCTGATGGAGTAAATTACATGCTCTGAAGTCTAAATCAGGCCCTTATACCTGTTTTTCTTTATCTAACCGGCATAATTCTTTTTTCATTTAAAAAAATTATTAAAAGTAGTGTAGATAGGAAATATACTTTTTAAAAAAGGTAAAGATTTGAGTTTAGCGAAGTGTATCTTTCACACCTTACATTATTTGGGACTGTCAATGCTGCAAGGTGGTTACAGGTACTCTTTGGAGCAGATAGCTTTTAATCCACAATGCTATACAAATATTGCTTTCCTTTTTTTCATAATCAAATTAGGACCTTAAGTCAGCTTAAATAAGCAGAAGTTTTCACAGTCTATTTATTCACATGTTACTGAGGGACAAGTGCAGCAATCAAACCAGCACTGGCAGTGAAGTCACTTGTCCCATTTCACGTCCTACTTCCACATATTTTGGCTAAATGTGATGAACTAGCAATCCCATCCAGAGTGCCAGGGCAACTGCCATGCCCAGCCCCTTTGGTTTTGGTCTGCTCCCTCTAACAAAGATAATGTTCTTCAGCGTGGGTGATGGAGTCACAAAAGATAAAAAATTAAAAAAAATACACTTGATCAGTTACAGCCTATGAAGTCCTGGCTGTTCCCATTAAGGTGTCTCACTAATGCCCAGGCCACCTCAGAGGAGGACAGTACTTCAATTTGGCCATCTTAATCATCCCAAAATGTTCAGAGGTTCTTCGAACCTTGTGCAAGACATTTAGACCACACTCACCCAGCAACAGAATAGCTACTCAAGTGTTCACTGGAAAATGGTAACTTTATTTAAAATGATGCTCTATATCTCATTTCTCTCTGGATGACGCTATGAATGTTGTCAGCCACAAGTTAGTAAGAAGTGTGCTTAAACGCTTTTGAAACACACTTCCAGGCTCTTCCACAGCCCAGTTTTTGAAATGACACAATTTCAACCATGCAGAGCAAATGGAGTGGTTGGTCAACATGTTTCTTCGCAGTTCTACTAGTCTAGAGGCGATTCGTCAGGACCTAAAGTTTAAAAACTATCTACACTAAGGTGGGCCGGAGACCTAAAATAGATTAATGTTTGGGATTTAAGCCACCATGACTTACTCTGTCTAATGACTGGTAGTTCTGGTTCTACCCTAATAGGGATGTTCTACTGCTTCATCAATCCCCGGCAGGTCAAGATATGAGGAACTTCCCCATATAGTTTGCGTAGTACGCAATGTGTCCAGGGACCTACCCACTGCTGCCGGGTTCCAAAGAAACATGTTGACCAACCACACGGAAGAGCACGACACCTAAAACATTAACTTAGCATTGCGCCTTTCCTCTATATTTTTAATCAGGGTAGGAGACCCCACAATTAAAGTTATTTTTGAAGGTACTCCCAACCCTGTTTTAACACACATAAACATCACACACCACTTATTCATCTACACTCACTAAAATCTCTCACATCCATGGCATCAGACGGCTATTTGGAAAAAGATCTCCGCCAAAGTGCCCCTCATCGGGAGCCCGTCAGGCATTGCAGCGCCGGCCAGACGAGGAGCAGCCCGATGATGAAGCATGACACCCAACTGGGTGTGTGAGGGCATTACATTCCAAAGAAATGGATTCCCATCTCTTTCGACTCTGTAGCCTACTGTCCCTTGTATATTGCTAAATTCTAGATCACTCAGGAACAGCACCACTTTAATTTTCATATTGCATTTGGGCAACTGTGCTGGACCTCATGTATAAAAGCCCTTTGTCCCTCTATTTGTGAATATTGAACTTCTGAGATGCAAGTCAGGCTCTCCTGGGGACACTTCTCTTTCCCAGTTTTTTAGATCGATGGCCCCCTTGTTAAATCCTGTACTGAACCAAATCTGGAACTCCTCTCTTAAAACTGGCACCTTTCCGGCCATTTGGAAACAAGCATTTTTATTACCATTGCTGAAGAAACCTAATGCTGACCCTGCTGTGCTCAGCAATGTTTGACCGATTTCCCTGCTGTCTGCACCTGCAAAAAGTTTAGAGAAACTGGCTCAGCGACAGCTAGCCGATTTTGTAGAGGAGAATGGCCTTCTTCACGATTCTCAATCGGGCTTTCGACCTGGTTACAGCACAGAGACAGCTTTGGTAGAAGTGGCCAAATCAGTGAGAGCGACTGTTGATGGTGGAGCATCTGGCATGATAGTTTTGTGAGACCGGTCTGCTGTGTTCAACACAGTCGCACACCCGATCCTGCTGGAAAGATTAAGTCATCTTGGTGTCCATGGGGTGGCACTCTCCTGGATTCGGTCCTACACTTGGGGCCAGCAGAAAAACACCCCTGAAATAATGTGGCCTGTACATTACCCTGTGGAATTTAATGTCCTGCCATACGTTTTCCCACTCCTATTCACTTTTGCCATCTTGAGCTCACCCTTCTGTAGAGAGGTGTCATTACCACTATATATCCTCTACATAAAAATCTTTTGAAGCAACTTTTTGTCGTGCATATTATGAAACATGAAAAAAACACTTCGGAGTAACCCGCATGTCTGGCTGCACACTCCCTTGGTACAATGTCTACCATAAACGCGATTACATGTACCATTAGTAAATACTTGCCCAGACCTGGTTTACTTTATTTTTAATATTATTATTATTTTTTTCATTATCCGGCTGGTCCACATTTTACGCTCAGATGGTTTAAAGAGTTAGGAAGAGGTAGTGTCCTTTTAGTTAGCGCACTAGTCTTTTTCGCTCCTAGGGCTATACAACAGGCACCCTTGAGCAACAGGAAGTGAGGAACAAACACCCTTGAGTAACAGGAAGTGAGGAACAAACACATTCAGCCGGTGGTGCCATTCTAGGTCACCATCTTGGATTTTCTGACGGTCTAGTGTTTGTACCTATTAGTGCAGTTTTTTTGGCGGCAAAACTACCAATTATGCTCAGTATTTAAGGACACTGCCCACACTGGCTCAATGTTCCACGGAGCCGCGGCGAGGCAGTGTCCTGGTGAGGAGGTAACCTTGATATTGTAAGTGCGGCACAGCCGATTTGCAACAGTGAAACGCTGCTCATTTAGGAAGGATCTCAAAACCAACAGTTTTCCTTTTCTTTTTCTTTTTCAATTTCTTTTAACAGTGTGTGACTATAGGTACCCCTTCTCTCCCGTTTTGAAGGCTCATGGGGCATTATCTTGGCGATATAAGAGTATGTGAACAGCCTAAACTTTGGAGGCTTCTTTATCTGCCACTAAACTGTTTTTTGAAGGAGAGATATATTTAACAGATACTCTCAGTTATACTTATCATATGGATACACACACCACGCGGTCCTTAGATATAGAGTGTGTGTTTTATGTTTTGTGTGTGTATGTTTTTGTATTGTCCCATCTCGCTGGCATAACACAGCACTGATTACCAATTATAACGGATAAAGATAAGAAAAATATATCACAGAAATATATCACTTTTCTTTACAGGTCAACACCACATATGGTGCAGTTTGGATGTGTTATGTTATTTTAACTCTGTTTTTATTCTTCCAGAACCCATTCAGCAATATACCTACTGGTGTATAGTATACTGTGCATGTTAAATTTATGTGCACCACTTAGTTAGGATTATATGTAAATACACATTTGTTTTGATTTGAGTGTAGAAGGGATCTCTTCTAGGTCCTGATGAGAAGCCAGGGGAGGGCTTCGAAACATGTCGACACAGGAGACACTGCTCATTAAAGCATAGTATCTCCATCTCATTCCCCACTTTTAACGATACCAGCTCAAAGGAACATTAAAAAAAAATGTTTCCACTGAGCCAGGTATTTTTTAATTTTTCACCATTCACCATTCACTCACTTCTGACCCTTCCACTCACACTCCTACACCACACATAGTATTGTTTTTCATAACCAGTGCTCCCCCGTAGTCATAGGTCGTAGCACGCCCCGTCCCGCAGCGGGGCGGGAAGACCCCGATGATGAAGCATGCCACCAAGGGTCCTTTTGGTGGGTGAGGGGTATTTAAACAAAGCTGTGTGCTTTCCACCATTGTAGGAGACACACATAGTCTGGAGAAACAATTCTATACTTTCCGATAAGGGTGGATCCCTTTGTTTTTTGACAATATAATTCGTCAGGTCCCCTTCCGCCATCATATCTCCCCTCAGCTGAGACAGTTACATTGGCTCCCGGTGGCTAGGAGGATAGAATTTAAGGTGCTACCCTTTGCATTTCGAACCATGAGCGGCATGGGCCCAGGCTATCTTAAGCTAAGGCTCAGCCCTTATCGACAGGAGCAGACCCTGAGATCCAATTACCAGTGACTGTTCTGCGTCTCACGATATGCCAAGACTCGACAAGGTGGCAGGTCCTTCTCGGTTAGGACTGCTAAACTATGGAAATCTCTGACAATTCAATTGCGCCAGATAGAAACAGAACATGAGTTTAGGAAGGTCCTAAAAACCTGTCTCTTTAGGCAGGGGTAGCATTATTGGCTGATCTCTCGCTGTAGTCTGCTTAGTGCCGGGACACCTATGATTGAGGTAGCTGTGCGTTTTACAAATGATTACTGATTGATTGATTGATATATGCTAAATGCGACTGTCTCTCTCTCTCTCTCTCGCTCTCTAACAATGCGAAGCATAACTCCAATACAAGACACAGTGCAATGATGGGATGGGATGTTAAGGCCTCTTTCCGCCATCAAAAAGGGAGCGAAATAGTGCATTTAAATGACATGTTTTCAATAAAATGTGTCATAATCAGAAAGGATTTAAAACCTACATTACCAGCTTTAAAGCCCACATTACCAGATTTAAAGCACACATTACTTCCTTCCAGGAATTTAGGTGGTCCTTCGTAGGAAGTACTGTGATAAATACTGGGAAAATGCATTGTAAAGTGCACTGAGCTTACATACCACTTCTCAGGGCAGTATGGATGTTAATGGTAAATCTTGAATTTCAAAGCGAATTCGGACTAGTAAGATTTGCCATAACTTGACCAAATCGAAATATTTTCGGGAATGATTTTAAGTATTATGACCACTGGTGCATTTTAAAGCACATCAGGATATTAATATTGGTTTAAAATATAGAGAATTTAAAAACAAACCAACAGTGGCCCAGGGTCTCCATGCACATTGTTGGGAAATTCACTGGTAAATGACGTATTTTAAAGCAAACTTTAGCAGATACTATTACAAGCCTCCATAATGTTTCAGTAAACAATTGCCAGCAATTGTGCAGTAATCCCCCATTTTCAAAATGTCCCAGCGGCCATCTGTCATTGCTTCCCCACATTCACTTCCTCAATACTCCCCTCTTTTTTTCTTTCACAAACCATCTAAACCATCCTTCCCCCCTTTGTCTTTCTTCTTTTTTCAAACTCCGTTATCATTTTACCTCTGTCTTTTGTAAAATCTTCTATATGGCTTCCCACCACTCTCGTTTTCCCTTTACTTTCATTTCTCTCCCCTCTTTACATTCCCAGTATTCTAGTTGCACCTCATCTACTCATTCCACTCTGAAACCCGACTTCTCTCTGCTTCCCTGTAGAGCTAATTTCCATCTTTTCATCTTTCTCATTTATGCTCACTATTGTTTTGCCATTCTCTACCCTTCTTCCTCTTTCTCCTTCATAAGCCTCTTTTTCCTTCATTCCCTGGGCCCTATCATGAGGGGCAGAGCCGAGACCGGGTCTACGTGACTGCAGAGGGTAAAGTGACACAAAAAAAAAAGTGAATTAATTTTAACCGGATATTTCTCTTCGTTTATTTTCAGACACCACAGCTCAGAAATGGAAAGATGCAAACCTTGCTTACTGTTTCCGAGCTGGAGTATCTGAAAATAACGCACTAATTTATGGAAATATTGGGTTCAACTAATTCACTTTATGCCCTGCAGGCTCATAAAACAGGGGCTCGGCTCTGCCCTGTGCCATTTAAAGCTATCATAATACGGTTGCCTAAATATCCTTTTTATGCCTCTCCTTTCATCTCCATCTCGTTCTTTCCAGTATCTCTCCTTGATTTCCCTTTCTGTCCTTTGTCCCATCTCCTTCCTTACCATACTCTCCTTTGCTGCCAACTTCTCTCCTATGTGGCGGTTTTGAGTCCTTTGAATATTTTGTCTTTCCTTTGCTCATATCCCACTCCCTATCCTTCGATCCTCTTCTCATTTATCTCATCTCTCATCTTTTCCCTGTTGTCTTCTTATTTCCACTTTGTCTAACTTCAGCAGTACATTCGTTTCCACTGTTTTGAATGTGCCACTCATTTATTTTACCTTCCTCCTTTGCCTTTAAAACTCCTGTTGCATTCTCTCTTGGTGTCCTTTTTCACCACCTTTTTCTATCTCTTCACCATATCTCTAATTTGTTTACCATCTCCTTTTTAGGTCTGACCTTTAAAACAGTTTTGGCTGACTTCCCACCCGTCCTCCACCCCCTCCCACGACTATTATTTTTCCAAACAATTCATACCTAACAGTAGCAGACGGTGGTGGGAGTGCCGCCGGGTGCTGACGTGGGGCGGGGGAGGGGGTAGTAAACTACGGATTACGGGCGATTACAGGTAAGTACACATATAAATAAATAAAACGAATTTCGTTTCTCGCGCTGCATCGCCCGGCGGCACTCCCACCACCGACCGCTACTGATACCTAACATATATACATACAGGGCTTTTAGTCATGGCCTTGATGTGTTGTTCTGTTAAATTGTGACTGATATGTTTCTTTCACCCATCACAGCAAACAGCAAGGGGCAAGTCAGCTCACTTTATCCACTGGCTCTCTTCACTTTGAGAGAGTGTTCAAAGCCTGTGCACATTGTTCACATCCGCCTAAAAAATAGCTGCTTCTCCTCAGTGACAAAGCTGGTTCAAAATGTGTTTTGGTTATTTATGTTTTAGCTTAAATTATTGCTATTTGTTTTGCCTGTACATCATGTGCTTAGTTAGATTGTGATTTATTTCCCACATCCTTTTTAGAGTTATTATTATGAAGTGACTAAGTGACCTTGTAATACTGTAACCGTCTGCAGTTTGAATGCTTGATTAGGTCTTTATTTATTCTTGTCTCATTTACAATTAAAAATAATAAAATGCATGGCAGGACTGAAAGGCTGAAAAAGCACCACTAGTAACAAGGACACATCTGTCCTTTTTTTTTTTTTTTAAAGAATCGAATTTTTATTGCAATCATATGACAGCCACATTTAGAAGGCAACACAAATATATGAAGGCAACACTTAAGTGATAACATGTTTTTTTTCTTTTACTTTTGTGGTATATGCCTGCAATAAAAAGTAACCATTGCATTAGTTTGCCAAGGCCAGGCATTTTTGCTTTGCCAATGCTGGTTCTGCTTCCTCTCTTTGTTTATTTGTGCTACCTCAGCCATGTACAGAGATTAAAAATATGAATAGAAGTAAAACGTGTGCCTGGCGAGAGACCTGACAGAAGACCTTCACCTACTGAGGGATTGTCTTTGAAAGGTCTCCACAAAGACATAGACCCCAAATAATATTTCTGTTAACAATATTTAGTAGCTCAGGGTTGTTACAAATCGATAAGAACTGTTTGGTATGTTAGGGTGTGCGGCCTGCTGATGCTCAAGTTCAATATACTTAGAGCAGGAATTATTCTAAGAGTTGCCCATGGTTTGCTATCTTGCACTGTAGGATTTTCTTTCATGAGGAACCCAATACAAATTTGAAGCACCAAGCACATCAGTATTTCAAATATTTCTGCCCATATTGTATGACTCAGATAGTGTTTCTTGCTTCCATTAAAAACGGGACCCCAGTTTATTGCTGGCCATAATTAACTATTGAAACGTAAGCAATTGATGATCAGAGTGAAATGTAGCCCATCTCTGAACAACACTGAGATACTGTTCGTTGAGGTCATTTATTAAATACACACATAAATTACATTTATGCTTGTAATATAGGATTGAAGGCACGATCATTACATTATCACTGAGAATGATAACTGTTAATCCTAACTTAACTTTCTAAATGTATCTCATTTAGTTGCTCAAAGTTACTTTCTTTAGACTCGTCCACTGCCAGTAGGTTTAAATTTACAACGTTGTTCCCCACAGCAAATTACATTATATTTAAAATCAGTAAAGAAAATTAACAAGATCATGAGCTGGTAAGGGGTTTGTAATTCATGACAACCAAACTATATCCACATCTCTAAATGAAAACAATGTATCATATCAGAGCTTTGTATTAATTAGCTTTCTTTAATCTATTGGGACTAGCAGGCAACAGTCACCCACTTCCACGAGACCCTCGTTCGGCCCCCATCAGAACAAAAACTGCAACACTACTCTTACCTAACCACATGCATATATGTATGCAGATTTCCACATTTTTTGTGGAAGAATCACAAATATATATATATATATATGTTCACTGAAAAAACCATAGGTTTCAGGGACGTTATAGTTACTTGCACATTTCACTCGTACAAAACCATAGAAATTCGGCCGTTATAGTTAGTTGAGCTAACTATAACTCACGCCCCCACAATGCACTGCTGATGACGTCACATATTACAACATTCATGACATGGTCAGTGACATCACTGATGACATCACTGATGACATCATCCAGTGACTGTGTGTTTCTGTACAAATTAAATTTGTTTTATATATATGCCAAGCTGTATTGAAGAATGAGTGGGTGTATAAGTGTCTGTATGGAGGATTTAGTAGGTATGTGACTGACTGTATAAGTGAGTGATTAAATGTGTCTTTCTGAATGCATGGGTTAGTGACTAAACTGTGTGAAAGTCTGTATCAGTCTGTCTGTTGTTGTGTAAGCTGCTGCATGGGTTGGTGAGTAGCTGCATGAGTGTCTATATGGGTTATTGATTGCTTGCCTGAGTATTTGTATGGCTGCCTGAGTGTGTGTGTGGGTGGGTGGGAGGTGTGTGACTCTGTGCATAGATGTGTGAGTGGTTGATTCACTGGGTGTATGGGTTCAAGAGTGCATGTGGAAACAGCTGTATGGGTGGGTGAGTGTGTGTATGGGTGTGTTGGTGAGTGGATGGATGTCTCAGTGGTACATGTGCAAGTAAGTACATATGTAAAAGGCAGTATATGTGAGTGATGGTGTATATACATAACTATATGTGAGAGTCAGTAATTGTGAGGGTGGCTGCATGGATGAGTGTGTATTTGTATCAGTGATTCTATAAGAGAGTAATTATGTGTTAGTATCTGTATGAATAAGTGAGGTGGTGTCTGTATAACTGTATAGGTGAGTAAATGGAAGTATGATTGATTCTTTGCATGACTGACTAGGTGTGTGAGTAACTCTGGATATGTGGCAGTGTGTGAGTGTCTGTATAGGTGTATGAGTGCATATGATAGTGTTGTATTGATGAGTGACTGCATGTATGAGTGACTTTATGGGTGAATGAGTGGATGTGTGTAGACCTAGGAATCAGTGTGTGCGTATGTAGTAACTGGTATTGGTGTCTGTATTGTTTCGAAAATGGTAGTCTGTATTTTAGAACGGGTGTATCAAATGTTTTATTAAGGTATGAGGAGGTGCATCAGATTTTCACTGGATGATGTCATCAGTGATGTCTTCAGTGATGTCATCAGTGATGTCACTGACCATGTCATGAATGATGTAATATGTGATGTCATCAGCAGTGCATTGTGGGGGCGTGAGTTATAGTTAGCTCAACTAACTATAACGGCTGAATTTCTATGGTTTTGTACGAGTGAAATGTGCAAGTAACTATAACGTCCTTGAAACCTATGGTTTTTTCAGTGAATTTCAAAGGTTTTTAACATGATAATTTGTAACTATAACGTCCCTGAAACCTATGGTTTTTTCAGTGAATTTCAAAGGTTTTTAAATGCTAATTCCTAACTATGATGTTCATTAAACCTATCTGCTGTGCGATCCAAAAACAAGCTGGTGCTTGTAGTGTTATGGACAGTGGACACAACCATGTTACCTCAGGCAGTGGGGAAGATCTCGGTCATGAACTCAGTGTCGTCGCCCGCTGTAAGCGAAGCGAAGTGGGCTGGTCCAACGTACGCCACTCCAGCGTAGAAGTGTGAATAAATAGGCCGGGGTTCAGGGCGTGGTTCACTTGTGTGAAAGCCAATGCTTCTGCCAGAGTGGTGACCCTCACCCTGCCACGTGGCTGCAGCCATGACCGCGGGCCTCCTCGACACAAGCCCCCTGCGAACACAGCGGCACAGCACTGCACAGTTATGTCTGTACAGACTACTGCCTTCGATCTACACTGCAGACAGCAGGGCTCACAATTCAGATTGAGTCTCGATTCCAGATGACGGTGTCCAGTAGGCATGACACATTACTTCCAGTGCGGCCCGCCCGCACCACGCACGCATCATCGCTAGCTGTGCACATGCGGAATGCTTCTGATGCTCCTACCTCAGTCCACCACAACTGATGGACCCTTTATGACAGAATATTTTGTGTATGATTTCAGATCTGGTGCCCCTAACTTAGTGTAGCACAAGTCATGGACCCTTTATGATTGAATCTCTGTGTGTGATCTGATGATTACTGTTGTACTTGTTACCAGCACCAACCATTCCCGGAGGGCTGGCTTACACTCACCCCACACACATCCAGCACAGACGTCACTGGACATGTGACCCTGGTAATAAAAAGGAGTCGAGTGCACGTGCTCGTACTCCAGTTCCACTATCTATCTGTGTCCGTGTGTTCATTATGTATGCAACATGATGCCCCTGGGCCCTACCACATTACATTGTGCTCTGGACAGCGTATGCAACCAACTTACCTTTGACAGTGGGAGAAAACTTTGGTTATGTAACTTTGTCTCGGTCATTGTACAAGTACGTACGTAGAGACTTGATGATTAGAGTACTGCAAGGAGAGTGTATAGTGAATTTATAAGTGCGTGGGGATTGGCGGAGTGATTGTATAAGTACATATGCTGGTGCACCCTAACTCCGACAACTAGCTTGTCTCTAATTGGCTGCCCTCCATGTCCCAAAAACTGAAATTTGGATTTTGCATGGCCCAGTATTGCTACAGCTGCAATACTCCACTGAATGTGCAATAAACATTCACACCCACACAGATGTGTCATGTCCACCATCTTTCTTGTGTGGAACTATGGATGAATGTAGGGTCAGTGATTCCCCGTACCTTCCATGTTGGCCATGTTCAGGGACTTGGCTCACAAAGTGACACATTGACGCTTGCGACCCGGGTGACGGCAGCACTACAACAAGAACACCGGCATGGCGCCAGTGTTGCAAGATTTTTTAAGCATTCTCTAGCCCAAAGACAACCAAAAAGTAGCCCAAACTAGCCCAATATTGCTACTTTAAGGAAGGAGGGGCAGGGACATCGTCAAGCAGGCGGTGAATGGATTGAAATTGATGTTGCAGCAGGCTGCCAAGTAAATATTTGTCTAATAAAGCGCTTTAATATACTAGTTTGCTGGAGCGCTGTATATATATTTATAATCTGGCAACTAGCACAAACCTAAATTTTACCGCACAACCGGGAAAAATATAGCCCAATTGTGCGTGATCTAGCCCAATCTGGCAACAGTGCCGCATCAGTTGATTCCTCATACAGCTCACGATGGAGCCACGCCCATAGCTCTGGAGTCATTCTTCACAGCCTCACGCAGAACTGGCATACGCCAGGCCAGCCCACTCCGCTTACGCTTACAGGGAAGGACAACAACGCTACATGTCCCAGATTTTCATTGCAGTGATCTGCTGGTCACACCCTAGTTGTCAGTACGCCACAGCCACTCCCTCACGGCTAGTATACACCCACACCACACCCATCCAGCACAGGCGTGACAGGACACGTGACCCTGCCAATAAAAAAGAACGGGCACATGTGCTCGACGCCATTTCAGAGTTGCTCGCACCGGATGCACTGCGGCCGGCACAGGCACACCGGCACGGGACGGTTACTTTCGGTCCACTGAGGTACGGGTACCGTAACTGCTGAGCGGGTGTACAGCCTGCGGTGATGGCCCGTCCCGGCGGTCTGGACAGCTCAGGTTTTGTGTGCCCTGCTGGACCGCAGTGTAGGCCTGAGCCACCGAACGGGGAGGCCTACCACCACGTGCGTGGCCTCACTGTTCACTGAGTTAGTGGCACCGCAAGGACTGATCGGGTGTGCAACCTGCAATGATGATAGGTGCACTAGTATGTCCTCTGGCATGGCAAAATCAAGACGCAGCACCAAATGTGAGACCTGTTGGCCTGCGGAGCGGGACTGCATGATGTGGAAGGTGCCCTGTCCGCGAAAAGGTGAGCAGTGAGGCCTGGGTGCGCAGCGGTGGGCAAATACGTCTGGGCGGCGGGAGTGGATACACAAAGGCGGCACAGCGATTTAGGCGTATGCAATCGTATATACTCTCCCATTACTAATTCTGTACTATGTTTAGATGTGGGAGCTTGAGGGCTCCACTAGGTCCCGGCACGTGGTTGGAGACACAGCACTCACTGTCCCTCTTCATCTCTTCCTTTCTCTCCTTCACACTCTTTCTCTCTCTCTTCTCTCTCTCTCTCTTTCTCTTTGTCTTCCTCTCACTCTTTCTTTCTTTTTTCTCTCTCTCTTCCTGTCACTCCCACTGTTTCTCTCTTTCTCTCTGTCTTCCTCTCACTCCTTCTTTCTTTTTCTCTCTGTCTTCCTCTCACTCTTTCTTTCTCTCTCTATCTCTCTTTCTCTCTCCTTTGATGGACGCATGACGCACAATCTTATCTTGCTTTTTGTCTTGCAGGCCTGCAATGAAGCGTGGCCATCCTGCAACCAACACTCAACCTGAATTGTGAGCTCCGCTCTCCGCGTGTACACAACGGGTGAGGAGGTTTCTTCGGCACGTGGTGGACCCTCTTCGACACACGCCGGTGGTGTAAGGTGAGCAGAGAGGCTTGTTTGCGCAACGGCGGGCAGTCACCTCCGGGCAGTGGGAGTGGATGGGGTGCAGCAGCCTGGATGCGCAGCGGCACGCAGCCACCTCCGGGCAGTGGGAGTGCATGGGGTGCAGCAGCCTGGGTGCGCAGCGGCTGTCATACACCTCTGGGCAGTGGGAGTGGATGGAGTGCAGCAGCCTGGGTGTACAGCAGCGGGTAGACACCTCTGGGCAGTGGAAGTGGATGGGGTACACTAGCCTGGATACACAAAGGCGGGACAGCTATTTAGGCATACGCAGTTGTATGTACTCATCCATTATTGATTCCATTTTTATGTTTCAGATGACTAAGCTTGAGGGCTGCCCTATATCCCGGCACGTGGTTGGAGACACACCGGTGACAGAAAGGTGAGCTGTGAGGATTTTCTCCACAGTGTCAACACTCACTCTCCCGCTCCATCTCTTCCTTTCTGTCACTCACACTCTTTCTCTCCCTCTCACTCTCTTCCTTTCTCTCTCTCACACTCTTTCTCTGTCTCTTCTCTCTCTCTCTCATTCTTTCTCTCTCTCTCTTCCTCTCTCTCTCTGTTTCTCTCTCTCTTCGTCTCTATCACTCTTTCTCTCTTTCTCTTTGTCTTCCTCTCACTCTTTCTTTCTTTCTCTCTCTCTCTCTCTCTCTCTCTCTCTCTCTCTCTTCCTCTCACTCTCACTGTTTCTCTCTTTCTCTCTGTATTCCTCTGACTCTTTCTTTCTTTTTCTCTCTGTCTTCCTCTCACTCTTTCTTTCTCTCTCTATCTCTCTTTCTCTCTCCTTTGATGGACGCATGACGCACAATCTTATCTTGCTTTTTGTCTTGCAGGCCTGCGATAAAGCGTGGCCATCCTGCAATCAACACTCAACCTAAATTGTGAGCTCCGCTCTCCGCGTGTACACAACGGGTGAGGAGGTTTCTTCGGCACGTGGTGGACCCTCTTCGACACACGCCGGTGGTGTAAGGTGAGCAGAGAGGCTTGTTTGCGCAGCGGCGGGCAGTCACCTCCGGTCAGTGGGAGTGGATGGGGTGCAGCAGCCTGGGTGTGCAGTGGCACGCAGTCTCCTCTGGGCAGTGGGAGTGCATGGGGTGCAGCAGCCTGGGTGCGCAGCGGCTGTCATACACCTCTGGGCAGTGGGAGTGGATGGAGTGCAGCAGCCTGGGTGTACAGCAGCGGGTAGACACCTCTGGGCAGTGGAAGTGGATGGGGTATACTGGCCTGGATACACAAAGGCGGGACAGCGATTTAGGCATACGCAGTTGTATGTACTCATCCATTACTGATTCCATTTTTATGTTTCAGATGACTAAGCTTGAGGGCTGCCCTACATCCCGGCACGTGGTTGGAGACACACCGGTGACAGAAAGGTGAGCTGTGAGGATTTTCTCCACAGTGTCAACACTCACTCTCCCTCTCCATCTCTTCCTTTCTGTCACTCACACTCTTTCTCTCTCTCTCACTCTCTATCTCTTCCTTTCTCTCTCTCACACTCTTCCTCTCTTTCTCTGTCTCTTCCTCTCTCTCTCATTCTTTCTTTCTCTCTTCCTCTCTCACTCTTTCTCTCTCTCTTCCTCTCTCTCACACTGTTTCTCTCTCTCTTCCTCTCTCTCACACTGTTTCTCTCTTTCTCTCTTCCTTGTATCTCACTCTTTCTCTCTTTCTCTGTCTTCCTCTCTCTCACACTTTCTCTCTTCCTCACTCTCACTCTTTCTCTCTCTCTCTTCCTTTCTCTCACTCTTTCTCTCTCTCTCTTCCTCTCTCTCACTCTTTCTCTCTCTTCCTCTCTCTCACTCTTTCTCTCTATTTCTGTCTCTCACTGTTTCTCTCTCTTCGTCTCTCTCACTCTTTCTCTCTGTCTTCCTCTCACTCTTTCTTTCTTTTTCTCTCTCTCTTCCTGTCACTCCCACTGGTTCTCTCTTTCTCTCTGTCTTCCTCTCACTCCTTCTTTCTTTTTCTCTCTGTCTTCCTCTCACTCTTTCTTTCTCTCTCTCTCTCTCTTTCTCTCTCCTTTGATGGACGAATGACACACAATCCTATCTTGCTTTTTATGTAACAGGCTGTGATTCACGAATCGACGTCCCCCCCCACACCACCACAGCTGAACGCGTGTACAAACTGCGATGATGCGTGGCCATCCTGACAACGCCTGACAAAGTTGCTTCAGCACGTGGTGCACCCTCTTCACACACACGCCGGTGGCGGAAGGTGAGCAGAGATACTTCTTTCCGCAGCAGCGGGCAGTCACCTCTGGGCGGTGGGAGTGGATAGTGTGCAGCAGCCTGGGCGCACAAGAGCGCACAGACACCTCCGAGCAGTGGGAGTGGATGGGCTGCAGCAGCCTGAGTGCGCATTGCCGAAACAGATAATTAGGCATGTGCAGTTGTATGTACTCTGCAATTACTAATTCTATACTATCTTTCAGATCACTAAACTTAAGGGTGCACTATGTCCCGGCACGTGGTTGGAGACACACCGGAGGCACAAAGGTAAGCTGTGAAGATTTTCTCCAGTGTCAACACTCCCTCTCCATCTCTTCCTTTCTCTCTCTCACACTTTCTCTGTCTGTTCCTCTCTCTCATTCTTTCTTTCACTCTCTTCCTCTCTCTCACTCTTTCTCTCTCTCTTTCTCTCTACCTCTCTCTCACACTGTTTCTCTCTCTCTCTTTTCCTTGTATCTTACTCTTTCTCTCTCTCACTCTTTCTCTGTCTTTGTCTGTCTTCCTCTCTCACTCTTTCTCTCTCTCTCTCTCACTCTTCCTCTCTCTTCTCTCTCTCTCTCTCTCTCTCTCTCTTCCTCTCTCTCTCTCTCTCTCTCTCTCTCTTCCTCTCTCACACTATTTCTCTCTTTCTCTCTCTCACTCTTTCTCTATTTCTTTGTCTTCCTCTCTCTCTCACTCTTTCTTTGTTTCTCTCTTTCTCCCTCACTCTTTCTCTTTCTCCTTTGCTGGACGCATGACGCACCATCTTATCTTTCTTTTTGTCTTACAGGCTGTGATTCACAAATGGTCCAGCGATGACACGACATGGCTGTACATAGTTTTATTTGTTGTTGTTTTGTTTTAATAAAATGTTTTATATGTAAATCCATACATGACTAAGATTCTTATTTCTCCAACCTAACGTGACTGTCACATTTGTTTGTGGGGGGTGGGGTGAGGGGAGATGGCGGACAAGGAGCTCCTACTGGGGGATGTCAGAGCAGTGTTGGGTGTCCGACCTGCATGATCGTTGCCTCTATTACATCTGTTCTCAAAGACTTAAGAGCCGGCGTTCTGGCTCGTAGATGAAGAACTGCGAGCCGACTAGCAGGCTCATAGAGGGAGAACCGCGGCCCGTCAGTTCGCAGAGGAAGAGCTGCGGGCCAGCTCGCAGAGGAACACCTGCGGGCCGACTAGTATAGGGAAAGGTGCGGGCCATCGGCTTCCAAAGGGATAGCTGCGGAACACTGATGTGGGGAGAGGGAGCGTGAAGAGCGTATCTAGCAGAGAGACACCTCCGGTATATTTCCAGTATTGGCTTCACAGATACAACTGCGGGCCCGAGAACTTGCACCCGAAGAGCTGTGAGCCGACAAGTGGTTCGCAGAGGCAGACTTGCGGGCCCAAGTATATTGTTGGAGATATGCTGTTGATGGTGGAAAAGGGTGCGTTACCTGCTAATGTAGGGAGACGCAGCGTGAAAGCGGTATCTCGCACAGACAGAGCTCCGGTATATTAAATTGCCCCCGGGACCTTTCTTTTATATTTTCACTCGATGCGAGGCACAATATGGCTGCTAACACTTCCTGGTTTGAATTGTTAGCAGCCAATCAGAGGCAAGCTCATGCTCGGGAGATAGGCACAGTCCAGATATATATATCTTTTTTTCCTTTAATATCTCAAAAACTACTGAACGGATTTACACCATTTCCACAAAACAGCTCTATCTGCACCAAGACCTTTCTCCCTGCCAAATTTGCAATTCTTTCTTTGTCACACAGTACATGTAATGCACCGCTCTCATCAAGAATGGAATCAGTAATGGCACAATTTCCCTGTTGCTCCACACATAAATACATGTAAAGAACAAATCAGAATAGTTCCTTTATTTTTTCAAATTGCAAAACTTCTCTCTATTGGTTATTTTTGAACTTTCCATATAAACAGTTTTTAAAAATTTAAGAATACATACAGGTGAGAAGTTCAACGTATTCTATCAACAAACTTTCTAGAACATTCTACGACACGTGCAGGTTAAAAGTTCATCATTTTTTCAAACCTAACGATATTTTTTTGCAACATTTTCTCGAACATTTAAGGGCACGTGCAGGTTAAAAGTTCACCATTGTTTTAAGTTCGAACAGTGCCTTCCAAATGCAAGTAGCAGTTGGGTTGAACTGAACAAATTTTATCCTATCACAAAGATGCTTTTCGACAAACTAATATGCACCCTACTTTTTAGTAAACAGTGTTTTTCATCTCCCAATCAGTTATCGTTTTGTATGAGAAAAAAAAGTAGTTCCCCATCTTTAAACATATCTCTTATTCTACGAACGGACTGCATGAGCTACAGACATCTATCCATATCTTCCAGCTACACCTTCAAAATGCTAGTGTGGATCGTAGGACATAGCTATGTTTTCTGGTGGAAGAGGTATGCAGAACAGAGACGTATTGACTTAGACCTAGGTTTACAAAATGTGGACATTAAATGGTTTGGACAGAGAGGATTGAAGTGGCACCAATTACTGCCTTTGGTTAAAACATGTTTGCATCTCCAACTCCCTGACCTCATGATTGTGCACTGTGGTGGAAATGACCTAGGCACATTGACTGGGGTAGGTATGCAAATTCTAATGAAGGACACCTTTAGACAATTGATGTTGCTTTTGCCTCAAACTGTCTTTGTATATTCCAATATATGCCAAAGACAGAAGTGGAAATGGTCAAACAAATTTTATCCTCAGATTGAAAAATCTAGGAAGAATGTCAACAAAGCTGTGTCTGCATACCTCAGAGACCATAGAAAGGGGTCGATCTACAACAACAACATACGTTATGATATGGCTGATATCTACAGAAGTGATGGAGTACACTTCACAGATCAGGGAAATAGAGTTTTTCTGAATAACCTGAAGCTGTGCATCCGCACTTATATGTAGCTCCAACTAATAAACACAAAGGCTCTTTTTAGAGCTGCCTTATATTCCTAATATCGGTTCGCAGACTGACAACTGCGATCCGGCTAGCACAGGGAGATCTGCGGGCCGTCGGGCAGCCTCGCAAAGGGAGAGCTACAGACCGTGGGATCGGCTCGCACAGAGAGAGCTACGGGCCGTCGGCTCGCAAACGCAGAGCTGTGAGCCAATGGACTGGTAGTGTTTTATGGTTTAGGGTAGTGCAGTGGTGTTTGTGTAGTGTAGGCGGTCCTGCTGTGGGTAGTGTTTTAGGGTTTACGGTAGTGCAGTGTTGTTTGTGTAGTGTAGAGGGTGGTGCTGGGGGTACATTTAGGGTTTAGGGTAGGGCAGTGGTCTTTACGTAGTGTAGGGGGTCCTGCTGTGAGTAGTGTTTTAGGGTTTAGGGTAGTGCAGTGGTGTTTGGGTAGTGTAGAGGGTCATGCTGGGGGTAGCGTTTTACGGTTTAGGGTAGTGCAGTGGTGTTTCTGTAGTTTAGGGGATCGTGCTGGGGTAGTGTTTTAGGGTTTAAGGTAGTGCAGTGGCGCTTCTGTAGTGTAGGGGGTCGTGCTGGCAGTAGTGGTTTAGTGTTTAGTTACATAGTGCAGTGGTATTTGGGTAGTGTAGGGGGTTGTGCTGGGGTAATGTTTTAGGGTTTAGGGTAGTGCAGTGATGTTTCTGTAGTGTAGGGGGTCGTGCTGGGGATAGTGTTTTAGGGTTTAAGGTAGTGCAGTGGTGTTTCTGTAGTGTAGGGGGTCATGCTGGCAGTAGTGGTTTAGTGTTTAGTTACGTAGTGCAGTGGTGTTTGGGTAGTGTAGGGGGTCATGCTGGGGTAATGTTTTAGGGTTTAGGGTAGTGCAGTGGTGTTTCTGTAGTGTTAGGGGGTCGCGCTGGGGGTAGTGTTTTAGGGTTTAAGGTAGTGCAGTGGTGTTTCTGTAGTGTAGGGGGTCGTGCTGGCAGTAGTGGTTTAGCGTTTAGTTAGGTAGTGCAGTGGTGTTTGGGTTGTGTAGAGGGTCGTGCCGACAGACTGACTCACAGAGCTCCGAGCCAATGGACTGGCTTCTAAAAGCATAGCCGCGACCTCGTGATGTGGGGAGAGGCAGCCTGAAAGGAGTATCTTACACAGACACTGATGCCAGTGTTGCCTCGCAGAGGTAAAACTACACACCCGATGGCTTCTACACGGAGAGATGCGAGCTGATGGACTAAGTCACAAAATGGCTGCCAACACTTCCTAGTTTCAACCGTTCACAGCCAATGAGCCGCAAGCTCGTGCTCGTAACCCTCAGCCAATCAGATGTCAGAATTCTCAAATATCGATATCTGTAAAATTTGATATTTCTCAAAAACTACTGAACGGATTTACACCATTTCAACAAAAGCGCGCTTTCTCGACCACAACCTTTCTCCCTCACAAATTTGGCATAATTCCGTTCAGCAGTTTGACCTGTAGCCTTGTCTAAAGATTCCTATGGAAAATGCATTGAGAAAACACATTTTGGGACTCCCCTTTTTTCTCAGCCCCCCCTTAACCAAACACTCCCAAACTTTCAAGATAGGAGCTGATCAAAAAGAGAAACTTTTTGAAAATTTCGTAAAGATTCGTCAAACGACGCCAAAGTTATAAGCACATGGAGGGCTCCAGGAGAGGGGCCGCGCAACCCCCTCCCAACATGAGTGAAGCCCCGGGGCTGCGGGGACCCCAGCGGGCCCCCGCAGCCCCAGCGACCCCCAGCTATTATTTTTTAAGAAATGCCCGCGGGACCTAGCCCACCCGGAGACCTCATTAAAATAAAACGCAGGAACCCGCGACCCCAGCGCGAATTGCGCCGATTTTTATTTTTTTAATAAAAAATGCTTTTTTGGGCCTTGGGGTCCTTCTGGGACCCCTGAGCAGGCCTAGGGGGTCACGGTGTTTCTACCCTGCCCCCTTCTCTTGTTTTATACCTTTGTTTCTCTGTTTTCTAGTGACTTGCTTCTACCGAGCCACAAGATGGCTGCCAACACTTCCTGGTTTGGAGTGTTCGCAGCCAATCACAGTGAAGCTCGTGCACGGGACTAAGGCTCCGCCCAGATATCGAAACTTTTATTTTTCTTATTTCTCAGCAACCACTGAACGGATTTACACCATTTTACAAAAGGTCGCTTTCTGAGCCAAGCACTACCTTTTGCCAAATTTGGGGTAATTCCGTTCAGTAGTTTCGGCTGTAGCCTTGCACAAAGTTTCCTATGGGAAATTGATTTTTTGACTCTTATATTTTGTATTTCTCAAAATCTACTGAACGGATTTACCCCATTTAAAAAAAGGTCGCTTTCTGAACCAAGCTCTACCTTTCTGCCAAATTTGAGGTAATTCCGTTCAGCAGTTCGGGCTGTAGCTCGTCGCAAAATTTACTATGGAAATTAACATGGAAAAAATGCGTTTTGGGACCCCCTTTTCTCAGCCCCGCTTGACAAATCACCCCAAACTTTCAAGATAGGAGCTAACCTAAAAAGTGCAACTTTTGCAAAATTTCATAAAGATTCGTCAAACGACGCCAAAGTTATTAGCAAATCAAAAAATGCTTTTCCTATGGAAACTAGGTTGTAACTATAACTACCTACTGGCGACCGCCAGTAGGTAATATATATATATATGTATGTACGTATGTATGTATATATATATATATATATATATATATATATATATATATATATATGTATATATATATTCCAGCAATTCGATTCCAAAATCCCAGTGCGCTCGACCAACCGGTGCAGGCGAAAATGGGTGGAATCCAACCCAATATTTAATTTTTTAAGCAAAGCAAGTGCCGCACTCCAGGGATATGATTCAAAGTTTGTTTATTTACACCACCACTACCACCAACGCGATTGACCACAGGGGCTTGTTCATGGTTGGGTAAGTCCTCTTTCCTTTACCATTATATACTCCCACATTAGCCCACCATGAGGCATTATGGGATGTGTAGTCATAACCTCAATATATATACATATATACACTTTGTCTCGATCCATAACAGGTTCATGCAAATAAAGTATCTCTTTGCCTTATTATTTACCAATCACATGTAATCATATATACCACGTAGTTTGTTTCACAAGTGATCCTGTGTGTGATAACGAATTGTTTTCCTTTAAAATCCATAAGATATGAATCATAATTCTGGAGTACGGCACTTACTTTGCTTTAAAAAAAAATATATATATATATATATAAATCCAAACAATCTTCAAGACAAACCTCCCACAATCCGAGGGCTTTGAAGAAAGCAGCACAGCCAGGTTTCCAGCAGTTCATAAGTAGTCCTTTTTATTCAATTTTCATATCCACCAACAGTGCAGTAAGTAGACCAACGCGTTTCGGCCGGAGCCTTCAACAGGGTCATAGAGTTTAGTGTGTAGACAAGACATTTAAAGGGGGACATTCCCGCCAAAAAAGCCTCCACATTGAAAAGAAACACACACATATTTTAACATATATATATTTTTTACATATCTTACACTACACAGTCAAGTTTAATCGTGAAATTTCAAAGATATTGCCAAAATTCTCCACCTTGTATCACACAGGTAATTTATAATTTCTGGATTTCTCCTTTGTTCTGAATAATGGTAAAGTACCCATAGCTTACAACATGACAAAAGTGCACTTTGATCTATTCTGTTGATATCCCAGAGAAATCTACTGTTGAATGTACAGATGTTTAACCATTCTGATACCTCTAACTGTTACCCAGTTATGCTATGATTCTTGATGTATTATGGAGATTAATGACAATGAAGTATTCAACTTCGCACATTCCCTGCTCAGAGGGGGGAGATGTATAAACGGCTGAAGGCAAATTTGTATTTCATTCCATAAAGTTCGACAAAATTAGATGGGAAACAGTTACGATATCCAAGAAAAATAGGGAGATTTCAGAAGATATGAAGAGGGAGGGGAGATGCACCGGGTACTATTGGCTATATGCTAGATTCGATAATTATATAGACCAAAGTGACAAGTGACAAGAACCAATTCCATCCATGTTCATACCATGAGGGTAATATGCTAATGTTCATACCAATTTAAGCATAAAGTCCTTTGGCAAAGTAAAGTGCTGCCTAGTTTATAAAGTGCATTCTGTTCAATATATCAAACAATCTAGTTTAATTCTAGAGCTGTGGGTAACAAGTAGCTTGTGGAACAGGACAAGGATCGATGGAAGAAGTCGGTCTTAATGCAATCCTTGACTATAAATGTATGTGTTAATAGTTCTCCATCGCCTATTAAAGTGCATACAATTGATACGTATAGTATATATTAC
This sequence comes from Calotriton arnoldi, assembly GCA_963921515.1. Lineage (NCBI taxonomy): Eukaryota > Metazoa > Chordata > Amphibia > Caudata > Salamandridae > Calotriton > Calotriton arnoldi. Next base: position 1,794,392 of record CAWUFW010001738.1, on the reverse strand, counting down.
TGATCCACATATACAGTACTAATATCATAAAGTGCTATGTGCTGTAAACACTTCAGAATTGATCAATTGATTTGATTAATATACAATACTAAGATCATAAAGTGCTATGCGCTGTAAACACTTCAAAGTTGATCAATTGATTTGATTAGTTACATCTATAAAACAAATCTCCAATACAGTACTTATATCATAAAATATTTTGCAATATAAATAACTATAAAATTGATCATTAGATCTAAGTAATTGAAAGATGGCTTTCTAAGAGTGCACGTAATAATGTATTAAGAAAGTACCGACAAACAACATGGACCAGAATAAAACTATTGCTCAATTGTATGAAGAAAAGTGCACCTGATAACTAGATTTTAAAAGTGCAAATGCTGGCGATCTAAGAAAATGAGTATAAAAAAGGGGTCAGGATTACATAGATAAGAAGCAGTCTCCCATTCATGTGCTACTATATCTATGAGTGCATCCAATGATATGATTCAATTATATATCATAAGGATATAATAAGATAACTATATTATTACTCACAATGTTAAACTATTGTAAATAGTATATGATGCACAATTATAAAAAAGGTATATATAGATTCATAAAAGGGTTAAATGTGAATGTACAGTTCAGCATCCATGTTTAAACCATTGGGGGTCTCCGTCCCCAATAGCAGAATCTTCTTCGATTCTTCACGGTATAACTCCAGTTCCATGTTCCCTCCTCAAGGTTTTTTCTGTACATGTTTAATGCCATAGTATCTCATGTTGTCTGGCTTCCCATCATGCATTTCCCATATGTGTCTTGCCATGGCATATTGATAGTCCTTATTTATTATGGCTCTTAGATGTTGCAATATGCAAAGCTTGAGTTTGTTAATGGTGCTGCCCACATATTGTGTGTCACATTGGCATTCCAGAACATAAACCACTGATTCTGTTTCACATGTGATCTTCTCCTGTATCTTATTCATTTTGTCATACATCGTCTTATACTCTGTTTTGTTTGTGCCATGCATGCAGGCCTTACATTTGACACATTTAAAGAAGCCATTTGTAGGAGCTGGAAGCCATGTAGCCCTATTGTTTTGAGGATTAATGGGTTTCAGATAGGTGCTAGTCAAAAGGTCCCCCAATTTTTGTGCTTTGCTGTAAGTGATATTAGGTGTTCCTGGAAGTATCTTTTTGAGATCCTCATCCATGTGCAAAATTCTCCAGTTGTCTGTTTATTACTTTTACACTTGATGTATTGTATTCTGTTATAAACCTCACATCCTGGTTATCTGTTCCTGGATTAGGCGCTTCCTTTGGTATAAGTAGTGCTTCTCGGTTTTTTGCACTTGCTCTTTTTAGGGCATTTTTTAGAACCATTTCTGGATAGCATCTTATTTGGAATCTTTCAAACATTTCCCTTGCCTGGTGTTTGAAATCTGTTTCTTCTGAGCAGCAACGCCTTACCCTCAGAAAGTCTCCGTATGGGACACTCAATTTCAGGGGGAGGGGATGTCCACTGTTAGCATGGAGTATGCTATTTGTACTTGTTGGCTTTCTGTACATTTTACTGCAGATCCTGTCATTCTCGATATAAATGTGGTATCCAGGAAATTGATCTCTTTGTCCTGGATGTCGAATGTGAATTGTAAATTCAATTTGTTTTGATTCAAGGATCTCAGAAAACATTCCAAGTCTGATTTTTCCCCTTCCCATATTAAACAAAGATAGTCAATGAAACGTACCCATAAAATCATCATCATTATATATATATCCATCGTTTCATACCACAAACAATGATCCACGGCACCCAAATGCTGCAAGCAGACTTTATTTGGCAACGGCACGACTCAACGCGTTTCGGAAACCAAGTTTCCTTGTTCACGAGTGTTGAGGTTGTGATTGACAGTGATTTAAATAAACATCACGTGACTTGTGACTGAAAAAGTGACACCTACTTATTAAATGAATTCTGTGCATCAATTTACCTTGTGCACTAATTTACCACTCCAAATCTCCTGACTTAGAGATTCAGTGAATATTTTTCCAAATAGCCATTTGGGGAACAATAAAGTTTAGTAAAAGAAAAAATACTAACTCATTCTGTTCCGCTGGCTGTATGACATGTTTTCTTCATTTTTTTGTACCAGTTACTCAGTTATCACCCATATATGAATATTAGCGTGTTTTGTACTATTAACCTGTAAACAGCAGTATGACTGAATATTGTGTTCAACTACGTTATGGTGCATTACGCTTTGTCATTTGGAAGTCTGTTTTCACTTTTCACTTTTTCAGTCACAAGTCATGTGATGTTTATTTAAATCACTGTCAATCACAACATCAACACTTGTGAACAAGGAAACTTGGTTTCCGAAACGCGTTGAGTCGTACCGCTGCCAAATAAAGTCTGCTTACAGCATTTGGGTGCCGTGGATCATTGTTTGTGGTATGAAACGATGTATTATGGATGTTATGGGTTTCGCTAACCCGCCACGGCCCGCCGTCCTATGAGGCTCGAGTTGAAGCGAGGAACTGTTGTGGATATATATATATATATATATATATATATATATATATATATATATATATATATATATATATATATATATATATATAACAATCACATGTCAGCCATAATCCTACGCCTGAGATGTCCTGCAGGGAAGAAAATCTGCAAGTGTAGTATCAGGCTACTTGTGCCATTGCCCAGCTGCCCTCTTGTTTTCTTCATGCGGAAAATACTTTTTCATAGTGAAATCCCTTTCCAAACTCACCCTTCAAAAATGGGGTGTTTCATACAAATAACCACACTAATTTCATCACTTTCTCCTCCTTCCAGCAGGTGTGAGTTTAGAAGTGAAACAAGTGTAGGAAATGCAAATGTTTGCAAATCCCAAAAAGGAATGGCTTTCTGGGTGCTCAACACATCTGCAGTGCTAAATGTGCCCCAGATGTGATTTATCACCTTTAGTCTGATTGCTCCTTTTGGGGAAGGTTGAGCCTGTGGGCGCGCTGTACCCCTAAAGTCTTACACCCCAAGTGCATAGTCACAGGCTCGGGCATAGGTGACAGTGTTAAAGTCAATTTCATGAGGTAATGTGTCCCAAGATAAGGGACAAAATCAGCATATCGATAATGCAGTCAAATTAAAATGGAATTACTCAATAAGAGAGTTCTATGGCAGAATTCGAACATTTCTAAAGATTTATTACAAAAATGTTAAAGGTACAAAACAGAATAATTAAATACAGAAAATGCTGGGAAACATAAAAACCTATTGCCATTAAGGCTAACAGTGCAGACAAGAGACAAAACCAGAGAAAATGCTAAGTCCCAAATGTGCAGCAAAATCAATAAGGAATCAGAGAACATCCCTAGTAGTATAGGAAAAAGTCTCTGGCTCATCCCCAAATTTGAGGGTTATAGGAAATCTTCCGCTAGAATATCATGAAAAGTGCAGAATCATTGTGGTGTGAGCAAATAAATAAATTTTCAGCAAATCAGAATAAACAATTTGTAATCATCATACAGCCGTACCATCTAAGCACTAACATGAATAGTGATTCAGTCCCCTCTGACCTAATGTCTTCCGGAGGTGTTAGAACAAACTAGCTACAAAAACAACAGTGAATCATTGTGAATAAATGCAATAATGCGTGCAAGAGGAAGGTCCTTGGGGAAATGTGTCAAGTGTGAGGCCATGTTAGAGTGGCTTCTTCTAGAACACTGCCATTCAGAAATAAACAAACAAGACTTGCTTGACTACTTGCAGCAGACACAATAAACAGTGAATGTAACATCCATTTTGAATAAGATGGCGTCGAGGACATAGGCCTAGTTGAGCCCTAGTCAGCATATGCCAGGAAAAGACACTTAAACAGGTCATATTAAAATAGTTCCAAAGACAACAGTTTCATATCAGTGTACACATTGTAAATTTGAGCATAGGCTAATTGTTTAGCACGCTATTAATAATGCAAAATCTTTGAACAATGTATAAAAGCTTCTTCAAGACATACCTCATTAAGAGTGGCAATAACGATTCCATCTCAAAGGCCTATTTGTGAAGGGATCACTATTGTAAGTGTTGTGACTTTTATCGAACCTGGTAAATTTCAAGGTGCAATAAAGTTTTAATTTCCAATAAATTTTGGCAGGCCAAGCCCGCTGGAATTTGAAGGGGGTAAAACGCCCCGTAAATGCCGAGACGTGTACATTTTGGTGCGGTAATCACCACTACAATGTTATGCGCTATTTCAAGAGCAAAACTTGAACTAACCCTTAATTATGCCACCTGATAAAATCCCAAAACATCGGTGTCGAGTTTCATCAGCTGTGATAACTATTGCATCCGTACCAGGCTACTCAGGGGTATATTCACAAGAACGTGTGATAACTACCGCAAGAGTAGCGTAACGCAACTTTCAATAACGCAGCCTATCACGGGAAAATAACCCTGTGTCAACGTGGAATTCACAACAAGGCGGTACCATGCGATAGTCACCAGATAACGTGTCAAATGTCAGCCGAAAATATGCGAAACGCGAGAAATCATGCGATGAGGTCAATCGCGGTACAAAAAGTAGCGAAAAGCAGCCTCAGGCCTGCAAATCCCACGCGTCTGGCGGGAAATTGTACCATAAAAACCACAGACACAACACACCAGAAACAAGCCAAAGCACGTAGCAACATGGATGCACCCTGACCCAGCGCAGAGGGCAACGCGAACCACACAACCCCCACAGACCACCAGCAAGGAACAACGGGGTCGGGGAAGGCCAAGGAGAAAAGGGAGAGGAAGACGGGGTGCAGACCGCAGGAAAACAAGACCTAGGCCACGGAGGCGACAGAACACTACCAGCAACTGACCCACAAGCAGACCACCTGGAATGCAGTCGGAGTGCCCAGGAGGCCAATCCAGGAGGCCAAGAGGCGCCGGCAGGACGTGACAACCTAAACCAGGTACAAACCCGCTGACAACAGGAAGGCAGCAACGGCGACAGGAGGTGGCAGTCTAGCGCCACAGGAGGATCAGGAGGAAACCCAGGCCACAGTCATCAGTGTGGAGAGGGTGCAAGGAGTAGGGAGTACGGACACAGCTCGACAGGACCTGACACAACAACAACAGGGTGAGGATCCAACAGGGACTGGGGGGATGGGGGGTGATGGGCACAATGCCACACATGCACAATGAGGTGTAACACACTGCACACCCACAATTACCCAGGGACATGTCCCCCATGCCCGTGGCACACTGCAGCACACACACATAGCAGTCACAGCACATACCATGACAATGTGGCACAAAGTGCAACACCCACACTGCAGAACAGGGGACACAACTGGGTCCACCCAGGCGCAGAAACAGAACAATCACATTGGACAGAGCAGGGAACTGTGAGATGCACATCTACCCCTACAACCCCACATCAGCCATGTAGGCCAAATGTACACTGTCCCAACTCAAATAGCCACCACCACCCAAACAGTCACAATGTACATTGTCACACAGTCTGCATGTCGACAAGAACAAGGCGCCAACACAATGCCAACATGCACCTCCCTTCACAATGCAGAGGAACAAACAACACCTCTAGCAGGTCAGAACAGACAACCCATCAGGGATGCCCGAGACGAACACCACACCCCCAACACTGACGCCCTACAACAGCCCATGGACATCCCACACAACCCACCACCAGGACCAGGGCAGACAAGCGACTCAGAGGAGAACCCAGACCCTGCAACAGACCACACAGCATGAAGCACCCGCAATCACGGCTGCCTCACAACACTTCACCCACCCACACATGGCACCCCAATGCCAGGTGGCAGAACGCCAAAAGGAGGTGGCCCAACAGGTGCGGGTGTTGCCCAACCCATGGAAAGCGAACTAGAACACATACGTGGGTGTACAATACCCTTCAGGGACCACCTACACTCCACAAAGGAGACCCACACTGCCATAGAGACACATGCAGATGCACATACCCAGTACAGAACCAGGGGCATGCACATATCAGTCACACACCCACGTTGGTTCTGCGTACGACGGCACAGTCCATTCCCCTTACGAATTGAGTGGGTGACCACAAAGCCACATGTCCAGGCTCTAGCCCGCTGCCTGCAGTGACATGTCTGCGTCCGCTGTACACAGCACAATGTAATGTTCTAGGGCCCAGGGCCCCCATGCATACAACAAGACCACAGGGACACATGCACATATCATGTTGAATGGCTACGGGCACGTGCGCCCGGCCCCTTTATTGGCAGGGCCACGTGTACAGTGACGCCTGTGCTGGATGTGTGTGGGGTGAGTATAAGCCAGCCCGCACGGAGTGCTTGGTGCTGCCAACAACCTGAAAAGTGGACACCAGTGTCATGGAAACAGAAAACACCAGCATAACAGAGTCAAATGCAGAGCAACATGGAGGGATCCGGAGTAAGGCCAGAGGTCACCCAATATTCAGTCTGGACGTTCCGTGAGTTGCAGTGCACTGAGGTAGGGGCACTAGAGAAGAGCGCGCTCATGTGAAGAAATTGCTAGGATTATGTCCCTTCGAGTTAGTCCTGATGCAGATGCAGTGGGGTGTGTTACACCTGCATCAACTTCCTCATCATCGTCCCAGGTCTCCCACACTGCCTGAGGTGACAGTTGCATCCGCAGTCCACAGCGCAATACTCAGTATTAGATCCGGGTGTGTAGCTTGACTACCGCCACCAGTCTGCATTCCTGCCTTGGGGCTGTTGCCACCTGCCCTCACATTGTCTGTGCCTTCTCCCGTCCACACACTTGACACATCCTCCTCCTCATGGTCCCAGGTCTTCCCCACTGCATGAGGTGACATTGCTGCGCAACCTCACAACAGCACAAAACTCAATCAGTAACGGACAATGGCTTGCGGTGCACTGAGTCACTGGCACCTGGAGTGCTGAGCAGGGTATCAGGCCAATGATGGCATCCACGACAGGTCTGAGCAACTCCGTAGGTCTATCAGGACCACCCTTACGACTCTGGCAGATGGCGGTTGAAGGTGGTCCTTGCGGTGGTGGCGTGTGCCTCCTGCGGTGATGCGACGTCCGGGCCGGTCAAGACTCGATGCCATGTGTGGGCCCTGGGTGGCCCGCAGTTGGGGCCGGAGGAGGCGGACAGCGCAGGGCCACAGACACATGGCGTTGATGACCCCAAGACCATCGCTACAGAGGCCATTCAATGTCTCAGAAGAAGGGGTCCCAGGCCTGAGCAGCACAGAGTTAGTGGCCCCGGATGCACTGCGGCCGGCACAGGCACCCAGCCATGGGACGGTGACTTGCGGTGCAGTCAGATGGGCCATGCGACCTGAGCGGGTCCCCATCAATGTCTGAGGTGTATGTTGCGGAGGGTTTTGGGGGACAGTGGAAGGTGTCCTCCAGGGCATGATGCGGAAGGTCTGATGTCATCTGGAAGCAGCAAATAGAGGAGTGGGAAGCGCAACCCTCGTTTGCACCAACTATTCGGGATCAGCTACATGAGGATGAAAACTAGCCCCTAGTCCATAGACTCAAACGCCACCAATGTACGACCAGTGAGTGTCCATGAATGTCAGGGAACAAACGTAGTGGCACAGGTGCTGTGAGGGGATGCAGTCTGCGATGATGCCGGTACACAGATGTGAACTCCAAGAATGCCAAATCAAGGCTCTGTGACCTACTGGACCGCAGTGTAGGCCGGAGGCACCGGTCAGCAGTGGCCCACAGCCACGGGTCGTTGGCTCGCGAGGCACAGAGTTAGTGACACAGTGGCAGTTGTCGGTAGTGTTCAATCACCTCCGTGACGCTGATCCTGTTCCCTCCGGACTGCAACGTGTCATCCTCTTCCGCCCCTCCGTGCGTGCGAAGAAATGTATTCTGCCTTTTGAATTACCGATGTTCAGTTCCAAATCTGTGATCCCACTCGTGCGCAGCGTAGGCCGAGGGCAGTGGTCCGTGTAGGCCCACAGACACATGTGGTTGTGATGCCATGCACAGACTTGTTGCCACCACATCGGAGGGTGTATTGTGAATTGTTCTCTGCCATAACTAATGTTCACTGCCATGGTGTAATCAAGACTCAGTTCCAAATGTGTGACCTACCTGACCATGGTGTAGGCCTGAGGCAGAGGTCAGCACGGCCCATTCACCGAGTGTCTCCGGCATAGGTTGGATGGCCCCACCGGCCTGCGTTGTTCAGGTTCAGTGGCACCACGTGTAGCCAGCTGGCGTTGAACAGGGTTAGTGGCACCACGTGTAGCAGGCTGGCGCTGAACAGGGTTAGTGGCACCACGTGTAGCAGGCTGGCATTGAACAGGGTTAGTGGCACCACGTGTAGCAAGATGCCCATATGGAACTATGCCTCACTGATCGGGGGATCTGGTGCTGTGGCCGCTGGCCCGGATTTGGGGTCACTGCCATTCATGACTCAGGACACAGTTTCACATATGGGACCTACTGGTCCGAAGAGTAGGCCGGGAGTACGTCAACGAAAAAGGAATAAAGCGGGCCGGTGTCGTGGAGGCCGTGATGGTCTGAGGTGGCTGCCAAGGTCTCGGGCCTCGGGCTTGGGGCTTGCGCCGGCATGTGGTGGGCCCTCCTTGACACACGCCGGTGTCGGAAGGTGATCAGTGTGGCCTGGCTGCGCAGGGTCTGGCCTGACGGGTTCGTGGTCCAGCGTGCCGGGGGCCGGCAGGCGCACAGCATTGTGGAAACTAGCAGAAATCGCTGTTAGCATGAGCTGAAGCCATTTTGGTTATGGCAGCCATTTTAGTTAGCAATGTGCTGGCCATGTGCTTCTTGTCTCTTTACTGTTGCCTGCTTTTCTATTCTGCTTGAGTCATAAGTTACAGAGCAATGTATGATCAGAAAGGCCTGTAGCTGCTAGAATACACCTGTTTTAGAATAGAACTGTCAGGCTGTTTTAACTGATGTAAGCAGAAATGTCTCCCCTCCCACTTTGTTGAGCAAGCAATTTTTGTATACCCATGTTAGTCAATAACTATTCTTGTATGTGCCAGTACCTCCCCTTTGAGTCTCCATGCTGACTATGCAACAAATGTATATATAAGGCCCCTGGTTTCTGTACTCCTTGAACTACCTCCTACAGTGGCCTGAGGGTACTGTATTGACGTAGTCTCCCTCATGTGAGGTTAATAAATCTATTTTCTTTGATATTACAGCTTCCGTGCCAATCTCTATTTTGTTAGTCTAAGGACTTAAGTACAAAGAAGGGTGAACCCCTGCACCAGTGGGCCTCTGAAAAGGCTCACTCCCACAAATTGGCGCCCGTCGTGGGGCTCATCAGGAGACACGGTTGCCCAAAAGAGGGGTCTCGACGGAGGTTTGGAATCTCGCTGAGGATGTACACTGCACGATGAGACCCTTGTCTTTGCAGACCAAAGTGCTTTTCCGATTTTCCCGATTTGACCCTCCAGGTGGTGACCGGTCCCTGACTGAGATCCCTTTGGCGTTCGTCTCAAAGTGACCATTAGGTTGATTCAGAACTTGGCAGTTGGAAGCTGGAGACTTTTGTTTGGTAAGGTCGCGATGCGATACTTTTGTTTTGGATTAGCTTGGCCAAGATTCTGGTTTGTTTGTTTGTTATACAAAAGGAGATGATGGACGGAACGTTTGAGCCAATCAAACACTCACCCCCAGTCAAATGATCTGGGTTTAATCCATCATCATTCTTTAGGTCACTCCACCACCCCAGTTCAGACATGGCCATATGCAAATCAGTCTGACCCTGTGCCTCATGGGAACAGTCCAGCCCGAACTGCCAAGCCATGTCTTCCCTGGACCGGAAACAAGCATCCTAGGACCGGTTTCTGGCATTCCAGCCATCATCAGCCAGGCTTGCTTGAATCCAGTGGCAAAGTGAGCAAGGGACCCACGTCTGGGCATACCCCCGCCAACTTAGGGCGAACAAAGCGATACAACAGGGGATGATGGACGGAACGTTTGAGCCAATCAAACACTCACCCCCAGTCAAATGATCTGGGTTTAATCCATCATCATTCTTTAGCTCACTCCACCACCCCAGTTCAGACATGGCCATATGCAAATCAGTCTGACCCTGTGCCTCATGGGAACAGTCCAGCCCGAACTGCCAAGCCATGTCTTCCCTGGACCGGAAACAAGCATCCTAGGACCGGTTTCTGGCATTCCAGCCGTCATCAGCCAGGCTTGCTTGAATCCAGTGGCAAAGTGAGCAAGGGACCCACGTCTGGGCATACCCCCGCCAACTTAGGGCGAACAAAGCGATACAAAAGGGGATGATGGACGGAACGTTTGAGCCAATCAAACACTCACCCCCAGTCAAATGATCTGGGTTTAATCCATCATCATTCTTTAGCTCACTCCACCACCCCAGTTCAGACATGGCCATATGCAAATCAGTCTGACCCTGTGCCTCATGGGAACAGTCCAGCCCGAACTGCCAAGCCATGCATTCCCTGGACCGGAAACAAGCATCCTAGGACCGGTTTCTGGCATTCCAGCCGTCATCAGCCAGGCTTGCTTGAATCCAGTGGCAAAGTGAGCAAGGGACCCACGTCTGGGCATACCCCCGCCAACTTAGGGCGAACAAAGCGATACAAAAGGGGATGATGGACGGAACGTTTGAGCCAATCAAACACTCACCCCCAGTCAAATGATCTGGGTTTAATCCATCATCATTCTTTAGCTCACTCCACCACCCCAGTTCAGACATGGCCATATGCAAATCAGTCTGACCCTGTGCCTCATGGGAACAGTCCAGCCAAGCCATGTCTTCCCTGGACCGGAAACAAGCATCCTAGGACCGGTTTCTGGCATTCCAGCCGTCATCAGCCAGGCTTGCTTGAATCCAGTGGCAAAGTGAGCAAGGGACCCACGTCTGGGCATACCCCCGCCAACTTAGGGCGAACAAAGCGATACAAAAGGGGATGATGGACGGAACGTTTGAGCCAATCAAACACTTTTGTTTGCTGCAGCAAATAAAGGCAGGTAATGAGGAGATTTTTCTCTACTTTTGGAACATTCTCAGGATAAATACGCTTTGATTATAATATTATATCGCATTGTAATATTTTTGGCAGGCCTGCTCCTAGCACACTTCGTAGAATGTGTTGCTGTCTTGGTGGTACCAATATGGATTTAGAAAGTACTCAGCTGGCTCCCCTAGAGGGGATACCTAATAGGTTTATGTACATTAAATATGGTATTTCTTCCATAATGTATAGTACACTGTGGAACAAATACACAAAAAAGGATCCTGATCTACGCACTTAGTAAAAATTCATAAATGGTGATACGGAGTGCTTTTGAGTGTTCCGCCAGCTCCATTGGTAATTCGGTGTATTTTGGAAAAGGTCTGGGGTTAGAGCCTGTCTTTTTTAACATGGCGCAGTCTTTTGGCTCTCTACTTGTCTTGGTGAAGTCTCTGTACTATTTTTTTTTTGAGAGTCCTTTCGTTTGTAAATATGATTTACAATTGGTATTTACAAATGGTTTGGTTTGAGTACAGTCTGTGGGCTGCCTCTTGCTTTTGTCCTAAGTGTTGATTTGTGGGTTGATTGTTATTTTTGAGTGTCTATGTGGTTTGTGGACTGACACCTGTGGTGATGCTTGTGAAGTACTTGTTTGAGTGAGAAGCGACTGTGTTTTTTGTGTAAGAATGGCTTGCCTTAGCAAGCAGTGTTGTGTGTTCTGAGTGTGTGGCCCCCTTCTTGAAAATGTCTGGAATGAGCTCAATTTGGTTTGTTGTCGTCATTGTGTTCTGCAGATGTCATTGGAAGAATTACACTTTAAAATTCAAAGAATAAATTGTATAACATATGCTAAATTGCTACACGCTACTATTTAAAGTAAAGCAGTAACAAAGTATAGATGTCTGAACCTTCAATTATTATATCGCCCCAGTGGTAAAGCACAAAATTAGAATTAACACTATATAGGGAAAAAATAGGCCTCACAGAAATAAAAAATAAAAAAAAATTGCGTGCTTTACACAACTAGGACTCAATACAATATGTTACAGCATTATTCTTAGATACATTATATTAAATATTAAAAGGCATTCACCACATTATCTGAGTAATTAGTTGCTGCTAAAATAAAAGCGCCTCTTTTACCATATTGCAAAGCGATAGATTTTGACTGGCTTGGAATGCCTGGGTTTTAAATAGACTGAACTGTGCTCAATTCACAGCACCAGAAAGAGAGCTTTTAACAGCTGCTCAAAGCTGTCTGTCCGAAGGAAGCTGTCTGTCAGAACAGACGGAGGTAATGAAAGGTTTCTCAACTTTTTGGGGTTTCTGTGAGGACATTAGAATATAGCAAGGCTTTTTTCTCCTGAAAAAGCGTAAAAGTTGACGCCTGCTGGTCGTAAAACACAGCTGAGTAAATAAAACATGGCTATGCCCGGGCACAAGCTACAGATCAAGCTGTGGGGACTAGGTTTTAAGTTAGTACAAAATGGTATCAAAGCACGTGCATTAAAGACTACGGATTTTGAAAGTTAGAAATACAGTTTCGTTATTTTGGATAAAAGAGAAAGGATAAAAAGTAAAGACTTTCTTTCTTGTTGCTTTTCTACTAAGCACATCTGTGGATCTTATGGTAAATAATTACTGCCCTCTAAAAAGTAACACAAACTTTTTATGTTTCAGTAAAAAGCTTCTGTGCTTGGTGTTATAAATAAATGCATTTCAAGGTAAAAGGAAAGGAATAGACTTGCTTTTCATATGTAGAAACCACAAAAAGGGTTAGTGATCATTATTCAAAAACTGACTACATGTAAAAAAAATATTAACAGTCATTGCACTAAAGTCGTTTTTGCATAATTATGATCCTTATAATGTCTAATAACACAATTGTGACAATTCAATAATATTTAGCACTGTAGAAAATTACCCTGTGCAAAGTATGTATTCAGATTTCAATGTGCACATTAAGATTTCTATCTCCAACTGGTTAAAATATGTTGTTGCACCAAATTAAAAGGGTAAATATTAGTCTATCTAACAACGCCAATATTACTGTCTCTTAGTGACAAACTTAAAATGTAGTATGGCCTAATGGCTGCAGTGTCAAATACAAAAGCTATTAAAAGTCATGCATAGAGCAGCTGTACAGACATGTGAATTACATTGCGCGCCTTAATGCAGATAGTTCTGAGCGAATTATGGCATTCTGAAAACTGAAATTTTGAGCCAATTTTTTAGGTGCTACAACGCACAGTGCACAAGAAATAAATAAATAATAAACAATACAAGTTGCATCCTACCTTTAAAAATATCAGCACGCAGGCACGGAGCGGGGATGCCCTTTAGTCATGCTTCTCGAGAGTTACTTGCTGTGATAGCCACGTGGGAATAGCCTTACACAGACATGGGACAGCAGGTTTAAGGGTCAAAGGTCAAGTTCTGTATTTAGCAAACTAGCAGGGCTAAGGGCAAGGCTTGCTCTGGCACTTCGACCTCGGAAAAGATTCCGAAGGAAGGGATAACAGCGCACAGAGAGAAAGAGAAGCTTTGCTTATTATTTTTGGCAAAAGACCAGGCAGGTTCTGCGAAGTCATAAGAAGAGAAGGAGAGGCAGTAGCGTATATGGGTCCTGTGTAGAGAACAGCTCTGCCATGCATATAGAAATAATGGTTTTAGTTTAAAGATTACTGTGCAAGGGCTAAAGTAAGGAGGCAATGAAATTCAGTTTGCATTCATGCGCCCTCATGTTTAGCTCAATGTGCTATTTACCGCCTACAAGTCTGTTTGTGCCCAGCTGCCAAAAGGGGGTAAATATTGTCGACAGGAGGTCACCTGTTTAGGTGACCTACTGTCGAATGGGGGAAAGGAGGCTAGCTCCTGGGCAAATTAAGGGTAAGCAAAATTAAGCTTGTTGTTGTGTTCTCTCTCTCTCTCTTTTTTCTCTCTCTCTCTTTTTTCTTTCTCACTCTCTCTCTCTCTAGCCTGTTTAAGCTGTCTAGGAACGGCCATGAGACAATTGGTTGGGCTCGCTTAGTCATTCATTTCACAAGATGCTGTGAATATGTTCTTGAATCAATAGAGACAACGCACCTCACCAGTGCACGTCTAATTGGCTATTCAGTAATACTGTTTTAAAATTGTTAGAATTAATAAAATGAATAAATAAATACGTCATGTCACTGCCCATCCTGTCTGTAAACTGATGAAATTATGAAAGGATGGGTAGAATAGACTGATGTTCCCTTATTTGACATTTAAGGGGAACTATATATCGGGGGTTTTTGTTCTAAAATTCTCAGGTGATAACACCATTATTGTTTATGTTATTCTCATGCTATATACAGTTTTGCAAAGGCATCACTAGTCTCTTATTAGCTAGTCTGCGTAATTGAGCTGACAGCCCTTATTAGAGTTGGTGAATAGGTTTTTTTCTTTGAAAATGATGTTACATAGTCCAGATTGTGAAAAGTAGAATGCACAAGGGTTCACAATGTTAGGAAAGACGCCCGTGTGATCCTCAGCAAACATTTTGAAGGAAAATATTGCTTTATAGGAGTTTGTTTGCCACAACAAGTTCTGCTGGAGAAATTCATGTACCCACTATATTGAGGTTTTGTTAGGTATTTATGTAGTAAGGATCCCTGTTAAATTAGCAGTTTTTAGATTTTCATGCCGCGCCTATAACATGAGCGCATGGTCCTAAGCGTAAAATGTAGGTGTTTTTACGTAAGAAAAATAATTTTAGAAGTGTCTGCAGGCCTGTACAAGTAGTGGAAGGTTCATAAGTAGAAATGTTGTGAACTATATGACTTATGAAACACAAGCTTGCTAAGACAAGAAGCACAAAAGAATAGTTCTGAAAATTCCCTTTTTTGAGGTTCTTCAGATGAATAATATAGGAATACACAAATGTAAGGATTCAGAGTATGTCCGTATTGTTTTTCTTTTTCCCTCAGAATTTAGTAAATAAACACAGACTTCCTTGGCTGCTTGGGATTGGGAGAAACAAATCAAATCGTGTAACATTTTACCCTTGTCAGTTCACCAAAAGTTCCTTTTATACTCGCTAATAGGTCCAGGGTGTTTTTTTTTTACTCTCAGATAGATTAAGTGGTTCTTGGGTGCCCTGCTAATGTATGGGGCGCCCCGAGACTAAAGAAGTTTTCTGAAATAGAGTATCCTCTCTGTTGATAGATTATTTGTATGCCTTGTCTAAAGATCTTTTGTTCTGACCACCAATAGATATCTGCTGCCCTACAACCATTGCCAGAGGGGCCCGGACATCAGATCCAGCCTGGGGAGTCAGCGCCGATCCAGCTTGGAGTCGAGGTAAAGGGAACCAGCACAGGCATTGCTGGCAACTAGGACCACAGTGAAGGTAGAAGGCCGGAAGCACTGGGCCCATGAAAACGACGTGAAGTGTGTACCCCTACCACTGTCTTGGACGAAAGACGGGGTCACAAATCAGGACGGAGAATTCTTTGCGTTGATCCAGTTTTTGATGCCCAGCTGAGAGAGTCACAGACAGACAAGGACGGCAAGGAGGCTTTGCTTGAGGTGACCCCTTTGAAACAAGGGTTGCTTCAGATACTCCAGCATCAGGCCTCTGAGTCATGGTCCCTAAGTGAATGCAAGTCTGCACCTCTGTTGGTTGATCAAGAGGTACCTGGGTATACTAGGTACAATCTGTGGCCCTGACAAAAGAGCAATGCGCCAGCGGAGCAACACAGGAGTTAGGGAAGGACTTGAGTTCAGGGTACAGGTGCTGTGCGTCTGGTGCCTGTTAGATTAGCAATGTACCCCTTTGGTCGTCCCATTTTTGAGGAGGAGCAGCCCTTTGCGGCTCCTCGTCCTGAAAGAAGAAACTTTTCCCTTAAAACTGGGCCGTGATTGTTTTCTTGAGTTGCAAGTAATTCCAATATGTATTAGACCAAGAAGTTAGCAATATGATGAGAATAGATGTGTAAGATATTTTCTATATTCCTTCTAGATCATAGAGATGTCTTCAGCTAATGCTAAAAGGGTCATCTGTGGAAACTAGCAGAAATCGCTGTTAGCATGAGCTGAAGCCATTTTGGTTATGGCAGCCATTTTAGTTACCCATGTGCTGGCCATGTGCTTCTTGTCTCTTTACTGTTGCCTGCTTTTCTATTCTGCTTGAGTCATCAGTTACAGTTAACTCCTACAGCACTGAGCCAGAGCAATGTATGATCAGAAAGGCCTGTAGCTGCTAGAATACACCTGTTTTAGAATAGAACTGTCAGGCTGTTTTAACTGATGTAAGCAGAAATGTCTCCCCTCCCACTTTGTTGAGCTAGCAATTTTTGTATACCAATGTTAGTCAATAACGATTCTTGTATGTGCCAGTACCTCCCCTTTGAGTCTCCATGCTGACTATACAACAAATGTATATATAAGGCCCCTGGTTTCTGTACTCCTTGAACTACCTCCTACAGTGGCCTGAGGGTACTGTATTGACGTAGTCTCCCTCATGTGAGGTTAATAAATCTATTTTCTTTGATATTACAGCTTCCGTGCCAATCTCTATTTTGTTAGTCTAAGGACTTAAGTACAAAGAAGGGCGAACCCCTGCTCACTTCCACAGCATCACAGGCAACTCCGCTCACGAGGATGGCATCGGCCTCGTGGCGAGGTGGGAGGTGCCGCCCTGGCAGAGCCCTGGGTCTTTCCGGAAGAGGACCACGTCCAGGCCTATGTGCATTTTATTCACACCCCTACGCTGGTGTGGCGTACGCCGGGCCATCCCACTCCGCTGATGCTTAGGGGGGGACGTAACAGGCAACATTTCTGCGAGGTCCCCCACTGGCTGGGGTGACATGGTGGCGTCCACTGTCCACTACACTCTATTCGCAAGCGGTGTATGTCGCCATGGATATGGGTGTGTTCTGCATACTGCGAGGTGTCTAGCACATCTCCGGCACTCTTGGCATTGTGTACTTTCCTAATCATGGTTCTACTGCATCCTTCACACATGCCTGGTTGCCACCTCTCCCCACATTCGGCTATTATGTGGCTGAGGTGCCATGCCATTGCTGGCCATGTTCAGGGCTTGCCCATCTGGACATTGTAAGTTGTTCTGTCGTGTCTGGTGGGTGGGCATATTGTTGTGCCTGTTGTATGTGATTTTGTGACGTGTGCATTGCCAGCGTTGTGAGTTGCATGGTTGTGGAGTTGAGGTGTGTGGGGTGTTCATTTGTATATTACCAAGGGGCTGTGCATTTCCCTTGTTGCCATCCTGGGAACGCTGGTTGATGATGGGCTGTCGGACGATGAAGGTATCATGCACACTGGCTGTGTATTTGAAGGCGACATTGTTGGGGGTTCCACGGTGTTCTGTTGTTGCCTGCACATTGGTGTGAGACGTGTGCTTCCTGTTGCAGTGATTGTGTGCTGTGTCACCAGGGGGCACAGGTAGTACATGTGTGCTGTGTATTGCCCCCGACACGTGCGTGCATCCTGCTATGGCGTATGGTCCTTGCTTGGTCTCCAGCGGATCCTGCGCATTGTGTTGTACGTATGGGGACTGGGGTACCAGGGTGATGGTGATGTCCAGGACAGGTGTGGGGGACTTGGATGTGGCTGGCTGTGAGACTCCTCCGACTCTGGCGGGTGTTGGATGGGGGGTCCCAGGGGCCAACAGGTGCAGCCACGCCATCAGCTTTGTGTGGGGTGGGATGTTGGTTGTTCGCTGTGTTGTTGCCGTAGGCCTGTTAGGCGATGATGGTCAGGATGCGTAGGTTGGTTGTCCCTTTCAGCCTGTAGTGGACGGTGACATTGTCAGATGTTGGGTCTGTGCGGCTGGTACGTTTCCTGGGGTTCCGCTGTCTTTGTCTGCGCTGCGTCTGTGGTGGTCCGGGGGGGGGTGTTCCGGGTGTGGGTTGGGGTCCTGGGGTGGTGGAGGTGGGTGTTGTGGCCCTCTTGGGTGTCCGGGCCGCATGATGGGTGGCTCCATGGCATCTGTTGCCCTTCGGATGTGGCCCTGGGCTGTGCTCCCTTTTGTGGTGCTGGCTGCCGTCCGACTTTACACCAGGTCAGAGCAGGTGTAGATTTCCTGGTGCTAACGCGCCTTATCGCCTGTTTTGTGTTTTTATCGCGGATGTGGCTGGTCATTGTGAATGTTGAGGTGTGCTGTGGTCTCGGCTTTTTTCACGGGAACGCCTACTCTGCATCTCATTAGCGATATTTGCGGGGGTCCTCTGTGGCGATGTTTTTGCGGTTGCTATCGCGAGTAAACTGGTGCTGTGGGCTGTTAACACCGGCTTGTGAATGGGGGGTAAATTTATCACGACTTTGGCTGCGATAAAGTGCCGTTAATTCGGCGATAGCTCCTTGTGAATATGCCCCTCAGTCTTTTTAAAATTCCTGTCTTTATGTTCCACGATCTCTAGAATACTTCGTAAGGCATGCTGTACACTAGGCTACTGCCTTCAATAAGGAATATAAGACAGTAAAAAAGGGCAACCGTTAAGTGCTGAGTTTTCTTTTTAATGAGATAACATTCTCACTAAACCCTGACAGGGCATTTGTGTTGCTGTTCAAAGACTATAGATTTCTACCATTGAATTATTAAATAGTTTGTGAATAGATTGCTGCCCTAACGCCACATAAGAGCAATCTAAGAGCACAGAACACAGCAGTGCACCTACATGGCTTTAATTTGCATATTTTTAGAGCAACATTTAATCTTGCAATTTGACAGGACAACTGCCAGGAGGTTTCCCGAGCATACATTGCATTGTATTTGAAAATCCAACAATCCCTAATGTAATGTATTTCGACAAACCTAATGTTAGGAGCAAGAATCTTCAAAGGGAATTTGGGATGAACTAACCTTATAGTCTAAAAGACAGGCAAGGTTTTGTAAACGATCCCAAACTTTTAATTGCCTGTAAACTGATGTGAAGAAAGTGACTGCTATTATTTAGGGGGGAATACAAATGGAAATGCCTGGAAGGGTTTCTTATGCACTAGTTTGTGTTTTTTCTATCTCGCTGTGCTGTTGCCCACTATGTATGATTTAAGATTCGCACCGTTTTAGTTTTATCAAATTGTATTTCTCTTACTCACTTTCCCTTTTCTTCAGCAAGCATTATGCAAAAGAAAGACAAAGCAAAATTATGGGATGTAAAAACATTCATTTTTATATTAAAAGATTGAAGAGAAGACAAAATGCTAAAAAAAAACAGAGCATAGGTAATCAGTTTTCAATCATATTGCATCTATTAGGAAACAAATAGAAAAAAGAGTAGCACAAGACTAAGCCATTAGGAATTATAGATGGGTTTCAGTCAGTAACACGGTTATTACGTATGACTCTCATTAAGAGTCATGAGTGTGAATCCCAGATTCTGAATCCGATTATTTGTTGCTATGATATAATAATACAGGATTTCGCAAAGGGAATCAGCTCTTTCCCCGTGTTACCCTGCCTCGCCCTCGCCCGGGTCTCCAAAGAATCAAGTGAAGCAACAGAATGGCACATTTTGCTTTTTTCCCCATTTTACCACCTCTCTCGTGGTTTTTGTTGGGTAACAAGAACAAGGGATCCACAAATAAAAATTACTTGCAGGTTAACCACCTGTGCTTTATTGATGTTGCCCGTGGTAAGATTAAAAGATTGTAAGAATGGCATGTTACAGAAGTATAATTGGTCCCCACTTCCTCAGGTCAACATGTTTCAGCCTTATATAGCCCTATACGGGGACTAAGAACTTCTTCAGGACCAGTGGATCCCTATAATAGCTGTCCCTACTCTATTACTAAATGTGACATTAAGAAATAAGGCATTGGGTGATTGATTCAACTTATAGTGCACTGAAATGATCAAAAAAATATATACTTGCGGTTAACATTAAACGGTCAGGTGTTGCTATCTGTCAATGAGACGGTAACAGGTCAATAAGCAGGGTTAAAAAGCTACAGTGTCATACATTTCTCCTACAGGCATACGGGCACTAATTAGTGTGAATTGATTGCAACATTTAAATACTTCCCACATGCAGTAATCTGTACCCACAGTGTATTATGGCATACAAATGCAGAACATGCAAGCTGTGGCACACTATTGGCAACTTCTCATATCGTCTTACCCTATTCTGTTTTGGGGTGTCAACCCCATGGAGTGGGAACTATAGTACGCCTCTGCAGTCAAATACTAATGGAAAACAAGGGTTTTGAATGTCTGGTTTTATACAGTGTCACTAGTTATGGAAGGAGGCAATAGGGTAAGCATAATAAAAACAGAAATGTAAATGTCTCCAGGATTGTTGTTATAGTTCCTAATTATATTCATTGCCGTTAGTCGTAATAGGAGGTGATATAGTAGACAACATTACAAAATAGAAAATGAAATGCCCATAGGACGTACGTCATCAAGAGAAGTTACTGTGAGTTGCACCTTAAATGATAGACGCTCCAATTCAGAACGGTGAAAAAAAAACGTTAGGTTTCCTGCTTGATATAGTGTTTCACCATCTCTCTGTATCCTTTCCCTGAACAAATATGGAAACACAATACATTGATCCTGCTACCCTCCTCAGCCCCCTCTCTAACTTCCTGAACCTCAACATTTAAATGCAATACCTGCTCTCCTGCCGTCCTTCCCCACCACCCTTTGGCCCTTCCCTCCAGGGCTTTATGAATCGCCCCACTCTAGCAGTGATTGACACTGACATAAGTTGGGTCCTACTGAAAGGTTGATGATTTTTTTTCGGACCTCTTCTGTCTGCAGAAAAATGCGCATAAAAACACTGAAGCTGAAAACTGTGACAGGGTCAAGTGATGTGAATATAGGACTTTGGAACCAGGGCTGACAAGTGATCCAAGAAAGTGAAGGGGCTAGAGAAAACGAAATGGGGTAAAAGAGAACAGAGAGAGGCAAATAAAAATAGTGAGCGAGTGAGAGAAAGATAGGACATAAAAAGGAGGGGAGAAAAGAATGAAAGATTGGTAGAAAGTGTAAAGAAGGGTGAAGGAAGGAAGGTAGGAAGAAATCATGAAAGCGAAGAGGTAAACAATAACATAAGAAAAGAAGGAACCTTTGAAGGAATGATCAAATGACGTATGGAAGGATTATGGAAAGCATTGATGGAAGGATGAAAGGATTGATGAGAGAAATGTTGGATTGATGCAAGGATGAAGGGATGGAGGGACAGGTGATAGGTGAAGGATGGAAGGAAAGGTAAAAGGATGGCTAGATGGCAGAGTGAAATAGATGTCAGAAAGAATTGATAGATAGCTGGGTGAAAGCATGAATTATACATGGATGAAAATGAATGGATATGTGGATGGATGAATCAAAAGTTGTACAGATGGATGTATGGATGGTTCAGTGAATGGAAAGGTGAAAGTTCATGTAGATGGGTGGATGGTATGATAAATGAATGGGTGAAAAGTTAGACATATAAGGGGTGGAGATAGATGGAGAGGTGAATATAAAGGAAGTGGAACATTGAGGTAGATGGGTGGTGGATGGAAAGGTGAAATAATCGATAGATGAAAGGAAGGATAAAAGAATGAAGGGTTGAAAGGATGGATTAGTGAACCCACAGCTTGATTGGTAAAAAGATAGGTAGATGGGTGCGTGGATGGCCATATAGACTTTTGGATGTATGTATGTATGGATTGATGTATGTATGGGTGTATGGATGAATGGGTGAATGGATGGATGAATAAATGGATGGATGAGAGCAGAGATGATGGATTGATGGATGAGAGCATAGATGGATGGAAGTGTTAAGGATGAATGGAGGGAAGGATAAAACAATGGATGGAAGGTTGGATAGATGGGTGAAAAGGTGAAAGCTTGAGTGGATGGAAAGCAGAAATAATTGAAGCTTAAAAGAATGGAAGGAGGGAAGGATGGATGGAAAGGTGAAAAGATAAGGATGGATGGATGGAAGAGTAAAAGAAGAAATGGATAGATGGGGGAGTGCATTGAATTATGGTATGGTTGAGGGAACTCTTTAAGAGAGGGACGTGTTCATGTGGTGCAATCAAAGGTATGGTTCAAAAGGAGAATTACAATTTTTAAGATTTATCCCTTTCCTCCCTCCCTCATCAAGCCTAGGCCTATGCTTTCTACACTCAATGAGAGAATAGAAAAATACACCCTTCTTACAGCAGCACTGTTAGAGTCTTTGTCCGCAAAGAAAGAAATACCTGGAGCCATATTACAGAAGTGCCCCGGGGGCGCAACGGGCGGTTGCGCCTGCTTTGTGCGCCCCCTGGGCACTTTGGCATTACAGAAGGGGCCGCAGACACTTGTGCATCCCCTTCAGTAATACCGACAGCGCTGGTGTACAGAAAGTGCCAGAGCTATTATCAGAAGGCGTTCAATCATTAGCATGGGGCGCAGCCCCATGCAAATGAGGAATCCCTTTGCCTCTGCGCCCGCGCCATATTATAGACTATCAGTGCGCCCCCTGATGTCAGCCCTCTGGAGGGGGCAAGGGGGTCCCGTTGACCCCCGGGACACTCACTGCACCCACCTGTAAGGGGATCTCTAATCCCCGTTTAAAGTCCAGGCAAGTTCCAGCCTGCACTGTGAAACATGGATTGGCTTCAAAGCAGCCACTTTGTTTTTCACATAAATGCACTGTCCCCAGGGAAGCACGAGTTCGCGGCTGCCCTGTGTGCAGCACATTCATCCTTATACAGTGCATTTTCCTTGTTTGCGCCAGGAAAATGCACTGTATCTGTGAAACAGCCTCTGGTCAATTATTGGTCTGCACTGACTCACAGCAGCAAATGAGATTGTAGTTGTTGACACTGGGGCATCAAGTATGTTCTCTTCTCTGGTCTGCAGGTACTCGATGGAGGCAGGAGAAGATGGAGGACATGGTGAACCATCATCCACCATTCCACTGCTTCATTCAGATCTTTAGAGGTAACAGATCAGTGCCCACCAATACATGGATTCGACCCCCATTTTACTGCTATGTAATTAATCAGGTGTGCTATTGTTAATGTGCATAGTGGCTTTCTCTGTAAGCCATACTCAACACCATTAATCACTACAGTTGGTTATAGGCAAAAAATATAGATGTGTAAATTGTTTCTTTTTCATATTTTCCATATTTTTCAAATGTATATTTTGTGTAATATATTGCTCTAATTATAATTCATCACCCAAAGCCATGGAATTACATTTTCTTATTTCATTGGTTGAAATCCTTGATAAGAGGAGGACTTGCACTCTTCATGCAAATTGATAAACTGGGCAATAATGCTCTTATTTGTTGAACTGTGTGACCAATGGAATGTCCATGTTCCCTATGGACTGATAGTCATCTCACATTTTAATAATACAAGCACCTTGACTGATGTACACTACATGCCAGCCCAGCCTCAAAATTCACTCACTTCTTTTGACTTGTTAGTCATGTGGCAATGTATGGCGGCCTAGTTAGAAAACGCATTTAAGAGTATGGGAAGTGGTTCTGAGGGATTACTTTTTTATGAACTCTTACAACCCTTTGTGAATCAGCCCTGAAAGATCCAATTCCCTACTAGTAATGCAAAAGGGGCACAATCGATTCTATTTTTATTAATTGTATATGACTATGACATGGATATTTCCAATATATTGCCATTTTAGATGTCTTTTTGCTGATTGACAAAGGCATATTCGAGTACACAAAAGAGTACTACAGCAGAACTATTTTATGTACACAAAAATGCCTTTGTGAATAGTCCTCACAGTCTTTGGATTTGTATTTTGCAAGTCAAGCCAGCAGTTTTGAAAGCCTGCTCAAAGTTATAGACTCAGTAATTGCTAGATTATAACCTGATTTCTCTTCCATGGCTAATATAATTATTAATATTATTATTGTTATTATTATTATTAATAACATTTATAAAGTGCAGCATACTCTTCCTAAGATGACTTATGGGCAGTGTGGCCACACATCCCAGATTTTCTGGAACAATTCCAGTTTTTGAAAGCCTATCAAGTATCTAAAAAGGTATTTGTGTATAATATACAGGTCCCATTGACGAAAGGGGGTGGGGGGCGGAAATAGGCACACTTGACTCAAAATGTGCCACCAGAAACATCTGTCATTTATGATATTCCTAACTGGCATTTCATGGAGTCTGGGATCTTTTTCAAAACACAACTTCATTGCAATTCCGACATGCTTTGTAGCCCGGCAACAGTTCAGAGTGCTCAGTGTCACTAAAAGCTATGTTACGTTAGTCTTTTGGGCCCCAAAAAACTGCCAATTTTGTTCCTGTTGTTTTTAATTTTAAAAACTGAAAAACTCTATTTGCAAAATAAAAATATTAATAATAAATCAAAGTCACAAGCAGTGAGCATTATTAAGCCCTTGGATGTCTGCCCTTGTGGCTTGTCATTGGCAGAGGAGAGTTCTATGGGTAACTTACTTTCAACAGGCAGTAAATCTTTGTGACTTGCCAGAAACTCACAAAAGGAATCCTGGCAGGTATAAATAAATTGAGGGTGGGGAGTGTGCAGAACAAAGTGTGGTTGGATTTGTAAGATTGTTAACTTCTACAAACCTATATGTGTAGGGGCACACATTCCAAAACGACCATTTCCACTTGGAAATCATCACAGTTTTACTCCAGCAAAGGAATGCAGTAACTGCTCTTCCAGTATAGGAAGGGGAATGGATCACCTCCAAACTCAGAGGAGATGCAGGCAAAGGAGTTTCTCCATGAGAAAAATGTTTTCCCTGGAAAATACTTTTTCATTTGTATATTGGGAAGTATTTCACTCCTGCCTTAGTGTATGCAAAGTGAATTTACTCACTGGAGAAAAGCGATCCCAGGGAAATCCGGTGCAGCTACCCTACTACTGAGAATATTTGTGGATACTAAAAAGTAGTAAAGGTACTTTATTTGCAAGGCTTTTGTTGGCCCAACAAGAGTGAGTCTGGGAGCTAATAAAAAAGAATCACTGACCCAGAGTTCACAAAGCTGCCATTCTGCACAATTTGCACATATCCCCAAAAAGATACCATACATCCTTTAAGGAACAGGGAAATGTGCACTGTTTTTCAATCACTAAATAATTCCAGATTTTTATGCCCAAATAATTTCTGCTTTGCAGCTGCACTGCTATGCACAGCGTGTTTCAGATGTTGTTAGCAGCAGCAATAAGACATGTTTTTCAAATTCATAATATCTGGACTTTAGGTGTCATTAAAAAAGAGATGGGGGGGTCTTGAAAAAGTGCATGGCCTACGAAGCATAAGAAGGAATTCTTCCCAGGGGGCATGGCCGATATAAATAAGGGCATGCAGGGCCGGTCTGGGAACCCAAAGCAGCCCTGCCAGTTTTCTCAGCCTAACCCCTAGAGAAGCACTGCCTGGCCCAGGGAGGCTGGAAACAATCGCTTGCTGCTTTTTGTTACTGGGGGCTGATATTGCGGCACTGCTGCAAAACCGGCCCCCAGTAACAAAACCGGCACCCACAGCTGCAGAACGGCCTTCCACCCTTCTAGCCTCCCAGGGAAATGCCAGATGCCCACTACGGCCAGCCCGGCCCTGAGGGCATGGCTTAAAACATGTAACCTGAAATCCTATGCCTCCCATAGCATGCCGCCTGACCAGTATTTTGGTGCCTCTCTGTGAGCTGTCTGTCATTGCATCTAGAAATATCACACGATAATGGGCACACAACTAAAACAAGCAAGTCTAGTTTCCTTGACAATGCTTACTATCAGTATCAGATACATGATTAACAATAAATATTTTGCTGATTTGGAAATGTTTAAATTCCGAAAATATAAGATTGTGAATAAAACATTAGCAAGGTCTGGGGAACAGGTTAGTAGCCTTCAGAGTGCCTCAATCACTCCTGTTCTTCCCTTCACACCACTTTCTTCTGCAGCCTCACACTCTGCTAGACACTTACGTTCTTTTTCTCCCCACATCTTAACAAAATCCCCCATCTGCATACCTCATCTATTTCACCTTCAGGATCCTCTTTGCACTATATCTTGCATGTACTTTTTTTGCATCTACTTCACTTTGCTGTATCTCACCACACACACAATGCACCCACTCACTTTTAAGCACTGTGTTTTACTTTATCTCTCTCAATATTTCAACAGCTATGTATCTCTTCCCACAATTTCACATAGAATCACAATTACAATTGGCATTATTGACTATTGCCCTGTGCGCTTTGCAGAGAGGCCAACGATAGGATGAGCATGTGTTCTGAAAATCTTTATGACCCACTGACACTGACCGTAAGAAAGGTAGACTGCCTTCAGCCTCGATTCCAGAGCTCCAAGTCAATGCCCATTGTAAACACCCAGTGGCGGCTCGCAGAGGGAGTGCTGCGGGGCGGTGGGGCGGGGTGGGGGAGGGGCTGGGTTGGGGGTAGTGGAGTCGGACATACGACGGGCAGGAGTAAGGTAAGTAAATAAATAAATAAAACTATTTACCTTGCGCTAGCTGCATCTGCGAACCGCCACTGTAAACACTCATCCACAACCAGAACTCTCAGTCACCTAGATGCGACTCTGTTCACAGTAGCACTATTCAAGGGTAATATGTTGCATGAGAAAAATGATAGAAACACAACATGATGAAAAATGCAACACTCATACAGAATGTGAGGCAGGGCCGTTTCTTAATGAATTTTAAATCGCGCTGGATTTTAAGAACAAAATGTGCTTTTTTGCACCGCACTGAATGTTTTAAAAAATGTATTCTGCTTTTGGGGGTAAAATATATTTTGAAGAGTGGGAGGAGAGTCAGCCATGTTCAGAGCCATTTTATACTAGAGCAGCCATCTTAGGCTGGCATTCTAGTTGTTGTAAGCCGCACTAAGCCCAGCCTGGTGCTTAATGAAGCCGCAGGCGCGGACGCGACGGTAAGCCTCAGCTCCACTCGTGCAGGGCACTTTGTTACAGCAATAGCTTAAGCAATTAGCACTTTTGGGGGAAATACTTGAATTTGAAAAGCTGAATGGGGAGGGCCAGCCAGTTCGTTATTGAATTTTAAATTGCGCCACATTTTACGAACAAAATTTGCTTTTGTGCACCGCACTGAATGTTTTAAAAAGTTTATTCTGCTATCGGGGGTAAAATATGTTTTTAAGAGTGAGAGGACAGTCAACACAGAAAATATTAGCCACCTTTTGCATTGGCTGTGTTTAGAGCCATTTTATAGTAGAGCCGCCATGCTAGGTTGGTGCTCTAGTTGTTGTAAGCCCCAATAAGCCTGTCCTGGTACTTAATGGGGCGCGGACGCACAGTGGATGCATGCAGCGGGTGTGCCAGAGGCATGCCCACCTGCGCCCGTCCATGGCCGAACAGGGCCAGGGGCCAGAATCCCTGCATGTATAAGACCAGCTCATATTTTCTATTCGCAAGCAGAACTCTATGAGTTCCACTATAAGATAAACAAATCTTGTCAGCACACACTATCACCGGAAGATTCTTAATTGGTCTGCAATACGTGCAAATGAGACATAGGAAACATCAACACCGATGCCATCAGGGTAGTGCAGTCTCCACCTGAAAAGGTCAGTCACAATTGGCAAATGTTGTAGATCACTACCACAACATTACGCAGAGCTGTTTATTTTACTCGATGATAAGCAATCAGAAGCTGCTTTCATCATGGAAACCTGACTGCAGGACAATTCCATGCCAGAGGTAACTATGGCTCTCCCTCAAGGCTGTAGTATCGCCAGATGCGGTTGGGAAGTTAGGAAAGATTGCGAGGTAGCTATTATCTATAAAGATGTGTTATGTGGTCAATTCACAACCATTAAGTTCCAGGGGAGTGAATGTCTCTCTTTCTCACTAGAGCTTTCTGCCACCTTCACATTTTCAGGGTTATTGATGTGTCGCCCTCCAGGTCCTGCTACTGAATTTAGGGAAGCACTTCCAGATTTACTGGCAGAACTCAGTTTAAAGAAAGGCATCTTTACATTGTTGGGGGATCTGAACATGCATTTTGATGACATGAACAATGAGATGACAAAAGATTTAATTCAGGGCATTGCTGCAATTTAATTGATTCAACTTGTAAATCAGTTGACTCATCAACTAGGTCATCTTTTAGACCCCATCTTCTCAAATAGTATGGAGCTGACAACAGACATACTCTTTCAAATATACTGGACGGACTATTATCTAGTCCCATTTTCCATCCGCTCTTGCTCATATGTAAGTGGACCCCCTACTAAGTTAAGAGATGGTGGTCCAAATTAGATGCCACCAGCTAAGAAAGGTCTCCAACAGAATCAGTGCCTAAAATGGAAGGGGATACAGGGGAAAGATACAGTGATTTTTGACAACTGGCTCAAAAGCTCTCTTGACGCTTTAGTTCCCTTAAAACTACAAGGGCCAAGTCGCCCTTCGAGGCAGGTCCCATGGTTTACAACCAACCTCCTACAGGTAAAAAAGGAGACTAAAAAACTTGAAAGAGAATGAAGGAAAACATATGATGTGCCATGTAAGGCTGCATATAAAAAGCAGTATCCATATGCAATAAGGGAAGCACGAGTTGCATATTTCAGTGATGAAATAGAAAAGGCACCCAATTCATCGGAGGAGCTGTTCAAAATAGTTAACAGCCTTATGAAGCCACCCAAAAATAAAACATGTCCGACCCTCTTAGTGGAGCGATGTAACATGCTCACCAAGTTCTCCTTAGAAAAGTTTAACAGCATTCTGCTAGCCTTACCCAAACATAATAATCAACCCTCCGCCTGGAAAGAAACTATATCAGCCAACTCTAAGCTACTATTCTTTCCGCTTATGAATAAGGAGACTGCAGAAGAAATCCTAAGACCATCAAATCAGGGTCCCTGCTTGACCCAGTCCCTCCAGGTATACTGAGGAAAGGGGGCAGCATAATTTCAGCCACACTTATGGATATGTTTAACTACTCCCTGAAGAGTGGCTTGGTTCTAGTGGCAATGAAACACGCTGTGGTAAAATCACGTTTGAAGAAACCAGTGGCAGACCCTCTCAGGGCAGATAACTACTGTTCCATTTCCCTACACTCAGGGATGGGATTGATGGAGCAAGGACTCATAAATGAGACTTGCTCGTACGCAATCTCCTCATAGTATTAAATTATTAAACTTGTATTGTCTCTATTAATCGTTGCATACACTACACGAATAGTAAGGATGCTTGCCTATGTGTTTTACTAATAAATAACGCTTGTCTGTAATCCAAAATGGCCGCTAAAGCGCGGGAACCCTATTGCGCATGTCTCAACCACATCACGTGTTGTGACGTCTTTCTTTGCTTGGTGGGAAATTTCTGCTTCTGCGCAATGTGCATTAAAATGGCCGCACATGCTTCAGCTTGCTCTCATGTCATTATTAAACTGTCGTTTCTCTAACGCTACTAATGCGGGATAGAATTTATAATTAAATGGGAATAGAGTAGAAAGAGTGGGCATTCAGGGAAACATTTTATTTGTGATTTTAATGTTTTCTTCTTTGACTTTTATTAGTTCGTAAACTTGGGCCTGGGTTTGGTGCACTGAAAGCTCGTGTGACAAAGATTCCGCACATGCGCCCTACAGTGGCAGACCAGATAGAAAAAGATGAAGTCAACTTGGACATCACCCAAGGCCATGACCTGCTGGCCGACACCACTACATACCAAGATGTTCTCGTCGAAAAGCAACATTTTATATGAATAAATTGTCAATTTTGTCGTGAGACGGGTGGGAAATAAAGCAAATGTATTACATTGAAGGGGCGGTAGTTTAAAAACAATAGGCTTCAGAAATACAAGGCAAATCAATATGGTGTGAGAATCCACCCCTGTCCCTGTCCAATCAGAAGTAGTGGTCCCATATTTTAGCAACATTAAGGGGAGATACATGGGCGTAGAAGGGTATAATAGATATAGAATTAGCTAATTAGTTAGCGCTCTTAGCTCCAGACTGCCAAGCTGATCGATTGCAGACTGAATCGCTGTCCAGAGAGGTCCTGAGGAGGGGGCGGCGGAGTCCATTAGAAGGCAGACACGGCGAATCGAGGAGAAGTCGAGTATCAGAGAGGGGAACGACGCAGGCGTCGTTGTAGAGAGGTCACCGGTCCTGTCCTGATCCTGGAGGAGGTCTTTGCTCTTCATCTTTCCTGGGTCCTATTCTTTCCAACTCCTTGGCCAAGGGGTTTGGTTCTCGCACTTAGGTAAATATAATGCAACCTTTAGTTGCGCTGCTGTCTCTATCTTCTCCTTTTCTAAGAGACCGTCATTGATTAGCAATAGTTATTCTATGCTTCATCTTGAGTATTGCGATTAAGTACCGTGTGGTTCTGTATTTTACTCTGCTAAATCTTTAGATAAACATTTTAAAACTTCCTGACTCAGTGGTTATTTCAGGATAATGTACTATAATGAATGTCACTCATTTTAAATTTCCCAATTAGCAAAGGATTCATTGGTAAGTCATTACTCTTCATTCGGAAGGTAATTGGTAGCAGGGATTTTGATAAAGAGTAACAACTGATAAAACCCAGCGTAAGTATTAGCGTAGTATGAATGTATGGGCCCAAGTGAGTATCTGGTGTATGAATGCTGTTTGCTAATATCGTGCTGGATCAGTTTTCTGGTAATCAGAGGATGGTTACTCTTTGTTAATTGGGTAATGAGAATTTTATTTTTATGAACTAACAACCGTGTATTCAAAGTTTGTTTTATGTTGTCCAGAATCCCCGGGGTAAAAAGAATAGCGGATGGTAAGTGGAAGACATACTGCAGTGAGGTTATCTGTCAGGCAGAAATAGTGCTGAAAAGTTAAGCAGGACTATCAGTACTGGTTAGGGAATCTATGCGTGTGAGTAATAGCAAAAGAGTATGCTGGTGAAAATGTAATGTTATATCACCTAGAAAGGGTAACATTGAAGAAGTAACAGGTACTTGTGGAGCTTGGGTGAAGAGTAAACGGAAGGGTTTTACTCGTAGTGTATGTTTAGTAAACGGAAAGGTTTTACTAAGTATGAAAGAAACTATCTTTTCGAATTTAGAGAAACTGGCACGATAGCGAATGTTTTATGTTGTTACTGAAAATTCAATTAAGAATTGTAGAGAAAATAAGTTTGCGTAAGATTTTGTAAAGGGAGGGTCAGCTGCCGGAGAGGGAGCTGACGTCACAAACGCTGCGCTGGAATTGGTTGAATCAGCGGGTGTGGAACGACTCTTGTAAAGGAGGGGTTGATAGTCAGGAGTAGTACTGATGTCACAGGTGCCGCGCTGGGATTGGTTGAAACAGCGAGGGACAGTGGAGAGCAGATTGTAAAGGAGGGGTTGACAGACAAACGTCACCAAAAGGCCGCGCAAGGATTGGTTCGGTAATAAAAGATAGCAGACACTTGATTGGTTGATATTCTGGAAGCAAAAATCTTAGTGGGTAGAGATTGCATGTTAAAACGCGATCCGACTTTAACAGGAACTCGTCCGGATAGGAGATTCCTAGGCTTTGCAGAATATAATTTTATACATCGATACTCACCTAAGATGTACGGAGAAAAGAGAAAAATGTCCTTTCTGCAAAAGATTAAGAACTATTTTAAAAAGGATAAACCAATCAAAACTAGGGAAGGAATTATCATTCCACCAGCTAAAACGCCCGCTTCATTTATGATGATGGAGAGACGTTATCATACTTGTGTATGGATAGAGAATTGGATAGAATATACCAAAAATGATGGAATACTAGCATTTCCCGAGAATGGTACCTTCAATGGAAGAATTCTTCAAAATTTGAGATTGAGGATGAATGACTTAGAACCCAGACCTAGATTAACTCAATACGAAGCCTTAGAGGAATGGGAAACTGAGGCATTTGAGCGTGACCGATCTAGGAGTAATAGGGGTTATCGAGGATTTTTTCCCAGGAACCTACATGAATCTAGGGACGGTCAGATGAAACAATGGAGAAGGGCAATGATTACAGAAGGACTATATCCATTGTTAACAGCAGAGGAGAAATTAGGGAGTAAATGTACAGAAAAGACAAAACATTTAATGAGAAGTGATGATTCTGAAGACGAATTTATGGAAGAAATGTTACGGAACCCCCCACCATATCAGGAAGGGACAAATGGATGCACCCCAAGTGCACCACTGTTAAAAACTCCATTAGTACCACAGGTAATGCATGAATTCACCCCTAGTAGAATACTTCATGACAAAGAAAGGGAAGCACTAGAGAAGACCAGAGCAGAATTAATACAGAAAATAACACAGATAAAAGTACATCCTGATTCATTGACCATACCTGTAACAATTGGTCCAGTAGTTCCATTATATGGTACTCAGGAAACTGTCCTCCACCGATACTTGCACCCACTCCTGTAAACGTTACAAACCCTGAAGCAGTAGTAATGGTTGAAGATCACTTTAGTGACAGCGAATCCACAATATCATTGATGGATTTACCCATTTGAGATTCTGTCAATATTACTCCCAAGAGAACTACACCTGGGTGTTCAAAAGATATAAGTTTAGTAACTTCATTAGGAGCGAAAAGTGCCACAATAGTCACCCCTGAAGATTTAGAAAGGTGGGCACAAGAATCAGATAAACAGTGCACACCTCCAAAAATAATGGACCTTCATAAATAGAAAGTCGAATTAGAAGAAATAATAGCAGGAAATGTAGGACTAGATCGCTTGAATACCTATGATGATGAAGAATTATTATTTATGTGCAGAAGTATCACAAGAAATGTAAGATTATTCCATGAAAAATTATCCAATCTAGCACTACAGATGGGAATAGAAATAGGGAGATCAAAGGTGTTGCAGAAACCCTATAGAGCAGAATTTTCTGAAAAAGATTTAGAAAACATGAATGCCTCTGGAAGAAAATTACAAGTAAGGGAATTAATGATAGTTTTACAAAAATGGGGAGATCTAGATAAATGGAGAACTAGGTGGGCCAAGAAAAAGGAAGAAGTACGATCAAGTAGATCAGCGTCGGAATATGTGATGAAGGAGACAGGGAAAACAGACCAAATGTATCCAATGTGAGAAATTGCGGGAGGAGGATATGTACATGTCCCATGGAGCGGACAGGATATTTTATCATTTACGAATGATTTTCCAAAATTGAGAGAAAAACCAATTGAATGGTACAAGCAGGTTGAAAGGTTTGTGAAGGTGTCAAAGGTATTGTTGAAGGATTTGGATGGGTTGTTTGACATAGTGGTACCTGCCGATTTGTGGACAGATTGTAAAATTTCAATTGATTGGCCAAGTGACGAGTATCCTAGAGATCCGAAAACAGGTGCCCGTCAAATGATGTGATGAAAAAGTATCAGCAGGTGATAACTTATTTGAAAGGGAAAATACCAACGAAAGAAACAGATTGGGTGAAAATAGACCGAACTACCCAAGAGGCTAATGAATCGGTACATTCCTACTATGAGCGTTTACTGCAGGTATTTAAAGAGTATAGTGGATTTGAGGACATTGGAGACAAGAACATGAGTCAGTTTGTGTATCGATTTGTTTTCGGTTTGAAGCCAGAAATTTGTCAGATGATTAAACAGCATATGCTGTGTTGGCAAGGGAAGCCGATCGATGAGATTTTGAAATATGCAAAATATTGTGGAGACGATATTGAGGATAGACACAAGAAATTGCAGGAAAAAGTGATGTGGGCTCAGGTGAAAATGGCCGAGAAACAGGGAATTAATTTGGAAAATCCGAGTGAAAATCAGGGAAAGGATTCCGGAACAAGTGGTGATACTGGGAATGGTGGGAAAGTGAGAGGACGAATGAGTAGAGAAGAAGCTAAAAAGAAATTTCCTTGTCATGGATGCGGAAAATTGGGGCATTGGAAGGATGAATGTAAAAAGATCCGGAATAATAATGGCCCAAATCAAAATTTAAATCCACAGACGCAGAATGACTCACAGCAGGGTGTAAATCCTCAGAGTCAGCTGCCACCTGCACCTATTCAGGGTAATGTAAGCAGAGCAAAGCACGGTACAGACTTCGGATATCAAGGAGGAAGTGGTAAGAATGATTATATAACCTCACAATTTCTTTTACAGGACGATTTCTGTCAATACAGTTGATGACGGTGCCTAAGAGAGGGGGAGAAGGAGTGCGTACTTGGCGCATCCTTATCGGTAGATCAGTCAGGTCCATATGTGGAAGGAAATGTGAAAGGTAATGATATCACTTTTTTGTTGGATACTGGTGCTACCCGGTCTACTGTAAGAACAGCAGACATTCCAGACCTTCCTCTCTCTGGTGAAAATATCCAAGTAGTGGGAGTAGCTAATCAAAGGATTAGAACACCTCTTACCGAACCAATGGAAGTTAAAATCGGAAACTTCAGAGAAATGCATCAATTTGTAGTATGCGATTCTAGCCCAGTAAATTTATTAGGCAGGGATTTATTGTGCAAAATGAACTGCACAATTTTCTGCACACCGGAGGGTGTGCCAGTTCAGACACCAGATGAAGACCATATATAAAAAATTATGATTGCAAAACAGGGTACAGAAGTAGATGAGATGTTTTCAGTATTAACAAAAGACGAGTTGCCAGAAGAATTAAAAGGTACAGTAAACCCCTCAGTTTGGGATTTCACAGGAAAAGAAGTAGGACTTATGGCTAAAATAGACCCAGTTAAAATTACTGTAAAAGAAGGTGCGATTTTCCCAAATACCAGACAGTACATAATGAGTGCAGAAGTAAAGGCAGGAGTCATTGAAGAAATTAATCGAATGGTTGAACAAAACATACTAAAAGAAGTAATGAGTAGCCCATGTAATTCACCAATCATGGGACTAAAGAAACCTAGTGGAAAATATAGGATTGTTCAGGACCTGCGAAAAATAAATAAAATAGTGGAACCATGTTGTCCCATAGTGCCAAATCCTGCAGTAATTCTATACCAAATTCCTTGGAGTGCAGGATGGTTCACAGTAATTGATTTATGTCAAGCGTTCTTCTCAATACCATTGCATCCAGATAGCCAGTATCTTTTCTCATTTAAATTTGAGAATAAAGTCTATGGGCCCGATTCACAGAACTAACTTACGACAAAATCCTAAACTTACTACCATTTTGGTATTCACAGAATGAACTTACTCATTTTGGTATTCACAGAATAAACTTACTCATTTTGGTATTCACAGAAGATACTTACACATTTTGTGTAACTTACACATTTTGTGTAACTTACTCATTTTGTGTAACTTACACATATTGTGTAACTTACACATTTTGTGTAACTTACACATTTTGGTATTCACAGAAGGCACTTACTCATTGATGAGTAAGTGCCTTCTGTGAATACCCAAATGTGTAAGTTCATTCTGTGAATACCAAAATTGTTGTAAGTTCATTCTGTGAATACCCAAATGTGTAAGTTCATTCTGTGAATACCAAAATTGTTGTAAGTTCATTCTGTGAATACCCAAATGTGTAAGTTCATTCTGTGAATACCAAAATTGTTGTAAGTTCATTCTGTGAATACCCAAATGTGTAAGTTCATTCTGTGAATACCCAAATGTGTAAGTTCATTCTGTGAATACCAAAATTGTTGTAAGTTTAGGATTTTGACGTAAGTTAGTTCTGTGAATCAGGCCCTATGTATGGAATCGTATTCCTCAGGGGTACACGGAAAGTCCTTCCATTTTCAATCAAATACTGAAAAAGTGCCTTGAGAAACTAGTGATGCCAGGAAGTTCAGTCCTAGTGCAATATATCAACGACTTATTGGTGGCATCAACGCCAGAGAGGACTGTGTTGTTGATTCCATAGCACTATTGAATCTTTTGGCTGAAGAAGGGCATAAAGTCTCACCTGAAAAGTTGCAGTTTTGTACAACAGCTGTTAAATATCTGGGACACCAAATTGAGAGGGGAAAAAGAAGAATAACAGCTGAAAGAGTAAAATTAATAAAGAAAATGCAAATGCCTGTAACCCAAAGACAAGTGAGAATGTTCCTAGGAATAGTAGGCTATTGTTGACAAAGGATACTAGGATTTTCCTTGTTAGCAAAGCCCCTAATTCAAATGACAAGAAAGAAAGCAAAGGACCCAGTTGATTGGGATGATGAGAGTGCAGGAGCTTTTGTAAAATTGAGAAATGCTCTGTGCTCAGCACCAGCCCTAGGCATGCCAGATTATAAAAGAGAATTTCCATTACTCTCTCATGAAAGAGAAAATTGTGCACTTTCTGTCCTAACCCAGAGACACGGTTTAGACAAATGTCCTATAGCATATTTTTCTGCTACATTGGACCCAGTAGCAGCCGCGTTGCCAGAATGCTTAAAAGCAGTGGCGGCTACTTGTTTGAGCATTGAACAAGGTGAGTCAATTGTGATGGGACATCCTGTAAAAGTGTATGTTCCACATGCGGTTGTGATTCTGTTGACAAGAACACGAACTCAGCATCTTACTCCTAGTCGGCTGACTAAATATGAAAGAATAATAATGGGTGCTGAAAATGTGACCATGGTAAGGTGTACTATAATAAATCCAGCAACCTTACTACCAGACCCATATCATGAGAAAATTAAAGATGACGAAGAAAATGAACATGATTGTTTACAGATTACAGAGTTATGTACGAAACCTTGCCCAGATATAGAAGAACAGCCCTCAGAAAGCCAGACAGGGAGCTATTTGTTGATGGTTCATGTCAACGACATGAAGACGGTAAATTAACTGCTGCCTATGCGGTATGTGAATTAACTGGAATAGTCGAAGCATCCTATTTACCAGGAGTCAAATCTGCACAAGTAGCTGAATTGATTGCATTGATAAAAGCCTGCAAAATTGGGAGGAATCAAAAAGCAACTATATTTACAGATAGCCAATATGGTTAAGGGGTTGTGCATGATTTTGGCCAACTATGGATGCAGAGGGATTTTCTGACTTCTTCAGGATCCCCCATTAAAAATGGACAGTTCGTAAAGGAATTGCTGGAAGCAATACAATCACCAAAAGAATTGGCTGTGGTGAAATGTGCCGCACATCAGTCAGGAGATGACTGGGTGGTAGTCGGCAACAGATATGCAGATCTGGTGGCTCAACATTGTGCCAAAAATAGATTGTCAGTCAATAAGAGGGTGGAAAGAATGGGAATCAGCTGCCAACTTATGCTGTATATGCCACCGGAAACTTGGAATGATGTAAAAAGATTACAAGATGATGTTGATGAAAATGAAAAGAATTTGTGGATCAAAGTAGGTTGTTCCCAAAGAGGAGATGATGAAGTGTGGATCAGTGCTGATGGCAGACCAGTCATGCCAGACTGTTTACTCTCACAAATGGCCAGAATGTATCATGGAGACACACACATAGGGAGAGATGCAATGATTAGGCTTTTTAGGCAAAACTGGTACAATCCGAAGTTCAGGGCTGTTGCAGAGAGTCTTTGCCAAAGGTGTTTAACTTGCCAGATTCACAATCCAGAGAGGAAGACAATAATTGGGTTTGGAAAAATTGGAAAGGCAGAAGGAGCATTTATAAGACTACAGTTCGACTTTATACAGTTACCACCAAGTAGAGGGTTGAAATATGTACTAGTCATAGTGTGTCTGTTTTCAAAGTGGGTGGAGGCTTACCCTACCAGGAGAAATGATAGCATTACAGTCGCAAAACTGTTGCTACGAGAGCTCATTCCTAGGTTTGGTTTCCCAGGAACTTTGGAATCAGATAGAGGAAAACATTTTAACAGTGAAGTGATCCAAATAATCTGTGAAGCATTCCAAATTAAACAGAAACTGCACTGTGCGTATCGTCCAGAGGCTTCTGGAGTGGTTGAACAATTGAATGGCACTATAAAGTCAAGATTGGGAAAAATGTGTGCGTCAACATCATTAGAATGGCCAGATGCATTGCCACTTGTTTTAATGGGACTCAGAAGCATACCTGACAGAAATACAGGATTGAGCCCCCAAGAGATAATGATGGGAAGAGCAATGAGACAAACACATGTTCCCACAAACAAACTGCTGAATATATCTGATGATATGGTACTGGACTATTGTAAAGGACTGGCTGACCTAGTGCGTTCTGTCTCTCACCAGGTTGGAGAAGACGCAGTTTCCAGGCAGCCTGAACAAGAACATGATCTGAATCCTGGTGACTGGGTGGTAGTGAAGAATCACACCAGAGAAACATGTCTATCACCTAGATGGGGCAGTCCTTGTCAATTCATACTGACTACAAATACAGCAGTGAAGTGTGCAGGATTTCCTAATTGGATTCATGTAAGCCACACCAAAAGAGTACCAGATCCTGAAGAAGAAAATCCTCAGACAGCATCAATCACTGAGGGAGCTGAAGGTTGCCGAGCGGAGGAGTCTCAGGCTCGAGATTCAAAAGAAGCTGAAGAAGAATAACCGAGCACAAGTCAGGACTGGATACCGGTGGTAGAAATTCCTGAAGTTTACCACAGAACAAGAAGTCAAACAAGATTTGAGGAAATCGAAGAAGATCAGATAGGTGAAGAAGAAGCAGCTCAGGAAAAAGAAGAAGAGATAATAAGAGAACCTGAGCAAGGTCAGATAGGGAAAGGAAATTGGGCTCAAATTAACGAAGAACAAATAAATTTTGAGCAGGGACAGACAGGTTTAGAAGAATCCGATCAGGCTGCAGAAGTACAAAGTGCAATAAGCCCTGATCAAAACCAGTTAGATCAAGAAAATCACACAGAAGAACAAGATCATGAGAATCATGAACATGAAGAAATAAATCAAGAACAAGGTCACCTATTGGAAACTAACAGTGGAGCTGTTGAAGAGAAACCAATCAGACCTGAAAAAGAGCAAATAAGAAGAACAGTAATTGCAGAAAAAGAAACAGTACTAAGCAGTGAAAATAAAAAGATTTCTGAAGACAAAGATAAAGAAACAGTGCAAACAAAGAAAACAAGAAAAGGAGATCATTGGCCAAGTGTCATTAAAAGAGTAAAATACCACATAACAACCAGAAGTGAAGATCCAGACCAAGTAAATGAAGTAACAAGCCAAACTGAACAAGAAAATAAAACTGAGAAAAGAAGAAGTAAAAGACTGAAACTAGTGAATAACAAATTCAAGGGTCCTGATTGGACTTACATCATTCTTGAAGATTACGAAAGTTCAGAGTCAAGTGACAGTGGTGACGAAGGAACAAGTGCAGAACTAACGTACGAGAAAGAAACAAGACCACCTTGACTAAGCAAAAGAGTCATATAAAGAAAAGAGGAAATAGATAAGAAGAGCGATCTTCCTTGTCGAAAATGCCTGACGATAGAGTTGCTGGGAGACCAAAACAGAGATGTTGTAGAAGATGCTGTGCAATATGCATATGTAGTCTAGTAATGGTGCTTATAGTATGGTTAGTCCTGATTGTAGCAGTTCCTTACCTTATGATAATGGATAAAAGAAATAATAATGAAACTAAGGAGAGGACAGCAAACATGAAGGGCAATAGAGTAGAACTAATGGCAGAAAATGAACCAGAGTTTCATCATGAAATAGCTGATAACGACACTAGTTTAAACGTTTTCACAAAGTTATTGTTTCAGTATGTAGACACAATGGAAGTTAGTAATTGTTATGTCTGTATGAAGTTACCTGAATCAGTAGCAGAAGGATTAACATATCATCACTTACCACTGACATATGGCATATCATGTAGTGTTTTGTCTAGTTTATTTTATAGAACAGGGAGACTTCAGTATTATTATTCAAACCTAGATGTGATATTTTCTGAGGTTCCGATTCGAAAGAGTATGAACCCAGTGCTTAGTAGTCAAGACGCACAGTTTATGGGAGAATTTTTCTTAACAATGAAATCAATAGACATAACACATGCACATAGACACAATCTAACATGTTCTTTACATGAAGAAGAAAAGATATTTTTGAATTTAGTAGAAGATAGAAGACAAGATTTTAAAAAGAAAGCTTCTGAGCATAAGGCTCATTTACCACTTTGGGCGGAGAAAGAAGGGAGTTACACACCTGGCAAGGCTCAAGCTGCTATGGCTATGGATTTCGTAAAGACAGGAAAAATTTGTCTTCATAGGTTAAAGACTGATTATAACAATGTTTTCATTGGTACCAGTGAATGTGAACATAATTTCTTAATTCTTGGAGGTTGGGGAATCAAAGGAGGAACAGATTCTGTTTTTCCTGGAATCTATTATGTGTGTGGGAATAAGGCTTACTTTAGGCTTCCTGCACGGTGGTATGGAAGTTGTTATTTTGGAATAGTATTTCCAAAGATATACCACGTAAAAAGAAACACTGGGAGCAATGAAAACAATAGTGAATTAATATGTAGTAAAAGAGCTAGTTTTTCAGAAATTGTAGGTGATATATTTGGTGCATTGATACCTTCAGTGGGAATAATTTTGAACTCAAGGAAAATATGTAAATTGTCTACAGTGGTTGATCGTTTATCAACGGATACTGCTGGAGGATTTCTAATGATTAATGCGGAAATGGTTGCGATTAGATCTATGGTGATACAAAATCGACTTGCTCTTGATATTATATTGGCAAAAGAGGGCGGAGTCTGTAAATTATTAAAGACGAAACACTGTTGCACTTATATTCCTGATAAGAGTGCAGAAATTGGAACGTATATACAGAATTTAACTAAACTTGAGAAGAAACTTAAACCACTGGAAGTTGATAGTGTATGGGAAAGATTGACAAGTAGTATTGCGTCAATTGGTACCTGGTTTGCAAATGTAGGAAAAGGACTTATAGGTCAAATATTAGTACCTTTAGCAGGGATAGCAATAATAGCACTGACAATAATAATATGGTGCAAATGTTGTAGAAAGAAGGGAACATATAATGTGACAGAAAAGGGAAAGAAGAGAAAATTAGATGAAATAGAACTTGAAGAATGGAGAAGTGAATTATACAAGAAATTGAAAGGAGATGGTAAAAATAGAAAATGTAAAAATAAGAGTGAAACTGTTTGCTAGAAGTTGGCATCTGATTGTGGGTAGTATTTTGATGGCTCAGAAACGCCATCAGAGAGGGGATTGATGGAGCAAGGACTCATAAATGAGACTTGCTCGTACGCAATCTCCTCATAGTATTAAATTATTAAACTTGTATTGTCTCTATTAATCGTTGCATACACTACACGAATAGTAAGGATGCTTGCCTATGTGTTTTTCTAATAAATAACGCTTGTCTGTAATCCAAAATGGCCGCTAAAGCGCAGGAACCCTATTGCGCATGTCTCAACCACATCACGTGTTGTGACGTCTTTCTTTGCTTGGTGGGAAATTTCTGCTTCTGCGCAATGTGCATTAAAATGGCCGCACATGCTTCAGCTTGCTCTCATGTCATTATTAAACTGTTGTTTCTCTAACGCTACTAATGCGGGATAGAATTTATAATTAAATGGGAATAGAGTAGAAAGAGTGGGCATACAGGGAAACATTTTATTTGTGATTTTAATGTTTTCTTCTTTGACTTTTATTAGTTCGTAAACTTGGGCCTGGGTTTGGTGCACTGAAAGCTCGTGTGACAAAGATTCCGCACATGCGCTCTACAGTGGCAGACCAGATAGAAAAAGATGAAGTCAACTTGGACATCACCCAAGGCCATGACCTGCTGGCCGACACCACTACATACCAAGATGTTCTCGTCGAAAAGCAACATTTTATATGAATAAATTGTCAATTTTGTCGTGAGACGGGTGGGAAATAAAGCAAATGTATTAAATTGAAGGGGCGGTAGTTTAAAAACAATAGGCTTCAGAAATACAAGGCAAATCAATATGGTGTGAGAATCCACCCCCTGTCCCTGTCCAATCAGAAGTAGTGGTCCCATATTTTAGCAACATTAAGGGGAGGTACATGGGCGTAGAAGGGTGTAATAGATATAGAATTAGCTAATTAGTTAGCGCTCTTAGCTCCAGACTGCCAAGCTGATCGATTGCAGACTGAATCGCTGTCCAGAGAGGTCCTGAGGAGGGGGCGGCGGAGTCTATTAGAAGGAAGACACGGGCGAATCGAGGAGAAGTCGAGTATCAGAGAGGGGAACGACGCAGGCGTCGTTGTAGAGAGGTCACCGGTCCTGTCCTGATCCTGGAGGAGGTCTTTGCTCTTCATCTTTCCTGGGTCCTATTCTTTCCAACTCCTTGGCCAAGGGGTTTGGTTCTCGCACTTAGGTAAATATAATGCAACCTTTAGTTGCGCTGCTGTCTCTATCCTCTCCTTTTCTAAGGGACCGTCATTGATTAGCAATAGTTATTCTATGCTTCATCTTGAGTATTGCGATTAAGTACCGTGTGGTTCTGTATTTTACTCTTCTAAAT
This sequence comes from Calotriton arnoldi, assembly GCA_963921515.1. Taxonomy (NCBI): domain Eukaryota; kingdom Metazoa; phylum Chordata; class Amphibia; order Caudata; family Salamandridae; genus Calotriton; species Calotriton arnoldi. The sequence continues at coordinate 1,752,143 of CAWUFW010001738.1, read as the reverse complement.
CTTTAGATAAACTTTTTTTAAACTTCCTGACTCAGTGGTTATTTCAGGATAATGTACTATAATGAATGTCACTCATTTTAAATTTCCCAATTAGCAAAGGATTCATTGGTAAGTCATTACTCTTCATTCGGAAAGTAATTGGTAGCAGGGATTTTGATAAAGAGTAACAACTGATAAAACCCAGCGTAAGTATTAGCGTAGTATGAATGTATGGGCCCAAGTGAGTATCTGGTGTATGAATGCTGTTTGCTAATATCGCGCTGGATCAGGATATACCCAAGAGAAATATGTGAATAAACATCTGTCCGCATTTTCAGAGGCCCACTCTAGTCTGCATCCCATGCAAACAGGGTTCAGGGCTGGCAGCAGTACAGAAACAGCACTGCATGCAGCAGTGGAAGAACTCAGAGCCATCCTAGACCAAGGTCGCTCAGTAGCAATGCTTCTACTCAATTTGAGCACCCCCTCTGATACTGTGTCTCACCCTGTATTGATTCAATGGCTAGAAGAGGCTCGAATCATTGGAGACGCGTTCAAATGGCTTACAGCCTTTTTAGAGCACAGAAGTTTGCAAGTAAGGGAGGACTAATTAACTTCTGCCACACATTCCTTGAATTGTGGTGTCTCCATGGAACTTCTTTAAGTCCCACACTTTTTCATTTGTATGTGTATCCTCTTGCAGAAATAGTGCAGTCACATGGACTAGCACTAGTCTCCTATGCAGATGTCACCCAGATTGTCATCTCTCTTACAGCAGAATCCAGTAAAACCTCCAATCAACTAAATGCTTGTCTTATGTCTTAAACAAGTCACACACAGGATGTCTTCTAGAAGCTTGAAACTGAATGGTGACAAAACTGAGGTTCTAGTTGCAGGAGGAAATAACCCCTCCCAGTGGTTGGAACTCAACAGTCCAGACGAGCTTGGGAATCTGGAATGACGTTAGGCTCACTATGGAGGTCCAGGCCAAGAAACTGTCTACTTGTTACTTTGGGCTACTCTGAACCCTTAAGAAACTGCTAAGCTGGCTCCCTGCCCAATTCAGAAGAGTGGTGGTACAGGAGCTAATCATTTGACGTCTGGACTATGGTAACTCCTTTCATTTAGGGAGTCCAAAGTATGTCATTAATTGACTACAGGTAATACAAAACACCACAGCCCGGACCCTTTATAAAATCCCCAGGCAAAAATCTGCAGCACCAGCTTTGGCAGCTCTGCACTGACTGCCAATACAAAAAAGAGTTCAGTTCAAAGCTCTTTGACTTGTTCACAGCACCCTTAACAAAAAAGGTCCCCAGCTCATACAAAATCTATTGACCTCTTATAGGCCTAAAAGAACATTGAGGTAAGAGGGAAACAATCTACTGATGGTTCCTAGGATTAAAAGAACGAGATGTGGTGGGAGATCCTTTTCATATCTGACACCTAAATTGTGGAATGCCCTGCCAACATATCTGAGATTGGACGAATCAGAAATTAGTTTAAGAAAAAACCTGAAAATGTACTTATTCTAGCCCAATTCCAGAGATACACGTAGGAGAGCAGGGGACTTACCAGCACTGGGAGGCCCATTGGGTAGCCATGCACTATATAAATCTCGGTGAATAGAAAAGAATAGATTAAGGAAAAGGTGAAATGTAAAATTGAATTATATCATTAACATAAATTATTTTAACGGTTTTTGCGGTAATTTTTCAGAAATTATTAGTGCTTTCCTGTAAAGTGAGGGCTATGAATGTAGGGCCCCATTCTGACCCATTTCAAGGTCCTTTTTTAGGTTGAGCCTAGGCAGCATGCATGCGCTGTCTGGAAGACCTGTTGTATTGAAAAAAGGACTTTGCTCCCGCATGCTGCTTACGATTGGTTCAGTCCAGTGTCCTTCTTCTGTGCTGCCTCCTAAGTGGTTCACACAGTGATACCTCACTTCTGTTTTTCGCAGAGGAGCACCACCCAACTACAGTTTCCTTACACTTGCATATTTGATCTGTTGTTGGGGAGAACTCTTTTTGTAATTGTTGCAATGTGGCACCCGATTCACGGCCACCGCGCTTCAGTGTATGCCAGATGATTATTAATTGTGTGTATTATATTGGAGAAATGCTTTATTTTCATTCACATCACACAAACTCAGGACCCTGTGCAGCTGCCGACTTCCCTTTGTGTGCATACGGCTCCTGGTGACCTCTGCTGCTTTTGCCAACAGTATGTTACTTTTATTATGCGTAAGTAAAATATATACTTTACTCATTTGAAGCCAACCCTGAAATAAACACAGCTTTGTTCTGCCCTCTTCCTTCACACTACTGTTGGTGTTTTGACTTGCTACGTGCTTATCGCAAGTAGGATGTTATCGTTTTTCGCTTGCGTTTCTGTGTTTTTACTGCTGATGTGTAAATGTTTTTCCAGGTTATTATTTTGTTGAATTTTGCTTTGTTTTGGATTGTGTTTAATCATTGCATATATTTGTCCCAGAAATAAACTTAGTGGGTGTATTCTTTGAAGATGTTTCTGGGGACGTTAAGTTGTTTGCCCAAAATCACAGGATGTTCAGCTGACGCCAAGACTCGAACTCGTTTCCCCAGCTCCAACGTCGGCTTCTCAGGCCTTTATGCAACATTCTCTTTAGATGTCACTGAATGTCTGCAGCAGCTATTCACTGACACTAGCAGTAAACAATAAAAAAAAACATGTAATCTATCAGATAGGAGCATATGTACAAATAATATCTATCTGCCGCATCATATATGCTTCATATTTTATTATCCCATTACCATCGCTATTACCACAAACTCTCAGCTAAACAATGAAGTGCAATATTCTAACAATAGATATGTTCATATAATGGTTGGATTAATCCCGATGCAGTTTTGCAAAACAAGTGCGTAATTTGTGCATTATTTATTTATTTTGGTGCAAATGCGCATATTTCTCCCAGAGACGGACTTAGTGGGTATATTGTTTTAAAAAGTTTCCCAAGTCGGAGTGAAGTTTCCATACATAGATTTAGGGCCAAGTAGTAAATATGTGCTGCCAACAACATACATATATGCCTTTCTGATAAAAGATATAATTCTGTATTTACAGTTAGCACTTCTTTTTAGATTGTGTCTGATTGTGGTACTCGTTGCTTTAATAATATGTTTGTGGCCTGGCTCTGTTAGATTTACTTTCATGCATTGTTTTAAGATGTTATTAACCTAAAGCCGCTTGTGGAGCCAACACAGGGTAATATTGAATCTTCCCCAGTTATATGCAAAATCAGAGGGGTTGGTGCACATACTGTTAGTCCTCATTAAAGAAGGTATTAGAGCGCTTTACATCAAAACCAGTTACATTACATTAGGACACATTTATTGCGGGTAAGGCACAGGCAGATTAAGTGGTTTACCCAGAATCACAAGATGTTCAGCCGTCACCGGGACTCAAACCTGTTTCCCAGCTCCAAAGTCGGCTGCTTTCGCCTTTACGCAATATCATCTTTCGATGTTACTGAATGACTACAACAGCTATTTGCTGACAATAGCAGTAAACAATCAAAACATGTATTTTATCAGATAGAAGCATATGTAGAAATCATATCTACCTGTCGCACTATATATGCTTCATATTTTTACTGTCTCATTACCATCGCTATTACTACAAACTCTTAGCTATTCATTGAAGTGCAATATTCTAACAACGGATATGTTCATATAATGGCTGGAATAATCCCAAAGCAGCTGTTTAAAAAAAAAAAAGCGTAATTTGTGCATTCTTTATTTATTTATCAAAATGAGTATCTTTGTCCCAGAAATAAACTTAGTGGGTATATTCTTTTAAGAAGTTTCCCAGCTTCACATGGAAGTTCCTATTTATAGATTTAGGACCAATTACTCAATGTCTGCTGCCAACAACATCCACATATGCTAGTCAGATCAAAGATAGTGATCTTTAGAGCTATGCTATTCTGGCTTTACTGGAGCCCAGCGGTATCTTTTGTTAACACTGCTACAAACTGTTCAACCCTGTCTCACCACTCCAGACTCCTTGTCTCTACATAGGTGTAGTTTAGGTGAAAAAAGTTGCAGCAGCTGGCTTCAAAGTAAAAATTTGTGTACTTTAAATCCTTCAGGCTATCTTCAAGCAAGCTGATTGAAATGTGTTTACACCTTTTTTGACATTGAGAAAGATCAGGCAAGGAGTCTGGAATGGTGTAAAAGTTTTAAAAGTTTTCAGTTGTGTTTTTAAAGGGGCTAGCTTTTATTTCTAATTGAAAGTCTGCATAGCTGAAAAGCTCTTTATTGGTGCTCCAATCTGCATACATTTGTTTTGTTGAAATGTAAACTTCCCGTAAATTGTTCTACATCACCTGATGTGAAGCTTCCTGTTGAGAGTGGAACTTAGTTTCTAATCAGCATCGTTATTTGTTGTACACACTATCTGTAATCCAAAATGAAATTGGCAGTGATTCTAAGTCCTCTAGACAGTGCTGCAGGTGCGTCTCCCTGTTCATACATCCACTACACTCCAAACCAAAACAGATAGGTAAAAGACAATGTCATTTGCAACGCCAATAGCTCTAACTCTCACAAATGCAAGACCTATTGCATTGCAAATGCTTGTTACTTAGTGCCGGGTCGGAGAACCTCTTAAAGTCCTGTATAAAATACACATCATTACCATTCGATTATTAGGTGCCCGAAACTGTGTTTAAAAAAGCACCAACTAAATGAATTGTGAAGGATAAAAGAAGTGCTTGTGATCATGTTTTAAAGGGACAAAGTTTACAAGTAGCTATGAATCAGCTTGATAGGTTTGTAGGCATAATTAGATATCCAGTCAATATGTATATTCACATTGGCCTTTTTATCTTCAAATCAAGTAATTATGACTTGCGAGTGGAAAGAAAATGAACAAGCTGCTTCTCAGTATATAGATATTCTTTTGGGTAATCATTGTTAAAATATACATAGGACCTAGTGTGCTTAATAGTGTAAGGAGAGTTTGACTGTTACAATGTCATTACAAGACAATTTATTTTTAGGTCTGGAATTAGCCAAGACCTTTTATTTACTGTATATATATATATATATATATATATGTGTGTATGTATATATATGTATATATATATGTTCCACACAAACGGCTCTTTTCTCGGCATTCGGCGCTCTTAGATGGTGCGAACAGTGGAAACGGCGGAGCCAGCCGTTATTCAATTGTATCCAATATTTCTTCACAGAAATGTTCCACACGCACTCACTGGTAAGTATTTGTTGCAATCTCAGTTTTTATTTAGGCAGCAGCATTGTTCCGACAAATCCAAATAACCCTACGCATTTCAGTCTGTCCACAGACCTTGCTCACGGGTAGCAAAACGTTTCAAACATTACTTCTATTTGAATATATCACATGATGTTACATCACTTCCTGGTTTAGTATCGCTTTGCATTCTGGTATTTGTAGTGCAGTGATTATTGTGCAATTATGGGGCTTGCAGTTGGTAGACAACCCATGTGACCACTGGGACTACAATTGTAAATTACACTCACCTGTGACCAAGACCTAACGGCTGAAACGCGTAAGGATTTATGGGTGTTCTTACCTCCGCTTTCCAAGACGAATAAAAGTCAAGCCTGTCTCTCAGTCAGTGTTGGGCTCTTTTGTGTGTGGATGAACTACCGTTGTTACCAGGATCTGCATTCCTGGCTCCAGAGCTCGCCCTGCAGGACCGGGGGCCCCCGGCAAAATGGAGGTGTTTTTGTGATGTGAATTGAGGGGGCATGGTCCGCTCGTGGAAACACCAGCGTAAAGGATTTCTGTTGCTAAATGGCAGTTTCCAATTCGAGAAAGGGAGAAGAGAAGGTTCATTCTTTCCCTGACAGCACTGCATGACAAGCAGCAATTTTAGGGGAGCGGAGGAACTCGCACTTTGCAGAGACTAAAGGAATTCATTGGGACACTCAATTATATAGACGACATATTGGGTCATGGTGTTGATAATTTAAATACTAAGTTACAATGAATGAACATTATTTTTTCTTTTTTTATCCTTTTACAGTACTTGCCCCGTAGTGGGCCCTTTATTACAATTATTAAAGCCCTTGACCAATTTAACCAATGTTATTTAGGTGAACTTTAGTGTCTAATTTGTGACGTGTGTTTAAAATCATGTATTTCATCAGTTACATTTCGAGATTTCACTCTAATTCTTTGTATGTAACTACCAGATTCCTATATGGAAAAGAGAGATTGGTTCAAAACTATTACAGGCTTAGGTAAACTATACAATTGTGTGAGGTATCATATTCCTATAACCTGATGTTAATGCAGTTTGTTGGGGCTGTAGGTTTGTACACTCCTTACAGGTGTGAATACATCTCCTCGTCCTTGTTGAGACCATAGGGCACTAAAGTTCTAAAAGACAGTATGTGACGCGATTCCTTCTGTCTCAGAGTCTTTTCTCGATTGCCACCTCTCACATGGCGATCGACCATCTCAACAGCATAGAACTTTAGTTTCTTCCAGTCACTTTCATGGCACTTTTCCATATGTTCTGCAACAGCATAACTCCGGTCCCTGTTTGCTGTTGCCCTCACATGCTCAAGAATGCGCTTTTTTAATTCGCACACCGTACTCCCCACATATTTGAGTTTGCAGGGACACTCAATTATATAGACGACATATTGGCTTTTACAGTTAATGAGTTGATTAATTTTCCATTTCTTTTGGTTTGCCATTATGATTTCCATCATGTTTTGCGCAATTTGACAGACTTTACAAGTGGAACATCTGTAAAAACCCTTCACATCTAGCCATGTCTTCTGTTTTTTTATTTCAAAGTGACTGTGTACTAGTTCATCTTTGAGGTTTTTTGCTCTCCTGTATGTGATCTTCGGGTGGTTTCCCACAATTTTAACCATAGTGGGATCTAAGCACAATATATTCCAGTTTTTACGTAGAATTTTTTCAATTTGTTTTGATTCTGTGGAAAGTGTTGTGATTAGTCGGATTGCATCTTCCTCTTTGTCCTGCTGTGGCTTTTTGTTCTTTATAATATCAATTCTTGACTGTTTTTCAGTTCTTTCCAGACAGGATATTAAAACATTTTTGTTATATTTTCTTTTTCTGAATCTCATCATTGATTGTTTACTGTGTTTTTGCCATTCATGTTCCTCCGAGCAAATCCGTCGTATCCTCAATAGTTCACCATATGGGATGTTATTGACTAACGTGGCTTGATGGAAACTCTCCGCGTGTAATGTCGCATTACTTGCTGTACTCTTGCGATGTAGTGTAGATTGTACCATATTTTCCATAATATAGATCTCCATGTCCAAGAATACCACTCGGTTGTCACTTATGTTGTACGTGAAATGTAGGTTGGTGTTGGTATTGTTTAGGATGTTGAAATATGAGTCAAACTCTTCTTCAGACCCATCCCAGATTATGAGAAGATCATCTATGTATCTTATCCAAGATATTATCTTCTCCACATATTGATTGTTGTCCACATTCCAGGCCACCTTTTGCTCCCACCAACCCATTGTGAGACACGCATAACTAGGACTGAAAGAAAATCCCATCGCTGTTCCATCCTTTTGTAAATAAATTTCATCTCCAAACATGAACACATTTTGGGTCAAACATAACTCAATCATTTCCATTATCATAGCGTTGTGATTTGCAAAGTGTATGTTCCGTTCCTTTAGGAAGTACTTGCACGCTGCCATACCAATTGTATTGTGGATGTTAGTGTATAGCGAGATTACATCCATTGTGATTAACTTGTATGTTGGTTCCCAAGTGATTTCTTGCACAATTCTTAATAGGTCATTGGTATCTCGTAGGTATGATGTCAGTTCCTTTACATATGGAAACAGATAATTATCTACAAAGTTTGCAATTGGCTCTAATAATGACCCCTTTGCGGAAATGATTGGTCTCCCAGGAGGTCTTGTGGGGTGTTTGTGTATCTTTGGGAGAAAATAGATTGTTGCAGTTATCGGATGTTCGGTAGTAAGATATTTTTTCTCCTCATAATCTATGAGTTTTTTATCCAGCCAGCCTTGTAATTTCATATCTAGATCATATTTGAATGATGCTGTTGGGTTCTCCTTCAGTCTCTCGTAATGTCTTGTGTCGTTCAACTGTGAGTGGGCCTCCTCGACATAGAGATCCCTGTCTTGGATGATAATGTTTCCACCCTTATCAGCCATTTTTATTACAATACCCTCATCTGTTTTCAGTGCCTTGAGGGCCTTTCGTTCTTCCATCGTTAAGTTATGTTTCTGTTTTTGCTTTTGAGTTGGTAAAGGTCTTTTATTATTGCTTCATGGAAGGTTTCTATTTTATTCCCAGTTGGTAACTGTGGGTAGTATTTGGATTTGGGTTTTTCCCGCTAGTTCCTTCCCCTAACTGCGAGCAGTATATTTCCAAATCATTCGATGGTTCGTTTATATCTTGGTCTAATTCCATCAATGTGATAAAATGTTCAGCATCTCCCGCTCTTAGATTCATTGTGGGAGCTTCTTTGTATTTTTGATGTTCTGCCATATCCGGGTTTTCCTTGAAGATCTTTGCGAGTTTTAGCTTTCGAATATATTTATAAATGTCTATTCTGGTTTGAGCCAAATCCATTTCATTGGTAGGACAAAAAGAGAGACCACGTTTGAGTATTTGAGTCTCTATTTCCGTTATTTCCCTTTTAGATAGGTTGATAACTTCCAGTTCTTGTGAGTTTTCTAATTCTTCTTCTGCCTCATATTTCTTGTCCATGTTCCTGTTTTTTGGGGGTCTGTTGATACACTTTCCTCTTCTTGCTGGTTTGTTTTTGGGCGGCCTCTGCCCCTGCCTCTTCCTCTGTTTGTTCCTGGTTGCGCCCCCATGCTCTTCTCCCAGTTTCGTTGCTGGAGGGCCAGCCTCATTTCCCCTAAAAATTACATTTAGGACGTGCCCCTCCTTGTTCTCCTTCATTTTCGCTCGCATCTGTTGATGTTAGGGACAACAGGCTTCCGGATGCATTCGTTGCTAAATCAAGCTTGTCTTGTTGTTTTAAAAGATCAAACTTCCTCGCATATGTGAATATGCGCCCTCTGAGTAGTCTTCCTTGTCTCTTTGGAATTTCGTCTGCTTGCGCAGTTGTACTGCTTCTTCATGTTTGTCTATTTGATGTTCCAGGTTTTGTTTAAATTTTAAAAGTTCAGCATTCAGTTCAATTTTTTTCAACTCTTTCTCCAATTCTCTTAGCTGTGATGTCATTTTATCCATGCGATCATGATATGTTTGATGAGGATTTCCATTAGACCCATTGATGATCTAAGAATGTGCTCGCTCCAATCATGTAGTAAATCATTGCTTGTGTCTTGATGGTTAGGCATTAAGTTTATCCGTAGTCCCCTCGGTACTCTCTTGACTTCAAGATATTTTTTAAGCGAGGTCACCTACCACCATTTGTTAATTTCTTTTTTTGATAATCTCTCCCACAGTCTTAGTTTAGCCCTGATGTCAATGCTCCGTGGAACGGACTGCATTCCATTTCCAGTATTTGGGGCACCCTGTTCTTCGAAATATGATTCCATTATTTCATTATGTTTGGCCTCTCTCTTATCCATCATTGAACTTGTCGGTGTTGCCATTATGCCACAATTTTTTCGTCTTATTCAGACTTTGCTTCGATACTTTTATCATTTACCAGTCTCCTCTTTAGTAACTCCGCATAACTTATTTTCCTTACAGAACTGTCCGCGGCATGTAAGTTAATGCCTCTTATGTTTTACAATTACGAGTTACACATGCGGAGATCAACCGGCTTTCACAATTGATTTGCAGTAACAAACAAGCAACTTTGTATCACGCACTCACCAAATTGAAGGATTCAGCTTTCCCCGCCGCCCTCCGGCTTTTGGTTCGGCGTCCTCCTCCTTTTGGCTTCCGCGCTGTGCTTTTCAATATCCGTTAGTATCGCCGGCGTTCACCAATGCCGAATTAAGATTAAGTTCCACACAAAAGGCTCTTTTCTCGGCATTCGGCGCTCTTAGATGGTGCGAACAGTGGAAACGGCGGAGACAACCGTTATTCAATTGTATCCAATATTTCTTCACAGAAATGTTCCACACGCACTCACTGGTAAGTATTTGTTGCAATCTCAGTTTTTATTTAGGCAGCAGCATTGTTCCGACAAATCCAAATAACCCTACGCGTTTCAGTCTGTCCACAGACCTTGCTCACGGGTAGCAAAACGTTTCAAACATTACTTCTATTTGAATATATCACATGATGTTACATCACTTCCTGGTTTAGTATCGCTTTGCATTCTGGTATTTGTAGTGCAGTGATTATTGTGCAATTAAATAAACAGTGACAATAGTGAATATAAAAATATAAAATTTGTACTATAGTGGTGCAGTGTGATTTTTTGTTCACCTTTCAAATTACGATAAATGGAACAATCACGATAAATAGAAATATTACAGTCATTAGAAAAATATATATATAGGAAATGGGAGATGGGGGGTTTCAAAAATTCTATCTAATACGTATCCACGTATTTCGTTATACATTCCCCTCCAATGGGTCTCACATTGTGCATTTGCAATTCAATAAAGATTGATCTTCCTTTCATTTTGTTTTACATTTTGCAATGCATGCCCTCTAATGGGCCGTCTTCCACAATTATCCAACCCATTGTCAGGTTTCCCTATTTTACTTAGATTGCATATCATCATATTTCCTTATGCCATCCCCCTCTCTATTGGGTCATGGTGTTGATAATTTAAATACTAAGTTACAATGAATGAACATTATTTTTTCTTTTTTTATCCTTTTACAGTACTTGCCCCATAGTGGGCCCTTTATTACAAATATTAAAGCCCTTGACCAATTTAACCAATGTTATTTAGGTGAACTTTAGTGTCTAATTTGTGATGTGTGTTTAAAATCATGTATTTCATCAGTTACATTTCGAGATTTCACTCTAATTCTTTGTATGTAACTACCAGATTCCTATATGGAAAAGAGAGATTGGTTCAAAACTATTACAGGCTTAGGTAAACTATACAATTGTGTGAGGTATCATATTCCTATAACCTGATGTTAATGCAGTTCGTTGGGGCTGTGCTTAGATCCCACTATGGTTAAAATTGTGGGAAACCACCCGAAGATCACATACAGGAGAGCAAAAAAACCTCAAAGATGAACTATTACACAGTCACTTTGAAATAAAAAAACAGAAGACATGGCTAGATGTGAAGGGTTTTTACTGATGTTCCACTTGTAAAGTCTGTCAAATTGCGCAAAACATGAAGGAAATCATAATGGCAAACCAAAAGAAATGGAAAATTAATCAACTCATTAACTGTAAAAGCCAATATGTCGTCTATATAATTGAGTGTCCCTGCAAACTCAAATATGTGGGGAGTACGGTGTGCGAATTAAAAAAGCGCATTCTTGAGCATGTGAGGGCAACAGCAAACAGGGACCGGAGTTATGCTGTTGCAGAACATATGGAAAAGTGCCATGAAAGTGACTGGAAGAAACTAAAGTTCTATGCTGTGGAGATGGTCGATCGCCATGTGAGAGGTGGCAATCGAGAAAAGACTCTGAGACAGAAGGAATCGCGTCACATACTGTCTTTTAGAACTTTAGCGCCCTATGGTCTCAACAAGGACGAGGAGATGTATTCACACCTGTAAGGAGTGTACAAACCTACAGCCCGAACGCAATTTAGCTTGATACATATGGCCCCTAGTTTCCATAGGAAAAGCGTTTTTTGATTTGCCAATATCTTTGGCACCTTTTGACGAATCTTTGCGAAATTTTCAAAACTAATGGTTCACTCAGGTCAGCTCCTGTCTTGAAAGTTTTGGGGTGATTCATCAAGCGGGGGCCGATAAAAAATGGGGGTACCTAAACACGTTTTCTCCATGTTAATTTCCATAGGAAACTTTAGACAAAGCTACAGCCCGAACTGCTGAACGGAATTACACCAAATTTGGCAAAAAGGAAGCTCTTGGTTCAGAAAGCGTTCTTTTTATTAAATGGTGTAAATCCATTCAGTAGTTCCTGAGAAATTCAAAAATAAAAAAATATCGATATCTGGTGACCGAGGAGGATTCGCGAACCCTCCCGATCACGAGCTTGACTCTGATTGGCTGCCAACACTTCAAACCAGAAAGTGTTGGCAGCCATCTTGTGACTCGGTAGAACCGAGTCACAAGAAAAAAGGAGAAAAAACATTAAAAAACAAGAAAAGGTGGCAGGGTAGAAACACCCTGACCCCCTAGGCCTGCTCAGAGGGTGCCACAGGGACCCCCAGGGCCATAAAAATAATTGTATTTTTTATATTTTCGGCAGGATTCACGCTGGGTGCATGAATCCGGTCAATTTGGTTTTTTTAAAACGAAGCTCGGGCTCCCGCGCTTCGTTTCTATAAGCCCCCGGGTGGGCCACATCCCGGGGGCAATGTTTTATTATGGTGCAGGGCCCCCCAAGCCCCGGGAACTGCCACCTCCCCGGGGCTTTAGTGAAATTAAGGGCGGGGTGGCTTCGCGGGTCCCCCCCAAGCCCAGGGGACCGTCACCTCCCCACAGCTTAAATACAATTAAAGAAGTGTGGGGGGGCTCCTGCCCCCCACACTGCCCCGGGGACCACCACCTCCCCGGGGCACTAATTATGTTAATACGGGGGTCCATTGCGGACCCACTATCTGGGGCTTTCTGGAGGTATCAGGTAGGCTAGTTGGCCATTAAGGACCCCCACAAGCGAAGGGGACTTCAATCCCCATCCAAGAGCGCGCCAGGAGGCGCATTTGCAGAGTGGTGGGCAAAGGGGGCTTGGCCTGCTATGAGAACTTAGCAATCCTGCTGTGTGGGACTTACTGGAGGTAATATGAGGGGTAGTTGGCCCCCAAAGATGTCCTTGGGGGCCGACTAGCCCTCCTGTTACCTCCAGTAAGTCCCACTCAGTGGGATTGCTAAGAGGTCTTTGGAGGCCACGCCCCCCTTTCTCCACCACTCTGCAAACGCACATCCTGGCACACAACGGGTTGGGGTATGAAGTCCATTTTACTTCTGAGGGACTTTGGGGGCCAAGAAGCCCTCCTGGTACCACCTGTAAGTCCTATGCAGTGGAATTCCTGAGCGCTGGTCAGAGGCCCAGCACCCTTTCTCCACCACTCTGCAAACGCGACTACTAGTTAAAGAAGCATTTGCAATGTAATGGGTTTCGCATTTGCAAGAGTTAGAGCTATTGGCATTGTAAATGTAAAAGTTTTTTACTAATGTTTTTTGGAGTGGAGCAGATGTACGTTGTGTGTAGTGGAATTATGTGGTATGTTGTGCAGTGAAATTATATGGATAGAAAGTATGTGGTATTTAGTGTATAGGAATTATGTAGAGTGGGTTATGTTTTATGGAGAGTAATTATGTGGTATGATAGTCTGTGTTGTGGAGTGGTAACCTCAGGTTTAGTCTTCCTCGTTTCTATAGAAGCTAAACTATGAACTCAATGAGACAAAAAAAAAGGAATCACTGAGGAGCACTTCTGGACCTAGTCAGAGGTATGAGCAGGGCCACTGGAATTATGCGACTGTTTTGCTGCACCGACTTTCGCACAATTATACATTTTCCGCATTAGACACATAATCCATCATCTGCTGCCTAATCTGCAGATTTGAACAAAAAAGCCTTGTTTCTAGCTCAAACGGCTCAAACGTTACGAAAAATGCAGCAACAAGTGTTACAGCGTGGTGGAAGGTCCTTTGCAAACCTAGAATGGTCACCTGTTACTTATTGCTAAATGTGGGTGTTAAATTGGAACTAATGGTGTGCAAGCCATTCTTGCTTCTTTCTGCGCCTATCTTGCTTCTTTCTGCATTTCTGTTGCTTCTTTCTGCACCTTTCTTTCTTTTTCTGCACTTCTCTTGCCTCTTTCTGCACATCTCTTCTACTTTCTGCACCTCTTTTGCCTCTTTCTGCAACTCTGTTGCCTCTTTCTGACCCTCACATGCTTCTTTGTGCACCCCTCTTGCCTCTTTCAACACTTCTCTTGCCTCTTTCTGCACACCTCTTCCCTCTTTCTGACCCCTCCTGCCTCTTTCGGCACCTCTGTTCAATCTTTCTGCACTTCTTTTGTTTCTTTCTGCACCTCTCTTGCTTCTTTCTGCACCCCTCTTGCCTTTTTCTCCACCCCTCTTCGCCCTTTCTGCATGTCTGTTGCTTCTTTCAGCACTTCTCTTGCCTCTTTCTGCACCCCTCTTGCCTCTTTCTGCACCTGTGTTGCTTCTTTCTGCACTCCTCTTGCTTCTTTCTACACCCCTCTTGCTTCTTTCTGCACCACTCATGCTTCTTTCTGCACCCCTCTTGCCTCTTTCTGCACCTGTTACTTCTTTCTACACTTTTGTTTCTTTCTGCACCTCTCTTGCTTCTTTCTGCACCCCTCTTGCCACTTTCTCCACCCCTGTTCCCCCTTTTTGCATCTCTGTTGCTTCTTTCTGCACTTCTCTTGCCTCTTTCTCTACCCACATCCCCCTTTCTGCACCTCTGTTGCTTCTTTCTGCACTTCTCTGGCTTCTTTCTGCACCTCTGTCCCTTCTTTCTGCACCACTTGTGCCTCTTTCTGCACCCTTCTCTTTCTGGAACTCATCTTGCCTCTTTCTGCACCTCTGTTCCTTCTTTCTGCACTTCTTTTGTTTCTTTCTGCACCTCTCATGCTTCTTTCTACACCCCTCTTGCCTCCTTCTCCACCCCTCTTGCCACTTGCTGCATCTCTGTTGCTTCATTCTGCACCTCTCTTGCTTCTTTCACACCCCTCTTCCCGCACCCCTCTTGCCTCTTAATGCACCTCTGTTCCTTCTTTCTGCAATTCTTTTGTTTCTGTGTGCAACTCTCATTTCTTTCTGCACCCTTTGCCTCTTTCTGCACCCCTCTTGCCTCTTTCTGCACCTCTGTTCTTTCTTTCTGCACTTGTTTTGTTTCTTTCTGCACATCTCTTGCTTCTTTCGGCACCCCACATGCCTCTTTCTGCACCCCTCTTCCCTCTTTTTGCACCCCTCTTGCCTCTTTCTGTACCTCTGTTGCTTCTTTCTGCACTCCTCTTGCTTCTTTCTGCACTCCTCTTGCTTCTTTCTGCACTCCTCGTGCCTCTTTCACACCCCTCTTCCCTCTTTGTGCACCCTCTTGCCTCTCCTCTCTTGCTTATTTCTGCACCCCTCGTGCCTCTTTCACACCCCTCTTCCCGCACCCCTCTTGCCTCTTAATGCACCTCTGTTCCTTCTTTCTGCAATTCTTTTGTTTCTATGTGCAACTCTCATTTCTTTCTGCACCCTTTGCTTCTTTCTGCACCCCTCTTGCCTCTTTCTGCACCTCTGTTCCTTCTTTCTGCACTTCTTCTGTTTCTTTCTGCAGCTCTCATGCTTCTTTCTCCACCCCCTTGCCTCTTTCTCCACCCATCCATCGTCTTTCTGCACCCCTGTTGCCTCTTTCTGCACCCCTCTTGCCTCTTTCTGCACCTCTGTTCTTTCTTTCTGCACTTGTTTTGTTTCTTTCTGCACATCTCTTGCTTCTTTCGGCACCCCACATGCCTCTTTCTGCACCCCTCTTCCCTCTTTTGCACCCTCTTGCCTCTTTCTGTACCTCTGTTGCTTCTTTCTGCACTCCTCTTGCTTCTTTCTGCACTCCTCGTGCCTCTTTCACACCCCTCTTCCCTCTTTGTGCACCCTCTTGCCTCTTTCTGCACCTCTGTTCCTTCTTTCTGTACTTCTTTTGTTTCTTTCTGCACCTCTTGCTTCTTTATGCACCCCTTTTGCCTCTTTCTGCACCCCTTTTGCCTCTTTCGGCACCTCTCTTGCCTCTTTCTGCACCCCTCTTCACTCTTTCTGACCCCTCCTGCCTCTTTCTCCACATCTGTTCAATCTTTCTGCACTTCTTTTGTTTCTTTCTGCACCTCTCTTGCTTCTTTCTGAACCCCTCTTGCCTCTTTCTCCACCCCTCTTCGCCCTTTCTGCATGCCTGTTGCTTCTTTCAGCACTTCTCTTGCCTCTTTCTCCACTCCTCTTCCCCCTTTCTGCATCTCTGTTGCTTCGTTCTGCACTTATCTTGTGTCTTTCTGCACCTTTCTTGCCTCTTTCTGCACCCGTGTTGCTTCTTTCTGCACTCCTCTTGCTTCTTTCTACACCTCTCTTGCTTCTTTCTGCACCACTCATGCTTCTTTCTGCACCCCTCTTCCCTCTTTCTGCACCCCTCTTGCCTTTTTCTGCACCTCTGTTCCTTCTTTCTGCACTTCTTTTGTTTCTTTCTGCACCTCTCTTGCTTCTTTCTGCACCTCTCTTGCCACTTACTTTCTCCAGCCCTGTTCCCCCTTTTTGTATCTCTATTGCTTCTTTCTGCACTTCTCTTGCCTCTTTCTCCATCCACATCCCTCTTTCTGTACCTCTGTTGCTTGTTTCTGCACTTCTCTTGCTTCTTTCTGCACCTCTGTCCCTTCTTTCTGCACCACTTGTGCCTCTTTCTGCACCCTTCTTCTCTTTCTGCACTCCTCTTGCCTCTTTCTGCACCTCTGTTCCTTCTTTCTGCACTTCTTTAGTTTCTTTCTCCACCTCTCTTGCTTCTTTCTATACCCCTCTTGCCTCTTTCTCCACCCCTCTTGCCACTTTCTGCATCTCTGTTGCTTCATTCTGTACCTCTCTTGCTTCTTTCTGCACCCCTCATGCCTCTTTCACACCCTTCTTCCCGCACCCTTCTTGCCTCTTAATGCACCTCTATTCCTTCTTTCTTTACTTCTTTTGTTTCCATGTGCACCTCTCACTTCTTTCTGCACCCCTTTTGCCTCTTTCTGCACCCCTCTTGCCTCTTTCTGCACCTCTGTTCCT
The DNA here is from genome assembly GCA_963921515.1 of Calotriton arnoldi. NCBI lineage: Eukaryota > Metazoa > Chordata > Amphibia > Caudata > Salamandridae > Calotriton > Calotriton arnoldi. The sequence continues at coordinate 1,735,300 of CAWUFW010001738.1, read as the reverse complement.
TCTTTCTGCACTTCTTCTGTTTCTTTCTGCAGCTCTCTTGCCTCTTTCTGCATCCCCTTGCCTCTTTCTCCACCCATCCACCGTCTTTCTGCACCCCTGTTGCCTCTTTCTGCACCTCTGTTCTTTCTTTCTGCACTTCTTTTGTTTCTTTCTGCACATCTCTTGCTTCTTTCTGCACCCCTCTTACCACTTTCTCCACCCCGTTCCCCCTTTTTGCATCTCTGTTGCTTCTTTCTGCACTTCTCTTGCTTCTTTCTGCACCTCTGTCCCTTCTTTCTGCAACCCTTGTGCCTCTTTCTGCACCCCTCTTGCCTCTTTCTGCATCTCTGTTCCTTCTTTCTGCACTTCTTTTGTTTCTTTCTGCACCTCTCTTGCTTCTTTCTGCATGCCTCTTGCTTCTTTCTGCACCCCTCGTGCCTCTTGCACACCCCTCTTCCCTCTTTCTGTACCCCTCTTGCCTCTTCCTGCACCTCTGTTCCTTCTTTCTGCACTTCTTGGGGAGAGGAGTTGGCCTAACGGCTAGGGCGGTCGACCTCGAATCTGGGGAACTGGGTTCGAGTCTCTGCAATGACGCTGAACATCCTGTGATTCTGGGCAAATCACTTAATCTCCCCGTGCCTAATAAAAATGAATGTGTCCTCATGTAATGCAACTGGTGCTATGTAAGGCGCTCTGATACCCGATTCGGGTCAAGTTCGCGATATATAAAATTCTGTAAAATAAAAATATAAAAAAATAAAAAAACTTCTTTTGTTTCTTTCTACACCTCTCTTGTTTCTTTCTGTATCCCTCTTGCCTCTTTCTCCACCCCACTTCCCCCTTTCTGCATGTCTGTTGCTTCTTTCAGCACTTCTCTTGCCTCTTTCTTCACGAATCTTCCCTCTTTCTGCATCTCTGTTGCTTCTTTCTGCACTTATCTTGCGTCTTTCTGCATCTCTCTTGCCTCTTTCTACACCTCTCTTGCTTCTTCTGCACCACTCATGCTTCTTTCTGCACCCCTCTTCCCTCTTTCTGCTTCCCTCTTGCCTCTTTCTGCACCTCTGTTCCTTCTTTCTGCACTTCTTTTGTTTCTTTCTGCACCTCTCTTGCTTCTTTCTGGACCCCTCTTGCCACTTTCTCCACCCGTTTCCCCTTTTTGTATCTCTGTTGCTTCTTTCTGCACTTCTCTTGCCTCTTTCTCCACCCACATCCCTCTTTCTGCACCTCTGTTGCTTTTTTCTGCACTTCTCTTGCTTCTTTCTGCACCTCTGTCCCTTCTTTCTGCACCACTGGTGCCTCTTTCTGCACCCTTCTTCTCTTTCTGCACTCCTCTTGCCTCTTTCTGAACCTGTGTTCCTTCTTTCTCCACTTCTTTAGTTTCTTTTTCCACCTCTCTTGCATCTTTCTACACCCATCTTGCCTCTTTCTCCACCCCTCTTGCCACTTTCTGCATCTCTGTTGCTTCATTCTGCACCTCTCTTGCTTCTTTCTGCACCCCTCGTGCCTCTTTCACACCCTTCTTCCCGCACCCCTCTTGCCTCTTAATGCACCTCTGTTCCTTCTTTCTGCACTTCTTTTGTTTCTATGTGCACCTCTCACTTCTTTCTGCACCCCTTTTGCCTCTTTCTGCACCCCTCTTGCCTCTTTCTCCACCCATCCACCGTCTTTCTACACCCCTGTTACCTCTTTCTGCACCTCTGTTCTTTCTTTCTGTACTTCTTTTGTTTCTTTCTGCACATCTCTTGCTTCTTTCTGCACCCCACATGCCTCTTCCTGCACCCCTCTTCCCTCTTTTTGCACCCCTCTTGCCTCTTTCTGCACCTCTGTTGCTTCTTTCTGTACTCCTCTTGCTTCTTTCTGTACTCCTTATGCCTCTTTCACACCCCTCTTCCCTCTTTGTGCACCCTCTTGCCTCTTTCTGCACCTCTGTTCCTTCTTTCTGCACTTCTTTTCTTTCTTTCTGCACCTCTTGCTTCTTTCTGCACCCCTTTGCCTCTTTCTGCACCCCTCTTGCCTCTTTCTGCACCTCTGTTCCTTCTTTTTGTAGTACTTTTGTTTCTTTCTGCAGCTCTCATGCTTCTTCCTGCACCCACTTGCCTCTTTCTCCACCCCTCTTCCCTCTTTCTGTATCCCTGTTGCCCTTTTCTGCACCTCTGTTCCTTCTTTCTGCACTTCTTTTGTTTCTTTCTGCACGTCTCTTGCTTCTTTCTGCACCCCCTGTGCCTCTTTTTGCACCCATTTTGCCTTTTTCTGCACCTCTGTTGCTTCTTTCTGCACTCCTCTGGCTTCTTTCTACACCTCTCTTGCTTCTTTCTGCACCAATAGTGCTTTTTCAGCACCTCTGTTCCTTCTTTCTGCACTTCTTTTGTTTCTTTCTGCATCTATCTTGCTTCTTTCTGCACCCCTCTTGCCACTTTCTCCAACCCTGTTCCCCCTTTTTGCATCTCTGCTGCTTCTTTCTTCACTTCTCTTGTATCTTTCTCCACCCCTCATCCCTCTTTCTGCACCTCTGTTGCTTCTTTCTGCTCTTCTCTTGCTTCATTCTGCACCTCTGGCCCTTCTTTCTGCAACCCTTGTGCCTCTTTCTGCACCCCTCTTTCCTCTTTCTGCACCCCTCTTGCATCTTTCTGCACCTCTGTTCCTTCTTTCTGCACTTTTTTCGTTTCTTTCTTCACCTTTCTTGCTTCTTTCTGCATGCCTCTTGCTTCTTTCTGCACCCCTCGTGCCTCTTGCACACCCCTCTTCCCTCTTTCTGCACCCCTCTTGCCTCTTTCTGCACCTCTGTTCCTTCTTTCTGCACTTCTTTTGTTTCTTTCTACACCTCTCTTGTTTCTTTCTGTATCCCTCTTGCCTCTTTCTCCACCCCACTTCCCCATTTCTGTATGTCTGTTGCTTCTTTCAGCACTTCTCTTGCCACTTTCTCCACCCCTCTTCCCTCTTTCTGCATCTCTGTTGCTTCTTTCTGCACTTATCTTGCGTCTTTCTGCACCTCTCTTGCCTCTTTCTGTACCGTGTTGCTTCTTTCTGCACTCCTCTTGCTTCTTTCTACACCTCTCTTGCTTCTTTCTGTACCACTCATGCTTCTTTATGCACCCCTCTTCCCTCTTTCTGCACCCCTCTTGCCTCTTTCTGCACCTCTGTTCCTTCTTCCTGCACTTCTTTTGTTTCTTTCTGCACCTCTCTTGCTTCTTTCTGCATCCCTCTTGCCACTTTCTCCACCCCTGTTCCCCCTTTTTGTATCTCTGTTGCTTCTTTCTGTACTTCTCTTGCCTCTTTCTCCACCCACATCCCTCTTTCTGCACCTCTGTTGCTTCTTTCTGCACTTTTCTTGCTTCTTTCTGCACCTCTGTCCCTTCTCTCTGCACCACTTGTGCCTCTTTCTGCACCCTTCTATTCTTTCTGCACTCCTCTTGCCTCTTTCTGCATCTCTGTTGCTTCATTCTGCACCTCTCTTGCTTCTTTCTGCACCCCTTGTGCCTCTTTCACACCCCTCTTCCCACACCCCTCTTGCCACTTTCTCCACCCCTGTTCCCCCTTCTTGCATCGCTGTTGCTTCTTTCTGCACTTCGCTTGCCTCTTTCTCCACCCCACATCCCTCTTTCTGCATCTCTGTTGCTTCATTCTGCACCTCTCTTGCTTCTTTCTGCACCCCTCATGCCTTTTTCACACCCCTCTTCCCACACCCCTCTTGCCTCTTAATGCACCTCTGTTCCTTCTTTCTGTACTTCTTTTGTTTCTATGTGCACCTCTCACTTCTTTCTGCACCACCTTTGCCTCTTTCTGCACCCCTCTTGCCTCTTTCTGCACCTCTGTTCCTTCTTTCTGCACTTCTGTTTCTTTCTGCAGATCTCTTGCTTCTTTCTGCATCCCCTTGCCTCTTTCTCCACCCATCCACCGTCTTTATGCACCCCTGTTGCCTCTTTCTGCACCTCTGTTCTTTCTTTCTGCACTTCTTTTGTTTCTTTCTGCACATCTCTTCCTTCTTTCTGCACCTCTCGTGCCTCTTGCTGCACCTCTCGTGCCTCTTCTTGCACCCCTCTTGCCTCTTTCTGCACCTCTGTTGCTTCTTTCAGCATTCTTCTTGCTTCTTTCTGCACCTCTCTTGCTTCTTTTTGCACCACTCGTGCTTCTTTCTGCACCCCTCTTCCCTCTTTCTGCACCCCTCTTGCCTCTTTCTGCACCTCTGTTCCTTCTTTCTGCTCTTCTTTTGTTTCTTTCTGTACCTCTCTTGCTTCTTTCTGCAAACCTCTTGCCACTTTCTCAACCCCATTTCCCCTTTTTGCATCTCTGTTGCTTCTTTCTGCACTTCTATTGCCTCTTTCTCCACCCCTCATCCCTCTTCCTGCACCTCTGTTGCTTCTTTCTGCACTTCTCTTGCTTCTTTCTGCACCCCTGTCCCTTCTTTCTGCAACCCTTGTGCCTCTTTCTGTACCCCTCTTCCCTCTTTCTGCACCCCTCTTGCCTCTTTTCTGCACCTCTGTTCCTTCTTTCTGCACTTCTTTTGTTTCTTTCTGCACCTCTGGCTTCTTTCTGCACCCCTTTTGCCTCTTTCTTCACCCTCTTGCCTCTTTCTGCACATCTGTTCCTTCTTTCTGCACTTCTTTTGTTTCTTTCTGCAGCTCTCATGCTTCTTTCGGCACCCCCTTGCCTCTTATTCCACCCCTCTTTCTACACCCCTGTATCCCCTTTCTGCACCTCTGTTCTTTCTTTCTGCACTTCTTTTGTTTCTTTCTGCACATCTCTTCCTTCTTTCTGCACCTCTCGTGCCTCTTGCTGCACCTCTCGTGCCTCTTCTTGCACCCCTCTTGCCTCTTTCTGCACCTCTGTTGCTTCTTTCAGCATTCTTCTTGCTTCTTTCTGCACCTCTCTTGCTTCTTTTTGCACCACTTGTGCTTCTTTCTGCACCCCTCTTCCCTCTTTCTGCACCCCTCTTGCCTCTTTCTGCACCTCTGTTCCTTCTTTCTGCTCTTCTTTTGTTTCTTTCTGTACCTCTCTTGCTTCTTTCTGCAAACCTCTTGCCACTTTCTCAACCCCTGTTCCCCCTTTTTGCATCTCTGTTGCTTCTTTCTGCACTTCTATTGCCTCTTTCTCCACCCCTCATCCCTCTTACTGCACCTCTGTTGCTTCTTTCTGCACTTCTCTTGCTTCTTTCTGCACCCCTGTCCCTTCTTTCTGCAAACCTTGTGCCTCTTTCTGTACCCCTCTTCCCTCTTTCTGCACCCCTCTTGCCTCTTTCTGCACCTCTGTTCCTTCTTTCTGCACTTCTTTTGTTTCTTTCTGCACCTCTGGCTTCTTTCTGCACCCCTTTTGACTCTTTCTTCACCCCTCTTGCCTCTTTCTGCACATCTGTTCCTTCTTTCTGCACTTCTTTTGTGTCTTTCTGCAGCTCTCATGCTTCTTTCGGCACCCCCTTGCCTCTTATTCCACCCCTCTTTCTACACCCCTGTATCCCCTTTCTGCACCTCTGTTCCTTCTTTCTGCACTTCTTTTGTTTCTTTCTGCACATCTCTTGCTTCTTTCTGCACCCCTCTTGCCTCTTTCTGCACGCATGTTGCTTCTATCTGCACTCCTCTTGCTTCTTTCTACTCCTCTCTTGCTTCTTTCTGCACCACTCATGCTTCTTTCTGCACCCCTCTTCCCTCTTTCTGCACCCTCTTGCCTCTTTCTGCACCTCTGTTCCTTCTTTCTGCACTTCTTTTGTTTCTTTCTGCACCTCTCTTGCTTCTTTCAGCACCCCTCTTGCCACTTTCTCCACCCCTGTTCCCCCTTCTTGCATCTCTGTTGCTTCTTTCTGCACTTCGCTTGCCTCTTTCTCCACCCCACATCCCTTTTTCTGCACCTCTGTTGCTTCTTTCTGCACTTCTCTTGCGTCTTTCTGCACCTCTGTCCCTTCTTTCTGCAACCCTTGTAAGTCTTTCTGCACCCCTCTTCCCTCTTTCTGCAACCCTCTTACCTCTTCCTGCACCTCTGTTCCTTCATTCTGCACTTCTTTTGTTTCTTTCTGCAACTCTCTTGCTTCTTTCTGCACCCCTCTTGCCTCTTTCTTCACCCCTCTTCACCCTTTCTGCATCTCTGTTGCTTCTTTCTGCACTTCTCTTGTCTCTTTCTCTACCCCACTACCCTCTTTCTGCACCTCTGTTGCTTCTTTCTGCACCTCTCTTGCTTCTTTCTGCACCCTCGTGCCTCTTTCCCACCCCTCTTCCCGCACACCTCTTGCCTCTTTCTGCACCTCTGCTCCTTCTTTCTGCACTCCTTTTGTTTCTATCTGCACCTCTCACTTCTTTCTGCACCCCTTTGCCTCTTTCTGCACCTCTGTTCCTTCTTTCTGCACTTCTTCTGTTTCTTTCTGCAGCTCTCTTGGTTCTTTCTGCACTCCCTTGCTTCTTACTCTACCCATCCACCCTCTTTCTGCACCCCTGTTGCCTCTTTCTGCACCTCTGTTCTTTCTTTCTGCACTTCTTTTGTTTTCTGCACATCTCTTGCTTCTTTCTGCACCCCACGTGCCTCTCTCTGCACCCCTCTTCCCTCTTTTTGTACCCCTCTTGCCTCTTTCTGCACCTCTTTTGCTTCTTTCTGCACTCCTCTTACTTATTTCTGCACTCCTCGTGCCCCTTTCACACCCCTCTTTCCTCTTTGAGCACCCCGTTTGCCTCTTTCTGCACCTCTGTTCCTTCTTTCTATACTTCTTTTTTTCTTTCTGTACCTCTCAATTCTTTCTGTACCCCTTTTGCCTCTTTCTGCACCCCTCTTGCCTCTTTCTGCACCTCTGTTCCTTCTTTCTGTACTTCTTTGTATCTTTCTGCAGCTCTCATGCTACTTTCTGCACCCCTTGCCTCTTTCTTCACCCCTCTACCCTCTTTCTGCACCCCTGTTGCCCCTTTCTGCACCTCTGTTCCTTCTTTCTGCACTTATTTTGTTTCTTTCTGCACATCTCTTGTTTCTTTCTGCACCCCTTGTGCCTCTTTTTGCACCCATCTTGCCTCTTTCTGCACCTTTGTTGCTTCTTTCTGCACTCCTCTTGCTTCTTTCTACACCTCTCTTGCTTCTTTCTGCACCACTCATGCCTCTTTCTGCACCCTTCTTCTCTTTCTGCACTCCTCTTGCCTCTTTCTGCACCTGTGTTCCTTCTTTCTCCACTTCTTTAGTTTCTTTTTCCACCTCTCTTGCTTCTCTCTACACCCATCTTGCCTCTTTCTCCACCCCTCTTGCCACTTTCTGCATCTCTGTTGCTTCATTCTGCACCTCTCTTGCTTCTTTCTGCACCCTCGTGCCTCTTTCACACCCTTCTTCCCGCACCCCTCTTGCCTCTTAATGCACCTCTGTTCCTTCTTTCTGCACTTCTTTTTGTTTCTATGTGCACCTCTCACTTCTTTCTGCACCCCTTTGCCTCTTTCTGCACCCCTCTTGCCTCTTTCTCCACCCATCCACCATCTTTCTACACCCCTGTTACCTCTTTCTGCACCTCTGTTCTTTCTTTCTGCACTTCTTTTGTTTCTTTCTGCACCTCTGTTGCTTCTTTCTGCACTCCTCTTGCTTCTTTCTGTACTCCTCATGCCTCTTTCACACCCCTCTTCCCTCTTTGTGCACCCGCTTGCCTCTTTCTGCACCTTTGTTCCTTCTTTCTGCACTTCTTTTCTTTCTTTCTGCACCTCTTGCTTCTTTATGCACCCCTTTTGCCTCTTTCTGCACCCCTCTTGCCTCTTTCTGCACCTCTGTTCCTTCTTTCTGTACTTCTTTTGTTTCTTTCTGCAGCTCTCATGCTTCTTCCTGCACCCACTTGCCTCTTTCTCCACCCCTCTTCCCTCTTTCTGCACCCCTGTTGCCCCTTTCTGCACCTCTGTTCCTTCTTTCTGCACTTCTTTTGTTTATTTCTGCACGTATCTTGCTTCTTTCTGCACCCCCTGTGCCTCTTTTTGCACCCATTTTGCCTTTTTCTGCACCTCTGTTGCTTCTTTCTGCACTCCTCTGGCTTCTTTCTACACCTCTCTTGCATCTTTCTGCACCAATAGTGCTTCTTTCAGCACCTCTGTTCCTTCTTTCTGCACTTCTTTTGTTTCTTTCTGCATCTATCTTGCTTCTTTCTGCGCCCCTCTTGCCACTTTCTCCACCCCTGTTCCCCCTTTTTGCATCTCTGCTGCTTCTTTCTTCACTTCTCTTGCCTCTTTCTCCACCCCTCATCCCTCTTTCTGCACCTCTGTTGCTTCTTTCTGCTCTTCTCTTGCTTCTTTCTGCACCTCTGGCCCTTCTTTCTGCAACACTTGTGCCTCTTTCTGCACCCCTCTTTCCTCTTTCTGCACCCCTCTTGCCTCTTTCTGCACCTCTGTTCCTTCTTTCTGCACTTCTTTTGTTTCTTTCTTCACCTCTCTTGCTTCTTTCTGCATGCCTCTTGCTTCTTTCTGCACCCCTCGTGCCTCGTGCACACCCCTCTTCCCTCTTTCTGCACCCCTCTTGCCTCTTTCTGCACCTCTGTTCCTTCTTTCTGCACTTCTTTTGTTTCTTTCTACACCTCTCTTGTTTCTTTCTGTATCCCTCTTGCCTCATTCTCCACCACACTTCCCCAATTCTGTATGTCTGTTGCTTCTTTCAGTACTTCTCTTACCTCTTTCTCCAACCCTCTTCCCTCTTTCTGCATCTCTGTTGCTTCTTTCTGCACTTATCTTGCGTCTTTCTACACCTCTCTTGCCTCTTTCTGTACCCGTGTTGCTTCTTTCTGCACTCCTCTTGCTTCTTTCTACACCTCTCTTGCTTCTTTCTGTACCACTCATGCTTCTTTATGCACCCCTCTTCCCTCTTTCTGCACCCCTCTTGCCTCTTTCTGCACCTCTGTTCCTTCTTCCTGCACATCTTTTGTTTCTTTCTGCACTTCTCTAGCTTCTTTCTGCACCCCTATTGCCACTTTCACCACCCCTGTTCCCCCTTTTTGTATCTCTGTTGCTTCTTTCTGTACTTCTCTTGCCTCTTTCTCCACCCACATCCCTCTTTCTGCACCTCTGTTGCTTCTTTCTGCACTTTTCTTGCTTCTTTCTGCACCTCTGTCCCTTCTCTCTGCACCACTTGTGCCTCTTTCTGCACCCTTCTATTCTTTCTGCACTCCTCTTGCCTCTTTTTGCACCTCTGTTCCTTCTTTCTGCACTTCTTTAGTTTCTTTCTCCACCTCTCTTGCTTCTTTCTACACCCCTCTTGCCTCTTTCTCCAACCCTCTTGCCACTTTCTGCATCTCTGTTGCTTCATTCTGCACCTCTCTTGCTTCTTTCTGCACCCCTCGTGCCTCTTTCACACCCCTCTTCCCACACCCCTCTTGCCTCTTAATGCACCTCTGTTCCTTCTTTCTGTACTTCTTTTGTTTCTATGTGCACCTCTCACTTCTTTCTGCACCACCTTTGCCTCTTTCTGTACCCCTCTTGCCTCTTTCTGCACCTCTGTTCCTTCTTTCTGCACTTCTGTTTCTTTCTGCAGATCTCTTGCTTCTTTCTGCATCCCCTTGCCTTTTTCTCCACCCATCCACCGTCTTTATGCACCCCTGTTGCCTCTTTCTGCACCTCTGTTCTTTCTTTCTGCACTTCTTTTGTTTCTTTCTGCACATCTCTTCCTTCTTTCTGCACCTCTCGTGCCTCTTGCTGCACCTCTCGTGCCTCTTCTTGCACCCCTCTTGCCTCTTTCTGCACCTCTGTTGCTTCTTTCAGCATTCCTCTTGCTTCTTTCTGCACCTCTCTTGCTTCTTTTTGCACCACTCGTGCTTCTTTCTGCACCCCGCTTCCTCTTTCTGCACCCCTCTTGCCTCTTTCTGCACCTCTATTACTTCTTTCTGCTCTTCTTTTGTTTCTTTCTGTACCTCTCTTGCTTCTTTCTGCAAACCTCTTGCCACTTTCTCAACCCCTGTTCCCCCTTTTTGCATCTCTGTTGCTTCTTTCTGCACTTCTCTTGCCTCTTTCTCCACCCCTCATCCCTCTTTCTGTACCTCTGTTGCTTCTTTCTGCACTTCTCTTGCTTCTTTCTGCACTTCTGTCCCTTCTTTCTGCAACCCTTGTGCCTCTTTCTGTACCCCTCTTCCCTCTTTCTGCACCCCTCTTGCCTCTTTCTGCACCTCTGGTCCTTCTTTCTGCACTTCTTTTGTTTCTTTCTGCACCTCTGGCTTCTTTCTGCACCCTTTTGCCTCTTTCTTCACCCCTCTTGCCTCTTTCTGCACATCTGTTCCTTCTTTCTGCACTTCTTTTGTTTCTTTCTGCAGCTCTCATGCTTCTTTCGGCACCCCCTTGCCTCTTTCTCCACCCCTCTCCCCTCTTTCTACACCCCTGTATCCCCTTTCTGCACCTCTGTTCTTTCTTTCTGCACTTCTTTTGTTTCTTTCTGCACATCTCTTGCTTCTTTCTGCACCCCTCATACCTCTTTTTGCTCCCCCTTGCCTCTTTCTCCACCCCTCTCCCCTCTTTCTACACCCCTGTATCCCCTTTCTGCACCTCTGTTCCTTCTTTCTGCACTTCTTTTGTTTCTTTCTGCACATCTCTTGCTTATTTCTGCACTCCTCATACCTCTTTTTGCACCCCTCTTGCTTCTATCACGCATGTTGCTTCTATCTGCACTCCTCGTGCTTCTTTCTACTCCTCTCTTGCTTCTTTCTGCACCACTCATGCTTCTTTCTGCACCCCTTTTCCCTCTTTCTGCACCCCTCTTGCCTCTTTCTGCACCTCTGTTCCTTCTTTCTGCACTTCTTTTGTTTCTTTCTGCACCTCTCTTGCTTCTTTCAGCACCCCTCTTGCCACTTTCTCCACCCCTGTTCCCCCTTCTTGCATCGCTGTTGCTTCTTTCTGCACTTCGCTTGCCTCTTTCTCCACCCCACATCCCTCTTTCTGCATCTCTGTTGCTTCATTCTGCACCTCTCTTGCTTCTTTCTGCACCCCTCGTGCCTCTTTCACACCCCTCTTCCCACACCCCTCTTGCCTCTTAATGCACCTCTGTTCCTTCTTTCTGTACTTCTTTTGTTTCTATGTGCACCTCTCACTTCTTTCTGCACCACCTTTGCCTCTTTCTGTACCCCTCTTGCCTCTTTCTGCACCTCTGTTCCTTCTTTCTGCACTTCTGTTTCTTTCTGCAGATCTCTTGCTTCTTTCTGCATCCCCTTGCCTCTTTCTCCACCCATCCACTGTCTTTATGCACCCCTGTTGCCTCTTTCTGCACCTCTGTTCTTTCTTTCTGCACTTCTTTTGTTTCTTTCTGCACATCTCTTCCTTCTTTCTGCACCTCTCGTGCCTCTTGCTGCACCTCTCGTGCCTCTTCTTGCACCCCTCTTGCCTCTTTCTGCACCTCTGTTGCTTCTTTCAGCATTCCTCTTGCTTCTTTCTGCACCTCTCTTGCTTTATTTTTGCACCACTCGTGCTTCTTTCTGCACCCCTCTTCCCTCTTTCTGCACCCCTCTTGCCTCTTTCTGCACCTCTATTACTTCTTTCTGCTCTTCTTTTGTTTCTTTCTGTACCTCTCTTGCTTCTTTCTGCAAACCTCTTGCCACTTTCTCAACCCCTGTTCCCCCTTTTTGCATCTATGTTGCTTCTTTCTGCACTTCTCTTGCCTCTTTCTCCACCCCTCATCCCTCTTCCTGCACCGCTGTTGCTTCTTTCTGCACTTCTCTTGCTTCTTTCTGCACCTCTGTCCCTTCTTTCTGCAACCCTTGTGCCTCTTTCTGTACCCCTCTTCCCTCTTTCTGCACCCCTCTTGCCTCTTTCTGCACCTCTGTTCCTTCTTTCTGCACTTCTTTTGTTTCTTTCTGCACCTCTGGCTTCTTTCTGCATCCCTTTTGCCTCTTTCTTCACCCCTCTTGCCTCTTTCTGCACATCTGTTCCTTCTTTCTGCACTTCTTTTGTTTCTTTCTGCAGCTCTCATGCTTCTTTCGGCACCCCTTGCCTCTTTCTCCACCCTCTCCCCTCTTTCTACACCCCTGTATCCCCTTTCTGCACCTCTGTTCCTTCTTTCTGCACTTCTTTTGTTTCTTTCTGCATATCTCTTACTTCTTTCTGCACCCCTCATACCTCTTTTGCACCCCTCTTGCCTCTTTCTGCACGCATGTTGCTTCTATCTGCACTCCTCTTGCTTCTTTCTACTCCTCTCTTGCTTCTTTCTGCACCACTCATGCTTCTTTCTGCACCCCTCTTCCCTCTTTCTGCACCCCTCTTGCCTCTTTCTGCACCTCTGTTCCTTCTTTCTGCACTTCTTTTGTTTCTTTCTGCACCTCTCTTGCTTCTTTCAGCACCCCTCTTGCTACTTTCTCCACCCCTGTTCCCCCTTCTTGCATCTCTGTTGCTTCTTTCTGCACTTCGCTTTCCTCTTTCTCCACCCCACATCCCTCTTTCTGCACCTCTGTTGCTTCTTTCTGCACTTCTCTTGCTTCTTTCTGCACCTCTGTCCCTTCTTTCTGCAACCCTTGTAAGTCTTTCTGCACCCCTCTTCCCTCTTTCTGCAACCCTCTTACCTCTTCCTGCACCTCTGTTCCTTCATTCTGCACTTCTTTTGTTTCTTTCTGCAACTCTCTTGCTTCTTTCTGCACCACTCTTGCCTCTTTCTTCACCCCTCTTCACCCTTTCTGCATCTCTGTTGCTTCTTTCTGCACTTCTCTTGTCTCTTTCTCTACCCCACTACCCTCTTTCTGCACCTCTGTTGCTTCTTTCTGCACCTCTCTTGCTTCTTTCTGCACCCCCTCGTGCCTCTTTCCCACCCCTCTTCCCGCACAACTCTTGCCTCTTTCTGCACCTCTGCTCCTTCTTTCTGAGCTTCTTTTGTTTCTATCTGCACCTCTCACTTCTTTCTGCACCCCTTTTGCCTCTTTCTGCACCTCTGTTCCTTCTTTCTGCACTTCTTCTGTTTCTTTCTGCAGCTCTCTTGGTTCTTTCTGCACCCCCTTGCCTCTTACTCTACCCATCCACCTTCTTTCTGCACCCCTGTTGCCTCTTTCTGCACCTCTGTTCTTTCTTTCTGCACTTCTCTTGCTTCTTTCTGCACCCCACGTGCCTCTCTCTGCACCCCTCTTCCTTCTTTTTGCATCCCTCTTGCCTCTTTCTGCACCTCTGTTTCTTCTTTCTGCACCTCTGTTGCTTCTTTCTGCACTCCTCTTAATTATTTCTGCACTCCACGTGCCCCTTTCACACCCCTCTTTCCTCTTTGAGCACCCCGTTTGCCTCTTTCTGCACCTCTGTTCCTTCTTTCTATACTTCTTTTTTTCTTTCTGTACCTCTCAATTCTTTCTGTACCCCTTTGCCTCTTTCTGCACCCCTCTTGCCTCTTTCTGCACCTCTGTTCCTTCTTTCTGTACTTCTTTTGTTTCTTTCTGCAGCTCTCATGCTACTTTCTGCACCCCTTGCCTCTTTCTTTACCCCTCTACCCTCTTTCTGCACCCCTGCTGCACCTCTGTTCCTTCTTTCTGCACTTATTTTGTTTCTTTCTGCACATCTCTTGTTTCTTTCTGCACCCCTTGTGCCTCTTTTTGCACCCATCTTGCCTCTTTCTGCACCTCTGTTGCTTCTTTCTGCACTCCTCTTGCTTCTTTCTTCACCTCTCTTGCTTCTTTCTGCACCACTCATGCTTCTTTCTGCACCCTCTTCCCTCTTTCTGCACCCCTCATGCCTCTTTCTGAACCTCTGTTCCTTCTTTCTGCACTTATTTTTGTTTCTTTCTGCACCTCTCTTGCATCTTGCTGCACCCCTCTTGCCACTTTCTCCACCCCTCTTCCCCGTTTTTTCATCTCTGTTGCTTCTTTCTGCATATCTCTTGCCTCTTTCTCCACCCCTCATCCCTCTTTCTGCACCTCTGTTGCTTCTTTCTGTACCTCTGTCCCTTTTTTCTGCAACCCTTGTGTCTCTTTCTGCACCCCTTTTCCCTCTTTCTGCTCCCCTCTTGCCTCTTTCTGCACCTCTGTTCCTTCTTTCTGCACTTCTTTTGTTTCTTTCTGCACCTCTTTTGTTTCTTTCTGTATCTCTCTTGCCTCTTTTTCCACCCACTTCCCCTTTCTGCATCTCTGTTGCTTCTTTTTGCACTTCTCTTGCTTCTTTCTGCACCTCTCTTGCTTCTTTCTGCATCCCTCGTGCCTCTTTCTGCACCCCTCTTGCCTCTTTCTGCACCTCTGTTCCTTCTTTCTGCACTTCTTTTGTTTCTTTCTGCAACTCTCTTGCTTCTTTCTGCATGCCTCTTGCTTCTTTCTGCACCCCTTGTGCCTCTTACACACCCCTCTTCCCTCTTTCTGCACCCCTCTTGCCTCTTCTGTACCTCTGTTCCTTCTTTCTGTACTTCTTTTGTTTCTGTCTGCACCTCTTTTGTTTCTTTCTGTATCTCTCTTGCTTCTTTCTCCACCCACTTCCCCTTTCTGCATCTCTGTTGCTTCTTTTTGCACTTCTCTTGCTTCTTTCTGCACCTCTCTTGCTTCTTTCTGCATCCCTTGTGCCTCTTTCTGCACCCCTCTTCCCTCTTTCTGCACTCCTCTTGCCTCTTTGTGCACCTCTGTTGCTTCTTTCTGCACTTCTTTTGTTTCTTTCTGCACCTCTCTTGCTTCTTTCTGTACCCCTCTTGCCTCTTTCTCCACCCTTCTTCCCCCTTTTTTCATCTCTGTTGGTTCTTTCTGCACTTCGCTTGCCTCTTTCTCTGCCCCTCATCCCCTTTCTGCACCTCTGTTGCTTCTTTCTGCACTTCTCTTGCTTATTTCTGCACCTCTCTTGCTACTTTCTGCACCCCTCGTGCCTCTTTCTGCATCCCTCTTCCCTCTTTCTGCACCCCTCTTGCCTCTTTCTGCACCTCTGTTGCTTCTTTCTGTACTTCTTATGTTTCTTTCAGCACCTCTCTTGCTTCTTTCTCCACCCCTTTTACCTCTTTCTGCACCCCTCTTCCCTCTTTCTGCACCCCTCTTGCCTCTTTCTGCACCTCTGTTCCTTCTTTCTGCACTTCTTTTGTTTCTTTCTGCAGCTCTCTTGCCTCTTTCTGCAGCCCCTTGCCTCTTTCTCCACCCCTCTTTTCTCTTTCCGCACCCATGTTGCCTCTTTCTGCACCTCTGTTCCTTCTTTCTGCACTTCTTTTGTTTTTTTCTGCACATCTCTTGCTTCTTTCTGTACTTCTCTCGCCCCTTTCTGTACTCAAATGGGAAGTGCAAGCTGTCAAGTTTAAAGGTCTGCGTGTTCTTGTGACTGAGGTATATGTCTACTCGTATATGTATTCTCACATGTGTTATACATCTGAAGATGGTAGCTTAAAAAGTGGGTAGCTTCTTCTATAGGTGGTTAAATGTTCTCAATTCTGCTCTGTCATTCAGTTGCACAGGCAGACATGTCTTATGTATATAGGTGTTATAGAGCCCCTCAAATATACTATTGAATAGCCATGTGCCCTGTATTATGAGCAGAAAGAAATACATACACCTTTTTGTACACATATTTACAGAGTATGCTGCTTGATACACAGGTATTCAAGTATTTCTCTGTTTATTTTTATGTAACATGTCACTCGGTAAAAGCAGAGACACGCATGCATACCTTCACAAACTTGATCAGACTTACAACAGTGATATGCTTAGGATTGCTATTTTACATTCTGAGCAGTCAATTAATAGTGAACCTTCAAGAGAAAAGTGAGGCTTAAGACATCTTGGGAGAAGGATTAATGAGTAGGCTACTTTGTATGAGTCTGTTGTAAGGTACAGTCAAAGTAGGCCTCTTTCTGCACCTCTGTTGGTTCTTTCTGCACTTCCTTTGTTTCTTTCTGTACCTCTCAATTCTTTCTGTACCCCTTTTGCCTCTTTCTGCACCCCTCTAGCCTCTTTGTGCACCTCTGTTCCTTCTTTCTCTACTTTTTTTCTTTCTGCAGCTCTCATGCTACTTTCTGCACCCCTTGCTTCTTTCTTCACCCCTCTTCCCTCTTTCTGCACCCCTGTTGCCCCTTACTGCACCTCTGTTCCTTCTTTCCACACTTCTTTTGTTTCTTTCTGCACATCTCTTGTTTCTTTCTGCACCCCTTGTGCCCCTTTTTGCACCCATCTTGCCTCTTTCTGCAACTCTGTTGCTTCTTTCTGCACTCCTCTTGCTTCTTTCTACACCTCTCTTGCTTCTTTCTGCACCACTCATGCTTCCTTCTGCACCCCTCTTCCCTCTTTCTGCACCCCTCATGCCTCTTTCTGAACCTCTGTTCCTTCTTTCTGCACTTATTTTTGTTTCTTTCTGCACCTCTCTTGCTTCTTGCTGCACCCCTCTTGCCACTTTCTCCACCCCTGTTCCCCCTTTTTGCATCTCTGTTGCTTCCTTCTGCACTTCTCTTGGCTCTTTCTCCACCCCTCATCCCTCTTTCTGCACCTCTGTTGCATCTTTCTGCACTTCTGTTGCTTCTTTCTGTATCTCTGTCCCTTCTTTCTGCAACCCTTGCGCCTCTTTCTGCACCCCTCTTCCCTCTTTCTGCACCCCTCTTGCCTCTTTCTGCACCTCTGGTCCTTCTTTCTACACTTCTTTTGTTTCTTTCTGCAACTCTCTTGCTTCTTTCTGCATGCCTCTTGCTTCTTTCTGCACCACTCCTGCCTCTTTCACACCCATCTTCCCTCTTTCTGCACCCCTCTTGCCTCTTTCTGCACCTCTGTTCCTTTTTCTGCACTTCTTTTGTTTCTTTCTGTACCTCTCTTGTTTCTTTCTGTATCTCTCTTGCCTCTCTCTCCACCCCACTTCCCCCTTTTTTCATCTCTGTTGGTTCTTTCTGCACTTCACCTGCCTCTTTCTCCACCCCTCATCCGCCTTTCTGCACCTCTGTTGCTTCTTTCTGCACTTCTCTTGCTTCTTTCTGCATCCCTCGTGCCTCTTTCTGCACCCCTCTTCCCTCTTTCTGCACTTCTCTTGCTTCTTTCTGCGCCTTTCTTCATCTTTCTGCTTATGTCCTACCTATGTAGGCATATTTAGAAATTAGCATTTAAAAAACCTTAGAAATTCACAGAAAAAAACAGAGGTTTCATGGACGTTATAGTTAGGAATAAGCAGTTAAAAAACCTTTGAAATTCACTGAAAAAACCATAGGTTTCATAGACGTTATAGTTAGAAATTAGCATTTAAAAACCTTAGAAATTCACTGAAAACACCACAGGTTTCAGGGACGTTATAGTTAGTTGGACATTTCACTCATACAAAACCAGAGAAATTCGGCCTTTATAGTTAGTTGAGCTAACTATAACTCGCGCCCGCAATGCACTGCTGATGATGTCACATATTACATCACTCATGACATGGTCAGTGACATCACTGATGACATCACTGATGACATCTCAAATGACATCACTGATGACATCACTGATGACATCAGCCACTTAATATATGATGCACCTCCTCACACCCTAATATAACCTTTCATACACCCACTCTAAAGTACAGACTACCATTCTCGAAACCATAGACACACCAATACCAGTTAGTACATACCCACTCACTGATTCCTAGGTCTACACACACATCCACTCACTCAACGATACAGTCACTCATGCACGTAGTCACTCATCAATACAGCCTCGGATATATGCACTCATACACCCATACAGACACTCACATACTGCCACTCATCCACAGATACTCACACACCTAGTCAGTCACCCAAAGACTCAATCACACTGCCATTTACTCACCAATGCAGTTATACACACACCACCTCAATTATTCATACAGATACTAACACATACTTACTCTCTTATACAATCACTGACACAAGCACACACTCATCCATACAGCCACTCTCACAATCACTCACTCTCACATATAGTCACGTATATACTCCAACATTCACATATACTACCTTTCACATATGTAGTTTCTCACACATATACCACTGAGACATCCATTCAGTCACCAACACAGCCATACGCACACTCACTCATCCATACAGCCCCTCGCAGACGCACTCATGAACCCATACACCCACTGAATCACCCACTCACACATCCATGGAGGGAGTCATACACCCCCCCACACAGACACTCAGGCACCCATACAGGTAATCAGACAACCAATCATTAACCCATATAGACACTCATGTAGCTACTCACCAACCCATGCAGCCACTTACACACCAACTGACAAACTGATACAGACATTCACACAGATTAGTCATTCACCCATGCATTCACTTAGACATGTTTAATCAATCACTTAAACAGTCAGTCACGCACCCACCAAATCATCCATTCAGACACTCCATACACCCACTCATTGTTCAGTACACCTTTGCATATCTATAATTAACATTCTTAAAGTTTTAAAAATCACCTAGTCTCTGGATGATGTCATCAGTGATGTCATCAGTGATGTCATTTTAGATGTCATCAGGGATGTCACTGACCATGTCATGAGTGATGTAATATGTGACGTCATCAGCAGTGCATTGCGGGGCGCAAGTTATAGTTACCTCAACTAACTATACCGGACGAATTTCTCTGGTTTTGTACGAGTGAAACTATAACGTCCCTGGACCCCGTTGTTTTTTTCAGTGAATTTCTAAGGTATTTTCAATGCTAATTTCTAACTATAACGTCCCTGAAACCTATGGTTTTTTCAGTGAATATATATATAAACTGAAAAACTATTTGTCCACCGTTGGATTGCTACCAATGGAACATATGTTAAGATGGCAGCCAGTGATTGTGAGAACATGACAATGATTGAGCACAGTCTTCTGTTGATGGCTACGTTTTATTCTCCTAAGGAACTGCTTAAAATCAACTTGCTATCTGTGGTGCAGCTTAGCAGAGCACTGAGGAAGGCAACATGCCGAAATGCATTTGCTCGTTATGCTAATTAAAATCAACAGTGTCCCGTGAGTGCTGCTGTGTTTGAGCCTTCATTATTATCGTGATTTCACCCTTTACGTTTGCGGTAAAAGTAGCACCCGTCCAGAGTTCGGCAGTCAGGGTGAAAAATGGAGTGTATATATATGTATATATATATATATATATATATATATATATCCACACAAATCGGCACCTCCTTGCGTCGCACCGAATAGAGACACGATGACACCAGCAGAATTAAGTCCACAATATTTATTCCATTATTTTTATCGGGCTATGACGCGTTTCGGCAGGATCCCCTGCCTTGTTCACACCACCCGTCCAGAGTTTGGCAGTCAGGGTGAAAAATGGAGCGTATATATATATATATATATATATATGTTATGTTATGTTACCACAACTTGTAAAGTGCAACAGCTGCCCCAGCAAAGGGGCGTCCCGGCGCTGACAGCAGAGCAACTGACACGTTCGAAAGGAGCAGATAATAGGACAACTGTGCAGGAAAAAGGTGAGTTTTAATGGCCTTCCTGAATTCCAGGTAGTTGTTAAGGCCGCGAATGTGAGCAGGAAATGAGTTCCAGAGGAGAGCCGCCCTACTGCGAAAAGAGCGGCCTCCAGCACGGACTCTCCGTGTCCGGGGAACCACCGCCAGGTGTTGCCCCAGTGAATGGAGATGTCGTGAGGGAACATATGGCGAAAGCAGGTTGGCCAGGATACTAGGGGTGGTAAATTTCAGGGCCTTGAAAGTGATGCAGAGAGCCTTGAATTCAATTCGCCTGGCCACAGGCAACCAGTGAAGTCGACGAATGGCGTCAGACACTGGGCAGGCCCTGCGCAAACCGAGAAGGGTTCTAGCCGCCGCATTCTGTGCCCTTTGTAGCCTCAGAATTTCAGCCTTATTGGACCCCAGATACAGAGAGCAGGCATAGTCCAATCTTGACATTATTGATGCCTGAATGATGACCTGACGTGTGGGTGCATCAAATAAACCCAATAGGGGTCTAAGCCCCCGCAGTAGCCCGAAACAGGTCCCAGCCACCTTTTGGTTTGGACTCGGAAGCTAAGGGACGAGTCCATCCACACCCCCAGATCTTTTACAACCTGCTTAGGAGGGGGCGCTACCAAGGCTTGCGGGCCACCAGAGTTCACTCTACTGACCATGGTCCTTCCCCACCAGCAATGCCTCCGACTTGCTGGCATTCAGCTGGAGACAGTTGGTGGTCATCCACTCGGCGACTGCCGCCAGATCGCCCTGGAACTTAAGGGCGTCCCGCTCGGCGTCGTTCGAGAGCGCCACCACCAACTGTGTATCGTCAGCGTAGGAGACCATGGTCAGTCCTCTGCTCTTAGCTACTGAAGCCAGGGGTTGGACATAAAGATTAAATAACAGGGGGCTGAGGGAGGAACCCTGTGGCACCCCTTGTTTGATGGGGTATTCGCCCGAGGCATAAGGGGGACTGTTACCACAAACGACCTCTCACCAAGGAACGAGGAAAGCCACTCCAAGGCCGGACCAATAATTCCAGCCTCCTCCAGGCGACGCAGCAGAATGGCATGGGACACCGTGTCAAACGCGGCACTGAGATCCAAAAGAATCAGTGCCGACGTTCGCCCAGCGTCCAGTGCTGACCAGAGATGTTCTGTCACAGCCAGGAGAGCAGACTCCGTGCTGTGACCTGGTCGAAAGCCATTCTGGGAGGGGTCCAGCGTGTTGTTCATGGTCAGGAAGTCCGACAGGAGGGAGTTGACATATGCCTCCGTGATCTTTGCCGCCCAAGGGAGCAGGGAAATAGGGCGGTGGTTTTCCGGTTTAGCCGGGTCCAGAGAGGGTTTTTGAGCAGGGGTATCACCTTGGCCTGTTTCCATGCCCTAGGCACGGTTGCCGTGGCAAGGGACCTGTTTTTTACCTGACCCAAAGAAGATATGATCGCCGGAAGCACTTTCCTAAATTGGTCTGGTTTGAGAGGGTCTGCAGGGGATCCTGACTTAATTTTACTGCACAATACTTGCAGCTGGTCTGCAGGGATCGGCGGAAAGGCCTCTAAGGTATTGGCCTTTTGACAACACCGTGCCTCCTGCAAGTTGATGGGTGCGGTCGGAAAAGACCTATGGATGTTGTCCCACTTCCTAACAAAGAAGCTGGCCAGGTCCTCACACTGCTCATTGGACTTGATGGTCGGCCCTGCAGCGGCCTGTTGAGATTCAAGGCTAGAGAGTATCGAGAATACGCTCTTCGCCGGAATGTCACTCTCACAGATTTGATTGGCATAGAATGCTGCTCGTGCCAATTGAATGGCCTTGTGGTACCTCTTAATCGCCACCCGATAGATATTCTTCGAGGCGGGATTGAAGTCCCTTCTCCAAATACGCTCCAGCCTCTTACAGACCTTGCGCATATCGGCCAGCTCGCCTTTATACCATGGTCTAGATTTAGATTTGCGGTTCATAGACCATTTCTCAGGAATTAGGCTGTCTAACGGCTGGCTGATCCAGTCGGAGAACACCCTGTATGCCTCATTAGGGTCGTCCGGCAAACTCGGGCTAGCGATCGAGAGACAGGCGTAAAATTGGTCCCAGTTCAATTTATGCCATGGGCGTTTGAGGGAGGTCGTCCGATCCTCACTCCGTGAAGGAATTATACCTTGGAGTGACATAGGGACTAAGTAGTGGTCTGACCATCCCATAGGGATGGGGGTGTGCACTATAAGGGAGGGTATGTTTGTGAAGACTGGGTCCAGCAGATGGCCGGCAATGTGCATCGGACCTGAAACCTGTTGCACTAGCTGGCACGCCGCAAGGTCAGCTACAAAATTAGCCACGTCAGTGTCTTCATAATTGTCCAGATGTAGGTTCAGATCCCCAGTGATGGTAAAGTTTGCGGCGTTAACCGCCAGCACGCTGACCATCTCGTCAAGTGCTGCCCTAAAGTCAGTGGATGGCCCAGGGGGCCGGTATACTAGGAGCCCTGACATCGTATAATTTGGGCTCAGTGGAACCTTAAAGTGTGCGCATTTGCATCCGGCTACGCCCTGTTTTACGAAAGTGCAGGAGTAGCAGGATTTGAAAATGCCCGCGATGTCCCCGCCTCTAGTCGCCCTGTTAAGAGTAAGAATGCTATAGCCTACTGGGAGCGCCAAGCCTGGCTCGGCAATTATGACATCAGAGAGCCACGTCTCAGTAAGGAAAAGGACGTCTGAAGAGGCGTCCTCTAATAGATCATGTTTCATGATATATATATATATGAACAAACACTCCCGCTTCCTTAGAGACATCCAACAAAGAAGGCACGGACTCGAGGCTGTTAAGGATATGGCTTCTTTTATTGTTTCAGGTCACCCTCAACCCGGACATACGAGAGACGCGTTTCGGCTTCACAGAAGCCTTTGTCAATCTGATTGGCGCCAACATCAAGTAAGTATATATAGTGTCCTTCCCACTTAAGGCTTAGATAAACACAGAAGAAATACTGTCAAGCTATGCTATGATATACACATGCTGTAACACATAAAACAAAAATATGTACTTAGCACAGTGCTAATAATCAGTCTGTATGTTTTACCGTAATTTTAAAAACATGAATGATTAAAGGTGCATTTCGAGACTATGTATAATATCCGCCTTAATGGGAATACTTTGTACATTGAACATATGGCGCCCATCACTCGTAGTTTGTTGCCTATAAATCCAACACATATATGTAAAATTGTTAAAATATAGCGGCACTGCTACATGTTACAAAATTGTCACATTGAGACAACCTTTATTTAACCCAAAATGTAATGCTCCAAAAGTGCCCGGACCACCAATAGCAAACCTCTGACCTCGGTTGCGGGAAAATGTTCATAGCTGTATGCTGCAAATACATAGATTACAGCTAAGCTCACAAAGGCCAAGAGGATCGCAATATGCCCCAGGGCTAAACTATGAATAGTTTTAAAACTAAACAGACTTAAATGTCAATCTCCCAGCGCATGCCTATATTTTCAACGGGACTGTCTGTCCCATAATGCAACTTGGCGGGTACATATTTAACAGCAGTTCATGGGTATATATTATCTACTGGCGGTCGCCAGTAGATAGTTATAGTTAGGAC
The DNA here is from genome assembly GCA_963921515.1 of Calotriton arnoldi. NCBI lineage: Eukaryota > Metazoa > Chordata > Amphibia > Caudata > Salamandridae > Calotriton > Calotriton arnoldi. Next base: position 1,712,453 of record CAWUFW010001738.1, on the reverse strand, counting down.
CTAGTTTCCATAGGAAACTCATTTTTTGTTTTCTCAATATCTTTGGCGCCGGTTGACGAATCTCCGCAAATTTTTCAAAAATCATAGCCCGCTCTGGTCAGCTCCTGTCTTGAAAGTTTCGGGGTGATTCGGCAAGCGGGGCCGAGAAAAAGGGGGTCCCAAAACATGTTTTCTCCATGTTATTTTCCATAGGAAACTTTAGACACGACTACAGCCCGAACTGCTGAACGGAATTACACCAAATTTGGCAAAAAGGTAGCCCTTGGTTCAGAAAGAGACCTTTTTGTTAAATGGTGTAAATCCGTTCAGTAGTTCCTGAGAAATTCAAAAAATAGAGGTCAAAAAATCAATTTCCCATAGGAAAGTTTAGACACGGTTACAGCTTGAACTGCTGAACGGAATTACACCAAATTTGGCAAAAAGGTAGTGCTTGGATCAGAAAGCGCCCTTTTTTTTAAATGGTGTAAATCCGTTCAGTAGTTGCTGAGAAAATCAAAAAATAAAAGTTTCGATATATAGAGGCCCGGAGGATCCGCGCACCCTCCCGACCACGAGCTTTATTCTAATTGGCTGTCAACACTCCAAACCAGGAAGTGTTGGCAGCCATCTTGTGACTCGGTAGAACCGAGTCACAAGAAATCAGAATAAAAACGTGAAAAAAAGAAAAGGGGGCAGGGTAGAAACACCCTGACGCCCTAGGCCTGCTTAGGGGTCCCACAAGGACCCCCAGGGCCCAAAAAAGCATTTTTTTAAAAAGAAATTGGCAAAATGCGCGCCGGATCCACGGATCTGGCCGTGAAACTAAAAAAAGCGAGCGCTTCGTTATTATTTAGCCCCGGGTGGGCCAAGTCCCGGGGGCATGCAATATTATAATTGCGGGGGCCCAGGGAGGCCCCCGCAGCCCCGGGGACCGCCACCCCCTGGGGCTTTCCATAAACATTTGGGGGGGCACACAGCCCCCTGCAGCCCCGGGGACCGCCACCCCCGGGGCTTCTTATTTTTAATGTGTGGGGGCCTCCAAGGCCCTCAAGCCCGGGGACCGCCACCCCCGGGGCTTTTAAAAAACATAGGCCTGTGTGGGGGCTCGAGACCCCCACATGCCCCGGGGACCGCCACTTCCCTGGGGCACTAATATTCAAATGCGGGGGTCCGTAACGGACCCCGAGCCCTGGGGACCACCACCTCCCGGGGCTGTGCATGTGATGGGAGGGGGCCGCACGGCCACCCTCCTGGAGCCCTCCATGGCCCTGGCGACCACCACCCCCAGGGCCGGCTCCTGCAGTGTCCCGGGGTGCCCACCCCGGGACACTGCTGTTTGCAATGACAGGGCGGGAGCCTTGCGGCTCCCGCCCTGTCATTGCAAACTGCTTTGCTTCATTGAAGCGAGAGCAGGAAACCTGCTCTCGCTTCAATGAAGCAAAGCAGATTGCTTTCCCACAAGGGGAGTTGCATGTCAGCAGCTCCCCATGTGGAAAAGCAATGCCGGCTCCCGCAGGACGCGGGAAGCCGGCGGGACCGTGGGGCATTGGGGCTCCCCACGGTCCCCAACGAGAGGCCAGGCCCCGGGGGATGGGGTCCCCGGGGCAAGAAGTGGTCCGGGAGGGGGCCACGTGGCCCACCTCCCCAATATTAATAAGAAAAAAATAAATAAATAAATCACGCAAAGGCCGGCCCCGGGGATGGGGTCCCTGAGGAGGGGCCATGCAGCCCCCTCCATAAACAAAAAAATATTTGGCCAAGCCCCGGGGATGGGGTCCCCGGGGCCGGAAATGGCCACGGGAGGGGACCCACGCGGCCCCTTCCCGTTCATTTTTTTTTTTTTTAAAGGGTCAGGCCCTGGGGGATGGGGCCACACAGCCCCCTTCTAAAAAAAAAGAAAAATACAAAAGACGCGATCGTGCCAGAGGCCCCGCCCTCCCAGCAACACTCTGCAAACACGCCCTGTGGCGTGTTTTAAGTTGGGGAATTAATTCCCCTTCAATACTGGGGGTCCCTGGGGGCCAACTAGCCCACCAGGTACCTCCAGTAAGCGCCACAGGGCTGCGTTGCAGAGAGGTGGTCCAGGCCACGCCCCTTTTACACCTCTCTGCAACGCAGCTCTGTGGTGCTTACTGGAGGTACCTGGTGGGCTAGTTGGACCCCAGGGACCCTTAGGATTCAAGGGGACTTTATCCCCCAACTTAAAACGCACCACGGGGCGCGTTTGCACAGTGGTGAAGGGAGGGGCGGGGCCTGAGGTGACATGTGTGCAAACACGCCCTGTGGCGCGTTTTAAGTTGGGGAATTAATACCCCTTCAATCCTGAGGGCCCCTGGGGGCCAACTAGGCCACCAGGTACCTCCAGTAAGCGCCACAGGCCTGCGTTGCAGAGAGGTGGTCCAGGCAACGCCCCTTTTTACACCTCTGTGCAACGCAGCTCTGTGGCGCTTACTGGAGGTACCTAGTGGGCTAGTTGGACCCCAGGGACCCTCAGGATTCAAGGGGACTTAATCTCCCAACTTAAAACGGCCACAGGGCGTGTTTGCACACATGTCACCTCAGGCCCCCCTCCCTTCACCACTGTGCAAACGCGCCCCGTGGCGTGTTTTAAGAGGTAGTTTTAATCCCCCTGCCCTATTATGTACTAGGGCCTTACAGAGGAGGTCATGCTAATCACAGGGGTACCCCAATGCATAGTGTTCCCTAGTGTATGTAGGTGTTTTCACTGTATTCTAAGTGTCTTTTAGCATAGCACTGGCTCTAGGCCTAGTTACTCAGAGTCAGTTACCACCAGTACCCGTCTAAAAAGTTGTGGGCAGAGGATGATTTTGCAACAAGGGCTCTTTCTGCTCCTCTGTTGGTTCTTTCTGCACATGTCTTGCTTCTTCCTGCTCTTTTCTTCGTCTTTGTGGACTTCTGTTGCTTCTTTCTGCATTTCTTTTGCTTCTTTCTTTGCGTTTTTTCTTCTTTCTTCACATGTCCTACCTCTGTAGGCATAGTTAGAAACTAGCATTTAAAAAACCTTTGAAATTCACTTAAAAAACCATAGGTTTCAGGCACGTTATAGTTAGAAATTAGCATTTAAAAAACCTTTGAAATTCACTGAAAAAAACCATAGGTTTCAGGCACGTTATAGTTAGAAATTAGCATTTAAAAAACCTTAGAAATTCTCTGAAAAAACCATAGGTTTCAGGCATGTTATAGTTAGAAATTAGCATTTAAAAAACCTTTTAAATTCACTGAAAAGACCATAGGTTTCAGCCACGTTATAGTTAGAAATTAGTATTTAAAAAACCTTAGAAATTCACTGAAAAAACCATGGGTTTCAGGCACGTTATAGTTAGAAATTAGCATTTAAAAAACCTTAGAAATTCACTGAAAAAACCATAGGTTTTAGGGACAGTTATAGTTAGTTGGACTTTTCACTCGTACAAAACCAGTGAAATTCCCCTGATATAGTTAGTTCAGCTAACTATAACTCGCGCCCGCAATGCACTGCTGATGACGTCACATATTACATCACTCATGACATGGTCAGTGACATCACTGATGACATCACTGATGACATCTCAAATGACATCACTGATGACATCACTGATGACATCATCCAGTGACTTTGTGTTTCTGTAAAGTTTAAATATGTTTAATATTTATAGGGAAAGGCGTATTGAAGAATGAGAGGGTGTATAAGTGTCTGAATGGATGATTTAGTAGGTGCGTGACTGAGTCTATAAGTGAGTGATTAAACGTATCTTACTGAATGCATGGGTTAGTGACTAAACTGTGTGAATGTCTGTATCCGTCTGTCTGTTGGTGTGTAAGCGGCTGCATGGGTTTGTGAATAGCTACATGAGTGTCTATATGAGTTATTGATTGGTTGTGTGAGTATCTGTATGGGTGCCTGAGTGTTTGTGTGGGTGGGGTGTGTGTGACTCTGTGCATAGATGTGTGAGTGGGTGATTCACTGGGTGCATGGTTTCAAGAGTGCATCTGTGATGGACTGTATGGGTGGGTGAGTGTGTGTATGGGTGTGTTAGTGAGTGAATGTATAACTCAGTGGTACATGTGTGAGTAACTACATATGTGAAAGGCAGTATATATGTGTGTTAGAGTATTTAAATGGCTATAAGTGAGAGTGTGTGATAGTGAGAGTGGCTGTATGGATGAGTGTGTGCTTGTATCAGTGATTGTATAAGAGCGTAAGAATGTGCTAGTATTTGTATGAGTAAGTGAGCTGGTGTGTGTATAACTGTATAGGTGAGTAAATGGGAGTGTGATTAATTATTTGCATGACTGACTAGGTGTGTGAGTACCTCTATGGATGAGTGGCGGTGTGTGAGTGTCTATATAGGTGTATGAGTGCATATGATAGTCCTGTACTGAGTGACCGTAAGTATGAGTGACTGTATGGGTGAGTGAGTGGATGTGTGTAGACCTAAGAATCAGTGAGTGGGTATGTAGTTATTGGTGTTGGAGTGTCTATGGTTTTGAGAATGGCAGTCTGTAATTTAGAGTGGCGGTATCAAAGGTTATATTAGGGTGTGAGAAGATGCATGGAATTATCACATGGATGATGTCATCAGTGATGTCATTTGAGATGTCATCAGTGATGTCATCAGTGATGTCACTGACCATGTCATGAGTGATGTAATATGTGACGTCATCAGCAGTGCATTGCGGGCGCGAGTTATAGTTAGCTGAACTAACTATAACGGGGGAATTTCACTGGTTTTGTACGAGTGAAATGTCCAACTAACTATAACTGTCCCTAAATCCTATGGTTTTTTCAGTGAATTTCTAAGGTTTTTTAAATGCTGATTTCTAACTATAACGTGCCTGAAACCTATGGTTTTTCAGTGAATATATATATATATATATATATGTATATATATATATATATTCCAAATGAGATTGCTCGCAATTGAAGATACCTCTCACAATGTTCGTTTTCACCTTTCTTTATTTGGGAGGCAGCAGCAAGCGGTGACAGGCCCTCTCAACGTAATTGGCGCCGTTACATGCCATACGCGTTTCGGAAACCTTTCCTTTGTCTGTGGCTTGGCGTTTTTGGGGGAAAGGGATAGCGCACTTGATTATATCCAGGTGGTACTCAGTTCTTAGTCCCGCCCCACTGGGCGTGCGCTCGCTATGCATTCTGGTTAATGTAGTCTTCAGCGATGTAAATCCATAGTGGCTGGCGCTAGCTCTTCCCTCCGCACTTACATCCCATTGGGTCATTGTTTGGACCAGTCCAGCTGGCTGCTCTCCTTGCGACACCCCAAACAGGTACGTTGTTCCGCTTGTGTGCCCTGGATTCTAGGCACACGGACCTGCTTAACCGGCAGTGGGGTAATCTTCGTGACCAGAGCAGGCCACAACATATTCCAAATGAGATTGCTCGCAATTGAAGATACCTCTCACAACGTTCGTTTTCACCTTTCTTTATTTGGGAGGCAGCAGCAAGCGGTGACAGGCCCTCTCAACGTAATTGGCGCCGTTTCATGCCATACGCGTTTCGGAAACCTTTCCTTTGTCTGTGGCTTGGCGTTTGTGGGGGAAAGGGATAGCGCACTTGATTATATCCAGGTGGTACTCAGTTCTTAGTCCCGCCCCACTGGGCGTGCGCTCGCTATGCACTGTGGTTAATGTAGTCTTCAGCGATGTAAATCCATAGTGGCTGGCGCTAGCTCTTCCCCTCCGCACTTACATCCCATTGGGTCGTTGTTTGGACCAGTCCAGCTGGCTGCTCTCCTTGCGTCACCCCAAACAGGTACGTTGTTCCGCTTGCGTGCCCTGGATTCTAGGCACACGGACCTGCTTCACCAGCAGTGGGGTAATCTTCGTGACCAGAGCAGGCCACAACATATTCCAAATGAGATTGCTCGCAATTGAAGATACCTCTCACAACGTTCGTTTTCACCTTTCTTTATTTGGGAGGCAGCAGCAAGCGGTGACAGGCCCTCTCAACGTAATTGGCGCCGTTTCATGCCATACGCGTTTCGAAAACCTTTCCTTTGTCTGTGGCTTGGCGTTTGTGGGGGAAAGGGATAGCGCACTTGATTGTATCCAGGTGGTACTCAGTACTTAGTCCCGCCCCACTGGGCGTGCACTCGCTATGCACTCTGGTTAATGTAGTCTTCAGCGATGTAAATCCATAGTGACTGGCGCTAGCTCTTCCCCTCCGCACTTACATCCCGTTGGGTCGTTGTTTGGACCAGTCCAGCTGGCTGCTCTCCTTGCGCCACCCCAAACAGGTACATTGTTCCGCTTGCGTGCCCTGGATTCTAGGCACATGGACCTGCTTAACCGGCAGTGGGGTAATCTTCGTGACCAGAGCAGGCCACAACATATTCCAAATGAGATTGTTCGCAATTGAAGATACCTATCACAACGTTCGTTTTCACCTTTCTTTATTTGGGAGGCAGCAGCAAGCGGCAACAGGCCTTCACAACATAATTGGCGCCGTTTCATGCCATACGCGTTTCGGAAACCTTTCCTTTGTCTGTGGCTTGGCGTTTGTGGGGGAAAGGGATAGCGCACTTGATTATATCCAGGTGGTACTCAGTTCTTAGTCCCGCCCCACTGGGCGTGCACTCGCTATGCACTCTGGTTAATGTAGTCTTCAGCGATGTAAATCCATAGTGGCTGGCGCTAGCTCTTCCCCTCCGCACTTACATCCCGTTGGGTCGTTGTTTGGACCAGTCCAGCTGGCTGCTCTCCTTGCGCCACCCCAAACAGGTTCGTTGTTCCGCTTGCGTGCCCTGGATTCTAGGCACACGGACCTGCTTAACCGGCAGTGGGGTAATCTTCGTGACCAGAGCAGGCCACAACATATTCCAAATGAGATTGCTCGCAATTGAAGATACCTCTCACAACGTTCGTTTTCACCTTTCTTTATTTGGGAGGCAGCAGCAAGCGGTGACAGGCCCTCTCAACGTAATTGGCGCCGTTTCATGCCATACGCGTTTCGGAAACCTTTCCTTTGTCTGTGGCTTGGCGTTTGTGGGGGAAAGGGTTAGCGCACTTGATTATATCCAGGTGGTACTCAGTTCTTAGTCCCGCCCAACTGGGCGTGCGCTCGCTATGCACTCTGGTTAATGTAGTCTTCAGCGATGTAAATCCATAGTGGCTGGCGCTAACTCTTCCCCTCCGCACTTACATCCCGTTGGGTCGTTGTTTGGACCAGTCCAGCTGGCTGCTCTCCTTGCGCCACCGCAAACAGGTACGTTGTTCCGCTTGCGTGCCCTGGATTCTAGGCACACGGACCTGCTTCACCGGCAGTGGGGTAATCTTCGTGACCAGAGCAGGCCACAACATATTCCAAATGAGATTACTCGCAATTGAAGATACCTCTCACAACGTTCGTTTTCACCTTTCTTTATTTGGGAGGCAGCAGCAAGCGGTGACAGGCCCTCTCAACGTAATTGGCGCCGTTTCATGCCATGCGCGTTTCGAAAACCTTTCCTGTGTCTGTGTCTTGGCGTTTGTGGGGAAAGGGATAGCGCACTTGATTATATCCAGGTGGTACTCAGTTCTTAGTCCCGCCCCACTGGGCGTGCGCTCGCTATGCACTCTGGTTAATGTAGTCTTCAGCGATGTAAATCCATAGTGGCTGGCGCTAGCTCTTCCCCTCCGCACTTACATCCCATTGGGTCGTTGTTTGGACCAGTCCAGCTGGCTGCTCTCCTTGCGCCACCCCAAACAAGTACGTTGTTCCGCTTGCGTGCCCTGGATTCTAGGCACACGGACCTGCTTAACCGGCAGTGGGGTAATCTTCGTGACCAGAGCAGGCCACAACATATTCCAAATGAGATTGCTCGCAATTGAAGATACCTCTCACAACGTTCGTTTTCACCTTTCTTTATTTGGGAGACAGCAGCAAGCAGTGACAGGCCCTCTCAACGTAATTGGCGCCGTTTCATGCCATACGCGTTTCGGAAACCTTTCCTTTGTCTGTGGCTTGGCGTTTGTGGGGGAAAGGGATAGCGCACTTGATTATATCCAGGTGGTACTCAGTTCTTAGTCCCGCCCCACTGGGCGTGCGCTCGCTATGCACTCTGGTTAATGTAGTCTTCAGCTATGTAAATCCATAGTGGCTGGCGCTAGCTCTTCCCCTCCGCACTTACATCCTGTTGGGTCATTGTTTGGACCAGTCCAGCTGGCTGCTCTCCTTGCGCCACCCCAAACAGGTACGTTGTTCCGCTTGCGTGCCCTGGATTCTAGGCACACGGACCTGCTTAACCGGCAGTGGGGTAATCTTCGTGACCAGAGCAGGCCACAACATATTCCAAATGAGATTGCTCGCAATTGAAGATACCTCTCACAACGTTCGTTTTCACCTTTCTTTATTTCGGAGGCAGCAGCAAGCGGTGACAGGCCCTCTCAACGTAATTGGTGCCGTTTCATGCCATACGCGTTTCGGAAACCTTTCCTTTGTCTGTGGCTTGGCGTTTGTGGGGGAAAGGGATAGCGCACTTGATTATATCCAGGTGGTACTCAGTTCTTAGTCCCGCCCCACTGGGCGTGCGCACGCTATGCACTCTGGTTAATGTAGTCTTCAGCGATGTAAATCCATAGTGGCTGGTGCTAGCTCTTCCCCTCCGCACTTACATCCCGTTGGGTCGTTGTTTGCACCAGTCCAGCTGGCTGCTCTCCTTGCGCCACCCCAAACAGGTACGTTGTTCCGCTTGCGTGCCCTGGATTCTAGGCACACGGACCTGCTTAACCGGCAGTGGGGTAATCTTCGTGACCAGAGCAGGCCACAACATATTCCAAATGAGATTGCTCGCAATTGAAGATACCTCTCACAACGTTCGTTTTCACCTTTCTTTATTTGGGAGGCAGCAGCAAGCTGTGACAGGCCCTCTCAACGTAATTGGCGCCGTTTCATGCCATACGCGTTTCGGAAGCCTCCCAAATAAAGAAAGGTGAAAACGAACGTTGTGAGAGGTATCTTCAATTGCGAGCAATCTCATTTGGATATATATATATATATATATATATATATATATATATATATATATATATATATATATATATATATATATTGCTGCTCAGGAAAGAAAGTACGGAGCACTCATGGAGTATGAAGTTGAATTCTTTTATTCAAGCAAATGCGTTTCGGCAGTGTGCCTTTCTCAATGCTTTTCAATCAAAGTGCAACTTGCACGCACAGATGGTTTCTTTTAGAATTGCTCAGTTTCACTCCTATTGGTGGTTTGATTTAGTAAACAGTGACGCAGGACTGAGCATTGTCACTTAGAATGTCCTTCAATGTGGTCGCCATGACGGCACATTGCTATGTTGTCTCATTCCAAATGGTAGCCTCTCGTATTTCTCCTTTCACAATTCCAAATGTAAATTCAAATGTCTCCATAATCATCACTCCTTTATGGGCAACAAAATACTCCAGGCATGTCGATTTTAATCACATTCACATTGCTTCAGTGGCTCAGTCCTGCCACTTCAAGTTGCGTGTCACATACCCCTCGCTTGCTGCAATTTACAAAATTAAACCTGCAGGAACCAGTTTGTATAACCAAGTATCCTTAAGTTAAATAACTCAGCCATGGGCACAGGAGTCCTTTTCATGCAGCAGTTCTGGCACCTGATATAACATACTCTGCTCCAACTTCCACGAACGGCACCAAACTCACAGCGGGTGCTAGCGTAGCGTGAGGGTGAAACTCACGAATAAATTGCTGCTGCTTGAAAAGGATTCAACTTCATACTCCGTGAGTGCTCCGTACTTTCTTTCCTGAGCAGCAATTTATTCGTGAGTTTCACCCTCACGCTACGCTAGCACCTGCTGTGAGTTTGGCGCCGTTGGTGGAAGTTGGAGCAGAGTATATATATATATATATATATATATAATATACAACCCCTGCTCCCAAAGGAAAATATATATATATATATATATATATATTACCTACTGGCGGTCGCCAGTAGGTAGTTATAGTTAGGACCTAGTTTCCCTAGGAAAAGCGTTTTTTGATTTGCCAATATCTTTGGCATCGTTTGAGGAATCTTCGCAAAATGTTCAAAACTAATGGGGCGGTCAGGTCAGCTGCAGTGTTGAAAGTTTCAGGGTGATTTGTCAAGCAGGGTTCAAGAAAAAGGGGGGGTCCCAAAACGCTTTTTCTCCATGATAATTTCCATAGGAAACTGTTGACACAGCTACAGCCCGAACTGCTGAACAGAATTACACCAAATTTGACAGAAAGGTAGCTCTTGGTCCAGAGTGCACTCTTCTTGTTAAACGGTGTAAATCCGTTCAGTAGTTCCTGAGAAATTTAAAGTTTTCCCAGATATACAAATATGGCCGCAGAGGATCCGCGGACCCTCCTGATCTCGAGCCTGCAATCTGATTGGCTGCCAACACTTCAAACCAAGAAATGTTGGCAGCCATCTTGTGACTCGGTTGAACCGAGTCACAAGAAAAAAGGTCAAAAAACTTTACAAAATAAGAAAGGGGGCAGGGTAGAAACCCCCTGACCCCCTAGGCCTGCTCAGGGGGTCCCACAGGGACCCCCAGGGCCAAAAAAGGCACATTTTTCTAAATTTTTGGCTGGATTCGCAAATCCTGCCGAAAATTAAACAAAAAATGCGCTTTATTTTGTTTAAGACCCCGGCTGGGCCAGGTCCAGGGGCAATCATTAAAATAGATGCAGGGGCCCGCGCGGGCCTCCGAAGCCCCTGGGACCGCCACCTTCCCGGGGCTTTATTTTGTAAATAAATGCATGGGGGCTCCTGGACCCCCTGTAGCCCCGGGGACCACCACCTCCCCAGGGCTAAATTGAAAAGATGCATGGGGGCTCCAGCCCCCAGAGAGCCCGGGGACTGCCGCCTCCCTGGGGCTACACTAAAAATAAAGTGTGGGGGGCTCAAGTCCTCCACACAGCCCCGAGGACCACCACCTCCCGGGGCTCAACTATTGTTGGATGAGGGCCGTGCAGCTCCACTCGTGGAGCCGTAAATGGCCCTGGGGACCGCCACCCCCAGGGCCGGCTCCAGCTATGTCCTGGGGTGCCCACCCCTGGGACATTTCAGTTTGCTATGGGATGGCGGGAGCACTGCTCCCGCCAACCCACAGCAAACAAGTGCTCCACTTTGAACAAGTGAGAGCATTTTGCTCTCACTTGTTCAAAGTGGAGCACTTTGCTTTTTACCCCCAGGGAGCTGCATGTCAGCAGCTCCCTAGGGGTAAAAAGCCATGCCGGCACCCGCAGGAGGCGGGAGCTGGCCGTGACCGCGGGAGTCTTCAGGCTCCCCCTGTGGTCCCCGACCATCTGGCCGTGCCCCGGGGGATGGGGTCCCCGGGGCCGAAATCTGCCTGGGTAGCCCCCCTCATGGAGCCGTAAATGGCCCTGGGGGCCGCCACCCCCAGGGCTGGCTCCAGCAATGTCCTGGGGTGCCCACCCCTGGGACATTTCAGTTTGCTATGGGATGGCGGGACCACTGCTCCCACCCACCCATAGCAAACAAGTGCTCCACTTTGACCAAGTGAGAGCATTTGGCTCTTACTTGTTCAAAGTGGAGCACTTTGCTTTTTACCCCCAGGGAGCTGCATGTCAGCAGCTCCCTAGGGAGTAAAGCCATGCCGGCTCCCACAGGAGGCGGGAGCTGTCCGTGACCGCGGGAGCCTTCAGGCTCCCCCTGTGGTCCCCGACCATCTGGCCATACCCCGGGGCCGAAATATGCCTGGGGAGGGGGGCCGTGCGGCCCCCCTCCTTAAAGGAATATAAATAAAAAATAAATGGCTTGACCTTGGGGGATGGGGTCCCCGGGGCCAAAAATGGTCCGAAAGGGGTGCCACTCGGCCCCCCTCCCTTGAAAAAAAAAAATGTCTAGGCCATGGGGGTTGGGGTCCCCAGGGCCAAAACTGGCCTGGGGCAGGGGCCGCATGGCCCCACACTCCTTTTAAAAAAAGACATACATAAAGGCCTAGCCCCGGAATATTCAGTCCCCGGGGCTGAAATCGGCCTCGGGAGGGGAGCCGCGTGCCCCCTCCCTTTTTATTTTATTGAATAAAATAAAAAATGGCTCAGGCCCCAGGGGATGGGTCCACAGGGCGCAAATGGGTCAAGGGAAGGAGGCCACACAGCCCCCTTCCTAAAATAAAAATAAAAAAGGAATCCGGCAACTCGCTGGAGGCCCCGCCCCCTTTCTCCACTACTCTGCAAACACGCCTCCTGGTGCGCTCTTGGTTGGGGGATGAAGTCCCCTTCGCTGCTGGGGGTTCTTAGGGGTCAACTAGCCTACCTTTTACCTCCAGTAAGCCCCACACAGTGGGATTGCTGAGAGGTGGTCGGAGGCCACGCCCCTTTTACACCACTCTGCAAACACGCCTTTTGCTGGTGGGGTGATCAGGTCCCCTTGTGTCCTGAGGACTTTAGGACTAAAGTGGACTTCATCCCCCAAGCATGACCTGGGTTGAGCACATTCATCCTAATACAGTGCATTTTCGATTGTGTGCACCAGGCGCACCTTTTAAAGGTACACCCAGCGCAAACAAGGAAAATGCGCTGTATCTGTGATACAGACCCTGGTCAACTGTTGGTCTGCACTGACCCACAGCAGCAAATTAGATTGTAGTTGTTGACACTGGGGCATCAAGTATGTTCTCTTCTCTGGTCTGCAGAGACTTGATGGAGACAGGAGCAGATGGAGGACATGGTGAACCATCATCCACCATTACACTGCTTCATTCAGGTCTTTAGCAGTAACAGATCAGTGCCCACCAATACATGGATTCAAACCCCATTTTTACTGCTATGATGTAATTAATCAGGTGTATTATTGTTAATGTGCATAGTGTCTTTCTCTGGAAGCATACTCAACACCATTAAGCACTACAGTTGGTTATTGGCAAAAAATATAGATGTTTAAATTGTTTCTTTTTCAAATTTTCCATATTTTTCAAATGTATATTTTGTCTAATATATTGCTCTAATTATAAATCATCACCCATCGCCATGGAACTGAATTTTCTTATTTCATTGGTTGAAACCCTTGATAAGAGGATGGCTTGCCCTCTTCATGCACCTTGATAAATTGGGCAATAATGCTCTTCTATGTTGCACTGTGTGACCAATGGAATGCCCATGTTCCCTATGCACTGATAGCCATCTCACATTTTAATAATACAGGCACCTTGGTGGATGAACACTACATGCCAGCTCAGCCTCAAAATTCACTCACTTTTTTTGACTTGTTAGTCAAGTGGCAATGTATGGCGGCCTAGTTAGAAAACGCATTTAAGAGTATGGGAAGTGGTTCTGAGGGATTACTCTTTTATGTACTCTTACAACCCTTTGTGAATCAGCCCTGAAAGATCCAATTCCCTACTAGTAATGCAAAGGGGCACAATCGATTCTATTTTTATTAATTGTATATGACTATGACATGGATATTTCCAATATATTGCCATTTTAGATGTCTTTTTTGCTGATTGACAAAGGCATATTCGAGTACACAAAAGAGTACTACAGCAGAACTATTTTATGTACACAAAAATGCCTTTGTGAATAGTCCTCACAGTCTTTGGATTTGTATTTTGCAAGTCAAGCCAGCAGTTTTGAAAGCCTGCTCAAAGTTATAGACTCAGTAATTGCTAGATTATAACCTGATTTCTCTTCCATGGCTAATATAATTATTAATATTATTATTGTTATTATTATTATTAATAACATTTATAAAGTGCAGCATACTCTTTCTAAGATGACTTAGGGGCAGTGTGACCACACGTCCTAGATTTTCTGGAGCAATTCCAGTTTTTGAAAGCCTATCAAGTTTCTAAAAAGGTATTTGTGTATAATATACAGGTCCAATTTACGAAAGAGAGGGTGGGAGAACAGGCGCACTTGACAGAAAATGTGTCACCAGGAACATCTGTCATTATGATATTCCTAACTGGCATGTCATGGAGTCTGGGATCTCTTTCAAAACATAACTTCATTGCAATTCCGACATGCTTTGTAGCCCGGCAACAGTTCAGAGTGCTCAGTGTCACTAAAAGTTATGTTACGTTAGCCTTGTGGGCCCATGAAAACTGCCACATTTTGTTCCTGTTGTTTTTAATTTTAAAAATCGAAAAACTCTATTTCCAAAATAAAAATATTAATAATATATTAACGTCTCAAGCAGTGAACATTATTAGGCCCTTGGATGTCTGCCCTTGTGGCTTGTCATTGGCAGAGGAGAGTTCTACGGGTAACTTAATTTCAACAGGTAGTAAATCAATGTGACTTGCCAGAAACTCACAAAAGTAATCCTGGCAGGTGTAAATAAATTGAGGGTGGGGAAGTGTGCAAAACAAGGTGTGGTTGGATTTGAAAGTTTGTTAACATCAACAAACCTAGGTGTATAGGGGCACACATTCCAAAACGACCATTTCCACCTTGGAAATCATCACAGATTTACTCCAGCAAAGGAATGAAGTAACTGCTCTTCTAGGATAGTAAGGGGAATGGATCACCTCCAAACGGAAGTGAGGAGTAGTGGCGTGTGAACGTCGTGATTTTTGTGCAGCGCTGTGTCGGGTAGGCGGAGAGAGCCAAGCCTTGAGACCTCGCCTGCCGCGACCCTGTGGGAGCCCGTCGAGCTCTACTAATCGCGCCACTAACCTTCAGCGCCTTTATCCAATTGGCGCTCAAGGCTTGTGCTCAAGGTCCCGAGGTCCTGTGTGCGGGAGCCGTAGCCAGCTCCTGCTAAGAGTGGCCCGAGTGAGCCATGGAGGCGGCCCGGCTAGGTCTGGGTGCAGCCTGTGGCCCTGCTCGGCATGCCTCACTCATAGCCCCATCCACTCCACATGGGGGAAGGAGCGGATGGGGCTCTTCGGAGGACTTGATCCTACTTGCCCCGCCCATTTTGCAGCCAGTAAGTCTCGTGCCTGCCTCAGAGCCTGCAGCCTCCCCAAGCCTATCGACCCTGCAGCAGCCTCCATGCTCCCTCTGCTCACTGCCACAACTTTCTGGTGCCACCTCCATCTGTAGTTAGAGGGTGGCTATACAGTGCAATTTCAAGTCCCCCGCTCATACTACATTGGGGGGTCCGGTACCTGTTTCAATTAGGGGGAATAGCAGAGGCATCACAGGTGGTGTATATCATCGACGCAGACGTGTGTGGGTATACCGCCTCAGATAAGACTTTGACGGCGGCAATGAGCTTGGAAGGGAGGAGGAGGTTCCAAGCTGCAGTAGTCACTGCTTGTCGACTGACTGACTGAGAACCCGGCCCCACTGCAGAAAGTGGTCCAGCCAGGTTAGGCTGTAGCTTGCTGGTAGCTTGCGGGTGGCCTGGGGTGCTTTAATTCTGCCTTCACTAATCTGAGAAGTGGTTGTGACGTCACACTTGCTACTGCCACCTTTAAATCCATCTAACGCAATACTACAGTAGTCTCTTAGGTCTACTATTAGGACAACTAGGGCTATAAGGATTAGAAGGATGAGATTCTGCAGAGTTTGGGGGAAAGCGCAAGCTCCCACCAAAAGGAAATGGGAGAGAGAATCCACACCAGGAAATCCAACTGTAAAACGAAAACCGCAAGGCAAAGCAGGTGGTGCTGACGTTGGTCACCTCCCCATCCTGGGGGGGTAACAGTCCTATATATGACTCGAAGCCAGACCTAGATCCGGAGCTTGGGGTCTGCCGGAAGGCGCCATCCAGTCCCGCCATTGCTGGCAACTCGAGATACGCCAGCTTATTACTAAAGATATTACTAAAGATAAGGATAATGAAGATAAGGAATTGGAGGATCAGCCAAAATCATTAAAAATAACAGATTATTTTCGGCAGATAGGTAAATATGAAATATACTCTGCATCTAACAATGAGTGATAAGCCTCTGCCTGAGAAGGAGACGAAGGAGAAGGACTGTGCTAGCCCGGAACGGGAAAACTCCCCCTGTCCCCCTCCACCCCTCAATTCATCGACCTCCCAAAATGCATAATTACATAGTTGGTCACTTGGCCTAGAGCCCGAAGACATGGAGTCCATCAGCAGAGGATCAGTGGTCATGGAGAGATGGGTACAGGAAGGTGTACCTAAGTTCTACACATTTCCCGAATTTAAGCCAAACATTTATTCATACCCCATACTTTCAGACCTGTCCAGTACAGATTTTCAGCAAACTATCGCTGGCGAAGAGCTGATAAAGAACGAGCAGTCTGTTGAACTCAGTAACAACTCCTCCAAATTATGGTCCGCTATACTGAACTCCATGCAAGCAACTGTACTGGCCCTAACTCATTACTGAAATAAAATGGACATTCAGGTGGATTTGCTTAACACCATGGCAATCTTTGTGTCAGGAATTGATGAGAAACTTGAAAAGTTAAATACATTAGTTACCAGGGCCCAATTAAACCACCGTAACGATTTTAAAATTTGTTCTTGCAAAGAGGTAGTAGACAAACTAGCACAACTTCCAGCAATTATGGAAGGAATTCTGGGTGAAGTTAAAAACTGTTTAAACCCCAAGGTCCGATCTGGGTCTACATCAAGAGAGGATCTAAAGAGACTGAAGACTGCTCCTCCCAGGGATCAAGAAGATCTCAATAATGTGCTGGTAGTTCAAGAAAGCAGGGAAATAGAGGAGAAAAAATTTATTTCAAATTCAAAGTAGGCCTCAATATGAGTCTCCTGTTGGTGGCAGTTTGAAGAATAAAATTACCATGTCTTCTCGCCTAACCAAAAGGGAAAAGAAGCGAACAAGGAAAGGAAGGAACAAAACCCTCCCAGGTCAGACTGTGATCACCGTTCTGTCGTTGACACTCCAACAGGAAGATCTAGTCTGTCCGGGGGCAGTACCTGCGGATCTGAAAGCATTTGATATTGATCGGTACCTGCTCGTGAAACCGCTTACAATAATCCATTATGTCCTGTCAAATCGAAGGTCATATCTACCCCACGTAGTGTGCCCCCTTGGAAAGGCTGCTCGTCGATCGGGGAACATTGGTGATGCAAGAACCTACCCATCACGCTACCACATTGTGCCCTGAGATCCAGCAAGTTAAAGTACTTAAAGAGGAGGAAACTCAAAACCAGTCTATAGAAGAGCAGAGTCTCCCGGAGCCTCAAGTGCTGGCAATAAACGAGGCAATCACCGTTTTTAATTTACTGACATCAAGAGTTCATTCAAGTGTAGGCGATCATACCTGTGGCCCGCATAACACTGGGCAGAAGCTGCTATGGATTCCAGAATTTAAATCGAAAGGGTCCCAAAATGTCTCAAATCGTTCGAGAATTTTAAAGCTGATCAAAGCCCTGCCAGACTTGGAGTATGCTAAGTCTGAAGATATTTCATCTATTAGTTCTTGCCAGCCAGAGGGCGTCAGCACACGGACCCTACCCTGGTTACCTTTTCATCTTCGGTGCTCCCGGCTCAGATTCTGGAAAAAGAAAGCACCTTAAAGCCTGGGGTATTGAAGTAATCCACTTCAAGGGGGATCGCTACCCCCATGTGCTTCTAGCAGGGCCATCACTAGAAGAGCAAGCAGCGGATAAAACGTCAGTATTAAGAGGAGCAAGTGGTGAACCCTCTCTCCTGGCTCAGTTCAAAAACAACTTAGATTTTACAAAGGTGGTACTTAAAGTAACCAAAGAAGCAGATTCAGGCCTGCAGCCTAGACTAGTCACAAATAACGAACATCAAAACCCCTGGGATTGGTTGCCAAGGGCCCTATCTTGAACTGGGAGCAATCAGGATTGAGTGGAGGGGCGACCACCAGTAATGGATCAGGGTGGCCTCTTAGTCTGCTCTTGGAACATCAGCAGCCTACAGACAAAAACCTTGGAGCCAGCACTTACCGGATTTCTGGGCACATTTGACATCTTAATGTTCCAAGAGACTTGGGCGCAATCTAGTATCCTGCTTATTGCATTCAGAGTATTTAAAACTGACAGAAAGAGTGAGTGCCTACGGAAGAGCAAAAGGCGGCCTGGCAATTTACATAAACACCACTTTAGTGTGTAAAACCGTTGAAGTGCACGTGGATGATTCAAACATGCTGGTTTTGAAAATGGAGGGTTGGGCTAAAAACTGTACAGAATCCATTTTACTCATAAATCTATACATTAACCCAAAGAGAAGAGCAGTTTTATCTAAAAGAATGGTAGCCCTATTATCCCAATTGAAAGAAAGTCATTATACGTCACACTGGCTAGTCACAGGAGATTTCAATCTAATCTATTCCACCAGCCATTAGAGGAACATATAGATGCAGTTGGGCCCGTCCCCGAGCAAGCAATGCCTCCGATAATTTGGAGGGATAAGAATGGAGAAGTGCGTATAAAGGCCCGTGAGCTAATGGGCTTGATGGCTTTGAATGGTCGGGCGCCAACTGACACCCCTCCCGTCTGGACAAGAGTCAGGGGCAATGCAGCTTCAATTTTAGATTATACACTGGTCTCAACGTCCTTATATTATATGGTTTGCAACTATAATATAGTCCATCGTGAAGAGAGTGACCATAATCCCCAGGTTACTATGGTGAACGCAATTATGGGTAAACATGAGGCGGCCCCTACGATGCAGGGGGAGATCTGCACAGAAAATCTCAAAAGTCTGAAGTGGACCTTTCACTCTGTTAACGCCATAGCCGAGGTGGCAGTTGCAAGCCTACATAATTTAGCCACAATTGGTCCTTATCCAATAGTGGTTTGGGAAACACTCTCCGACACCATGACCAAAAGTCAGAAAGTGAATAGCCACAATAAGGGATCACGGCTTGCCTACTGTAAAACGACAACTATGCCTGCCCGTGTTCGAAAAATAAGAAAGAAAGTAGGCAAACTTTTTCGACAACTTCATCAAAATCCAGTTGATTCAGAATTACGCCAACAATTCCTTAATGAAAGACGGCACCTAAAAAAAGAGATTTGGGAGCACAGAGAAGCTAAACAAGAAATACTATGGGTCCAGCTGCTCCACGCAGCCAAATCAATTGACTCGAAAAGATTTTAGCAAATAGTTAACAGGAGCATGAAAGGCGCTGTGGCGGCAAATAACGCGAATATTAGTGAGATGGAATGGGTTTTATATCTGAAATTACATTTCAAGGAAGACCCGACGGTTACAACTAGTCCTCTTAGTTTCGAAAATGATAAAGTTGCATCATTTATAATGACATCGGATGAGGTTGAGGGCGTGTTTAAAAAATCTCGGGCTGATTGCGCCCCTGGCCCAAACGGGCTGCCCCAAGCACAGTTTAAGTACTTTATATCACACTGGGCTGGCTTCCTGGCGTCAATGTTTAATTACATCTTTGAAAACAACGTAGTCCCTGACAGTTGGAGGGTCTCAATACTTCATCCCATTTTTAAAAAGGGTCAGGCAAGTTAGCCCAGCAACTACCGGTTAATTGCACTGATGGACGTTGAACTGAAATACTTTTCCATGTTACTGTTATATGACTTGGAATCTTGGTCATATTAAAATGGAATACTACCCTTAAATCAGACTGGATTTTAAGGGGTCAAGGTACTAACACCAACCTTATGGCCCAGTGCCTAATTACAAATAGAGCAAAGGCTACAGGAACATCTCTCTACATGTGTTTTGTAGACTTTAAAGCAGCTTTCGATTGTGTGCCATGGAACAAACTTTGGGGTAAACTTCAGCGACGGGCTATTCCATCTAACATCCTCCGTGCAATTATGCTGGTTTACTCGGAAACGTGGGTCAAGATAAAAATTGGTGAAGGCACCCATGTATCTAGGAAAGTCCAAACACCAACTGGCGTAAAACAGGGCTGCGTGTTAGACCCCTTCTTTTTAATTTGTATTTGGCGGATCTCTCAGCAGAGCTAGAGCGGGCAGATTGCTCATGCACCGATAATTGGAGGACACCCAATGTCTCACATTTTATATGCCGACTATCTACTGTTGTTTAGTAGTACTCGAATAGGGCTCCAAAGGTTGCTTAATTGTATTGTAACTTATAGAGAAAAGAACGACTTGGAAGTGAATTTAAAAAAACTAGTGTGATGGTTTGCAATCGGGGTCCCAACAAAAGTCGAAAATGGCATTTTAATGACAATATTTTAGATGAAGTTCCCTCCTGCGTATACCTACGGGTTAAAATTGATGCAAACGGCACCTTTGCATCTCAGAAGAAGGCGATCAGGGCAAAAGCCCAGGCCATTAATTATGGATTTTCAACATTTGCTAGATCCATTAAAGGTCATGAGCTGAAATCTATGGGAGTAGTTATGAAAGCCAAATTGTTGCCAACCCTCGCATATGGATCAGAAATAATGTTAGGTGAGGAGGCTCCTCTGCTTGACCAGTTGTTAATAAGAGCTTATAGGCAAACCTTCAGGCTACCTATGTCGGCCTCGCCCGCTCAACTCCGCTTAGAATTCTGTCTCACAAAACAGACTCTTGCCAGGCCGGCGGCATTTGTAAAGCTTTGACATAAATTGCGTGCAGCAGCCGATAACACCTTGGCAAGCCCAGTCTGGTCTGAGATTAATTTACAACAGAGAAACGGTTTCCACAAGAAACATCTTGATAATAGTATGAGGTTACTGGAGCTGGGTGACCTTTGGAACTCTAATATCACTGGACCATTGTTAGAAATGGGGGTCTCTAGTTGGCAGAGGTAGGTACCTTTGTCCAAGTAGGGAACCTTCTTCCTAGTCAGGGTAAGGGGGATACACTTCTAAAATAACCCCTGCTCACCCCTTGGTAGCTTGGCATGAGCAGACAGGCTTATCTCAGAGGCAGTGTGTAAAGCATTTGTGAACACATACAGTAATACAGTGAAAACACTACAAATGGACACCACACCAGTTTAGAAAAATAAGTAATCTTTATCTAAACCAAACAAGACCAAACAACAAAAATCCACAATACAGTAATAAAAATATGACTTTCAGATGGTAGAAATAGTTCAGCTCAAAGCAAATTGCAGATGCAACACTTTTCACACAAAGTACCTTGGATGCGTCGCGCACACAAACAAAAATGGCCGCAGGTAAGGTGATGCTTTTGTTCCTTACAGTCAGGGAAGGTGATGCGTCAGTTCCATGCTCCGGGAGAGGTGATGCGTCGGTTCCTTACTGCTGCACAGGAGAGGTGATGCGTTGGCTCCTTACCGGAGAGGAAGTGATGCATCGGTTTCTTACTGAGTGAGGAGGTGTTGCGTCGGTTTCTTACTGCGTCCCCCAACGATGCAACAGACTTGGCATCGCGATGCGACGATCTGGGACTATGTGTGGATTCTTGCAGCCGCATAGCAGGGCTTGCGTCGGAATCGGTGCAGTGATCTCGGACTTCAGAGATCGTTGCACTCGATGCAGCGTGCAGCAATTTCTCGTGCCGCGGCAGGCGCTGCGATGGTTTCTTCGGCGATGCGTCGGAAACAGGTACGGATGCGTCACGCTTCTCGGTGTTGCATTGATTTTCCAGCTCCCAGCGGAAAACAGTCTCTAGAGGTCCAAAACAACAGCAGGCACTTCTTTGCAGGTCAGAACTCCCATCAAGGAAGTTCAGGGGAGCTGGTGGTGAAGTCTTTGCGTCCCTGAGACTTCAGAACAGGAGGCAAGCTCAGTTTCAAGCCCTTGGAGATCTTCCTCAAGCAGGGGACACAGCAAACAGCCAAGTCCTTTCTCCTGTCCTTGGCAGCAAGTAGCCACTGCAGGTCAACCCCAGACAGCAAACAGCACAGGGGCAGTATTCCTACTCAGCTTCTCCAGCTCATCTCCTTGGCAAAGGTTTCTCTTGATTCCCAGAAGTGATCTAAAACTCTAGGGTCTGGGTCCCCTCTTTTTATACAGTAAAATCCTTTGTTCTCTGGTGGCAGAGAGTGTCTGTGCCCAGCCAAAACCAGTTCTGTCCTCTCTGGTGCAACTCCCTGGCAGGAGGTGGAGACAGCATTGTGGAAGCCAGACCAGGCCCATTCAGGGGAAAGGAAATCTCCTCCCCCTACTCTAAATGCAGCCCACATCTATTCAACCCAGCCCTGACTCATCAGACTCTCTGGAGCCACTGCACCTCCCCAGCCCCTGACACTCCAAACCCAGACAGTAAATCCACATCCTAGCAGAGGCACACTGGATGGCTAAGCAAGAAAATACCTACTTTCTAAAAGTGGTATTTTCAAACACAGAATGTAAAAATCACCCTCACTAAAAGATGCATTTAAACATTCTGAGTTCAGGCATACTAAACTTTATTTTCCTACCTTGTTCCCAGGGGTAGTTATGTTTATAAGATGTTATAAGCAAACTCCCCATTCTATCCTATAGGAACAGGTGGCCTTGAAATAGTGAAAATCGAAATTGGCAGTAATTCACTATCAGGACATGCCAAACACATCAGGGCATGTCCTACCTTTTATATACATTGCACCCTGCCCACAGGAGTACCTTGGACCTACCTTAGGGGTGACTAACATGTAAGAAAAAGGAAGGTTAGGGCCTGGCAAGTGGGTGCACTTGACAGGTTGACATGGCAGTACCAGATTGCACACAGGCTCTGCAATGGCAGGCCTGAGTTACATTTACAGGCTGCTTATGTGGGTGGCACAATCAATGTTGCAGCCCACTAGCAGCATTTGATTTACAGGCCCTGAACACACACAGTGCACTCTACTAGGGACTGACTAGTTAATCAAATATGCCAATCATGGAAACACCAATCCATAACAATAATTTACAAAGGGAGCACTTGCACTTTGGCACTGAACAGCAGTGGCAAAGTGCCCAAAGCATCTAGAACAGCAAAAACGGAGTCCAACACACAGCAAAAACACAGGAGGTCAAGGTAAAAAATACAGGGAAAACCCATGCCAATGATGCCAGGTCTAACAACCAGCTTTTGAGAAAGTGGTGAATAAGTCAACCAGGCTGCAAAGTTGGACCGCAGATAAGGCAATGCTGTCCAAACATCGCCATGGGTGGCTGGTGTTGAAATATAAATCAATACCAAGGGAATCGCTCCTGCTTGCAGCGCCTTATGACCTCAAGGTGAAACAGTCATTTTTTGCTCTCAGATTTGGAGAGATTCCCACATTAGACCTCATGCTAAAATGGAGGATGGGTGGCCTACCTGAAGCCCGGACTTGTCGCTTGTGCCACCAGGAGATTGAGACTCTGCTCCACGTAATATGTATCTGCCCTATGTTGACTGTTCAACGCAGAAGCCTATTAAGGCGAGAATTTCTTGACCGGGGTATTAGATCCTGCAGGTCAGCCCTTGTGGAGTCAATGGACCCAATTAACATAAAGTTGAACATTAGACTTGAGCAGTTTTTGGACAGTTTTAAAAATCTCTTAAAAGAAAAGTGATTTATGTTGAGTACTGATTGAATTTGGGGGGAGCCAAGGGCCTGGAACTTGATTTTAAGCTGCAACACCTCTTTCGCTTTTAGGTTAAATTTCTATGAGCAGGTAAGCGGCAAGAACGGGCTGCTAGGGCCCCCCATATCGGTGGTTCCCTATCCCGTCCTACCAAGGTTAATTTGCTCCACCTAGCCTCTTGCCTTGCACATTGTCATTTTAATAACGCCCAGTCTTGCACATAGGTATCTGTTCTTGCTGATACTCTTTTTCCTCTCAGCACAGTACTTACACCTGCTCCCCGATCCTGCACACAAGCACTTTTACCATCCATAGTGGTATATTTAGGAATTCGATAATTGGCAGCTCTGTTATCTTTTACTCTATTCCATTTAGGGTTTTCGTCGGTGTTTGATCAGCCAACCCGTGATATCTAATTTTTGCTCTGGGCATTTTTATCTTCTGAGAAAGGAACTTCCGAAATAAAACGTAAAGATCTATTATTATGATATTTAATGGCTGAAGTAGATATATGATGAAAACAAATAAAGTCCTGAGCCACATTCACAGAAAAACATAATCAGTCCAAGTCATAGTCTTCTTAATCCGTTTTCATGGTGGTTTATTCAATTTTCATATATGTCCAAATACACTATGCTTCACTCCTTCAACATCACAGGTAGCCACAAATTGAGCCAACACGTGTTTCGTCTACAGGCACATAACCTCAGACTTCATCAGGGCCCGAAACTCAAGTATCCAGCGCAGAATCAATGTAAACGGTAATCACAAAATCAGCCACACATCAGTAATGCTGACATCTCAAGTACGGCAAAATCCTAAAATCACTATTAAATGCAATTGTTCAGTGCTTCAATGCAACCTCCAAATAAGAGGAAAAACACAGTCCTAGAAATGCAGTGGACGATCTGAAGTATCGGCAGAACGAAGCGGAGAGTACTCCTTTCCGTGTTCGGATACGCCGAAATTTAGGCTCAATTTGTGGCTACCTGTGATGTTGAAGGAGTGAAGCATACTGTATTTGGACATATATGAAAATTGAATAAACCACCATGAAAACGGATTAAGAAGACTATGACTTGGACTGATTACGTTTTTCTGTGAATGTGGCTCAGGACTTTATTTGTTTTTGCTATTTGAGTGTGGACTTGTCTGCACTCTGTTAACAACGAGGGGCAGTCGTTGCTCAAATTCCTTGGAGCACTATCACAGACGAAGTTGATATTATTGTTCCCTAATACATAGTAGCATCACCGTGCGCAACCTATATACCCCTACTGCCCTCCTATTGCTTTTGTTAGATATATGATGAGTTCTTTTTATTCTTTCTTCTTGCATGATTGTGCTGTGTTTATGGTTTTAATTGACTAATAAACCTATTATTTACTACCTCCAAACTCAGAGGAGATGCAGGCAAAGGAGTTTCTCCATGAGAAAAATGTTTTCCCTGGAAAATACTTTTTATTTGCATATTGGGAAGTATTTCACTCTTGCCTTAGAGTTTCCAAAGTGAATTTACTCACTGGAGAAAAGCGATCCCAGGGAAATCCGGTGCAGCTATCCTACTACTGAGAATATTTGTGGATCCTAAAAAGTAGTAAAGCTGCACCTGCCCGTTGGATTACTTTTAAAGGTACTTTATTTGCAAGGCTTTTGTTGGCCCAATAAGAGTGAATCTGGGAGCTCAGAAAGGCAATCACTGACCCAGAGCTCGCAAAGCTGCCATTCTTCACGATTTGCACATATCCCCAAAAAGATACCATACACCATTTAAGAAACAGGGAAATGTACACTGTTTATTAATCACTAAATAATTCCAGATTTGTATGCCCAGGTAATATCTGCTCGATGTTGTTAGCAGCAGCAATAAGACATGTTTTACAAATTCATAATATCAGGGCTTTAGGTGTCAATAAAAAGTGTGGGGGGGTCTTGAAAAAGGGCATGGCCTACGAAGCATAACATGGAATCATTTCCAGGAGGCATGGACGATGTAAATAAGGGCATGCAGGGCCAGGCTGGGAAGCCAAAGCAGCCTTGGCAGTTTTCTCAGCCTAACCCCTAGAGAAGCACTGCCTGGCCCAGGGAGGCTGGAAACAATCGCTTGCTGCTTTTGGTTACTGGTGGCTGATATTGCAGCACTGCTGCAAAACCAGCCCCCAGTAACAAAACCGGCACCCACAGCTGCAGAACTGCCTTCCACCCTTCTAGCCTCCCAGGGAAATGCCAGATGCCCACTACGGCCAGCCCGACCCTGAGGGCATGGCTTAAAACATGTAACCTGAAATCCTATGCCTCCCATAGCATGCCGCCTGACCAGTATTTTGGTGCCTCTCTGTGAGCTGTCTGTCATTGCATCTAGATATATCACACGATAATGGGCACACAACTAAAACAAGCAAGTCTAGTTTCTTTGACAATGCTTACTATCAGTATCAGATACATGAGTAACAATAAATATTTTGCTGATTTGGAAACGTTTAAATCCTGAAAATAGAAGATTGTGAATAAAACATTAGTAAGGTCTGGGGAACAGGTTAGTAGTCTTCAGAAGTGCCTCAATCAGTCCTGTTCTTCCCTTCACACCACTTTCTTCTGCAGCCTCACACTCTGCTAGACACTTACATTCTTTTTCTCCCCACATCTTAACAAAATCCCCCATGTGCATACCTCATACCTCATCTATTTCACCTTCAGGATCCTCTTTGCACTCTCTCTTGCATGTACTTTTATGCATCTACTTCACTTTGCTGTATCTCACCACACACACAATGCACCCACTCACTTTTAAGCACTGTGTTTTTTTCTCTCTCTCAATATTTCAACAGCTACGTATCTCCTTCACACACTTTCACAAAGAATCACAATTATAATTGGCATTATTCACTATTGCACTGTGCGCTTTGCAGAGAGGCCCACGATAGGATGAGCATGTGTCCTGAAATTCTTTATGACCCACTGACACTGACTGTAAGAAACTTGGACTGCCTTCAGCCTCGATTCCAGAGCTCTAAGTTAATGCCCATTGTAAACACCCATCCACAACCAGAACTCTCAGTCACCTAGACCCGACTCAGGTCACAGTAGCACTATTCAAGGGTAATATGTTGCATGAGAAAAATGATAGAAACACAACATGCAAAAAAATGCAACACTCATACAGAATGTGAGGCAGGGCTGTTTCTTAATGAATTTTAAATCGCGCTGCATTTTAGGAACAAAATTTGCTTCTTTGCACAGCACTGAATGTTTTAAAAGATTTATTCTGCTTTTGGGAGTAAAATATATTTTTAAGAGTGGGAGGAGAGTCTGCCGTGTTCAGAGCCATTGTATACTAGAGCAGCCATCTTAGGTTGGCACTCTAGTTGTTGTAAGCCCCACTAAGCCCAGCTCGGTGCTTAATGAAGCCCCGGGCGCGGACGCAACGGTAAGCCTCAGCTCCACTCATGCAGTGCACTTTGTTACAGCAATAACTTAAGCAATTAGCACTTTTGGGGCAAATACTTGAATTTGAAATGCTGAAAGGGGAGGGCAGGGCCGTTCCTTATTGAATTTTAAATCGCGCCACATTTTAGGAACAGAATTTGCTTTTGTGCACCGCACTGAATGTTTTAAAAAGTTTATTCTGCTATTGGGGATAAAATACGTTTTTAAGAGTGAGGAGAGTCAGCACAGAAAATATTTGCCACCTTTTGCATCGGCCGCGTTCAGAGCCATTTTATACTAGAGCCACCATGTTAGGTTGGCGCTCTAGTTGTTGTAAGCCCCAGTATGCCTGGCCTGGTACTTAATGGGCGCGGACGCATAGAGGATGCATGCAGCGGGTGTACCAATGGCAATCCCGCCTGCGCCGGCCACGGCCAAACAGGTCCAGGGACCAGAACCCCTGCATGTATGGGACCAGCTCATATTTCCTATTCTCAAGCAGAACTCTATAAGTTCAACTATAAGATACACTATCACCGGAAGAGTCTTAGTTGGTCTGCAATACGTGCAAACGAGACATAGGAAACATCAACACCGATGCCATCAGGGTAGTGCAGTCTCCACCTGAAAAGGTCAGTCACAATTGGCAAATGTTGTAGATCACTACCAAAACATCACACAGAGCTGTTTATTTTACTCGATGATAAGCAACCAGAAGCTGCTTTCATCACGGAAACCTGGCTGCAAGACAATTCCATGCTAAAGGTAACTATGGCTCTTCCTCAAGGCTATAGTATCGCCAGATGCGATTGGGAAGATAGGAAAGGTGGCGAGGTAGCTATTATCTATAAAGATGTGTTATGTGGTCAATTAACGCCCATTAAGTTCCAGGGGAATTAATTTCTTTCTTTCTCACTAGAGCTTTCTGCCACCTTCACATTTTCAGGGTTATTGATGTGTCGCCCTCCAGGTCCTGCTACTGAATTTAGGGAAGCACTTCCAGATTTACTGGCAGAACTCAGTTTAAAGAAAGGCATCTTTACATTGTTGGGGGATCTGAACATGCATTTTGATGACATGAACAATGAGATGACAAAAGATTTAATTCAGGGCATTGCTGCTATTCAAATGATACAAATTGCAAATCAGTCGACTCACCAACTAGGTCATCTTTTAGACCCCATCTTCTCAAATAGTATGGAGCTGAAAGCAGACATACTCTTTCAAATATACTGGATGGACTATTATCTAGTCCCATTTTCCATCCACTCTTGCCCATATGTAAGCAAGACCCCCTACTAAGTTAAGAGATGGTGGTCCAAATTAGATGCCACCAGCTGGGGAAGGTCTCTAACAGAGTCAGTGCCTAAAATCGAAGGGAATACAGGAGGAAGATACAGTGATTTTTTACAACTGGCTCAAAAGCTCTCTTGACACTTTAGTTCCCTTAAAACTACAAGGGCCAAGTCGCCCTTTGAGGTGGGTCCCATGGTTTACAACAAACCTCCTACAGTTAAAAAAGGAGACTAAAAAACTTGAAAGAGAATGAAGGAAAACATATGATGTGCCCTGTAAGGCAGCATATAAAAAGCAATATCCATATGCAATAAGGGAAGCACGCGTTGCATATTTCAGTGATGAACTAGAAAAAGATCCCAATTCATCGGAGGAGCTGTTCAAACTAGTTAACAGCCTTATGAAGCCAGCCAAAAATATAACAGGTCCGACCCTCTTAGTGGAGCGATGTAATATGCTCACCAAGTTCTTCTTAGAAAAGTTTAACAGCATTCTGCTAGCCTTACCCAAACATAATAATCAACCCTCAGCCTGGAAAGAAACTATATCAGCCAACTCTAAGCTACTATTCTTTCCGCTAATAAATAAGGAGACTGCAGAAGAAATCCTTAAGACCATCAAATCAGGGTCCCTGCTTGACCCAGTCACTCCAGGTATATTGAGGAAAGGGGGCAGCATAATTTCAGCCACACTTATGGATATGTTTAACTACTCCCTGAAGAGTGGCTTGGTTACACACCGTGGTAAAACCACTTTTGAAGAAATCAGTGGCAGACCCTCTCAGGGCAGAGAACTACCGACCCATTTCCCTACACTCAAGGACGGGAAAGACCCTTGAGAAATATGTGAATAAACACCTGTCCCCATTTTTAGAGGCCCACTCTAGTCTGCATCCCATGCAAACAAGGTTCAGGGTAGGAAGCAGTACAGAAACAGCACTGCTTGCTGCAGTGGAAGAATTCAGAGCCATCCTAGACCAAGGTGGCTCGGCAGCAATGCTTCTACTCGATTTGAGCACCCCTCTAATACCGTGTCTCACCCTGTATTGGTTCAAAGGCTAGAAGAGTCTTGAATCATTGGAGACGCTTTGAAATGGCTTACATGCTCTTTAGAGCACAGAAATTTCCAAGTAATGGAAGACTCATTAATTTCTGCCACATACTCCTTGAATTGTGGTGTCCCCCAGGGAACTTCCTTAAGTCCCAAACTTTTCAATTTGTATATGTATCCTCTAGCAGAAATATTGCAATACATGGACTGGCGCTAGTCTCCTATGTAGATGATACCCAGATTGTGTCATCTCTCTTACAGCAGAATCCAGTAAAACCTCCAATCAATCCTATGCAGCATGCATGCGCTGTCTGGAAGACCTGTTGTATTGAAAAAAGGACTTTGCGCCCGTATGCTGCTTACGATTGGTTCAGTCCAGTGTCCTTCTTCTGTGCTGCCTCCTAAGTGGTTCACACAGCGCCCAACTACAGTTTCCTCCTGCGTGCATGCTTGATTTGTGGTTGTGGAAAACTCTTTTTGTAATTGTTGCAGCGTGGCACCCGATTCACGGTAGCTGTGCTTCAGTGTATGCCAGATGATTATTAATTGTGTGTATTATATTGGAGAAATGCTTTCTTTTAATTCACATCATGCACACTCAGGACCCTGTGCTGCCGCAGATATCCCCTTGTGTGCGCACGGCTCCGGATAACCTCTGATGCTTCTTCCAATAGTATGTTACTTTTATTATGCATAAGTAAAATATTATATACTTTACTAATTTGAAGCCAACCCTGAAATAAACACGGCTGTGTTTTGCCCTCTTCCTTCACACTACTGTTGGTGTTTTGACTTGCTACATGCTTATCGCAAGTGGGATGTTATTGTTTTTGCTTGCATTTCTGTGTATTTATTGCTGATGTGTAAATTTTCTAGGTTATTATTTTGTTCAATTTTGCGTTCTTTTGGATTGTGTTTAATCGTTGTGTATATTTGTCCCATAAATAAACTTAGTGGGTATATTCTGGGGACGTTACGTTGTTTGCCCAAAATCACAGGATGTTCAATTGAC
This sequence comes from Calotriton arnoldi, assembly GCA_963921515.1. Taxonomy (NCBI): domain Eukaryota; kingdom Metazoa; phylum Chordata; class Amphibia; order Caudata; family Salamandridae; genus Calotriton; species Calotriton arnoldi. The sequence continues at coordinate 1,682,387 of CAWUFW010001738.1, read as the reverse complement.
GCCAAGACTTGAACTCGTTTTCCCAGCTCGAAAGTCGGCTTCTCAGGCCTTTACCCAAGATTTTCTTTAGATGTCACTGAATGTCTACAACAGCTATTCACTGACACTAGCAGTAAACAATAAAAAGAATAAAAAAATGGTTGGATTAATATCAATCGGGTTGTGCAAAAAAAATGTGTAATTTGCGCATTATTTATTTATTTTGGTGCAAATGCGCATATTTCTCCCAGAGACGGACTTAGTGGGTATATTGTTTTTAAAAAGTTTCCCAAGTAAGGGTGAAGGTTCCATACATAGATCTGGGGCCAAGTACTAAATATCTGCTGCCAACAACATGCCTATATGCCTTTCTGATCAAGGATATAATTCTGTATTTACAGTTAGCACTTCCTTTTAGATCGTGTCTGATTGTGGTACTCGTTGCTTTAATAAAATTTTGTGGCCTGGCTGTGTTAGATTTACTTACTTTTTTTGTTTTTTTGTTTTTTGATCCTCATCTCACCATTCAGCGTCTGCAACTTTAACTAGAAGCCTTTTATGGATCCTAGGCGCCCCAAGCTTCTACTACTGCATTGGCCGTAGGCCTAACCAGGCCAGCTTCTTTGTAGGAAACTTGGTGTAATCATAGGACCCGGATTATCTAACCAGCCCCATCTCTCTACTCCATACAACAAACTGAAGCCAGATGTTTGAGAGGTCGTTATTTAAGCACCCCTGATCCAAACGTGCCATAGCAAGTACTGCTTTCATCCAATCGTCATAACGTGGAGGGAGTGGATATTTCCATAGTTTGCATATCTCCCTTCGGGCAATAAGAACTAAATATAGTAACAACCCTCTTTGTATTGGCTGCAACATATTCAACACTTCAAAGTCCATACCAAAAATTACTATTGTAAGGTTCACATTGATCTTGACTTTGAAAATGGCACCCAGCGCATGCTCCACTTCTCTCCAGAACCCACTTAGTTTACAACATTCATAAAATATATGTATATCATCTGCTTTAGAACAGTCACATCTCGGACATTTAGAAGAAGCTAAGGGAGCAAATCTAGCAATTTTCACAGGGGTATAATATAGTCTGTTGACTACAAAAAAATGATTCTTTTTTAATGATGCCGGCCTAACAAATTTGTATAAAGTTTGGAATGATAAATCAAAAAAATCTTCTGCCTTAGAGTCCAGGGGTGACTGATTCCAAATAGCAAACTGTGGGGAAAATTCTGCAATATCTGCCTCGAGAAGTTTCCTATACCAAAGGGCGACCTCCTTCTTTTTAGACTTTGGATTTTGAAATAAACTCTCTGTTTCCCAATCACCACAGGTTGACTCCTTTTCAGCTGCATACCAAGAGACCAGTTGTATATATTTGAATTTAGAAAAGGAATTACCTATTTTGATTCTCAAAATCTCCCACGGAAGTACTCCTTCCGAGGATACAAGGTCTGACCAGATCAGGAGACCAGCCCTTTTAATTGGCAGCGCAAAACTATCATCCAAGCAGGCTGGCGTTCCAGGGGAATCCCATATTGGGGCAAAATCAGAATAATACCCAACTCCACATCTTTGTCTAACCCTGTACCACACATGGAGGGCGGCCCTTAAAACTTTCAAGCGAACTTTTTTGAAAAATCTGGGAGCCCCATATTTATATAAGAACCCTTCACCCCCACCCTCAACTATAGCCATTTCTCTCAATATCTTCCCCCAGTTAGATTCTTCGGGAGTTGTCAACAACATGCGTATGTTTTTAAATTGAAACGCTAAAGAGTACCAAGCTATATCCGGAAGAGCGAGACCCCCTTTCAAAAGCCTACGTCTCAGTTTCTTCCAAGAAAGTCTTGCACTCTTATTAGACCATATGAAACTCCCTATTTTACCTTGAATCTTACCAATCTCTTTACCAGGGAATTCAAGAGGAATGGCATTAAAAGGTATGTTAACTTTGGTAGAATGACCATTTTAACCAAATTAACCCTGCCATAGATTGTCAATGGGAGATTTTTCCATCTAGTAAAAAGGTGATCAACCTCTTTAGCCACCCTTTTAAGATTGATCAAAGGGATATCGTCTAAATTATTAACGATAATAATCCCCAAATACCTAAATTGTTTACTCAATCTTCCTCCCCAATTATTAATGTTCCAACACATCACATCTGTTTTAGAGGGGTTTACAAGATACCCAGAGTACGAGCCAAATTCCTCCATAAGGGTTTCCACCCTTGGGAGTACCTCTGCTGGGTTATTGGTGTATAATAACAGGTCATCAGCGTATAAGGCTAGTTTACTACTATATCCATGGAAGCTAAACGGGGTAATTTGATCATCCAATCTTAAAGCTTGAGCTAGGGGCTCTATATATAGATCAAACAGTAAAGGCAAGATGGGACAGCCTTGCCTCGTTCCCCTAGAAATAGAAAAACCAGCTGTTAACACTCCATTTAACAATATAGCCGCGGAGCATCCTTGATAACATTTAATCAGTGTCTGGACAAACATAAATCCGAAGCCCATTACTCCCAGAACTTCCCAGAGAAAGACCCAACTGACTCGGTCGAAAGCCTTAGCCGCATCAAAAGCTGCGACGGCCAAAGGTCTCGACCGAGCCACTGCCAAATCTATAGTTCCAATCAACTGGAGTGTCTGCTCCTGAATGTACCTCCCGGAACGAAACCCTTCTGGTCTAGATTAATCAAATATGGTACTACTTTGACCAGTCTCCCCGCTAAAATACTCATAAAGATCTTATAATCTGCATTCAGCAGGGAGACCGGTCTATACGAGTCTGCTTTACGTGGGTCCTTCCCTGGCTTTAAAATGAGTACAATTATAACCTCCATCCACGATTTAGGGACCCTACCTTCCGGGCTATAAATAAAATTAAACAATTCGCATAGCCTCGGAACAAGCTCGTCCTGAAGAAGTTTATATACCTCGCCAGGGAGAGCATCCATACCAGCAGCTTTGTTCTTCTTAATCTTTTTGATATGCGTTCTTATCTCACTCTCAGTTATTGGGGCATCAAGAGAATCTCGACTACCTTCAGTTAATACCGGAAGATCTTTATGCCTTAACCACTTTCGGATATTTTCCGAACTAGGAGAGATCTCCTCTTTATACAGTTTTGTAAACAGAGAGAGGAGGCAAGATTGCATATCCTCCAACTTACAGGAGGTCACCCCATTCTCATCTATTATTAATTCGTTAATATTATTTTTAGCTCGGTCAGTTCTTGCCTTCCAGGCTAAGAGAGCACCCGCTTTTTCACCCATTTCAAAATTTTGCATATTATATGATGCCCACTGAGCCTTCACCTTAAGATCTAATTTACCCCTATATTCCTGACGGAGACGATCTAGATCACTATGGACTTGAGTCAATCTACCCGGATAATCCTGGGAAAGTCTTAGCCTTCTATCTTCTAACTTGGCTATTTCTTTTTCTAAGTCCTTAAATTTTTGCACCTCCTCCCTATTTTTTGAGCAGATCAGACTATGTAACTGACCTCGCATGTGGGCTTTAAAGGCGTCCCAGACATAGTCTAAAGATGTTGAACCGATATTAATAGAAAAATAATCCAGGGTAGAAGATTTAATTGCATTAACTATTTCCTCCTTAGACAACATAGACCTTTTCAATGTCCATCTAGGTCTAAGACTATGTCCCTTCCCAAGAAAAATAAAGGACAGGGGGCGTGATCCGATACCGTACTAGGTAAGATAGATATATCAGAAAATTTATCTAAACTTACCCTATCACCCAAAACATAGTCAATTCTTGATGAGTGACCATGTTTTTTGCTAACATATGTAAAGCCTGGATTATCACCCTTCTTAGCCCGCCAGACATCTACAAGTCCCAAATCGTGAATCATATTAGTCATTGCCCGTCGAGTACGTGGGGTTCCGACATAGTGACTTTGATTTGATCTGTCTCGTATTGGGTCAAAAAGGACATTAAAATCGCCACCAATGATTATAGGAGAGGTAGCTTCCATCAATTTGGACTGGATCTTACAAATATGTGTGTTAGATTTACTTTCATGCATTGCTTTAAGATGTTACTAACCTAAAGCTGCCCGTGGAGCCAACACGGTGATATATTGAATCTTCCTCAGTTATGTGCAAAATCAGAGGGTTGGTGCAAATACTGTTAGTCCTCATTCGAAGAAGTTGTTAGAGCGCTTTACATCAACACCAGTTACATTACATTAGAACACATTTTTGTTTGGGCAAGGCACAGGGAGATTAAGTGATTTACCCAGAATCACAAGATGTTCAGCCGACGCTGGGCCTTGAACCAGTTCCCCAGCTCCAAAGTCAGCTACTTTCGCCTTACACAACATTGCCTTTAGATGTTACTGAATGACTACAACAGCTATTTGCTGACATTAGCAGTAAACAATCAAAACATGTATTCTATCAGATAGAAGCATTTGTAGAAATCATATCTACCTGTCGCACTATATACGCTTCATATTTTTACAGTCTAATTACCATCGCTATTACTACAAACTCTTAGCTATACATTGAAGTGCAATATTCTAACAACAGATATGATCATATAATGGCTGGAATAAGCCCAAAGCGGTTGTTTAAAGAAAAAGCGTAATTTGTGCATTCTTTATTTATCCAAATGCATATCTTTGTCCCAGAAATAAACTAAGTGGGGATATTCTTTTAAGAACTTTCCCAACTCCACATGGAGGTTCCTATTTATAGATTTAAGACCAATTACTCAATGTTGGCTGCCAACAACACCCACGTATGCCGGTCAGATCAAATAGAGTGATCTTTAGAGCTATGCTATTCTGACTTTACTGGAGCCGAGTAGTATCTTTTGTTAACACTGCGACAAACTGTTCAACCCTGTCTCACCACTCCAGACTCCATGTCTCTGAATGGGTGTAGTTTAGGGGAAAAAAGTTGAGGCAGATGGCTTTAAGGGTTAAATGTGTACTCTAAATCCTTCAGGCTATCTTCAAGCATGCCGATTGAAATGTGTTTACACCTTTTTTTTGACATTGAGAAAGATCAGGCAAGGAGTCTGGAATGGTGTAAAAATTTACAATAGTTTGCAGTTGTGTTTTTAAAGGGGCTAGCTTTTATTCCAAAGCGGAAATCTACATAGCTTAAAAGTTCTTTCTTGGTGCTCCAATCTGCATACGTTTGTTTTGTTGAAATGTAAACTTCCTGTAAATTGTTCTACATCACCTGATGTGAAACTTCCTGTTGAGACTGGAACTTAGGGGTGATTACGATGGCGGAGGGTCCGCCACCGCCAGGCGTGCGGTGGTGGGCCCTCCACCATCGGACAACAATTCTCTGCCCGCCAAATTAGGATGGTGGGGGGAATCGTACCATGGCAGTTGCAAAGACCGCCCACCATGGATCCGCCACAGGCAATCATTCTGATTGCCTGGCGGACCGTCCAGATAGCGTAAAATGGTGGTGGTGTCTAGCAGGCACCGTCCGCCAGATTACGATGCTGGCCGCAGCCAGCCTTTCCGTGGTGGGTAAACCGCCATTGAAAGGCTGGTGGAGAATGCATTTGGGGGCCTGTTGCGGGCCCCCCTTGTGTTGGTGGGGGTGGTGCACTGTGGGGGTACCCCCCTACATTTCACTGCACAAAGTGGCAGGAACCGCGTGCCACGTAGTGCAGTGAAAAGTACGACATGCATGTTTAGCATTGCGGCGGGTGCTGCAGCCAGCAGCAAACGCCACAATGTTAACTCATGCACGATGTGACCTCCACGGTGGAGGTCGCATCGTAATCTGACTTGCGGGACCGCCGCATTGCAGGCGGGTGGTCCCAGCCACCACTACGGTGGCAGGCGGACTCGAGTCCACCCGCCATCGTAATGACCCCCTTAGTTTCTAATGAGCATCGTTTTTCTTGTACACATTATCTGTAATCCAAAATGAAATTAGCAGTGATTCTAAGTCCTCTAGACAGTGCTGCAGCTGCGTCTCCCTGTTCATACATCCACTACACTCCAAACCAAAACACATAGGTAAAAGACATTCAGGTACATGCATCAACCATTTTTGCAAGCGCAAACGGTGCGATTCGCAAAAATCTGCCATTTGCTCCCGCGAAAATGGCATTTGCGATGCATCAAGGTTCAAGGCACTCGCAAATTGAGAATTCGCAATTAATTACGAGTTCTCAAATTGCGATAGCATTTAAGGAATCGCATTTTGCGATTCCTTAAATGCAATGCAAGAACCACTATGAAGTAGCGAATTCGCTACTAGGGGGCGCAAATTACCATGAAGTTGAACTTGATGGTAATTTGCAAAAACTTTGAAAAATGCACTAAAGTGCATTTTTCAAAGTTGTAGGCTGCACACACACATGTCCTTGGCACATGTGTGTGTGCAACATTTGTGCACAGATCAATTTCAGGGGTGCAACAGGGTGTCCTTTTGACACCCTTGCACCTTGAAATTGCATGCGCAATTTACGAGTACCAATTGGTACTCGGAAATTGCGCATGCAATTCCCATTCATTCCTATGGGCCTGCAGGCCCATAGGAATGAATGGGAAGCCATTCCTTATTTGCGACTCGCAATTTGCGAGTCGCAAATGAGGAATGTGTAGGAATCGCTATTTTTATAGCGATTCCTACATGCATAGGCTTTTGCGATTACTTAATTGCGATTCCTTAATAATCGCAATTAAGGACTCACTAAATCCTACCTTGATGCATGTGCCTGATTGCCATTTACAACGCCAATAGCTCTATCTCTCTCAAATGCGAGACCTATTGCATTGCAAATGCTTGTTAATTAGTGCCGGGTCGGAGAACCTCTTAAAGACCTGTAATATACCCATCATTACCTTTCGATTATTAGGTGCCCGAAACTATGTGTTTAAAAAGCACCAACTAAATGAACTGTGAAGAATAAAAGAAGTGCTTGTGATCATGTTTCAAAGGGACAAAGTTTACAAGTAGCTATGAATCTGCTTGATAGGTTTGTAGGCATAATTAAATATTCGGTCAGTATGTGTAATCACCCTGGCCTTTTTATCTTCAAATGAAGTAATTATGACTTGCGAGTGGAAAGAAAATGAACAAGCTGCTTCTCAGTGCATAGATATTCTTTCGGTTCATCATTGTTTAATTATACATAAGACCAAGGGGCCGATTCCGATCTCGGTCGGAGGCGCACCCAATACCATTCGGTCGGGAAAAAAGCCATGCGAAAGCCTGTTTCCCGACCGAACCGTACGCGGGTCCGGCCGAGCGAGTACGATGCGAATTCGCCGACCGACTCGTCCGGGCGTCCCGACAACTCCGACCGACTCGTACCCGGACCGTACCGCTCCGACCGACTCGGTCGGACCCGATTCGCACCGCGCAATGGAGACGTTTTCCGGCCGGGTAAGTACGATGCGCACCTCGACCGCTCCGACCGACTCGCGCCGTCCGACTCGTACCCGCTGTCGGAGCCGTACTTTGGGGGTCCGTGTCGGACCCCCTGTACGCGTACCCGTGCGAGGCGCACACAGGGGGACCCATGGGTCCCCCTACCTGTGCGTGTACGCCGCGAGCGCTCGCGGCGTACTCGCTGTAGGGGCGCCCTTGTCCGCCTCGCACCCATTGAGGCAATGGGAGCCCGCGTACGCGTTGTACGACCGGCTCCCATTGAGTTCAATGGGAGTCCGACCGACTCGTGTCCGATAACATACGGACGCATCGGACTCGTTCGGTCGGACTGCACGGGTCCGATTCGGTCGGAAATCTCTCCGGGTCCGGCTCGGTCGGGGAAATTTCCGGCCCGAATCGGAATCGACCCCCTAGTGTGCTTAATAGTGTAAGGAGAGTTTGACTGTTGCAATGTCATTACAAGACTAATTATTTTTAGGTCTGAAATTAGCCAGGCTCTTTTGATTTACTATATATGTTATACTTACATGGGCTTTCAGCCAATTGTCTTCATCTATTGATCTGTTGTTTTCATTCACATTTGACTTCTGTCCACTACAGCATATAGCATGGGGCAATGGGTCAGCCCACACCAGTCATTGGCTAATTTTACTGTGAATGACAGCATTCTGCCCTTTCACAAGGAGCACATAAATAGAAAAGTAGTTCCCTTTTGTGCATAGGAATTTTATGGAAAGGTGTTATTTTTGAGAACACATTTTTTTTTTGCTTTTAGCCACTGCATTTTTTTTATTGATTTGGGCCGGGCAACTCACCCAACAATCCAGCTTTGCACAATTCATGACAAAACAAAACAAGCATTGATAAAATTACGGTGCAGATACAGAATATCGACTAAAAAATATCGAATTGCACAAAAATCGTGGCAAAAATATTGTGGGTCAGGAATATAGATAGACAAATTCTCGTGGTCAAGAATATCGATTTAAGGTAAGTAATATCGATTTAAAAAATATCAAAGTGTTTAATATCGTTTGCAAATATATAGTTGTTAAAAATATCGATTTTTATTAATGTTATGTATTTTAGTATATATTTTATATGTGAGTGATGTTTGTTTTTTGTATAAGAATTGTTTGTATTTTTAATATATGTGTTAACATTTTAGTAGTTATTAATTTGTTTATTTTTTATTTTGCGTTTTTAGTTTTGTGGCGGGTTGTGGGTTTATAGGGGAATAGGGTGGGAAGTAATTTAATTATATAAAATGTATTGATTATTTTTAGTAGTTATTAAAAAAAAAAAAATTGAAGTTTGCGTTTTTAGTTCCGTAGCGGGTTGTGGGTTTATAGGGGAATAGGGTGGGAAGTAATTTAAGTATATAAAATGTATTGAATAATTTTTATTTATTAATATTTGTTTAATTGAGATGTTATAGTGATAAATGTTTTAATAATTAGTTGTTAAATTAATTGATTAGTAATTAATGATGGTAATTGTGTCATTAATTTTAGGTGTGTGTTGTGGTGTCTATAGGTGTAAATGGTGGGAAGGGTGGGAAGTAATGTATTTTTATTGATGAATTATTAATTAGTTGTTAATTAATTTAAATTAATTAATTAGAAATTAATGATGGTAATTGTGTAATTAATTTTAGGTGTGTGTTATGGATATTATAGTGTTAAAGAATGTGTACTCAATGATTGTCTATTATCTTTTTTTATTAATAATATTTTTAAATTCATTATTAATTATGTTAATTATGGAAATAAATTTAAATAAAAATGTTGAAGTCTTTTTTTATTGGTGTGGTGTTAAAGGGTAGGAAATAAAAGAAATACATTTATGTTTTAAATCATTTGTTTGTTTGTTAATATTTGCTCCTTTTAAATAAATATTGTTTATAAATGTATTTATTAATTTATTTTATATAATATTTGTACCTTTTTGTTATATGTAATTAACATTATAATATGTGTTCTTTTTATATGTTTAATATTTTTAATCGTATATTTGTATATTTGTAAAATATTGTTTATTTATTTTTAAGATTATTTAATTTTTTTCAATTGTTTAAATGTTATTAGTAATTTTTGTTTCTCTGCTATCCAACACTTTCCCTACTGTTGTATTCACTGGGTTGGGATAGTAATTTTAATTATTTCGCTATCCAACATTTTCCCTACTGTTGTATTTATTGTATTGCGAAATGTAAGTTTTAATTTTTTTTTAATAGTTTAATGTTTTAATCAATTATAGAATGTTTTTTTTTACCCCTCCGCTATCCAGCACTTTCCCTACTGTTGCACTAATTGTAGTGGGAATAGTTATTTTTACCCCTCCGCTATCCAATACTTTCCCTACTGTTGCACTCACTGGAGTGGGAATAGTAATTTTTACCCCTCCACTATCCAATACTTTCCCTACTGTTGCACTTACTGAAGTGGGAATAGTAATTTTTACCCCTCCGCTATCCAACATTTTTCCTACTGTTGTACTCACTGGAGTCGGAATAGTAAATTTTATTCTTCTGCTATCCAACAGTTACTCTACTTTTGCACTCACTGGAGTGGGAATAGTAAATTTTACCCCTCCGCTATCCAACACTTTCCCTACTGTTGCTCTCTTTGGAGTGGGAATAGTAATTTTTACCCCTCCGCTATCCAACACTTTCCCTACTGTTGCACTCACTGGAGTTGGAATAGTAATTTTAATTATTTCGCTATCCAACATTTTCCCTACTGTTGTATTTATTGTATTGCGAAATGTAAGTTTTAATTTTTTTTAATAGTTTAATGTTTTAATCAATTATAGAATGTTTTTTTTTATTTTAAATTATTGATATATGTATATATTTTATTTTTATATAATTTTAAAGTATAAAAATTAAATAAAGATAATAGTTAATAAATTATTTTAAAGTAAATATATGTATATGTATACATTATTATGTTTGTGTGTTTATATTTTTTCTAAATTAAGTTAATTTTTTATATTTAGTTAAAATGTATATAAAATTTAATTTATTTTGTTAAAGATAATGTTAATATTTTCTATATTTAATATATATTATTTTATTTTATTCATATTTTTACATCTATATTTTTAATTTCGATATTTTTGTACTTACCTGTTTGAGTATAGGGAGTCGATATTTTTGCATTCTATGGGGCTTATTATGATGGCGGGCGGACATCAGTCTGCCCGCCATCATAGCGGTGCTGGGACCGCCCGCCAGACGTGCGGCGGTCCCATCAGTCCAATTAGGATGCGTCCGCCATACTGGCGGGCGTAACCTGGCCTTTTAACATTGCGGACGGTGCTGCTGGCTGCAGCACAGTTCGCAATGTTAAAAGGCCAGGATGTGCATTTCCATGCACAACGTGGCAGGCACCACGCGGTGCCTGCCACCTTGTGCTTGGAAATGTAGGGGGGTACCATGGGTACCCCGAGTGCACCTACACCATCCCCCCACACAGAGGAGGCCTGCAACGGGCCCCCAAACCCAATCCCCACCAGCCTTTCCATGGCGGCAGCGCAGCCATGGAAAGGCCTATTCCAGGACACATCATATTGTGGCGGCCGGTGCCTGCTAGGCACCACCACCATATTAGTGGCCCTTTTCCGTCCGCCAGGCAATCAGTGCGATTGCCTCCGGCGGAAAGCGGCGGACGGACTTTGCGTCCGCCACGATACCCACCTCCATCCTAATTTGGCAGTGGGTAAAATGCTCAGTGATGGCGGAAGGACCACCACCGCCGTGCCGGCAGTGGCGGTCCTTCCGCCATCATAATGAGCCCCTATATGTTTTTTCAATATTTTTTACATCGATGTTTTTAGCATCGATATTCTATCAGTGAACGTAAAATTACAATGATGCCAGTCAACACCAGGCCTATCGGCGTTGCCAATGCTTAGGTTGACCCTGCAGAACCTCTGGTCCTTGACGCTTGGAAACAATTGCCAAATATGGGCATCTTATCTGTATCAATGCCAAAGAAGAAGAAAATAGAGTTTTAATTTAGTTAGAGGTACAGAATGGTTGTATGACGGAACAACGCTGGGAAATACTCTGCATGCGTTTACCCCGCATTTTTACCCCACATTTTTTTAGATTGCATATGCTTTTACAACATATGCCTTTGCCACGCATTGATTATATACATATATATTTATATATCTTAACAATGTATTTGTGGGGGAGACCTCCCACACCCCTGAACTTACCATAAATGCATGGTAAAGGCATATGTTGCAAAAGCATATGCGTTCTAAAAACATGCGTGGTAAAAAATGTGTGGTAAAGGTACAACGAGGTAAAAACCTCATTGTAAAGGCTGTTTCCCATACAGAATCAGTCTGTATTCAAGCACTTTAAAAAATGTCACCCCTTAGCTTTGCTTTAACAACCCTCCCCAAGCTATTAAATAATAATATCTATTCTAGCAGTAAACATCATCATTGGTATTAAGAAATCTGTGCAGTTGAAGCATGTGGTTGGTTATCCTAATGGAAACTGAAAAGTAATTAAAAAACGAAGGTAGGACATTTTTGCCATTCATGCATAGATTTGCTCAACATGCCTGAATGTATTCATGTTATCTATGTGTTATCTATGAATGTGGTATTGTATTGTGCTTTTAATTAGTAAGAGATTGTGGGAGGTGACCGTGGTTATTCTATTTGCTTGCTCAAGCTGAATATTTTCCAAGAATTAGCACTAAAGATAATTTGAGTACTTTTCTGCTCGATAATTTCATGTGGACAGATTTGGAAACCTTTTGAGTAGGAAAGGAGCCAAGGGAGCGCAGTAACACTATAAGACAATAATATTGTTTTTCCCTGCCACCATACTCCCTCTCCTCCCGCTATAATATGTCAAATGATTTGTGCTCTTCCATGCCAATGATGGGGTAGAAACATATGCACCAGAAGCTGGCCATGCTGTAGTGTTTTGGTTGGCAGCTGCTAGAGGTGGTGGATGGTAGCATAAAATCCATGTACTCTGGTCCACTGCAGTGCAGGCGATGCCACATCTGGTGCATTTTGAACAATATTGTGAATAGCTTCTGAGCTCTGCTTGCTTAGATGCTCAAAAGTGGGGTTGTGTAAATGTTTTCTTGAGACATCTCTGGTGGTGACTAACCCTGGGCGTAGTTCGCGTAGTCACGCTCCGCGTAGCTACGCGAAGTGCACTTCGCACTACGCAAGCTACGCGTAGCTACGCGAACTGCGTAGTGCGGTAGGGAAAATGCTGTTCGCACTGATTGCACAGTGCCGGATGCTTGTCCGCACTGTGCAATCATTGCAAACGGCATCTTGCACAGTGCAAGCGGTCGTTTTCTGCCGCTCGAGTAGATTTGTACTCGAGCAGCAGTTTTCTCAATGCGGACTGGTAGTTTCTCATCGCGAGCGGTCGCGAGTATACGCGACCACTCGCAATGAGGAATCTGACCTCCCGCGTTGAGAATCTCGCCGGGAGGTTTATTTTCCACGCTCGCGATCGGCAACTTGATGTTGCTGATCGCGAACGAGAAAAAGTCTCGCCGGGATGTCATTTTGCTCGCTCGCGGTTGCCAACTTGACGTTGAGGACCGCGAGCAAGCAAAAAATGCCCGCTGTGCTACGCTTCGTGTTTTTGCACTGTGCTACGTGCAATTCGGGTAGCGCGTAGTTGTGCAAACTACGCAAACTACGCGAGCGTAGCGTAGTTCTACGCCCAGGGTTAGTGGTGACCCATGTTTGTACATCCCATATCGCACTATTTATGAAGGAGAGCCAATCTGAGTTTACCTAAGATCTTATATCATGCATCCTAACACTTGGGATCACCAAACATGGAGATCTGTAGCTCGTTCATTTGCATTGGAATGAGGATATTTTAGGGATGACAAAGTAAAAAAATTTGAAAAATAGCATTTCTCTTCATTTTGCTTTGTATTTTAAAAATGGCTTCATGATAATAATTATTAGAGGAAAAGTGCCTTAAGTCTCAAGCAAATTTCCAGGAACAGTTTTTGATGATGTGACTGTTAGACTCGACATCCTTGGCATGGTATTCCTGCAGACTTTTTGCCTTCACTACCCTATTTTATGCTGCACTCGTTTTTGTTGGCTTTAGACTCAGTGTACGTTACCCCTGCTAACTGGTAATAAAGTGCTTGTGCTCTATTCCTAAAACATGATAAAAATAGCATATGCCTAATTAGCACATTTAGGGGCCGATTCCGATCTCGGTCGGAGGCGCACCCAATACCATTCGGTCGGGAAAAAGCCATGCGAAAGCCAGTTTCCCGACCGATCCGTACAGCACACCGAACGAGCAAGTACGATGCGCACAACAGCAAAAATTCCGGCCGAGCCGTACTCACCCAAACCAGGTCCTGTTCTCCGACCGAGGCGAATCCGGAAACGCCGAATCGAGTCGCACGGAAGGGAAAATGCAGCCCCGTCCGGCCGGACAAGTACGATGCGCTTCCCGTACGCGCCGAACCCGTCGCTACGCATGGCACGTCAAAGCATCCGGGAGAGGCGCACATAAGCTCCGAATCGCGCCACAACACGATCCACGGCTACGAGACGAACACGGCACCGACGAGGACGACGCGAAGCGACGAGGACGAAGCGAAGCGACGAGGACGACGCGAAGCAACGAGAAGGACGAACGACACGAACCAACCATGAATCCCTTCGTCCCGATCATACCAATATTCTACATCTACTACCGGAACAGGCACGGACGCGTACGGCGCAGAAGGTAAGTCAGACACCAACCACAAAACACATACAACACGTACACGACACATCACACACATACACGGGGAATCTGAATATACTTACACCAGCAACAGCAGCACCATAGGGGCGGGATGCCCATCACCAATGCCACATATGCACACAGGGGCCTGAATGCGCGCCACCACCCCAACCCAGGGGGGCTGGATGCCTACCACTACTACCACCCTTAGCCAGGGGGGCAGGATGCCTACCACTACTACCACCCTTAGCCAGGGGGCAGGATGCCTACCACTACTACCACCCTCACCCAGGGGGGCAGGATGCCTACCACTACTACCACCCTTAGCCAGGGGGCAGGATGCCTACCACTACTACCACCCTTAGCCAGGGGGCAGGATGCCCACCACTACTACCACCCTCACCCACGGGGGGCAGGATGCCTACCACTACTACCACCCTCACCCAGGGGGGCAGGATGCCTACCACTACTACCACCCTTAGCCAGGGGGCTGGATGCCCACCACTACTACCACCCTCACCCACGGGGGGCAGGATGCCTACCACTACTACCACCCTTAGCCAGGGGGCAGGATGCCTACCACTACTACCACCCTTAGCCAGGGGGCAGGATGCCCACCACTACTACCACCCTTAGCCAGGGGGCAGGATGCCCACCACTACTACCACCCTCACCCACGGGGGGCAGGATGCCTACCACTACTACCACCCTCACCCAGGGGGGCAGGATGCCTACCACTACTACCACCCTTAGCCAGGGGGCTGGATGCCCACCACTACTACCACCCTCACCCACGGGGGGCAGGATGCCTACCACTACTACCACCCTTAGCCAGGGGGCAGGATGCCTACCACTACTACCACCCTTAGCCAGGGGGCAGGATGCCCACCACTACTACCACCCTTAGCCAGGGGGCAGGATGCCCACCACTACTACCACCCTCACCCACGGGGGGCAGGATGCCTACCACTACTACCACCCTTAGCCAGGGGGCAGGATGCCCACCACTACTACCACCCTCACCCACGGGGGCAGGATGCCTACCACTACTACCACCCTCACCCAGGGGGGCAGGATGCCTACCACTACTCCCACCCTTAGCCAGGGGGCTGGATGCCCACCACTACTACCACCCTCACCCACGGGGGGCAGGATGCCTACCACTACTACCACCCTTAGCCAGGGGGCAGGATGCCCACCACTACTACCACCCTTAGCCAGGGGGCAGGATGCCCACCACTACTACCACCCTCACCCAGGGGGGCAGGATGCCTACCACTACTACCACCCTCACCCAGGGGGGCAGGATGCCTACCACTACTACCACCCTTAGCCAGGGGGGCTGGATGCCCACCACTACTACCACCCTCACCCACGGGGGGCAGGATGCCTACCACTACTACCACCCTCACCCACGGGGGGCAGGATGCCTACCACTACTACCACCCTCACCCAGGGGGCAGGATGCCTACCACTACTACCACCCTTAGCCAGGGGGCTGGATGCCCACCACTACTACCACCCTCACCCACGGGGGGCAGGATGCCTACCACTACTACCACCCTTAGCCAGGGGGCAGGATGCCTACCACTACTACCACCCTTAGCCAGGGGGCAGGATGCCCACCACTACTACCACTCTTAGCCAGGGGGCAGGATGCCCACCACTACTACCACCCTCACCCACGGGGGGCAGGATGCCTACCACTACTACCACCCTTAGCCAGGGGGCAGGATGCCCACCACTACTACCACCCTCACCCACGGGGGCAGGATGCCTACCACTACTACCACCCTCACCCAGGGGGGCAGGATGCCTACCACTACTACCACCCTTAGCCAGGGGGCAGGATGCCCACCACTACTACCACCCTCACCCACGGGGGCAGGATGCCTACCACTACTACCACCCTCACCCAGGGGGGCAGGATGCCTACCACTACTACCACCCTTAGCCAGGGGGCAGGATGCCTACCACTACTACCACCCTTAGCCAGGGGGCAGGATGCCCACCACTACTACCACCCTCACCCACGGGGGCAGGATGCCTACCACTACTACCACCCTCACCCAGGGGGGCAGGATGCCTACCACTACTACCACCCTTAGCCAGGGGGCAGGATGCCCACCACTACTACCACCCTCACCCACGGGGGGCAGGATGCCTACCACTACTACCACCCTCACCCAGGGGGGCAGGATGCCTACCACTACTACCACCCTTAGCCAGGGGGGCTGGATGCCCACCACTACTACCACCCTCACCCACGGGGGGCAGGATGCCTACCACTACTACCACCCTTAGCCAGGGGGCAGGATGCCTACCACTACTACCACCCTTAGCCAGTGGGGCAGGATGCCCACCACTACTACCACCCTTAGCCAGGGGGCAGGATGCCCACCACTACTACCACCCTCACCCACGGGGGGCAGGATGCCTACCACTACTACCACCCTCACCCAGGGGGGCAGGATGCCTACCACTACTACCACCCTTAGCCAGGGGGGCTGGATGCCCACCACTACTACCACCCTCACCCACGGGGGGCAGGATGCCTACCACTACTACCACCCTTAGCCAGGGGGCAGGATGCCTACCACTACTACCACCCTTAGCCAGTGGGGCAGGATGCCCACCACTACTACCACCCTTAGCCAGGGGGCAGGATGCCCACCACTACTACCACCCTCACCCACGGGGGCAGGATGCCTACCACTACTACCACCCTTAGCCAGGGGGCAGGATGCCCACCACTACTACCACCCTTAGCCAGGGGGCAGGATGCCCACCACTACTACCACCCTCACCCACGGGGGCAGGATGCCTACCACTACTACCACCCTCACCCAGGGGGGCAGGATGCCTACCACTACTACCACCCTTAGCCAGGGGGCAGGATGCCCACAACTACTACCACCCTCACCCACGGGGGGCAGGATGCCTACCACTACTACCACCCTCACCCAGGGGGGCAGGATGCCTACCACTACTACCACCCTTAGCCAGGGGGGCTGGATGCCCACCACTACTACCACCCTCACCCAGGGGGCTGGATGCCTACCACTACTACCACCCCCACTCATAGGATGGACAATACATGACACAACAAGCACACCACAACCTAGGGAATGCAAGATTAAGACATCCCCCCACCACCATGACAAGCGTGTGTAGGCTGTGTCAAATGCCTACAACACCGAACATGACTTTCAACATACAATGTGACCCCCTAGCACATGTGCCACACATATATGTGTGTGGCACCCACAATGCAAGCAGCCCATGACCATTGTGGCAATGGGGCCTAAACCCCCATCATCACAGTGACCAAAAGGTAAGTGTGGGGTCCATAGCTGAAGCACATTTTGACCATTGTGGCAATGGGGTCTAAACCCCCATCATCACAGTGACCAAAAGGCAAGTGTGGGGTCCATAGCTGAAGCACATTTTGACCATTGTGGCAATGGGGTCTAAACCCCCATCATCACAGTGACCAAAAGGCAAGTGTGGGGTCCATAGCTGAAGCACATTTTGACCATTGTGGCAATGGGGTCTACACCCTCATCATCACAGTGACCAAAAGGTAATTGTTGACAAAGAAAGAGCTGCAACTGCCAAACTGCATGGATCATTCCTGGTCACAGAACCAAAAACTCATCTGTGGCAAAGTAGTGTATGTGTCCCATTGCAACATAAATTGGGGGAGCCAAATACTGCAGTGCAAATGAAACATTCCTTTGGCCATGTGCAGACAAACAACACCCATGGGGGCTGAGACCGTCAACAGTCATCAATGACACAATGACAGAAGTGACCATCAGAATGCAGAACCACATATTTGCACCAATGGGCACACAAATGCAGATACCCTGTGGAGACAGCAGATGTGAGGTGAACAGATACCATACCATGGCAGCAATGGGACACACAAACCATGATCACTGTGCTGACCGATTACCTAGGAGTCCCAGGGACAGCAGGGGAAACACACCAAACAACATACAGCCAATGGCACACCCAAGATATGCCAATGCAGTGGTGCAGATGCACAAACACAAACAGGCAGACCAACACTGTCATCATACACAGCAGGTGAGGGGTGGGGGTGCCAGTGTCCCCAGGCAACCACACAACACATGAGGAGAGCTGAATACCAATCATACAGATGTGCATACACTGCCACACTAAGGTAACTCATGGATCCAAATCCCCTATGTGGGCAAGCAGGCATTGTCAGGTGAGAGGGAGCACAAAACACACATGTCACACAGGCACGTAGGAACAACAACTGACACAGCAAGTCACAGACACACCACAGCACCACCCCCAGGGCCCCCACAATGTGGTGACCCTGGGCTGAATAAAAATACCACTGTGATGACAAAGCTAAATGTCGTTCACACTGTGAACCACAGTCAGGTGTCCTGAGCAACAAACTACCATCACACCTACACAAGCACAAATCAATCAGCATGGCCAGTAAGCCAAGGCCAACATGGAGGCAGGGGCCTAGCCGGGCAACAACTCTCATCTGCACACACTCAACACCACACCCCTCGACCTCCAACAATGTGCAGCAGTGAAGTACACATGCACTGGTGACATTGCACATGCACCCATGACTATTCCAGGGTGGTGGGTGGGAACCAAGGTGTAGAAACACATCACACATGGACACTCAACAAGACTCCTGAATGTCTGACACACTGCACACTACGCTGTATATGGACATGACGGCAATACCACACCGACCAATGGGATCCCAGCCACAGTCACACACCAATGAAGAAGCCAAGGTCACCCACAAAGAACACACATAGACAACAACCAACATTGCAGCCCGGACCCTGAGGAGTGCCATCAGTCACACACACAACGTGTCACAATCACTGAAAGATAACACAAACTGGAAATCACATGACAGGGGCAAACAACAAGTGCCAAGGGGAAACCTGACTGTGACCCATCTGCGTCTGCACACAAACTCAGCCCTGACAGCATACACACCTATGGGTGACACCCTGATGACCAGTAATGTGCCATGCACCCACATCACAGAGAACACAGGGAGAAGACTTTGGGGGAACATAGCTCAAGTCAGCAAGCATCACAAACAGGTACAACACTAGGGATCACAGCATGCGCAGATGAATGAAAGTGAACACACAGACATGCACATACAACACACACCTTGGGCGCAGGCAATGTCACACGTGTACACACTGCCATGAGGGGACTCCACTCCTGTGTGAGGAAAGCTGTGCCATATGTTGCCTCAGTAGGGCCCCATCATGTCAGCTGAGCACTTGGTCACACAATCAACAATTAGCACCAAATGAGGGCTCCCATCACATCAGCCTGGTCATGGATGTGCCAACGGAATCATCAGCACAGATCCAACACACTTGTATAGCAATGTTGCACTGACTACACGGATGAGTCCCTCCCCATTGATGCCCAAACCTGCATGTCCACTGGAGATGGCAACACGGTCAGGGAAGTAGACAAATGCAACGATGGCAGGCACAACAGATGTGCAGGGGTGGAAGCCACAGATATGAAATTGCCAATGTAAGTAGGAAACCCATTGCCAAATACTGAACACATGACACCCTCAGATGCTGCTATTGATGACATGGATACACCACATGATAGGACACATTCCCCCTGGACCACATGGGTTCCTGCACAGTAACACTTCATAATCATGATACCAGATATCACCATCACTGCAGCAAGGGCATGGTTAGCTGCACCAACAACATGTACATCTGAAACATGAGCCCTAGAGAAAAGAAAGTTGCTTTATTCAGCATATGTGTTGTTTGATAACGACGTCCAGAAGAAATTAGAGCAAAGGCCAATGGCCAGTCCATTGTCAAAGTTCAAACAGGGTGACACTGGCAGATGTCACCCTACGCATGCCTGCACAAAACCAGGGACAATCCACTAGGAGGGGCAACCGGGGGGCAGGCCAGGCACCGCAGGGACAGGATCAGGGCTCACCAGGGGGAGTCAGGGAAGGGGTGGTGGGTGCTGGAGAGCCACTGACAACTGCAGTGGAGGTGTCTGACATGGTGTGTGCCGGCACAACTGGGGGCATGACTCAGATGTCGTGGGTGCCGGCACAACTGCAGTGGACCCTGCAGATGGGGTGGACAGGTCCGCCACTGCAGTGCCCAAGTCAGACAGGGCGGTAGTGGACTCCACTGCAGTGCCTACCTCCAGGGGAGGAGAATGGGGAACAGGCAAGGTGGGTTGGACAGAGGGGGAGGACACCCTCACCACATCAGTGGCACAGACAAGCGCAGCGGGGGGTGTGGTGCTGGGAGAGCAAGTGGCAGGGGGAGAAGGCCGGATCCTCTTGGGGATGGTATATCTGTGGTTGGGGGAACCTGGGGCAGGGTGTGGTGGGGGCACCTGTGCAGTGGGGGCCTGAGGGATGGAGGACGGAGACCTTGTGCCTGAGCTGCAGGGCGGTGGCGGGGTCTTGCTCTTACCACTCCGGGGGGACTTGCGGGTGGGGGCCTCAGTCCGTCTGCGCCTGGGGGAGGGTGTCCGGGGGCGAGGGGCACTCTGCTCCGTGTGGGTGGGCTTCCTCTTCCCCCGGGATGCTGGAGCAGCTTCATCGGTGGGGAAGAGGCCGAGGTCACAGAGGAAGAGCTGCTGTGACTTTGGGGTTGCATGTGAGGCAAGGGAGGGTGCTTTGGAGGGAGAGGGAACTGAGGACTGCGCAGTGCATGTGGATGCGTGTGTGTGTTCCAGGGCCCCATCCCCTGTGAGTCTGGCTTCAGTCCCCTGAATGTGCGTGCGTGTGCGTTTTGTCATTGGCGTGTGTGTCAGTGTGCTGGATGTGTGTGTGCTGGTGTGTGCCTGTGCCGGTGTGTGTGTGCTTGGGACGGGTAAGGTGCTGGGGAGTGTGGATGGAGCAGAGGCAGGAGGGGTGAGGGACCGTTTGAGGAGGGACACTGCTGCCGTCAGGGAGGAGTCCATGGACCTATTGCCCCTCTGTAGGTCAGACATGCCCGATGAGATGCCCTCCATGAACGACACCAGCTGAGTCAACAGCGCGGTGTGCGCATGGAGGACACTCAGCATGGCTGTCTGCCCTACATGGAGCTGGCGAAGGAGGTACACAGACTCCTCACTCAGGGCAGCAGGGGACACAGGGGCAGGGGGTGCGGTGCCTGGCCCAAAGGAAACACGCTCCCGGACATGGGAGCCTCCACGGACCTGGGGAATGGGAGCCGATGGGAGGGCGGTGGTGGTGCTGGTGGTGGCGGGGACAGCAACACTAGCTGGGGTGTGGTGGCTGCTGACACCCGCCTCCACAAGGGAGTCATCCTCCGAGTTGCTCTGGTCCTCAGCTGAGGTGGATGCTGCTGAGGACTCCTCGGTGTGGCTCCCTCGCCCTCCGTGCCACTGGGTCCCTCCGACCACTCCTCGGCTGCTGACCCAGTCTGGCTCTCCGGCTCCTCCTGGTCCGTGGAGCTGTCCCCTTCCGTGGCCGTGGATGTATCTGCAAACAATGGGGATACAGACAGACATCAGTCACCTGCACATAACGCACACACCACTGTGAGCACAGCACATCACAGAGCAAGCCCTGGCATCATCAGTTGTACATTGCTAAAAGTGCCCTAACTGAACAGGAGAAGTCAATTGTCAGTCTGATGCCAAGCATGGCACTCACATCCCACATGGCCTTGCACCCATCTGTCTGGTGTCTGTTGGATTGCAACACCCCAGTGTTGACACATGCACCAAGTACACAGTAGTTGGACAGTGCAGAGGACACGGTGTGGACACATCACAGCTCTTGCCACTGAGTCAGTACAGGTTTCCGGATGAAAGGGATGCCCAGAGTCAAATAGGAAATGCATGTGATGCATACCAGCGACAGACACCATGATGCACCCATATCCTGATAGCCAGCGCCACTATGGTGTGCATGTAGCACATGTCACTCCCCTGCAGGCTCACCAATCAGTAGACACATGCCATGGCGGAGGCATGACTGCAAAGTCATACATCACTGTCTCAGTGATGTATGGCTTTGCAGCCAGACAACAACACTCTGCACTGTGTCACAATAGTAGGTCATGGGGAATGCAAGTCCTGGAGCTGCACAAGTGCACATGTACATCCCCCCACAACACATCCTCTTAACCCTCATCTGTCCAGGTCATACCTATTGGACATATGGGAGACCTGTGACACTACCCTCTGAACCTGAGCCCCTCACACTCTGCTGTGCATGGGGAACAGCTGCCTGAACTTCACATTTACATGCCCCAGTCTGCATGGGCAGCTGATCAGACACCTATGTGTCACACAAGTATCGTCTCCTATGGTCACATCTCCAGTGGCATGCTGAGCCCCTACCAAGAAACTCCACAGCAGTCCTGGCGACTAATCTACAGCACACTGACACAGAGGCAGACACCTGAGGAGTCAAATCACTGTGCACAATGTGTCCGCTGATACACGGGAGTGGGAGTACAGAGTGTATTGTATGGCCTGGAGTAGGCATGACTGTCCAGCCCCACATGAATGAGGGATGAGCCCTGGACTGTAGGCAGCTGGCTAAGTATGTGTGACACACGTCATATACATACTCCTGGGGCCCAAACATTGTTCCCACCCGCAGCATGGGTGTGTGCCAGATACCCCAGCCACATGTGGTGGATCAGCTCAGCAATTGGACCACAGATCAAAGTAACACGCTGAATACATGTCAGAATACAGGCATTGTGTAAGCAATGGACCCACCCATGATGCCCACCACAGAGTCAGGGAAACAGATGCTGTCTCCCACCTTGAGTCAAGCAAACTGCAAGGACACAGTCCTAAGTGACAGAATTCCCTGCATGTAAGGGCCACACCTGGGTATCAGATGAGGAGTGGGCAGTGCACAATAGAGGGACATGGCTCCTGGACAACATGACTGCTGTACTGTGGCAGTTTAACCAGGCCCGAGGAGGGCACATAGCATGTTAGACAGAGTACACAGTGCAGTCTTTGACTCACCCCCTCCTTGCTGCTCTCTGGCCTTCAGCTGCCCATCCAGGTCTGGAAAGACCACCGCCAGGATCCTGAGCATGTGGGGGTCAGGGTCCGTGTTCCGCCCCTCCTGCGAGGAGGCGACAGCTTCAGCTGGACCCGTGCAATCCTCCGGGTCCAGCCCCGAAGGTCCTGCCACCTCTTTTGGCAGTTGCGGATCCGGCGCTTGTAGACCCCCACGGACCGGACAGCCCGGACGATGTCCTTCCATATCTCATGCTTCCGATGGGCAGAAGCCTGTCAGGATGACAAAGTGATAAGGCCATTACTACACATGCAACATATCCGTGCATGACACAGTTGCATATACATGTCGCAATCACAGGGGCACATGGTGTACACAGGCAGTGCACGGCTGCCCATGGACAGTTTTCCAGAAGTCACTACATGGTATCATTGCATGGGGAGTAAAACCCTGTTCAGAAGCACTTTCACTGCACCATACCTGTCCAGTGCAAGTCACCACACACTATGGGGGTGACAACTACTCAGTGAGCCTGCTAGCCAGTGGCGTGCTGACTCTCAGCCTTGCTAGTCAGACAAAATGCACATTCAGAAAGGCAGTGCACAGAACACTCACCTGCTCCCCTGGTGTCCCATACAGCTTGCTGTACTGTGGAAGTAGGCTGTCCAGCAGGGCCTGGTTCTCCTCAAGGCTGAAGGCTGGGGCTCTCTCCACAGTACGTGCCATTGCAGGGTCCAGAGGGGCAGAGACAGCAGCAGTGCAGTGGCAGATGTCGTCCTGGAGCATGTAGTGCAGGCAAGTGGGCTCTCAGGGGAACAGGCAGCAATATATATGTGCTGGAGAGGCAGATACTGTCCCTTGTGTCCAAAGTGATAGGTCCAAGTCGTTTGCATCTTCTGAATCTGGCCAATCCATGGAATAGCAGCACCAAAACACGCCCACAGCATCCTTCAAAACTTCAACTTCATGACATACATGATTTTGCAACATTGTTGTGGGTGACCAACTGATTTTCCAGCAACCGACTCGTTCGAAATTCGAAAACGCGTCCGTTGCCAGGCAAGCCCATTGTCAATGGGTGCGCACCGATCGGTCCATTGCGGTCCAACGCACACAGGGGTACAACGCGTACCCGCACACATTGAAAGCAATGGGCCGGCCGGAGGCACCGATCGGTCCATTGCGGTACAACGCGCACAGGGGTACAACGCGTACCCGCACACATTGAAAGCAATGGGCCGGCCGGAGGCACCGATCGGTCCATTGCGGTACAACGCGCACAGGGGTACAACGCGTACCCGCACACATTGAAAGCAATGGGCCGGCCGGAGGCACCGATCGGTCCATTGCGGTTCAACGCATCACTGTATATGTGACTGGCATAGGTCAGCATGCCTGTCTCAGATGGACATATGCCAGCCACAGATAGCTCCCAGGGAGTGAGGGGCACACCTACATCACGACAGCCTGTCCAAACCTTATCATAAGGCATGTAAGGCTGCATTTCCTATTGTGTGTATGTTGGTGTACATGTTGTCCTGTGGGTGTCACCTGTGGGTGTCACCTGTGGGCAGCCACCCCCAGGCTGTGCACGTGTTCATGGGGACAGGATCCTGGGTGTTACGTGTACGTGACCACTGTGATGTGCAACTGTTCATATCTGTGCATGTGTCATGGTCACATTTCACAGTGGTGTTTGTGTATGTCATGTCACATACCCCGTGAGTCCCATGTGGGACGGTATGTTTGAGCCAGGGTGTCCCAGTGGCACAATAGTGATGGCCCTCCACAGTCTTTGTGCATGTAGTGTTTACAATGTCTCTGATTTCATGTGCACAATGGGAGACAGTCTCCACATCCACGTTGTGTGTGCATGGACTCTGATGTTGTGCGTGTGTGTCACAGACGTCCATGGCTGTCCTGCCATGGCAAGTGTGGCCACTACCTGTGGGGGTCATGTTTGTTTTGCTGTGGTGTACACATGATACTCCAGGTGATGCCAGTGTCCATGTGGCATTACAGGGTCCCTGGGAATGTGCCTGTCGTTGAGCTGTGGTGCCTGGGGCACATCTGTCCTCACATGTCACTGTGGGGGGTGACTGTGACACAGCATCATGATATCCAATGGGCCAACCTGGGACAAATTGATGCCACCTGTAGGACCGTGTTGACAGATGTTGGCCATGTATGTACCATACATGTCGTTCCGGTACTGCACACTTCATGTAGTTGTGCCTCATGATGATGTATGTTGGGATCTTGAGTGTGTTCAATGCCGCATATGTGGGGTGACTGACGATCTTGCTTACTTCTCCTCTGCACTGCAGGGCTCCTGCTGTCCATCGGCCATTCCCAGACCTGGCAACGATGGTGGAACGGGACAGCATCCGACGGTACCGCTTCACCAGGCAGCTGATTGAGGATTTGGCAGTGCAGTTGTCCCCACATTTGCAGCCTGGCCGGCCGTATCCTACAGCGCTGACCCCCAAGGTGAAGGTGATGGCAGCCCTACACTTCTTTGCCACCGGTACCTTCCAACATACTGTGGCGTCTGCTGGTGGGATGTCACAGACCATGTTCAGCCGTGTGCTCCGCGATGTTTTGGCGGCAATGTTGCTCTTCCTGAACCGGTACATCTATTTCCCTAGACTGCGACGACTCACTGACGTGAAGAGTGACTTTTATGCCCTGGGGAGGATGCCGCATGTCATTGGCTCCATTGATGGGACACATGTGGCTTTGGTACCACCACAGGCCCAGGAGCAGGCCTACAGGAACCGCAAGCACTACCACTCGGTCAATGCACTGGTGGTGTGTCTTGCAGACATGACCATCACACACGTGTGTGCCCGTTTCCCTGGTTCAGCACACGATGCCTTTGTGATGAGGAGTAGTCGCATCCCCAGGATGATGGCACAGATGCAGAACCAGCGTGCCTGGCTTGTCGGTGTGTACTGACTTTGTGCCATTGTGTGTGATCTGATCTGTAGTATTCCGCCCACTTTTCCAAGTCAGCTGATGTGCACTTGTCTGTCCGTAGGTGACTCGGGGTACCCCAACATGCCGTGGTTGCTGACACCCCTCAGGAACCCTGTGACACCTGCCCAGATGCGCTACAATGAGGCACATGGTCGGACCAGGAGAGTGATTGAGCGGACCTTTGGTCTCCTGAAGAGCCGCTTCCGCTGCCTGGACAAGACCGGAGGGTCCCTCCCATATGCCCCTGCGAAAGTGTGCAAGATTATCATCGTCTGCTGCATGCTACACAACCTGGCAGTGCGGAAGGAGTTGCCTCTCATCCAGGATGACGATGACCAACATCCGCCACCTGTGGAGGATCCTGGCCTGGACCACGATGCCAGTGACGATGATGATGATGATGATGGTGATGGTGATGTCCGCACACAGCTCATCACCAACTTCTTTAGCTGAATGTGAGTATCCTGAGGTGTCATGTGAATGATGTGAGTTGGCATGATGTGTGGGTGGTGCTCTGGTGCTGTTGGAGTGTGTCCATGGGCTACTTGACAGGATGTGTGTTGCGATGTGTGGTGACAGGTGGGCTGTACTCCCCAACAGTGTTGACATGCTAACTTGGTTCTGGGTGGGTATCTTGTAACATGTATTGTGCATGAGTTTTGCTGATCTGTCCTGTACTGCATTGCTTTTGACTGTGTGTCATTTCTGTCCTTCACAGGGTACTTTCAGATTCGTTTGGTCAACTGTGTCCACCGACGACGTGATTGCACATCCAGGCTGGTAGCTGTTGTGTCCCTACAGGTGATGTGCGCCACACCCATGGACTTCCTTCTGTCTACAGTTGTTGACTGTGTGCCCGCTACCAGGTGGGGTTACCTTGCATCTGTAGTGGTTACGGCATGTTGCTACTGTGTAATAAACCTGTGCTTCACTTAGTGATGTGCGTTGTCTGTGGTCACACATTTGACTGCCATTTGCTTACTGCACCTGTGGGCTACTTGACTACAACTGGGAATGGGTGTGGTGTCTGTGCATTGCACCGTCTTCCCTGGCAACATCAGTGTAGGCAATGAGTCAGATGGCCTAGGTGTGTATGTGTTGTGTACCCCTGGTGGTGTGTCTCCCTCATATGTGTCACGTTGCCTGTACTCACATGCCTGTGTTGTCCTTGCTGTTGCAGTTCGCATACACAGTGTAATTTTGCAGTTCATCATCCCCATAACAGCACCCACGTTGGAATCACGACAGAGGCAAGTATGGTGTATTAGTGTGTTTATTGTGATACATCTGTGTTAATAGTGCATAGGATGGGTTGTGCTGTACATGAATCTTGCAATCCCAAGTTCCTAGGTGAATTGAAAGTCCAGGTAGACAGGATCCCCAGTATCGGGGCCACAGTTGTCTGACACATTGTTCCAACTTGTACTCCCCATGCAATGTGTGGGAGTAGTGTTGCCATCAACAGGGTGAACAGTCTGTGCACAAAGGCGAAAATCCAGAACAGGTTCAGGCTTCCTGGGAGTTGCGCTTGGCCATCAGCCTCTCACTTTCCCCTCCTCGGACGTCCCCTCTTCTTGGGGGGGGCCCTCAAGTGCAGGCTGCTGCGGTGCAGGGGACTCTCCGCCAGAGTCCTCCTCCCTCCCTGTGGCAGTTGCAGTTTGTTCGGTACCAGATGTTGTTGGCACACAGGGAGGTGTGGACTGGTTGCTGTTCATCTGGCGGAGGCATTGTAAAATGTCCCTGTGCACCGCCGTCATCTCATGTAGTACATCCCACTTGGACTCCACGCGGGACATGTGGGAGTCCACACGTGACATGTGTGACTCCACGTGGGACATGTGGGAGTCCAAGCGGGCATGATGGGCAGCCTGCTGCTGTTTGATGTCTCTGAGGAGCCCCACTACCTGGCTGAGCTCTCCGGTGCTGGACTGGTACGCATCAGCTATGCGTACCAGTTGTGGGTCTTCATGCACACCAGCAACGTCTGCAAGCAGCGACCTCTGTCTCCCACCCCTCCCACCACCCCTGCTGACATGTGCAGTGTGTGCAGTTGCACGCACAGATAACCCTGGTCCACCTTGGGGGTTGGTGGTGGTGGTGGTGTCCATGGCCCCAGGTTGGTCCAGGGTCACTGCGCTGGTGTTGCTCCTTATTCCGTCCATGTCGGCAGGGATGGTATTCGTGGTGACAGTCGTTGGAGGGGTGGGTGCAGGGGGTGCAGCTGGTGGACCTGCTGGTGCTGCAGCTGGTGGTCCTGCTGGTGCAGCATGTTGACTTGCACCGGATGTGCCAGGTTGTTCATCGTCCGAGGAGGACAGAGGCTGTACGACGCCAGTGAGCTCGGCATCCTCTTGAGCCTGGGACTGGGACTCCTCAGCATCTGCTGCTGTGTCCCTATCATCACCTGTTTTTGGGAGACACAAACAATGTATGTCATGTTTCTGCAGGCATCAGTGGTTGACACACCTGACAGTTGTGACTGTGCCTCGGGGTGCGGGCCTGTACATTGTATTGTCCTAAGTCATCACAGTCAGGGGTTGATATTGGTGTGGCACATTGTCCTGCATTATTTGGGCATTTCTATGTATTCTCTGGGGTGTGAACATGGTCTGCATTGATTGTGTTTGGTTGACAGCCAGACCTCCTTCCCACCCACCCACCCAGCCAGTCAGTTATCCCACCATGGAACGTGCTTGCATTGCAGGGAGTGTAAGTTGTCTCTCAGGATGTCAGTCAGTGGTGTCCTGCTGTTTGTTGGTGCACAGTTGGCAGCAGGGCCTTGTGCTCCCCACAGCAGTAGCCAGTGTCAGCCATCTTGTGAGTCCTTCTCCACTCCCTGTGATGTGAGCATGGTTCAGGGTGGTGTTGATGGGACAGTTGTGAGGGTGAGCAATGTCTGTGACTACGACTCCCATCATGCCATTGCCTCCACCCCACTTGCCAGCATTCCCATACTTACTTGCTTTTGTGTGGAGTTCAGTGGGTGTGGGTGTGAGGGCAATGGCAAGATGGCTGACAGTGGTGTCCTGCTGTTGGTTGGTGTGCAGTACCCAGCATGCCCTTGTGCTCCCCACGACACAGCAACAGTGTCAGACATCTTTGATGGGCCTTTCCACTCTCTGTGGGATGTGCATGCGTGAGTGTGAGCTTGCTGGGCCATGTGGTGGGGGATGTAGGGCTGTGACTACGACTCCCATCATGCTATTGCCTCCACCCCCTTCCCAGCATGCCCATGCTTCCTTCCTTTTGACTCTGCTTCCCTGTGGGGTGGGCTGGCTGTGCTGACAGGATGGCTGGGAGTGTTGTCCTGGCAGTTGTTTGGCTAAGAGTCCCAAGAGTGTCCCTGTGCTTCACACAACATAACCCAGGGTGGTGGTGCTTTGTGGGATCTTGTGTTAGGATGGAGGGCATTGCATTCTACCAGGTGGGTACTGTGGAGTTTGTGTTGGGGGGGTGAGGGGAGGTGCTGGTGACTATAGTCAGTGCTGCAAGTCCCCCTTCCCACCCAGCCAGCCAGATATCCCACCATGGAACGTGCTTGCATTGCAGGGAGTGTAAGTTGTCTCTCAGGATGTCAGTCAGTGGTGTCCTGCTGTTTGTTGGTGCACAGTTGGCAGCAGGGCCTTGTGCTCCCCACAGCAGTAGCCAGTGTCAGCCATCTTGTGAGTCCTTCTCCACTCCCTGTGATGTGAGCATGGTTCAGGGTGGTGTTGATGGGACAGTTGTGGGGGGGGCAATATGTGTGACTGCGACTCCCATGATGCAATTGGCTACACTGACTTGGCCAGCATACACAGAATTCCTTCCTTTGAGTGGTCTTCACTGTGTGTTGGTGTTGTTGTGGTGGCTACATGTGTGGATGTGTGTGTTAGTTCTATTTGTGCCACTGCCTAGCTGTAGTTGTGGTTGTGTTTGTACATGTGTTGGCACAGTTGGATGTGACTTTTTTGATGGCATGTGTTGTGTTTATCTGACTGACATACACATTTTGGGATGATTCTGTTCTAGTTGCTGTGTAATTGCTATGAGTGCATGGTTTGACTCTCCCCTTGACAGTGATGTGTGTGTTTTGTGGCAGTTTATTGTGTACATTTGTTGTGTACTCACCAGGCTCTGGGATGTCCTCTAGTCCATATACGCTCACTGGCGGAAGGATGGCCCGCACCTTCTCCTCCCAGGGCCTGAGGTATATTGGCTTGGCAGGAGGGCCACTGCCGGTGTGTTGGCTGTTGATGTAGTCTTTCTTCAGCATGTCCCGTACCCTCCTGCGCACGTCATACCACCTGTTCTGGATGTCCGACTTTGTGCGCCGACATGGTGATTGGGCGTTCACCCTGTTGATGATCCTCTCCCACATCTTGGTTTTCTGCGACATGGGGGTCTGTTGGACCAGAGTGCCAAACAGCTGTGGCTCCACCCTGAGGATCTCGTCTACCATGACTTCCAATTCACTATCTAGGAACTTGGGATTCTTCTTGGGGGGCATGGTGATGGGTGGTGATGGTGGGTGATGTGTGTGTTGGTGTGCAGGTGAGGGTGTGTGGGTGTGTGTTGTGCTGGGTGTATGTGAGGTAGGTATTTGTTGGTGTGTTGATGGTGTGTGGCTTGTGTGAGGGATGAGCTGTGGGTGTGTGGTTGCTTTCTCTTGGGTGCTGGCAGTGAAATGGCATTTGCAAAGGCTCATGGTAGTGATTTGTGTCCTTTATATAGGTGGAGTTGTGGGTGTGTCTTTGTTCTCTGTCCCCAC
This sequence comes from Calotriton arnoldi, assembly GCA_963921515.1. Classification (NCBI taxonomy): domain Eukaryota; kingdom Metazoa; phylum Chordata; class Amphibia; order Caudata; family Salamandridae; genus Calotriton; species Calotriton arnoldi. The sequence continues at coordinate 1,651,477 of CAWUFW010001738.1, read as the reverse complement.
CCCCCCAGTATTTATTGGCTTGGTAATTGCTTGTTTGGCCTTTTTTGGTTGATTTTTCCTTTGTGCTGTTTGTGTATGTTGGAAACGTTCTTGTGACCGAGTCGGACCCTGCATTGGTCTCGTACGGTGTTTTCCGTTTCGTTCACGCTGTGTTTGTGCAGTTTTCTATGCTGCGTACGCGTCGGTCGCGGTGTATTGTGTTGCTTCGGCTCGGTTTTGTATGCGTGTCGGTCGTACGGCTTGTCCTCCGTCCGACTCGGTCGTGTTTTTCGCGCCTTGCATCGTACTTTGCGGTTTGGAGTTGGCGGGTACGATTCGGTCGGATTTGTTCCGGGTGCGTGTCGGTCGGTTGGATTCGCGTGTTTTTCCGGCCGGATTGCTATTTTCCGAGCGGCTCGGTCGGTCGGCTTGGTTTCCTAACGTGTCGGTCGGATTTATCGCGGCTTGCATCGTACTTGGCGTGTCGGGCGCCACTGGTACGTGTCGGTCGGTAATTTTTCCGGCTCCGTGTCGGTCGGTGCTTTTTCCGGCCCGAATCGGAATCGGCCCCTTAATGTACTTGTACGTCCCTAGCGTATGGTACTACCTGTACCCATGGTCTGCAAATTAAATCATCCTACAAGTGAGCTACAGCATTCATTCTGCCACCAACTACAGTAGAACTTAAAAACATCTCAGGCCTGCCACTGCAGCCTGTAGGCCAGCTTTAAACTGTCCCTTCAATCTGTCAAAATAAATATTTTGCCAGGCCTAAACCATTCTTTTTAATACTTATAAGTCATCCTTAAGTTACACCCTAAAAGCTCATACGGCAGGGTGAATGGTGTTTAAAATGTAGGATATGTGTGCTTACGTTTTACAAGTCCTGGCGGTGAAAAACCCCATAAATTGTTTTTTTCTGTTGCCAGGCTATCTCACACGTAGACTAACGCTGGGTTCCCTTATTAGACTCAATACGTGATAACTTCAGTTTGTGAAGAGATAGGAAAATGTTTCATTTGATTTCTAATTTCAAACCCCCTTTAATGGCAACGTCAGATTTTAAGTTACTATTCTGAAAATGCCACTTTTAGAAAGTTACTGCCAAAAAGGGGCGACACTGGCGCTCCCAGCTGCTGCACTGCTAAAGTGAGGAACTTTCCTCGAAGTAAACCAAATTTTTCACTATTAACCAAAGTAATCCATAGTAATCCACAAGTTTATGACTAGCAAATAATCCATCTGTTTCATGTTTATTAGATCACTCCAGAGACAGTTGGGTTGAAATAGAATTCTTTATTCCGCATTTTCAAATGCCATATGCTGCTAATCCTGGCTTAAACATAGGCATGTGCTGTCAACCTGCCTTCGAGCCAACACAATCAAATAACCCAATGCATTTCGAACTTTTTCAGTTCTTCGTCAGGGGTACTGCAATGAATCAGAAAAAAGTAAATGAAAAACACATCTAATGCCTATAACAAATAATGTCAACAGAAACCATTATAATGTGTCCCCATAATCTCCCTCTTTTACCCACCTTGTAAATGTTCACAATCACTACAATTACACAAAACCATTCAGAGACCACAGAGTGCTTAAAACCTATATAACCTAATATCAAAAGCAGTTGCCCTTACAAAATTCTCACATATCCCCCCTCCTTCTCAATCCCCACTTGTGCTCGAAAAATGAATAAATACACTACTCAGTGCCACAAAATCTGTACTCCAACCCATTTACCTAACGTTTACAGAAAACATATTCCTTTACCTAATAAAGCTGCAACCAGCAAATTAAAACATGCGTGCCTTCCTCCGTGTTTGGAAAAAACCGTTACCTTCCCTCCCGTGCAAATCCTCTCTTAAAGCCTTCTTCCCCTCGTTCACTCAATTAATCCCTGATTGAAATAATATCACCTGACCTGTATTGGCCTATGCTTACTTACTAAAAATAATGCCTACCATTCCCACAATGCACTAATCATGACATTCTCAAACTATAAACCCAATCGATCAAAATACAAATTAAAACAAATATTAATAAACAACAAAACAACCCCAAATAAACACATACATCTAAGATACCTATAAGCTCATGTGAAATAAATCAAAATAAATAACATCTTGCAAAATGCACAAAATATTACAATGCCGTGCTTGAAAAACCAATTGCATTAGATCAGACATAATCAGTGTTGTGTTTCAATGCCTCAAACTGTCCATGCTCCTTCCTCTCGATTTGAAAATTATATATGCAGTTCAAACTCGATGATCCTTTCACCGGTTCACTCAAAGTCATTTAGTGTTATACTGTCCCCGAAGAGATACTTTTCACTGTCACATTTCTCTTCAATGAATAATAAGCTGTTGGGGTGCATACTCGCGGTGGGACAATAAATTGCTAAGCAAATGAAAAGGCAAACGAGTGTACTCCTTCCCTTGATAAGCAGTAACTGCTTATCAAGGGAAGGAGTGCACTCGTTTGCCTTTTCATTTACTTTTAGAAAGTTGCCATTTTTTTGCCTAAACCAAATTTGCCTTTCTGCCAGTGTCCAATGTCTCATGACTGTAAATGGCTCTCCCGTGGTGTGTTGTGTATTCCTTCCAGACATAGGGACAAAGGGACCTCGGTATAGGGGGGGGGGTCTTCCTGGCAGGAGGACTGGGGAGGCGTAATGCTCAGCATGATTACACTTCAAAGGACCCTGCCTTCAGCACACACATAAGAATCTGACAACAGACCTGCCCTTGCCTTTGTCCCCCTAGCCAGGTTGGAGCCAAACCCAAGGAAGAGGGAAGAGCTGGCTAGAACTAGTTTTGGTGGCAGGGATTGACTCCACACAAAGACTGACACTGGGTATGAATGAGCCACCCTCAGAACCTCTCATCAGAACACTCCTTGACTTATGGAAGATTTAGAAGAAGGACTATCCCACTGTCTGAAGAAGGAAGACTGGACCTGCTTGCCTTGAACCTAGGATCCCCAGAAGGGACTCCAAGGGTCAATCAGCTGAGTCCCTGTTTGAGCTATGGGCACACAACAAGCTTCCAGAGTCCTCCCTGCAACTATACTCAGCTGACCAGCATCACCTGGACCTGCCTGAGCACTGCTGCTGGCCTCTGTGGGGGTGAGTCCTGATACCCAAGAGGAGCCCCCAGGTCCTGGAATCTTGGCTGTCATCAGAGTGTACTCCTCCTGCCTCAAAACCAAGCTACAGGTGAAATTCCAGAGGTTTGGGGCTCTTCGCGATCGTGAGTGGGCTCCTCACATCAGCCATGGCCACCACAGCTCCTGCCAGGGTGAAGTTCCAATGGCAACCTGCTCTTTGTGCCAAACAGCGACTGCCCGTGTCTCCCACCAACATGAAGCTCCAGCAATGGCTGTTTTGGCGCTGCAGATGACCTCCTTGCAGCTCCTGCCAATGTGAAGCTCCAGCTGAGGCTCCTCGTGTGGACTTGGACTTTGAGTAGGTAAACTCCTCACATTGATGAACCTGGTCCCTGTAGCCCATTCGTGCCTCATCTCAGTCGGTCTGATCTGACTTTGACCAGGTCCAGCACGACTAGATACCAGCAAAAGGCACTTTGTGCTTTTTTGTGCTATTTTCAACTAAAACATTCATAACTCTGGTTGTACTTATTCGATTATTTTCATTTTGGTGTCATTTCATTTATTAAAGGGTATTCTATTATTCTAATTTAGGATTTTTCTTGTGTTGTGCTTTCACTTTATTACTGTTTGCATGTTGTTTAAATACTTTACACATTGCCTTTAAGTTAAGCCTGTCTGTTTTTAGTGACATGCTACCTGAGGGTTAAGCACAGGTTTATTTAGTGACTTATTTGGTTCAACCTGACAAGCACTATTTTTATTACTGGGGAGGGGCTCACACCTCTCAACTAAAAACCCAATATTTTTACAGTGACTCAATAGAAAGTATAGTTATCATCTTCCTTTGATAGATTCAAACTTCATTTGTACTTAAAAATCTGAACCATATTTCAGAAAGTGCCCTGGGCATTTCTGTCCACGTCTTGCTCCTCAGAGCACTTTCTTTTTTAGAAGGGAGAGCAGCTGCTTGTGTTGCTCCCTCTAGAATATGTATACAGATATGGAATAAGACTTTGTGTGCAACTATGAAAGGTTAAGAGCTAGAAGAATTAAACACAAACTGCATTTTATTGCCACAATAAATCATAAATCATTGTCATATTACTGCTAGTGCTTGTTATAGTTCTTACTTCTGTTCTTCAAGGAGATGGGATGTTGTTTTTTGTGTCAAAACTTAATATACTCTAGAAAAGTGTACATTAAAAATGTCTAACCACACCAGTATGGTATTTAGTGACTTCTCAGAATTAGGATTCGGTGAACCATTGATCCTCCGTAATATTACATTCCAGTGGGGAATTATTGATACCCGAGAAAAAAGGTTTATTTACTATTGCCCAAAATCTGACGCTATCCTTAAGAACATCCACTGCAAGTTAGTCATTCCAGGCTTCTTGTTTAATTTCATTTTTACAGGCTTCTAGGATGCACTTGTATGACTTTCTTAGTGTGGCTATATAGGTTTTGTCTTGTGGTTTCAGGGCAGTAAAGAGTTTTCGGTGGGCATCGGTACATTTACTATCAAACCATCTCTCGCCAATTTATTTGCGATTTCTATTGGGCAAAGTAAGACCTTTTGCTACCTGGTCACAGATTCTTTCAAACGCTGAGAGAGTTTCTGCCCCCAGCCTGGTGAGATCAAGACAGAGGCCGAAGTCCTCATCAGCACTAGCCCATAGATCTTGGAGGAAAAGATCCGGGACTACCTTGTTCCATTTCAGCCTGCGATCCATGTCAGATAATTTTAAACAGTTAACAGTAGAAGCTTCCCCATGTTTACCCTTTAAACCGATTCCCGGGCCCAGCATAAGGTGGATGGGGTTGTGATCACTAAAGTGCGACCACTGCGCGTTGTAAGAGACCACCTGGGTTAACAGGACTGGGGAAATGAATATGTAGTCTATTATAGAATCCGGACCTCTCGCCTTAAATGTGGGGATCCTGGCCTCACCTGCATTTATACTAGGTCGAACGAGATCTATTTCAGCTAAAAGGTCCTCTAAGAACCCCCCTTGTTGTGTGTGTTCAAAGTGCAAACTAAAACAATTAGTAGGACCCAAGAAATCTGTAACATGACAATTCATAGCACATAAATGAGTATTAAAATCTCCTAAGATTATTGACGAATAACAAGTGGTTTGCTTCTCCCTATAACCCTCTAAAAAACATTTTAGATTTCATAGATGTTTATTTGCAATATTACTATCAAAAGAATTATAAAAATTAACAGTGAGTAATTTTGTTGTATGGGCGGGCGTAATTTCTATCGCTAAACAGATGCATGATCTGGAATCCACGATACAGTGGGTACCTAGCAGTTTAAGTGAGATGAGAGTTAATAGACCCCCCCTTTGCTCTGCCTGCTGGAGAGGGCCGTGCGGGCTCACCATAGGTCTTATACCCATCCAACCAAAAACAAATTCCCTGTCCCATGTTTCTTGTAAGCCCACTACATCATACTCTCTTAAGAAATCAGACCACCTAGGATCATCTCTTTTGTTTCTTAGACCTGCTATGTTCCAACTAAGAATCCTAACATTTGAGTTATCTCCCTCGCTTGTCCCGACGCTACTTAATCCATCTGTACTATAATTCCGCTGTTGGGAGGGAGACACTAGTCAGTCGTTGTTGTCCAATTGGTTCAGGGGGAGGAATCTGTTTGTGGACACTAGACTACACTCCCTTCCTTCCTCCCCAGGAAGATCTTTTATCGATAGGAGTGGTATCAGGGCGATAGGGGGGATGGGCTTAAAAGGATGGCCGTCCCTGGATCTTGTTCTGGACATCGGAAACACCCTCTCTTGGTCAGAAACAAAATTCCCCAACTCTCTCCTACTGGGTAACTGATGCCCCTCGGGTGGTGGATAAAAGAACCCCAGCGGCAGGGCCTTAATACCCCCCGGACCCTCGTTTGGACCTCCCTGGAACAGCTTCCCTGCGATACCAACCTGATCAAAGTTACTAACAATGCAATCGCCCTCTACCTGTTTTGGCCTAGGACCCACCCAGCCAACTCGTCTAGACATGATAATGTGGGTGGAAGCAAGGGTCCCATTGCCTGAGTGTTGTTTACACCAGAATTTGGTTTTGCATATGAGTTCCTGGGTTGATTCAGTACAATTCTCTTTGAGCGGGGGAGCACCTGTTAATATAGTTACTAGGGGAGTTGCTTCCGGGGGTAAGTGTAGTCTGCAGCTATTTGGGACCCTGATGTCCGACCTATTTGCGGGTGTCTCACCCTGTCCTATTGACTGTTGGTTGACTACAGTGATACGCTCAGCCGTATGTTTGCAAGACTTGTCCGCCCCTAGGTTAGCTTTAACTTGACACCCTATGCCAGTTTGTGGTGAGGTCTGACTTTCCGCCTTTGGTGCCCCCCCCCCCTTTACAGCTTGGGGCCATGTTTCGTGAAGCCAGTACACTAGTTCTGTTAGTAGACACATCCCTATTATTTATGTCCATCAGTTGAGTCTCTATATGCTCCAGTTTTCCCATTAACCCATCTACCATTGATTTAAAAAGTCTAGAAATGTCTTCAATAACTGTAGAAAAAAGTGGCTCCAGACGCGTTTTAAGTAGGTTCTCCATGACTTGTCTCACGGCAGGGTACAGAGGGTACTCGGGGCCTCGGCCAATTTCTCTATCATGACTTGGGATGGATTCAGCTGTTGTATACTTCATAGGGTGTCCATAAACGGGCTTTCTAGAATCATGACCATATATATAGGCACAATCCAACCTGCCCTTATATAGGCATAAAATCCCAGACCTTATTTAGGCATAAGCCATGCATACCAAATACAGGCATGGATTCCGACATCCGTCCACCCTAGCGTCTCAACGAGTCCATGAAAAAACAGACCCTCAGGCTGCGGGAGTTTCCCTTGCCCAGGACTATTGATTTCTTCAAGGACTCATACATTATGCATGAACCTCTATTCCTTAAGGGATTCATTCATGACGTCTTTCGCTACCCAACTCACGTCAATGCTAACATTTTCAGGTATAAATATATCTTCCCAAACCCCTGTAAATCAGAGGAGACCTCGACTTCAGAGGAGCCCGATTCCCGGCCGGACGCACTGAGAAGACGCTGTCATTCCTGCACGCAGAGTCCAGCTTCCAGTGATCTAACTTCCCTTGCGGGGTGTTGGAGTTCGAGTCCGGAAAAGAGATTCCTACCTCTCTCATTCTTCAGGTATGGAGCAGACTAGAACCTAGAGGGACTCTTGGCATACTAGACTCTAGGCGTAACTTACTCTTAGTATACTCTAGTCAGGCATACAGCACCTACTTCTACTTCTCCCTACACCTAGGACAGGTTAGGTACACTGGGTAGAACTAGGCTAGAAACGCATCGTATGAGTACTCGCATTTTTAGGCTGTGTCATTTTATGTAAATGCATATATGCTGAAAAGATAATGCTAACGCAGTATTATTTATTTTTACTGCTCACTCTGTACATTATTTATCTCGCATACTGTCTTGTGATCGTAACAGCACATCTAACTTACAACAGAAACAAGACTGTTCAATAAACCTTTTTATTGAAACGCCCGTCTGTTATTTCTGTGTAACTCTGAGAATAACTAAACCATGCACAACTGAGCTGAGTGAAATAGTTATCTATTGTTTCTACGACTCTGGGACACATCCTGATTCTGTAAGGGAAACACAGTGGTCATGTTTTGCGGCTGCCAGAAACTAATCCCTTCTTGTCGTCAAGAAGTTTCTAGTGGCCTCTGAGCTAGCTGGCACAAGTAATTAAGTTTAATATACTCGATAGGGACATACCGACCTTAGTCCTATGTCAAACCTATAGGATATATTATTCCAATGCGCAGAGCCTATAAGGGAAATAGGAGCTACACTACATGGCGCCCAACGTTTGGTAAGGCAGTAATTCAACGTTAGATACTGAGTAACTCAGCTGTGCATATATTCTTTTTCTCTCAGAGACCCCTACCCATATACTCCAAAAGACGTCTGGAGTGGGCAGGGATAGTATCCGCCATGGCCACATAGGGAAGACCCCTATATATTAGCTGTTTGGTTTGTTCAACGTTGAAGGATACAGTGTTCCACAATATTGTGCACCTTATCTTTGTTTCCTTGAAATTTGTTTTACATATTTTCAAGCAGAAAAATGTCAGGCACTGACAATGACACCGGAAACGGTGTAGCTGCGGCTGATCCAGCCCAAGCAGCACTTTTTAACTTCACCGGTTTAAATGAAACCGAGGAGGGTGTCATAGACATCGCTCCAAACTTAAGAAGAGCCATTACTCTAAAACTTATAAAACATGGCCTACCACCGAGAGGAGGTAGAGCAGTTTTCGTGATTGAGGCACATGAATCCTTTCAGACAGAGGTATTCTATTCATGGGTAATTCTTCCTGAATCCAATCCAGTAACACACTTGTTCCACTTCTACAAAGAAGATGAACCACCAGAGGAATACATTCCTTTCGAGGATATAGAGATTCCATTAACATACCAGGAGCATCAGCTCTGGTTTAAAGGCGCCCTAAAACATAACAAAAAAATAACCAGGCTCGGTCCACTAGGTAGACCAGGAGCAACATGGCCGATTCTAGCCGGCTACACACCTCATCCAGACATTGAAATAATGTCAGACGAGAAAATACTTAATCAACTCACAGAGTTAATAAAAATCTACAGACAATTGGTTCAATATGTCATGCGGACTTTCACAGTCCAACAACCATTAACACTTCCAAATCAAACCCCTCAACAGGGGAACAATCTAAAAATTACACCACAGACTCTATACGCAGTCATGGGTAAAATGCCCACTAAGCGGGAGCAAATTCCATTTTGGATAGCTCAAAAAATTACTCAAATCGAAGCAGTATTTCCAAATACTAGCCCGCATGAGAAACATAGAATCCTAACCATTAGTTTACCAATGGGGATCACACCACAACTGGAAGACTGCACTACTTGGGGCTCAGTCTTTGCTGCCATCTACACTAAAACACACGGCATTCCGTCAATTGCGGTAATACCTGATGTCCTAAAACAAATTCAAAACGAATACGGGGCAGAGCCTGCTTTAAATTTAGGTATGAAATTACTGAAAAATTTCGACCAGGTCTCAACAATAATATTATCAAATATTAAAGGGGAGGCAGCAGCAGTGGCGATCCGACAAAAATTAAGGGAATTTGATGTTACAGAACATCAAACAGAGCTACCCAGAATTATAGAGCAATCCTATGCAGAATTAGGCAGAGATAGTTTGGGTGGGAGACCAGTTAAACCAAAACTATCTGAAAGTCCTGAGAAGGACTCAATTAAACAAACTCCTACATCTTCTAAAAAGAAGTGGGAGTCTACTAAACAAAATTCAAATGAGAAAAGATCTCAATCCCGAGGTAGGTCTCCTCAAAAGGAGCCCTCTGAAAGGGATAGGGATAATTTGAGAAAACCTGACAGGTATCAAGATAATGATACACGTTCCTCTCGTCCCTTTCAGGTCTCATCACAGACTTCGGAAAGAAGAGGACGAACAGTACATAGAGAAGAACGCGTGAAATCGAAAGACGACAAGCACGCAACAAAAACTAAAGCTAAACCTCAATTCTCCAAAAGAAAGTAGCAGGTCTAATAGTTAGACATGCCGAGAATTCTGAGAACGCAGCTCAGGAACGGAGAATGGGCTCTGACAATGCTGGACAGTGCAGCAGAAGTCACAATAGCTCGCCAGAACCTGATGGAACTTCTGGAGATAGTGGACTTGAATGAGTACATTACAGTAGAGACTGTAGATACCAGGGTTAGTACTCCACAAAGGTTATATGAAATAACACTCCGGATGGAGGGAGACAAACCTAGACAGGTTAAAGCACTTTTTTGGGAAAAACTATCAAAGGGTTATGACATACTTCTAGCAGAAAAAGACTGGCCACCACAATTTGTCAGGGAGTGCCCACACGGCGAGGACATGATTATGCCTGCCTTCTCCAATCACATACCAATTCACTTACAATATATATATGCCAGAAAATGGGCAGTGGCCCAGGCTCCAGCATTATATAAAAATCATGTAGGATGGGATGAGGACTCACCTCACCATAAAATAAATCTGAAACATGAACCTACTGCTCAGAGGCAGTATCCTATTAAGCAAGAAGCTAAAAAACAGGTCAGGGAGATTTTAAATCAACTTGAATACCAAGGGGTGATTGAAACATGCACCTCATCCATGAACAATCCTTTGTTTCCTGTCTCCAAACCAGACAATACATATCGTCTAGTTTTGGACTACAGACATTTAAACACTTGTTCTAAAACTTTTGCAGTGCAAAATGCACATAGCACAGCATTAATGAATAACATTGTGCGTAAAAAATACAAAACCACATTAGACATCTCAAACGGTTTCTTTTGTCAAAATATAGCACCTGAAAGCAGGTACTTAACGGCATTCTCCATAATGGGGACCCAGCGTCACTTTTGTCGACTCCCACAAGGGTTCAAGAACAGCCCGGGGTTATTCTCAGCAAGAGTAACGGAGTTACTACAAATTTATGACAACGAGGCATTGTCCTATGTCGATGACATCTATCTGACAGACGATGACTTGGAAAAACACTTGAACAGGGTGAGCACCATTATATTGGGATTCGCCTCTGAGGGCTACAAGTTCAACTTTAAAAAATCCAGAATTGCCCATCTCACTGTCCTATTTTTAGGATATGAGCTTTCAAGTGAAGGCAAGAGCTTGGCAGCTAACTTTCTAGAGAAATGTGCGCTGCTCCAACCTCCAAAAACGCAAAAAAATTTACAATCAATACTGGGATTCCTAAACTTTGGTAGAACATACATTCTAAATTACGCAGAAAGGGTTAAACCTCTCTACGCACTAATCAAACCTGATTACACAATCAAAAAATGGACACAGGAACACACAGAAATTTTGCGTTCACTCCAAGCTAACATGTTAGCAACAAAGCACTTACAAACACGCGTAAGTCAAAGAAATTTGGTGATTCGAATAATTTCGGGTCAATGTGGATTCACTTCTAACCTTTAATGAGGGTGAGAAAGTACCAATTGTATACAAATCACATTTGTATACACAAGCGGAAATGCGCTTCAGGTCAACTGAAAAATTCTGACAGCAGTTCAAACAGCTGTAGCAAAAGAAAGAGCCTTAGCCCAAGGGAAACGCATAATTGTCGTTACACCAGTACCGGCTTTAGAAGCGGTCACAAAAGCGAGCATTCCGAATGCTAAAGCTTTACATCCGAGATGGATACAGTGGGTTAATTCTCTTGGTGCAACTGATGTTGAATATATTTTTGATCCAGATTTAAAAACACAGGCATTTCTCCAATATGAACAAGAATGTCCTCTGCCCTCTGAGATTCTGCCTCTCGATCAGTATGAATTTATAATTTACACTGACGGATCCGCACAGCCCGCAACAGGGAGTAAGCAAGCTTTCAGTGCAGCGTGTGCTATCGTTAAAGGTTGCATGCGAGATGGCATCTTCAGACCTATGGTCACAAAAACTCAGTCACTAGGTGATTGTACAGCTCAGCGAGCTGAACTACATGCATTCAAACTGGCACTTGAGAGTACGGATCGAGAATTCCTCACACTGATAGTGTGCGATTCCTATTACTGTGTTCAGTCGTATAATGACTATATACGAACCTGGCTTGACAATGGTTTCAAAGATGCGAAGGGTGGCACAATAAAGCACAAATTGCTTTGGGAACAAGTAGTTCAGTTGAAAAACGAACTACCGAAGGCTCACGTGATTCACACACTGAGTCATCAGCGTGATGGCGTTCACGTTGCAGGGAATTCATTGGCTGACGAAGCCGCGAAGGGGGCTGTTCAGACGGCTTCCGTAGCTGCGATCACTCGTTCAAAAACAAAAATAGACGGTGAGATAATGTTAGCTGTCAATGCTTCAAGCAAAGGCAGCAGTGCAGCGTTACCAAAAAGTTTCCACTCAAGTACTCTTATGTAATTGATGCGAATAACGTTCCTTTTGCTCGAATCCCTGGAGTGGGGGATAGGGTGATTCCAAACATGGAACGAAGAGCAGCCTTGATTTATGAAACACATTTGGGGGAGGGTCTGTCACATCAAGGGATCTCTAAAACAATTTTGACATTAAAAGAGATGTACTGGTGGCCTGGAATGAATACACACATTCACATATTCATCAACAATTGCTTAGACTGTAAATTACAGCGAGAGAGCCACCAGACACCATGCTGCGAATGCGGCAGCCCAGTGCAGACACCACTGTTAGACAGCATTAGGCTATCTAATCGCCAGCGTCCTACTGGACAAAGGCATTCCCACAAATACTAAATCTAGGTTCCTATGGTTATGGCCTCAGCGCTCGGCTGACGCTCGAACTGTTATAAAAGATTTGCGAGTCTTTATCGGCACATACGCAATAGGCACGTTTCATTCTGACCAGGGTCCTGCGTTTAGCTCTAGGGCTTACAAAGAGGCCATGGCTAGTCTGGGCGTTGCATTGCGGTACTCCTCTCCATTCCATCCTGAGGGAAATTCTGTTGTGGAAAGGAAAAACCGGGACATAAAGCAGTCTATAACAGCTAGGGTATTAGGCTCGGGTGATGGGTGGGTCAAACACCTCATTAGCGTTCAGCGCGCTATCAATAATTTGCCAAGAAGTTCTCTAGGGGGGGTCACTCCATATGAGGTCTTATTTGGGACAAGAATGTGGGTTCCAGACTTAGAACACATAGGCACAGTGGTGGACATGAAACCATTTGATATCAAAGATCGTTTGGCTGTTTTACAGGATCTTAACAAATTAAGAACGAAACAAAACAACGTATCCCTACAGCCAACCACCACTGGGGAAAAATCGGCGGTCCCAGCAAGGCCTGTCTGGATTCCAAAAGTTGGGGATCTAGTCAGAGAAAAAATCGCGGACAAGAAGGAATTTGGACCTTCTTACAGACAACCGGTACCTGTTCTAGCTGTTCAAGGAACAAGGACAGTACTTCTGCCGCCCCTTGCTGGAAGAAAGGAGAAAAGATTTGTGTCAATCGACCTGATCAAACCACAGTATGTGGCCAATACTAAGCAGTAGGCCTCGTGGACTCCGACCTAGTAGCAGACGCACTCCTCTCGCTACTATTCAAGAGGTTCAGACTGAAAGACTGATTACGATCGAGAATTCAGCTGTAACAAATGAAGGACTAAGCAACCAGGCTATGGAACTCATCCCTCTTGACAACCAAATAACAGTTCGTCCAAATACACCTGTCTACACCAACGTGACTCGTGAAGAACTGGTTCCTGTGATTTCAACGAATCCTGATGCAATTCCAACAATTGACAGAACTGCTTCTGGCTATTTCATTGACTTTGATACGTTCTCAGAGGATCCAAGCGAACCTGAAACGACGCCAGCATCATCAAAACTCAAGCAGCAAGTACAAGACTTTATTCACTTTCTGAAAAAGACTTATCTGGTTTCTCCATGGATTGAACTCTGGATTACATCTGGACTTTTTGTTTTCCTGCTCTGGCTAGCTTTGGTAACAACAGTAAGCATGCTTATAAGTGGAAAATACATCCATGTGAACAGTGAAGGAAAAGACGTGAATGTACTTTTGAAACCACATAAATCTTCCCATCGTGAAGCAAGAGACTTGTCATCAGTGAACATCACAGCTGTTCCTATACAGGATGGTATAGTGTGGGACAAAACAGATTATGAAATCTTCGGTCCAAGTGAACAATTGAATATTCCACATTTATTTAAAATTTCACTAAGTGATTTGATTACGTCCAGTACCTATTCAGATGATTGGGACTTAGAGACTGTTCAAGATATAATGTTTGATCTAGAAAAATCTGCTGCATTTTCTAAAAATGAATTTTTAGAGGGTTCATCCGATTATGAAAAACTGTATTGTTATAACCACTATGGTCATCATTATTTGCACAAAACTGCATATCCAAGAAATGTGTTTATGTTTAATCAATGGGAACATTGTCCTACACCACCACAAGGTAGTTCGAAAACTTTTGCTAGTAAATTTCCATATTTTTCAGGTTATAATACATCTGACCCAGAGACATTTTACTACAGAAATGTAAACAAAACAGGACTGAAAATGATGTTAACAAATACGAAACAGATTTACTCTGAAGCATTTATTGCCCAACTGTCTACACAGGGTTTCGACTTATGGAAAGACACAATAGAGACAAAAACTGTCTGGGGTAGTAAAGATTGGCAAGTACAGGGCATAGAAGCTTTATTTAGAGCCTGTATTATCCCTGAACAAATACTGTTTTTGAATGACACCGTCCAACAGACATCTTGTCTTGGATTAGCCAAGATAAAAGAGATGAAAACACCTTCTGTGCCAACACCTGCCAGTGATAATAATACGAAGGCAGTGGTGACAGTTGACAATATACTACAACTCAACAGAACTCATCCTAATTGGAAAAAATGGTTGATCTGGCCCACAGACACAAACAACTGTCAGGAAAGGTTCTTGAACAAAACTCAGGGCTTAACTATTCATAGGCCAGACCCAAGATATGTCCAAAGACAACATCCGGGGGTAGTTACAACATACAGTGTAGGTAAATTATGCCTCGATTGGCTGCATAAATCTACACTACAGGATGTGAAGCAACACTTAACCTTACTTGCACATGACGCAGATCTTAGGGAATTCTTGCTTGGACCAAGAAAACCGCGTCAAAAACGTTTCATATATGCCGGCATCTATGCTGCTTATAACGAAGCATGGAAAGTGTCACAGATAGAGGCTGCAGAACGAATACGTGAACTTGATCGTATTAATTTAGAGAAAACACTCTCTGTAGTCGACAATGGGTCAACAACTTTGTCCTCCAGAATTTATTCATTGGATGGCATTGTATCCTCTGCTATCGACATTCTAGAACAAGATTTGGCTATGTTACAACAAGGTCAATCGCAATTACGTTCTATAGTGTTATTTACATGGACTCTGCAATCATTGCGAGCGGGCTATGTGCCTTGGCGTTTCATCAACACGTCGTCTCTGTTTGCAGAATACAATCTAACTGATAAACAGATCGAATTGGCACAAAGAAGAGCGAGGTATACAGTGCTGAGCATTGAAAAAATGGAGAAATGACCATTTACAGTGGCAGAAAAACCAGCTACAGAATGGGTTATTCATGGCAAAATAACGTTGCCTGTGACAACTTTTCAGTTTCAGTATTGCCTCAGACAGATGCAAGCAGGCAAATATGAAAGGTTGGGTAAGGAATACATTAAGATATTTTGGGATTTACCGTATACACATAGATGTTGGAGTGGGGATCGTGAAGTGTTTCTTAGCGGTACTAACTGTAAACATGCACTGACCGGTTCACTCATATGTCAGGACATTATTTTGCACGGAGCTTGTAATGGTTCTGTGGCAAACCTGTCTTGCCATCAGCACGGTTCTCCAGCTGCTGTGATTAATCCAACGTTTGGACAACTTTCGAATGGGAGTTACCTCATGTTGAATGATCAGAGCTGCTGTGGAATGTTGCCAGGCATCCCATATCTAGTAACGGTCAACTCCAGGGTCACTTGCTGTATGCAAGTATTGTTTCCCCCAATAGACACAGTCAGGGAGTCGCCTTTGTGGCCTTCACTTAACGTCTCTTTTATAAGATTTGATACTTTAAGCAGAATGAAAGCCATGCTTTTGCAACAAACAGTGCCTTTGACCTCGGCCAAAGAAACCTATGATCTGCAAGTCGCAAGGACTTCGGCTGAGATACAGACTTTAATACGTACAAACTGCCCTATACATTTCGTAGAAATGATAGGACGTATCTTTAACATGTCAGATACAACGGGAGTTTTACATGTATTTAAGAGCATTTGCACTGGTCTCTTAGCACCGTTCCAGGCAATACTTGGAATCATTCCGAACTTTGCACATTCGCTGTTTGGTGGCATACCATTAATTCTAGCACTTGTTGCGGGATTTTTATTCATCTGTCTGATATTGCGCTATGGCCAGCCTCTTCGCCGAAATCACTCCTAGCGAAATGGAGAAAGCTCTCCTTGAAAGAAAGTGCCGTGAGCGAATAGTACAGCTATTAGGCATGACTCGTCTACGGGACCTTAATACCACATGGTTCCTGTCACTCCGACCAATCTGGCAAGATTGCATCTTACCTGTTCTACGATGCCTGCTATGCGGTGAAGAATGCGTGTTGGACGCCTGTCTAACATATCCATCAGCTGCGCCTAAGGATGTCGATGCTTTGCTGGACCCGATAATGGCCCATGCTTTGTGTTGTCCCCAGAGGCTTCCAATCCTGATGTCAGCATTCATTGAGATCTCACAGTCGCCTCCTGCTGCTGCTGAGGTACGAGAAACAACTCCAGGCACACAGGTAACAACGAACGCGAACATTGCTGAGAGCGATGTTTCCCATCTTTGTGCGGTCAATCTTTTACACGAGGTGTTCCAACTTACACCAGCGACAGTGGATGATGTTTTGTCTATTGAGGTAGATGATCTCATGTTTACACCAGACCCGTGAACTGACTCTGCTTCGGCATACTCTGTTCCAGTACAACAGCAACAATTTGGCCTTCATTTTTTCAAAAACCTTGGAACTTTTACCAAATCTGAACTTTTGTCCCATTTTTTGAACGAAAATGGCACTCCAATCTGCTTAAAGTAGAACATTTTCGTCATATATATATATTGCTTTTATATTACGTTCCAGATTGCATTTATTTCACACTTTATGCAGGAAATGAAAAGCACTGCTTTGTGATGTACAGCAACCTTTTGCATTTTAATGTATCTTTTAAGGCTTTTTAGGATATGTTTTAATATGCGGTACTCCATTTTAATGTTTAGCATTTTAAATGTTTAGCATTTTAGTATTGTTGTATACACAAAAGAGGAGTGGGTGTTGTATACTTCATAGGGTGTCCATAAACGGGCTTTCTAGAATCATGACCATATATATAGGCACAATCCAACCTGCCCTTATATAGGCATAAAATCCCAGACCTTATTTAGGCATAAGCCATGCATACCAAATACAGGCATGGATTCCGACATCCGTCCACCCTAGCGTCTCAACGAGTCCATGAAAAAACAGACCCTCAGGCTGCGGGAGTTTCCCTTGCCCAGGACTATTGATTTCTTCAAGGACTCATACATTATGCATGAACCTCTATTCCTTAAGGGATTCATTCATGACGTCTTTCGCTACCCAACTCACGTCAATGCTAACATTTTCAGGTTTAAATATACCTTCCCAAACCCCTGTAAATCAGAGGAGACCTCGACGTCAGAGGAGCCCGATTCCCGGCCGGACGCACTGAGAAGACGCTGTCATTCCTGCACACAGAGAGTCCAGCTTCCAGTGATCTAACTTCCCTTGCGGGGTGTTGGAGTTCGAGTCCGGAAAAGAGATTCCTACCTCTCTCATTCTTCAGGTATGGAGCAGACTAGAACCTAGAGGGACTCTTGGCATACTAGACTCTAGGCGTAACTTACTCTTAGTATACTCTAGTCAGGCATACAGCACCTACTTCTACTTCTCCCTACACCTAGGACAGGTTAGGTACACTGGGTAGAACTAGGCTAGAAACGCATCGTATGAGTACTCGCATTTTTAGGCTGTGTCATTTTATGTAAATGCATATATGCTGAAAAGATAATGCTAACGCAGTATTATTTATTTTTACTGCTCACTCTGTACATTATTTATCTCGCATACTGTCTTGTGATCGTAACAGCACATCTAACTTACAACAGAAACAAGACTGTTCAATAAACCTTTTTATTGAAACGCCCGTCTGTTATTTCTGTGTAACTCTGAGAATAACTAAACCATGCACAACTGAGCTGAGTGAAATAGTTATCTATTGTTTCTACGACTCTGGGACACATCCTGATTCTGTAAGGGAAACACAGTGGTCATGTTTTGCGGCTGCCAGAAACTAATCCCTTCTTGTCGTCAAGAAGTTTCTAGTGGCCTCTGAGCTAGCTGGCACAAGTAATTAAGTTTAATATACTCGATAGGGACATACCGACCTTAGTCCTATGTCAAACCTATAGGATATATTATTCCAATGCGCAGAGCCTATAAGGGAAATAGGAGCTACACTACACAGCTAAAGCCATGCCAGGTTTTGAGCCTCTCTTCTTCCCCTTTTTTTTAACTGGGGGTACGAACAGTTTCTCACAAGTTAAAGCAGACTCTCCCAAAATCCCTCCCTCCACAATCTGGGACCCCGTATGAGGGACCAGCAGACCCTCAGCCAAATCAGCCTGCTTTATAGGAGCGGCTGGGGCCACAGTAGGGGTAACACGCACGGGGGGTCGTCTGGGAATGCACCCGGCCCAAGGTGATCAGCCTTCAAACCCAGCTGTTCCTCTGCATTTTGTATTTCCTGCGTTAATGCCCCCACAGCAGAGGTTAAGTATGAGATAATTGAAGCAGAGTTCCGGGGCACTTTAGCTTTGGATTTCCCCAGGTCGGTGCTGCATGGTTATTTACGCTTACCCATGATGGTAGCTGAAGGATGAACGAAAGGAGGGTGGATCAGCCCAGCATCTGCCAGTTGCTGACGGGCGCAGACGGGCCCGTCCTTGGCCTGGTCTTCGCCCGGGCCCACGCGCGTCCCGTGCTGCGGGATACCTCAGGCCCAATTAAGCACATCCAGGCACGGACGTCACGGCGTTGGCGGCAGTGCAGGGGCCGCAATGGGGATTGTAGTCCCCCTGCTCCCTCCACTCGGTGTCTGGCTGCAAGATATGGTCTCCCGCGCTGCGGGAGACCTCAGGCCCAATTAAGTGCCTCCTGGCGCGGACATCTTGGCGTTGGCGGCAGTGCAGGGGCTGCGTTGGGCAATGGGGATTGTAGTCCCCCTGCTCCCTCCACTCGGTGTCGGGTTGCAAGATACGGTCATCTGTCATGTAGTATTGAGCGCAGTGGCGGCTCCTCCATAGGGGCGTGGGGGCGTCGCCCCACTGCTTTCTCGGAGTGCGAGAAGGCAAACACATAAAATAGTAAAACTACCATTTTATGTTTCTGCCTTATCTCATTGCGATAAGTGCCTGGAGTGCCTGGTTGTGGGAGGGCGGGTGGGCGGTCCCGCTCGAGGGCAGGGAGGGAGTGGCTTGCCCACTGTTGTGGGTACTGACTGTTTGGTCGGCCCCAGGGCTGAACAAAGCAGTCATGCGCACTCCCCCTTTTTCTCTATGTAGGCTGCTGCATGCAGCCTACATAGAGAAAATGGCCCGGCTGGGGCGCTCTCAGCTGCGCCTCACCAATCACAACGCTGCCATTGCGGCGTTGTGATTGGCTTAGGGCCGGCCGGGGAAGGATGCTGCCTGCTGGCTGCTTCCTGTTCCTGCACGCGGGACCTGGCTGCACTATCACCCCGGCCAGGAGCGGAGGTGGTGCCGGCGGTAAGGTAGGTTTCATTTTTTTTATTGTTAGTGCCCATGATCTCTATGCACTGTGCCCTTGGAATCAGTGTGCAGATAAGTGAACCAGTGCCTGGCTCTGCCAAGTGCTCCGTTTTAAAGCGCTGTGATCTGAGCGTGTTGTAAGGTGACAGCTTGCACGAGTATACGGAAAGTGGCAGTAATGTTGTTTTCTGTAGACACAGAGCGGAGGAAGAAGATGAGGCAGATGGGCTAACTATTTTAATTACCGCCTGTCTGATCAACGCGGGGGTCGGGG
This sequence comes from Calotriton arnoldi, assembly GCA_963921515.1. NCBI lineage: Eukaryota > Metazoa > Chordata > Amphibia > Caudata > Salamandridae > Calotriton > Calotriton arnoldi. The sequence goes on along the minus strand of CAWUFW010001738.1, from coordinate 1,631,631 downwards.
GAGGGGAGTTTGAGGCGGGGGGCTGCCGGTCTTAACCAGAAATAGACGGGTTATTGCAATTTACTAGGGGCAGATACAGACGGGGTAGTTGCTGTGAATGTTCAGGCACCCGACATAGAGGAGGAAACAACTGCTGCGTACCAGGCACAAAGAGAGGAGCTGCTGTGTTATGTACCTGGCATCCGAAAGAGGGGCAACTATGTGTACCAAGGACAGAGTGAGATGCTAATGTGTACCCGATGCTAGGCATTGATGAGGGAAACTTCCCTCTACCAGGCACTGGGCACAGAGGGGGGTTGCTGTGTACCAAGCACCCGGCACAGAGGGGAGAACTCTGTGTACCAGGCACCGCACGAGAGAGTAGCTGGTGTGTACCCGGGAGCAGGCACAGAGCGGGATGCTGCTGATCTGTACCAACCAGGCGTAGAGGGGGAAATGCTGTGTACCGGGCACATGCACAAAGAGGAAAACTAATGTGTACAAATCATGCACGGGGTTAGTGGGGATAGTGCTGTGTACCAGGGTCCAAGCACAGAGAGGGGGTGGGGGTATTCGTGTGAGTGGAACTAATGCCATGCTCCAGGGACCAAGTACAGGGAGTTGGGGGGCGGGGGATACCTCAGTCTACCAAGAACTAGGCCCAAAGGAAAAATATTGCTGTTCATTTTGGATCATAGTAAACACAACAAGATGAAGGGAAATGGGGTATACGAGGCTTTGGGGCAAGGGTAAGCGCGCATTTTTGCAGGTCAGAAGCCAGGTACAGTGGGAAAATACTTCTGTGTAGCAGAAACACTTCTGTGTACCATGGAGCGTGCACTGGGGCGGTCTGCATGCCCTTGCAGTGTACTGCTCTGGTGCCCAAGCTAAAGAGCAGCTGATGGCAATGTGCTCTAATGCAGATGTTTGTCACTCTTCGCTGCAGACCGGCATTCAGCCTGCTTGCTTTACAAACGCTGTCTGCCTCCTCTGTCGGTCTTTGAAGTTTTGCTGGGGCACACCGCAAGTGCAAAGTAACCAGCATGTGCACTTTCATTTAAATAGAGAAATTCGATTTAATAGAATGACCTTTGCGTTTTCATTCGGAGTCACTTGAATTATATAATATAGCCACGGGTTCGATGGGTTAAATCAATGGCACTAAAGATGCCCGAACTGCAGATTTGGGGCTGATGGATAGATGTTACCAAAAGTTCGAGATTTCTTCGCTGCTGTAGAAATGTTTTTGCAGCAGCACTTACATTCATTTCTGGAGCTGTTTCTGAGCCTGCGTATCATTCCAATGCAGCAGTTTGCTAGATTCTGTAAAACGTTGTCTTTTTACTTTGGTGAGGCGATTTAAGAGCATAGTCACAGTGGGGTGTTGTGAATTCCTTCGAGGTTTGAGTGTGTTATTTTTACTTGTTGAACCTTATATTTAAGTGTTAACATTATGCCTGCATGTTTCTGTCACAGGCATTCTAATGAGCTGGTGATGACATTCCCGGTGTGTTTTCTTCTGGGATATTTGTAGGAGTATTTCAAAGTTTTTGTGTTTTAGTGTCTGTTTGCCTTTGTGAATTTTTTGTCTCGGCCCATCTGTTTATGTTGCTCATATGTAAATGACTTAAATATTGCCAGTCAATTATAAAGTCGATGAGCATTATGAAGACAGCGCCAGAGACAATGTTTATAGTGTTCTGCTACTTGGTACATTCCAAAATACAGCACCTTTGTGCCAAACAAACAGCAATAATGTGTTTTGTATTGTATTTGTACAAAAAGCAGTGATTAGTATAACGCCAAAAATGTACCAGTAGAGAGCCTTGGCCTCTGTGCATTCTCTGGGGAGAGAGTTCCTTTATATGATAGAGATTTGTAGTTTCCACGTTTGTGCATGCCTTTACTAACGAGCGGAGGCCCCTGGCCCTCAATCTGCATACTTTAATGGGCTAGCCCAGCGAGAGACTAGTTATGACACCTTCACCTCCTTGGTCAAGGGGAGGTAACAGAGGCCCATCTGCCTCCCGAAAGGCAGCTCAGGCCCCCACTGGGCTGCTGGCGCCATCTGATCTGAACAGCACAGACATAGCCCCAATCGACCACCACTCTGCCCAAAAAAGCAGCCCACACAGACAGCAGCAGTTCCTCACTCCTTTCACTTCAAGACCATGCATAAATGGAGCAAGGGTACACATCTGTTTTCCAAGGCAGGAGCACTACCCTTACACACCATTTTAGACACACGCTTTTCCATCCATGGTGCCACTGGAGTACTGTTCTACCTATCCCCGAGTGCTTTGGCACCTGCAAGGGTAGGAAGCGCTATATAAATGCTGCTACAATACGATACACTTTCACAATTGCTTTATTAACCTTCTGACTTTCACAAATATGCTTGAAAATCCACGATTTGCCCATTCTTTTTTCAAAATTTTCTCGGGGGCGAACCTCCCAAACCCCCACCTTATGACAGTCGGGCTCGTTCGCTGTGCTCGCTCGCCACTAAGAACTCATGACAAACTTTTACGGCTCACCACTTTCAAATGTCACCAGCCGCCACTGATTGAGCGAAAGGTACAATTACATAACAGAATCCTGCCAGGTAGTCCTGTTTCTTTGCATACAGCTCATTGAGTCACATGCTTGCTGCTGAGATCTTCCTGTAACTTGTAGACTACAGCTTACAATTCCCTCAGGGCGATCTCAGCCCTCCATCTATTCAAAAGTGAAAAATTAAAACACGATTGATATAGGTAATAATAACAGCCACAGCACTATGAAACTTTTGTTCTCTTTCTAAACAATGGAAAGATGTTAAACCTATTAGAAATTCATCCAACGCTTCTTCCCACTTCATGCTCACTGGATAGTATTTGCTGACATTCTAACAAGCAAAGCTTTAACTCGGATAGAAAAAGTAGGGGGTCTCTAAAAGGGGCATTACCTAAGAAGCATAACTAGAAATTGCATTCAGACATATCACACACTAAAGAACATGCACGTAAATCAAACCAACCTATAGGCTTTGGCAATGCTTGTTAGCTGCATCAGATAAATAACTACAATGATTTAGTTGTGAATAATTAATTAGAATTGCAAATGTTTTAGTTCTGAAAATGTTTCACTGTGAATTAAGCATTACTAAGGTCTGTGGAAGGCAATGTGGTCTACTTTTAATTTTTCTTCTTCCCTGTTGTCTTTGTTGAACCTCTTGCCATTTGTAGCTATGTTTTACTTGCCACGCACACTTCAAATGAGTCGTTTCCTTTTTTTAAATGAATGTTTATTGTGACAACGGATATTATCTGTTTTTATTGTGTCAATGGATGTTATCTGCTACCAAATGTATTTTCACTAAGACAAGGACGTGGGCATAATTGCTTTCTATATGATAGGATTTTATGCCAAATGTAATATTTTTTTCGATTTCATGCAAAGATTAACTATGTTTTTTTCCGGTTTTTTTTTTAATTTAGGAAACAAATACCCCTTTTGACACTTGAAATCACATTAAACATGTACTCATATTCAGTGTTCTTTGCCTGACTGTAAAGACACTCCTGGGGCAAGGCATGTGCACACATTTGATGCCCCCTGGTCCCTCACTGACCCAAACCCCCTCCTCCCACGCCCCGAGCCAAGATCAGCATTCCCTTGAGTGTTTTCGCCAATTAGAAAGCTCATCCCAAGTCCCGAAATTCTCTCCATGGACCCCAGAGATTAACTGATTTGCTCAGAATTACAGGGGTGTTGTGCTGAGATCTAAGAAGCATTGGCAAAACCAATAGTTCTCGCCTTTGAGACTATTGGCCCTACCATTGCCTGTTGTTCATACTGTATACCAAGGGCATTGGCGATTTTGGCAATGATTTGTAGGCATGCTGTATAGCAGCGTGGCTGTTGTGCAGCATGGCTAAAAATAATAATTATAAAAAAAGGATTATGATCCAATGATGAGTACTTTTTTAAATGAGTTTTAGCCACACTGTAAAGCATCCGCACTGCTGTACAACACGGCGACAAAATATTGCCAATAGCTCTTATAGGCAAGACCTATTGGCTTTGCCAATGCTTGTTTTCTTCCTCTGACACTCTATCACAGTAGGCGCAGTGGCACCAGAAGCACAGAGAGAGGTAGAGATGAGCGAAAAGAGAGAGACTGGGGAAAGATCAGCGAGAGAGAATGAAGAGTGAATAGAGGAGAAAGACAGAAAAGGGATAGATAGAAGAATAGAGAGTGGGGAAGAAGTGACCGGGGTTGGTGTGAACATTTTTGCCAGGGCTGCTGTTATTTCCCAGTCCGGCTCTGACTACCTTCAGTTCAACTCCAGAGCTCTCAATCGCGGCCCATTATAACAACCCACCCACGAACTAAACTCATGCTGACACGGAGATCAGATCCAAATATACACTATACAAGAGAAATATCGTGTATGACAAAAACACAGAAAGACATCATCATGGAAAACGCAGACACTATTAGGGAATGCAAGCTGAAGTAAAACACGTAAAATCTAAACAGTAACTACGTAGCTGGCATGGAGTGACTTCACGGTTTTTACAGTCATTACTCACAAATCGATTAGTGGCTTTGCCTGTAAAGTTTTAGGTACTGGGGTTCTGAGACCCGTCCCTCATAAGCCCTGCTAACAAGAGACCTAACACTGCTCATTCTGTACCTCAAAAGAAACCATAGCGCAGTAGGAGCAAGGCATGGAGGTGAGTGAGCATGGAATGCAAATAAAGCTCTGCCTTAATAGGACGCTTATGTTTTCTTACCCATGAGAGAACGATCTGGCGTGGAGTGCGTGTGTTAGCTGGGATGCGATACGTCACCGCGCACCTGGTCCCACGTAACCAGGGACATGCCTCTGGTCCCCTGTAACCAATGAATTAGCATTTTGTCTAGGAGAGGGGAAAGGCCTTTGAATGGTTATATCATCAGGTTAGAAACGCTGTCTGGGATGCACATGTGCGTTCCATCTGTCTCACCCAGGCTCGCGCTTTTTAGCCTGTAACGCGATAAAAGCAGAGGAAGGAATTTGCTTCACGTCTCTGGCTCTTTTGTGTTTCCCTGATCAGGCCTTTCCCTTTCGCGCTACAGTAGATAAGAGAAATGACTGAAAAGAAAACTGAAGTCTACGCTTTTTTACACAAAGACTGTGTATTCTGTCAGAAGACGTCAATTTCTATCAGAATTTGGAAAAAATCCTCCTTCAAAACTATTGAGGGAGAACATTAATTGCCTCATAAAGCTTCAAAACGCTCAATAATGTCCCTCACATTTTTTTGCTGGATAGAGCTTATGCTTATACCTCTAATATTTCATGTGAGCCTCACAAATAATTAATAACATGTCACAATGTTAATTATTTATACTACATAATTTAATGAACCTGCCTATAATGTCTATTAAATGTCAAGCATCAAATTATTTTCCTCTGTGAACTCCTAATTTTGCCCCTGCGTGTGTCATAGATTTGCAGCATGATGCGGACCCGAGATACTTATAAATGACTCCTTTCTGCTGCAAGCGAAGGTGACAGTGTGGTCATAGTTTCTCGATGGCAACCTTGGGCACCACCAGTCAAGAAATTCAAGCGAGACATGGCATTGGCGCCTCTCCTCAAATTAAATGAATTCTTCATTAGTTGTTTTTTAGTGAGACTCCCATTTCCCAGGCAGTCAGAAAACATGCGACCTGTCTAGTTCCTCGGGGCTTGCCTCTGTTTCTAAGTTGCATATTTTATGTTTGTGGCCCAGAGAGATGTGATGATGGCCTCAAGTACGAGTTATCCTGTATATGCAGCTAACATGCTACTTTAATTTGGATTCTCAGACTACCTCTCAGAGGACCTTTACACCACCAGCAGAGAGATGGAGTTGAGCAAACTATTTGCATAGATTGAAAACAGAGTACAATGCCATCAGGGCTAGACTGGAAATCAAAATCACGCACTGAAGAACCGTTCAAACCAGCCTCACACTGCAGGAGGCCGTGACCAAAATGGAGTGATGGAGGGGGTCACTATTCTGCAGTCACTGGAAAAATGCCTCAATAGCAGTATGGCCAGCCTGGCTCTGCATGCCAATGACTCGAAAGTTAAAGGCATCGTAATTATAACCACCATACTGATTGCATCCATACATGTTTGTAACACCAGGACAAAAAAATTGAAATATGTGTCTTGTCTTTGACAATCAGGGGTCCCTCCACTTGCAAGTCAATATAGATGACTCTGCAGAGCTTCTTTCACTGCACCTCCTTTCTAGAATGTAAACTTTAATCTCCAACACATTTAGGGGCCTATTTAGAAATTGCATTTTGTGGTACATTCAGTAATACTACTACAGTACTACTTCCGTCCTACAAAATGCTATTCACTAACATACATGCAGAGGTCTCTTCCTTAGCCTTGCCTATCATTTCTGTGTGGAAATCTTTGCCCTGACAGCAGAGATCTCCACACACATAGGTCCACGTTTTAGAAGTAAATGTGGAACGGATGGGGTATTAGATGGAAAACCGGGGAATTCTTATTTCTAAATGTGAGGGGTTTGGGAGGATTAAGGAGGGTTTAATGGACGGCTATGGAGGGGTTTATGGAAGGGTTAAAGGAGGGGCATGCACACCCATCCACAAAAGAGCAAGCCCATTCCTATTCACAAACTGTACTTCTGAAGTTACTACAGTTAAAAGGGACCCAAATCAGTTGTAAATGTACTCCAGTAGGAGCACCTAGAGCACCACACATGGGAAATTACTGATACTGCCATACCCTCCCATAGAACATAATAATGGTCGGGACTTAAAATAACATCCATAGGAATAATGTTAAAATAAATTAATTTATTTTGACTTAAAAATATACATAAACTTAATATATATGCAAAATAAATTTTATATAAATAAAAATATTTTATTAAAAAATGTTTTAATATCTGCTAATTTAAAACTGAATGTAACTGATTTTTACAAAAGTAATTAATTTAAATTAATTCTATACAAAACTGATAAGAATTTTTTAATACATACATAATAAATAGATATAAACACTTTACTTTAGGTGGGATTTGTTTTAATTAAATATTAAAAAATAGTTTTAATTTAACTTAACATAGTTAAATAAATAATCAACTAAAAATTAAGTTAATAGTGATGTGGCATTTTTCATTTTGATATACATTTACAATATATGTATACAATGAACTTACATTCATATTTCTCAAACAATACTTTACAATCTTTTTAAAGTTCTCCGCCTGCGTGTGAAAAAATACTAATAGTAACTTTACACTCGCAAATTAGGCTAAATCCCATAAATTCAGCAGGTGGAGACATGTAGGTTTACACTTCACAATAAATTTGATCTTATAAATGGTGAATAGCCAGAAGAAGTATATTTACCACAAAGTTTAAGAGTACATTTACATGTGTACATTTATTCACATGTAAGTTTACCTTTGAGAATAGGCACCTTAGTCTGCCTGATCTTCTCACTACCCTTCTCTAGTCCTTGCAATTCTGGGATGGTCCTGGTCTCTTTCTGAGACTGGCATGTTGGCTATGCTCTGATCAAGGCAGCTGACAAGGTCCAAGCCCTGTAGGCTTCTGGTCCTGTTACTAAACCATAGGCAATCAAGCAGTGGCGGCTCCTCGAGAGAGTGCTGCGGGGCGGCGGGCGGGGCGGGGGGTAGTAAACTCCGGCATACGGCCGAACGGAGTTAAGTACATAAATAAATAAATAAAACAAATTACATTGCGCGCGCCACATCGCCGATTTGGCGTTGCAGCGCGCAATGTAATTCTTTTTTAAAATGTATTTATGTACTTAACTCCGTTCGGCCGTAAGCCGGAGTTTACTACCCCCCACCCAGCCCCTCCCCCGCCCTGCCCCACCGCCCCGCAGCACTCCCTCGAGGAGCCGCCACTGCAATCAAGTAATTACCCAAGGCACATAGAGCACTTTCCTTCACTCTCATCCCAACATTGAACTACAGGGCCGACTTGCCATTGATTTGTAACTCATCTCAGGCAGTTTGATGCTCCATGTCATCCCCAATGGCTTCCACACTTGTGCCATTGGTTCCAGGGTGAACTATTAGGAGCCCCCTGACCTGTGTACTGTTAGTGTAGCCCCATGCTAGTCAGAAAAATGCAAATGCGTGCCTTGTGCTTGAAGATCATGTGTCCCTCCACTTGCAATTTAATAGAGCTAACTCTGTTGAGCTTCTTTCACTACACTTCTTTTCCAGAATGTACATTTTAATCTCCAACACATTTAGTACTGCCCATCAGCAACTGCCCAAACAGACTGGCCTAGCCTAGTTATTAATAAAAAGTCTCTGCCATGCAACTTGCCTCACAGATTACAATTACTCCAGATTGATGCAGTTCAGCTGGTGTCAAAGGGACTGAGCAACCGAGCTGTCCTTTGAATTGCAAGTTTACTTATGTAGAACCCTGCCACTGATGTTTATGTGTATTGTAGGTCCTACCTCTTCCTACTTGAGAAAACAGAACCAAAGGCAATATGCTCAGTCAACCTAGGTTCTTAGTGGAGAACAGATTGTGATAGCAAGAGACATTTGCCAGTAAGAGACCCTATCCACTGTATTAGCATTCCATTTCATAAGTGATTGGTTGATTCTATTCACCACTCCCAAAACGTTTTAAATTAGCATAATTTAGGGACATATTATTGGTCCTCCGCTATCTCGGGTTGGAAGTTTGCACACTGGGTAAATAGCGATATTACCTAGTGTAATATTTACTGGGTGCATTATTACAACTAGTTTCAGACCTTGGAATAGGGACATTTTTCAAATCGAGGAGTGCAAAATCAAAATGTACAGTGTCTGCCCTCACAAATTTCACTAGATTTTACCTGTGAAAACAATGCTGGCAAAGACCTGCGGGGTTCATTACCACCTGATAGTACACCTCTTTTGCTCCATTAGGGACATCAGTTACAGTCATAGTGCTTTTTGGTTTGATTTGCATTATTATTTATTTTGCCATCTGGATCACATTAAATTTCCATTTATTATTTATAATATTTGCCTGTATTGTTCACTAATCTGGCACATAGTGTGTCTAGGTGTTCCATGTAATGTTCATTAAGTTTTTCCACTATGTTCTTTTAATGTTCTGTGTTCACAAGCTTTCCCCATGTAGCTCACTCGAAGCTCACTGCTATTTAACTTGCTCCTAATATGCTTGTGATATCGCTCTATTTATCATTAATTTTACATTAAAAGCATGCTAAACTTGTTTTCTAGATGATTTAAATGACTAAACTGTGTAAGCAGCAGCCACACAAAAGACAGGTGGACTGGATTGCGAAAGGTGACTGAGGACAGTGCTGTCTTTTACTTTACAAGTGCTATTGGTGTATATGCAATGACAAAATTGGACCAGAATCCCAACACATATTTTACTAACTACAGAAAGAGTGGTGTTGGAATTTGCACAGAAAGGTGTGCTAGGTAGTATTGATTAATTGCTACTGCTGTGGCCATACGCCACTGATGGTAAGTTATGGGAGAACTATAATGACATCTTCTTCAGCAGGAACCACATATACCACACATATCCATATCTGCCCCAGGACAGACAGGGCTACTGGACTCCAAACATTGTGGTTGAGATCTTTTTCAATGGCATCCTGGGATCTGTTCGGCTACGACTCTGCAAAGTGGGGCAAGTACAACCTTTCTACACTTGACACACACGGTAGCGAGGGAGAGCCGTCAAAGCGGGTTAGTGTGGGAAACAAGAGCTCAGAACTCAACAATCAACCAAAAGACACAATAATGTATTGTATGGCCCAATTCTTGTCTTTTAAATGACAGAAATCTATTTAACTACACAGCCTTGCTTAATACTAACCTCCACAATTGGGGAATGAAACAAAGGATTAGAATCCTGCTTGTTATTTTGAGATGCCACACCCTTTGGTACCCACCCCTCCCACTAACGTAGTTCACCAGATTCTGTAATCCCCAAGGTGTATGTGCAAACAATGCTTTTCACTTCACGAAATACTCATAAAAAAGTCTCAGCTTATGCATCAGGTCTCATCCCACTATTTAGTCTTTCATTCATAGTAAGCACTGCAGTTACCTGCGTCTGGAAGTTACAGTCTGGTTGGGTGGAGGACTGACATGTGCAATGGTCCTGGTCATGGGGCAGTGACTTCTGAGCTGTCAGGCCTGCTGCCTCAACCTTTCTTGGAACTTCAAGACTTCGGGGATTTCAGCACAGCAGTTCCCTCTCCGCACTCTCATCTTCAGCAGTTGCAGTCTCCCTCAGGCAGGTGCAGACAGGACACTGGAACATGAGATGAAGCCTCTCAGCTGATCTCAATGTTATGGATGACTTTGGCAGTTGCGGCCTATGGCCCATCAGGGCACACACTCATCTCTCACCCTAAATGGGCTGCTGAATTCTTTAGAAGGATTGATGCATGTCATGACTAGAACTGTTTAGGGACATTGAAGCACCCCCCACTTCCGCATATTAGCCACACGTGCCTTTGCTCCCTAGCGTTCTCTTGCTTTCCCTGGTTATTCCTCATGCCAGGAATGAGCTCGGATTCTCCTCCTAGACAGACTCAACTTGTCCAAGCCCAGGCACACTCCTTCTTTCTTGGAGCAAGCAGGCAGAATTCTAGGCTCTAAGCAGACCCTCAGCAGGAAGTGCAGATGTCAGGGGATGTTCTCTCACCTCTGGGTGACTGGCTGTCATGGAGACACCAGCTCTGGTCACACAACAGAGCTTTGAGTTCTCTGTGGAGTACTCACTTCCTTGGATGTGAAGAAATGGATACTGGAACAAAGTGGGGCGGTTTGGATCCCAGTTTTATACACTTTTTTCAGAATAGCTGTGGGTCCACTATCTAAGGTTTCAGAACTGGTTTGGATTGCTTCTCTTTTGAATATCATTTTTGTCTGCTTCTTCTACACAGATATTGTGCAAGGTTTCCCAGCAGGTAGTAATGAGGTTGGACCCATGCAAGTGATCAGTGACAGACATAAGTACAAGCCTGCCTAGAAACTTTGTCACTTTTAATAACTGAATCTGCTAACTCACCTCCTCTCCCCTGTCATCCACCAAATTGCAGTGGTAGTCAGGAAGGACTAATCAGCAACATCTTGCTAAAAGGACTTCATTTGACTTTTAAAGGGAGCCCTGTGTCCATCCTCACTTCAGTGTCTGAGTCTCCACCCCCCAGTAACAGGAATGTATGCAATACACTTCCACCACCTGGGGAAGCTGGTCCACCCTCCATCTTGTGTCAGATTGAAACCAGGAGCCATCAAAAAGGGATCTCACTGGTCACAACAATTATACACTACAGATGAAGGCTCGCTATGGCACATGTACCATACGTCCACTATGCACACATGCACTAGGGTCACATGACATGTCAGTGAAGGGTTGAGTTGTCACATCTCAGCAGAAACGTCTATATGAGGGAGCCAGTAGGCTGCAGTCCTCAATGTCAGATAAAAAGGCTCTGCCAAGAACTATAGATCCTCATATGGGGCCACCACTGCTGTATGTAATCAACCCAAGACATGGGCAGTACGAAGGCTACCCTTGGTGCACCCTCCTAGGTCACATAACAGGTTCTGAACCTTGGCTTTACCATGGACAGGCCTAGGCCTCAGAGCAGATGCTGTGGCCTGCCCAAAGGGGTCTGGCTGTTCCTATAAATGAGAAACACTTACCAGTAAAGGAATATGCTTCAGATTACCAATTTTCCGTGAACCACCACAGACCACACCACCCAGTGACTGCAAAGGTGGTAAATGTACCCAACTGTAACCAGCTGATAAGTGTTTCTGTAATGTAATTGTATGTAGTAGAGAGTTGTTTTAATAAAAACCTCGAACTGCTCCAAGCTCCCTCAGATTTACTATTTCAGTGCAGTGACAGTGTCTTTAAATGATATTTAACTAACATTGCCATCCCTCAAGGTCACCATGAATGAAAGGTAAGCCGTATTTACAAAAGTGCTGAACTGGCACCTTGCTTGGGTCTAACCTGGTTCAAGCTTGGTATACCAGAAAACAAGCTCAGTTACATCGCCCCTGACACTTGGAGCAGGAAAGCAGGATAACATGTGAGGAACCTGCATGCCATATTACTTTAATTAAGGCAAGCTGCCTGACCCATAATACTTTGTATTCCAGCTCATTGTCTTGCTTATTTTGCATTTTATAGCCAGTTGATTCTTGGAGAAGTGCACACTCCCAAGCTATTGGGAATTCTGTGAATTACAAAATGCATGGAACCAGTATTGAGATGTTACACTGTTTGCTTATGACTCATCTATACCCCGTAGGAGTGGATCCTAAGAGCTCAGCCCCACCTGTCCCTGGGGTCACCATCAACAATGTGCGTGTCAGCATCACTGTCCAGTCTAAGCTTGTTCTGGTTTAAACTGGATAGAAATTTCCTGTACTTTTTGCATCGCTTTCTAAAAATATTAGCACAGGTTGCACAAAAAGGTTTCTGACATTCTATCCGATTTTACTTGAAGGAAAATTGAAGATATGCAGTTCGTTTCAAGTCACATATATATTTAACAGGATATTCCATTTATTTTCTTTTTTTCTTAAAGACACATTTCTATTTGCTGATATGCCAGTTTTGCAGCTCACGCCATTTCAGAGTTTTTGCTACTTTTAATGATGTTTCAGCTATGACATTATTTGAGCACAACAGCAATTGCTTGTAGTTAGAAACTAAAATTGGTCAAGGAGGAACTCAGTTTCAGAGGTGGGTTGATCCATAAATGTTGATATACATGTTTTTCCATATATGCCAATGCAGCTGTGAAAGCAAGAGGTTAAGCCGTACGTTTGTACAGAGATCTCTGACCCCAGGCACTATGATGATGTTGACATTGTAGAGCTTCCTCATCCCTAAAATATCAAGGGTTCAAATTAAATATAGATTATAACACTCAGGGCCCCATTATGAGTGCCTGGGGTTCTCCCCGTTAAGTCTCCTCCTCTCTTACCCTGCAATTATTGATACTGAAGTACTGGTAACTCAGGGGTACAGTTAACCGAGATTCCAAGACTGACCCTAAGAGTTCCCTAAGAAATTAGGAATTACTAGGCAAATCATAACACTGGGCCTGATTGCTCCGTAATTCCTCATTCTCCCCCCCCCCTAGAGTCCTCCAGAGTCTTACCAGGAGATTTTGACTGCTGAAAGTGTGTGGGTTAAACAAAATGGGTCCGCAGTGTTCACACGTGCCTCGTAACTCTGATAGGGCGAGCATGTTCTGTTACCTACCCCATCAGAATTATAGGGAAGCTTGTAATCGGTCCCTTAGTGAGTCCTTGCACAGAACATGGCTAACATAAAATAGTCAATTAATCACTCAGTTAGCATGATCCAAGTACTGTCACTGCCAGATGGGATTGAATAGTACAGGAGGGTATTCATTGCCTGCCCGACAGGCAGGCTTTACAAGGCGAGGTTTTGAGATGCAATTAATACCCTTGAAATTGTGCCCCACAGAACTCAGGCCCGTATTACAACTACGGCGGTCCATTGAACCGCCGTAGTCGTGGTAGGGGTCCAACGACCACTACACTGAGGGACCACCTGCAGTATTACAACTGCGGCGGTCGGACCGCCACCAGACTGCTGGGATCAAGGATCCCGCTGGGCAGGCTGTCTTTCCCCAGGAAAAATATGCTGGCCGGGCCCCAGCTGGACCCGCTGAACATATTTTGAGTTGGCTCACCACCACCCTTTTCACGGTGGTGCGACCCCCATAAAAAAGGTGGCTGAGAGGCAACAAAGGGGGCCCAAACAGAGCCCTCTGCCGCTCCAGGGTTTGAGGGTGCAATCAGGGGGGCACATGTTGTGCCCCCCTGTATTTATGCACCCCAGTTCCTGCACGGTGCGGCATGCACCTCATGGTGCATGCCGCACCGTGCAGGAATTTGCAGACAGCGCTGTCACTGCATCGATCTGCATGTAAGGCTCTCAAATGAGCCTTACAGACTGCCACCGTTGCAGCGCCGTCTTGCCACCACCCGCCACAGATTAAATTCAGCGGGCTGTGTGGGAACGTCTTTGGTGGTCCTTTCGCGGGGCTCTGGCATGGCGGCCCATGGGAGGACCACCAAAGTCATAATAAGGCCCTTAGTAGGTTTCTAAATGTAACGCTAGTTTGACGAAACTGGTTTGATGACCCTTTTTCCATGAATTGTTCAACATGAATGACATTCACCAGGTCGATATACCAACCTGAATGATGTCCTTTATGGTGAAAAGTCTGCTTGCCATATGTTTTCCAGCAATACATTTCCCTTTTTACACTTTTCTCTGAATATATTCAGGGTGCCCACCCTCACCCCTATATCCCTCACACCACCATTTCCTCCTATCCCTACCTCTCTGTACGATTTATGTTCAATCAGATGGGCTTACTACCCCGAACTTCTCTTATTCACACTCACCATGGTGCAAGGGTGACTTTGTGTGTAAGCACAATCGTTTTTGTGCAGGAAGGGACACCTTCCTGCACAACAAAAATCCTGAGAGGCATTTTCCTCTTTCTATGTGTGCTGCAGAATTCAGCACACATAGAGAGAGGAAACAACGAGGAGAAATAAAGATATTTCTCCTCGTTACGCCTCACCTGGGAAGGTGTAGCATTTTGATGCATTCCAGGTCTACCACTAATGGTAAATCTGGGAATACGCCAAAATCCATGGGTGGGGTCTTAGAAACGTCCACACTCCACCCATGGAATGCCTCCCTGGGGCAGAGGAACACAAGGCAGCAGATTTACGCTATCTTGGGTTAATCCAGATTAATCAAGTCATGCGGGGTCATGCAAAGTGGCCTTGCGTGGCATGAGAAATCTGACTTTAGTGTTGCGTCACCCTTGCACCTCCTTGCTAGGGTGACGCAACACTATGATAAATATGCCCCTGGGACTCCTATCAAGATCAACAACATAAGAAAGACCCTCTTTATGACACATCAATCTCTATCTTTCACTTAGTCTACACCAACTCAGCTAAGCTTATTCTCATATTCTCGTCCACCAACAATCTCACATTACTAGCTATGAATGCATCCCTGGGAACCAATGGTATAGTGCTTGATTGGTGCTCTTGCTGTCTCCTAATGTATGGTATTCATATAGTGCAAAACCTATTGGAGAGCATGGGACCTTTGGAGACTATACAGGATCATGTACGTCAAGGTGGGATTCACATCTTTGAATTGCGCAGTTACATTACATTTCACATATTACAGTTGAATTTCACATATTTATATTTTGCACAGGGAGGTGGTAAAACAAGCTATGGCTGCTCTATTCTATAGCTAAGTTACACTAGAAACATGTCACTTCAATTAGGGTCTTAACATATTATAGATACACCTCATATGCTGTCACCCAAGAATGCTAAGATGATTGCCACAATATTTGGGGCAAATGCCATCTCAAAGAGATCAGTTAGGGTATTAAATACTGGTTAATTCCTACAATGACATGGAACCAGTGTGCTCCAAGAATATCTAATCAACAATATTGAAGGGAAAGAATATCAAGGTCAGAATACAAAAACAAAATATCAACAGGTAAGTAAGTCTAGATGTTCTATGCATAACTCCACATATATGCATCTATGCTGTACATATATCTTCCAGGTACATAGATGTGGAGTTAGGAAGGATAAATCTATACTTCTGTATATGCACTTACCTTCCAATATTTTGTTCCTCAATATTCTGTCCTCAATATTATTATGCCACAGTATTGTTGGTGCTTATATTCAGTAATACAATCCAGGGAGCCATATTTGGATTGGGATATGCGCTCTTGTGATTGTGCACTAGTGACCAGTCTCAAGATGGGACTGGTGGTGGGTTGTCTCAGTTCCCACCAGGATTAGAGATCCAGAGGTGCTTACTCCATTCTGCCCCTGGGATTCCACCTCCATGTAATTATGCATTCACTTCTGATTTTTCTGCAAATACTGTCACTCTGCATACTTTTCTGAATCCTGGTCAAAAAAGGGATCCTTCAATATAGGCCTGCCTTTATCAATTTACTAACTTCATCCAGTCCACTTAATCTACTTTGCAATTACTGGGTTCCTTGTGGTTATGGAGCAGCTAGGCTACTGTCTGCAGTAGTATACTGGTTTTATAGGCCTGAGACAGTAGGGTCACAAAAGATTGGCACTATATATTAATAAATAGTGTTTGTCATTTTGCGCCCGCTTTGTACTGTTATCTGGCAATTTCACTCTTTATATTTAATAAAAATGAATGTTTTTGTGTCTTGAAAATCGTGTTTTAAGGCTGTACATATTCATATGCTTTTATGACTTTGGCGAAAATAAAATGATGATGATGACTGGATATGTCCCAGTTTTTCTAATAAAAGCTGGCAATGTCAAAACCGGAGGGTATTAGAAAATATTAGTGTACTTTGAGATCATTCAAATTGAAAACCCATGCTCGAAATTAAGTAAGTAATCCTTTATTGTGTATGGTTAATTAAAACCGTTTACAAATTCATTTTAAATAATTAAGGGCCAGATGTACGACCAAGAAAATTGCGCATCGCAAATTGCAACTCTTTTGCAGTCCCAGACCACCATGTCTGGGACTGCTTTTTAATAAAGCAGCTTTTTTTTTTTTTTAAATGCAGCCCGTTTTCCTTAAAGGAAAACGGGCTGCATTTAAAAAAGAAAAATGGAACTTTTCAGTTTCATTTTTTTAAGCGCAGGCAGTGGTCTCTGGGACCACTGCCTGCTCTTAAAACATATTTTCCAACATACTCACAAAGGGGAAGGGGTCCCCTGGGGACCCATTCCCCTTTGCGAGTGGTTTACCACCTACTTGAAGTAGGTGGTATACTGCGAGTGTTTTGCGGCCGCAAATGCGGTCGCAAAACACTAGTACATAGCATGTTGACTCGCTATTAGGAAGGGACGCCCCTTCCTAATAGCGAGAGTCACAAATGCTATTTTGCGAGTCAGGGACTCGCAAAATAGCATTTGTACATGCTATTACCCTTTTTTGCGGCCGCAAACGGGAGGTTCTCCCGTTTGCGGCCGCAAAAAAGTGTCGTACATCTGGCCCTAAGTTCTATAAAATCCTTCAGTATGTTAAAAGTTCAGTAAATGCGTAAAAACAGTGAAAAAATAAATTCTTTATGTTTTATTGGCCCATACGGTCAACGTAATCTGGATCTCTTTGGATTATGAGACCTTCATTCTAGGCCACCGGAGAGGACCCCGTGAGTGCAGGCTCTTTCCAATTTGTTTTCTGCCAGGGTTAGAAACTTCACCAGCCTGCAATTCAACTGGGGGTCGTCTGATTAAAGCAAGCTATCACTGCTTCTCTCTGTGTGCGAATCCTGCGGAGATTAAATTATGATTTGAGTAATCGAGCCCTTTCTTGCTTTAAATAGGTGCAGGTGCAGATCAGGTAGCCGCAGTTTGTCCCCTCAGCCATGGTGGAAGATGCAGAATTGCTGGAAGTTTTCCCAATCCGTATTTGAGGAATGTTTCTTTCATACTCCTAGAATACCCCAGACTGAAGTAAGTTTGCGCGCTAAGGGGTATATTCACAAGAACGTGTGATAACTACCGCAAGAGTAGCGTAACGCAACTTTAAATAACGCAGCCCATCACGGGAAAATAACCCTGTGTCAACGTGGAATTCACAACAAGGCGGTACCATGCGATAGCCACCAGATAACTCGTCAAATGTCAGCGTGAAAATCAATGCCACGCCCAAAAAATGCGAAACGCGAGAAATCATGCGATGAGGCCAATCGCGGTACAGAAATCAGCGAACACCAGCCACAGGCCTGTAAATCCCTCGTGGCCGGCGGAAAAAAGCACCATAAAAGAAAGGAAAAAAAAGCCCAAAAACTATTCAAACTGCGTAGCAACATGGATGCACCCGGACCCAGTGCAGAGGATAAGCCGAACACCACAAGCCCTACGGAGGACCATCCAGGAACCCCGCTGTCGGGGAAGGGCAAGGACAAGAGGAAGAGGAAGACCGGGTACAGTCCGCAGGAAGACCAGATCATCGTCACGGGGGTGACCGAACACCATCAACAACTGTTCGGCACCTCCACTGCGGCACTGGCAACCCAAACCGAAATATGGCAGGCCATCGTCACCAAGGTCAATGCAGTCGGAGTGTCCAGGAGGTCACTGGAGGGGGTCAAGAGGCACTGGCATGATCTGAAAAGTCAGACCAAACATAAGCTCGCCGCCAACAGGGAGGCAGCAACGGCGACTGGAGGTGGGAGCCCTGCGACACAGGAGGAGCTGGAGCAAATGGTGGCCACAGTCAGCAGTGAGGAGACGGTGGCAGGATTGGGGGGCCTGGACACAGCACGATACGACCTGACCCAACAGCAACAGGGTGAGTAACCACCAGGGGCGGGGGGAGACGGGGGGAGATGGGCACAATGGCACACATGCACAATTACGCGCAGCACACAGCACACCCACAATGACCATGGAACATGTCCCTGAATGCCTTGGCACACTGCAGCACACATAGAAACGCCAAGTAGGCCCCCATCCACATTGTGCACAGAGGGCCCCCCCCTATCACCAATATCACAACCGACCCATGCACATGTGCCGAATCCAGCAAAGCAGCTGCTCCGTGACCCACACTGACTATGCAATTAACACTGCATGTCCGATAGCATGGCAGCTGCCCCAAAAAAATGACATGGCCCACGAAGCGACATGGAGGTAGCCAAGTGCGGATCACATCCGTAAAGGAGCAGGTCACACTCCGACGTGTCCACGTGCACCCACAACCCATGCCTTACAATACACGCAGCAGACGAACAATGCACCAGGCCACAAAAACAGTCCGCGAGCACACATGGCCCAAGTCAAAAGCAAATCAGGCCCCGAAAAGCACACAATTCAAAGGCACCCTGCCTCAAAGGGAGAAGGCTACACTTAATCAGAGCTGCAGGGGCAACTCACCCACAATGCAGCACACACACATAGCAATCACAGAACATCAGCAATGAAGGCAATGTGGTACAAAGTGCAACACCAGCACCACAGGACAGAGCCCACAACAGGTTCCGCTCGTGCGTAGTAACTGTCCACCCACATGTGGCATTGCCTGACACTGTGTGATGATAATGTACGGGTACTACCACACATCCGTCATGTAGTCGAAAAACACACTGACTGCCATCAAATAGCCAGCACCCCCAAACAGTCACAATGTACATTGGCATGCAGTCTGAATGTATACATCTGCAAATCATCACCATACATGTGAAACACTGTTAACCTGCATCTCCCCTTTACATTGCAGAGGGACAAACAACACCCCTGCAGAGCACACCACACATCCCACCATTGATGATGAAGAGGACAACCTGCACATATGTCAAGACACCCTCCAACGGATGTTGGACAGCCTCTGCACCCCACCCCCAGGAGCAGGCCAGGCCAGCTGCCTCAAGCTGACCCCACCACCTGCACAGACCACACAGCAGGAAACACACACCACCACGGCTGTCTCCCAGGACCCCCCTGACCAATACATGGAATTCCTACGGCGTGTGTTGGGTTGCCAGGTGGAGTTGGCTCATCAGCTGCGGGTGGGTTTTGAGCTCGTGGCAGCCAAACTCGATGTCATACGTGGGTGTCTGAGTCCTATCAGGGACCACGTACAGTCCCTATCGGACATCCCTGTACGCACCATGCTCCGCCACAGAACTTGGCTAACCTCGCTGGTGCCATGAGTCTAATACAAGCACTGTCTGGTCAGACAGGCACCAGCCATGACAGCACAGAGTTGGCACAGATGCGGAGGGCAATGGACACCATGGAGCAGATGCAGGCTGGAAGTATGTCTGCCACGGCTGGACACCAGCGAGCAGTGGCTGGGAACAGCAACGCCCTGCAGTACTCCAACTTGCCATTGCTGCCACTAAGCCGTTCCCAGCTGACTGCAGCGGGAACATCCACACACACAGCTCCGACCCCTGATGTGTCCGTGGCACACTGTGATGCTGCCCCATCACCTACGCAGTCTGATGTGTCAGGGGCACACAGCGATGCAGCCATCACCCCGCCACACACACCGGACACAGAACCAGTATAAGGGGAGTGAGAAGGGGATGGGAACTACTGTGTGAGGAAGGAGGCAGTAGCATCCATCACCGCCATATGGCCTGTCCCTGCCTGCTCATGACCTATGCATCATGCCCTGGGAAATACCTCCTACTGACCTCCGGAACACCCTGCAACATTCACCCGGACCCCGACACGGACTGCCATTTCTTCCCCGCTGGCCAATCACACAGCAATCCTGCTGCGGACTGCACTCTCACTCTTCCCAATCACTGTGCAATCCCCAAAGGACTCTGGTTGGCCCACCACTGGGCTTCCATGTGATGTGGGCTTGGATGGCCAGGTACAGCTCCAGCTCCGTCAATCACCTGAATGTGAATAAAACATTCTAAATCACTATGTTCACTCACGTATGGAAGTATGGCTGGATGTGGGGACAATGATTGCACATGAAGGTACACCCTGGTAACTGACATCTATGCGCATGTCTATCCCTGAGACACATGGCCAATTGGATGACTGTGAAGGTGAGTACTAGCTGTGTCCCCATTGCACATCAACTGCAATCTCACAACACCCCAACGTAGGCACACGTCCATGTGTTGAATAGGGCCGTGTGTAGGAGTGGCCAAAACTGTGGCAGGCCAGGAGTGGTATCCCACACCACGTGTGACAGCAGAACTTCACGTCGCATACCGACTCACACACATCTGTGTGGACACAATATGTTGTGATGTATGACATTGCTCCACATGGTCAGAGGTTGGACACCATACACACATAGCTGGAGTCAAGTGAGTGCACATGTCGTCCAGCACCTATCCAAAAACAATGTCTGGCTCACAGAGGCGGAGCTTGCCAAAGGGACACACCCCCATTGCACATGCGTCAGTCAGTTCCTCCCTGTGTTGTGACCAGGCTCATTGTGGCACACAAGTGGACAATCTAAACAACACACTTCACAGTTAGACACCAGTGGAGTGGCATAGGCTTTATTGGCATGTGCGTGTCAGTACGGACGAGACAATGGCCACAACAGGCAGGGACATGCTTAAGACACTTACACGCAGCATGGGTACATGTCGAGGTTCAGATGATGGTGGGGCTGAAATGGACAACATTCATCACGGATGGCAACGCTCACAGCCCACCTTGCCTTGCTGGATGAGTCATGTGTTGTTTGGCATCTGCACATTGCCCCGTGTGAGGGGAAACGACTCACTACACGTGGGGTCTGCATGGTGCTCTGCCTCCGGGGTGCGCCCATTGTCTGCTCTGCCGACAGTGATCAGCTGTGAGGGTCCGACAGGTTCACATGTCGTGCTTCATTGCCATGTGTGTGCTCTCACCCAGCAGTGTGTCCGAATTGGCAACGTTGCCAGACGACGCTGTGTTGCTGCGACCATGGACCTGCGTTGCCTTGCCCAGGTGTGTGTACACACGCGTTATTCCACGCACATGCATCCAGAGCCCGAACGTTGGCAGGCGTGTCCTCTGTTGTGGTGGGATATGTGAGCAATCCCCACGATGCAACAAGTTGTTGGGCCATGTGCTGTGGGTGGCAATCGGATGTGGCTGCAGGAACGTAGTTACTCATCCATGAATGCCCGTGCAGCTTCATGTGCAATGTGTTCCAATAGTACGTCATTGTCGTGTTCAAGGAACACCAGGGTGAGCCAGTCCATTAGGTGGTCAGGGCAGGTGTGCTCAGCCCACGCCGTCTCACCGATCCGCAACACAGCCCAATAGGGGAGCGCCTCGATGTGGTCACTGCACACGAGAAATTGTGCAATCTCCCATGCACAACTACCAATACATATGCAGTATGTCAAGGCATCCCATGCACGGCTGTCTCGGTTACACTCCTGTTCGTGATCCAACAGGGGGCGCAGACACGAGTCATAGTACAATTCATCAACAGTTGTGTTGGATAGGCAGACATCCATGGGACACTCAAATGTGCATGTTCGGCAGTGGAACCAGGGCTGGATGCAGGTGACGTGGGCAATGCGGAAGCTGAGCCTGTAACTGATCCGCAGCACTGCCAGTGGCAGTGCGCCCAGTAAATGCAGCATACATGCACGGTACTGTTCCATGTGACGGGGGTTGTGCATGTGCCCGGTATGGCCTGCCATTGCGTTGGTGCGTCTCGTGAACAGGCACTATTCTGGACTGCGGCAGTTGTGTGGAGGATATGCCACAGCTCTGAGCAATGATTTGAATGTGTGTGCAACGTTGTGGGTTATGGGTTTCTGTTTCCGTGAGTGTCAAGGGCATCCCATGGGGGGGTACCACATGCAGGGGCTTCTGTGTGTGGGCTGTGGATGAGTCGGATGGTTCATTTGCGGAATGCCTGGTGTGGGAGTCGTCCCCATCTGCCATTGCATCTCTATCAGGGTGTTCCAGGCGTGTTCTGGACCAAGGTCAGAGGTGCAGGTGTCCTCCCGCTTTCTGCATTGGGACAATGGTGCTTTCATCCCTGATGTTTGTCTGACTACTACTTTCCTTTTCGGAATGTGATGTGGGTTTGGCGCTGAGATTGGGACACGGCCTTGGGCGGCCTTGCGCTACTTGTGCTATCTCACTCCGTCTCTCTCTCTCCCTCGCTCTCTCCCTCTCTTTCCTTTGTTGGGCGCATGGCACACCTTCTTCTCTTGTATTTGGTCTTCCAGGCTGTGTGCTACGGATTGTCCAGTGAGGAGCAGCTAGGACTCATCCTAAGGGTTGTTTCTGCTTTTGTTTGTATGGTGTTTTGTGTTGGTGATTGCATTGCTGTATGACTGATTCTCCATTTTCTGGCCACGCATGTATGTTTATTTTCCTGCTTGTGCAACATCAGGCAAAATGTTTGTTTTGGGATTCGTGGTGTTGGTGTGCAATTACTTAGTCCGGGGTTGGGGGTGGTCCCGGGGGGGGGGGGTTGCGGGCCTGGGTGTGGTGTCGGTGGGTGTTGTGGCCCTCTTGGGTGTCCGGGCCGCATGATGGGTGGCTCCATGGCATCTGTTGCCCTTCGGATGTGGCCCTGGGCTGTGCTCCCTTTTGTGGTGCTGGCTGCCGTCGGACTTTACACCAGGTCAGAGCAGGTGTACATTTCCTGGTGCTAACGTGCCTTATCGCCTGTTTTGTGTTTTTATCGCGGATGTGGCTGGTCGTTGTGAATGTTGAGGTGTGCTGTTGTCTCTGCTTTTGTCACGGGAACGCCTACTCTGCATCTCATTAGCGATATTTGCGAGGGTCCTCTGTGGCGATGTTTTTTGCGGCTGCTATCGCGGGTAAACTGGTGCTGTGGGCTGTTAACACCGGCTTGTGAATGGGGAGGTAAATTTATCACGACTTTGGCTGCGATAAAGTGCCGTTAATTCGGCGATGGCTCCTTGTGAATATGCCCCTAAGTGTTTTATAACCATTGATGATCATCCATGCGTGGCTCCCTTTTGCAAAGGCGGTTTTATCTTCTGTTAGGGAGAGGCTGCAAATGGTGCCTCACCCTGCTTTTTTTAACAGTGCGTGGGTAGTTGGAGTATCCCAAATTTGGGAAAGACCTGTGGTTGCAAGGCTACTGTTTAAGCAGACTCTGGCCGGCGATGTTGATCTTTGCTGTAACTCCCTCCAAAGTAGATGGTTTAAGGTGTTGGGGGGGCATTCCTGATTTTGTGCCAGCAGGTTAAATAGGCCCCCTGTCTTGCTAGATGTTGGTTTGTGAGCCCGAATTCCAGTCTGATCTGAGCCGCTGAGGCATAAATCGGTATGCTGAACAAGATCCTATAGGCTCTGATGATCGTACTGTCTAGCGTTTTAGAGTCTTTTCCTCTCAAGGCTTCACTTCCGTATGAGATGGCAGGTAGAATTTTGGCTTGCGCAACCTGAAGTAAGGGAGAGAGCCAGAGGCCAGATAAATTTGATTTTAGATGTTTCAGAGATGTTGCTAAGGCCAATCCTTTTCTTTTGATTGTTTCAAGCTGAGTAATGAATTGGCCACCGTTGTCGATATTTATACCTAGATAGACCCTCTTAGACATGCTAATATATCCACATACTGAACCCAAGAACTCAGATTTGACGGATCAAGAGAAGAAGGACCGAGAAGAATTACTGCCTGGCAAGAAGTGCAGCAGAACTGTGGACTTTTGGCACGAAACCATGCCCGCCCTCTACCCTTTCTTGACAATCGCTACAGAGTGACTTGTCCTGCAAGCTGAAGAACTGCCAAAGCTTTGGGTAGCCTACCATCACTTTGAAAATCACCTACGGTCTCCCTTGGAGTAGAGGAGCTACTACCCTGCAGTCCGCAGGCACTGACAAGCAGAATCCAGTCCACTACCTTGCAGCTCCCTGGGTCAACCGATGTCGCAGATGACTAGGAGAAGGTACTCATGCTCTGGAAGGTCGCATATGTGTCCCCCCAGAGTGTGAAGACACCAGGACCAACTGTAGCCATGCAGAACCAACCCCGGGGTACCGGACGCCCTACACCAAACACCAACAATGAGAGTCCAGTCCGAATTCCCACTGCACCAGGACCAGGCAGCTGTCGAGGGACGCCAGCATCACTGAGTCCCACTTCGTGAATGGTCCAGCCTCCTTAATTTGGCCCCTGCCAGCTGTATGTTCCTGAATGCAAGGAACATCTTTGCGCATCCGGCCCAGCCTACCTAACCACTCTACACCTGAGTCGCCCGGCCGGGTCCCAATGAACCAGCTGTGCTTCTTTGCTCCAAGACCCCTTGTGACCCAAGCCCCCATTTGGGAGCTTTTGGACTTGTCCCCAAGTCCCCCTGTGCAGCCTGTTTTTGGGTGGCCCCTCTGCACCGTAGCGCACCAGCTATCAACTTCATCAGTACCCTGCTCCTGGTAGGATCCGGGTTGTTCCCAAAGAACTGCTGGAAGTACTTTGGACCTTGACCCCCTACAACTCCGAACCCAGAAGGTGAACCCCCTGAAACTGACTGTATCTACCTTTATGCGTATCTGCCTTTTCAGCACGACTTTAAAAGCTTCACTTACCTGTACGCATTGCTATTGAAAACAGTACTTACCTTTGAACGAAGTTCTTGGTTTTGAAACATATATAGAAAGAAGTGTTATTTTTCTAATTTGGTCTTGGATTTCTTCTTTGAGTGTGTGTCTCATTATTGCCTCTGTGAGTACAACAAATACTTAGCACTACCCTCTGATAAGCCTAACTTCTCACCCACACTACCACAAAAGAGAGCATTATTATTGTCTACTTTAGCCTCTGTCAGCCAATTGGGGGCCCAATGGGCTCTCTGCACAGTGTACTTCTTTTTAGTACACTATATAGAGAGCCGCTACCTACAATCTGCCACTGTTTGGGCAGGATTCTGAAGTCGCTTCTGCGAACTTTTTAAGTTTGAGATTTCTGGCATATGTTTGTCTGGTAATCTATGTTTTGATTAAGCCATAATACTGGTAGTATACAATGATAATCATTGTATTTTTAAAATCTCTAGCTGAATTCGTGTGAGGCCCCATTGTTGTTTTTCCCTTTGAAGGGTTTTGCAAGTCCACTATAAAGCAAATGTGGTGCTTCTCTATTACATCACCATGCTTCCTATACTGCTTCATCTTTAAGGTTTCATATATCTTACTTTGTCACCACAATGATAATTTTTTTTCAGTTCTGAAAAATATAGACCACTTAAAGATCCTCTACATCCTCTGTTCACCACAGGCTGAAAGCCAACTTACCAACTTGAGACAGGGAAAATGGTGAACTGTAACCCACGAACCACCTTACAATTAAATGAGGATGGTGGATTGTTAACGATCACTCTTACTCTGAGATTTACAAAATGAATTATTTGTTAATGTGTTTTGAAACTCATTTCACCGTGGATGGAGACACACAAGAAATGCACACAAGATAATTTTAAGACTTCAATAAAATCCATGTCCTAATCTAGTGTAGATAATTTTTATGGATGTCACTATAAAAACAAACACAAAAATAGAAATGAAAGCAGTTAATAACCAAAATATTAAAAAGAATTGCAACATTGTGGAGTTGTTTCAGAAATTCATTGTATTGAATGATGAAACCAGTCTTTGTTAACCAATCCTTCCCTTCTATCCCCTAGCTAAGCTGTCTTAGCACCAAAAGTGCCCAACTGAGGGGCATATTTACAATAGAAGTGACGGAGCGCGGCGTTAGCCTTTTTGGCTTAACGCCGCGCTCCACCACTTCTGATATGCAGGGCTGCACCATATTTACAACAATATGATGCAGCCCTGCGTTTTCCCTTGCGCTGGTGCTAAATTTAGCTGCCTAGTGCCAACGCAGGCACCCTTGCACCATAGTGCATAGACAAATTTCACCAGGAAAACCCTAGTGAAATATATTAGACAAATGTGACCGGAAAAGTTGCAAAATATGTGGATAATGGCGCAAAAAATATTGCATCTGCTTGTTATGCCTTCTTCCCAGGTTTGAAACTTATAGTAGGAGGTAATTATCAAACCTGGTAAATATTTCACACTGGGCTAATAACATTTACCTGGTGCAGTAAATCCTCTCAGAGTTTTGCCTAATTCATAAAGAGGCTGGTAACATTTGGCATACCTTGGTCTGATGAGTGAGAAATGACATACTATGGCCCAAATTTATCAAGATTTTATATTGTCCTTGCGTCGTGCAAGGTGACTCAAAGACAACGCAAAGGCTTCAGCAATATTTACAAAGCCATGCACGGGACAATTTTTCTACCTTGCATGGCTTTGTAAAGTAATACAATGCAACGCAGCACCTTGCACTGCGTTATGTTACATTTCAAGCTGAAAGACGTGCCATGGGCGGAGCATGGGTGTTCCCAAGCATTCACTCATGAATTTTGGCACATTTCCAGAGTTACTAAAGCTAGTAAACCTGGGAATGTGTCAAAATGCTATGCCTTGCCCAGTGAGATGTAACAAAGAGAAATAGCTTTATTTCTCCTTGTTACTTCCTCTTTTAATGCGTGATGCATTCCACATCCCATATAGGAAGAGGAAAATGCCTCTAAGGATCTTTTTTATCCAGGAAGGTGTTCCTTTCTGAACAAAAATAATCTTGTCTGTAACGCATGCACCCGTGATCTATGGTGCAAAGGTGCCTGTGTTGGCACTAGGCTGCACACAGTGCATCAGCACCAGGAGAGACAGTGCGTCAGCGCAATGAGAGAACAGAAATGCTCCAAATCTTTGTAGATATATAGCCTTTCTGCTCTCTCCCTTTCAGAAAAGCAGCACAGCAACTTTACTTGCTGTCCTGTCTTGCGTGAAAGATGAGTAAATATGCCCCAAACTTACTAAAGTGACCACATCAATCTCTGGAATCTGTGAAAATTAGTGCTGGGAACTGAACTGCAAGTCAAAGTCTCATCGCCGTTCAGATTTTAACGGGTCAGCCATAGACACATGCACAGACTGCTTATGCCTTCATTTTGGTTCACTCGGCCCTCGAAAAAAGTTCATATCAGTCCTACCTCACAAGAGAGTATAGTGCAGTATCCTGACCATATCAAAGACGATATAGGAAGGCATTCATCTTTCAAGTAAATGTGGAAAAATGGAGGACCAACAGTGAATTGCACGGCACAATTTCTCAAATATACATTGCACAAAACATAGGTTTTGTTGGCATTTAGGAAGGATAACTAATGAAATATAGCAATATTTTAGGATCTACCTCAGTATTCAGGACCACTGTTTCTCCACAGCAGCAAATCACATAGATGCCTCTAAATTCTAAACTGCATGCCTAGTACAAGACAATGCGGCATAACAGGCAAACACAATTATACTGGAGCAGAGGCATTATCTGTCTGTAACAGTGTGCTCTGCAGGGAAATTCTATGCCAGAAAAAAACACCAGGTTTAAGTTCAGTTACACTTATACTTCAAGATCAATGTTCCTATTTCAGTGAGGAACTTATCAGAATTGCTGCACAAAATAAATAAGATACCACTAAAGTTATGCACTATTTATGCCACAGTGCTGACATCATAAACAAGGTCACTCTCAATATATATATAAATACCAGGAGGCAGTTATAGTTAGGACCAAATTTTCCATAGGAAAAGCGTTTTTGTTTTGCCAATAACTTTGGCGCCGCTTGATGAATATTCACAAAAGTTTGACAAATCTTCTACTTTTTGGTTCAGCTGCTTTGTTGAATGTTTTGGGTTGATCCGTCGAGCGGGGGCCGAGAAAAAAGGTGAGTCCCAAAACGTGTTTTCTCCATGTTATGTCTATGGGGATTTTTCATTTTTTGAGCATGACTACAGCCCGAACTGCTGAACGGAATGACACCAAATTTGTCAGAAAGCTAGATGTTGGTTCAGAAAGCGTGCTTGTTGTGATTTGGTGTAAATCCATTCAGTAGTTTCAGAAAATATAGATATCTGCGGATGCAAGTTTTTGCAGTGGACTTGCGGATCCTACAAAAATTTGATTGGCTGTGAACACTTCAACCAGGAAGTGTTGGCAGTCATCTTGGGACTCGGCTTGAAGCTGAGTCCCAGAACAAAAGTAAAAAATAAAGAAAAGGGGGCAGGGTAGGAATATCCTTAACCCCCAGATATGCGTGGGACCTACGGGAGGTAACAGGAGGGGTAGTTGGCCCCCAAGGAACCTCAATAGCCAAGGGGAATTCATCCTCCAACTAGTAGTGTGCCAGGAGGCGTGTTTGCAGAGTGGTGGAGAAAGGGGGCATAGCCACCGAAAACCTCTCAGCAAATCCCACTGTGTAGGACATACTGGAGGTTACAGGAGGGGTAGTTGGCCCCCAAGGACATCCTTGGAGGCCTACTACCCCTTATATATATATATATATATATATATATATATATATATATTATCTACTGGCGGTCGCCAGTAGATAGTTATAGTTACAACCTATTATCCATAGGAAATCCGCGACATTCTATTTGAAATAACTCTCTTGCCGGTTGACGTATCTTCGCAAAATTTTCAAACTTTGTGGCCCGCTCCGGTCCGCTCCTACCCTGAAAGTCTCGGGGGATTCGTCAAGCGGGGGCCGAGAAAAAGGGGGTCCCAAAACGCGTTTTCCCCATGCATTTTTCCATAGGAAACTTTAGACACGGCTACAGCCCGAACTGCTGAATGGAATTACACCAAATTTGGCAAACAGGTAGTTCTTGGTTCAGAAAGAACCCTTTTGTTAAATGGTGTAAATCCGTTCAGTAGTTGCTGAGAAAATGAAAAGTAAAAAGTTAGTGATATCTATGGCCGAGTAGGGTCCGCGTACCCTCAGCGCACCCTGCGCGCACCGTCCCGATCACGAGCTGCATGTTAATTGGCTGTCAACATTCCGATTCAGGAAATGTTGGCAGCCATTTTATCCTCGGTAGAACCGAGGGACAGAAACAAGTGCGCAAAGCGCACAAAGGGAGCAGGGTAGAAACACCCTGACCCCTAGGTTTGCTCAGGGGTCCCACAAGAACCCCCTGGGCAAAAAAAAAAAAATTTTTTTAAAAATCGGCAGGATGCGCTCAGGGTGCGCGAATCCTGCCGGAAAAATCGAAGCGCGGGCTCCCGCGCTTCGATGTTAATGGCCCCGGGTGGGCCAAGTCCCGGGGGCATGGTGGGGGGGGATAATTTAATGTGTGGGGGCCTCAAAGGGCCCCCAAGCCCGAGGACCGCCACCCCCGGGGCTTTTTTAAAAATGGTGCGGGAGGGCTCTGAGCCCTCCCGCAGCCCCGAGGACCACCACCTCCCGGGGTTTTTTTAATACATTATAAAACCTGTGTGGGGGGCTCCAGCCCCCACACGCCCCGAGACCGCCACCTCCCCGGGGCACTAAACATTTTAATATGGGGGTCCGTTATGGACCCCAGAGCCCGGGGACCACCACCTCCCCGGGGCTGTGTACTGAATGGGAGGGGGCCGCGCGGCCCCCTCCTGGAGCCCTTGATGGCCCTGGGGACCACCACCCCCAGGGCCGGCTCCTGCAGTGTCCCGGGGTGCCTACCCCGGGACACTGTAGTTTGCTATGGCAGGATGGGAGCCTCTCGGCTCCCGTCCTGCCATAGCAAACTGCTTTGGATATTGGAAGAGAGAGCAGGAAACCTGCTCTCTCTTCCAATATCCAAAGCAGATTGCTTTCCACATGGGGAGCTGCATCTTAGCAGCTCCCCATGTGTAAAGCAATCCCGGCTCCCGTAGGACACGGGGAGCCGGCGGGACTGTGGGGGTTTGGGGACCCCCACAGTCCCCAACGGAGAGGGCCAGCCCGGGGGATGGGGTCCCCGGGGCAAGTAGTGGCCCGGGAGGGGGCCACGCGGCCCCCTCCCCAAAAAAGAGAAAATAATTTTTTTAAAAAATGGAAAGGCCAGCCCGGGGGATGGGGTCCCCGGGGCCTTAAAATGGCCAGAGGAGGGGGCCACGCTGCCCCCTCAAAATAATAAAGATAGAGGCCATGCCCCGAGGGATGGGGTCCCCGGGGCCAATACAGGCCCAGGGAAGGGGGGCCACGCGGCCCCCTTCCCGTTTTTTTTTTTTGTAATTTAAAAAAGGGGTAAGGCCCTGGGGGATGGGGTCCCCAGGGCCCAAAAGAGAAAAAAAGGAAGGGGGCCACACAGCCCCCTTCAGGGACAAAAAAATAAAAAAATTTAAAACGATCGGGCCCGCAGGCCCCGCCCCTTCCTTCACCACTCTGCAAACGCGCCCCTGGCGCGTTTGCAGAGGGGCAATTCCCCTTGAATACTGGGGGTCCCTGGGGGCCAACTAGCCCACTAGGAACCTCCAGTATGCGCCAGGGGCTGCCTTGCAGAGAGGTGTACAGAGGCCACGCCCCTTTTACACCTCTCTGCAACGCAGCTCTGTGGCGCTTTTGGAGGTATATGGTGGGCTAGTTGGACTCCGGGGACCCTCAGGATTCAAGGGGACTTAATCCCCCAACTTAAAACGCGCCACGGGGCGCGTTTGCACAGTGGTGAAGGGAGGGGCGGGGCTTCAGGTGACATGTGTGCAAACAGGCCCCGTGGCGCGTTTTAAGATGGGAATTAAATCCCCTTCAATCCTGAGTGTCCCTGGGGGCCAACTAGCCCAACAGGTACATCCAGAAAGCGCCACAGAGCTGCGTTGCAGAGAGGTGTAAAAGGGGTGTGGCCTCTCTACACGTCTCTGCAACGCAGCCCCTGGCGCATATTGGAGGTTCCTGGTGGGCTAGTTGGCCCCTAGGGACCCTCAGGATTCAAGGGGACTTAATCCCCCAACTTAAAACGCACCACGGGGCGCGTTTGCACAGATGTCACCTCAGGCCCCGCCCCCTCCCTTCACCATTGTGCAAATATTCTTCTAAAATCATCCGAAATACGAATTCCGATTTACTCACCTGTTATAAGGAGAGACCTCAGTGCTGCATCTTTCAGCCCAGTACTGGTCCTGAAAAGTAATTTTAACCGTACTTACCAGTAACTTGAATTTCCTTCCATAGGATATCATTGCCTTCTTTTTGCTGAAAAAGTTTCTAAGTGTTGATTTTTGAAACATACAAATATTCCTCTAAAATCAGCCGAAATACGAATTCCGATTTACTCACCTGTTATAAGGAGAGACCTCAGTGCTGTATCTTTTAGCCCAGTACTGGTCCTGAAAAGTAATTTTAACCGTACTTACCAGTAACTTGAATTTCCTTCCATAGGCTAACATTGACTGGTTTCACTTGGAAATTCTTCTAAGTGTGGAGTTTTGGAACTTTAAAATATTCCTCTAAAATCAGCCGAAATACGAATTCCGATTTACTCACCTGTTATCAGGAGAGACCTCAGTGCTGCATCTTTCAGCCCAGTACTGGTCCTGAAAAGTAATTTTAACCGTACTTACCGGTAACTTGAATTTCCTTCATAGGCTAACATTGACTGGTTTCACTTGGAAATTCTTCTAAGTGTGGAGTTTTGGAACTTTAAAATATTTCTCTAAAATCAGCCGAAATACGAATTCCGATTTACTCACCTGTTATCAGGAGAGACCTCAGTGCTGCATCTTTCAGCCCAGTACTGATCCTCAAAAGTAATTTTAACCGTACTTACCAGTAACTTGAATTTCCTTCCATAGGATATCATTGCCTGCTTTTTGCTGAAAAAGTTTCTAAGTGTTGATTTTTGGAACTTTAAAATATTCCTCTAAAATCAGCCGAAATCCGAATTCTGATTTACTCACCTGTTATCAGGAGAGACCTCAGTGCTGCATCTTTCAGCCCAGTACTGATCCTCAAAATTAATTTTAACAGTACTTACCGGTAACTTGAATTTCCTTCATAGGCTAACATTGACTGGTTTCACTTGGAAATTCTTCTAAGTGTGGAGTTTTGGAACTTTATAATATTCCTCTAAAATCAACCAAAGTACGAATTCCAATTTACTCACCTGTTATCAGGAGAGAACCCAGTGCTGCATCTTTTAGCCCAGCACTGACCCTGAAAAGTAATTTTAACCGTACTTACCAGTAACTTATATTTTCTTCCATAGGAATCCATTGTCTGGTTTTCAGCAGAAAAGTTTCAAAGTGTCGATTTTCACAAACTACAAATATTCCTTAAAAATCGCCTGTATGACTTAAACGCATTCTTTCAACTGTTTACAGGAGATGCACCAGTGCTGGAACCAGGATCCAACACTGAGTAACAAAAAGTAACGATAACAGTTTTTACCTCCTAAGTGAATTTCCTTCCATAGGATAACATTGGTCATTCTATGAGAAAAAGTTTCTAAGTGTCAACTTTTAAAATACAATAATATTCCTTAAAAATCACGAGTGTAACCAAAACGCTTTTACTCAACTGTTTACAGGAGATGTGCCAGGACTGAATCTAGGATCCAGTCCTGTGGTTAGAAAAGTAATCCATAAAGTAACTAATTGCATTTAACTAGAAATTCACATTGAGCTGAATGTTGCATTGTGTTTGAAAATGTGTTGCCCATTGCAACAACTGTAACTACTGTACTTAAAAGTCTATTGCCTATGTGCAAAGTATTTAAACTAAAGTAATTCATTCTGAGAAAGTATTTTTTGTAATGTAATGTATAATGTAATTACAATGTAATTTAAAAAATAAAATATGTTATATAAAATTGTTTCTAAAAATGTAGTAAATCAGTATTAAAAAAATGTATATAACAATTAATACATTTAAAAATTGTCATTTACAAAACCTTTGAAATTCACTGAAAAAACCGTAGGTTTCAGACATGTTATAGTTACAAATTAACATTTAAAAAACCTTTGAAATTCACTGAAAAAACCATAGGTTTCAGGGACGTTATAGTTACAAATTAGCATTTAAAAAACCTTTGAAATTCACTGAAAAAACCATAGGTTTTAGGGACAGTTATAGTTAGTTGGACATTGCACTCGTACAAAACCAGTGAAATTCCCCGTTATAGTTAGTCCAGCTAACTATAACTCGCGCCCGCAATGCACTGCTGATGACGTCACATATTACATCACTCATGACATGGTCAGTGACATCACTGATGACATCACTGATGACATCTCAAATGACATCACTGATGACATCACTGATGACATCATCCGTGTGATAATTTCATGCATCTTCTCACACCCTAATATAACCTTTGATACACCCACTCTAAATTACAGAATGCCATTCGCAAAACCATAGACACTCCAACACCAATAACTACATACCCACACACTGTTTCTTAGGTCTACGCACACATCCACTCACTCACCCGTACAGTCACTCATACTTACGGTCACTCAGTACAGGACTATCATATGCACTCATACTCCTATATAGACACTCAAACACCGCCACTCATCCATAGAGGTACTCACACACCTAGTCAGTCATGCAAATAATTAAACACACTACCATTTACTCACCTATACAGTTATACACACACCAGCTCACTTACTCATACAAATACTAGCACATTCTTACGCTCTTATACAATCACTGATACAAGCACACACTCATCCATACAGCCACTATCACAATCAGTCACTCTCGCTTATAGCTATTTATATACTCCAACACACATATATACTGCCTTTCACATATGTAGTTACTCACACATGTACCACTGGGACATACATTCACTCACTAACACACTCTTACACACACTTACCCACCCATACAGTCTATCACAGATGCACTCTTGAAACCATCCACCCAGTGAATCACCCACTCACACATCTATGCACAGAGTCGCACACACCCTCCCACACAAACACTCAGGCACCCATACAGATACTCACACAAGCATTCAATAACTCAAATAGACACTCATGTAGCTATTCACAAACACATGCAGCCACTTACACAGCAACAGACAGACGGATACAGACATTCACCCAGTTTAGTCACTAACCCATGCATTCAGTAAGATACGTTAAATCACTCACTTATACAGTCAGTCACGCACCTACTAAATCATCCATACAGACACTTACACACCCACTCATTCTTCAATACGTCTTTTCATATATATATTAAAAATATTTAAACTTTAGAGAAACACACAGTCACTGGATGATGTCATCAGTGATGTCATCAGTGATGTCATTTGAGATGTCATCAGTGATGTCATCAGTGATGTCACTGACCATGTCATGAGTGATGTAATATGTGACGTCATCAGCAGTGCATTGCGGGGCGCGAGTTATAGTTAGCTGGACTAACTATAACGGGGGAATTTCACGGGTTTTGTACGAGTGCAATGTCCAACTAACTATAACTGTCCCTAAAACCTATGGTTTTTTCAGTGAATTTCAAAGGTTTTTAAATGCTAATTTGTAACTATAACGTCCCTGAAACCTATGGTTTTTTCAGTGAATTTCAAAGGTTTTTTAAATGCTAATTTGTAACTATAACATGTCTGAAACCTACGGTTTTTTCTGTGAATATATATATATATATATATATATATATATATATATCAAAGCTCCAAGGTTACCCCTCGATTCAGTCGCACTCAACTGCAGCGTGCTCAAAGCCTTTATTAGGTACAAACGTGAGCCCACATGTAGAATCCATAAACAGCTCGCATTTGGATCAACCTGAAGCGTTTCAGGGATAATTTCTCCTTTTTCAAAGGCTTGACAGTTACGTAATGTGCATGCTTGGACACGCCCCCACCTTTTTAAGTGATTCGGCGCCCTCTAATGGGCTCCTCCAATGAGGCTAACGTGATGAATTGTGGGCGATGCAGTTCGTGTCCTCCCTTACAGCGCCCAATGGGTGCACCATTTCACTGCTGGCATTGTTCCTAGCCCTTGGATGGGCCTCTGCAGGTGGGCACGTCATTAATCCTTCGTCGCAGTTCCACGTTCCAGGCCAGGTGAATCCCAGCCTCGTGGCCCCCATTCATCCCAGGGTGGTGCAGACTTTGCAGCAGGGCTGCTGCATAAAGATCAAAGCTCCAAGGTTGCCCCTCGATTCAGTCGCACTCAACTGCAGCGTGCTCAAAGCCGTTATTAGGTACAAACGTGAGCCCACATGTAGAATCCATAAACAGCTCGCATGTCGATCAGCCTGACGTGTTTTGGGAATAATTTCTCCTTTTTCAAAGGCTCGACAGTTACGTGATGTGCATGCTTGGACACGCCCCCACCTTTTTAAGTGATTTGGCGGCCTCTAATGGGCTCCTCCAATGAGGCTAACGCAATGAATTGTGGGCGATGCAGTTCGTGTCCTCCCTTACAGCCCCCAATGGGTGCACCATTTCACTGCTGGCATTGTTCCAAGCCCTTGGATGGGCCTCTGCAGGTGGGAACGTCATTAATCCTTTGTTGCAGTTCCACGTTCCAGGCCAGGTGAATCCCAGCCTCTTGGCCTCCATTCATCCCAGGGTGGTGCAGACTTTGCAGCAGGGCTGCTGCATAAAGATCAAAGCTCCAAGGTTGCCCCTCGATTCAGTCGCACTCAACTGCAGCGTGCTCAAAGCCTTTATTAGGTACAAACGTGAGGCCACATGTAGAATCCATAAACAGCTCGCATGTCGATCAGCCTGATGAATTTCGGGGATAATTTCTCCTTTTTCAAAGGCTCGACAGTTACGTAATGTGCATGCTTGGACATGCCCCCACCTTTTTAAGTGATTCAGCGCCCTCTAATGGGCTCCTCCAATGAGGCTAACGCGATGAATTGTGGGCGATGCAGTTCGTGTCCTCTCTTACAGCCCCCAATGGGTGCACCATTTCACTGCTGGCATTGTTCCAAGCCCTTGGATGGGCCTCTGTAGGTGGGCACGTCATTAATCCTTCGGCGCAATTCCACGTTCCAGGCCAGGTGAATCCCATCCTCGTGGCCCCCATTCATCCCAGGGTGGTGCAGACTTTGCAGCAGGGCTGCTGCATAAAGATCAAAGCTCCAAGGTTGCCCCTCGATTCAGTCGCACTCAACTGCAGCGTGCTCAAAGCCTTTATTAGGCACAAACGTGAGCCCACATGTAGAATCCATAAACAACTCGCATGTCGATCAGGCTGACGCATTTCGGGGATAATTTCTCCTTTTTCAAAGGCTCGACAGTTACGTAATGTGCATGCTTGGACACGCCCCCACCTTTTTAAGTGATTCGGCGCCCTCTAATGGGCTCCTCCAATGAGGCTAACGCGATGAATTGTGGGCGATGCAGTTCGTGTCCTCCCTTACAGCCCCCAATGGGTGCAGCATTTCATTGCTGGCATTGTTCCAAGCCCTTGGATGGGCCTCTGCAGGTGGGCACGTCATTAATCCTTCATCGCAGTTCCACGTTCCACGCCAGGTGAATCCCAGCCTCGTGGCCCCATTCATCCCAGGGTGGTGCAGACTTTGCAGCAGGGCTGCTGCATAAAGATCAAAGCTCCAAGGTTGCCCCTCGATTCAGTCACACTCAACTGCAGCGTGCTCAAAGCCTTTATTAGGTACAAACGTGAGCCCACATGTAGAATCCATAAACAGCTCGCATGTCGATCAGCCTGACGCGTTTCGGGGATAATTTCTCCTTTTTCAAAGGCTCGACAGTAAGGTAATGTGCATGCTTGGACACGCCTCCACCTTTTTAGGTGATTCGGCGCCCTCTAATGGGCTCCTCCAATGAGGCTAATGCGATGAATTGTGGGCGATTCAGTTCGTGTCCTCCCTTACAGCCCCCAATGGGTGCACCATTTCACTGCTGGCATTGTTCCAAGCCCTTGGCTGGGCCTCTGCAGGTGGGCACGTCATTAATCCTTTGTCGCAGTTCCACATTCCAGGCCAGGTGAATCCCAGCCTTGTGGCCCCCATTCATCCCAGGGTGGGGCAGACTTTGCAGCAGGGCTGCTGCATAAAGATCAAAGCTCCAAGGTTGCCCCTCGATTCAGCCGCACTCAACTGCAGCGTGCTCAAAGCCTTTATTAGGTACAAACGTGAGCCCACATGTAGAATCCATAAACAGCTCGCATGTCGATCAGCCTGACGCGTTTTGGGGATAATTTCTCCTTTTTCAAAGGCTTGACAGTTACGTAATGTGCATGCTTGGACACGCCCCCACCTTTTTTAAGTGATTCGGCGCCCTCTAATGGGCTCCTCCAATGAGGCTAATGCGATGAATTGTGGGCGATGCAGTTCGTGTCCTCCCTTACAGCCCCCAATGGGTGCACCAATAAAAGAGAGAACGCTGGAAAGTCTGTTTGTTGGTATTCATCTGAGCATTAAGCCTATGAGGAAGGGCGATAGCCCGAAACGCGTCAGGTAACTGCTGACGGCGGGTGTGCAAGGAACCTTCCCTGACCCGACAACGCCAACCTGTGAGTATGCCTCGCCCTGCGGGAACTTGTGAGTTTTGATAAATCCAGCCGTCCCGGCCGGGAGGTGCACCGCCGTAGATGCAAGCGGCTCCGCTGCTGTCCTTGGAGATAGCGAAGCGGAACTAAGTTGGCGAGTGGCTGAATGGGGGAAGTTGCCTCGGAAATATCCTGATATTACAAACATTGACATTGAACAGAAAGATGCCAACAGCCCATGGGGGTTTCATGATTGGACTTCCAGTCCCAGAATACTTTGTGATTTTACTCACCTGAGTGTGATTTGCCTAATAAAAGGGAGAACGCTGGAAAGTCTGTTTGCTTGTATTCATCTGAGCAGTAAGCCTATGAGGAAGCGCGATAGCCCGAAACGCGTCAGGTAACTGCTGACGGCGGGTGTGCCAGGAACCTTCCCTGACCCGACAACGCCAATCTGTGAGTGTGCCTCGCCCTGCGGGAACTTGTGAGTTTTGATAAATCCGGCCGTCCCGGCCGGGAGGTGCACCGCCGTAGAAGCAAGCGGCTCCGCTGCTGTCCTTGGAGATAGCGAAGCGGAACTAAGTTGGTGAGTGGCAGAATGGGGGTAGTTGCCTCGGACATATCCTGATATTACAAACATTGACATTGAACAGAAAGATGCCAACAGTCCATGGGGGTTTCATGTTCGGACTTCCAGTCCCAGAATACTTTGTGATTTTACTCACCTTAGTGTGATTTGCCTAATAAAAGGGAGAACGCTGGAAAGTCTGTTTGTTGGTATTCATCTGAGCAGTAAGCCTATGAGGAAGGGCGACAGCCCAAAACGCGCCAGGTAACTGCTGACGGTGGGTGTGCCAGGAACCTTCCCTGGCCCGACAACGCCAACCTGTGAGTGTTATCGCCCTGCGGGAACTTGTGAGTTTTGATAAATCCGGCTGTCCTTGCCGGGAGGTGCACTGCCGTAGATGCAAACGGCTCTGTTGCTGTCCTTGGAGATAGCGAAGCGGAACTAAGTTGGCGAGTGGCAGAATGGGGGAAGTTGCCTCGGACATATCCTGATATTACAAACATTGACATTGAACAGAAAGATGCCTACAGCCCATGGGGGTTTCGTGATTGGACTTCCAGTCCCAGAATACTTTGTGATTTTACTTACCTGAGTGTGATTTGCCTAATAAAAGGGAGAAGGCTGGAAAGTCTGTTTGTTGGTATTCATCTGAGCAGTAAGTCTAAGAGGAAGGGCGATAGCCTGAAACGCGTCAGGTAACTGCTGACGGCGGGTGTGCCAGGAACCTTCCCTGACCCGACAACGCCAACCTGTGAGTGTTATCGCCCTGCGGGAACTTCTGAGTTTTGATAAATCCGTCCGTCCCGGCCGGGAGGTGCACCGCCGTAGATGCAAGTAGCTCCGCTGCTGTCCTTGGAGATTTCGCAGCGGAACTAAGTTGGCGATTGGCAGAATGGGGGAAGTTGCCTCGGACATATCCTGATATTACGAACATTGACATTGAACAGAAAGATGCCAACAGCCCATGGGGGTTTCATGATTGGACTTCCAGTCCCAGAATACTTTGTGATTTTACTCACCTGAGTGTGATTTGCCTAATAAAAGGGAGAAGGCTGGAAAGTCTGTTTGTTGGTATTCATCTGAGCAGTAAGTCTATGAGGAAGAGCGATAGCCCGAAACGCGTCAGGTAACTGCTGACGGCGGGTGTGCCAGGAACCTTCCCTGACCCGACAACGCCAACCTGTGAGTGTTATCGCCCTGCGGGAACTTGTGAGTTTTGATAAATCCGGCCATCCCAACCGGGAGGTGCACTGCCATAGATGCAAGCAGCTCCGCTGCTGTCCTTGGAGATAGCGAAGCGGAATTAAGTTGGCGAGTGGCAGAATGGGGGAAGTTGCCTCGGACATATCCTGATATTACAAACATTGACATTGAACAGAAAGATGCCAACAGCCCATGGGGGTTTCGTGATTGGACTTCCAGTCCCAGAATACTTTGTGATTTTACTTACCTGAGTGTGATTTGCCTAATAAAAGGGAGAACGCTGGAAAGTCTGTTTGTTGGTATTCATCTGAGCAGTAAGCCTATGAGGAAGGGCGATAGCCCGAAACGCGTCAGGTAACTGCTGACGGCGGGTGTGCCAGGAACCTTCCCTGACCCGACAACGCCAACCTGTGAGTGTGCCTCGCCCTGCGGGAACTTGTGAGTTTTGATAAATCCGGCCGTCCCAGCCGGGAGGTGCACTGCCATAGATGCAAGCGGCTCCGCGCTGTCCTTGAAGATAGCGAAGCGGAACTAAGTTGGCGAGTGGCAGAATGGGGGAAGTTGCCTCGGACATATCCTGATATTACAAACATTGACATTGAACAGAAAGATGCCAACAGCCCATGGGGGTTTCATGATTGGACTTTCAGTCCCAGAATACTTTGTGATTTTACTCACCTGAGTGTGATTTGCCTAATAAAAGGGAGAACGCTGGAAAGTCTGTTTGTTGGTATTCATTTGAGCAGTAAGCCTATGAGGAAGGGCGATAGCCCGAATCGCGTCAGGTAGCTGCTGACGGCGGGTGTGCCAGGAACCTTCCCTGACCCGACAACGCCAACCTGTGAGTGTGCCTTGCCCTGCGGGAACTTGTGAGTTTTGATAAATCCGGCCGTCCCGGCCGGGAGGTGCACTGCCGTAGATGGAAGCGGCTCCGCTGCTGTCCTTGGAGATAGCGAAGCGGAATTAAGTTGGCGAGTGGCAGAATGGGGGAAGTTGCCTCGGACATATCCTGATATTACAAACATTGACATTGAACAGAAAGATGCCAACAGCCCATGGGGGTTTTGTGATTGGACTTCCAGTCCCAGAATACTTTGTGATTTTACTTACCTGAGTGTGATTTGCCTAATAAAAGGGAGAACGCTGGAAAGTCTGTTTGTTGGTATTCATCTGAGCAGTCAGCCTATGAAGAAGGGCGATAGCCCGAAACGCGTCAGGTAACTGCTGACGGCGGGTGTGCCAGGAACCTTCCCTGACCCGACAACGCCAACCTGTGAGTGTGCCTCGCCCTGCGTGAACTTGTGAGTTTTGATATATATATATATAGATATTATCTACTGGCGGTCGCCAGTAGATAGTTATAGTTAGGACCTATTTTCCATAGGAAATCCGCAACATTCTATTTGAAATAACGTTGGCGCCGGTTGACGAATCTTTGCGAACGTTTCCAACATGTTGGGGCGCTTCGGTCCGCTCCTATCCTGAAAGTCTCGGGGTGATTCATCAAGTGGGGGCCGAGAAAAAAGGGGGGTCCCAAAACGCATTTTCCCCATTCATTTTTCCATAGGAACCTTTAGTCGCAGCTACAGCCCGAACTGCTGAACGGAATTACACCAAATTTGGCAAAGAGGTAGCCCTTGGTTCAGTGTCGTGCCTTTTGCTTAAATGGTGTAAATC
The DNA here is from genome assembly GCA_963921515.1 of Calotriton arnoldi. Taxonomy (NCBI): domain Eukaryota; kingdom Metazoa; phylum Chordata; class Amphibia; order Caudata; family Salamandridae; genus Calotriton; species Calotriton arnoldi. Next base: position 1,590,340 of record CAWUFW010001738.1, on the reverse strand, counting down.
CGTTCAGTAGTTTCTGAGAAAATCACAAATAAAATCACATATATATCTATGGCCGAGTAGGGTCCGCGTACCCTCCCGATCACGAGCTGCATGCTAATTGGCTTTCAACACTCCAAATCAGGAAGTGTTGGCAGCCATTTTGTCCCTCGGTAGAACCGAGGGACAGAAACAAGTGCGCAAAGCGCAAAAAGGGGGCAGGGTAGAAACACCCTGACCCCCTAGGTCTGCTCAGGGGGTCCCACAAGGACCCCCTGGGCAGAAAAAAGCATTTTTTAAGAGAAAAAAGTCAGCGGGATGCACTTAGGGTGCGCGAATCCCGCCGGAAAAAAAAAAATCGAAGCGCGGTCTCCCGCGCTTCGATGCTATTTTGCCCCCGGGTGGGCCAAGTCCCGGGGGCATGCGGGGGGTGGGTTTATATTTAATTTTGGGGGGCCTCGAAGGAAAAATAATGGTGCGGGAGGGCTCTTGGCCCTCCCGCAGCCCCGGGGACCGCCACCCCCCGGGGCTTCTTTTTAATTTTTTTTAAAAATTACCTGTGTGGGGGCCCCCTCCTGGAGCCTGTAATGGCCCTGGGGACCGCCACCCCCCAGGGCTGGCTCCTGCAGTGTCCCGGGGTGCCTACCCTCGGGACACTGTAGTTTGCTATGACAGGACGGGAGCCTCGCGGCTCCCGTCCTGTCATAGCAAACTGCTTGGATATTGAGGCGAGAGCAGGAAACCTGCTCTCGCTTCCAATATCCAAAGCAAATTGCTTTTCCACATGGGGAGCTGCATGTTAGCAGCTCCCCATGTGGAAAAGCAATGCCGGCTCCCGCAGGAGGTGGGGAGCCGGCAGGGTCTGTGGGGAAGTTGGGGTCCCCAAAGGATAGGGCCAGCCCCAGGGAATGGGGTCCCCGGGGCAAGTAGTGGCTCGGGAGGGGGCCACGTGGCCCCCTCCCCAAAAATAATTAAAATAAATAAATAAATAAAGGCCTGCCCCGGGGGATGGGGTCCCCGGGGCAAAAGGAGGCCTGAGGAGGGGGGCCACGCAGCCCCCCTCCATAAAAATGTATTTAAAAGTGTGGCCATGCCCTGGGGGATGGGGTCCCGGGGCCAGATTCGGCCACGGGAGGGAGCCACGTGGCCCCCTTCCCGTTTAATTAAAAAAAAAAAAAAAAAAAAAGGGGTAAGGCCCTGGGGGATGGGGTCCCCAGGCCCCAAAAATAGGTAAAAGGAAGGGGGGCCACACAGCCCCCCTTCGGGGGGAAAAAAAACAAAAAAACATTTGGGCCGCAGGCCCCGCCCCCTTCCTTTACCACTCTGCAAACGCGCCCCCTGGCGTGTTTGCAGATGGGGAACGAATTCCCCTTAAATACTGGGGGTCCCTGGGGGCCAACTAGCCCACCAGGAACCTCAGGTATGCGCCAGGGGGCTGCGTTGCAGAGAGGTGTACAGAGTCCATGCCCCTTTTTACACCTCTCTGCAATGCAGCTCTGTGGCGCTTTTTGGAGGTACATGGTGGGCTACTTGGACTCCAGGGACCATCAGGATTCAAGGGGACTTTATCCCCCAACTTAAAACGCGCCATGGGGCGCGTTTGCACAGTGGTGAAGGGAGGGGGCGGGGCTTCAGGTGACATGTGTGCAAACAGGCTCCGTGGCATGTTTTAAGATGGGGAATTAAATCCTCTTCAATCCTGAGGGTCCCTGGGGGCCAACTAGCCCACCAGGTACCTCCAGTAGCGCCACGGAGCTGCGTTGCAGAGTGTTGTAAAAGGGGCGTGGCCTCTGAACACCTCTCTGCAATGCAGCTCTCTGGCGCATACTGGAGGTACCTGGTGAGCTAGTTGGCCCCTAGGGACCCTCGGCATTGAGGAGGAATTAATTCTCCAACTTAAAACGCGCCACAGGGCGTGTTTGCAGACATGTATCCTCAGGCCCCACCCCTTTATTCACCATTGTGCAAATATTCCTCTAAAATCAGCCGAACTACGAATTCCGATTTACTCACCTGTTATCAGGAGAGACCTCAGTGCTGCATCTTTGAACCCAGTACTGATCCTGAAAAGTAATTTTAACCGTACTTACCAGTAACTTGAATTTCCTTCCATAGGATATCATTGCCTGCTTTTTGCTGAAAAAGTTTCTAAGTGTCGATTTTTGAAACTTACAAATATTCCTCTAAAATCAGCAGAACTACGAATTCCGATTTACTCACCTGTTATCAGGAGAGACCTCAGTGCTGCATCTTTGCGCCCAGTACCGATCCTGAAAAGTAATTCTAACCGTACTTACCAGTAACTTGAATTTCCTTCCATAGGCTAACATTGACTGGTTTCACTTGGAAATTCTTCTAAGTGTGGAGTTTTGGAACTTTATAATATTCCTCCAAAATCAGCCGAACTACGAATTCCGATTTACTCACCTGTTATCAGGAGAGAACCCAGTGCTGCATCTTTTAGCCCAGCACTGACCCTGAAAAGTAATTCTAACCGTACTTACCAGTAACTTGTATTTCCTTCCATAGGCTAACATTGACTGGTTTCACTTGGAAATTCTTCTGTGTGTGGAGTTTTGGAACTTTATAATATTTCTCTAAAATCAGCCGAACTATGAATTCCGATTTACTCACCTGTTATCAGGAGAGAACCCAGTGCTGCATCTTTTAGCCCAGCACTGACCCTGAAAAGTAATTCTAACCGTACTTACCAGTAACTTGAAATTCCTTCCATAGGAATCCATTGTCTGGTTTTCAGCAGAAAAGTTTCAAAGTGTCGATTTTCACAAACTACAAATATTCCTTAAAAATCGCCTGTGTGACTTAAACGCATTCTTTCAACTGTTTACAGGAGATGCACCAGTGCTGGATCCAGGATCCACCACTGAGTAAGAAAAAGTAACGATAACACTACTTACCTGCTAAGTGAATTTCCTCCCATAGGATAACATTGGTGATTCTATGTGAAAAAGTTTCTAAGTGTCAACTTTTAAAATACAATAATATTCCTTAAAAATCACTACTGTAACCAAAACACTTTTACTCAACTGTTTACAGGAGATGTCCCAGGACTGAATCTAGGATCCAGTCCTGTGGTTAGAAAAGTAATCCATAAAGTAACTAATTGCATTTAACTAGAAATTCACATTGAGCTCAATGTTGCATTGTTTTTGAAATTGTGTTGCCCATTGCAACAACTGTAACTACTGTACTTAAAAGTCTATTGCCTATTTGCAAAGTATTTAAACTAAAGTAATTCATTCTGAGAAAGTATATTTTGTAATGTAATGTATAATGTAATTACAATGTAATTTAAAAATAAAATATCTAAAAATAAATAGTTTAAAATTTTTTTGTAAATCAGTATCAAAAAAATAAATATAACAATTAATACATTTAAAAATTGTCATTTACAAAACCTTTGAAATTCACTGAAAAAACCATAGATTTCAGACACGTTATAGTTAGGAATTCGCATTTAAAAAACCTTTGAAATTCACTGAAAAAACCATAGGTTTCAGACACGTTATAGTTAGGAATTAGCATTTAAAAAACCTTTGAAATTCACTGAAAAAACCATAGGTTTCAGGCACGTTATAGTTAGAAATTAGCATTTAAAAACCTTAGAAATTCACTGAAAAAACCATAGGTTTTAGGGACAGTTATAGTTAGTTGGACATTGCACTCGTACAAAACCCGTGAAATTCCCCGTTATAGTTAGTTTAGGTAACTATAACTCGTGCTCCCGCAATGCACTGCTGATGACGTCACATATTACATCACTCATGACATGGTCAGTGACATCACTGATGACATCACTGATGACATCTCAAATGACATCACTGATGACATCACTGATGACATCATCCATAAGATAATTTGATGCATCTTCTCACACCCTAATATAACTTTTGATACACCCTCTGTAAATTACAGACTGCCATTGTCAAAACCATAGACACTCCAACACCAATTACTATATACACACTCACTGATTCTTAGGTCTACACACACACATCTACTCACTCACCCGTACAATCACTCATACTTATAGTCACTCAGTACAGGACTATTATATGCACTCATACACCTATATAAACACTCACACACCGCCACTCATCCATAGAGGTACTCACACACCTAGTCAGTCATGCAAAAATTAAGCACACACCCATTTACTCACCTATACAGTTATACACACACCAGCTCACTTACTCATACAAATACTAGCACATTCTTACGCTCTTATACAATCTCTGATACAAGCACACACTCATCCACACAGTCACTCTCACAATCACACACTCTCGCTTATAGCTATTTATATACTCCAACACACATATATACTGCCTTTCACATATGTAGTTACTCACAAATGTACCACTGGGACATACATTCACTCACTAACACACTCTTACACACACTTACCCACCCATACAGTCTATCACAGATGCACTCTTGAAACCATCCACCCAGTGAATCACCCACTCACACATCTATGCACAGAGTCGCACACACCCCACCCACACAAACACTCAGGCACACATACAGATACTCAGACAACCAATCAATAACTCATATAGACACTCATGTAGCTATTCACAAACCCATGCAGCCACTTACACAGCAACAGACAGACGGATACAGACATTCACCCAGTTTAGTCACTAACCCATGCATTCAGTAAGATACGTTTAATCACTCACTTAAAGAGTTAGTCACGCACCTACTAAATCATCCTTTCAGACACTTATACACCCACTCATTCTTCAATACGCCTTTCCCTATATATATTAAACATATTTAAACTTTACAGAAACACACAGTCACTGGATGATGTCATCAGTGATGTCATTTGAGATGTCATCAGTGATGTCATCAGTGATGTCACTGACCATGTCATGAGTGATGTAATATGTGACGTCATCAGCAGTGCGAGTTATAGTTACCTGAACTAACTATAACGGGGAATTTCACGGGTTTTGTACGAGTGCAATGTCCAACTAACTATAACTGTCCCTAAAACCTATGGTTTTTTCAGTGAATATATATATAGATACACACACACATATATATTCTGCTCAAATATTCCAGGGTGCAGTGAATGATATAATACCGATATTGCCACATATTGCACATCAGGCATTTACCAGCGCTCCTACCAGGCTTCTTAAAATGAAAAATGCAAGCACTGCTCAATTTACAATGTTTGCTCACTGTACCCTTGTTCTGATATGAGTACCTGTTTGCTTCTCAGAGTGTCAGATATGAGGCAGGTTACTGAATATTCTTACGTTTTTGATCTCACAGTCTCAGGATTCATACAACATATGTTTATTTGTTTAGATACATCCCTGATGCAAGTTTACATATGGGTCAAATATTAATGCACACTAACACTCCAATTTTTCTTGCTACGCAGTGTGTAAAGCACTTACAAGCAGTTTCCATATGTTCTTACTGTATCACTACTCTTGTATATTTGTTCATGTTATCGTGCGTGTGAAGCACTGTTGCCGTGCAGTTTTCCAATTCTATGTGTTGTAAAGCAGCATTGATTTCATGTATCGCTATTGCACTATATGTAAAGTGGAAATATGAATGCCATAAACTTTTCACATGGCCTTTTTGCAGAGTACACGCTCTCTTCTGGGTTTCTAGACATTTGCCTCAAACTCATATCTTCCACCACAAAGACCACAATATAAGCCTCCTTAGGTCCTGGATATGCAGTTTAGAGAGAAATGGTGCATGGCTGCTGGTGTCGACTACTCCACTCAGTGATCTCATGAGGTATCATGGCGTGACATGGCAGCAAAGAAGTCTTTCTTTACCACCCCATCTCCCCATTCGCAAGCGGCCTTGGCAGCCAGTGCAAGCAGTCGATATGTTATGAATTCTAAGCTACTTAATATATGGTGTGGTTGTGTGTGTGGTTGAAACACCTCCCCCACTGCATCTCGTCATGCTTCATTCCTAATAATTGCATGGCTATGCATGCACAGTCAGCATTGGCAAGGAAACTTCCAGAGGACGGTGGGAGGAGAGTGGCAGGAAAGTGGCAGGGAAGTGTGCAGCCCTATCCTAAACACCCCCTGCCCTCCAGACCCCCTTGATTTACCCATTTGTCCAACACACGTATGTCTCAGTAGGTTGCAACTTTTACAGAGGCTCAACTTTAAACCCTTTCGGTCGAGCGTAGACAGCACTTGCGCTGTCAGGATGATCTGTTGTATGTACTTTGTGAGCTTGTACTTCGCCCATCACTTTTCATTTGTCTAATTGCTTGTATTTTAAAATTCCTTGCTTGCCAGTGGGTAATTCCTCTTTCTGGTCCCTCCTTTTTGGAACTCATTCCCTCCCCTGGAGCATCGCCCCATGAATTGTCGGCTTCTGCTTTTTTTCTATTTTACTTTCGGCTCAGGAACTTTTTTCTTATTCTGAAAAGCTGCTCTCCACAATTGCGAACACTTGCTCCCTCTCCTTGGGCTGGAGCTGCCTCCTCCACCCTCCTGCTTGTCGGACTCTTTTCCCTCCTGCAGTCCCACATGGCGCCCCTTGTTTGAGAACAGCAACGTAATTTGAGCTAAGCTTCGCTCGCCAGGCGAGCTATAAAAGGTCTCATGAGGTTCATTAGGACCTGCCACGAAAGCCACCTCCACCTTCCCCCCAAAAAGATTTCTCTCTCAGTAATTTCAGTGGGCTCACTTTTCAACGACATCCATCTCTATGGTTTTGAGAGATGTATTATAAAGGGAAAAAATGAATTTGGCTCTGTTGAGCCGTGAAGGGCTTTGAAGCTGATCAGTTGGTGGAGTGGAACTTCCGACATCTTCACATGTTCTCACTCCCGGTCTGAGCACTACAGAGCTCATTGTGGCTGCCCCTTTAAGCTGCAGTGGGAGCTGTCAATATGAGCGCTACGAGTGCTGTGTGGGTGCTTCAGTCAGCGAGGACAATTAAACATACCAAAACAATATGAATAACTGGATAAAAGAAACAAAGGCATAAATTGCTGACCATACAGAAACCAAGGGGACTTAAATAAGGGGCCCCAATGGGCATGCGATTGTCTCTGACTCCATGCCAACCCTACCGGCTTTTCAGAGACAAGCTGGCATGTAAATTACTCCACCATAGCACTGCTGACCCAAAGTAGTCCAGCGTGTCACTAATCCCTTCCTGGGCTCACTCCATCCCAGCCCTACCAGCCTTTCAGAAACAAGGTGTCATATATAGGACTCCATCATAGCCCTACCAACCCTTTATAAAGTAGTCTAGCGTGTAACTGATCCTTTCCCCCCACTGATTCAGCTCCAGCCCTGCAGTCCTTTCACAGAGGAGTCTCTGATAAGGGGCGTACTCCCACCTAGCCCTAATAGCCTTTGAGAAAAGAGACTGAAAAACGATTGGCTCTATCCCCTCCCGACCACCTTTTCAGAGGCAAGCTTAAAGCGTGAGTTACTCCTAACCAGCCGTACAGACCTTTCAGGAGTGACGTGACTATCGCTACAAATAGCCAGACTAGACTTTCAGATATCAGTCTGGCTTTTGAGTGAGTTCACCCCACTTCAGAGATAAGAGTGCCATGTAACTGACTGCCCAGCACCAGTGGACCTTCAGGCAGGAGCCTCAGAAGTGATTGGCTCTGTCTGAGAGTCACAAACAACTGATTCAAGCTAGTGGTCATCCAGAGACCAACATGTGATTGAGACTTCCCTGGCCCTACCTGCCATCCAGCGAGCAGTCTTACGTGTGACTGACTCCGCCCAGCACCCCTGGACCTTCAGGTAGGAGTCTCAGATGTGATTGACTCTGAGAGTCATAAGTGATTGGCTCCACCTTGTGGTCTTCCAGAGACTAACATGTGACTGACTCTCCTCTGGCCATACCTGTCATCCAGGGAGTAATTGTACAAGTGTATGACTCCACCCAATCGCTATTTTCCTTCTAAGAAGTCTGGTGTGTGACTAACTCCATCCAATCCACAGCAACCTTTCAGAGACAATCCTACCATGTGACTGACTGACTCCACCACGAGAGTGTTACATGTCACGACTCCCACCTACCCTACTGGCCTCTCAGAGCTGAGTGAGAGTGGTATTAGCCTGACTCTTCCCGGCCCTCAGGGCTCCTAGACAGACGTTTGAAACATGAATGACAGTGTCAGAGCCCTGGCAGTCTTTGAAGGATGCAACATGCAACAAAGCCCCCCTCCCCACTGGCCTTTCAGGGAGGAATTCTGGTAAGTGACAGACCCTGCCCCAGCCCTACAGACAGCAGTCTTCCATTTGATAGATTCCACCGAACCACTCTCACTCTTTCAGAGAGGAAACTGAAGTGGCTGATCCAGCACCAGCCCTTCAGTGTCAAGACTGACGTCTTATAATATCCTATTTGTTACAAAGTGCTTCATATTGTACCAACGCATTTCTAAGCACTGTGAAAAACTGGTGCTATTCTTGCCCAGTTTAAGGGTATTTAATTACCCAACATCGTAAAGATGGAAAGCAGAGTTGGCCTTGTGAGGATTGTCATGGGGGACTCAGAGAAGACTAGATGTCAGCCGCGAGCATTTAACTCGCTGAGTCATCTTGGGGAGACTTGTTTCAATCCCATCTCTGCGGCTACTGACATTGAAATGGAGTGGAGAGGTGAAGTTCTGGGGTGAGAGTGGCATCACCATTACTAACTCTCCTGAGAGGAGCACTTGGGGGTCGGGGGAGCTGGGGCTGCTTCAGCATACAGTGCCTTATGGGGGTGCTTGCAGGGTTTTAACCCCTCCCACCCCCCCCCCCTGAATCTGCAGGATTCAGACCTCTCAAGGACACCGCGAGGTTTGAGGGGGAGTAATAATTGTCTGAATATTCATGATTCCAGCTGCTGGGTTCCCCTGTGGGTCATTTATGTGATTAAAGGAACATTAAGAGGCACAAACTGTGAAATTATCTAGATATCTTGCTATTCGAACAGAGAATGATAAAAAGGGAGCCCCCTGTAATAGAAAACACGTAGCTCTGTTTAAAGAAATAAATTGTACACATCCTTCATGTCATGTTGGAAATGTTATTCAATAAAGCCCAATATTCTGTCTTGAATTGCATCATTTGAGTCATTTGTAGCACTGCACTTCCTAGTAGAACAGTTTGAGCAAAGTTGTGTAATTTCACTGAGCGTGAAAGCACTGCTGCCTCCTTCTTGTAATAAAATAAGAACACGTGTCTGATTTATTGCGTGTTTCACACTTCTGTTTCCAGATGTGTCTCCAGGCCCAGTTTCATCCTGTGTTCACACTATGGTGTCCCTCTTAGCACCTCTTAGCACCAAGAAACAGTCCCCCTGAATAGCGCTTCATGTGTCACAGAAGTCGCTTTAAGAATCATGACATCAAACTGTACAAAAACATCGCACCAGTGATGTCACAAAACCTTAGGGGGTATCCCCTGCAAGAAAAGTTGAGGGGCCAGTAGCGGTCGGTGGTGGGAGTGCCGCCGGGCGCTGACGTGGGTCGGGGGAGGGGCAGGGTGGGGGTAGTAAACTACGGATTACGGCCGATTACAAGTAAGTACACATATAAATAAATAAAACGAATTTCGTTCTCGCGCTGCATCGCCAAATGATGCAGCGCGAGAAACGAAATTCGTTTTATTTATTTATATGTGTACTTACCTGTAATCGGCCATAATCCGTAGTTTACTACCCCCACCCTGCCCCTCCCCCGTCCCGCGTCAGTGCCCGGCGGCACTCCCACCACCGACCGCTACTGTGAGGGGCCCCTCGCATAACCCAAACCTTAAAGTACTTAACCTCTGCGCCTCATCCACCTGAGGTCAGCAGGAGTTTCCGTGATGTGGTGAGTGTGAATGAGGCACCATGTCAGAGCAGCGCACTCTGCACTGTGTGTGTTCATATTTATAATATTAATCAGTGTGACTTACAGGGGCTGACTGTTGGTGCCCCTCACTGATGATTAACTAAGTGGTAGTTTACCAAAGGTGAACACTAAAGGGGTCAGTTTTAGTTTAGCGAGTGAGTTGATCCACCATTAATTGGATTGGCCCTTCCTACACCCACCTAAGGCCCCAGTCTTAGCGCTTATCATAGCACATGGTAATTTCACCTCCGAAGCTCCTGATGCCAATGGTACCAGTAACTCTGGGAGTCTGAGTCAATAGGCACTTCCAGGGGACCCCAAGGGCACTACCGGGGGGCAGTATGGGCACTACTGGGGAGCACCTCGTTCACCCTGTGTTTGTTCTGTCTCGTGCCTCTCAACTTAGTTCACTTCAACGCTTTTACCTTTATCCTTTCTCTTTATATCTCTACGTACCTCTATGTCTCTGTTTCACCCCCTTTTTCTGGACCCTCTAATTCACTATGTACATCTCACCTGTCTCAGTACACCTTTTTCTAGCCTCCTCTCATGACTATACCTCTCGCCACCACTCTCCAGTCTTACCTTTATATCTTTAATACCCCTCTAAGACCCTTTCAGACCTCGACTCTCTCTGCCACTCTCTAGTCTTACCATATCTTTTATACCCCTCTAGATGCTCTCTAAACCTCGACTTTCTCTTCAACACTCTCTAGTCTTACCTTTACATCTTTTATACCTCTCTAGATAATCTCTAAACCTTGGCTCTCGCTCCACCACTCTCTAGTCTTACCTTTACATCTTTTATACCTCTCTAAACCTCAACTCTCTTCCCCACTCTCTAGTCTTACCTTTTTATCTTTTATGCCCCTCTAGACGCTCTCTCGCCACCACTCTTTAGTCTTACCTTTACATATTTTATACCCCTCTAGATGCTTTCCAAACCTCAACTCTCTCTCTACCTTACCCTCTCTGTGCAACTTGCCTAACTATTTCCATCTCAGCTCCCTGGATCTTTCCTTTGTATATTTCACTTCACCTTTAACCTCATCTCTATACCTCATCTTCTTCGTTCTATACCACAGATGTCTGTATCTGTCAGCACTCTCTCTACCTCACATCTGTCTCCCTCCTCATCTCTCTCTATTCCACTTTTGTCTCTCGCACTACCGAACCTCTCAAGAAACCTCAACATTCATTCACCAGCTTAACCCACCTTATCTCTCTAGCCCCTCCTTACATCCCTACCTCTGTTTTCTGTACCTCACATCTCTCGCTACTTTAACTTCTTTCTCGCTCCCTTTTATTTCTCTACCTCTTTAGGTCTGGCATAACAGTGCAGCTGTTGAAAGACCTTATGAGATGAGCATGCAAAGAGGTTTATGAAGCAGTATCGAGTGACGAGAGAGGGGCGAAGGATCTGCCCAACTTAAATTTCTCTACCAGCTTTTGTTGGGCAAAATGCCCGCACTTCTGAAAATAAAATTGTGCAGCTATCGGACAATTCATATTGTTGGACAGTTTATGTTCAGTGATGTAGAGTTTACTTGGTTATAGCGAAAAGCATATAATCAAGGCTGTAGGCCTGATTCATTCATGGGAAAAGTTATGTCAGATGCAGAGATCTGAGCTGATTATCGTGAAAAGTTAAAACAAAGGCCATATGTCGATTTCTTTATTCTTTACCAGATATATTAACAAAACTATCTCTCACCCTCTCTACTTCTGAAGAAACCTCACCTTTTATTCTCTACCTCATCCCTCTGTCTCTACTTCACCCCTTTTTCTCTCTTCAACTCAACTGTCTTTCTACCCTTCACTCCTCTTTACTTTTCTCTCTGCCTTACCAATCTCTCAACATGACTTGTCCTTCTATACATCTTCTCATTTTGTTGGTCTGTGTGCCTTACTGCTTTCTCTATACTTCTCTCAATATGCAACCTCTCTACCTGTGTCTGCCTCTACCTATTTCTAACTCACCTCTGGTTCTAGCCTGCCTCACCAATGCTTGAAGTCATCCATTGGTGCACCACACCCTTCTCCCCTTTCTACACTTCCTTGACTCCATCTCTGTTTCTCTACCTCTCTGGTAAAACGTAATGATCTTTCTAGCTGTCTTTGTCTACCTGTCTTTTTCCACCTGTTTGTACCTTTCTGTTTGACAACCTCACATTTCTCTCCCTTGTATGTCTTGCCCTACCTCACCTTTCTACCTCACCTTTCTACCTTATCTCTATCTCCCTCTAATTCATCCCTCTTGTTATGCAATTGACTTGTGTGTTTCTTTTACCCTCCTGTTATTCATCTTCCTCACACCCTAACTCCTCTTACTCGGAAGACTTGGAGACCACTGTCTAGCCAGCGAATTGTACACATCATCAGACAAGAGGAGGAACAAGGCAGGGGAAGAGAACGTAGGAGTATCCAGTCAGCTGGAGTATTCAGTTGTGGGTCTCTGAACTCACTGTCCTCTGAAAATAAACATATTTGTACTCCAAAGAGAGAGCAATGCATTTGGGTTACTTTACTCTGACTATAGAACAAACTACTTTGGGAGGGGTTGCAGCCATCATTCATCAAAAACTCCAGTTTACTTCATTAGGGATTACAGGCATACCCTCGGTCGATAGTCTTATATTAAAATTTGAATCGCCTCAGTCCTCTTTTATCAGCGCCTTATTTTATCGACCCCCGCACCACATTCCCTCTTTCCCCCAACTGCTAGGCGAAATGATCGCCCAACTAGTCATCAACCAGGCTAGAATTATCAGAATTGGAGACTTTAACTATTGGCCAAAAGACACACTGGAGAGTGCTAGCTCCATAGAATTGACAGATCTCCTCTCTGGGATGAATTGTATCCAGCATGTGAACGCTGCTACCCACATAAAAGGGCATATCCTAGATCAAGTATGGACATCCAATCTGGAAATCTCTAAGCTACTAATTTCCCCATGTACATGGTCAGATCATCACTTTATCACATTTACCATGGCCTGTGCTCCCCCTAACAAAACCGTCCAGATAGGAAATCACCTGGCTAGAAACTGGAATCGGGCTAACATTGGCGATTTCTGCTCATTATTAAAGGCCACAATGCCCATCGCACAGGAATCACTCTGCAATCAGGAAGTTAGCATCTAGCAGTGGCTTGAATCCGCCAGTGACAGCATTGCCCCTTTTAAGAAAATCAAGACTAAACGACCTCACGATGCCCAACGTTGGTTTTCTGATGACCTGAAATCTAAGAAACTAGCCTTAAGGCAAGCTGAACGTAGCTGGAGACGAGACTATTCTTTAGAAAAAAAGGCCATCTACATAACTCAGCTTAAAGAATATAAAAACGCTATCCCCCAGACTAAGGCAGCTTACTTCTCCTTAAAGATTATGAACTCGGCTAATAAGTCCAAGGACATTTTCTCCATAGTTGATGAACTCGCACAACCGGATAGAGTCATGGCGAAACCTGTCCCCTCACAATCCCTATGTGAATCTCTCAACTCCTACTTTATTGAGAAAATTGCCATTATTAAGGCTAGCATCCCTACCCTCATCTCATCTACGACCTCCCCTACTATTTGTAAAAACCCATTTCCAATTGATCAAATCCCCCCAATCTCTAGGGAAGAATTCTTTGTCTTACTTAAAAAAGTCGGATCTGGCTCCCCCACGGATTGCTGTCCTCCTCACATTCTACAAGAAGCTTTCCTCACTTGTCCAGACCCGCCCCTCTCATTTCTGAATAACTCTCTTAAACAATGCATTGTCCCCGACATTTTCAAAAGCGCAGAAATTGTCCCGATTTTGAAGAAACCCAATGCTGACCCTTTGGTCCTTAGTAACTATTGCCCCATCTCCCTCCTTCCCTATTTAGGCAAAATCTTAGAGGCCCACGTAGCAAACTGTCTTAGCTCATTCATTGAACACTCCCACTTCCTTGACTCCCATCAGGCAGGATTTAGACCCGCCCACTCTACGGAGTCAGCCATCTTGGCAGTCATGGATGAGCTTAGGCGAGGGGCCGATAAAGGCCTTACCCAGGCCCTGGTCCTCCTGGACTTGTCAGCTGCTTTTGACACGGTCGATCATGGTCTCCTGATCGACCGTGTCAGCAATGCCGGGATCCAGGGCCTGGCATTGCAGTGGATCTCTTCATTTCTCAGTAATAGATCTCAAGCAGTCCGCGTCGCCAATTTCTCCTCTAAAAAAAGGAAATTGACTTGTGGAGTTCCTCAGGGCTCTTCCCTCTCGCCCCTTCTTTTTAATTTGCATTTGCTACACTTGATTTGGTCTCTGCGTACAAGAATGGTCGAAACTTTTAACTACGCTGACGACCTCCAGCTGGTGTTTGACATTGATTCTTCCACCTCCTCAGTGCTCAATTTCCAATCTACTATGAGCTTTATCAGCGAATGGATGTACGCAAATCAACTGAAACTAAATCCCGATAAAACTGAGCTGATACTCACAGGAGGTACTGCTAACCCGTGGAACTCCAATTTTTGGCCTCCACCTTGGGCAGTCCTCTATGCCCAGCAGGCTCCGTCAAGAGTTTAGGAATCATAATTAGTAACGATCTGTCCATGAAAGCCCAGATCGGCTCAGTGGTTTCTGCTTGCTTTTTCCATCTACGTAGAATCCGGAAGATCAGTAGATTCTTGACCACTGAGCCCTTGACCCTGGTCATTCTGGCCTAGGTAATCTCCCGAATTGATTACGCCAACTCACTATACGTGGGCATCCCAGCATATCAACTACACCGCCTGCAGTTGGTACAAAACCAAGCGGCCAGGCTAATCTATCGTCTACCCAGAAACCATCATGTAAGTCCCCTGATGAAGAGTCTCCATTGGCTCCCGGTGGCTAAACGCTGTGCCTTTAAGCTGGGCTGTACCATCTTTAAAGCCCTTGCCGGGACTGGCCCAGCATTTATCTCTTCAAGGATTCAGCGTTACATCCCTTCCCGGGAACTGCGTTCTTCTTATCTTAACTTACTGACTACTCTAGCATTTAAACGTAAAAAACACGGGGGTCTCAGATTCGCGGTCTTGGCTCCACAATTTTGGAACTCGCTTCCTGTGGAATTGAGGTCTGCACCTTCGTATGTTCAGTTCAGAAAACAACTCAAGACCAGGCTGTTTTCTCAGGCATATGAGTAAGCCAACTGTCCTGTTGATGCCGCCTCCTCTATTATTCTCAGCGCCATGAAACCGCTTGGTGTACGCGCGCTTAATAAGTACTTTTAACATAACATAACAGGGTCACTCTGTTTTTAGGTCGAGCCTATGCAGCGCATGCGCTGTCTCTTCGAGACATGCTGTATTCACTCTATGGGCTTACAGCCCACCCATTGCCTTTTTATTTGTTACTTTAATTATTGTCCTTTAAAAATTCCTCTTTGTCCTGCCTTGTGGTTATTTTTTTCCTCCCATGGAGCAGCACCTAACTTCTGGTATCATTCACTTTAGTGCTTTAACTATTCATTTTGGGGCACTATTTTTTGTTAGTTTCCTGCTCATGCTCTGAGCTTTGCTTTTTGTGTCCCAGCACCATTTTATTTGTAATTTTATTAGCCTGTCCCGCTTTTCATTCACTCCCTCCATCATTGGCTGCGCATGGGGAAGGACGGGGCAACAGGTCATGGCAGAAGCTGAAAAAATAACTTTCTAACTAATTTCTAGTGCTAACAAAGTACATTTCGGATTTGTTGATAATTCTCATACCTGTCCGCATCCAGTAACATAGGAATGAAGGCTAGCACTTCTTGCAATCATCACTTTTATCGTCCAAAACCCTAAAGTACATTCTCACCATGCTGCATCACAGCATTGTACGTACTGAAGTAAACCAGTCACTCTTTTGCTACTACAGCTCACACATTGCGGTATCAAGTCCCCAGAGCCAGCCAACTTTAAGCCAGGCAGATGGTTCATTTCCCCACCATTTTAATGGATGGCGCAGCATAACCACGGGGGTGTGGAGGGATCTATTTCACTGAGAAACATGGATGCCATTTTGGAACAAAGTCCTAACATAAAATAGCAATACGCTAGTTGGAAACCATTTCAAATTAGACAAGTTTAGATATCAGCGAGTGAAATACATTTGTAAGGTGTGTTACAATCAAGCCTAGTGCGGAAGCTTTCACGTTGAGTTTTAAGAGACATTAATACTGTGAATCAATAAAAATACATAGTACAGTTAAACAGTTAAAACAAGAAGATGTTTTAATGAGCTGGGCAGTTTTGCAGCGGCTACAGAGGCGCTCACCTTCAACTAACTCTTTTTGTAATCTCCCTTGCACAAGCTCTGCTTCTGGCTGCCCAAGCCCCTCTTCCCTGCACCCCTCTCCTGTAGGCCCCACCTCTACTGTCTTTATGGTCTCACAGGTATATTTTCAGTCAGTGGGTGATCGTTGTTTTTAGGCAAAGAATGGAAATTTTAACCTCTTGTTGGAGGGTGGCCTTCCCATCATCCGATGTGAGTATCAGGATGGCTTGAGTACAGCTGAGAGTGGAGGGTGCAAACAAATCACCCTGCATGAGCAAGGGCCACAGCTTACTGTGCTTTTTGTTGGTGGCTTGACATGGAGAGTAAAATGTAAGTTGTGTTTTTGTGCAGAGTAACTCAGAATAGAACGAATCATTTTTGCCAATCGCACTCAACGGGTTTTCCTTTGTATATTTCTTTTTCTCAATAATTGTATTCCTTTTCACAGGTACTTCATTTCACCTCTATTCTACTGCCATGCTTTTGAATAACTCTTTATGTGATTAATGGTTGTTTTTACCGGCGCTTAGTCTACCAAAGGGCACGTCGACACACATTATCATTTGGTCATCAGTACTAACCATGAGTGGTATTCAGTTTCTGAGATTAATTAATACTATTATGTTTTAGGATAAAGCCCCTGACGAAGGCCTAGCCCGAAATGCATTGGGCTCGCTACCAAAAGTTAGCCGTAAAGATGTCTAATGACAATGACGTAATGTGGCATTAACATTACCTACGTGAAGAATTTAAATGAAGAAAAATTTACATGATGCATTAAATTGATATTTCAACATTCAATGAATTAAAGTTTGACTTTTATCAAGATTCCATCGAGGGAGTGCAGGTTGGGGACCGTTTTTACTGACTGTGAAAACACTCATATTGTGCAGAGTAACTCTCACTGTGATCACCATGTTGCTCTCACGTTGTATGAGCGTAACTTGCACCACATACTTTCTATTGTTTACAAGAGCGCCACAGGTTCATTACGTGTTCCAGGCTTTCTCCAGAAGGTAGTTGATCATTATCAGACCGTTTTCATTTAAATGTTTTAGGTTTTCTGACACATTGGGTAGTCTGGTATCAATCACAAGTTTATATATTTATAAATATAAACTTGTGATTGAGGAAAGAAAAGCTGATATGAGAAGCTCAGCATGGGAAGATCTGAAGAGAGCAGGAGCTTTAAAAGACACAAGAAAATTTTGAGAAGTCATTAACGCCCTTTTTTTACTGAAGAAGTGAGGCAGATGGACTCACTTATTTTGTCAGACGCTTGGGTAGCTCATTTTACTGGCATTTTTAATCTGCTAGGAAAGAAGGTAGAACATTTTAGAAGGGATCAGCGCGAAGATTTATCTGCAGCCACCAAACGTAGTCTATCCATCACAGTATTCGAGGTGGAGAAGGCGATAGCACAGGGGATTCGCTTGAAAGCTCCAGGTCCAGATGGGGTGGCCCTCGATCTTTTTAAAAGCAATCCTAAATTGTGGGCACCACTGTGGATGAATATTTTTAAGGCAGCTATCATTGGTCCCATGCCTGCAACCTGGAAAGAGGCTCTTGTGGTCCCTGTTTTTAAAAAGTGCAATAGAAGCGACCCGGCATGTTACAGGCCAATTTCACTTATTGATGCCACAGTTAAGGTGCTGGGCAGAGTCCTCCTTGCCCGTTTGGAGACCTGAGCAACCACTGTAGGGGTCATGTGTAAAACGCAATATGGCTTTAGGAGAGGATTAGGCACAACCGAGCAATGCTTTAATCTCTCCTTAATTATTAACAAATACGTGAAGGACAGGAAGGGTTCGATCCACTTGGCCTTCATGGATTTGTCCAGTGCCTTTGATACAGTAAATCGGGATACATTGTGGCCATGATGAAAGGCATGGGCATAGAAGAAGCATTGGCATCCCTTCTCCATAGGTTACACCTTAACACCTTGGTCGCCATAAGATACAGCACCCAAGGGGAAAAAACGGAGCTGATTGCATCAACAGAGGGCATCCGCCAAGGGTGTATCTTAGCCCCCTTCTTGTTATATATATACATATATATATATATATATATATATATATATATATATATATATATCAAACCAACAAGTTGCCTGTCAAGAGAGGACCACACACAGGTAAGTATTTCATCTGCCATCATTTTATTGTGCGAAGGCAGTCACAGCCACAGACATCGTTGCACAACATGAGTCCCTCCTGACGCGTTTCGTGCTTTGGCAGCACTTCTTCAAAGGATGACGGACTGGCGAGGAATGAAACCGGCAATTTTTTCAACACTTTTTGAACAGTTGTTCTTCCACCTCAGTGGGCGTGGCCACCCCTGTGGCTGATGGTAATTGTAGTGTTAGAGTCCTACTGCAGTGAGTCGCCAGGTTTCAACCTCAGTATTAATATAGATCCCAAGTGGGTATGCAAACCGGCATGTAGGTTTCTGGATTGCCGCTCACTTCGCACAAAAGCACTTCCTGTCCACCAAGCCGAAATGCAGGTTGGCACTTCAGCAGGACTGCGCGGAGCACAGCGGGGTCACTCTCGCGGCTCAGGCAGGGCCGCTGAACATCAAACCAACAAGTTGCCTGTCAAGAGAGGACCACACACAGGTAAGTATTTCATCTGCCATCATTTTATTGTGCGAAGGCAGTCACAGCCACAGACATCGTTGCACAACATGAGTCCCTCCTGACGCGTTTCGTGCTTTGGCAGCACTTCTTCAAAGGATGACGGACTGGCGAGGAATGAAACCGGCAATTTTTTCAACACTTTTTGAACAGTTGTTCTTCCACCTCAGTGGGCGTGGCCACCCCTGTGGCTGATGGTAATTGTAGTGTTAGAGTCCTACTGCAGTGAGTCGCCAGGTTTCAACCTCAGTATTAATATAGATCCCAAGTGGGTATGCAAACCGGCATGTAGGTTTCTGGATTGCCGCTCACTTCGCACAAAAGCACTTCCTGTCCACCAAGCCGAAATGCAGGTTGGCACTTCAGCAGGACTGCGCGGAGCACAGCGGGGTCACTCTCGCGGCTCAGGCAGGGCCGCTGAACATCAAACCAACAAGTTGCCTGTCAAGAGAGGACCACACACAGGTAAGTATTTCATCTGCCATCATTTTATTGTGCGAAGGCAGTCACAGCCACAGACATCGTTGCACAACATGAGTCCCTCCTGACGCGTTTCGTGCTTTGGCAGCACTTCTTCAAAGGATGACGGACTGGCGAGGAATGAAACCGGCAATTTTTTCAACACTTTTGAACAGTTGTTCTTCCACCTCAGTGGGCGTGGCCACCCCTGTGGCTGATGGTAATTGTAGTGTTAGAGTCCTACTGCAGTGAGTCGCCAGGTTTCAACCTCAGTATTAATATAGATCCCAAGTGGGTATGCAAACCGGCATGTAGGTTTCTGGATTGCCGCTCACTTCGCACAAAAGCACTTCCTGTCCACCAAGCCGAAATGCAGGTTGGCACTTCAGCAGGACTGCGCGGAGCACAGCGGGGTCACTCTCGCGGCTCAGGCAGGGCCGCTGAACATCAAACCAACAAGTTGCCTGTCAAGAGAGGACCACACACAGGTAAGTATTTCATCTGCCATCATTTTATTGTGCGAAGGCAGTCACAGCCACAGACATCGTTGCACAACATGAGTCCCTCCTGACGCGTTTCGTGCTTTGGCAGCACTTCTTCAAAGGATGACGGACTGGCGAGGAATGAAACCGGCAATTTTTCAACACTTTTGAACAGTTGTTCTTCCACCTCAGTGGGCGTGGCCACCCCTGTGGCTGATGGTAATTGTAGTGTTAGAGTCCTACTGCAGTGAGTCGCCAGGTTTCAACCTCAGTATTAATATAGATCCCAAGTGGGTATGCAAACCGGCATGTAGGTTTCTGGATTGCCGCTCACTTCGCACAAAAGCACTTCCTGTCCACCAAGCCGAAATGCAGGTTGGCACTTCAGCAGGACTGCGCGGAGCACAGCGGGGTCACTCTCGCGGCTCAGGCAGGGCCGCTGAACATCAAACCAACAAGTTGCCTGTCAAGAGAGGACCACACACAGGTAAGTATTTCATCTGCCATCATTTTATTGTGCGAAGGCAGTCACAGCCACAGACATCGTTGCACAACATGAGTCCCTCCTGACGCGTTTCGTGCTTTGGCAGCACTTCTTCAAAGGATGACGGACTGGCGAGGAATGAAACCGGCAATTTTTTCAACACTTTTTGAACAGTTGTTCTTCCACCTCAGTGGGCGTGGCCACCCCTGTGGCTGATGGTAATTGTAGTGTTAGAGTCCTACTGCAGTGAGTCGCCAGATTTCAACCTCAGTATTAATATAGATCCCAAGTGGGTATGCAAACCGGCATGTAGGTTTCTGGATTGCCGCTCACTTCGCACAAAAGCACTTCCTGTCCACCAAGCCGAAATGCAGGTTGGCACTTCAGCAGGACTGCGCGGAGCACAGCGGGGTCACTCTCGCGGCTCAGGCAGGGCCGCTGAACATCAAACCAACAAGTTGCCTGTCAAGAGAGGACCA
Organism: Calotriton arnoldi; assembly: GCA_963921515.1. NCBI lineage: Eukaryota > Metazoa > Chordata > Amphibia > Caudata > Salamandridae > Calotriton > Calotriton arnoldi. The sequence continues at coordinate 1,569,681 of CAWUFW010001738.1, read as the reverse complement.
CACACAGGTAAGTATTTCATCTGCCATCATTTTATTGTGCGAAGGCAGTCACAGCCACAGACATCGTTGCACAACATGAGTCCCTCCTGACGCGTTTCGTGCTTTGGCAGCACTTCTTCAAAGGATGACGGACTGGCGAGGAATGAAACCGGCAATTTTTTCAACACTTTTTGAACAGTTGTTCTTCCACCTCAGTGGGCGTGGCCACCCCTGTGGCTGATGGTAATTGTAGTGTTAGAGTCCTACTGCAGTGAGTCGCCAGGTTTCAACCTCAGTATTAATATAGATCCCAAGTGGGTATGCAAACCGGCATGTAGGTTTCTGGATTGCCGCTCACTTCGCACAAAAGCACTTCCTGTCCACCAAGCCGAAATGCAGGTTGGCACTTCAGCAGGACTGCGCGGAGCACAGCGGGGTCACTCTCGCGGCTCAGGCAGGGCCGCTGAACATCAAACCAACAAGTTGCCTGTCAAGAGAGGACCACACACAGGTAAGTATTTCATCTGCCATCATTTTATTGTGCGAGTATTAATATAGATCCCAAGTGGGTATGCAAACCGGCATGTAGGTTTCTGGATTGCCGCTCACTTCTTCAAAGGATGACGGACTGGCGAGGAATGAAACCGGCAATTTTTTCAACACTTTTTGAACAGTTGTTCTTCCACCTCAGTGGGCGTGGCCACCCCTGTGGCTGATGGTAATTGTAGTGTTGAAAAAATTGCCGGTTTCATTCCTCGCCAGTCCGTCATCCTTTGAAGAAGTGCTGCCAAAGCACGAAACGCGTCAGGAGGGACTCATGTTGTGCAACGATGTCTGTGGCTGTGACTGCCTTCGCACAATAAAATGATGGCAGATGAAATACTTACCTGTGTGTGGTCCTCTCTTGACAGGCAACTTGTTGGTTTGATGTTCAGCGGCCCCGCCTGAGCCGCGAGAGTGACCCCGCTGTGCTCCGCGCAGTCCTGCTGAAGTGCCAACCTGCATTTCGGCTTGGTGGACAGGAAGTGCTTTGTGCGAAGTGAGCGGCAATCCAGAAACCTACATGCCGGTTTGCATACCCACTTGGGATCTATATTAATACTGAGGTTGAAACCTGGCGACTCACTGCAGTAGGACTCTAACACTACAATTACCATCAGCCACAGGGGTGGCCACGCCCACTGAGGTGGAAGAACAACTGTTCAAAAAGTGTTGAAAAAATTGCCGGTTTCATTCCTCGCCAGTCCGTCATCCTTTGAAGAAGTGCTGCCAAAGCACGAAACGCGTCAGGAGGGACTCATGTTGTGCAACGATGTCTGTGGCTGTGACTGCCTTCGCACAATAAAATGATGGCAGATGAAATACTTACCTGTGTGTGGTCCTCTCTTGACAGGCAACTTGTTGGTTTGATGTTCAGCGGCCCCGCCTGAGCCGCGAGAGTGACCCCGCTGTGCTCCGCGCAGTCCTGCTGAAGTGCCAACCTGCATTTCGGCTTGGTGGACAGGAAGTGCTTTTGTGCGAAGTGAGCGGCAATCCAGAAACCTACATGCCGGTTTGCATACCCACTTGGGATCTATATTAATACTGAGGTTGAAACCTGGCGACTCACTGCAGTAGGACTCTAACACTACAATTACCATCAGCCACAGGGGTGGCCACGCCCACTGAGGTGGAAGAACAACTGTTCAAAAAGTGTTGAAAAATTGCCGGTTTCATTCCTCGCCAGTCCGTCATCCTTTGAAGAAGTGCTGCCAAAGCACGAAACGCGTCAGGAGGGACTCATGTTGTGCAACGATGTCTGTGGCTGTGACTGCCTTCGCACAATAAAATGATGGCAGATGAAATACTTACCTGTGTGTGGTCCTCTCTTGACAGGCAACTTGTTGGTTTGATGTTCAGCGGCCCCGCCTGAGCCGCGAGAGTGACCCCGCTGTGCTCCGCGCAGTCCTGCTGAAGTGCCAACCTGCATTTCGGCTTGGTGGACAGGAAGTGCTTTTGTGCGAAGTGAGCGGCAATCCAGAAACCTACATGCCGGTTTGCATACCCACTTGGGATCTATATTAATACTGAGGTTGAAACCTGGCGACTCACTGCAGTAGGACTCTAACACTACAATTACCATCAGCCACAGGGGTGGCCACGCCCACTGAGGTGGAAGAACAACTGTTCAAAAAGTGTTGAAAAAATTGCCGGTTTCATTCCTCGCCAGTCCGTCATCCTTTGAAGAAGTGCTGCCAAAGCACGAAACGCGTCAGGAGGGACTCATGTTGTGCAACGATGTCTGTGGCTGTGACTGCCTTCGCACAATAAAATGATGGCAGATGAAATACTTACCTGTGTGTGGTCCTCTCTTGACAGGCAACTTGTTGGTTTGATGTTCAGCGGCCCCGCCTGAGCCGCGAGAGTGACCCCGCTGTGCTCCGCGCAGTCCTGCTGAAGTGCCAACCTGCATTTCGGCTTGGTGGACAGGAAGTGCTTTTGTGCGAAGTGAGCGGCAATCCAGAAACCTACATGCCGGTTTGCATACCCACTTGGGATCTATATTAATACTGAGGTTGAAACCTGGCGACTCACTGCAGTAGGACTCTAACACTACAATTACCATCAGCCACAGGGGTGGCCACGCCCACTGAGGTGGAAGAACAACTGTTCAAAAAGTGTTGAAAAAATTGCCGGTTTCATTCCTCGCCAGTCCGTCATCCTTTGAAGAAGTGCTGCCAAAGCACGAAACGCGTCAGGAGGGACTCATGTTGTGCAACGATGTCTGTGGCTGTGACTGCCTTCGCACAATAAAATGATGGCAGATGAAATACTTACCTGTGTGTGGTCCTCTCTTGACAGGCAACTTGTTGGTTTGATGTTCAGCGGCCCCGCCTGAGCCGCGAGAGTGACCCCGCTGTGCTCCGCGCAGTCCTGCTGAAGTGCCAACCTGCATTTCGGCTTGGTGGACAGGAAGTGCTTTTGTGCGAAGTGAGCGGCAATCCAGAAACCTACATGCCGGTTTGCATACCCACTTGGGATCTATATTAATACTGAGGTTGAAACCTGGCGACTCACTGCAGTAGGACTCTAACACTACAATTACCATCAGCCACAGGGGTGGCCACGCCCACTGAGGTGGAAGAACAACTGTTCAAAAAGTGTTGAAAAAATTGCCGGTTTCATTCCTCGCCAGTCCGTCATCCTTTGAAGAAGTGCTGCCAAAGCACGAAACGCGTCAGGAGGGACTCATGTTGTGCAACGATGTCTGTGGCTGTGACTGCCTTCGCACAATAAAATGATGGCAGATGAAATACTTACCTGTGTGTGGTCCTCTCTTGACAGGCAACTTGTTGGTTTGATGTTCAGCGGCCCCGCCTGAGCCGCGAGAGTGACCCCGCTGTGCTCCGCGCAGTCCTGCTGAAGTGCCAACCTGCATTTCGGCTTGGTGGACAGGAAGTGCTTTTGTGCGAAGTGAGCGGCAATCCAGAAACCTACATGCCGGTTTGCATACCCACTTGGGATCTATATTAATACTGAGGTTGAAACCTGGCGACTCACTGCAGTAGGACTCTAACACTACAATTACCATCAGCCACAGGGGTGGCCACACCCACTGAGGTGGAAGAACAACTGTTCAAAAAGTGTTGAAAAATTGCCGGTTTCATTCCTCGCCAGTCCGTCATCCTTTGAAGAAGTGCTGCCAAAGCACGAAACGCGTCAGGAGGGACTCATGTTGTGCAACGATGTCTGTGGCTGTGACTGCCTTCGCACAATAAAATGATGGCAGATGAAATACTTACCTGTGTGTGGTCCTCTCTTGACAGGCAACTTGTTGGTTTGATGTTCAGCGGCCCCGCCTGAGCCGCGAGAGTGACCCCGCTGTGCTCCGCGCAGTCCTGCTGAAGTGCCAACCTGCATTTCGGCTTGGTGGACAGGAAGTGCTTTTGTGCGAAGTGAGCGGCAATCCAGAAACCTACATGCCGGTTTGCATACCCACTTGGGATCTATATTAATACTGAGGTTGAAACCTGGCGACTCACTGCAGTAGGACTCTAACACTACAATTACCATCAGCCACAGGGGTGGCCACGCCCACTGAGGTGGAAGAACAACTGTTCAAAAAGTGTTGAAAAATTGCCGGTTTCATTCCTCGCCAGTCCGTCATCCTTTGAAGAAGTGCTGCCAAAGCACGAAACGCGTCAGGAGGGACTCATGTTGTGCAACGATGTCTGTGGCTGTGACTGCCTTCGCACAATAAAATGATGGCAGATGAAATACTTACCTGTGTGTGGTCCTCTCTTGACAGGCAACTTGTTGGTTTGATATATATATATATATATATATATATATACTAATGGTTTAGAGGCCATTTTATTAAGTAGGGAGCTTGATTTTCCTAAAATTGGTAGCAAATATGTTCCCTTATTAGCTTATGCAGACGATACGGTGTTAATGGCAGCGACAGCTAATAGCCTTCAGAAATCCCTCGATATTTTTACTGATTTTATGTCCTTACTCGATCTAAAAGTCATCGTCACTAAATCATATATAATGGTATGTGGTCCTAAAACTACAAGAACCAGGAACTTTGTCATGCGGGGCAAGAAAATAGGAAAAGTAGACAATTTCATGTACTTGGGGAATTTATACAATAATCAGTTGAATAGGGAACCGCTTGTAACAGCAAGAGCCCATCTTACAAACAGGGCCATGGATGGGCTATTTCGTTTTGCACTTAGCCTGGGCCACAAGCCAGTGAGGGAATTAAATTACTGTATATAAAGCTAAATGTGTTTCTATTGCAACATATGGGGCAGGGTTGTGGGGACACCACAAAAGCCATCAGCTACAAACACTGGAAAATAAATTTACCAAAAGGTTATTGATGACCCCGAATAGTGCCCCCAACCGCCTATGTCATAAGGAACTGGGTCTAGAGTTTCTAGAGGATCGCATATCTAGTGCTCCTTTGTTTCTATGGGCAAAAATCTGGCTATCAGAAGAGTTAATGTTCTCTCGTGAAGTAATCACAGATTGCCAAAATTTGGCTAATGCCCTAAAAATACCATGGCTTCGCTTTGTGAGGGACACTTTTAATGAGATAGGACTGGAGTATTACTATGAAAACCCAGGAAACATTCCATCAAATGAAAAGCCATTATTAAAGAGGCGTTCTTTTCAAGGGCAAATTCACGATATCTTCTTCAAGACGAGATGGGCCCACTACAGTTGCCCCTTGCCACGTTGCAATACTATTTAAGTTTTACTACTGATTTGCAGACTAGATTTTATTTAACTTGATTTCGTCTATCCACTGTGCACTTTTTATTGGCATTTCCACGGCAAAGAGGGTGGGCTAATAAGCTCACACCTTGTCCTTGTGACAACTTAAGGAGCCAATGCACTATGCACTTTATTCTATTCTGCACTTTATATAAAACGTCAAGGAGTAAATTTTTAGTCCCATTATTAAGGAAAATCAGCACCTGCACATATGTTGATGGTTTTAACTTTTGCACTCACTGGCTGCCCCTGATATTTGTAGTGCGGTAGCCAATTACATAAAAGTCCCTTTGGCTATTAGAAAACGCTATGAAGTAAGTGCTCCTGCATAATGAATGCTTTTATTGTCTGCTGATTATTATAGATCTGGAGTTTTTTATACATTTTTTATGATCCATATATCACCATGTTGTTCTAATGTAAGTATTGTATGTAAAGAATTTTAATCTCTCTGGTATCTTATGAATTATTCTTATTTTAACTTATTTTCTGTAATTGTTAGATACACTGTCATAACTTAATTGTAAACTTTTAGGGTCCCGATGAACCGAATAAAGTTGTTCTTGACTTGACTTGGGTAGTCTGGTAATGTGCTGCATGGCTAAGCACTTAAAAGGTCCCAAAGGCGAGGACTATTGGCTATGCCAATGCTTGTTTATTGTGCATTGTCCATTCTAGGAGTTAGGCCCAGCTTTCCTTAATCAAAATCTCTGCATTTGTCTTGTGTGTCCCAAATTCCAAAACTTAACCGTAGAAATGGAAGAAGACCCCTGCCTGCTAAGGCTGCACGACTCTGACAATGCGTTTCTTGACACCTGAGATATCAGTAGTCGTCTCAATTTCAGGAAATCAATCAAAAATGCCTTAGTCCCTCTTTAGTATTTGATAGTGAACTCCTCTCCTGTGTAGCTGCAAGAGACCACCTCAATGGTAAACTCTGCTTTTTATATGCGGATATAACATTACTTAATAATCTGCCAAGCGTAGTGTATAAACACTCAAGTTAATTTTGTGCCCAGCATGTTAACTGCATAGAAGGCTGGTGCTTTACCACAAAATTGCTGACGAAATATCAACCAGAAGATATATGAAGACCATAACATCTAATCCCAAAATATTGTCATAGCTGGGTTAATAATTGTAAATCTGACAATATTTCGTGAGTCTATGTTATGGTCATAGTATATCTGCAGGTCTGCGTTTGGAGAGAGAGGGACTTGAGGAGAAATAGACACTTGCAAACGCTGAATGAGCAGGAAGAGTTAAACGTGCACGTTATAGAAGCTCCAAGCAGTATTAATATCTTACCCACATTCTGATTTTACTTACTGCTTTGCTTGTTTAATTCCCAGCCTGGCTTGTCTTTTCAACATAAGCACCTGGTAATTGAAGACTAAAGCCATTATGAACTGTTGCTGATCAAAAGCCTTATCTATGAGCAGGCGATAGTGCAGGCTTAGCATGAATAAGACAAACACATATTCCAGCAATCCCCCTCTTCTGTAGGGCAGGTCACCACTCAGAGCAGCTACTAAAGAGATAACATTGTCTGCCCAGAAACGTCAAGCACACTCACTGTTGTGGTTTTGTCTTGACGTGTATTGCCTGCCAGCTGAATAAAATGGCTTCCTTGTGTTCCACTAATCTGCAGACCACGGGTGCACGTCACAGCGCTATGGGGAGATGGGGAGGCGAAGGGAGACGGAAGATCAATACTTATTAATAACAACCAGTAAAACTGTCTGCAGGCCTTGAGATGTTTGGTAAAATAAATCCAAACAACGAAAGCTTGTTTGAAGCCCTATGGCTGAACAATTACTGTTCAGGGACCCGATCCATAGGTCAAATTGATTATTCAGCAGGGATTGAAACTGATACAAGCTGTTTTATGGCTTTCTGACATTTGTACTTCCCTGGTGCGTTGCGTTAAACTGCAGTGAATTGTTTACAGCCACAAACGCTCCAACGGATATGTTGTGGGGCTGCTGGAATTGTGTGTAAATATCTTCTCATTTTCACATGCGAACCATTGAACCTAGTATTGCAACTCCGTGTCTAATTATTAAAAAATGGCTATATTAGTTATGTTGTTTCACTATAAAGCGGCTACAACAAGAGACTACAGTAAAGGAGCAAAATGAGAAGTATCTTTTTGTCATGTAAAAGATGGCGCGTGCTCAGATAAAATGAAGTAATATTCTCTGTGAATTTTAAAATATATTCATCATCATTTTCGGTAAATCATGGCATGCGGAGTGAAACATATACTTCCAAGATCAGCAACAGTCTGTCAGTTAACTTCTTAGTAATCAACTGCAATGTCACCACAGGAATCTAATGAACAATTAAAGTGCTATTCAAAACAAAAGTGAGGCACTCCTAAACCCATTTTGTTGGAATAGGAGCTGTTTAATTTTAAGTCTTTCCTGATGAGCAGCCTGAAGTAAATGAGCACTGAGATGTTAATTCTGCTCTATGATAACTATAACTAGCGTTCTCGCCATGCACAGTCTTGTCATCAATTATTCCATTTCAAATGTTGCAGTGATGTCATCAATGGTGTTCTAAAGCATGCCATGAGTGATGTAATTTGTGGGGTAATAAGCTGTGAATGGCTAGGTTGCGAGTTTTAGTAACCTAGGGCATGTGTCATAGTTACTAGAGATAACAATAACCGGTGAATTTCAGTAGTTTTTTTAGTTTAAAATGTTATATCGCCACTGAAATTTTCACCTAACCATAACATGACTCTAACCTTTGGTTTTTTCAGTGAATTTCTAGAATTTTTTAAACATAAAGTAATATTTTAATACCATACATAAAGCCAATCTCCGCTGTGCTTGACCTTCGGCCGTGCACGATGGAGAATTGGCCACAGGGCCTGGCCCGCAGTCAATCATCTCTGTGCAGCGTAGGGTTGGCCGCAGGGCCTGGCTTGTGAGTAGCCAACCCTATGCCATGCACGACCTTCTGGCATGTGCAGTGTGCACTTGTTCTCACAGGACCTCGCTGCACTCAGGCAGACTTACTGACTGTGACAAATTGGGTTGTTGGTTGAGTGAGGTGTGAGTCCTTGTCAAGCAGCAACCACAATCCTTATCAGGGTGAGGCACAAGACAACCTTAAATTAACCTGAGCTCAACCCTCTGGTAGCTTGGCACAGAGCAGTCAGGCTTAACTTAGATGCAATGTATAAAGTATTTTTGCAACACTTCAAACTGTAATAAAGTGAAAACACCATATAAAAAGGATCCCACACCAGGTAGAAAAATATAGTAACTTTTAATACATAAAATAAGACTAAAACAATAAAAATCCAATCAGTAGAACTGGAGATATGCAATTTTAAAGATTTCAGTGAGAATAGCGCCAAAAAGCAGAAAGCGCCAACTGTGGATATCTGGTTGCGCTGGACTGGGATAAAGTCACAAGTCCAGGCCAGCCGCGATGGAGTGCTGGCTGACTACTGGGACTAAGTTAGGCTGCTGAACAAAGTACTTTAAATCCTGGTTTGGGGAGCGTTGTGAGGGTTTGCATCGAAGATGTGTCGCACAGCCGAAGTGCTGCGTCAATTCTAAGATGCGGCAAGGCTGCGATGCGAAACGCCATCAACGATCCCATCGACGAGGGCCTGAATGCGAAATCTGGCATCGAGGATGCACCGCACAGTTGGGGCAATGCATCAGTTCCAAGGAGATGTGAGGCTGCAATGCGGAGTCCGTCAACCTTGTCAAGACATTCTTCGGGGGAGAGAATGTGGCCAAGCGGCTAGGGCGGTCGACCTTGGAGCTGGGGAACCGGGTTCGAGTCTCGGCAGGGACGCTCAGAATTCTGTGATTCTGGGCAAATCACTTAATATCCACGTGCCTAACAAAAATGAATGTGTCCATCTGTAACGTAACTGGTGCTCATGTAAAGCGCTCTGATACCTCCGGGTCTAGTTAGCGCTATATAAAACTCCACAAAAAAAAAAAAGACTGCCGCCGACGAGCGATGAGAGGGCCTGGACCGAGGATGCGTTGCACAGAGGTGGTTGCAATGAGGCCGTGGGCTGCGATGAGGGTCTTTGCAGCAGAGGAGACCCACGCAGCAGCGGCGGTGCGTCGGCTCTGCGCAGGGTTGCTCCACACGGCAGAGGAGATGTGTCAGTTCCGCTGGATCCACAGAGGCTGGCCAGCACCTTAGGCCCACTTCCAAGGGTCCTGGACTGCGGGGGGGGCACCACTTGGAAGGGTAGACTCACAGAAGGCAGAGTTCATGTGCTGGGGTCAAGATTGTTAGAGACTTCGGCCCCTGAGGCTCAAATCAGGAGGTGGAGGCAGTCTGGGGTCCTGGGTTCAACAGATGTAGGTCCAGTCATTCTCACTTAGGCAAGAGGGTAGTGGGCAACAGGTCAGCCCAGCAGGGCAGCAGTTCCTTCAGAGAAGCAGTCCAGCAGAGAGGCAGTCCTTTCAGCAGCACATCAGTCCTTCTTCCTGGCAGAGCATCCGCAGGACCACAAGTATACTGAAGAGTTGGTGTCTGAGGACCAATATTAACACCCAGTTGTGCATTTGAAGGGGGGGGAAGCTTCTAGAGGTATGTCCTTGAAGTGCACAGGTCCCATGATCAGAACCTGTAAAACATGGCCAAAGTCAGAGCAGTGGATTATTAGGATAGATGGCAACGGCAGCTCCTCTGTTACGGCGGAGGAGCATCACCCCACTGCCTGAGAGCCAGCAAATTCAAGCATTAAAAAAAATACTATGACAACAAAACAACTTTATTATCATTTTATTTTTCATCCAGCCGACCGACTGAGCGTCTGAGCTACTCTTAGGGCAGGATGGCGCCATCCCCCTCCCTGTAGCAGGGAGGGGGAGTGGTGGGCACTGCAAGTGTGCATGTTAGTTTGACTGGCTGTCTTTGGAGGGCCAAACCAACATGCGCACTTAGATCTCTCCAAACCGAGCTGTGTTGCACACCCGTGTGGAGAACAGCAGGCACCGGCTCCCAGTCCCTGTGTGAGCGCAAAGCCGGCCCACTCAGACCAATTCCAGGGCTGCTCTCATGCTGGTTAATAGTATTACCAGCATGAGAGCAGCATCTGGATTGGCGTAGGGGAGTCTGGGAGCCTGTGCACCCCCATGGACTGCCAGGACAGGAGGAGAAGAGCAGAGGCGGCTGCCAGCAGCAGGTAAGTAATCTTTACTTTTGATTCACCCCGCGCTGCCAACCACTTTTATTTGCCAGCAGTTGCCACTGTGGACTTGGCACAGGTCATGCCAAAGGCTATGACCTATGTCTACGGCAGCAACGCGTGGCCACATGTCTCATGACCAAAGGTGATGCTGCACACGTCCAAAGGCCTTTGCATAGTAAGCACAATGGGCATATACACTGGGCCAGGGCATGGCCAGAAACAGTCCTGCACCCAAGGCAGCATCTCACAACTGACAGTCATGCACAATGGGTTGTTCAGCTAACGGGAGTGAGTGCATGGTATGGCTATAGGCCACACCCTGAAACCAGCTTGTGCCGTACAGAGCCAAAGGTTTCATGAAAACCTGTATTTTCCTTTTACGATGAGGATGGTAACTAAACAAAGGACAAGGTTTGGATTAAAAAGGTATTTTTGGCTGTCATTATCTAAAGGCAGTGTCATGCTTTGTGACTAACTCCTGAGGGTAAAAAATGCAACTCAAATCAAGCTTCCCATGGAAAGAAATCCATATCCATAGGGACTTGCTACAGGGCATGGTCAGACCCCATATCCAAAGCATGCCGGTCACTGCTGGAGAGGGCAGGTTTATTCCAGCAAAATGTGCAGTGTCCCTGTGATTTACTACATGGTGTTTATAGACTATAAATTCTACAGCTGGTAAATGCTGAGAGTTTATAAGAGGTTTTAGAAACTTCTGCTGGTTTCAGGAGAATGCTACCATTTTAAGATAACTCTGAAGGTTGTGAAATAGCAATGGTTTTCATATAAACCCTGGTTGCGGATGAACAGAGTGGTTTGCAAGAAGTATATGTTTCAGTATTAATTTCCAGTTGTCTACAAACTTTTCGTCTGTTATTGCAAGTATGATGCTTTATTCAGGCAGTGCCTGCCCCTCACCCAGTGAACATATGTTCACTTCACCTCTGCATTCTCAACCAGCTATTTCAGTCTCTCTAACAACTGTTCCTTTCCTTCCTTAATTGTTTCCCAAGCTTTCAGCTTTGCAAAAATACTTCAAACTTGTTTATTAGTCATTTTTATCTTCCTCAAGTCCTGAAGGGTTTGCTCAGTTTCCATTTTATTTTCTGTCCTTAATCCAAAGCATCATCATTTACCCACCCCGTCCTTGCAACATAAATACTTTGGCGCACATTTACAAATTGTCTGCAAAACGAAAATTCATGCTAAATGCGAAAGAAAGTACATTTTCGTACATTGAACATTATTTTTGCATTTTAACTAAAGTGACATCTCTGCAAGAGGAAATTCAGTAATAGCACTTCTGTGCATGGGAAATCTGTGCCTTTGAGCAACAGCTAAAACCTGGGGCCAGATTTACTAAGATTTTGTGCCGTGATTGCATCACTTATTTTGCACAAATATGTTGCAAAATCCATTTTAGGTTTTACTGTGTCTGTTGGTCCCGTGTTGAAGTAGGTATGTGCCTCAAATTCCATGAAAGGGCCAGGAAGTCAATGCTCATACATTGCTCCATTATGAATCTGCCACGGCGGAGGCTTATACCTTCCTCAGTACACTCTGTACATTAGTGCCACTCCCCACTCAGACCCCATAAGCTCCTCTTGGTATTTGTGAAAAGGTGTTAATAATTCACTGCTATTCAGATTTTATATTGTTGTTGTTACTACGTATTTTAGAAGGCTGGTGCACATCCTTACCATCGGAAATTTCCGGGATTTCGTACAGAAAGTAAATATTGGCAAAAATACTTGGAAAGTCAGTAGTCCCAAACTTGAGTCAGCATTCTGGCTGGCAAAGTGGTAGACCACATTTTCTTTACAATGCCATGATGGCTTAGGTGTTTGGACAAAAATTATTGAGTTCGAAATATTGGACCCCCTAAATATTAGAAACAAATATTGTGATGCAAAAATATCGTGGTATAGAATGTCATTGTCAAGAATATCATTTTTGTGGTACGTAAGATTGTTTTTAAGAATATCATTGTTTTAACATCATTTTCATTAACATAGAGGTCAAAAATATTGGTTTCTAATTATTTTAATGATTTTCAGTTATTATATTAAATTTAGTTGTCAGTATTGTTAGTTTAAATATTATTAATTTTTAAAAATATAGGGGCCCATTACGATGGCGGGCGGAAGCACTACCGCCGTGCTGGCGGATGCAAAAACCACCAGTTACCGCCCGCATGCCGCAGCCCACACGCCCGCCAAATTACGATGTGAAAAGGCAGCCAAACACCGCCGGCAAGCCAGCGACGCCGTCCGCCATCAAAGTGCGCCCGCTCACGTAGCGGCGCAGCTCAATGGAGACACACCGCCAGACGAAATCACGTACCGCCCGGCGTACAAATTACGATGCCGCAAACAAACAGCTCCCACGGCTAAGAGACACCGCACGCGAAAGTGAGGCGGAAACCCGAACGCCGAGCACAGACACCGAAGAGGCGACCCCCCGAGCATGAATCCAGCACTGCAGGCCCTCCCCATGCTATACCTGATGCACCACCAAGGAGGCAACGTACCGCGGAGACGCAGGTAGGCACACACACAACAAGGGCACGCAAACAGCGCAGACAGTGCAAGGGCGGAAAAGGAGGACATGGCACCCCCAACACCCATGCGTGGACAAGACACATCCACCACTGCACCCACAAATGTAACACAGGGCAAAGTGCAACATCTCGCAACTATCATGGGCACACCACCTGGGACCAGGAACTAACGACCCCGTCACGGCACCGCAGCACAGCGGCGATGATGCAGCCACACATGCGCACAACTCAGCGCCCAACCATAACGCCATGTATGCGTCGCACACAAACAACACAGGGACACAACCAAGCACCACACACACCAGCCACACCCAGAACGCACATGACACGTGACAGGCCTGCCACAGTCATGTCCCCAACGCCCAATTCACGGACAACACCCAACGTCACACAACCGACGCCCACATGTCAGTGAAGTCACGCAACATCAGGACACACCCCTGTGTGACAAACATGGCGAAGCACACAGCGGCGGCAACACCACCCAGTAGAACATGGGCCCCGTCGGGAAGAGGTACGCCAGTATCACACAGAAACACCCATAACACCCTGCACCCATGAACCAGACATACAAAACGGAACACCAAAGAGCCCGGGGACCGACAACAGGTGGACCCAAGAATGACACCCACACACAAGGCCCAACGCATAGCGGAAACACAGCCTGCCGCCCACACACGGGAGAGCAGACAGCACTGAATGACCTTCCATTCCAACTCCGAAACCACATCCCGACTAAACAAGCCGGAGAATACAGCCATTGTCCCAAAAAAAGACCAACAAAGGCATGCAGAGGAAACCGACCACAGGGCAGATAGCGCATATCACCTAAGAACATACCGAACGGGAAAGAAAGAAATATATAAAACTCCCCCATGCCATTCCCATGCAAGTTATCTGGAAGGAGTCACACACCACTGACCTTGAACATTCAGAGAAGCACGTGGGATGAGGGCCCGTGTCCTCCGCACAAGCTAACAGAACACAAGTCCTGCCCCCTACGACCATCACAGATCTCACAGCAACCTCGGAGCCTGCACACTGCAGACTGCACACACAGCCGGAGCACGCCACCACATCGCCCCGCAGCAAAATGGCACCTACAACACACCTACCCAACTACGCCAAACAGGTCAAGCTGTACAAACACAACCTGATACAGCTACTGGGATGCGAACCCCTATCTCTGCTGAACGTAAGTTACCGACTGACTTACCGCATCGCATTGTTCAGCTGCGTCATACCCGTCTTCTACTGTCGGAGGTGTCCCTTCCACCATCCTGTGGAGTTGTGCCTCTCCAACCCGGCATGTCCAAGGGCGGACCTGCTACCACTATTCCACCCTCTGGACGCACACGACAGGGCCTGTTCAGCCTATGGGGGCATGGCGTATGTGGCGAACATCGGACCCACACTGCAATGGGACCACTGTACCTCCACACGACGGATCATGGATCACAGCTACATCGAATGTCACCCAGCATGCCCCATCATGCTCCTACAAGGGACAACTTACGAACAACACCGTGACAGCCACCATCCGCTACATTGGCTGGCAAACATGTATACCACCAATGAAATGGAAGCCCTGCAGGAAGCCATCGCATACCTGACAACCTGTCAATTCGTAGGACCCCGGCGCAATCCCCCAATTGAGCCATGATGTCCGACACTGTACCCATGCTTAGCTTCCGCACGGACTGGCCAGTAACCACCACAACAGCCATACCAAACGACCTGCAACTGATACCACACCATCAACGACACTGCCATGACATCGGATGTGTCCGGGACATGCACTCCGTTCCCCATCACATCCAGGAACTCTGCATGTATCGGGGGAGGCAGTGGCATGGGATATGTGTATCGCACCCAAATGGACAGAACTGCACGTACAACTATGCCATGACATGGATCCTGCGCCCATGGACATATGCACCGCCCAGTGGACAGGAATCGCCCGGCTGGAGTATGTGAGAGCTGCACCCCTTTTCCCCCTCCCCGGAAATCCCGTAACAGGACCTTTGCATGGACGACAAGTGCATACAACAACAACACGACCCCAGTGACTGTGACATGTCCAGTATCCACCATATGGCAACAACAAGTGGGACGCCGTTGCATGCACGTAAGCCCATGCCCTGATGTCAACTCACACGCACGCGTGCATGAGTAACAACAGCAGCACACCTGTCACATGGAACTGAGATGGACTGTGCCCATGATGCCAAGCGGTCTGGTAGGCTAAATGTATACCGTCTGTGTCAAAGTCCGCAGCACCGCAGCTACTTGCAAATGAACATTAGCACAGCAACAGCCAAGCAGATGTAACTCTGAAGCCCACATCCCACATGCAACAGCTAATCACATGTACCCCTACACCCTTAGCTATGTGTAATCATGCTCAGTATATCCTCCACATGCATACCGCTGCCAGTAGTGTCCACTATACTGCATCACAGAGGACATAAGTCACAATACATGGTTTGAAGAAAGAAACTGTCTCTGCTGATTCCTTTCACAAGTACGAATGTGAGATGATGAGAGTGTGTGATGTACACGGCAGTCGTGACATGACTATGTAGTCCACTGTCATTCGATGTCAACGCAAATGAGTAGCACAACTGTGGAAGACACACATGTGTCGTGTGAAGCGGGAGTGACGCTTCGCTCAGGTGGGTGGGTGTGACGGGTAGATGCGCACATGCAAAGTTGAAACACGCTGTGTCGGGAGGGGTCCGGAACTGCACATTACCGCTACCCTGGGCAATGTCAAAGGCCACATGTCGGGGGATGTGAACACGTGTGTGCACAGCAGCCGGGCACACGAACAATGCGGTATCAGGCGTACACGTCAGCCCACCCTCTGTGGACAAGCTGGATCCTGTTGTGCGCCCGCCAGGCCCTTGACAAGGCACACACAGCCCCTGCCAACCAGGTGTATCCCCAACATTGTCAACCTGCTCAGGCAATCCAGGGCACAGGATGGCAGTGGAGCATTGTGGGGGAGAGGACTCGGCGCGCTCCTCCGGGACACATCACGCAGGCAAAACATCCTCAATGTGTAGCATGGCTCAAGTCATATGGAAGTATTGGGGGGACGCACACATCACGAGCAGGAGTGAAGTCACGGAAGGTGGCTTGCACCATCCCACCCATTGCCTACATCTCCACACACGTCACATGCCGTTGCAACAGAGAATCCAGCGCGTGCGCAAGCACCTCCGAGCCCGCCCCAGTGAGGCAAAAGAGTGAATGTGTGGGTCCATCAGCCCCAGATGGACGCGGCATGGGCCGCTAGGGCAGCTACAGCCTCTGTGTGTCGCAGGTGGTGTATCCGGACTGCGGAGACTGCTATGCATTGTCTATGTTGCCCGGGTCTCGAGTCGGGGCACCACGCAGGTGGATGGCGTCCCGCCACACATCATGCCGTGAGACAGACCACTCGTTCAACTGGACCCACACATACACTCCTTGGCCTCTCCGGGGCGAGCTTGGGGCTGCATCTGCATGCGCTAGCCCCACAGGAGCAAATGCATATTGGGGGAGCGAGGGGAGGCCATGAGGACAGGGACAAAGACGACTGTATTACTGTCAGTGAGTTCAAGGAATGACCCTGATGTGGACAGGAAAAGACGTGCCCCGTGTGTATTGCAACTAGTCGTTAATCCGATCACCCTCCCATGTCCTGCATGTAAGCCCGCACCTAGCCCCGCCCACCCACCACATTGAAATTAGCACCAGCACAACATCATTCACATTCGAAGCACTGACTGGGGGTGACAACCATTGGACACACTTGTTGAGGCCACCCACGCGTACATGTGGGCCCTCCATGATCCATGTCACCTGCGGCAAAGTGATGACATGCGCAATGACGGAAGTGAGGAGAGCTGTCCGCCCCACGCACAGATGGTGCATAAGCTCCACAGACCCAGCAGCGAGTGCAGCAGGGGTCACATGTGCAGGGGCAGCTGTGCCTGGTGTGAAGGCACATTCAAATTGACAGCACATTGACCAATGTGTAGTCTGCCCACACCTACAGTCCATCATCATGCGGACATAGAAAATGAACATAGGGCAACACATCTGTGTGGGTGCACCCACTGTGACCAACACTGCGCAATAATCGACGTACTGGCCCTGTGCATGGCCCACCATGCAAAGGAGGTCACATTCAGTGCCACCATCCCACACACACATCCCCATCACGAGACATGGTGTGTCCAATAGTCAGTACTGAGTTAGCGCCCATCTGGAGGGTCCTGAACAGGAGACACATGCAACCCACTAGGCAGTCGGTGCTGTCACCTACTGGCATTGTGCAGTCAATGTGCAGGCCAGGCTTGCTGGGACTGAGAGGGGCAGCATGGCCCAGCCTGACATTCACACAAGTAACAAGTGCACTGAGACCTGCATTGGCAATTGCAGACGTTGGCCTGCACCCAGCTGGCCCGGGACGCCTACCTCCATAGTGGAACACGCAGGGTGCAACCGCAAGGGTCATCGGAGTTGGCCGTAATGGCCTGGCCCATGTTGGTGGCAGTCCGCTGATGCCATGTGCACCACACAGTATGATGTGCGCACTGCATCTGCAGGTGTGGCCATGATGTGCGTGTGGGTGCAGGTGCACAATGGACGGGGCCACAACATGCCGTGTGCATAGGCAGGGACGGCCAGTGGCTGGCCCCCACATGTCTGTTAGCATGTCATCATCTGCACATTGGCATGGGTGCATGGTATACGCATATGCACACGCATGTCATCTCTCACTATGTACATCTGCCACTTGGCAGGTGCAAGGTTACGTGTCACATGTGATGTGTATTTGCAAGCACACAGCCGTGTTGGCATGGGGCTGTCAATGTGTACACCTGACAATGCTTCTGGAGGTGTGATCCGTACAGTGCTGCACATAGGGTGCAGTGGTGACACCAATGACTGTCTCATATCCCCTCGTGCCACAGGTCCCACTTGTCTTGGCCGCTCAGCCTGTGCCCACATCGTCGTTGGTGTGTGCCATACTCATCCAGCCTCGGAAGCAGTGTGATGCACAGCAGCCAGTCATGTTGCCGTGGTGTTGCCGCTTGCCGGATATGCAGTCAGTCCCCATCAGCATGCCTCACAGGTCATTGAGGCCTGGATCCCCATGTGCATGCACATAGCAATGGTTTGTGTCACTGCCCATTGCTATTGGTGGGAGACCTGTGTAAGTGTATTGTGGCTGTGCTGTCCCTGCATGACAGCTGTTCTGTGACTCATGTTCTTGCTCTGTCATATCAGTTATGTGTATGTGAAAATGTCATGTGGCGTGTTGCTTTGACATGTGTCCACTTCCATCTTTCCTAGGCGGAGACCAAATATTTACCGCCCTTACCAATTGTTGGCGGACATGGAGGATTCTGAGGTCATCCGGAAATTTCGTCTGGATCGACCAACCCTGCATCGACTATGTGCCATGTTGGAACCCCACCTCCGTCCTCGCAGGGTGTATCCGACAGCATTCACCCCCACGGCTAAGGTGATAGCTGCACTGCATTTTTTCGCCACTGGGTCATTCCAGCACACAGTGGGCAGTGGAGGTGGGATGTCCCAGCCCATGTTCAGCATGGTGCTGAGGGATGTACTGGCAGCCATGATGCTGTACAGGAACAGGTACATCAGATTCCCCAGGGCACGTGAGTTGGCGGCAGTGAAGGGTGCATTCTATGCCCTTGGACGGATCCCACACGTTGTTGGTGCCATTGACTGCACCCATGTTGGCCTTGTCCCACCACAGGCCACTGAGCAGCTCTTCCGCAACCGGAAGCACACGCACTCCCTGAATGTGCAAGTGGTGTGCCTTGCGGACATGGTCATCTCCCACGTGTGTGCAAAGTTCCCAGGCTCGGCCCATGACGCGCACATCATGCGAAACAGCATATTGCCACGACTGATGACCAATCTGCAACAGGACCGTGGCTGGATTGTCGGTGAGTATGTGGAGTTGTGTAGCGTGCTGGCTTAAGGATGCTGTCTACTGTCCTGTTTGAATTGCAACGGTTCTCTGTGTCCCCCACGCCCAGGTGACTCGGCTTACCCGAATGGGCCCTGGCTGCTCAGTCCATTACGAAATCCTCGGACCCCAGCAGATGACCGCTACAATGAGGCACATGGGAGGACCAGACGTGTGGTCGAGCGTACCTTTGGCCTCCTCAAGTCCAGGTTCAGATGCCTGGACCGCACCGGGAGTGCGCTGGCGTACTCCCCACAGAAGGTGTGCCAGATAGTGGTGGCTTGCTGCATGCTGCACAATCTGGCCATTCGAAAGCAGATCCCCTAATTGTGGATGACGGAGATCAACCAGGGCCCCAGCCTGCACACCTGGACAGCTCCAGTGAAGAGGACAGTGGAGAGGATGAAGCTGTGAATGTGCGTCAGCAGCTCATCGCCCGCTACTTCACTTGATGGTGAGTGACCATGTACGACGGCTGATGTAGCTGTAGTTGTGCAGGTGTATGTGTGCTCTGTTACTGGGGCCTTTTGTTCACTGAGTGCTGTGTGTCAATGGTCCATGTCCAGGTTGGTATGCCACTGTCAGTGGCTGTAGCATTGTGCCCTGTTGCTCTCTGAGATGTGTGTGCATTGCTTGTAGTTGGTGACAAGTACTGTGTGATGAGTGTGTGACACACTCATTGAATGTACTCTTGTTCTGTTTTTCACCCCTAGGTCCCTGCAGCCTCTCCTGTCCCATCGACATGCCACACAGCAGATGCTATTCTGCTCATGGTGGCGATTGCACATCGTGGAATAAAGCCAGGACACATTAAGCCGATTGTGATCAATGTGTATTTATTAACAGCGGTGACATGTGATTGTGTGCAGGGTGATGACAAATGTGGTGCATGCTGTGACAATGAGTTGACGGTCATGGCTGCGTGATGGTCAAGGTGTACCCATGGAGTTCTATGTCCACAGTCCAACAGACACATGCCATTCACATGGCAGTGTGGGCTAGGATCGTATTACAAGTCAATGCAGTAGGTGGTCAAGGTGGCTGGCTGACTCACTGGCGTTTGGTGCGGGCGAAGTCCTCTCTGGACACCTGTTTCCACTTCGGACGGCCCCTTCCACGTTTGGTAGGGGGTGTTGATGTTCCGCTGGTGGTGGTTGAGGAGTGCTCACTCGCTGTGGACGCAGGGGAACGCGATGCTGCACGAACCTGCGCCACAGCAGGTGGTGGCGGAGGTGGTGTTGCTGGCCTTGCTTGTGCCCTCCCCCACCACCAGCTGGCCCATGAGGTCCGCGATTTGGGCCATGTGGGCGTCCATGGACCTCAACACCGCAAGGACCTCCCGCGTGTCGCTTGCCGACCTGGCCCATTCGCCTTGGGCCTCCTCATAGGCCCCAAGGACTCTGTCGATTGGCGGCAGGGCTTGGCTCCCAGGCACAGTTGGCGTTGGCCTGGCCCTGCTCCTCCTACCAGTACTGCTGCCACCGACCTGCCCACTAGCCACATTGCTCACCACGGTCCTCGCTGTGGCTCCCAGGGTGGACCCAGTCGGCCGGACCACCACTTGTTCTGGGGCTGGGGCCAGTGATGACGTGGTGGTGGTTGCGGCAGTGGGAGTGGCCGCAACGACCGTGGGAGTGGCCGCCACAACAGTGGTAGTGGCCGCTACGACAGTGGCAGCAGGGGGCTGTGAGTGGTCATCAGCCCTGGATGATGGGTTGGTGGGTGGGAGGGTGCCTGGGGTGCGGTTGGGCCCTGCCACACCAGATGGGCCTGCTGGGTGGTCCATGTCCAAATAGGAGGACAGATCCTCCACATCCGTGAGTCCTTGTTGGGGGCTTGCAGGCTGGCTGTGCTGGCTGCTGTCTCCATCTCCAGCATCCAGCAGTTCGTCACCTGTGGGGGGAATGAGATATGTTATTGTGTTGCACATGACAAAGTATGTATAGGTTGTCTGACATCCACAGTTCGTGCACAGTCGTGCACAGGTTTCCGGAGCCGTGTGTGTGGCTGTGCTATTTGTTGTTGTGTGGGCATGCCAATGGGACTGTGTGCTGTGGACATGTGGCATGGGACGTATTGGCAATGCCGATGGGTGTGTTGCTGTGCTCCTGCTTTTTGTGGCTCTGGTGTATGCGGACTCCAGACCCATCGTGGAGGTTGGTTTGTACTATGCTCTTGGGGTTCAAATGTAACGCTTCGAAACGCAGATGGCATAATGGGGGTCAGCCCCCTGAAACGCATTTGAGATGTACTATGCTTTTGGGGTACATACTGTGTGCCATGGGTGCAGAACGTGACATGTGTTGTGGCAACATGACAGTGCATGGTCTGAGGTGTGTGTATGTCTGACATACCCTGCATATTTGCTGTCTGTTGTGATTTCTGGCCATGTAATTGGACGCATTGTTATGAGTTAGTGATGGTTGTGTGCCACACGACGTATTGCAGATGGTCCAATTCCTTGGTGTGCGTGCTGCCCTGTGCCATGTGCATCACTGCAGTGCTCGGGGTGTGTGGCCCATGTTATGTGTGTTGTTGCTCACAGTGTGACGTGCGCTTCATTCACTTCTGGCACATGATTTGTCATGGGCATGTTTCTTTGCGTGACTACTGTATGTGGACCAGCTGTTCGGATGACATACCTTTCATGTGTCTGGGGCTGACGGATGAGATGGATGGTATGTTGTATGTGCATTGTGTGTCTGTGTGTTTGATGGGTCCAGTGGTGTTCGTGTGCATTTATGTTGTTCCACGCTGTTGTGTCTAGTGTGGTATGTCTTACATGGGCGTAGTTGTGGGATGTGTGGTTGACAGGCAGTTGGGGCTACATGGACAGGACTTCGATGGTGTTGCAGTTGTGTGTGATGGGTTGCACTGTGCCTGCCGTGTGGTTCTGTTATCATTGTGACTTGTGCATGCAGACGTGGCTCCTTGGGTGTTGCTGTGTCTGTGATGGGTCATGTGGGGTGTGACTCTGTGGTTCATGTCCGTGTGCACATTGTTCACATGGTTGTGGCAGGGAGCAGTGCTGCGTGTTCCTCTGCTACTTGACATGTCCCATGTGTTAGTCGTAATTCAGTCCTCATGCCTCCAGTCACCCCGCCCTGTCCAGTTTCCCACCTGCAGGTTGTTTTTGAGCGTGCACTGGACTGGATGCAACATGGTTATGGGCGGGTGGGTGCTCCATGTTGCAGGTCTGTGGGGGTGGGGGCGGAGTTATGGGTCGTGGTGATGGCTGGACACCCACTGACACCGTTTGTCCTGGGGCAGGATGTCTACCTGTCGGCTGCCGGTGTGCACTGCAGTGGCTGCTACGTGGGTGTGGGCTGTGGGCTGTGCTCCTCCTTGCTGAGCTGTAGGACTAGGGGCCTGGTGGGTGTTGTACTTCAGCTGTCCCCCCTCCCACCCACTGCCTTTGTGTTGCGGCTACTTACCTGTTACTTGTCAGTTGGTGCAGCTACGGCTGCCACATGGGTGTGGGGGGTGCTCGTTGTGGCGCTTCTGGAGTACTAGGGGACCTGTTGGTAGTTACGTAGCTGGCTGGGTGTACACATGCCCCCATGGTTCTGTTAGTTGATATGTTTGGGCTGTGTGTGTGGTGGTGCCTGTTGCATGTGTGAGTGATGTGTTGTGTATTGTGTACTGGACATGGGGGTGTTTGTCCCTCGGAGCTATGGCATGGTGGTAGTGCATGTGAGTACATAGCGGTGTGCTGGTATACATTTGTTTGTACTTACCAGCCTCCACTCCCCCTGGTAATCCGGTGAGGATCTCCGGATGGATGATGACTCGCACCTTCTCCTCCCAGGCTTTGAAGGTCTTGTAATGCGCGGGATTCCCTCCGCCAGTCGTGGCAGCCAGCTCTCGATTTTTGCTCTCCTTCTTCTTGACCAGGCTTTTGATGTCGTTCCACCGTTTGTTTATCTCTCCTCTGTTTCTGGGTACGGTCCCGACTGCATTGACCTGGTCTACAATTCTGTTCCACATTCTGTTTCTGGTGGCTAGTGGTGTGTGCTGGACCTGGTTGCCATAGATTTGTGTGTGCACCTTGACGATCTCATCGACCATGACCGTCAGCTCAGTGGAAGTGAACTTGGGCATTCTGTGTGATGCCATGGTGTTTGTGGTGCTGGTGCGGTGTGTGATGTGTGATGTGCAGGGGGTTTGTGGTGCCGGTGTTTGGTGGTGGTGGTGTTGGTGGGTGTGATGTGTGCGTATCTGTGGTGTGCTGCTGTCCTTGCTGTGTCACTGTGTCCTCTCCTCTCCTCTCTGCTTTGCAATGTTGCAAGGGGTTGTGGTCTGTGGAGGGGCTGTTTTTGTACTTACCTGTTTGGGTGTGTCCTGATGGTCTGTTGTTTTCAGGTGTGTTGTGGCTGGTGTTGTGGGCTTTGTGGTTTATTTGTTTGTCCAGGGGTGGTGTGTTTTTGGGATGTGTACTTTGTCTGTGTATTTGTGCGTGGGTTGCTGTGTGGACTTGTTTGCCATGTTGTGTGTGTTTGTTTGAGTCCGGGGCTGTTTCTGTGCAGGGACGTGGCCGCCATGGCTTCTGCCGTGTCCATTTTCTTCGGTGTTGTTTCCGCTGGCGGGCGGTGTGTTTGTTGTTTTTCCACGCTCATGTCGGATGCGATCGTAATTTCACGTGCGGTGTCTCGACCGTGAGGGCGGGCGGTTTGTGTTGTCGTGCGTCTTTCCGTCCGTGGCGGGCGGTTTGACTCCGACTCGGGCATGGGCGGGCGGTATTTTGTGTGTTTTTACCGCCGCTGGCGGTTTTCGGTTCGAGGCATCATAATTGCTGGGTCGGTATTCAGAAGGTGTAGGCGGGCGGATTTTTGCCGCTTTCATGGGTGGCGGATTTTTTTACGCCCGGTATCGTAATGGGCCTTATAGTTCGTTATTTTAAGAGAATTATTCTTTATTGTAATGTTATTAGTGATTTATAGTGTCGTAGCAGGTTGTTGGATTTGCAGGGGGGCAGGGTGGAAAGTTATTGAAATTATAAATCTGTTACATTTATTGATAATTAGTTTTTTCATTGACTATTAATTATGCACCTTTTAGTGTTATATTTAAAATTCTGATTTACATTTTTATTTTAGTTTTATTATTAGTTATAGTAAGTTATATTTTAGTAATGGGTTGTTGAGTTTAAAGGAGTATAGGATGGGAAGGTAATTAAGCTATAAAATTAAAATTTATTGGAAAATATTTTTTAATTTCGAATTAATTATATAATTTATTGTAAATTATATAAATAGTTTATTACCTATTTATTTAAGTTATACATTGGTAGTGGGATGTTGGGTTTGTAGAGGTATAAGGTGGCAGTTTAATCAATTTTTAAAGAATTATTAAATAATAATAATTAGTTTTTAACTGTTAATTAATTATTTAATTGATTGTTAATTATGTAAATGTCACCATGCTCATTTATTTAAGTTATATTTTTGTTGTGAGTTGTTGAGTTTGTAGGAAAATATGGTAAGTAGTTGAATTAAATTAAATGTATTCTAATTTAATGTTATTTTTGGGAAAAATTAATTTATATTTTATTATTACTTATGTATATATTGTTTACTTTCTTAATTATTGTAATGTTGTATGTACTTTATTACGCATTTTTGTTTTGACATGTTTATTAACTTTTTATGTTTAATAATGTGTTATTAAACATAAAATTGTTATGTGAATATGTTGCTAAGAAAATAATTTTCTATAATAATGTATGCAATTTTCTAATTGGAAATTAATTATGTATGATGTTATTATATGCATTTTTTATTATATTTTTCTTCTGGTAAGTGTTTGTGAGAATTTGGTACTGAGATGAAGTATTTTTCTTTGTATTTATTAATTTAAATTAAATAGATAAGTGATGATTTATTATTGAGTTATATTTTTTGTAGTTACTGAAGTTGATAATATTATATGTAATTTTCTTTTTATTTCCTTTTAGAACTACATGTTAACTTTTTTTAAATATATATTTTTGTGTACTCTAATAATGTTTTGTAATAAGTGTTTAAAATGTGTTAATAATTTAATATGGTTTTTATCAATGTATGTATACTTTATATGTCAAACACTCCCTACAGTTGCTTAGATTGGAGTGGGAATAGTAATTCTAACTCTTCTGAAGTCCAACGCATTCACTACTGTTGCTTAGATTGGAGTGGGAATAGTAATTCTAACCCCTCCACAGCCCAACACTTTCCCTGCTGTTGCACTGACTGGAGTAGGTATAGTAAATCTAACCCTTCCGAAGTCCAACAGTTTGCCAACTGTTGCATGAACTGGAGTGGGTATAGTATATTTAATAGTATATTTAATATTATTAGACTCCAGTAGTTTTCATAATATTGCTTAAATTTACGTTCTAATATTAATTGCTTGTTTCATTTTTTGAGGTTAAACATTTTTTATATTTTATGTAATGACCAAATTAATTCCTATATTTTGTTATTGAATTGTTTATATATAAAATAAATATATACCAGTCACCAGTAGGTAGTTAAAGTTACGACCTAGTTTCCATAGGAAAAGCGTTTTTATTTTGCCAGTAACTTTGTGCTGTTTGATGAAACTTCAAGAAATTTTCTAAATTAGTATGACACTCAGTTCACCTGCTGTGATGAAACTTTCAGGGTGGTTCGTGAAGTGGGGGCCAAGAAAAAGGGGGGTCCCAAAATGCTTTTTCCCCATGCAATTTCCCATAGGGATTTTGAACACGACTACAGCCCAAAACTCTGGACAGAATTACACCAAATTTGGCAGAAAGCTAGCTCTTGGTCCAGAAAGAGCCCTTTTTGTTATTTGGTGTAAATCAGTTCAGTAGTTTTTGAGATATTAAAGGAAAACACACATTTGGATATATAGAGGTAGGAATCCATCACGGTGTTGTGCAATCCACACTCCAGCAGCAGTGCCATGATTGGCTGGTTGCAACCTGAGTAGAAAGTTGCGGCCGCTATTTTATATAATGGGACAAGCTCCCAGGGGGCTGAAAATAAATCTGAAAACTAAAAGAAGGGGTCAGGGTAGAGGTACCCTGACCCCGTGAGTGCAATATAGGGGTTTCTGAGGGACCCCTTATTGGAAACTAAATGCCCCCAAATTATTATTTTTTCACATGAAAAGATTTGCGACTCCACTATGATGCTCAGCGTTTCTCCCCGTATACTGTTGCCGCAAATTTGTGAATACGCAGGTTGCAGCTGCCATTTTATATTACAGGTAACAGTCCCAGGGGGCTAAAAAAAACACAAAGTACTGGAAGGGCTCAAGGTTGAGGTACCCTGACCCCATGGGTGCAATATAAGGCTTTCTGAAAAACCCTTATAGGCAACGAAATGCCCCATAAAGATTTTTATCCATGAGCAGGAAAATGCGAATCAACCACGATGCTCAGTTTGTCTCCCCCCCATATGCTGCAGTGGCAGATTCTCAAATTTGGATGAAAAATGTAAAAAAAATACATTCACACACTCACTCAGACACTCATGCACTGGCTCACAGACCCACTCAGAGACTCATGCACCCACTCACACACCCACTCTGACACTCATGCGGCCACCCACAGACCCACGCACACACTCATTCCCCCACTCACAGACCCACTTAGACAATTGTGCACCCACTCACATACCCATTCAGACACACATGAACCCACTCACAGACCCACTCAGAGACTTGTGCACTCACTCACAGACCCACTCAGACAGTCCTGCACCCACTGATAGACTCACTCACACACCCACTCATAGACCCGCTCAGACACTCAAGCAGATGTTCACACACCCACTCAGCTACTCAGACACCCACTCAGATACTCACACACCCACTCACAGACCCACTCAGGCACTCATGCAGATGCTCACACATCCACTCAGATACTCACATACCCACTCACAGATCCACTCAGACACTCACACACCCACTGAAACACCCACTTAGGCAGTCACACACCCACTCATACACCCACTCAGGCACTCAGGCACCCACTCACAGACCCACTCAGAGACTCATGCACCCACTCACAGATGCACTCAGACACTTATGCAGCCCCTCGCAGACCCACTGAGATACTCATGCACCCACTCTTAGACCTACTCAGACACTCACACATCTATTCACAGACCCACTCAGAGACTCATGCACCCACTCACAGACCCAGTCATAGACTCACAAACCCACTCAGAGACCCACTGAGACACTCACATACCCACTCAGACACTCACAGAGCCAGTCACAGACCCACTCAGAGACTCTCACACCCAGTCACATACCCACTCAGAGACTCACACACCCACCCACAGATCCAGTCAGATATTCACACACCCACTCACAGACCCACTCAGAGACTCATGCACCTACTCACAGACCCATTCAGACATTCATGCAGCCACTCACAGACCCACTCAGACACTCACACAGCTGCTCAAAAACCCAGTCACGCACCTTCTCACAGACCCACTCCTACACTCAAGCATCTACTCAGACAGTCATGCACCCACTCATACACCCACTCAGACACTACACACCCACTCACAGACAAACTCAGAAACTCATGCACCCTTTCAAGGATGCACTCAGACACTTGTTCAGCCACTCATAGACCCATTGAGATACTCATGCACCCAGTCACAGACCCACTCAGACACTCGCACCTACTCAAAGATCTACTCAGAGACTCATGCACCCACTCACAGACCTACTGAGACACTCATACACCCACTTGCAGACCCACTGAGACACTCACAGACCCATTCACAAACCCATTCAGACACTCATGCCCCCACTCACAGACCCACTGAGACAGTTATGCAATCACTCAATGACTCACTCACACATTCACACACCTACTCACAGACCCACTCAGATACTCTTACACCCACTCACAGACTCACTCAGAGACTCATGCACCCACTCACAGACCCACTCAGAGACTCTTGCACCCACTCACAGACCCACTCAGACACTCATGCACCCACTCACAGACTTACTCAGAGACTTACACAGCCACAGAAAGAGCCATTCAGACACTCACACACCCACTCAGACATCCACTCAGACACTCACACAGCCATTCAGAGACCCACTCAGAGACTGATGTGTCCACTCACACACCCACTCAGACACTCATGCACCCACTCGCAAACCCACTTAGAGACTAAGAAACCCACTCACTGAGACAATTACACACCCACTTACAGACCCACTGAGACACTAACACAACCACTGAGATACCCAGTCAAACACTGACACACCCACTCACAGACTCACTCAGACACTCATGCACCCACTCCAGAGCCACTCAGACACTCATGTGGCCACTCACATACCTACTCAGACACTCTTGCACCCACTCACAGACCCATGCAGACACTGACAAACCTACTCACAGACACTCACTCACCCCTAACACCCCCACTCAGACACTCACACACCCACTCAGATACTCACAGACCCACTTAGACATTCACACAGCCAGCCACACACCTACTCAGACACTAATGCACCCACTCACAGACACTCACTCACCCACTCACAGACCTACGCAGACACTCCTACAGCCACTCACAGACCCACTTAGACACTCATGCACCCACTCACAGACCCATTGACACACTAACACACCCACTCACAGACCCCCAGAGATACTCTTACACCAGCTTATAGACCTACTCAGACACTTATACAGCCACTCAGAGACCCACTCCGGGACGTACACATCCATTCAGAGATGTACTCAAACATTTATACACCTACCCACACGGTCATTGCCAGATGCACAAAGTCAATCACAGAGTCGCAAATCCTAAATGTGCTGTTGTGCATTGGATGTGTGATTTTGGTTTGTGGATGTATGATGGATTTGTGAAGTTGAAAAACATATTTTAAAGGGATTTCAAAAGATCCTTTGTGTTTATTGAGTGTAGATGATAACTACACATAAAACAAGATGCAGTCTTTCAAGTTGTTAAGGAACATCCTGTTGCCTTTCTCTGTGAAATGAACTCCGTCACTTCTACATGTACCCTCCATGTCAAAGTGTAAATTGTTGTTGCAGATGGAGCCTATGTTGTTCTCTCTGAGGAATACAGAGACCATTTTATTGACATGTTTCCTGGCTTTGTCTATCTGTGGACAGAATCCGTTTGACCAGGCGCGGCCCGTGGTAGGAGTGCCGGTCGGGCGGTGACGTGGGGCGGGGGAGGGGCAGGGTGGGGGGTAGTAAACTACGGATTAAGGCCGAATACAGGTAAGTGAACATTTAAATAAATAAAACAAATTTTGTTGCGCGCATTGCATCGCATTTGGCGATGCAGCGCTCACAACGAAATTCGTTTTATTTATTTAAATGTTCACTTACCTGTATTCGGCCTTAATCCGTAGTTTACTACCCCTCCCCCGCCCCACGTCACCGCCCGACCGGCACTCCTACCATGGGCCGTGCCTGCGTTTGACCACTTCCATTTCTGCATTTGGCAAATGTTGTGTGAGCAAAAGTGCCATTAATTGATCAAAGGTATCCTTCATTTGGATTTCCAGTCCTACCCCAGTAAGTGTGCCTAGGTCATTTCCACCACAGTGCACACTCATGAGGTCTGGATGTTGGCAACCCTCTCTGGCCAGGCAAGTAATGTCCACATTAGGCAAACCGAAGTCCCTGTCAATGCCGCTCTTTCTAGCACAGTCTCTGGCCCAAAACACAAGGCGCATCCCTGAACATCAGATCTGCATCCAGTGAGACCCAAGCATACGGGAGCCTCCATCCGCTTGGGTGGCCCGACCGCAGCATGTGGAAAATAACCGCGGCCGCAGCGGGCATGCCAGACAAGTTTTTCAAGAACCCAGAGGCACTTGTTGCTGAAGGCAGAGGTGAGCGGACCCCCCCCGAGGCAAGTTGGGGGCTCCTTCCGCGCTGGCCTGCCATGAGTGGAGACACGTCCAAGCGGGCTTATGGGGACTGCGCTACTCCCGATCGCCTCTGGACACCTGGGAGATCTTGTGACCTTTTAAGAGCAAAGGGAGACTGGCCCATCCTTCCCTTTAAAGTACTGTTGTACCTGGCACACGTATGGTTTGGAGAGGGGTCCCCCTGCACGAGGCAAAATGGTGGCTCCCACCACGCTGCCCACCGTAATGGGAGATGTGTCCCAGCGCGCTTTCAGGGTCTGCGCTACGCCTTGAGCGCCTAGGGACACCGGGGGAGATCTTGTGTCCTTTTTAAAAAACTAATGGGAGTCTGACCCTTCCCTCCCTACAAAGCTCTGTCGTACTCGGCTCACTCTGGAGATGGAAAAGGGTCCCAGGATGACTGACCCCAACAAGGCCGACAATGGTGACTTTTTCCCCCTTGCTGAACTTTTACTTACTCAACCCTTCCAGGACTGTGTCTGACCCCAAGAGGACTTCTTGAATTATTTCGGTCCATGGCTCCCCCCCCCACACTACTCTGACGATTCTTGAGTACTCATGACCTCTGTCCTGACAGCGGAGTCTGAGCATTATGTCCGACGCCCGGTGGAGCTGCTCTGTTCAGCTAATGAGGAGATCGGACTTGGTTCACCCCCTGACCGTCACCTGCCCAGCCGGACCTTGGGCACAGTTTCTCCCCTTCTCCCTGTCTCGCCCACCCTCCCCCTCATCATATATCTGCCGTTCTGTTTTTGCCTTGTCTCCTTTCTATCCACCTTTCTGACTGATACCCGTTGGAGCTTCCTTGAGAGCTATAGGGGAGACTGGCTTTGGACTACCTCCCTGGCCGTCACCTACCCATTCAGTCTTTGGGCTGACTTTACCTCTGTCTCTTATTCCGGCTTCCCCTCGTCCTCTCCCTTCTCACTCCCCTCTCCCCCTTCCTCTCTACTGGTCTCTCATTCTCTCCCGTCAATGTATCTCATATATTGGATGTAATATGTAATTGTTATTATTGTTGTAACTTTGCTGACCTTATGTAAAGCGCTCTGATACCTACGGGTCTAGCCAGCGCTATATAAAACTGTTTAAATAAATAAATAAATTAATTAATATAATCAACAATCCACACTCTGACTATTTTGAAGGCAAAGAGGAGTAGGACAGAGGAAAAGGCTGGAGCTCAATGAGACAGTTTTGAAAATGAAAGGCAGTTAAAATGGAGGACAGAACCCCTTTTTAAAAGAAGAACATATTTGATTGGATGTTGTAAATATGCTGGTTGTTAGAAAAGTAAGTTGATCTGTAATTGGCTCTGGAACAAAAAAAAATGTTATGCTATTTTGGATATGCTTATATTTCCAAACACTAACTAACAACAAAGAGCGAACAAGGAAAATGCTAAGGTAGCACGAGGAGAAACCTCTTTATTTAAAAGAACCCTCACTCACCAACCTAGTTGGTGACATGCTTCATCATTGGGTTCCCACCAGGGACCGAATGTCCCCGGTGTGCTACGACGCCTGGAATTCCAGCGGAGCGGGGTTTTTGGAAGGGTAGTGTAAGTGTGCGGGATGTGCAAAGTAAAAGGTCACTGGTTATTTCCCAAAATAAATTTTAATGGTGGAGAACCAGTGATCGTTTAAAACTAGTGAGACGGACACAAGCTGGCTAGTTAGGTGAACCAGAAGAGTCCGAATTAAAAGTGAAAATTGGTCAACATGTTTCTGCTTATGTATGCACTGTTAGCTAAGCATTCTTCAGGACCAGACACCCCATGGCGGTATATCGCACGCTAAGGCGTATCCTACCCTATGGGGAGTGTGCGTAAGGTAAACTCACGGTTTCACCAATGCGGCCTTATGGTAGTTCCAAAGAGCCGCTGTACTCTGAAAGAAAGAGAACAAACATAAAAAACACACGACCACTGCGTGACCACTGTGATGTTCCTCAACACATGCGACAGAGGTTTAAAGTACTACAACACCTCGTGCTTAAAGAAACCTGGGTGCATAACGCAACCCAAAACACGTTTGGCCCAAACTCAGGTAAACGTGTCGCTCAAACACCCAATCCGTCCGCTTGCATTGACAGACAGATCATGACACGCGTGACTTGCACTCATACACTCATGTCACACAGGCTACTACTCCGTATCCGAGTATAGCGGAGGAGTCCTGAGTCCGGGTCAATACCCGTAAAACTCGACTACTATGATGTTAGAAGTTAACACATAATTCAAGGTAAATTAAATTGCTCAGTGATAGTGCCCTGACACAGCGCTAAGCTTGAAAGCGCTGTGCTAAAGTGAAAGCATGGAGAAATCGGCGCTTACGTGAAGGCAAAAATGGCTTCACTTCATGGGTTCCGGGAAAGGGTAGAGCTACCTATAAAGACGATGAGGTTAAAATCAGAATGTCACATATCTTCTGATAGATGTAGCTATCTGCCCCGGCAAACCATTTCACTTACTTATTGCATGAAGCTCGCCCTCTACAGACCTGCCAGTTGCCTGCCACGGACCTGAATATTACCGCTACAACGCAGTAACGGTCCAGAAATAGCGGAGCTCCATCACGTGACCCGGAAGTGGGTTGAGAGTGTTCCAGTCACGTGATGGGAAACAACTAAACCGCTAACCTGCACCCGCGTACAAATAAAACTTTATCAAGTAAGTCAACCAAATAAAACAAACTTAAATATATCCCATCGCATGGTTCATATTCATATTTGTGTATGGGATATAGCTAATTCCCCCGGAATACAGTGTCTGAATTGCCTTTCGGCCTAACACTCTTGTAAACTGTCGTTGGTTGTGCCTCCACCTATTAGACCCCTTGATATTTGAGGGTCTACCATTGCTTTGAGGTTCCTGTACTGCGATGGGATATATTTAAGTTTGTTTTATTTGGTTGACTTACTTAATTTCTGGACCGTTACTGCGTTGTAGCGGTAATATTCGGGTCCGTGGCAGGCAACTGGCAGGTCTGTAGAGGGCGAGCTTCATGCAATAAGTAAGTGAAATGGTTTGCCGGGGCAGATAGCTACATCTATCAGAAGATATGTGACATTCTGATTTTAACCTCATCGTCTTTATAGGTAGCTCTACCCTTTCCCGGAACCCATGAAGTGAAGCCATTTTTGCCTTCACGTAAGCGCCGATTTCTCCATGCTTTCACTTTAGCACAGCGCTTTCGCTTAGCGCTGTGTCAGGCAACTATCACTGAGCAATTTAATTTACCTTGAATTATGTGTTAACTTCTAACATCATAGTAGTCGAAGTTTTACGGGTATTGACCCGGACTCAGGACTCCTCCGCTTATACTCGGATACGGAGTAGTAGCCTGTGTGACATGAGTGTATGAGTGCAAGTCACGCGTGTCATGATCTGTCTGTCAATGCAAGCGGACGGATTGGGTGTTTGAGCGACACGTTTACCTGAGTTTGGGCCAAACGTGTTTTGGGTTGCGTTATGCACCCAGGTTTCTTTAAGCACGAGGTGTTGTAGTACTTTAAACCTCTGTCGCATGTGTTGAGGAACATCACAGTGGTCACGCAGTGGTCGTGTGTTTTTTATGTTTGTTCTCTTTCTTTCAGAGTACAGCGGCTCTTTGGAACTACCATAAGGCTGCATTGGTGAAACCGTGAGTTTTACCTTACGCACACTCCCCATAGGGTAGGATACGCCTTAGCGTGCGTATACCGCCATGGGGTGTCTGGTCCTGAAGAATGCTTAGCTAACAGTGCATACATAAGCAGAAACATGTTGACCAATTTTCACTTTTAATTCGGACTCTTCTGGTTCACCTAACTAGCCAGCTTGTGTCCGTCTCACTAGTTTTAAACGATCACTGGTTCTCCACCTTTAAAATTTATTTTGGGAAATAACCAGTGACCTTTTACTTTGCACATCTCGCACACTTACACTACCCTTCCAAAAAACCCGCTCCGCTGGAATTCCAGGCGTCGTAGCACACCGGGGGGACATTCGGTCCCTCTGGTGGGAACCCAATGATGAAGCATGTCACCAACTAGGTTGGTGAGTGAGGGTTCTTTTAAATAAAGAGGTTTCTCCTCGTGCTACCTTAGCATTTTCCTTGTTCGCTCTTTTGTTGTTAGTTAGTATTTTCGTCAGGGGTACGAAGAGTGATTTTTCCTCTCTCTTCAGTTGTTAATGTATATATTTCCAAACAGTCAACCACATCTGTTGCAGTTGAATTTCAAGCTAGTTTGCTGCTGACAGAAAGTGCTGTGAATGTTTGACCTACTGGTGTAAGAGAGTGTTCCAAAGGGAATTGCTTTGCAAACTGAGCTAAACAGTCTGGGTGAAAGGGTCTAAGTAGACTGTAATTTCAAAGTTGAAAGGAGAGTGGTTTAGAGAGATTGCTTATTATGAAATACTTTTTTTCTAAATCAACACTGCCTTATAAAGTACAATATAGATGCAAAGTCATAGTAGTATAATGTTAAATGCTTTAGCGAACTCCCATATAGATTCGCGAATCCGTTGTGAAGTTACACGGGGCCGCGCTGGGTGTCGCGACGGATTCGCAAATCTGCCCAAAAACACTACCAGATTGGGCCTCTTAACAGGAGACTAAGAAAAGGTTAAGTGACCAACTAAAAAAACAGGTAAAAAAACAAGTATTAAATACTAATATTCTCACTGCATCTCTCCTATTAATAGTCCTTAGTCGGTATCGGTGGAATGGCACATGCGGCCTTACCAAACAATCTATTCAATGAACCAGCTGAACCCGCACTTTTAATGTCAATAATTTCCATCATAACATTCTGCTCCCACCCCGATATGGAGCTTATTATTTTTATTTGTTTTTTTAATTATTTATAGAAACCAGTTGGATGGAACACCTAACAAGAAAAACTCCTACAACACCTTTACTGCATCATATGCACATTTCTGCTGCAATGTAATTGCACATTCTGGTTACAGGGACCGCAGCACGGGTTTTCTTTTAAATGAAACTTTCCATCTCTAGCTTTAGGGCAGGAAAGACGCCCCTCTTGTTCCTCTTGCAATGTATAAACATCTCAATTACATGGCCTTCTTGTTGTGAGGATGGAACTGTTTAATGTTTACGATTTATTAAGCACTTTTTAGAATTTTACTATGGAATTGTTTGAATTTTTATGGATTTTCAAGCACACATTATGAATTTTACTAAGGTTTTACTATGTATATTATTGCAATGGTTTTATAAGGAATCACGCAATAAAGATTTTTCTTTCTTTCTATCTATCACAAAAGACAGTTCCTACCCGAGCAACTTCAGGCCCCAATCCACATTCTCATCACAAATGCCCCACGACTCCATCAATACTTTTCATGAGATAATAATTAAGAGGCTTAAGAGAATGAGAAGAACTAAACATGCTAGCACAGGCAATTTTTCTAAAAACCAGAGAGTAGCAATGGCGTCTCTTGCAGCTAATGGTAAACTCATCATACATCCTGCTGGGTGGGAATATTGTTATACTAACTAGAGAAATGTACATTCAAGAAACCATGAGACAGCTTAATGATAATGCATGCTATGAGATCATAGATAGAGAGACTTGCAACAAGAACGTACAGGATTTGTGGAATATGTTGGAAACATGGAAAGACAAGGGACTCCTAGAATGGGAAGAATATTGTTACCTTAGGAAAGAATTTCCAAGACTCCCGGCTTTAACATTGTGTCGTACGCCGATGACACGCAGCTTATTATCAATTTGTCTCAGGATGAGGGAGCCTCTGCGGCTTGGCTTAGATCTTGCCTGGTTGAACTAGCGCAGTGGATGGATTCCAGCTGCCTCAAATTTAATGCAGGAAAAACCGTGGTTTTCATCCTAGGAAAGCAACCATCTATCTGGTCCACTGCATGGAGGCCAGACGTACTTGGACCATTACCAGTTCCCAAGCCTAAAGTGAAGAACCTCAGAATCTGGTTTGAAGCTAATGTGATATTTGGCAGCCAGATCTTCAGACTAGCAGGAAAATGTTTTGGAATTTTAAAAACATTGAACAAGATTATGGGCCTTCTGCCTGAAGCCGCCAGAAAATCAGTAGTCCAGGCACTGGTCATGTACAGACTTGGCTATTGTAATGTGTTATATCTCAGAGCCTCACAAGGTAGACTGAGAAAGCTCTGGAAGGTGCAGAATGCAGCAGCACATCTGCTGCTCAATCTCCCGAGGCGTTCGCCTATGGGACCAGTCATCACCAAACTACTTTGGCTTCCTTTGAGCAAAAGAGGGTTCTTTAAAGCTATGTGTTTCTGCCAATCAATTTTGAATGGAAAAGGACCTTGATATTTATATTCTTTGGTGAAGCCTTACCAACCCATCAGAAGTCTTAGGTCCTTAGAGGCCTCGCTCACCATTTTTCGGATTGTGAAAAAAGCATGGGAGGGTGCACCTTTAGCTTTCTAGCTCCCAAAATGTGAAACACCATGCATCTGGCTGTGAGACAGGAATGTTCGGAACCAGCCTTTCATAAAAAACTTAAAACCTGGCTTTTTAGGCAAATGTAAGTGACTGCTGAGTGTGTCATATAGGTTCTGTACTGGAGATTGAATTCCTAGTGCGGGGACACTCCGGATGGAGTAACCAGGTTCTCTATAAATGACCTATTAGTATTATTACTATTACCTGTTCTGTATCTTCTTCCCAAAATACACAAGGACAGATTCAACCCACCCGGCAGGCCTATTGTGTCCTCTAGCGGCAGCACTCTGGAAAATGTCTCCAAATATGTAGATTCTGTTTTAAGGGACTTTGTGACCAGCCTTCCCTCATATGTCAGAGATACTAAATATGTTTACTACAGACTTGAAGGACTTGAATGGGAAGAGGATTTTCTCCCTATGACACTAGACGTCTGTTCCCTGTACACTATCATTGAACATGAGATGGGCATTCAGGCATGTAAGTACGTTTTTAAGAGCCAGGCCCATAAGATATTTGGCACATATGGATATGCTAATAGAGGTGATTAGGTACTCTCTGAAGAACAATATCTTTCTTTTTGATGGTACGTTGTACAGACAGTTACGTGGGTCTGCCATAGGAACTTGATTAGCTCCCAGGTTTGATAACATCTTTTTAGACTGATGGGAGGAGCAGGTGTCCGATGATGCTGAAACTGCCAAAGATATGAAACAGGCTGTGCAGTGGTTGCGGTACATAGGTGGCCTGTTCATTATCTGGAAGGGCTTTGAAAGGTCAGAGGAGAAATTTGTAAAGAAACGAAACAACACCACATACAATTTGATCTTTACCCATACTATCAGTAGAGAGAGTCTTGAATATATGGACGGAAAGATTGAGATAAATAATAACAAGATCCAGACAAGTTTATTCAGGAAGCCATAGAAGAGAATAGTCTCCTACATGCCCTCAGCGGTCACCCCAAGACTCTTAAATCTAGTATTCAATTTGGGGATCTGCTGAGGGCAAAAAGGAACTGCAACACCATGGAAACATATATGAGAGACGAAAAACTGAAGACCAGATTCAGAGAGAGAGGCTACCACAACAGGTTCTCAACAAAGCAGTGGCCAGGATTAAGAAAATCGACAGAGAATGCATTGTCTTTGAACACAAAAATGAAGTAGATACGAATGAACCTGAGGCCACTAGGGTAGTGATGACACACAACAGCATCTCTAAGAGTATTCACAAGATAATCCACAAGAACTGGGGTAGTCTCAAATGTGATCCCACCATTGGACATGTTATTAGTGACAGACTAAGCATAATGTACCGAAAAAGGACACTCTTTAAGAGATATGTTGGTGCACAGTGACATCACTATCACTAACAAAGCCAATGCCTTAAACGCGTCTACCCCCTCTGCCGCTGAAAAGGGTGCAGAAACAGTAAAAGCAAGAAGGAGTATGATATACCTCATGAGGGGGGCAAACAGAAAAATAACACAATTTTTGACTTGCAGCTCACAGTATGTGGTGTATGTATTTGAAGGCCTTTTCAAACTTAGGGCCTGATTACAATGGTGGTGAAAGCACCACAGACAGCCTGTCGGTGGTGGTTTCACCACCATCGTAAGCAGGTTTTACGCCCGCCACATTAAAATGGCGGGCGTGTCTTTGGCGGTCGGGAAGACCAACCGCCACGGTTCCGATGGGCTCAAGGAGCCCGTCAGACCATCGGAGGGGAATCATACCCCTACATTGGTGGCGGTGCCTGGCAGGCACCACCGTAGGGATTATGATGTCCCTTTCCACCTGACTTTTTCATGGCGGGTAACCCGCCAAAAAAAGGCAGGCGGAAAGGGACTTTGGGGTCTCGCAGCATGCCCCTCTTCCCCCCTGCACCCCAGATATGGGCACTATGGTGCCCCCTACATATCCCCGCACCATGTGGCAGGCACCGCATGGTGCCTGCCACGTAGTGCAGGGATATGTTACATGTCCCGTTTTTGCATTGCAGCAGCACCCGCCGCAATGTAAAACATAGGTATTGCGACCGCCATGGTGGCGGTCACATTGTAATTACCCTGTGGGACCGCCGCCTTGTAGGCGGGCGATCCCAATCCTCGATACGATGGCGGACGGACTGAAGTCCGTCCACCATCGTAATCAGCCCCTAAGATATGTAGGCAGCACCACACGCAGTCAAAAAGCGCATCTTAGAGCATTTGAGGGCCATTGATAATTGTGACCCCCATTATCCGGTGGCTAGACATTTTAACGAGGTGCATTTCAATGCTCAATCCAAGCTATAAGTGTTTGCCATTGAATAAATACCTTTCAGCATCAGGGGAGGCAATATAACACTGATCCTCAGGAAGAGGGAGTCGAGGCTTATAATCGATCTCAACACGAAAAGTCCAGGTGGTTTGAATTGCGATGAGGAATTTAATGTACATATGTGGAAGGAGTAGCAGTCTCTTTGTCCTGGTCTTGCTTTCACTCTTCAATTTTGGATGTGTGTTTAGGATTTGTTTTTAATCTGTACATTTATGTCATTTTGTTGCAGGAAGAAAGGAAGGGGATCTCAAGAAGTTGAGCAGGAGTAGTTGCATGGGTATCCCCAACTGTTTTCTTCATCTGCACACCTGTGTGGGACAGAGCACGTCACAGATAAGATTATGATTTACATATATGTTTAGTTCATGGTGGCCGTTGGAATATATAGCTTTTGTCTTCTAGGGTCTCGCAGTTTGTCTGTTAGCTATTATGTATGGCCAGACATTGACACATGTACCTCTGGCAACTTTACCCCACTTGAGCATGATTGTTGGACTTTTTAGATGCAGTTGGAAGTCCAACATAGGAGGACACATTGTGCTTGTGGATTTGATGACAGTCTACTTTACTGTTGATTGAGATTGATTAACCTTTATGGTTCTTGGCACATAACATATGACAAATAGGCATTTTGTCATATGTTATAGACCTACTCTCGCACATAACATATGACAAATAGGCATTTTGTCAAATGTTATGGACCTACTCTGTACACAATGTTTTGTTATGATTTTGTGTTAGGATCTTTTATGTTGTAACTCTAATGTATGCAATTGCCGCTGTCTTAGGTGATGCCAAGTATAATATGCTAAAGTTGTTATATCTTGTGTATTACTAAGATATGACATTGATTTTGACTACACAGTAGGCGGCTGCATTTAGTTATGCATACTTACTCCTACACTCTGTACCCTTGCAATGTTACCCGCGGGACACAGTGCCTTTCATGTTGTGTTTACATTGGGCATTCATACCCGTTCCTAACAGTTTTTTTATTATTGACATGCAGACCGTTATGGATATGTCCTCATTTTTATTAGATGTCCTATAATGCTTTCATTTGCCAAGATGGCGCTGAACAATTTATTATAATTTTGAATATATTATTATTTTGTTAGAATTATTCACTGTATGAAGGTTAGCCCTACATCACATTGTTCCAAAGAGACTTGCTAAATGTTGAAATACGTGAAAGCACTGCACAACACTAAATCATTAGCATGTATCTCTGTTAAGTACTTATCAGTCTATGCAGACCGGTACAGTTTTGTCACAATTTGCAATATATGTTCAATGTTGGTTTCATTTCCAGCCAAGATGGCGTTTACTTTGGCTACTTTATTTTTTGAACACATTATCACTTCTTTTGGACTATTCCCTGTATGACAGTTTGCTTACGATCACAATGTCCCCGTTCATGCTGTCTATTTTCTATGTGCATGGTCTTTAAAAATCATGGTTTTTGCTGCACAACGATATGTGCACACAGATCAAGCACCCACTGTCAAGCTGCGGTCCTGCCAGGACTTTAAAGAGCTAAACAATGTTCATCCGGTGCACCGCACAACAATTGTACATTTGAATAACCAGGAAGTATGATTCAATTTTTAAAGATGCATTTAAAATCTTCTCTTTATTCAGATCGGATCTGGTGTGGAATGTATATACAGTCACTTCTTATAACTGACTATGTTACTTTGGTGTTACCTACCCAGCAATACAATCTTCATTTCAGTAGTCTTCACTAAAAGGGGTGTTAATTAAAAGTTAATTCCTCTAACCCAGTAGCTTCACCTATTTATTTAATAGTCATGCCATTTATCTATTCAAATTTCTTTTTTAAATAGTTTTTGTTATTTTCAGTGAAATATATAAAGAATGCAGTGAATTTGTTTGTTACATACACGATTGCTAGCACATTGTCTGATTGCTAGCACATACATCTAACACAACAATATCATTTGGTTATTACCATCTAGTGCCATGCTCTTAAGTTGATTCCCGGAGCAGGTTCTTCAAGATATGAGAGCACGCAGACATTTAATATCTCCAGTTGGGCAGACAAGAAATATTTCCATATATCCAAGAGGTCTATCATTCTATAAAAAACCCTGATGTACAGTTTGAACAGAAATATTCCTAAGGCTTTCCTTTCCCAAAGTACTGCCCTGAGAATCCCCTCCAATGGAAGGAAAATGTTCATGACTCTCAGAATTATATACTCTGCCATCTGTACAGGAATCTTGGCAAGGACATAATTTTGTACGTTGTGGCCCTTCCTAATAAAGATACTAGGAATTTTTGCCAGTGTGATATGTCGGCCCTGAAACACTCTATGGTCCTAACACGTTTCTATAGTTTGCTATTGTAACCCTTGTGGTACACATTGCCAAGTATCGAAATCTGGATGTGGTTATCTACAACAGACATTAGAAGTCTGCCTTCGGAGTCCTAGGGATACAATGATGACATTGGCCATTTAACTTGGAACCCAGAGTATTCACCATGTCTACAAAATGCTTCCAGTATCCCTTTGATGGAGTCTTGTGGGTCAGCCTAGGAGGGCATTTTGTCTTTAGAGTGGAGAAAAATTCTGGAAACAAATATTATCGACAGATCTTGCCCACATCATCAGCTGCTGGATAGCATTTTGGGTGTCAGATTGTGTTTGCAAGTTCAAGGAGTCGAAACAAGCTGGATTGTCATCTTTGCTCACCTCAGTCCCAACTCTCATCACCACTGAGTCGAGGCAGATCTCTATGCCTGGCTCTGATCTAACGAAGCTCAGGCACCACTGTTGCCATTCACCATATTTGTCATGTTTTTGTTTACTTCAGGGGCAACCATGGCTCCCCAACGTCACTTGCTGCCAACCTTAAAACCATTCTCATGTGTCCTGTGTTGTTAGGAAATTCTGGGGCATATTTATGACAAACTAATGCAGCGCAGCACAGTACAGCGCAGCAAGTCACCTTGCTGCACTGCGCTGCATTACAGGGAAAGGACAGGAATGTGCTGTATTTATCCCAATATGGCACATTCCTGTCCTCCCGCTCACATACAATGAGCTAGGTAACGCCAACACAGGCACCCTTGCACCATGATGCAAGGGTGCCTTTGTTGCATGCAGAATTGTTTTTGTGTAGGAAGGAGCACCTTCCTGCACAAAACAATCCCCTGAGGCATAATCCTCTCTCTCTGTGTGCGCCGAATGCAGCACACATAGAAAGAGGAAGTAACGAGGAGAAATAAAAATATGTCTCCTCGTTACGCCTCCTCTGGGAAGGCGTAGCATTTTGGCGCATTCCCAGGTCTAT
Organism: Calotriton arnoldi; assembly: GCA_963921515.1. Lineage (NCBI taxonomy): Eukaryota > Metazoa > Chordata > Amphibia > Caudata > Salamandridae > Calotriton > Calotriton arnoldi. The sequence goes on along the minus strand of CAWUFW010001738.1, from coordinate 1,527,692 downwards.
CAGTAATGGAAAATCTGAGAATGCTTCAAAATCCATGGGAGTTGCATGGAAACACCCACGCAATGCTCATGGATTGCCTCCCTGGGGCAAAATAATACAATGTAGAAATTTACACTACGTTACTCCTGATTTATCAAGCCACTTAGGGCCATGCACAGTGGCCTTGCATGGTTTGATAAATCACATTTTGGGGTTGCATCACACATGCACCACATCATGTAGTGGAAAGGCAATGCAACCCCTTTTATAAATATGACCCTCCATGTCTTCCAATCAACCACAGCCCTAAGATGAGCTGGGAAGAACATCACGTAATTCAGTTTCCTTTGTCATCTTCACATCTTCATCTCTGTTTTTCCATTGTGATCTTGAAGTCAGGAAAGAGAGATATCCTAGCATCTTCATACAACACCACATCTCTCTTCTGGGTGTCCTGAAGGATTGCATCCCTCCCCCTGTACTTTAGAAGGTGGCCAATGGTGGCCCACGGGGCATCTGAGGGGATGGTGGTGGAATCAGTGCTTTCTTTACTAAGAGCCCCACACTAGCGCTTTTAAGGTGCTCAGGGTCCTCAACCATTTGAAACTTATTCACTCCTTGCTTTGCCCTCCACATCCTCCATTCTAACCATCATGCCTCACACAGATCTGGGTCACCCGATGGCAGATTGTTCAACAACACTGACTCTCTCACATATGTTTTTGAAAGCAACTCTCCGAAGGTTCGTTTCAGAGGAAACAGAATTGACCTTATGTTCTACAGTAGACTGACACTTCATGTTAGCAGATGCTGGTCTCTTTCTTGTACTTCACACTATTCTCTACTCTCACACCACTGATTAACTCTTTAAGCTATTTTAAGGTTTGTTAGGGGTAATGCTTTAGGATGAAAAAAGCGCAGAGCCTAAAATCTAAAGAATAAGAATAAATACAAAAGTCTACAAACTGCAGGTTTCCACCTACGATTTGCATAGATTTCCTCATCTTCAGTTAGTCAAAATAAACCCCAGGATTATGCATGGAAATATATGCAAACAACAGCTATCCATGCATACTCTTGATGCACTATACATTCCTGGGAATTTCTTTGTAATACAGGAGTGGATGCGCAGAATTGTAAATTTACTCAAGCAATGTTTTCTTTTTCTCCAACTGAAGTGTATTTTCAGGTGAGGAAATCCCTTTACAAACACCATATGAAATATGAAGTTGTTTAGGTGTGTTTCACAATCAATTTGCAGACTTATTCCTATATTTGATATCACTATTCCAAGGTGTGCATTTTGGGTGTGAAAAAGCTTGGGAAAGTTCATGAATTTCAACAAACACTTTGGGCCTGATTACAAGTTTGGCAGTCTTACCTGATCTGATAGCGGGGGATATTTTTTCATATGTTTCGATGCAGGTGTGTATATTTTCACAGCACAAATGACGTGAAAAAAATACCTACTACCAGTACTTTCCCATTGCTTGAGTCTGGACCATATGTGCCAGTCCAGTCAATGGGTAAATATGGCAAAATAGATTTAGCTGGATTAAGGCACCAACAGGGTTGTTTTCTTCAGGGTCAAGATGCTGCTGTGACGGGGAGCCCTGGAGGAAGGTAACCACATGGGAGACTGAAGGGAAGAAAAGCAAATGGGTGAGTATGCACCCCAATTCCTTCGATTCCACTGACTCGAAACAGGCGGTCTTCCTGCCACAGTCGGATCGACGGAAAGCCAACTCGTAATTCCGACGGCAGGGAACTTGTCTGTACCGCCCTCTGACAGCTGCTTTCCCCCTGCCGTTGTGGCAGTGGGCAAATGGCTGGTGGTGGCAGCGGTGCTCCTGCGGTCTTTCTTTCTGCAAATCGCCAACATCGTAATACGGCAGGTGGACCGCCAATTAGGAGGCGGGGTATCTGACGCTGTTTCGACTGCGTTTCCCTTACCACCAAACTCATAATCAGGCCCTATGTAGGTGTTACCTCCTTCCCAATGAAGAAGTAAGTTACATCTGCAGGTCTAAATATCCACACATCTGAGTAAAACAGTAGAAGACCTTTATGGCCACAGATAGCACTTGTTGTGCAGCAAATAGAACAAAAGTGCATGAAAATGTTATGGAGGGGACTAACAGAGGCTCTGCAGACTTTTTACTATGCAATTTCACAAATGGCCCAACTTGGCGTTTTCAACGGGCAGTTTACAGATTTTTCATCTTGAAGTACATGTTACTCTTCAGCATAATATAACTTCCTCCTCGGAGCCTTGCTTGGTATGTTGGTCAAATCAGGCAAATCAGGCATCATTTACTGACTTAGGACCTTATTTATTTTAGAGTTTCACGGACAGGGTTTTCTGTCAAAAACCTTGTGAATGTCCTGCACACCACATTACACGTGGATTATACTGAATAACACTTTATGTACGGCAGAGAGGGCGTTTGTCATGCTTTGCCAAAGTGCCCTGCCCTCCAAATTCAAAATAAGGCGTTTAGCGTCTGTCTGAATTAAAAAAACAAGGCAACACATTCTGAATTATTTGTCTAATTTTGTTTTCACGCTAAATGTTTCTCTTGAAGAGTCAATGGCCTGAGCATAAAAGCTACAAGATGGAGACCTCGGTTTAGTGGAGTGGGTGACCGTTCGGGTCTAGCAACTTCTGCTCTTCATTTGTGTACACTGTACTTAACCAATGTCTGCCATAAAGAATGCAGGATTCTTGTTGACAGGAAGTTAACATTGATACACTTAAATACGCATATGTTTTTTATATCTACAACTTTTCCAGCTGATGATCCCTCTTCCAGATGGGTCTGGCAATACATCTGCAACGGGAGGTCTTGTTTCACCAAGCTAACATTTCTGAGAAATAGCCTTTAGATGGACAGGCTTGACCTTCTACTGCACAGATCCAAAAGATCTCAAATATGGCTTAGCATCTTGTGGTGAGTATCAAGATAAGACATTTTCTTCCCCACTTTGGCTATCTTCCCTGGTTGCCAGAGGCAACCCAGATTATATTCAATGCATAGTACAAAGGCTCTTCAATCCATGGGTTCCAATTCTTATTTAGCAGATAGATGCTCTGTATACCATCCAGACAGTTTTGATCTTCAGGTAAAAAAAAAACACCCTCAGAGTCTCACAAATATAAGACATCTATTTGTGGATGTAACCAACACATAAATAGAACCCTACCACCGGCCACCAACTTATGAAAACCACCTTAGTCCTAGCAAAAGCTACAAAAGTAGACATTTTCATTGACTTGCTGTTTATACCGCGTTGATATGCAACAAGTGGCAACTGCAATGTTGGCTAGGTTTATCACCAGTAAAAAAACACCATACAACATAAGATTTAATTTCTATGTAAGCTAATTAGAACAGCTATTTTTGATAAATCGTTTACCTGTTCATAGGTACATGCTTGGAACCTCCCAGAAGGTGAAATTAGCTCGTTTAAGCATTCATGCAGATGAGAATAAAAATTTCATGATCAAGCCCTAAGGCAATTTTTCAATCCAGATTGGCAGATTCACCATTCTTTCCCGCAGTGCAATGCAGCAAGCCACCTTGCTGCGCTGCATGAAAGGGAAAGGGCAGGAATGTGTTGTATTTAACATTATATAGCACATTCCTGTCTTTTTCTAGCACTAGCGCACTTTTGGCTACCTAGCACCAATGCAGGCACCCTTGCGTCATATTGCAAGGGTGCCTGCGTTGTAGCCAGGGTTGTTTTGGGCAGTAAGGGGCACCTTCTTGCACGAAAACGATCCTCAGAAGCATTTTCCTCTTTCTAAGTGTGCTGCAGTCACTTAAAAAGAGGAAACAACAAATAGAAATAAAGATATTTCTCCTAGTTGCGCCTCTGGTGGAGAAGCATGCAATTCTGATGCATTGTCACATCTACCAAAGTTGGTATATCCAGGAATGTGTCAGAATCGATGGGTGGACGCATGTGTACACCTACCCTCCACCCATGGAACGCCTCCCTGCAGCATAGTAACTCAAAGTAGCAATTTGCACTGCCTTGCATTATTCTAGATTTATCAAGCCAATTAGGGTCACACAAAGTGGCCTTTGTGGCTTGATCCATATCATTTAGGTTTTGCATCACCCTTGCAAAACCTTGATAACTATGCCACAGAGTGTTTGGTCATTGTAGAGTGCCCTTTGGCTTTGGCCCTGGCAATAAACCTGTGGTTCACAATATTGGTCACTAACGTTCTCACAACTACAAACATAACCTTTCATTCGGCAGAGAAATAATGTACCCTTGACCCAGTATGTTTCTTCCCAGTATTAGAAGTCATAATTATGAAGAATGACGCCGGTAATATACCTTTTACATCACCCTTGAGACATGTCAACAGCTCTTCCACAGCTCCCTTTCTCTAAAATGAATCAGGGAATCTGGTACTGCTTTATTCTCAACATGTGTGGGCCTCAGGAGTAGTGTATACCCAGTGCTTAATTTGAGCCAGTGGTTGCAGGTGGGGCCAATCAGCACTCGTTTTGGAGGACCGGCACTTATTGTTGCACATCAGCCTTTGACCCAGAGCAAGGTAGAAAAAATGCACCAGGGAAAAGGAGGAGAAAGAGAAAAACTGAAAAAACATGAACAATGATGTAAGCAGGGATGAAAAAGAACATGCAAGTCTGAGATAAAGAGACATAGAGTGTCTGGTGGTGCATCAAAAAGGCAGGAGGTGGAATCAAGACAACGCAGCCTTGGTATTTGGCACGCTGACATTCAATAGGATCGGCCACAGGTCTCTGAGCAAAACTTTGGGCCTCAGCACTTATTTTTTACAAATTAAGCACTGGGTATAAAACAAACTGCTGCACTCTTGAAGCAAACAGTTGAAACCCCCAAATTAATGTTGCAATTGGTGCATACTTACTTAACAATGTGGCATGGATTCTGTGGGACACCATTTCATTTTCTCATTTCTCAAGGTCTAATGTGGTGAAACATTAGGGCAGCAGAGAAATAAAGATTTAGTAGTGGCTATTTTGCTGGCCCCTGGGTAAATAGAGAGGGGCAGATTTACACGAAAGTGACACATCTGTAGAGATGAGTCACTTTTCCTGCGCCACCCTGAGAAACCCTTGCACCACCATGGATGCACTGTATTTACAATACGGCGCACCATGGCGCAAGGATTGACAGATGCGTCAGAAATTCTGACGCATCTGTTGGGGCAAAAGTCACGCATTGCTGGACTCGTATCGCAAGCATGACGCAACTCCAGCAATGCATTTTGAGGCCTATTCCCACTACACTGCGTCACTCTTTACGCCTGCTTCAAGCAGGCGTAAGGTTTGGACGCAGTGGCGTCCTAGAAGTGACGCAGTGAAATCCTGTAGATTTCACTGTGTCACTTCTACGAGGCTTTTTTGCGTGGGAACGCCCACCCTGCATACATTATACCTGACGCAGGTATAATGTGACACAGGGCTTTACAATGTGACGCATCTCCCTAGATGCGTCATGATGTAAATTGTCCGCATTTTTTAAGCCGCCGCTGCATCACAAAAGTGACGCAACGGCGGTGCAAAAGTGTTGCAAGGGGCTTGTATATCTGCCCCTGAATATTTTCTGCTGTTTACTGGGCTGCTGGCTAAATAGTAGAGATACTAAATAGTTGGCTGGCCCCCCTGGTTGATAGCAGAGAAAGTACACCATTTATCTGGCTGCTGGCTAAATAGGATTGATTATACACTGTTTTGCCTACAGACATGCAAATAGAAAGGATACTTATTTTTACCTGGCTGCTGGTTACATAGCAGAAAATATGTACTGTTTCACTGGCAGCAATGCAAATAGTAAACAAATGTTACTATTTACCCAGCATGTAGAAAAATAGCAGACGTACTGTCTACGAGCAGTTTGCTATGAAACTTCACTGTTTAGCTTGCCTCTGGCAAAAAAGCAGATGTTATGTTCAAATGGGCTGGCGGGCATGCAAGTCACAAATAAACTCATTATTAACCAGCTGCTGACTAAATAGCAGAAATTATGTAATTTGACCTGCAGCTTTACAACTAGCAAAGAAACTTAACTTTTTACCAGCTTCTGGTTAAATAATATTAATCATTATACACTATTTAAATGGTGATTAGGCAAATAGAAGACAAAGGGGCATATGCATCAAGGTATTTTGTGATCGTAAATAGAGCGATTCACAAAAATCGGCCGTTTGCGATCGCAAAATGGCCTTTTGCAATGCATGAAAGTTATTGGGATTCGCAATTTAGGTAATCGCAATTTCATGCGATTACCTGAATTGCGAAAGCAAATAGGTAATCGCAATTTGCGAATCCCTAATGCATATGCAAGAAGCCTTTCCTGAATGCAAACTGTGCATTTTGGAAAGTCTAATTAGCATCAACTTCAAGTTGATGCTAATATGTACATACTTTGAAAAATGCACAAAACTGCCTTTTTCAAAGTGCCATGTGGCGCACACATGCCCCTAGGGCATGTGTGTGCCTTACATGTGCACCTTTTTCTGTTAGGGGCGGCCCTCAGGGGGGTCTTAGGTCCCCGGGCACCTTTGCCTTTGCATTACCTAATTTGCGATTGCCAATTAGGTAATCGCAATTTAGGCAATGCAAGACCATTCCCACCTATGGGCCTTGAGGACCATAGGAAATAATGGAGTCGCAACAGCAAATAGCGATTCCCTAATTGCGTTTTCGATTCTTAAGGAATCGCAATTAGAGAATTGCTATTTGCTGTCTCGTATGGTGCATTGCATTTTGCCATTACCAAATAGCGATTTCCTAACAATCGCTATTTGGTAATCGCAAAAATGAAGTTTGATGCATATGCCCCAAAATTCACTATTTACCCGACTGCTCACTAAGCAGCTGAAATAATAAATGATTATGCCTAGCACAGATTTCAATAGGTACTTCCCACCAGGGCCTGTAATAAGAAACAGGGAATCCCAGTTTGTGCCACGGCACACCTTTAACAGGTCCACCAGATGCAATAAGGAACAGTGCGCCCTATCTGATGTAATGCGCTGCCCCAGGGCAGCTGCAAACTTGCGCTGCCCCGAGAGCAACATATTAGTGACATACGGATCGGTTCTTGGAATAAGCAGCTGCATCTTTCTCTGTGAAGGAGGTACCTGCCTGCACTTTAAAGAGGTAATAGAGATGTGCAGACAGTTGCAGTGAGTGACTACACCCGCCTGCATGGAGATGTCTGTGGGGTCTTTTATACCCTTGCAGGGGTCACACTCAGGGGGCGTACTGACTTTGCACCACCTTTTTGTTGCACAAAGTTAGTGTCTGTGTGGCCACTGATGGCCTCTTAGTCAAAATAAGACGTGGTGCAGAGGCAAAATATTCCTCTCTTTAGCACGTGGCCACACCCCCACACTAATGAGGGAATGGTTCCTGAGATTGTGCCAGTGCTCTATATGCTCTAGCGCTATCAGTATACCAGAAGAGGTCGTCCAAGCCTTTTTCTGTAATATTGCAATGCCCCAGGGGGCCAGAAATAATGTGCACATGCTTGTTGCTCCCCAGGGGCACTGTTTGTAATACGGCCCTAGGTTGAACTGCACAGAGTGAACACAATTTACACCCATTATGAAAATTAGTGCTGAAACTCACTGAAATGCAATTTGTACCTGGGCAGCCCTGTCTACAGGTACCAATAGAGTTTGAAAGGAATATTTTAATGTTTTCAAGTTTATTTGTCAGCTATGGTAGTGATTGCCACTCGATTGTACCAAACACCAGTGGTGGTTGGTGCATTATGGAAAAGGTGGGGGCCCAACAGCACGAACCAGCACTGTGCCTCGGGCCTTGCCAATCCCCGGGCCAGACATTTACTTCACACACAAGCCAACATGCATAGATACACACACAGTTTCAGGCACGCACACAAAAATATTCAAACATACACATGCAATCCTCAGCACAAAGACAAACAAACACACTTAGGGCCCGATTCACAAAAGTAATCTGAGACAAAATTCTAACTTTACGACTTTTGGTATTCACAAAGGGCATTTAGGAGTAGTAAAGTTAGGAATCCTAACTTTACTACTCCTAAATGCCTTTTGTGAATACCGAGAAGTCGTCAAGTTAGGATTTTTTCTCAGAATACTTTTGTGAATCGGGCCCTTAGACTTTAATTCGGAAAAACGTATCTGAGGCAGACCCATGTTTTCCAACACTCCCATCCCTCTGCAGCAGCCGGAGGCAGACCCACGCGCTTCCACCCAATCGGAAGCTGGAATAGGGTTGAAGGTACCGAGGTAGACCTTTTTCTCCATTCCAGATTCTGATTGGGCAAGAGGGTGTATGATTGACAAGTCTTGAATCTCCATTATCTGACAGGCGACACTGCGTTTACTCTAGTGCAGCATGTCAGATATGTTTTGTGAATGTGTTAGTCTGGGCTGTAACAGCTCCCGCCTGACACATGCGCAAAACAGGTAGTGGAACCCTCTTCTGCTACCAACTTGACATTACAGCATTTACATGCAAACAAACGATCCATGAGATCGTTTGTTTTCACATAAAAGCTGTAATATGCCAGCAGTAGTGGCAGAGGGTTGACGCCCTGGGCCCCCTAGGGACAGCTGCTGCTACCAAACGCCAAGATACCGCAACTTGGAAGGCCCATTATGGAGCTGTCACTTACTACACACATGCTCCATCTCCTGTAAGTATAACTGAATAGGTGGCAAATGATGAAGATAATTAGATCCTTTGCAAGACTAGAGGAAGCTGCTTACTCTTCTCAATCTATGTACTCACTTTTACTCACAACATCATGTGGATGCACCAGGGACAGATGTAGGATTACCAAAAGCCTCCATGTGGGAACACCTCTTTTTTATGTAACAAATCTGTTAATTGTGGAATTTGTAGTTCTGGTTTAGTTCAATTAACACAACTAAGAATAAAACAGCTGAAAACAATGATTTGTAAAAGCAAAGGCTAACTGGAAAAGTTGTATCCCAGTTGCCACCTGTTAACACATATACATGATGCAGGGAGAGGTTTTAGAATAGAACCGGTTGCATATGGCAACTTGTGCAAGTTACCAACTTAATATCTTTGAGAGGGTGAATTCCAGTCTCATTACAGAAGGAAGAACATCTATATATAATTAAAAATAAATATAATCTATGTACCTAGCCAAATGTTAGCTGTTTTTTTCAGCCTTCTTAGTAATGATTGTCAAGTAAATATTGTCTAAACTAAATGACTGTGTGGTTGGTAATGAGATCATCATTCAAGCCTGATTTAAGCCTGAAAAGAAGCATCAGGGACAATGGATCAAAGATATATTCTATGCAATCTAATTTCCAAATATGTGATTCATAAAAGGCAGCCTGTACGTATTGCCTTTATAGGCCTGTTGATGCAGTTGATTTTCCAGAGTAGTGGGTATTGATTATCCTCTCATTAAACAGTTTATAGTTTTTTAACAAGTAGTGTAGCACTGTTTTGTACAGCCAGTGCTCAGACTACAGAATAAACAAATATTATCAAGTTGATGTGATGAGGTTGAATCTCAACACATCTTATATTTTCTGCTCATAAATAAGGGTATGCAGTTGTTCAATAGGCAACTTTCTTTGTCCAATAGATGGACAATGAAATTATTCTTTGTTCTCAACTCTGGTGATGTATTTGTAGTATTAACAAAGATGATATTGGGGAAACTTACAGAAACATTTGTAATGTTCTCATAATCATCATGAGAGGTGAGGTTGGTGGAGTAAAGGAGTGTGGCAATTGAATTGATTATGTAATGTGCTCCCAAGATCAGAAAAGGTAAAGTAAATTAACTATATGAAAGTCCTCTCCGTGGCTTGGAAATACTATACCATCTCACCCTGTGAGTTATTCTGGCTTTGAGTTTAACCCTCATGGTGAACCAGACAATAATGTGTGTCCATTGGAAGCACAAAATCCTTTTACTTTTTTGTTAAATGATGATCTAACAACTGGAGGACACCCAAAATGTATCCATTCTGAGGGAGATTGGCTACTGGCCCTTCAACTCAGGCTATACATTGACAGGTCCTAGCAGTAGATTATTATAATGCATGAACAGAAGACTTTTAATCTGGAACACTGTGGGGAGAAAGACACAGAATAAAAGAGACCAAAAGAGATAGTTTATTCATTGATTTTGTTACAAATGTGTAGAAGATAAGACACTGTGAATAAACAGAGACTTTATCATCTCCATTCTTCCATCCTATGGATCAATTGTTTTATAGTCCCTCTTTTATACTCATTCCAGACACAGGATTTGGATCCACTGTCTAAGGTTTCAGAATAGGGGTGGGTGGTTTTCTTTCAAATTACATTTTCTGGCTGCTGCTCAGACACAGCCTTTGTGCCAGGTGATGGCTCTTATAGAAATGGTGGTGGCTCCAAGCAGGAATATCCTAAAAATGGCACAATGAAGTGTGAGATCTCTGCACTTGGATGTCAACATTCAACCTGAAGCAGTAATCCGGGACAGACAAAAGAGAAGGCACTGCCTAGAAGCTTCCTCACCCTGAACAATAGAAACTACTGACCAGCTCATCACCCATGCCATTTACCAAATGGCAATGACCATGAAGAACTAATCAGCAGGCCTTTGCTAACAAGGACCACATTGAATTTCTAAGGGTAGACCTGTCTCAATCTTCCCTTACTTCAGTGCCTGGGCCTCCACATTTTAGCCACAGAAAGGAAGTCAATACATATTCACTGTCTAGGCTAGCTGTAGCCACCCTCCATCTAGTGCCAGGCTAAACCCGGAGCCATCAAACATGCAACCCACTGCTCTAAGTACTCAGACTGTCACCACACCCAGAGTCATAGTACTACATAAAGGCAGGAATGCACTTAACACACTTGGAATGTCAGTGCAAGGGTCTCGGAGTCACACTAAAGTAGAACTTTTTGTGAGTGAGGTCAGTAGACTACACTCTCCTTTGCCACTGAAAATAAATCTGGTCAATACTAATAATTCACAAAACATGGACCCTACTACCCTTTGTTGGGTCTACAGTCGGTTCTTGGAATCCCCTTGCCGGTCAACACTGGCAATTGAAATCCTGCAGGCCTACCCCTTTGCCACTTCTAAAAGCTCATCTGACCCATCCATCACTCTCTATACTAGATTTTAGAGTCTTCTGCTGATGCTCAGATATTGTCAGATTATTAAAAAAGAACTCAATTCAGTTCTGCCAGTCTCACCCCTAAGAACACTATGCTACTATTTGCGAAAGCTGATTATAGCTCTGTCAATATAAGATCTTCCAGCTCTCTGACACCATCAAAGCCTTTCAGCTGGCCCTCAACCTTCAGACATCTTCTCTTTGTCAGCACTCAGAGCCACCTCACCATTGCTCCGAGCACCTCCCATATTGTTACCTCGTATGACCCTCTGAGCCCCTCAGCTGACTTTCTGAACCTCAGCTTTTGGACCATCCTTAGCTGACCTTCACAGCCAGTTGGCTAGCCCTTGACCCCCTTTATCGATCTTGGCATTCAGACCTTCTTCCAGCACCCTGTCAGCCTTCACATTGCCTTCTTGGCCCTTAAGTACTTACATTTGCAAGCGTTCACTCTCCACTGTCTCCTACAACCTCAGCCTTACTGACGCTCAAGGGTCCGTTGATCCCTTTGCCTTCACAGATCACTGACCGTCTGTTGCCCCTCAATGATTACAGAACCCTAGTTATGACTCCCAAAGCATCACTGTTTTCTTGAGAATATCTTGGTGGCGTTCTCATTTTTCTATTAAACCTCAGAGCTCACCTGTAAGCCCCCAGACCACTTCTGCATGATCTGTGCTGTTCATACAGTTCCTATATGCCTTCCAGCCCTTTTTCAGCCTTAAAACCGCACCATCCATCTTGAGATATTTTTGAAAGCCTACAGTTTTACAGACTACTGTTCCATTCTTGTCCCTCAGGGCTTCTTTGCTGGTCTTCCAAACATTTCTGATGTATACACACCTCCACCATCCTTCAGCTTGCTCTTAGAGCCTCGCAGACCACTTATCTAGTACTGAAGCTACCACAGCTGGCCTTGGTTCTTCAGTGCTAACACAGCTGGCAATCAGACCCCTTTGCTACCAGAGTCCCTCTGCAGGCCATTGGAGCCTATCTATTTGCTGCTTCCTTGATGTAGTGAGTTAAGTATTTGTGGTTAACATGTGGGCATGCCTATGATGTTCTGACATTCGGTCCTCGCGCGTGGAGTGTGCATCCTTGGGGATTCGATCGGTGACTGGCAGTTGCTGACCGAGCCTCCGAGGGTGCGACGCTCCTGGCCGTGGCTGAAGAACTTACCTACGAAATAAACCGTTCTTCTGAAGAAACCTTCTACTTGTTTGGTGTCCTTTCATCCACCACACTTGACTCCATCCTTTGTTCATCAATGCCCTCTTCTTGACCACTGGTTGTAAGTCTCTGACGCTTTTTGCTGACTTCAACCCTCAAAACCTCTCAAACCCTTTCTGTCATCCTTCATAAACTATGATCCTTTTCATCTATCCACCGTTAGACACCTCTGCCACGTTTCAGTCCCTTTATCTCCCTATCCACCCTCAGATCACTGTGTCAGCATCAGACAGTTTCTGGTGTCACTCACAACTCAAAGTTGCATGTGCTAAGTTTTCAGCCCATACTTACCATCAGTTCTTTAAGTGGCCTGAAAAGGTGGGAGTCTCTAGCGGTTAACAGCATGAGAAGCATGACTAAGAGCCATTTATAAGAAGGATATTGAAGTATATGTGGACTAGAATCACACAGGTCCCCTACTCCTCCTGATCCTACTGGCCCTCCTGGTTTTGCATCTCCTCCTGGTCCTGTTCCAAGTCTACTTTTTCTGGGTTGTTCTGGTCCTCCTCCTGACTCTGGTACCTTAGCACTGATCAGCCTTGTACTGGTTTGGTGCTACTGGTTCCAGCCCTTCCTTTCACTGCTCCTTCCTGGCACTTCAAGATCCTGGCCATTCCTTGTATTAATCCTTTCCAATACTCCTGGCCCCTCAGTACTGTTCCTAGTGATTCCTCATACTCTGGCCCTGCTGATCTTTTGGTTTCTGCTCCACCTGGCCCTTCGTGTCCTGATGTTCCTGGATCTGGCCCTCTTAGTCCTGCTAGTTTGGGTCATTCTGATCCTCTGGGCTCTAGTACCTGTCATCATGGTCCACATAGTACTATGTCCACTGGTTCTGGTCTTCATTATTAGGTCCTCTTGGGCCTTGTCATTTTGGTTTGGTCCAGCCCCTTTGGCCCACTTTGCTCTGGTTGTCCTGGTCTGCATGATGCTCCTCGCCTTGGTCCTGCTACCCAGGTCCTGGCCCTCCTACTCCACATAGTACTCCAGGTCCTAGTCTCCTTAGTTCTGGTCCTCTGGTCCTCCTAGCCCTGTTCCTGCTTCCACTTATTCTGATCCTTCTAGCCCTCTTAATCATCCTCACTCTGGTCCCTGGTGCTAATAGCCTTTGTCTACCTGCTCCTGATCTCCCATCTGTCATGATAATTCTGGCCCTGGTCCTCCAAGTCTTCCTGCTCATTGTTGTTGTGGTTCTGCGCTAACTCATTCTTTTAGTCCCAATCCTCTTCTTCTGGTCATCTTGTTCCTCCTCCTGGCCATCCTTGCCCTAGCCATCCAGCTTGGCCCTCCTGGCTCCTGTCATCCTGGTCATACTTGTCCTGGTCATCCCTTTCCTCCTCACCTTGAGCCTTCTTGTCCTGGTAGGCCAGGTCTTCGCCTCTGTGCCTTGAACTTCCTGGTTCACTTGGTTGTCGCCTCACTCATCCTCCTTGCCCGGGCCCTCTTAGCTCTTGTCCTTTTGGTTCTGGTTACCTAAGCCTCTGCTACTGGCCTTCCATGCCCTGTTCTCCTAGTCTTTCTCAATCTGGTTCTGGTCTGCTTAGCCCTGGTCTTCTGATTGCTGGTCTTTACAGTCCTTGCGCTCCTCATTATTTTGGGCTCATTGGATTTGATCATCTTATTCTTGCTTCTCCTTGTTCAGGCCTTTGTACGCCTAGCGCTCTTGATCCTAGTCCTCCTGCTAATCCTGGTCCTCCCAGGCCCCCCTTTCCATGTCCCTTCCTGATCCTGTTGAACCTGACCACTTTGTCCGGGTCCTCTGATTTTCCTCACTCGGTTCATCTGATTCCTGATCCTGCTGGTCCCGTTAGTAACCCCGGGCGGAGATCTCCGCTCCGCCCGCGGAGTGTGCGGAGATTTGCCTCATCCGCGTTCCGCGGAGAAGGCAAATCACTGCACACTCCGCAGCGGAATGGAGTTGGCCAGCCCCCGCCTCCACCCCCCTATATTAACAATTAATTCTACATTACTTAAAATTAAATTAAAACCACTTACCTGGCATGTGGCGTCCCCGGGCTGCCCTCCTCTTCCTCGCAGTCTGGGTAATTCTTTGAGAAAACTGCGCACGCCCGCGCATGCGCATTCGAGAAATGCGCTGGCGCGCACGCGCAGTTTTCTCAAAGAATTACCCAGACGGCGAGGAAAAGGAGGAGAGCAGCCCGGGGACGCCGCATGCCAGGTAAGTGGTTTTAATTTAATTTTAAGTCATGTAGAATTAATTGTTAATATAGGGGGGGTGGAGGCGGGTGGCGTAGCATAGCGGAGTTCCACGGAGTTTGTTCGCAACTCTGTGGACCTCTGCGTAGCCCTGCTACGCCCACTACGACCGGGGTTACCAGTTAGTAGACCTGGCCTCTTGTATTCTGGTCCTCTTTGGCCTGGTTCTTTTAGTCTTTGGTCTCCTGGTTTGGACCATCCTGGTCCGCCTGCCCCTGTTCCTTGTCTTATTGGTCATTCTAGTACTGCGCCCACTGGTCCTGGCCCTCTTGGTCCTGGTTCTCAATGTTTGGGTTCTCCTAAGCCTGTTCATTTTAGCCCTGGTCACCGGGCCATCAAGGTCCAGTCCCCTTCATTTTCCTGGCTTTGACTGTCCTGGTCCTCCTGATCCTCCTCGCCCTGGCCCTGCTACCTCCATGGGCTGGTCTTTCTGGTTCACTTGTGTTCTGGGCCCTGGTCCTGAAGTTCTGCCTCCCCCAGAACACTTGCAGCCCTGTTCTTGTGCCTCTTGGTCAGGATCCATCCACTCCTCCTTGCTCTGCTCCCCCTGGCTCTAGGCCACCTTGTAGCCCTGGTGCAGGACCCCCTCATCATCAATGTTTATTATTTTTCCATGGTTCTACCTGCCACAGTGTTTGTTATCCCTAGTCCTCCTTGTTCTGGTCCTGATTCTCCTTTCTCTGATCTTCCTGCTTTTTGTTCTTGTGATTCTACACCAATTGGTTATTGTAGTCCTTGTACTGGTTCCCCTGGGCCCTGGAATCTTGTTCCTCATCCTCCTTGCCATCCTATTCCTCATCCTCCTGGCCATCCTGTTCCTAGACCTCTGGCCTGGTCCTCCTGTCTGTAGTCATCCTGGTCCTGATCCTCCATTTTCACCTAATTCTGGTCCTTCTGATCCCCGTACACCAAATCCTGGTCTCTTTGCTCTGATCTTCCTGGTCCATTTGGTCCTGGTCCCCTGGTCCTCTGTGTGCTGGTCCTCTTAGAGATTCTGACTCTGGTTGTCAGGGTCTCTGATTCTGATCCCGCTGGTCTAATATGGCTTGCTTCTTTTGGCCCTGGTCCTCTTGTTAATGGTCGTCATAATCCTTGTCATTCTCGTAATACTGTGCGTATTGGACATAAACCCCTTGGTCTTAGTCCTTATAGCTTGGATTCTTATAGGCTCAGGTCTCCTAGACCTGGTCTTCCAAGCCATCATATTTCTGGACACCTGGTCCTCCTGGTACTTCATGTTCTTGTCCTCTCATGCTGGTTATCACAAACCTTATCTTCTAGTCATGCTGGTCCTGCCCGGGTCTCACAGCTTTGTCCCTCTTGAGCCAGTACCTTCTATTCCTGGTGCCTCTTAGCCTTCTTGGTCCATCTAGGCTTTTGTGTCCTGGTCTTCCTACACTTACCTCTCCTAGGCCCTGTCCTCCTGGTTTGGGTTGGTCTGGTCCTTTTGGCTCTGTTCCTTGTCTTCTTGGTCCTGCTGATACTACATCCATTGCTCCTGGCCCTCTTGATCCTGTTTCTCTTAATACAGGTCCTCCTAGGTATTTTGGTCTGGGTTCTCCTAACCACACTTGTCCAATCCCCTTGGACTTCCTGGCTGGCCTAGATACATCTGATTCTCTTCATCCTAGTCTTGATACCGGTTTTGGTTGATGTGCTCCACTTGGTCCTCTGGGACCTTGTCCCCTAGGTCCTGATCTTCATGGCCCTCCTCGACCTTTTTGTAGTCGTCCTGGTCCTGATCTTTTTAGTTTGCCAAGTCCTTCTTGCCCTGTTCCTCCTGGCATCTTTGATCCTGGTCTTTGTCCTACTTACCCATGTCTCCTGGTCCCACGGGCCATTGTCCTCTTTGCATCGAACATCATAGCTCTTCAATGTGGTCCAGATACTCCTGGCCCCAGTTTTCCTCATCCTCCTAATCCTTGTGCTAATGTTCTTGCAGTAACTTGCCTGGCCTACCAGTGATCATCCTAATCTTTCCTAGTTCTAATTGTTCAGGACGTCCTGTTCATGCCAGCCTTAGTCCTTCCTGGGCCTGGCCTTTCCAATTCAGAGCTTTCTAGTAACCATTTCCAGGTACCCTGGCCCTTGGTCCTCTGGATCCTTGACCTCATTTTTCACAGTACTGGTCCTTTTCCTTTTCATTCTCATCACCCTAATTCTGGTCCCCTGGCCTACCTGGTCCTACTCCCCTGGTTTTCCAGTTCCCAATCTTTCTGCTTCTGGTCCCCTGGTCCATGTAGTCCCAGTCTTAGTGCAGGTACTTCTTTGTTCCCTCCTGGATCTGGTCTTCTGGTGCTGATCTCACTGGACTGTTTTCCACAGCCCTCCTTGTCCCTCTATTCTACCTCCCCATCCTAGCCCTACTAGTTCTCCTGGTACCCTGGTTTGCCTGTTTTTGTCACTGTTACGATTTGACACTGAGTTACAGATCTCTGTATCCAGACCACCAGGTCTTCACAGTCCTTGTCTGCCAGAGATAAGGGCAACTCCTTCCAATAGCCAAGTTGCCACCGATACCAGGTAGCACCTAGGCAGAAAGTGCATTCCAGAAAAGGCCCAAAGAGGATAGGAGGAAAAAACCCTAGGGTAAAAAACCTTCTGATGGCAAGGACTTGGCATAGGATGAAGAGTGGCCTACTGCTGGAAATGGAAGCCGCTGGAAAGACGATATATAATAGAAGTTCTGAAGTGCTGGAAAACAACAGGAACAAATCAAGGCAGAGGATACCCAAAACACTAGAGTAGGCAGGAGCGAGAGCATTATGGCTGGAGTACTTGAAGCATTGCGACACAATGATTAACCAGCGTCCTGCTCCTTAAATAGGGGAAAGACAGGAAGTACTTAACATGCCATCTTAAATTGGGCAGCTCCCTTCAGAATCCTATGGAGAGCAGCCATCTTGAATTGGGAAGGTTTACATTTTCCCAGAGGCATGAGTGAAGCACTCAGGAAAGGGGAAGCACTGGGAATAGTACTCTTTCCCCAAGCATGGCCCCAGCGAGAGGAGTGCAGGACTGGAAAGCAGCCCTATGGGCCGGTCACCATGAGGTGAGCTTCATGGAGTGAAGCGGTAACCCAAGGCCCACTCGCTTTCCCCTTTGCCACCAGGGCTCAGAGTAAGCCACATGCTTCGCTCATGGCCGGCTTCTCCCTCTGACCGCAATGAATGGGGTGCGATGCTCCGCTACAAGCACCCCACCCATGGCCAGCAATTACTGGCAAGCAGGAATGCACTGCAGTAGCACAACAGTATGCCTCCTCCCCGGAGCCCCAGGGTTGTCAGGAAATAGGCGAAAGAAACAGCTAACCAGAGCAGGAGAATGAACTGACAAAGTACCCTCCCAGGACTGCTCACTAGGGTGATAGCCCTTCCACTGTTTAAACGTCGTCTTCCCCAGAAGTATCTGGGATCACAAGTCTACTGTACCTCATATTCAGGGACATCATTCACTAAAACAGGAAAAGGTCATGAAAAATTCTGATGATAAAAATCCAAACGAAATGGCTTCAATTGAGAAGAATGAAAAACAGGATGGATATTCCAGTGCAGAGGTAATTGCAGACAGAAAGTTTGATCACGTGGACAATTTTAAAGGGGCCATAAACTTTGGGCTGGAATTTGTTTTGAGAAAGGTGACAAGAAAGAAATATGGAGGGAACCAAAGTTTGCCCCTTATTTTGTAAGTAGGGACAGGAACCCGAGGAAGTCAGCAAAGCATTTAATATTTTGATTGGACTCTCGAAGATTGATCAGAACCATGTGCCTGATAGCGCGTAGCCATCTGATAAAACATGATGAAGTGTGTGTGGCACTGTGAGCAGAATTATTGGACGAAAATTCAGCTAATGCCAAAAACAAGGACCAATCACTCTGAGTTGAGTTACAAAAACATCGAAGATATTGTTCAAGCCCTTGATTAAGATGTTCAGTCTGACAATTAGACTAGGGTGGAAACCAGAAGACAAAGCAACATCAATGTGAAAAGGTTTAACAAAAGGATTTTCAGAAGCAAGAGATGTATTGGGGCCCTCAGTCTGAGAAAACAACATGGGGTAACCCATGTAACCAGAGAAATCTCTCTCAAGAAGATGTGACTCAATTCTTGAGCAAACTGCAGTTTTTTCAGGGCTGTAAAATGTGCCATCTCAGAAAAAGAATCGATGGTTACCATAATTATGTTGTTACTCCCGGAAGGTGGTAAGGCCACAATAAAGTCAGTGGAAACAGTATGCCAAGATTCTAGGGGGCTGGTAAGGGCTGAAGATAACCAGAAGGTTGAGCATGGGAGGGCTCATTTTGAGCACAAGTCAGCAAGAACATTTCGGAACCAGGAATATGAATAATGTTGAAGTTGTACTATTTAAAAAAAACAGTCCCAACTAGCTTGACGGCTACTTCAAAATGGCCTATTCCTAAAACATTATAGATTACGACAATCAGTTTGTACTTCAAAATGTTCTTGCACCCCCATCAACAGATGTCTCCACTCAGTGCAAGCCAACTACATTACCAGGGGCTCCCATTCTAGGACTTAATAGTTTCTTTCAGCATCCAATAGTAATTGGGACAGGTAGAAAATAGGGTGTTCTAACCCATTGTCTTCATGAACTTGAAGCAGAACAGGACCAATGGCTCCATCAGAGGCGTCCGTCTCAACTAAGGACTTCCAAGTTGGATTCGGATTAGGCAATATGAGTGCTTGTGTGAAGGCCTGTTTACGTTTAGTGAAGGCGTCATCAGCTAGAATGTCCTAACAAAAAACATTACTAAACATTTCTTTCTTGAGAACTGTGGTTATGTTGCTGGTTAAAAGAGCAAAATCAGATATAAATTGACGAGATAAGTTGGCAAAAAAAAAAACTCACACTTTTCCAACTTTGAGTTTAGATGGTTTTGCTACAGTCTTTCCAACACTTGGCCATCATGTGAATGGTGTTCAGGTGGATTCTTGGAAAAGACTAGAATATCATCTAGATAAATCACAATGAATAGATTTAAGAGGTCAGCAAATAGATTATACATAAATAATTTGAAAATTGCTGGGACACTGCTCAGCCAAAAAGGCAGAACTCAGTTCTCATAATGACCCACATGGGTTCTAAAGGCAGTCTTCCACTCGTCACCCTCTTTTATGCGCAAGAAATGGTAATCACTATGAAGATTTAGCGTAGTGATGGTTGTTGCTCCCCTGATTAACTTCAAATTGTCCCTGATTAAGGGTAGTGGGTAGTGGTATTTGATGGTTACCTTATTCAGGTCCCTATAATCTATGCACAGTCTTAATTCATTCAACTTTTCCAGTACAAAAAACATCGAAGCACCAGCTGTGGATTTGGATCGAGTGATGAGTCCGTTACAAAGTTTTTCTTCCAGATACTGTCTGAGCACCTCCTTTTCGGAAGCAGAAAGCGAGTACACCCATCAAAAAGACACAGATGCTCCTGGATCAATTGAAATGGCACAGCCATACTCATAGTGAGGTGGTAAACACAGTTCTTTGGGTTTTTAAAACAGTTCAGCAAAATAGGAATACTGCTCTGGAACATTGTTGATAGTACATATTATTCTGGAATAAGGCAGCTGGATATGGGAAAGGCTTTCCCATGTCAGTCTGATAGTTTAAGTGGTACCTCTTAACAGCACTTCATGGGACCTAGGGTACTGAAGAATTGATGTACTGATTGCTTAACCTAATAATGGGCCAGATGCACAAAGCACTGGTAATTTACGACCAGTATTTTTGTGACAAGTGCTAAACCAACATATGTACTGATAGGTCAGTTCACAAAATACTTAATCATAGTGGGTGACATTTTGGCTGACCTCATGAAAATTAAGGGGGTTGGTCGCAAATTGCGACCCACTACGATTCACAGTAATCACATGGATGGTGGCCAGCTGGTGTCAGCAGACCATCATATCTTTGGTTTTGGTTGCTTTTTAATAAAGCAAACTTTCTTTTTAAACACAGCCCTTTTTCCTTAAAAGAATGGGACTGCATATTTAAAAAAAGTTTCTTTTTTCTTTTTTTGTTGTTTAGGGGGAGAAAGTGGCCCCATGGACCATTGCCTCCTCTTAAATAAAATTAATTTGTACATGCACAAATGGGAACGGGTCCCAAGGGGAACCCTTCCATTTTGCAAAAGGGTAATCACACCAACCTGGGGGTCTGTAAAATAGCAATGTTTTGCAACCGGATTTCATTCACAAAAGATTGATACCTATGATACTGAATTGGTATTGAGAAAGGACACCTACAACATGCCCCTTCCAGATACTGAATCGGTGTACATTTCTAAACACATTTGGGGATTTAGAAAAACGTTTTCAAATCACTAAGAGCATTTAGTACATAAATAAATGGCTTTTAGCATTAGCAACTGTCATCTTCATAATCAGAGGGTTTTCAAACACTAAAACCATTTGTACATCTGGCCCAATTTTTCTAGCTCATCATCTATGGGCCTGGATAGGCATCCAGTTCAGTGATACTGTTAACCTGTCTAAAAGCTATGCAGAATGTCATGGATCCATTTGGTTTAGAGGCTGAAATGAGCGGTAGGTCCAATTACTATAGGATGGTTCAATGATACCCACTCCAAGCAGGGTTTTACATTCCTCTCCTCTTAATGTATACTCACTTTTTTGTTTTGACATGGGGTTCAATTACAGTTGTGGTTTTGGAACCTGTGGAAAATATTGTGTCTTCTTGTTGCACATGCAATATAGTTCTGTTTTTTTTCTGGTCCAGTGCTATCTTATTTACTCAGGAAGTCCTGCCATGTTGCCTTAAGGGAAATATATTGTCTTTGGGAGTAGATGGAATGCTTATTTTCCCAACCATACCAACAGGTTCTGGAGGAACTCAGCTGTGCGATGATAGTCTTAGATATATCAGACCAAATCAGTTCATCTCAACTTCTACAAAAAACGAAATACATGGATGTTCACTCTTCAGTCCTCTTTATTTCTTAGTCAGCTTATAGTCATCATACCTGTATATTTTATTATTTTTGGTCTAACAAGCAACTAAAATATCTCGTTCTTAATCTAGTATTGTAATCTAAATGCAGGCCATTGCTTCAGTTTGATTCTGCTTATTGTTATTATTATATGGTTATTTCTACAGTGCAGCGTTCACTCTTTTGAGACTTTTGGTGCTAATAGGTTGTAAATAGCTCCAAAAGTCTCAAAAGAGTGAACGCTGCACTGTAGAAATAACCAAATAATAATAATAACAATAATAGTAATAATAATAATATGGAAATGTTTCCTCCTGTGGATTTGTCTTCATAGTGTACTCTAACCATGCTCACGTCCATGGGCTCTGGTTTTCCTTTATTGGGACACATGTTCAATGTGCCCCCATTTGCCACATTCATAGCAATGAAGACATATCAGGAGAATAATGCATCTTCGTTTTACTGTATCTCCTGAATGTTCTGAGGGTGGCTTTGGTCTCTTGTGATACTTGGGATATTTCTAGGCCCTGGAGTGACCTCAGTTCTGCACCCTTCTGCAGCTTGATTTTGCATTTTGGCTAACTTGACTGATCCAGCCTGAGACTTCCGGGATCTTGAGATTTTGGCAGGTACGCAGTACACGGTACGGAGGGGGCTTATCATGGCTCTCCTCAGCTATACTAGCTGATACCAATTGACAACAGAAGGATGAAATTCTACTTCCCCAGGATACTGTTCTTGCTGCTTGACAGACCATCCAGGACTTCCCATTTTGGGCTACAAAAGATTTGCAGTACAGAGAGTGGAAAGCTATACTAAAATCCAGAATAAATCTGGACATTATTCATAATTGATGACGTTTTCATTGGTTTTTAGACCATACTAAGGAGACAACCTTTAGGACAATTGGACACGCTTGTGACACTCGGATATTCAACCTTAGGTGCTTTAATTTTATCATACTTTTCGAATTACACTTGTTTCCCTACAGGATCAGGACTATTTGACGGAACTATTAGCCTTGAAGAAGTCACTTGTGTGACGAAATACGTGTCGGCTGTTCTCCGGATTCAGTACAAGCTGCATTGAAAACGTTTGGCTCCGGACTTTTGATTATGATTGCTATGGATTAATATGTGGGGTGGAAACACCACATGTTGACTGTTGAATGGGTGCTTTGGTACATTTTGTTTTCATTTAAACACGGAGGCGTTTATCCAATGTGTTATGTGCATATAGGTTATTAGAACATTGGAATGTTGGGAGCTCCATTGAAGACAATGGAGTGCTCCATGCTTCTATTGGCCGGTAAAGGCCCGCAGAGCAACATTCAATGTTTTACAAAGGCCTCTCGGAGCTCGAGGGGATCTAAATCCCTCGAGCTTCGAGAAGCCTTTGTTTTATTTGTTAGAACATTCTGCCCTCTAGTGGCAGAATGTTCTAATAGCCTTATAGCCCTTCGTAGCAGGGCTATACCGGCTATTAAAGTCCTGTTCCCTTTTTAAGTCCCTCGCCTTCGGCTCGGGCCTTTAACGCGGGAGCGGGCCTTTAATAGCCGGTATAGCCCACTACGGCGGGCTATAAGGCTATAGTATGATGCATTAGTACCATATAGCACCACACTAAGAACATTTGCTTGAGAATTTCTCTACAAAGATTTTAGCACTTGCCAAACAGAGGTGCGGTCGATAAACCATCACTTCCCTCTCGAGTTTTGTAGGGTCTGTTTCAGGTGCTGCTTCACCCAATCTAGTTTGGGAGGAGGACAAGATTTTGTGTATTGCTCCAATACAACCGCATATCTCACTCTTCTGACTGAGTGAACATGCAACCATTTGTTGGCAGTATCTTTGGTACAATACTGTGTCTGTTTCAGTAATTTAGAGGTACCAAGCAACAATCCATGGAATTTAATTTTATGTGTTTTGCCATCAAAGCCCAGTCATTTTGGGATTGCAAGCTTGCAGGTTAGCTGAGCTGACATTTGCTGCTTGATAGGCCAGCTAGCTATCCTGTACGTTCAGGAGCCCATATAGCATTGGGTTTCCCCCCAACACAGTAAAAAATAGTCCAGATCATCACCAGGCATGTATATATATTTTTATGGATATGGAATATTTGATTGCAATCCTTAGGCTACGATTACATCTGTGAGTTGAGGGAAGGTTTCCTGATGTTTTACATGGGAAGAGACATGTCTGGCTCTCTGCAACCAAAGAGATTATTGCAACACCTGGTGGGCATTTTGTGCTTGTTGTAATTGAACCTGAGGGACTTGGAGCCAGATGTACAACCGTTTTTTGTGGTCGCAAACGGAATATCGGGCTGTTTGCGAACGCTAAAAAGGTTTGCAGCATGTACAAACCCTATTTTGCAAGTCGGCAACCTATTACCAACTTGCAAAATAGGGTTTGCGAGTCGCTATTAGGAAGCAGCGTGCCAAGGGTGTCCCTTCCTAATAGGGAGTCGCACTGGTATGTACGATTGTTTTGTGACCGCAAATCCGGTCACAAAACAATTGCAGTTACCATCTACTTCAAGCAGGAGGTAAGCCAGTCGCAAACGGGAAGAGGTCGCCTGGTGACCACTTCCCATCTTATGAGTACTGATGAGGCAGGTCATTTGTGGCCCCATTGGGAATCGCTAAATGTGTCTGAGACACATAAGTACATTCCGTTTTGCAAGTCACAAATTGCGAGTCGCAGAAAATCAGAATGTGCGACCCGCAAAACGGAATGGTCGTACATCTGGCCCTTGGTTTAGTTGCTCCCGGATGTCCAATAACTTTTGAATAAAGTTTTCATGGCAGGTTGTCCTAATTTATTTTAACATTCTCTATAGTGCCTCATGACTAGAAAACGTACGAGCGCTGCACAAGTTAACAACTATTATATGTAACTACAGAGGTATTGTCAATCTTCAATGAAAAAGGCAACCCAGAGAATAAACACGTCGATGCAATGTTAGAATTCTATTTACTAGGAAGATATAATTTGAACAGGTGACTCTTTAACTATCGAACGAAGGACAACAAGTTGGTATTCAATTCAATTAAGGGAGAGGATGTTATGGACAGAGCTGCTGACTTTGAGACTGGGAACCTGATTCGAATCTCGGCGTCGGCTCAACATTCTGTGATCCTGGGTAAATCACTTAATCTCCCCGCCACAAAAAAATATGAATGTTACCTTGTATAATGTAACTATTGCTCATGTATAGTGCTCCAATGCCTACGTGTTGCGTTTGCGCTATATAAAACTGAAATAAAATTAAAAAAAGATTGAGGTCGCAAAGAAAAGAGTTCCAGAAGATGCTGGTTGCCCCTAAGAATGATTGGTGTTCAGCTTTGTGAATCAAGAACCATCAAGAAGGAGCCATCCACTTTGTTTGCTACCAGAGATTTTGAGTAGGTCTTTGAGGTATGAGGATTTGTTGAGATGTAGTTGCGCAATCTCAATTTGAACTTTGTTTTTGACTCAATTGGAAGCCATTGTAATGCAGAGAGGACGGGCAAAAGTGATAATACTTTTTTGATGAGAATAGGAGTCTCATAGCAGCATAGGTGGTGACTCTAAAATGTTTGTGTGTGGCTTTTGGAATACACACCAGAGCTGCATTTCTAAGGCCCAGTCTCAATACTATCAGCGCAAGTGCAGGAGGTTTGAGTAGGGCAGGTGTCAGAATAGGTCACACTTTCAGTGTCTCGTAGTGGGTTAAAGCGGCCTGAGGTTAATTTAGCACTACATAGCCTAAATATTTGGTTGCCTGATCATTAATAGCAGAGACGGAGTAGAACGTTGGGCACCGGCACTCATTCTTTTGCAAATTAAGCACTGAATTCGAGATTGAATCTTAGTGATGCTACAGAGGAAGAGAGAACACGCAAAACGTTTGTTGGTGTTACTTCCTTAAGCCGTTCATGATCAAAGCTGTTTTTAATTTGGGTGATAACAGTAAAACTATATTTAAATATAAAATTAGACACCATTTTCTTTGCCTCTAATCCTTAATTCACAACCCCTCGTCAGTCTCACCCAAGCCTTACCCGAGTTGTTAACTAACCCTCGTTCCCTTGCCCTTCAGCTGACTTCGGTTGGTAGTGTTTATCTCCCACCTCTTTCTACCCAGTCCCTTCTTCCTTTCCTCTGATGTGTGGATGTGAATACAGATGTGAGTAGCCGAGCCTACCTACTGCTTTCACAACCCTTGTACTCCCTCTCCTCAGGTCATCCAGCACAGGCAAAAGGGCAGAGGGTAATGGGCATCTTGAAGGTCAGCTTGCTTGTTTGAGCCACTTAAACCCTAGTGTTAGAACCCATATTAGTTTGCCCTAATCATTGTTTTTCTTTCCTCTTCCCTCTTCCCCACTCCCTTTCTTCTTAATGTGACACTTTCCTCCTTCACGTGTCCTCGACTGACCACAAAGGAAGTGTGCTTGAGATTAAGTAATACGCCGGGCCTCACACCTGACACTACAATACTCTACTCATAGGCTGCATCTCAACCATCTACCTTCTCCAACAATGCACAGAAAATAGAGTAACTCCACTCTAAACCAACCTGAAAGAGCATCGTCAAGGGGAGAGGGGTGAGGGCTGGGGTTGAGAGCTAAAGGAATAAATAGTACAATGCAACAACTATCTAAAGCAAGCATTGGTATAGCCAATAGGTCTAGCCTTTGGGACCTTATAAGTGTTTAGCCTTTCAGCACATTACCCTGGGTGCTGTGCCACCAGATATTGAAGAATTATACAATTTCTACATTATTGGTCATGCAGCATGATTCAGGAATAAATTGAAACTAGGGGGAGGAGCATTAGTCAAGAACACATTTCAAAAAGGAACAATTACATTGGGTTCAATACCCACAAAGGAGCAGAAATCCGACTAGCAATATGTATCTAACATACAAGTCAAAAGCAACATGAGCCATGTGTTTTCCTAATATTCATTCTTTATTTCTCTTGTTTCCACAGCATTTATGTGTATTAATCATTTGAAAGCGTTCTAGAATGCTTAAACATGATATATTTGAATGTTTTATGATGCTTTTATATAATTTAGGAGTTTTATACTAAAATGAAATATGAGTTTTAAACGACGTTTAACTTGACCATTCTCCTTAGCCTGTATTTGTTCCATGGCCTGATAATGTGAACTTTTAGTACAGTTTCAAATGCTCCCTACAGAGCAGCAATCATTTTCTGCACATGCAGCACCTGTGTGTGTTTGCAGTGCCGGGGATGCAAGAGCTGCTATTTTTCCGATCTCTATGTACATGGAATTCTGGTTTACAGGAAGGAAGTGGAGTTGAAAGTAAGCGCCTGCTGCGGCCCGCTGCGGCCCTCTACTGGGCGGGCAGTATCGTTGTAATGTTTAGCTTCAGCTCTAAACCATGACACAATATATCAATGACCAGCTAAAACATAAAAATGTAATGCGTCATCCTTACCATGAACACTGGATTTATACGATTCAGCAGCTGCAGCGTTTTACGCATAATTATGTATTTGCCGCACTTGCCACATAATCCTTCATTTGCTGCATATTTTTAGATTTTTATAAACAAACATACTATCTAACTCAAACCGATCAAACTTTATTAGAAAAACTGTCACATATGTTGCCATGTAGTGGAAGGGCCATAGCAAAGGTTCACTTGTCATCTTTAATTTGCTGACTGCTTTATTGAGGTGTTAACTGCTACTAGTGAGTTGAAACCTTTGGTCGGGTAGTATTTACATGTGGAAAAAATTGTTGAAATTATTAAATCTTGCTCTCAGAACAGGTGCTGCATTATGTCAGATAATTTGCCTCTTCTTGCCACATAATCTAGTCAAACTCACCACATAATGTGTACCTCTTCTGCTCCAGAATTTGAGTGGCTTTGGTCTTTACCCCAGAAATACATGTATAAACAATAACCCATTGAAATTTTTTTAAATCTTTTTACAAAAAATGAAGTCGAAATGAGATATGTGATATTTATAGCTCTGGCTTCAGAATGACAGAATTTTCCTTTCTGTATCTTTTCAGCTCAACTGTTACATGAAGCCTACCATTTTACCAGGGGTGGGAAATGGTGGGCACAACAAATACACTGATGCACTCACATATACATAAATACGCTGACAGAGGCATACTAAGAGAGCCAGGCACACAGCATTCAACACTTTTAAAAAATATAAATATCGCCTCGGTTTTTTCGCCTACCTCTTCTCAGCCTATATTGTCAGCCTGCGCATGACAAGGCAGGGGAGACCCTGTGCACAAAAATGTGATTTCCCCATGCACCATCAATCACAGTGTGACCATTCAGGGCCTCCAAACAGATCAGCTCTGATGCAAAGTTAGCACAGAGATCAGGGCCGGCTTTAGGGTAGTGCGACAGGTGCAGTCGCTCTGGGCGCTGACCTGTGGAGGGGGCGCTGACCTCAGGGGGGGGGCACTGTTTTTACCAATAACTTATGATTGGAGAGATGAGGGGCACTTTTGTCTGGTGGTAGTGAGAGAATCCGAGCAGGCGGTCATGGGGTGTTGGGGCACCAAAAATGATTGTCGCACCAGGCGCCACCAGCGCTAAAGCCGGCCCTGACAGAGATACAGTGGTGCTCAGATCTTAGAGAGCTGGCAGATACATTCTGACCACAACCTGTTTTCAGCTGCTCTTGCTAAAGGTCAGTGAGTACTGGTACTCACCCTGGCCAAGAAGAAGTGCAGGTACTCTGGCCGGGGATTTTTTTTTACAGCAGCACGCACAGTTGTGGTTGAATGACAAGTGTCCCAACTTGCTCTGTATAATGGACTGACAGAATGTTACAGTTGTGCAATGATAGAATTTAAGGGAATCCATGTAAAACAAGCCATTAGTATCTTTTTTTGTTACTGACTATTCCCAGCCCATCTGGCTCCCTACAGGGCAGCAATCATTATCTGTGCATGCAGCACCTGTGTGTGTTTGCAGTGCTCGGGGTCCGATCACTATGTGCAGGGAATTCTAGTTTAGAAGAAGGAAGTGGAGTTTAAAGTAAGCGCCCGCTGCGGCCCCCTAGTGGGGGTGGCATTGTTGTAATGCCTAGCTTCAGCTCAACATCTGTTTATTTGTGTTGTCATGCCTGTGTTTAATTAGACGAAGGGAAATCTTGTCTTTGCATGTCAAGCTGTCAGCTTTATCTCTGTAAGTATGTTTGTAGGTGTATAAGTATGCATGTTTGCAGATGTGTAGGTATGCATGTTTGTAGATGTGTAAGTATGCATGTTTGTAAGTGTGTAAGTATGCATGTTTGTAGGTGTGTAAGTATGCATGTTTCTAGATGTGTGAGTATGCATGTTTGTAGATGTGTGATTGAGTGTGTTATGATGTGGCTGCATGTTCATGTATCACATCTTTCTTTGTGTGTGTGTGTGTCTCTGTGGTTATGTAAATCAGGATCTGTGTTTGTGAGACAGGCATCTGTATGTCTGCTTGTGGAGACTATGAGTGCATTGTATGTCTCCTTGTAAATCGGTATGTACCTGTACATCTACTTAGACTCTTAGAAACCTCAACGTGAGTTGATGGTGTTTAGGAAAATGCTAAAAGCAACTCTCTCCTGATTAGATCTACCAGCCTACTTTAATATGCAGTGCTTGGAAGCTCGTTTTGAGCCTTCTGCACTGCATATGCTTACGACTGATTGTGATATGTGTACCACATACCTGACTGTTTAAGACTGTACCAGTGCATGAGTGTAGGCCTGTGTGTATCACTGTACACCTGTATGTGAGAGCATGCTCTGGGCGAGACTGCTCGTGTGAGTGCTTCCGTGAGTCGTTGACTTCCACTACAGTTTAATGTGTGTACATACATACTTTTCCTTTTTAAAGAACACAAATTCTCAGTAGACTACCTTTTACACATTTGTTAATGCAAGGATAATAAGGATTGGGGTAGGGAATTCCCACATCTGTGTCATTCATTGTCTTTGTCTAATATGGGTGTATGATATAAAGTGCTGGGACACCCTACTTTGTGGTGAGTAGCGATATAAAACAAATTAAATAAATGTGAGAGTAAGCCAAGGAGAGATGAGGGGCACCGATGGAGTGTGGAAGTGATGGCATCTGTGGAGAATGAAGTAGTGTTATATTTCATATAGGCAGTGGCGTAACACAGGCCCCCGAATCCCCCGCGGTGCGGGGGGGCCCCGAGCTGCAGGGGGCCCCCTCTGCACAGTAGTCAGGCCTGAGAGCTCCGGATTTAAT
Source organism: Calotriton arnoldi (assembly GCA_963921515.1). Lineage (NCBI taxonomy): Eukaryota > Metazoa > Chordata > Amphibia > Caudata > Salamandridae > Calotriton > Calotriton arnoldi. The sequence goes on along the minus strand of CAWUFW010001738.1, from coordinate 1,497,888 downwards.
CCGGAGCGGGGGCCCCTCCATGTACCTTGCAGGGGGGCCCCCTCAACTTTTGTTACGTCAGTGCATATAGGTACCCTGATATAGGTCTAGGTAACATCATATACCTTCACCTACATTCTCTCCTATACTACATACATAACGGATTTGAAGGACTGACCTTTTACCCAGTTACAATACTACACACAAGTACATAGGGTTTTTTCCCAGGACACTGGCCTCATAAATTATGCATGAGGATTCTTAGTTTCTTTGAATCACAGCAGGACCATCATCTCCTGCATAATAACTGTGTATAAAGTTTATTCCCGACAGCATCCTAAGTCCGACACTGGCACAGCAAGGTAGAACCCCTGGGGATACCTTAGGGTATATTAACTCTACATCTTGCTGAGATAGGAGGAGGAGACAGGACCTCCCGGCCGACACATTGACGCAAGACCCTGAGGTCCCTGCATGCAGATACTCCAGCTCGCAGTGGTCTGACATCCCTTGCAGGGTGTTCAGCTCGAGGCCAGAACGGGGTCCTGCAGTCTCACAACAGGTAATGGGGTTGGCTTATCCTAGAGGGATAACACCTACTCACATGCTAGGTACATTTAGGTACATCTAGTTAGGGTGTATCGTAGGAGTACGCATTTTATTGCCATGTATTTTATATACTTGCCTGTAGTTAGGATTTTAGCAAAATGGTAGAAACCTACCATCTGTTTACTTTCTCAGTGCTGCTACTCATTTATATATGCTACTGTCTACTGGTAATTTCAGTGCACTTATTTTACGTTAGAATAACGACTGTCAATAAATACTTATTGAAAACATCCCAACCATTTATTCTGTGTATCTCTCTGAGAACAAGTGAGCACGAGCGACTGAGCGAAAAGTAAGTTACTGTTTCCACGGTCCTGAGGGATCAGGGTTGTCATGTTCGATAGTTGCCAAGAACTATTCTCTCCTTGGTAAGAGGAGGTTATAGTGGCATTGCGAGCTAGCTGGTAGACAGGCCAACATACCCGGTGGGGGTGTCTGGAATCAGTCTGGACACCAGTCCTGCAGTGTATGTTGTCTAAACGCGCAGATCCTATATAGGTCTTATAGGAACTACACGACGTGGCGCCACCAACGTTGGTATTGGCACTTATTTAACAGTCAAATCTGAGAAGTTCAGTCGGGCTATTCTTAGAGACCCCTACTCACAATTTCCCCAGAGACGTCTGGAGGGGGAGGGAACAAAATCCGCCACAGCTGAGTAGGAAAATTCCTATGTATTGGCTGTTGGTTTAATCAAGCTTGAAGGATACAGTGTTCCTAATTGTGCATAACACCTTATCTCAGTTCCCTTGAAACGCTCTCCTTTCTAAAAATAATGACTGAGCAGGGAGACGTAGATGAAGGGAATGCACTAAACTTGACAACAGAAGAAAATGATGCAGATGCAATATATATTTCAGAAAATCTTAGAAATGCCGTCACCCTAAAACTAGTAGCATATGGTGTTACAATTAGGGGTAGGCAAGTGACCTTTGTGATTGAGGCACACGAATCATATAGAACAGAGGTATTTTATTCATGGATTAGATTCCTGCTGATATATCCGAAAAGATGACAAATTTTCCTTTGGCCAGGACTTTTAGTTTAGACTGTTGCACAATTGAAGCTTGCGCTCCTTTAGCCTTAAAGGAATCAATCATTTTGATAAAATCCTTCCGCCTATGTGCTGAGGCTGCAGACATATCAGAAAATATTCTGAAATTTGGGATCTCAGAGGTAGAAAATGATCTTTTGGTTATTGCTGTATTTAAAATTCTTTCTTTAATTCTGTAGTCTGAAAAGTTCAATAGAATCGCCCGTGAGTATTTGGCATTCTGATTTTTCTGGGCAGGTACTCTGTGTGCTCTGGTAACTGTAAGATCCCCTTGCAGCTCCGGTATTACCTTTCTTAAGAGTGACTCAGACCACTTTATCATATCGGTAGTTTCCTTGCCTTCCGGAATTCCGACCAAGCGCAAATTAGAACGTCTGTTGTCATTTTCAAGATCCTGAAGTTTTAGCTCCATCTGGTGCTTATTTTTATTTAGCGTATTGAGATCCTTCTGCATAACTGTGATATTATCCTCTAGAACTGAAACACGGTTCTCAGCTTCCATGATCCTTTTAGGGATGTTAAGGAGGTTTTCCTCAAGCATAGACAGCCTTTCATGTAGCTGAGAAATTTCAAGCGATTGAGAGATTTTTAAGTCCCTTAATTCTTGTAAGATAGTTATGAGCATCTTTTTTATTGAAGAGTTCCCTTTAGATTCCTCACCTGCTATTGGTAGAAATAGATCTAATTCTGAATCTGAATCCGAAGAGGACTCAGACATTAATGCTTCTGTCCTTGATTGAATGTACGCTTGTTGCCCCTTGGGTGGATTGTGGGAGCGTTTGATCATCTTGTCTAGAAGGAGGGTTATCAGAGGACAATTCTAAAGGGACTAAAGGGACTATCTCAGGTTGCACTATCTCGGGTTGCACATGCGAATAAGGCTGTAGATGGACTGCCTGGACGGGTGGAGCCTGCTGAGCAGGGTGGTCTAATTGAGATTCAGAGCTAGGTTGTAGCGCATTTTTTGAATTGCCTTGTGTGGATAGGTGCTTACTGAAAAGAGGGTATTGCTTGGGGCTAAGTAGGTTTTCATCCCCCCTGCTAGATCCATCACCTGCTCCATCTATAGCCAACACACCCGAGTCTGCTAAATCTGCTGGATGTTCAAAAGGGGTTTCGTCCTCTTCTGAAGGCTCAAAGCTAGGATTTTGATCGGATTGTTTTTCCGTTACAGCCAGTGCCTTCACCTTCAGCTCCATTCTCAACTGAGCATTCCTTTGCCCCCTCCGCATTCCTCTTGGGGCAGGTGAAGGTGTTGTTGCTGTTGCCGTTTGACCCAATGGCTCTGAGAGTTCTGAATGCTCTTTCCCTAATCCAGTCTTACTCTGCTTACCACGCATTTTAAATACAGGCTTCCTCACTGACTCTTTTCACCCGACTTCTTCTCCGTGTCACCTCTGCCCCTTACCTCCGCTCCTCTCCTCACTGCAACTGAAGGGGAGTACGCGGGATGTATATATGAGGACCACACACAACAGATTCTCCTCAAAACCACCTCAACAGCCTGATAGACAGGGGGCAGTCAGGGGAGAGCTTTTTCTCAGCGCACTATACTTATACAGACGTATGCAGACTTATGCAGGTGGCGGTAGCAAACAGCAAAAGAGCTTCAAAGAACGTCAGGTGCGCAACAACTTTCCCCCTTACTTTTGATCAGTATATCAGTGATGATCGATGTTTAGAGGCTTTGAAAGCTTAGTACTTATCATTTAGCATTTATCTTTTGTGGTAGCGTTCATGATATTGGTTTATATATTTTTTAGGATCCTTGATTTGCTGTTAAGGCATTAGGGCACAAAGACGTAAGGTGCAGTAAGGCGCAATAATGTGCGTGAAGAAGGGTGAACAGCCGGAATACTCAGATTAAATTTTTGAGTTTTAAGCCGTCTCGTGCCTCGCACTGCTCCCTTCTACACACTTCTCACTTCTCACTTCTCCCACGCTGAAAAAACTCGCCGGTTTCTCTTTTAGAGCCCTTTTAGAGTCCCTTATTGCTGTTAGGGCATCCGGGGCTGTTGGGGCTGTTGGGGCAAGGCGCAGGGCTAAACGGCAAAACTCTCGAGTCAAGTCCTGATCATAGCCCCTCACCTCTCTTCCAGACTCGCTGGTTATTCTCCTCCCAGTCCCGCCGTGTTGCCTGGATATATCAGAGGCTCAAATTCTCTTGGAAGATCTGAGCACTGTATAAGAGAAAGAAATTCTGTAGTCATGAGCTGGCATCTGATTTAATTATGATTTGATATAAGGTCTCCTAGTTAAGTATATTTGAGGGCGGGTAGGAGGTGAATCAGGAGACGCCAAGGATGCAACAAAATGGCATCCAGCAAAAAGAGGGAGAAGGAGGGAAGAGTGGGAACGGTGGGGTGTCTCTTCCTTCAGGAGGGGGGTTTTGGGGGAGGTGGCGGGGGTGAAGCGTTCAGGAAAAAGAGAGTTCTTACACAAAGTTTCATTGTTTCAGAATATAAATAGAGTTGGAAGAGAAATTGTCAAAGTACAGGTAATTTTCATTGAAATTCAGTATGCACTTTAGGTGGAGATTGAGCACTAGGTACTTAATGTCTCTTTTTTTCAAGCATATATATATTTCTTTGCACTTTACATGTCAGCTGCTATAACCATCTGCTGCTTAATGGTAAATGAAGAATGTACCTTAGGCGTTTATACTATTGGAATGTTATGTTTTAGTTGCTATCTAGAACTGTTGTCCAAATGCACAACTAGCACAATTTGCACTTTAAGTTTGCTATTTTATAGCAAGAGTAGGCATCTATGTTACGGTAGAATTATGTCTTTGCTGCTATTTAAAAACTGCTGCTTAATGCTGTTTATTGCACAATTTGCACATTGTATAACGCACAATTAGGCGCCTATGTTATTGGAGTATTATGTTTCAGCTGTTATTCAGTACTGTCGTTCGAATGCACAATTAGCACAATTTCCACTTTAACTTTTCTAGCTTACAGTAAGAGTATACATCTATGTTATTGTAGAGCTATGTTTTTGCTGCTATTTATCAACGCTGCTCAATGCACATTTTGCACAAATTCCACTTCTTTAGAAGAGAGAAGGCATCTGCCTTATGGCCTTATGGCAGTACTATGTTTTAGCTGCTATTTAAAACTGCTGCTCAATGCACAATTTGCACAATTCGTACTTCTTAGTACTACTAACTTTTAGGAAAAAGATTTTTTGTGAGGGATTGTCACATGTCATCTCTACGCATTCCAGTTTTTCTTGAATGTTGAATAGGAACAAACTAACAATTTTGTCCCTTAATGCTAATGGCCTAAATAATAGACGGAAAGCCTACGCTGTAGAGAGCTGGCTCAAAGGGCTCTATCCCGACGTTATCTTCTTTCAAGAGACGCATTTTCGAAGTTTATTAGATGCTAACAAAATTCTTAAGAATTGGGCGGGTTTTTATTGTTCATCTGTTTCGGGCTTTGCGCAGAGAGGAGTGAGTATCTTTTTAGGGAAGCATGTTCAATTCCATGTTAATGCTACACATTCAGATCCGGGTGGAAGATGGACTTTTGTGCATGGAAAATTAAATCAGCTAGATATTATACTGGCCACAATCTATGCACCAGTGATAGATGATCCACTTCCCATTTTACAATTAAAGCAAGCCCTATCGGGCATTCCTGGTCAGATCATATGGGGAGGTGATTTTAATTTTCTACAGGATCCTTTAGTTGACTCGACAAAGATAGAACGAAAACAAAATAAACCCCAAGTTTCTACTGCTCTGTCTAGCTGTAAACTCGATCTAGATATAGTAGACTATTGGCGATTTAATAATCCAGCTAAACGTGGGTACTCGTGTTATTCAGCAAAATACGATTCAGCATCAAGAATAGACTTTTGTTTGACCTCACATAATCTTATAGTTAGTAAATATGAATATATTGTAAATGCTTTTTCTGATCATGCCCTTATTAATATGGAAGTTGTTGTAGGGAGACTGGATGAAAGTGCATCAAGAAGATGGCATTTTAATAAATGTAATTTATCAAATGACTTGTGGTGCACAGAAATAGAAACCGAGATCAGCTCCTTTTTTTACATAAATAAAGATTCTGCCCCAATAAATATAATCTGGGATGCATTTAAGGCCACGTTAAGAGGTATAATTACCTCAAAGGAGATCCCGCAACAAAGGGCTAAAAGAGAGGAAAGGTTGAAGATTGAAACAAGACTTGCCCACGCAAACCAGGTCTATATCAGAAACAGGGACCTTATAAGTAAACGGGAAGTAGTAGAAGCAAAAACACAAATGGGAGAATTTTACTATGGTTTAGGCGATATGGCAAGCAGAACTTACCTGCAAACAGTATATGAAGACAGCGAATACACAGGGAAGCTTTTAGCCTGGCAGGCAAAAGAAAAACAGGTTCGCAACAGGATCGAAAGTATATGGGATGATTCCACTAAAACACATTTAAGTACTACGTTAGATATAGGAGAGGTCTTCCTTAAGCATTACAAGGGAATATACCAATCTGACTACCATGCACCTTATGAATCAATCCGCGGTTTTTTGCACAATTTGTCAATCCCTATTTTAGATAGAAATTTTCAAGAAGAATTGTTAGCTGATTTTACGAAGGAAGAACTCGAAGTAGTCATAAGCTCTTTAGCCAATTGTAAAGCAACGGGGGAAGACGGCTTTCCCGCAGAAATGTAAAAAAAATTTGCAGCAACTCTTAATATTGAATTTCTAAATCTTGCAAATCATCTATTACAAGGGGGCGATCCACCATTATCTTTTCGTATAGCAGTTGTGGTCAGCATTTTAAAAAAGGATAAAGACAGCGAGAATGTGAAATCTATAGGCCTATAAGCCTATTAAATGTTGACTACAAAATTTTTACTAAATTACTCACCAATAGACTAAACAAAATGGTTGGCTCTCTTATTGGTATGAATCAGTGCGGATTTGTTGCGGGGAGGCAGCTCCACACTAATACAAATTTTATATTAGAAGCACTAGATTTTTTTAACGTACATAAAACTGTGGCTCAGATCTGGTTTTTAGACGCAGAAAAGGCATTCGACCTAGTTTCATGGGATTGTCTGTTTTTAATTCTGGGAATGTTTGGTTTTCCAGAGGGATTTATTCATCTAATAAGACGGCTCTATACGAATTCACAGGCGCAAATTTTAATCAATTCAGTAAATATAGGCACATGCCAAATCAATAGAGGCACTAGACAAGGATGTCCTCTCTCACCAATTTTATTTGCGTTATTTATAGAGCCATTAGCAATTGCAATTAGACAGAAAAAAGCGTATACTCTCCCTGTTCAAGGGATGACAAACATAAAACTTTACACTGATGATATTGTCCTTTTTTTAAACTCAGAAACAGATACCCAGGAGGAAATCATGAGGATTTTCTCAGATTTTCAAGCAATAGGTGGTTATAGAATAAACAAGTCTAAAACCAAGATTATATTGTGCAATTGTTCGGTCAATTCCCTGTTGCCAGAATTTAGGTCAGTATATAATACTCATCCAAAGAGATACTTAGGGATTTTTGTCACGGAGAAAGTAGAAGATCTATTTCATTTAAACTATACCCCGTTGCTAAAAAAAAGTGAAGCGCCTGTTAACACGATGGAATCAGCTCCCATTATTAATTCTAGGTCGAGTCGCATTAATTCGTATGTCTATTCTTCCACTATTTAATTTTCTCTTCAGCGCCGTTCCATGTGCACTACAAGCAGCTTTTTTAGAGAAGTAGATAGTATGCTCTCCTCATTTATATGGTCACATAAGGTACCGAGACTGGCACTTAGCACTTTAAATTACCCTGTTGCAGAAGGAGGGCTGTCGCTCCCAAATATTCAGAATTATTATTACGCAACTTTTGCACATCATAGTTTCAGATTTTTCTTTTTGGACCCTCAGAGGGTAGATAATTTCTTTATGGAAAAGATCTTGAAGGAATACAATATTATTGACCCTACAAGAATAACTAAGTACCCTAAGAAAGTACGATATAAGACTCTTCAATGGTTACTCAAGCGAAAATCCCAGTTTTGAACTTTTTTAGTATTCCAAGATTCACTAGCTCAACCATGCTGTCCCATTTTTACGGGGGACAGATGTTTTATAGAGTCTAGTATTCTAAAAAAAATGGAAAGAAAATGGGTATGTACAAATTCGGGATTTTATTATAGGTAGCTCTTGGAAGCAATGGCCAGAGATCGAATCGCGGCTTCTGCATTCTAAAACAATTTTAAACTGGTCATTTATCAGAATAAAACCCTTGTTGGAAAAATTCGATTTAAAAAATACTATCGTTAGAACAAATATTAGTGAAGCCTTTGATTCCCCAATCCATCGGAGGATCAGTGCCTGGGTGAAAATCTTTGAGGAAGATAAAATTCTTTTGCCATATGATAAAATACGTGAAAGATGGTGGAAAAGGGAAGGGATGCAGCTCTCAATATCAACATGGGACAGAATTAATATTTTCAATGCATCAACACTTAGAGGCGCAAATTTTAAGCGCATGGAATTCTACTCAAAATGGCTGATCTACAGGACTCCTTCCTTCCTTCATAAGTTATATCCCCAAATAGAGGATAGGTGTTTTCGCTGCGCAAAAGAAGGAGGGGGCTCATGGTCGCATATTGTTTGGGAATGTCCAAAAATCAATGGTCTGTGGGAGGGAATTGAACTCTATCTTAGATCCACTCTAGACCCTTTAATATCCATCGATGCATCAATTGCAGTTTTGGGCTGTTCCCCCGATAGTACTTTAAAAGATGAAAGCCTATAGATCGCAGCATTGGTGGCAAGATCTTTAATTTTACAATGCTGGCGATCTGATATAGTTCCCTCTTTCCAGGCATGGAGAGCAAAACTAAATAAAATCAAAGAATTGGAAAAAAAATATGCGCTAAGATCAGGCTCAACAAAAAAGTTTGAGAAACGTTGGAGCCTATTGGGGTTATAATCAAGTGTTAGGGAAAATATATCTAAAACTGTTTGGGTTAGAATTATACCTAAATGTTTAGCGCCTACACTATAAATGATATGTATTCAGGGGGAAGGAAGGAAGAGAGGGGAAAGAGAGAAAAAAAAAACGGTTAAAGTTGGTAGGTTACAGTTATACCTAAGTATTTAGCACTTGCACTTTAACTGATTTCTATTCTCTGCAACAGGGAGCTGTGAGCACTATGCACTTTACCGAGAACCTTACAGTTTTGAAAAAGTTTAAAAAGTTGGATGAAATATGTTTAAATTTTAAAAACTTAGAACCTGCACTTTATATGGTATTTATCCCTGATGTGCAATGTCGCATTTTTTTAATTTTTTTTTATATATTTCTTTTATTGACAATGTAATCTAATGTTTCTTTGATCTATTTATAATATGTACTCTATTTGACAACTCTATGGATTTGTAATTTGTATGAACTCTCAATATAAAAAAAAAAAAAATGGATTAATTCCCACAGGCAAATGCTTTGACAAAAACATTTCACTACTATGTCGAAGATGACATAACAGACGAATATAGTCCATATGAGGACATTGAAATTCCACTAACTTACCACGAACATTTTTACTGGTTTAAAGGCGCCCTCCCCCATACAAGAAATAGAGTAAGGGACGGAGCAACTTGGCCAGTTCTACCAGCCTACACACCACATCCTGACATTGACACAATGCCAGGAGGAGACTTACTCGTACAGCATAAAGAATTAATAAGACTTTACAGAAACATGACACAGTTTGTGATGAGAACACTCACACGTCAGCCAACACCGGCTACACAACCAGGACCAGTCCAAAATAATACAACCAAAATTACACCACAAACACTGCACGCAGTGATGGGTAAAATGCCCACTAAACGTGAGCAAACGCCCTTCTGGATAGCACAAAAAATAACACAGCTGGAGGCAGTGTTTCCACACACTGCTCCTAAGGAAGAGCATAGAATACTGACGATTTGCTTGCCAATGGGGATAGCTCCCACTATAGAAGATTGTACTTCTTGGGGTACAGTGTTCGCTGCAATATATACCAGGACTCATGGTATCCCTTATTTAATGGTAATTCCAGATGTATTAAGACAAATGCAGAATGAGTATGGAGCAGAGCCTGCTCTAAACTTAGGGATGAAGTTTCTAAATAACTTTGCCCAGGTATCTGCGATAAGATTAGCAAATATTAAAGGGGAAGCAGCATCGGTGGCAATACGCCAACGTCTGAGAGATTTCACTCCATTACAACAGGAGACAGAACTACCTAAAATAATTGAAACTGCTTATGCGGAATTAGGTAGAGACAGTTTGGGAGCTAGACCGGTAAAACCTCAACTAGTGGGGGGTACAGATAAAGAACAGCAAAGCAAACACCGGTTTCTTCAAAAAAGAAATGGGACAATAATAAACAGCAAAAGAACAGATCTCACTCCAGGGGAAGGTCTCCTCAACAGGAGCCCCCGGAAAGGAGATATAATCTTAGGAATAGAGATAACATTAAAAAACCTGACAGGTATCAGGACACTGATACACGTTCCTCTCGTTCCTTACAGGGTTCATCAAAAAACTCAGTGAGGGAAGGACGGTCAGAACAGAGACAAGAAGAGCATACAAAGCCCAGAGACAGGCAACGCGCTTCGGACTACCCTTCAAAGAAAGAAGAAAATCCCAAAGCAAAACCTCAATTTAAAAAGAAGGTAGCAGGTCTCAAAGTTAGACATGCCCAGAATTCTGAGGATTCAACTACTGAATGGGGAATGGGCTCTGACGATGCTAGACAGCGCAGCAGAAGTAACAATAGCTCGCCGAAACCTTTTGGAATTTCTGGTGACAGCGGAGTTGAGTGAGCATATCACGGTGGAAACACCTGATACTAAGGTGAGTGTCCCACACAAGTTACATGAAATAACACTCCAAATGGAGGGGGACAAGCCCAGTCAAGTTAAGGGTCTCTTTTGGGAGAACCTGACTTCTGGCTATGACATCCTATTAGCAGAAATAGATTGGCCGCCTACTATTGTTATGGAATGCCCAAAGGGGGAAACTGTAATTTTTCCAGCTTTCTCCGACCTAGTCCCCACACACCTAAGGCATATATATGCGCAGGAGTGGGCAGTAGCCCTTGCTCCAGCATTATACCGCAACCACGTAGGGTGGGATGAAGAGTCACCCCACCACGTAATTCCAATAAAAACAAACCCAACTCCACAAAGACAGTATCCCATAAAACAGGAAGCTAAAAAACAGGTCAGGGAGAGCTTAGATCAACTTGAATACCAAGGTGTAATTGAACCATGCACCTCATCAATGAATAATCCTTTGTTTCCCGTAATGAAACCCGGCAATTCATATCATCTAGTTTTAGACTATAGACACCTAAACTCATGCACGAAAACATTTGCAGTTCAGAATGCACATAATGAAATGAAATGAAATGAAAAAGAAATTTATAGAGCGCGAAACATTCACCCGAAGGTGTCAAGGCGCTAGCTCATCAATCATGACTAACTGAACAGTCCAGAAACTCATCAAAGATTAAACAGCCAGGTCTTCAACGCCTTCCTGAAGGCCAACAGGTGAGTTTCTTGTTTCAGCCTAAGTGGTAGAGAGTTCCACAATTTGGTCGTACCGACCAGAAAACTCCTTCCACCCCAGGAACACTTTTTGAACCTGGGAACAATCAAATTATGGGCATGAGATGAGGGAAGATGGCGAGCAGGAATGTAAGGCTGTAGATTCTGTTTAAAAACCTTTGTATTTCCTATGTCTCTTGCAAAAAAAAGATTACAACTGTGGTCTCCTATCACACAATTTCTGGATAATAGCGCTAAAAGATCTTTTGCTCCAGTACCACGTATCCAAGAAGTTGCTCAACCCCCTTGAATTTTCTGATTTTGTGATCATTGTTATCTTTATTTGGTTCAATTTAATCCTGTTATAGTTGTACACTTATCAACCCTTGAGCCTGTTTTTTACTCTTTTATTCCTGCCATAAATGTTCTCTTCTTGTGTGATTTCCTGCCTATATGCTATTAATGATACCTTTCGCAGTGTATTTTGATGTTTTACCACTTGATACTTTGATGTTCTCTTTTGATATGTATTCAATAAACTTATCTTTTGAAACTTAAAAAAAAAGCTAGGCCCTATGTCATGTGTAGCCTTAAAAGCAATGCAAAGAGCCTTAAACTCGATCCGTCTCTTCACTGGCAGCCAGTGTAATTCTTTGAGCGCCGGTGAGACATATTTATGTCTTGGAATGTTCAACAAAAGACGTGCAGCAGCGTTTTGCACAATCTGCAGTTTGGATAAGCACTTCTTTCGCAGGTTGATGAAAAGCCCATTACAGTAATCGGCTCTAGATAGAACAAGAGCTGAGACCACTAGTTTCCGCAGCTCAGCCGGAATAAATGGGAGAATCCTTCTCAGTAGTTTTAATGTGTAGAAAGAAAAGGATGTAACCTGGTTAAGGTGGCTTTCAAAAGAGAGCATAGAGTCAAACGTGACTCCCAAGTTTTTCACCTTATTCGTAGGAGTCGGTAATGGTCCCAGCTCCAAAGGCCACAGAGCAGGGGACCAAAAATTGGTATGGCCACCAAAAAGTAAGACCTCGGTTTTACTAGAGTTCAGTTTCACGCAATTGGTGGCCATCCATTCACCGACCTGATGAAGACAGGTGTGAAACTGTGCAGCAGTGTCAGCAGGCGAGCCTGTCACCGAGACTACAATCTGGGTGTCGTCGGCATATGAAATAGCCGAGAAACCCAGGGACCTGATTAACCTAGCCAGCGGTGCAACATAGATATTAAAAAGAGTTGGGCTCAATGAAGAGCCCTGTGGCACTCCGCATGGCAAAGTAAAGTTCGGTGACTTGAACTCATCTAGAGCCACAAATTGCTCTTGGCAAGACAGGAATGATTCAAGTAAAGCAAACGCTTTCCCTTTAATACCAATCCCCCTCAGGATTTCCAACAATTTTTGATGGTTCACCGTATCAAATGCAGCAGAGAGGTCAAGCAGCACAAGTGCTGCATTGCCTCCTGCATCAACTGTCTGCCTAATTAATTTGGATGCTGTGATCAGGGCCAGTTCGGTGCTATGATACTTTCTAAAGCCAAACTGAGTAGCATCCAGGAAAGCATGCTTCTCAATATGTTCGGATATAACACCATTCATAGCTTTTTCCACCATCTTTGCAGGCAAAGGGAGTCTGGAGATTGGGCAGTAGTTGTTAGGATCCGCCCCATCTAAATTTGGTTTCTTCAGAAGGGGGAGAACAGACGCCAGTTTCCAACTGGTGGGGAATATACCAGAGGTGAACATTTGGTTAAAAATAGGAGACAAATGCAAGGCAAATAGTTCCGTTAGAAGATGGAAGATTTTAGGGGGACAGGGGTCCATTGGGGATCCACATTTAGTGGACCGCAAAAGGTTAATGGTCTCCTCCGTAGTCAGTGACGGGAAAACAGATAATTCAGGCGAGTCACTGAAATCGAGGGGGGCTGAGGAGATTTCACTAACTACCCTAGATGCGGCTAACACCTCAGGAGAGGACGCAGTCCCTTGGGCCGTAGACCTAGAGAAGCCACTATAGACCGCCTGTAGCCAATGAGTTACAGATTGTCTGATTTTTGGGTGGCTCGGTTACCTCAAAGCATTTGGCCAACTTTTTTACTGTCGAAAAAAGTTCCTTTGAAGAGTTTTTTGCGGTAATATGGCTGTAGTGAAATAGCAGGTTTTCTCCTCATGTACCGATTTTTTGTATTCGAGCAAAGCTTGTTTATAGATGGTTTTATCATTCAAATCATAGGAAGATCTCCACTTCCTTTCCAGACGGCGGCATTTTTGTTTTTGCAGTCTCAGCTGTTCAGAATACCAGGGTTCAGTGGGTCTTGACCTATGGCTAATGAAGGATTTAGCTGGTAACACCTGATCTATAGACCTCCTAAGCCATTCCTCAAAGGCAACGGCTGCTGCATTTGGATCCTCTTTAAGGATTGGTGGATTCTGGGATAGGGAATTTTTAAAAGTATCTGTTGCCACCTTATTCCACGGCTGGACTTTTTTCAATTGCTTGTTTTTCAGTTTCTCTACCTGAGGATTTTGGAAGAAAAGTGAAAACATAGTGCCGCATTAATGAATAACATTGTGCGGAAAAAATACAGAACAACATTAGATATCTCAAATGGATTTTTCTGCCAAAACATAGCACCTGAAAGCAGATATTTGACAGCCTTCTCAGTGCTAGGGTCACAGCATCAATTTTGTCGACTCCCCCAAGGGTATAAGAATAGCCCGGGGTTATTCTCAAGGAGGGTAACAGAGTTACTACAGAATAGCCCACCTCAATGTCCTATTTTTGGGATATGAGCTTTCAAGTGAAGGCAAAAGCCTGGCAGCCCACTTTTGAGAAAAGTACGCTATGCTAAAACCTCCAAAATCATTAAAAAATTTACAGTCCATACTGGGATTTTTGAATTTTGGCAGAACACACATTTTGGATTACGCAGAGAGAGTAAAACCTTTCTACGACCTAATAAGACCTGACTTTTCAGTTAGACAATGGACACAGGAACACACAAATATTCTTCGTTCCCTACAAGCTGATATGATATCATCAAAACACTTACAGTCACGCGTAAACGTACGCAACCTGGTGATCCCCGTAGTCGCAGGTCAATCAGGGTACACTTACTTAACCTTCAATGAAGGTGAACCGGTACCAATGCATTTGTACACTAACCCTGAAATGCTTTTTGCACCCACAGAAAAAATTCTGACAGCAGTACAGACTGCTGTAGTGAGAGAAAGAGCACTGGCTCAGGGAAACAAATAATTGTCGTAACCCCAGTACCGCCCTTAGAGGCTGCCACAAAGGCAAGTGTCCCAAATGCAAAAGCATTACATCCAAGATGGATACAGTGGGCTAATTCTCTCACTGCAACAGATGTAGAATACAGATATGACCCTAATCTAAAAACACAAGCATTCCTGCAATATGAACAAGAATATCCTCTACCAAATTAAATAATGCCTCTAGATCAGTATGAATACATTATTTATACTGACGGATCTGCTCAACCGGCCATAGGAAGTAAGCAACAATACAGTGCAGCATGCGCTATTGTAAAAGGTGGGATGCAGGACGGCAAGTTCCGTCCAAGCTGTACAAAAACGCAGTCTCTCGGAGACTGCACAGCTCAGTTGGCACAATTAAAAGCACTACTACTGGCACTGATAAATACGGATCCAGAATTCCCCACACTGATAGTGTGTGATTCCTTTTACTGTGTCCAGTCATACAACGAATACCTCCACTATTGGGGACAAAATGGGTTCAGAGATTCAAAAGGTGGCACAATCAAACATAGCAAACTATGGGAACAGGTAGCAGAGTTGAAGAATGAACTACCGAGGGCTCACATGATACACACACTGAGTCATCAACGTGATGGCGTTCAAGTTGAAGGGAATTCCTTGGCTGATGAGGCCGCGAAGGAGGCAGTACGCACTGCGTCCGTAGCTGCAATCACCCATTTGGCGGTAGACGGTAGCATAATGGTAGCTGTGATTGCTTCGTGCAATAACAGCAAAGCACTACCTAAAGATTTTCCACTGAAGTACTCCTACAAGTTAGATGCAAACAACGTTCCATTTGCTCAGATTCCTGGAGTGGGGGATAGAGTAATACCAAACATGGATCGCAGGTTAGGTTTAATCTTGGCTGCACACGAGGGTCTGGGTTCTGCTCATACAGGAGTTACGGCGACAGTTTCTTTACTGAAACAACGCTATTGGTGGCCACGGTTAACAAATCAGACCAAAGACCTTGTCTTAAAGTGCGATATCTGTCAACAGATCAAAGGGTCCACTGTAGCTCGCTCATCGCAGACATCATTGTTAATATCAGACAGACCGCTCGCGCACATTTACCTGGACCACTGCGGCTCCTTACAATCTGACGGGGCTTACAAGTATATCATGGTGGCAGTGGATTTGTGTTCAAGATTCTTATAGGTATGGCCCCAGCGCTTGGCTGATGCCCGAACTGTTATCAAAGATTTGCGAGTCTTCATAGGGACATACGCAGTTGGCACTGTACATTCTGACCGTGGCCCCGCGTTCAGCTCTAGGACTTACAAGGAAGCCATGGAACATTTGGGTGTAGCATTGCGGTACTCCTATCCGTACCATCCCAAGGGAAATTTGGTTGTGGAGAGGAAAAACCGGGACTTAAAGCAATCTTTAACAGCTAGGGTATTAGACTCGGGTGGTAGTTGGGTCAATCATCTATATGGGGTCCAGCGAGCCCTTAACCAGCCAAGAAGCTCTCTAGGGGGTGCCACTCCTTACGAGGTCCTGTTTGGGACAAGAATGTGGGTACCTGATCTCGATTGTGAAGGCACAGTGGCGGATGAAAAACCATTTGACATCAATAAACGTTTGGTTGTTTTACAGGATCTGAATGAATCCAGAGCCTCCTTAAGTAACGTCGCGACAAAAAGAACCGCCACTGGGGAAGTCAAGTCAGCCACGGCAAGACCTGCCTGGATTCCTAAAGTTGGGTATCTGGTCAAAGAAAGGATTGTGGACAAGAAAGAATTCGGGCCATCCTATCGAAAGCCTGTACCTGTCCTGGCCGTTGAAGGAACAAGAACTGTACTTCTACCGCCTCTTGCCGGAAAAGAAAAGAGATTCGTCTCAATCGATCTGATCAAACCACACTATGTGGCCGATACTAAATTGTAGGCCTCGTGGGCTCCTGGAGTAGCCGACGTCCTCCTCTCACTACAATACAGGAAGTTCAAACTGAAAGACTGATAACATTGGAAGAGTCACCTTTACAAAGCAATGGAATCAATAACAATGCAATGGAACTAGTTCCCCTTGACACAAACTTTTAAAATCAAAATGAAAGACAAATTTCAATTCAACCTAATAAGGATGTCTACGTCAACATGCCTCTTCAAGAGCAATCTACAAGTTCAACAAAACCTGCTAAGCAACCAAAAATAGATCGAACTGCATCTGGCTATTTCATCGACTTCGATACCTTTTCATTGGATCCAAGTGAACCTGAAACGACGCCAGCCCAAATTTCTCGCATACAACGGATCAAAGACTTTTTTAACTTTCTTAGAAGGACTTATTTAGTATCCTCACCCACCAACCTAGTTGGTGGCATGCTTCGGGATCCCCGGTACCAGGCCGCAATAGGTAACGATGGGGGGCAGCAGACCTTGATGACTGTTTGACTACAGGCACTGCCCCCTCCCGGGATCCATGTTGTGATAAAATTTAGCGACTTATGTAAACAACTACTGAAAACAAATGTGTTTTCTTATTTAATTTTTCGCGCCTTAGCGTGCGCGCAGTCTTTGTCACTTTCAGACTGAGGATATCTCCCCAGATTATTTTTTCACAATATTTCTTGGTCCTGACGAAAGTCAGCTAAATGGAATCTACTGGCTGAAACATGTAGACCTCTTTTTGGATACATGAGCTAAACCCAAACTCGTAAAGTATCCGCCTTCATTTATTTTTAACCCTGCCATAGGGCCCCGTTATTAAATTCACTCTCTTGCTGAGGGGGACCGTATAGACAGTTTTAAACCACTACACTCACCTCACCACAAAAAACCCACTCCGCTGTAGTTCAGGTGTCGTAGCACACCCAAGGTGCACTCGACGCCTTAGGTGGGAACCCATTGATGAAGCATGCCACCAACTAGGTTGGTGGGTGAGGGTTTTTTTTAAAAACCAAATGGTTTTCTTTTTGGACACAAACTGATCATTCCTTGGTTGGCCAGTCCTTGTTGACACTCTAATTTACCAGGGGAAGTGGACTAGCCTCCCAAAACTCCTCTCTCTCTTGTTGATACCAACTTATTTAGTATCACCTTGGCTAGAACTTTGGATAATCATCAGTATAATATTTTTTCTTTTCTGGTTAGGATTAGTAATCACTTTCCACTTGCTCATCAATGGAACTTATCTTCAACAGAGCTCTGCAACGTCAGAAGTAAACTTAATTTTAAAACCTCATGTTTCATCTCATCGTGAACAAAGAGACTTGTCCTTCGTGAACATTTCAGCAGTTCCTATACCGGATGGTATAGTGTGGGACAAAGTGAATTATGATTTATTTGGAACGACCGAGCTTTTAAAGATTCCACATTTGTTTAAAATTTCATTGAACGATATCATTACCTCCAGTACATTTTCTGATGATTGTGATTTTGAAACTGTTAATAACTTATTGTCTGATTTGGAACAATCTGCCGCATTTTCTAGCACTGAAATGTTAGAGGACACATCAGATTTTGACAAAATGTGTTGTTACCAACATTATGGTCATCATTTCTTGCATAAATCTAGCAAACCTAGAAATGTTTTCCCATACCACCAGTGGGAACATTGCCCTACACCACCGAAAGGTAGTTCAAAAACATTTGCACAGAAATTCTCATATTTTTCAGGGTTTAACACTTCTGACCCAACCTCGTACTATTATAAGGGTTACACCTATATCTGCACAGAAAAATATGTTAACAAACACCAAACAGATTTACTCTGCTTCCTTTATTACCCAATTGTCTGAACAGGGTTTTGACTTATGGATGGACACTGTAGACTTGAAATCAACCTGGGGTTCTAGGGACTGGCAAGTCCAGGGAACAGAAGCACTATTTAAAGCATGCCTCATTCCACAGCAGATGATTTTTCTGAATGACACTGTGCAACAGACTTCCTGTCTTGGAATAGCCAAGAATAAGGACTTGAACACGCCTCAAATTCCAGCACCTTTAAACACCGAGGGGAATTTTACGTCAGAAAGAGGGGCTAAGTTGGATAACATATTGCAATACAATAGATCAGACCCCAATTGGAAGGGATGGTTGGTGTGGCCCACTGACACAAACAGATGTTAGGAAAGATTCAGGGGTACCACCGAAGGGTTTAGTATCCATAGGCCAGACCCACGTTATGTACAACGAGAACATCCGGGGGTGGTGACATCATACAGTGTTGGGAAGTTGTTCCTTGATTGGCTAAAGACCTCAACACTACCCCAGGTGAAACAACACTTGTCTCTACTCACAGAGGATGTGGACCTACGGGATTTTTTATTAGGTCCCAGAAAACCACATCAGAAGCGTTTTTGTATGCTGTCTATAATGAAATCTGGAAAATCTCCCAACAAGAAGGTGCAGAGAGTTAAGAAAAATAGATAGAGTTAACCTAGAAAAGGTGTTAGCCGTAGTTGACAATGGCATGACTACATTAACATCCAGGATATGTTCACTAGGCAACATTGTATCTTCTGCTATCGATGTAATAGAACAGGATTTGTCCATATTGCAACACGGACAGTCACAGTTACATTCTATTATTTTATTAAGCTGGACGCTGCAGTAATTGCGCGCCGGTTATGTGCCTTGGTGTTTTATCAACATTACGTAATTATTTTCTGCATACAATCTAACAGAAAAACAGATGAAAATGGCACAGAGGGGAGCAAAATATACAATGCTGCGTATTGAAAAACTGGATAGGTTACCCTTTACTGTGGCAGAGTCACCGTCCACAGAGTGGTTAATCCAGGGCCATATAACATTACCGGTCGCAACCTTCCAGTTTCAGTATTGCCTAGAACAACAACAGGTAGGCAGATATGAAAAGATGGGTAAGGAATTCATCAGGGAATCCTGGGATTTACCATACAGATTTTGATGCAGGAGTGGGGATCTGGAAGTGTTTCTAAGCGGAACTAACTGCGAGAACGCTTTAAGTGGATCTCTCATATGCCAGGATATTATGCTACACAGGGCTTGTAATGGGTCTGTGGCGAACTTGTCCTGTCATTTGAGGGGTACCCCAGCAGCTGTGATTAATCTGGTGTTCAGGCTTCTCTCGAATGGGAGTTACTTGATGCTGAATGATCAAGGTTGTTGTGGGATGCTTCCGGGCATCGGATATCTAGTCACTGTGAGCTCCAGGGTTACTTGCTGTATGCAAGTATTGTTTCCACCAACACATACAGTCGGGGAGGCGCCGTTATTGCCTTCGCTAAATGTTTCCTTTATACGGTTTGATACTCTGAGCAGAATGAAAGCCATGCTTTTACAACTAACCGTGCCCTTAACCTCTGCCCGAGAGACTTTTGATCTCCAGATCACAAGGTCCTCGGCTGAGATACAGGCACTTATATGTACAAACTGCCCCTTCCATTTCACAGAAATGGTAAGTCGTATCTTTAACATGTCTGATACGACGGGTGTTGTACACCTATTTAAGACCATAGGTTCCGGACTGTTAAGCACCTTTCAGACAGTCCTCGGAGTTATACCGAACTTTATACACTCCGTCTTTGGAAGCATTTTGGCGGGCTTCCGCTGATCCTGTTCCTAATGGCAGGTATCCTGATTATTACTTTTCTGCTACGCAATGGACGTCCCAGCCACCAAGGAGATAGCAACAGCTCTCCTGGAGCGCAAATACCGTGATCGCATGGTACAACATCTGGGCACACCTCTCCTACGGGAACTGAGCGCCTCTTGGTTCCTGTCATTTAGACCAGTCTGGATGGACTGTGTCCTACCTGTTCTCCGATGCCTGTTCTGCAGAGAAGAATGCGTGTTGGACCTCTGTCTGACACTTCCATCGGTTGCGCCACCGGACGTTGATGCTTTACTGGACTCGATAATGGCCCATGTTCTGCAGTGTCCTCAGCGCATTCCCATGTTGTTGGCAGCATTCTTAGATCCACCACAGGTAGTTTCTGCTCCTGTTGGTATGGACACCGGCTCCTCCAACACGCAGGCCTTGGATGTGGCACAGGCTGCCCCGGCATCTGCTGCAGGCAGTACAGAAGATCATCTGTGCTCAATTTTCATTTTTTGTGAGGTGTTACAGGGATCGTCAGCTGCATATGCAGACAGCAGCAATGTTGCGTCTACCAGCAAGGACACATAAACATTTGGCATGTCGCACGCTGGGAAGATTTGGCTTTTTACCTTTTTTCGAAATTCCAAATTGAAACCTTTTTGACTTGCATGGCTTTCAGATGCTTGTAGTTGTTCGGACTATATAAACGGACACTTTAGAGCCGCTACTTGAATGATTTTTTGTAGAACACTTTTAAGGGTTTTTAAACTTTTAACTTCTCTTAAAAATGTTTTTATTATTAGTTGTGTACAAACCTCTACACGCCTTGGTAGTACGCTAGATTTTAGTAATGTCGTCCAGTCGGATGAGGAGTGGGTGTTATATTTTATATAGGTACCCCGATATAGGTCTAGGTAACATCATAACCCTTCACCTACATTCTCTCCTATACTACATACATAACGGATTTGAAGTACTGACCTTTTACCCAGTTACAATACTACACACAAGTACATAGGGTTTTTTCCCTGGACACTGGCCTCATAAATTATGCATGAGGATTCTTAGTTTCTTTGAATCACAGCAGGACCATCATCTCCTGCATAATAACTCTGTGTAAAGTTCATTCCCGACAGCATCCTAAGTCTGACACTGGCACAGCAAGGTAGAACCCCTGGGGATACCTTAGGGTATATAAACCCCACATCTTGCTGAGATAGGAGGAGGAGACCAGGACTTCCCGGCTGACACACTGGCACAAGACGCTGAGGTCCCTGCATGCAGACACTCCAGCTCGCAGTGGTCTGACATCCCTTGCGGGGTGTTCAGCTCGAGAGCAGAATGGGGTCCCACAGTCTCACATCAGGTAATGGGGTTGGCTTTATCCTAGAGAGATTCTTGGCTTTACACCTACTCATTTAGGTACATCTAGTTAGGGTGCATCGTAAGAGTACACATTTTATTGCCATGTACTTTATATACTTGCCTGTAGTTATGATTTTAGCAAAATGATAGAAACCTACCATCTGTTTACTTTCTTAGTGCTGCTAATCATTTATATATGCTACTGTCTACTGGTGATTTCAGTGCACTTATTTTACGCTAGAATAACGACTGTTCATTAAATACTTATTGAAAACGTCCCAACCGTTTATTCTGTGTATCTCTCTGAGAACAAGTGAGCACGAGCGACTGAGCGAAAAGTAAGTTACTGTTTCCACGGTCCTGAGGGATCAGGGTTGTCATGTTCGATAGTTGCCAAGAACTATTCTCTCCTTGGTAAGAGGAGTTTATAGTGGTATTGCGAGCTAGCTGGTACACATGCCAACATACCCGGTGGGGGTGTCTGGAATCAGTCTAGACACCATTCCCGCAGTGTATGTTGTCTAAACGCGCAGATCCTATATAGGTCTTTTAGGAACTACACGACAGCAGTTCGTGGGGGGCGGGGCTACAAATACTGTCGCACTGGCCACCACCAATGCTAAAGCCAGCCCTGACGCAAGCTCCACCTCAGTCCATCGGTAGCGCAGCAAGTAGTCTAAAAGCCCAAAAGCAAGCAAATATGAGGGCTCTATCCACACGAACTCTGGGTTCAAACACTCAAAACAGACAGATTACCATCCCAAATAGCATTCTCTGACACAGATCTAGCGTTTGGACCCATAGTTCGGGGTTTGGTCGTATGGCATTTACCGCCAGTATTATGTCTGTGAATGCTATTCGGGATATTAATGTTTCTGTTTTGAGGGTTTGGACATATGACATTCAGCGTCAGTAGCGTTTCTGAGAATTCAGGTTATAAAATGTTGACTATGGGTCATCACTGTAAACAGTAGATGGAAATAATACTATCCGAAATAGCTGGGATATAACATGGACCAGCCGTTTCTTATCTTTGTTGTTTCCGTAATCAGCAGTTAGTTTAACTGTTTTCATTAACACAGTGGAAGCTACGCAAAAAAATTGGACTCTTACAAGTGTAGGTAATGTCGAGTTAATATTAGGTAGGGTATGTTCAACCAGTTACAACCATCCCCAGAAGAAGCTATTCATTTTTTAATAGAGAGAATGTGTTTAATTTGGGAGGGTAGCTTATTTCCCTTGTTTTGGAGCTGCACAACTAATAACATACATGGTGCTTTTCAAGTGACAGGATGTGGCATAACATATAGAGCTGTTGACTTTGGGACTGGGGAACCGGGTACGAGTCTCAACGTAAGTTCTCCCTGTGCCTACAAAAAACATGCTGATTGGAACAAATACAATTAAACAGTAGCAAAACCAAAAAAAAAAAAAATAGAAATGTCAAAATTTGAAAAGCCTTACAAATGCTGATTGTAGGACTATGGGGTGAACACATAGAGGAACAAAAACCCCAAGCGAGCAGCCAGGAGAGAGCGGAAAGAAGAAGTGCGCCAAAACTAAACATATGGCCAATAGTGAAAGGATCCATGTAGCAGGGGCAGTCTACAGGGTGGAACAAAACAGCCAAAAGGCAGGACAAATGTATACTATTCACCAATGAAAACAAAGGAATTTCTAAACGCAGATGAAAGAACCAATGGTAAGTGCTGGGAGTGTTCAAAGCCCATAGACTGAATATCACATGTCTCAAAGACAGTACATGCGCGCTGCCTAGGCTTGTCCAAAAAATAAGCAGCCCAGCGTGGGTTTCCAGGTATTTCCGCTCTGAATGGAAATTCACGCAATGCTAGACTGGTTTCATCCTTATTGGGCCTCATTAGATATGTGTGGCTTAAGCCCCTTTTTGCATAGTGAGCCAAGTGATCCACATGTGGTTATATCCATGTCACCAAAAGTGGCTCCACTGCATTAAATAAAGTGAATCAGCAAAGGTTATGGGCTAAACTCATGAAGTGGAAAATCGATCCTGGTTTGATGCATTTTCTTGTCAAACTGCATACTGATATATGGCTGCAGGTAAAGTTATTCACCGACAATGCCCTGACTCCTAAATTCCGCACTGAGAATGGCCTTAAAAAGGCTGTATTCTGGCCCCCTTATTATTTTCCTTGTTTATTGCCGATTTAACTCAGTTGCTTGAGTCAGATCAGGGCTTTCCATCCAAGTTGGGAGGTACAAAAATTGCATATTTGGCCTACGCTGATTAATTGGTGGTACTGTCACAAATACCAAAAGGCCTACAACATCAATTAAACCACTTGATCAAATTCAACTTGGAGAATTGACCAATCGCTAATCAGTCAAAAATGAAAGATCATGACTTTTGGAAAGAAATCTTAGCTAGTGGGTTGGACTCTAGGAGATGCTACGATCAAATAATATGATTATCTCGGGCTGACAGTTGACAGTAAGATATCATGGTTTAACCACCTAGCCATCAGAAAACTCAAGTCAACCATGATCACCAAATCTGTCATAAGATTTGCAAATTTGTTCTGCAGGAAAGCAATCAAGCCATCATTGAAAGCATTAAACATAAAAATTATTCCATATCTGATATATGCATCTCCTGTGCTAAATTACAAGACTATTGACAGTCTCGAAAGAAATGTATGCAACGTGTACGTAATCTTCTTCATCTCCTCACAGCTTCCTCTAATTGTGTCATCAGGCTAGAATTAAATCTAAGGGGCATATTAGCAAGACCCACGTTAAAATTATCGCCGTTTTAGCGGCAGGAAACTGCCGCTAAAACGGCGATAATGGGCTTGCTAATATGCGTTATAGAATTCCAATAGAAGCCCAGGTTAGATGTCCTGCACATCTAACCTGGGCTTCTATTGGAATTCTATAACGCTTATTAGCAAGCCCATTATCGCCGTTTTAGCGGCAGTTTCCTGCCGCTAAAACGGCGATAATTTTAACGTGGGTCTTGCTAATATGCCCCTAAAATCTTTAACAATACTTCATTACACAAGCACCTTGATCTACTTTTGTGACTGTGCAAGAGCGGATCCAACAACTTAAACATTTTTAATCCATCAGGAAGCAAGAAAAACTACATACAAGGACTTAAAGCTGCTTGCCTTACCTTCAAATGTAGACATCTACAAACTACCTGACCTAGAGGCACTGGCACAGATAAATCGACTGGCCCAGAAAAACCTTTTTTGTGGAACTTTTACTTTTAGACAGAGAGACTCTGACCTGGCTCAGGCCAAACAATAAAAGCACATGGACTTAGTCTTCGATACCTTTTCTCTGCAGAGCCGAAAGAATTTGGGGGCATATTAGCAAGAACGGCGTTAAAATTATCGCCGCTTTAGCGGCAGGAAACTGCCGCTAAAGCGGCGATAATGGGCTTGATAATATGCCCTTGAGAATACCAATAGAAGCTCATGTTCTGCTGTGATCCTGGGCTTCTATTGGAATTCTCAAGGGCATATTATCAAGCCCATTATCGCCGCTTTAGTGGCAGTTTCCTGCCGCTAAAGCGGCGATAATTTTAACGCCGTTCTTGCTAATATGCCCCCTAGGGTCATATTTGCCTGGGTATGCTAAAACAAACTTTTTAAGATTCAGGTTGTTTTATATCCTGATCTATGAAATCGAGGGGAAATAAAACCCAGTATTCAAAGACAATACTGTCTGTCGATTTTGTGGGCACACAACTGAATCCCTTCTGCGCATTCTATGTATATACCCAAACTCTTGTATTTAAGGAAAAAGTATTTGTGACCCATTTTTAATTAGGTAAAATTATGATTAACTGTGGATGCAGTTAGATACTGTTTTCGTGTTAGGGAAGATAGTGCAATAATAATGCTAATGACATTTCTAGACCAGGCTTACAAAGCATTAACGTTATGATTGCAGCACTTAATTCTATACCCTGACTTGATTATATCTAGACTCAAGCAAGTTTTTACACATTGATCTTAAATTACATTTTTTTGCACATTTTTGTGCATTTGCACTAAATACGCAGGTTTAAGAAAAATTATCTACCATAGATTGCTTAAAGGCCAAGTAAGATCTACTGTAGAGACTGCTCGGGGTCATGATAGTGCCAGGGACAACATTCCAGTAATAAAGCTAATGATATTATTGGACTAGGCTGATACAGCTTTAATTTTGTAATTCATGTAAATTGGTTTATATTCTGTTTTGATTGCATTTGAATATAAATGTAAACATATTGCTTTTTAATCATTGGTTACAAAACACGTCTCTGCATATTTGTGCATTGCCACAAAATCATGTATTTAAGGAAAAGTATCTACCGATGTCTTTGGTTATGGCAAAATAAAATCAACCATTTAAACTGCTTGAAATTGTGATAGTATCTGGGACAACAGTGCAATAATAATGCCAATGAAATTCTTAGATCAGGCGTACAAAACATCACCTGTGATTTAAACATATTGCATATACTCTGAATCGAACTCATCTGTGTCCTGATCTAAGCCAACTGTTTTTATGCTCTGATTTTAACATACCATGATTCAAAATCTTTTACCGATCTTCAGATATTTGTATCGATTATGTTGTTTTATACTTTTATTGCAATCATTTGATTAATACAATAAACTCATACTACTACAAAAGTGGCTCAGTGAGAAGGCCAAAAATGTGATAAAAGGAATGCCTGGCTTAAACATAGCCATTGTTCTGGGTAGCATTATGCACCTCTGATTTTTGGCTCACAGTGCGGGGAAGCAACCAATGTGAGGAAATTGTAGGGTATTTTCAGTTGAATCATTTAGATATACTAGGAGTCTTTACTAACTGTGAATTATTTGGATGTTGTCGTTTCTGTTCCAGTATAGTTGATGAAGGGCTCTCGATATTAATTGTGTCCTTCCTCTTTGTGTCTGCATTTCTGTGGAACTTGTTGAGTTTGCACAGCCAAAGTACATAGTGCTGGGGAGCGATTCTTTTCCTTTACACTGATAGCACCAGACGTTTGATACATTTGTTCACAACTTTGGTAATGCCCAGCACGTTCAACAGTCTATTATGCATCCATGCTTGTTCATACCCAATAAAATGGCCCATAGCTCTGACTCGCCAAGAACGTAATAGAACTTTTGGAAAACAAATCTCTCCTAAGAGTCACTTCAGCAGTGCTTAATTTGAGCCCGTGGTTTCCGGTGCTCAGCACTTATTTGTCAGCACTGGCTCTAGTGACAGTCCACCACATGGTGGTGCAGTTTGTTTCATTTTGAGATGAGCACAACAACCATGTTTATGAAGGCAAATCGTATTGAAAACGAATACCACCATCGTCTGACACCATTATTATAGATTTGTGTAGCTTGAAATAGTCTGAATTTTCACACTTGTAGAGTGCGATGGATAGATGTTATGTTGGTACTGTCATTGGCAGCGCTGGCAGGGGCAATGCATGGTGCAGGAGGCAGTGGCCTTCCTAGAAGGACCCTGGCACTTAGTTTTTTTTTTTACAAATTAAGCATTGCACTTTAGCTATCCTCTGAAAGCACAGAGGTATTTCAATCGTTCACAAGAAACACGTTTTCCTTTTAGCAAACCCTGACTTATCTCTGTGTTGTATTTCTATAGAATCGCCTGATACCACTGCTTGAAAATGTGCTCTTAGTCTCCACCTGGGCAAAATGATTGCGCGTTAGTAGAATTGTGGTTGTGTAGTGAAGTAATATAACCGTTAAGGGGTTACACACACACCTACACTGTATACCCAATGTGGACGTGTAGCATACATAAAATTGTGTTTGTATTGTATCACAAGTGTGGTCGTCCTAAGAAGATAAATAAAGTTTACGGCACCGAGAGTCATACAGTTTGTCCACACAGTACATTTCTTATTTTCAGGAACTCCATGGTCACAAATTCCTAAATAATCGAGATATAGACAATTGTATTGGATATTCTAGAAAGAAATGCCTAAAACACTGAAACTGCAGGTACAAAGTAGAGTTTCTTCTGTTCAGTTTTGGGAGTTGTAGACCATTGCAAGAACCCATGATCCAATCAGGATGAAGCCTCTGATCACCATTTTATAGCTTTGCCTCTTGGATTCACCCTCAGAAACAGCCATTCCAGAAGGTTCCTCGTGATCATATACTTATCCGACAGATGTTTACTTTTGTTCCCATCGGGAGGGGACCTGGCTTGGCAGCTCGGATGGACTCTTCCTATGGAAGCTGGACCAAGCCTGCTTTCTTTCCATATTACGTTGTCTGTCTAGAGTGGTGTATGGCAGATGAAAAACAATGGGCTGTGTGGCCTGAGCGATCGCCAGTGGCTGAGATTAATTCAAGCATTATTTCCATCACTTCTAGTGGTATTCCAATAATTGTTTGCTGGTGGCACCCTAGTAGCAGCTGGTCTCATTGCAAACCATCCTGCCAGTAATTGACAACAATCACTCCTTTTGCGAGCAAAACTTGGCCTGATGCACATCATGTATTCAGCAACTGGAGAATCCCTCTCATATATGAGGACTGCCCTGATGAAAACGAGGGATTGCCTCAGGAGGAATGTACCACCAGTGAACCCCCACTGACACAATTACCATTATAGAAGGGCTTATATCACCTATCTTGGAATACCTATCTAGTGCAAAACTGCTGCTCTTGTCGATTTTACTACTGATATGGTTCTAGCATAATTTATCTCTGTAATGGGCTAAGTAGTTAGGTCACACCATAATAAGAGATGCAAGAAAAACTAACGGAATACTATGAACCACAGGTAAATTTGTCACCGGAAGTAGAGAACAAAGACAAGCGTCAAACATGCAAGTGCCTGCATTTAAGAAGGCGCAACTAAAAGCCAGCACGAACCACGTTTCATAAAAGTGATGCACAACAGTAATGCCATCACAGAACCAGCTAGGCCTGGTAAAGTTTGCTAATCATCCTTAAGTGTCTGTGGTTTGCTTGAAGTACTTATATCTGGGCGAACGATATGATGAAACTGAAGTGCTGAAAGGGTTAGCAGGCAGGTGTTTGTAAAATTTAAAATATTGTTGGTTATTGGAAATTAAGTTGAAGATGCCAGGAGGATTTTCTGAGACTGCTCGCACTTTCGTTCCCAGACCAGTCAAGCATGCTTCAATGTAATTTTAATTGACTTTGTATGTTTAAATAGCCCATTATCCTGTCAAACATACCAGGTTTAGCAGCAGGGATATGAGTATCAGGGGGGAGATCAAGCTCTTTAATATTAGCTCATTTTCTGTAGAAGTAGAAGATGAGAGAGGGCTCAGTGAGTGTGCAAATTGGGAGTAATATATTACCTGGCAAGGTGCCACTTGCCTAATGCACAAGATAAAATAGAAACCCTATTAAAAATATCTTCCCCGAAAAATAAGCCATAAAGATCTCCTCAATTAAATGAGCAGATGGCACAAGCCTCATGGCAGCACAAATCACACTTCCCACAAGGTGCAAGGGTGCACTTAGGAAGAATTTCGGTTTGTGAAATTTTGTGAGGAAAGACTAAATGGTGTATTAGAATTGGATAAACAATCATGTGCAAGTCCAGCGTTTCAATGTAAAGTGAGACCGGACTGGAGGGTTGCTGCCATTTGCGAGCGTTCACCAGTTACACCCACACTGATGGAGTCTTGACTTCATGGCATCATGGTTATGCCACAGCATACTCTACCAGATGGTGGTGTTTGTCATATAAATGGAGAAAGCACTTGATTTGTATAGATGAATGGGGCAGAAGTGACACAGGGTGGAGCCAGTCCCAGTACCAGAACAGTTAGATGCAAAGTGAATGTGAGCTAAAATATAAGCACCTGCCAGACCCCCTGTAGATGACTTTGCCTTAAGGCAATTTTAGCAACACGTATTTATACCTGAGGGCCAACTACATGAAAGTTGTTGGCCTGCCACACGTCCAAAGCAAAGTCTCTTTAAAGGAATTTGTGAAATCCACCATTTTTAGTTACTTGTCAGATTACTTTTCAAATGGTTCAGAGTGACTTTTACTTGTATGTGGTTCTGATGCTTCTCCCAAGCTTCATTAAAGTTTTCACAGTACCATTCCAAACTAACTCTGCCACACCCAGGCAAACTGGATGATATCTTATCTGGATGCAGGCAGGACCACCACACAGAAATGCCCTGTCTAAATGTGGTTGACAACACTGTCTGTTTCCTCAACTCAAGTAACTCCTGCCTCCTTCTTCTTTTAGATGTTGCAGCTGCCTTCAATACAGTCAAACCCTGCTCGCTAATTAACTTCCTGAAAGAATAAATGGGCATTCAGGAAACAGTTCTAAACATATTCCCCTCCTACCTCTGGAACCGCTCCCAGGCAGTCAAAATAGGGAGTTCTTTATCCAGCAAAGCAAACCTCCCACAAAGGGTTCTACAGTGCTCAATTTTATGTCCTGCATTATTTAGCCTCTGCTTACAACCACTTGGAGAGATCCTCTGATATTCTGGTTTACCATATCACCAATGTGCAAATGATAACCAGTTCTATCTTAAAATCTCCCCAAATGACACGTTGTCGAACACCCTGAACAGATTTCAGAAGTAGATGTCGAACCACTACCTAAAATGAAACCCAACAAGACTGAATTCCTACTAATGTCACCAAAAAAAACTACCCATCCAAGAGTGTATTGAAACTTGTTATCCTCTGGGGTGCAAACTGGCTATTGTGGAGAATCCTAAATCACTCAGACTCATACTCAACAACTGGCTAAACCTACATGGCCCCATCTCCACTACGAGAAAGAACATATGATAACCCCTTAGGCTACTTGGGGCATCAGACAATTCATCCCTAGCCAGAATCTAAAGTTTATAGTTTAGACCAGCGCTTCTCAATCTGTGGGTCGGGAAACCCTTTCAACAGAAAATGTGCTCACTATACGTGATCAACAAAATCATAACAATTGTGTATGGCTGTCGCACAAAAATTGAAAAATAGATGTGTGGCCTGATGGCCAGAACTGCCGACTTTGGATCTGGGGAACCAAGGTCAAGTCTGGGCACTGACTCAGGTTACTTTGATTCTGGGCAAATCACGAAATGTATTGTGCTTTTAATAAAATGAATCTGACCTTGTGCAGTGTACACGTATGCATGAGGTATCGGATGTTTACTCTTCCTGCTCGGAGGTCGATATTTTACAGTATTTTCAGAGGGCTACTATTGAATTCATTCAATTCCTTCCAGCAATACATTTTGAATCACTGTGAAAGAGTAACAACCACTCTTTACTTTGCAACTTAACGTTGCGTCTTTGAAGTAGAGTGAACTCTTTATTGATATTACAATATAGTCAATGACCTGTACACATAGAAGAAGGGGTCTCCATTGAAGGATCCTCACCTCTGATTTACAATTTGCATTATTTCGTAATTGCATTTACATAGTGCTTAATATCATGGACAAGGCCCGGAAGCACTTTTAGAGTATGGGTACATTTTGGATCATGAGTGACAGTTCAGTGGGATAAATATAAATTTTGCTTTTGTGCCTCAGTTAAAAATGCCCCTGTGATCACCTCCGTGTCCAGTCACATGGAAAAATGAGCGCCACTACTAGCAGGTGGTTATGGTAGAAGTCTGTGAGAGGCATATTTATTAATCTTTCATGCAACACATGGCAGCAAGCAAAGTATCTGTCCTGTGTTGCGTGAAAGAGAGAGAGGAGAAATGCTTCATATTTACAAAGATATGGAGCATTTCTGCTCTCTCCTAGCATTGCCGCAGTCTGTGCAGCCTAGCGTCAACGCAGGCACCCTTGCATTCTAGTGCAAGGGTGCCTGAGTTACAGGCAAGATTGTTTTTTGTGCAGGAAGGGACACCTTCCTGCCCAAAAACAATTGTTAGAGGTATGTTCCTCCTATGTGTGCTGCAGAATGCAGCACATGTGGAAAGAGGAAATAATGAGAAGAAATAAAGCTATTTCTCCCAGCTATGCCTCACTTTGGAAGGTGCAGCATTTTGCTGCATCCCCAGGTTTAAAATTCTTTGCAAATCTGGGAATACGTCAAAATACATGGGTGGATGCACTGGAATGCCCATGCTCCACCCATGGAACGCCTCCCAAGTTGAAATGTAATGCAATGCAGCACAAACAGTTTTCTTTCGTTATATTTCTTTACCAATTGACACAAGGCACAAGAACAATGCAAAAGCTACAAAAATATGTGCCACAGGGTGTACAATTTTCAGTGTTTTTGCCTTGAAGTCATGTTAGATCATTGATATCTCCTCTGCACTTCTTAACTCCAGATAATCTTGATGCTCTCTTTCCCTTATCCCCATTTTTAGGTCGAGCCTAGGCAGCGCATGCGCTGTCTCTCCGAGACCTGCTTTAATGAGTCTGTAGGCTTCCAGCCAGCTGATTGCCTTGTGATTGGTCCCTTTTTCGTCAGTCAAAAAAGCTTCTTTGCTATTGGGTAATCCGTGGGCTTTGTCCCGCCCTTTTTTCTCCATTCATCCTGGGAGCACCAGCCAATTACCATTAACCTTGCGCTTTGGCTTGTGTCTGTTCGTTTTCGGCACTATTTTCGTTTTGTGTTGCGGGTCCTTTTTGTGGAAGCTTGTCTTTATTGTTGCTTCCTTCCACCCATCTCTGCAACCCCCTCCCACAACACTGTTTGTGCCGCCCACACCACCCCTCCCAGGCTCTCTGTGTGCATATGGTGTTTAGCTCTGCAACCCCCTCCCACAACACTGCTTGTGCTGCCCCCATCATCCCTCCCAGTCTCTCTATATTCATATGGTGTTGATCTGAATGCACTTGCACAAAGACGCTGCATGGCGGCTGATTCCAGAATGCACAGCCGCAGAGCAAGGAGTATGGTATTTGTAATACACGAGTTGAGTGCAGACTTATTTGCCTGTGGATGGCTGTTTCCCTTGGGACACTTCAAGCTGTGCAGTTTGACCGCTGTTTCTTTCATGCATTTTTATGTTTCATCATGTTGCTAACAAAAAAACAATAGGGACACATTTTTGAGCGAAGAATATTATTACACTAGGGAACAACATTTCAAAGCGCCAAGAAGCGTGTGTGCGCGCTGCTGGGAACAGCACGCTGCACTGCCTGTCATGCCAAAAAGTCTAAACAGAATTTCCCAACAAAGAGGAAATGAACGAAGGCTTCCCGATCGCAGCAAGGACACTGGCCTGGCAGCATGGGCTGGCCGTGATCACATCTGCCCACGCCCCCCACCCCCCTCACCCCCCCTGACAGAAAAGGGTGGTTCTTGCCGCAATAAACAACATTGTAAAGAAATAAACCATGTGTGAAGCCTTCTTTTCCGGTGGTGAGTTTATTTTTGCCGTTTTTCAATCCGTTGCCATCGGCCCCTAAAACCTTCCGTAACTCTAATATCTCTTAATTGGGCTCAGCACATTTCGACGTTCAATAAGGGGTCATTATTGCTGTGTGAAAAGTTGAAAAAGGCTACTTATTTTCTATTCCCCTTCTGCTGATCCGCTTGCAAAGGCTCTCTCCCCGAGCGTGACTTTATAACAGTCTCTAAATGATGAACTCAGCTTTGACATGTTTCAGCTGTTAAGTGGTCCACTACTTACATTTTGCTACATTTTACCCACCTAAGGTTTACCACAGTTTAACACAGTATCTGTTTCAGAAAGGTGCTTTACTGTAAAACGTATCCCAGAGCACGTTGGCATGCCCATGCCACACCGAAACACTTTTTGCAACTCTTCCCAAGCACCAAACAAAGCCCGCTGTCTCTAATGATCCACGACAATTCCCCCTTCACAGTCCTCTACTTCATTCAGGGAGAGGCTCTCCTGGTTGCGAAACTTCAACTCAAAAAGAGAGCATGTTTCATAGGGAGGTATAGCGGCTGTGGCAACCAGAGATTCATCCATGTGAAAGTAAGCTTTTCAAAATCGTCTATTTGCCAGTGTGCCACAGTGCTTCAGGAAATATGGGAAGCAGCATGGGGCAAATTGGTATTAACCTCGTGTGACTTCTGGTAGCAAAAGATATTAGGACTTTTGTTCACACTAAATAAAGTCCAAGCAAACGTTTTTACAACTTCTAATAACTTGTATAAGAGGTATAAATAACCGAAGTCCAGTGCTGTACTTCTTTATATACATGCTGCAAAGTTGGAGATTGTAGTATTTTCATACAAAAATTAGAACAATATAATTTCACCAGAATGTCTCCCTTTAAATCACAGGCTGCTGCGACTTGCGCACACCATTTGTGCTTTCAAACCCTTGATATTTGCTGAAATGTAAGTGCTGAAAATATCTCATTCAGGCTTACATTGTAGGTTGAAACGGTATGCAGCTGTGTAAAATGTGTATGCACATGTAAGGCTAAATTTGCACGAACATGAGATAAACAGACCTCTCAACGTACTCCACGGACAGTGTCCGGGATCGACACACGATACTGGCCGGACGGTACTGGACGACCCATAGACTATTGTACCGGGCCGCCCCTCGCTGTGACCTCACCCCCAGAGGTTAGTCGTGAAGAGTCCTCCACACCTTCGGACCCTGGCTGGCGTGGCCCCTCCAGCGACTGCCGCCCCGATCTACTCTGGGCTGTCTCTCTCTTCCAGTATTCCCTCTCTAATTTAAACACTCCTCGCCATCGAAAGCATTTTTGTTGTTTTATACTGATCTGCTCTTATTGGCCAATTGTCCATCTATCTGATCGCAATCTTTTCTGCTGATATATTGAGCTGTTCCATTTTGCCAATTGTTTATCTATTTGTTTTGCTACATATTGTCGATATAATTGTCTATCTATTGATCTGCTCCTTTTTGCTGATTATAATTCCTCGTCTATCTACCCTATTCCTTGGCTATCCCCCTTAGGTCTACCCCCCACTCTCCCAGTGCTCCCCTTGGTTCCCAATCCTCCTCTCCTGCTCTACCCCCCATTTCCTAAAACTTCCCTCTCTCCTCTTCTCTCTCCCTCTCACATTTACCCAACATGCCCCCTCACAGCCTTGACCACCACCCCCAGGATCCTACTCTCTCCAAACATGGCCCCAACTCATGGACCATTCTCTACCCCCCCAATCTCTCCAAACATGCTAAGAAAAACTTCAAACATAAACTCCTCATCCGTAACCCTGAAACACTCATTGTTGATAACTACCTCAGCCTCACCTCCCCCATTATAACCAACGACATCTTTTACTCCAAACGCCCTTCCAAATGGAAAAGCATCTTCCTACAACACCTCCCAATCTCTAAATCAACTAAAATTCCTTATGGTTTCAAAATATCCACTGCCCCCTCCCCAGACTTCCATGGCGATATCGATATCTCCATCTTCACAACAGGTAACATCCTCATACAAGCCACGGTATCCCACCTTTCCATCTTCGAACACCACTTCAGCATTATGTCTCTCCTCCTTGACCACTCTACGCCTAACACCCCTTCTCCCCAACAGAATAACGCCCCTCCAACCTCTCCCTCCCCCCTTCCCCCTTGCTCCACCTCCACTCTCAACCATCCAGCTAACACCATCCTCCAATCAAGGATCTCACCATCACTCTCCCTGGACCTCTCTACAGCAAACAACATCCCCCAACCACCGTTACCTATTTCTCATCCCCCTCTAATTTCCCTCTCTCCTCCTAACTTCCGGAACTCACACTCCTCGGACCCCTCCACTAAAAACAGTAGCCCCCAATCCCTGCCCTCTACTTATCACTCCCCTCCCATGACCCCCCTCTTCCTGACCCCCCAACCTCTCTCTGCCCCTCCCAAACACTCACGTACGCCACCGTCCTTTCCCCTCAATCCCCGAACACAACTCCTTACCCCTCTCCCTCTCCCCATCCCGAACACCCTCTTCTCCTCCCCATCCCCCCTACCATGCCTCATCAGGCCCTCCCAACTCCGCCTCCAAATCCCTTATCCCAACCCCGATAAATTCACAACCCCCCCACCCCAATATATCCGCTCTCCACTCACTCTATGCCTTTTTATCCTCTCTGACCACATCTCCTGAAGTTCTTAACCTCCTGTCCAACCTGGCCCAACCACTCACACCTAACAGCCCCTTCTCCCCTCACTCCACACCCACTACCCTATCTCCCCCCTCACACATCAGTCCACCCTCTGCAACTAAGCCAGGCCATTCCCTACCCCCAGACCATTCCCTTCCCCCCGCCCACGCCCCTTCAGTACCTCCCTTTACCCAAATTGCCCCGAGCCTACACAACATTGAACTCGACCGATCTAATTTAATTCCTGAACCCCTCTCACCTAACAGACCCGTCACCCCTCACTCCACTCCCTATACCTTATCTCCCCCCTCACACATCAGTACACCCTCTGCAACAAACCCCTCACACATCAGTCCACCCTCTGCAACAAACCCAGACCACCCCTACTGCTCTCCCACGCCCCTTCAGTACCTCCCCTCACCCCTAGTGCCCCGAGCCTACACAACACTGAACCTGACCTATCCAATTTGATTACCAAACCCCTCACACCTAACAGCCCCGTCACCCCTCACCCCACACTCTCTACCCGTTCTCCCCCCTCACACATCAGTCCACCCTCCGCAACTAACCCAGATCACGCCCCCTCAGTACCTCCCTTCACCATAATGGCCCAGTGCCTACACAACATTGAACGTGACCTATCTTATTTGATTACTAGATTTTCTCAATTCAGGAAAGACTTTATCTTCCTCAGCTCCAGAACCCCCCCTCACCATAAAATAACCTCCCACCCACCCCCCCCAAATCCCCTAACTCCAAACACAATCATTGAAGATCGACTACTCTTCGCAGCCGTATACATAGACCTAGCCGCAACTCGAACAATCTATCCCCGTCCGACCTCTCTGACCTATGCAACTCCTACCTTCCCAGTTTACCAACCGCCAACCCTCCACTCCCCTACTCCCACATCCCTGTTACCCTAGGGACTAATAGAATCCCCTCCTCCCCCACCTCCCCCAGACTACCGCCCCAACTCACATCGATCCACTCTTGCCCACCCTCCATATGCAACCCCACACCACTTACATGTATGCTTGTCAACTGTCACTCCGCAGTCCAGCATGCCACGGAAATCTCAGAAACTATCCTGAGTGAATCCATTGACATTGCATTCCTCACAGAAACCTGGCTCAAAGACCACTCAACGAGCATACTAGACCTACTCTCCCCCCGGGATACTCTATTCTTAGAAAAGATAGACCTGACAGAGTTGGGGTGGTCTAGCCATTATCTTCAAAAATTAACTTCAGCTATCCCTTGTCAATAATTCTGGCTACTCCTCCTGCGAATACCTGGAAGCTGAACTGACAACTCAAAACTCCCACCCAATTCGTCTACACAACATCTATCGCCCCCCTGGAGCCCCCCAGCCCTTCATTGAGGACCTATCTGAGCTCCTGACACAATCCTCATTAGCCAACTCAAAAAACTTCTTTCTTGGAGAACTTAACCTCCATTGGAACGAATCTGATGATCCTAATATCTCCCTCCGCAATAATCTACTTGAGATCAATGAACTCAAACAACTATGCCTGTCCCCTACTCACACTAAAGGAGCCATCCTTGACGCCATCCTTTCCAACGAAGATCTGGCCTCCGTGACTAATATAGTCCCTATCGACTGGTCTGACCATCACCTTATACTGTTCACCATTGCTACCACTGCAAATCTCCCTACCTCCAAAATCAACAGACCTAAGAAATTGGCCAGGAATCTAAAACATATCCCCCCCACCGGTGTTCTTGAGTCTAAACTCCAAGCTCAACTTCTTCTCATTCCCCCCTCACAAAATGCCAATGAGCTCACTGAACACTTTAACAATACTGTCACCGGTATCCTTGACCAATTGGCCCCGCCTAAACTCAAAAACCAAAGAAACACTCCCTCTAACTCTTGGTTTACTACCGAGCTTAATAACGAAAGATGGTCTCTCAGACTGTCGGAAAGAACCTGGAGACACCATCCCTCTCCCTCCCATCTTGCACTCCTCAGACGTGCTAGATCCACATACAAAAAACACATCTTCAAGGAAAAGGCATCTTTCTTCCGCACTCAACTTGATCGTGCCAAAAACAGACCTAGGGAACTCTTCAAAATCATTCGAAACCAAACTTCCACCGCACCTCCAAATCTGATCGCCTCCTCCGCCAGATGTGAATAAATTTCCCACTTCTTCTCGGAAAAAATAGCTAAAATTGATCAATCCTTCCTTCCCACACAGCTCCCTTCCAACTCCCAATGCAAACCTGTTTTCACCACTAATTACTACGCCACATCCCCTCCACCTGTTGACCCCTTCTCTTTTCCAACCGCTACCCTACCGCTCCCCAGCGACTCTCTTCACTTACCTACTTCCCGCCCCCCCTAACCACTCCTCACACCTATCCCCTACCACATCTCCGGAATCCAACTCCCCTAACTCACAATTAAAGAATAATGCCTCATTGCTCAACTTCCTCCCCATGACTGAGCTAGAAGTCCTTAAAATAATTGATAATCTTAAACCGTCCTCCCACACAAAAGACCCCTTACCCTCTAACCTTATCCTTGCCCTTAAGCACATCATTACCCCATACTGGACCACAATCATCAACACCTCTCTCTCCACTGGCTGTGTCCCCACCTCCCTTCAACTTGGACAAATCTCTCCCATAATCCAGAACCCCAATGCTGACCCCAATGACCTAAATAATCTCCGCCCCATCACTAACCTCCCACTTCTCTCAAAAGTCCTTGAAAAATGTGTCCTACTACAACTAGACAAACACATCGAAAACTTCAACCTACTCGACCCCTTTCAATCAGGCTTTAGGAAAGGCTGCAGCACCGAGACGGCAATGCTCAATGTTATCGATGACATCCACCACTCAATCGATAATGGTGAGACTTGCCTTCTTATCCTCCTTGATCTCTCTGCAGCTTTTGATACAGTCAACCATTCAGCCCTCCTTAACGTGCTTAGGACTCGTTTCGGCCTGAATGGTACTGCCTACAAATGGTTTGTCTCCTACCTACAACACCGAACTCAGCAAATCAAAATTCAAAACTATCTTTCTAACCCCACACCTGTCTCCCTTGGAGTCCCCCAAGGATCTATTCTCTCTCCCTCCCTCTTTAACCTCTTCATGGAACCCCTCACCCTCATTCTTAAACAAGCAGGCATCAACTACCACCTCTACGCCGATGACACCCAAATTTATTACAAGATTAAAACTCACGATGACATCCTACACCTGAACAACACCCTCACCAAGATCCAAACCTGGTTCCATTCCAATCATCTCAAACTTAACCCTAATAAAACCGAAATCATTCTCTTCACCCCTAAAAATAACCCTCTTCCCATTCAATCCTGGATCTCTGACCTTAACGCACTCAACTGCTCACTCACCTTGTCCAACTCCGTCAAATCTCTTGGTATTTCTGTCGACAACACCCTAACCCTCAGCGTCCACATCAAAAACGCCGCTAAAGGAGCCCTCTTCCCTCTCCATCACCTCAAGAAAATCAAACCCTTTATTCCTACAGATGATTTTAAACTCGTCGTTCAGTCACTTGTTCTTTCACGTATTGATTATGGTAACGCCATCCTCAACGGAATCCCAAAGGTCCACCTTGCTCCAATCAAAGCTGTGCTCAACCTTGCAGCTAGGCTCATCACAGACTGCAAACGTTTCGATCATATATCCCCAGCTCTCAAATCTCTGAAATGACTCCCTATCGAAGGCAGATCCGCCTACAAAACTGCCTGCATTACTCATAAAGTCCTCCACCAAAACACTCCGCAGTACCTCTCAAAGAAACTCCTTATAGCAGGCACCACACGAACTCTGAGAAGCACCAACACCCTCCTCCTAATCCCACCACTTCATAAAAAGAAATCCACGCAATCACGCTCCTTCC
The DNA here is from genome assembly GCA_963921515.1 of Calotriton arnoldi. Lineage (NCBI taxonomy): Eukaryota > Metazoa > Chordata > Amphibia > Caudata > Salamandridae > Calotriton > Calotriton arnoldi. Next base: position 1,458,540 of record CAWUFW010001738.1, on the reverse strand, counting down.
GTGGTAATGCTCCTATCATCTGGAATGCCCTCCCAAAAAACCTACGCTGTAACCCCTCCTATTCCAGCTTCAAAAAAGACCTCAAAATACACCTCCTCAATTATTATTGGGGATCCTAACCTGTGACCTGCACTTGATCTCCTACCACCATGTTATATCTGGCCAGTCAAACCTGTCCATTTCCTGAACTTCACCTACCTAATTACCTGATATGTTTAGCTTTTGCCCCTGTTTACCTATTTGACTTTTATATCCTGCATGTTGTCTTCATTATTCCTAATCTATTTGTATGCCATGTTGGCCCAATTATTATTGGGGGTCCTAACCTGAGACCTGCACTTGATCCCCAACCACCATGTTATATGTGTCCAATTATTTGCCCATTTCCTTAACATCACCTACCTAATTACCTGAAGTATTTATCTCTTGCACCTGTTTACCTATTTTGATTTGTACATTTCGCTTGTAGTTTCATTATCCTTTATCTATTTGTATACCATGTTTATATTATTCTTACTCATGTAAAGCGCTCTGATACCTCTGGGTCTAGCCAGCGCTATATAAAACTTTTAAAATAAAAAAATAAAAAATAAAAATTCCTAAAAATGTGACCACCCTCTCTCCCGACCCCCCCCCCCCGATTTAATTACATGAGCCCCTTTCGTTTTCTTTTAAACACAGACCAACAGCCAGTTGTACCATGACCTGCTTAAGCACTGCATATTTTTGGAAAGATGTAAATATGATCGCGATGCCACGGAATGCACCAGGGTGGACTGCATGACATCAGTGCACTGCATTCCACCATACCTTAACATCAGTGTAACCGGCCCGTTATGCCGCATTTATTTCTCCACCTATCCCGTACACTCATCCTGGTCATACACGCATTTGCAATGTAGTAGGTCTCACATTACAAAAAATGTGAACTATTGGCGCTGCAAATAATAATGCAACGCCAATAGCTCAAACTTTCAGTAATGAGACCTATTGCACTGCAAATGCTTGTTAATTCATGTCAACTGCTATGGTTTTAATAGAATTATCATTCGCTTTCTCCCCGAGGGCTCTGGGTTCCCTCTTGTCTGTGTGACTCTCCTACCATAAAGAGATCTTGTATTATACACCGTTTGGAATACGAAGCTGGCATTTTGTTAGTCCAATAAATGTGTCCTATTAATGCAGAACATTTCTTAAAGAAAAAAATATCAAGCGCTTTATCTAGTTCTTCCCTTTTTCACGTTTGCAGTACATGTATGTCACCCATCCCTTTCCAAATGTTTTGTAGGCCTATTTTGTGTCTCAATACAGATTCTTGCTGGGACCCCAAAAGAGCATAGAAATGGACAGTAAACAAAAGCGAGGTTCTGGATATGCTTTAATCTCGGATATTAAGTGCTCCACGTTTCCTTGCACAGGGTAAATTTCATATCTAGAATTACCCATGTATTTGGTTTTCTTCGTATAATGAAAATAGCCCCTCCACACAGCATAGGCTATCTCCTTTCTCTTGTCTGTCTTTTCCTTCTTCTTTCTTTGTCCTTTCTCTAATCCATTCTTTGCTTCCTTCTTTCTCCTACTTTCCTTGAATTTCCCTCTTTTGCTCTTTTTTCTGTGTTCTTTTGTCGATTACTTGCTTCCACTCCATTACATTCTGGTTGATGTAATCCTCTCTCGAAAAGACTTTACACACATGATTGTTTTGTAATATGCTCCTCATGTTTGAGATGCTCCTGCTACCAAAAACACATTTTCGCGTAAGGCGCCTGGTTTCTCGAACCCCTAAGAAGAACTAAAATAAATAAGTAAAATGAAGTGCTCTTGCACCCTTACCCATACCACAAGATAACATGCTATATAACAATTCCACATGTGCACATTAAGCCTCGGTAACTCTATCTTGTTAACTAAACACAGGCACCAACGTTGTTATTCTTTTAGCACAAGATGTAGTTTGTGGTTTTGTGTTGACCTGTTTTGCCGACATGGGAAACAATGCCCAAAGAGGCGCCTTTCCTAAAAGTGAAATGGAGGTTGAGAAATAAAAGTATATATTATATTCCTACATTGAATAAATAAACCCTTCTAGGCTTTTAAAAGAGAACGCGGTTGTGTTTTAGGATCTATTCAATGTTGTAATGTGAACAAACATTGACCAACATACAAATAAAACCTGGTATCCTAGAAAAAGATCTTTTTAGGTCACTAAGAAATCTCAGAATTAAGCACACCTACTTCCCCCAGGTTTCCTCTGCACATTATGTACATGAAAGTAAGATAATACTGGCAAAAAGAGGAACATGGTCACTTTATTATAAGAAAGTACGTCTATAAGATGCAGATTTGAGCAATGAACTGCTAAATTCCTAAATGAAGTGGGCGTAAACAATAAAGGGAAACGTTTAAGTCTTTGCGTCTATATTGTTTTCAAAGGAATTTGTAAGTATGAATTCCTGATTATCAGAAGACCTAATTACACAGTGTACCACAAGTGCCAACAAACCAGCAACAACATCTTTTTTAGATCTGGCCCTTGAGGCAGCTCTAGCTGTGCTGCCAGACTCTTGTTTGCCCAATAAACATACATAAAATACCTGCATAGAGGTGCTTATGGTCAGTGGGCTTCATCCGTTGGTCTGTTAAACTGTCATTCACATTTTGCTTCAGCCCACCACACCATCCAGAATGGGGCAATGAGACAGCCCAGTTCACCCATGGGCTCCCTTTACTTTCAGTGACCACACAAAGCCTGTGCATGTTGTTTACATCCGCCTAAAAATGATTTCTCTTCAGTGGCAAAGTCATTTCAAAGGGTGATTTTTATATTATGAATGTTTTTATATTAACTCTCAATACCAGTTATTTATTTTGCCTGCACTTTGGGTGGCCAGTTAGATGGTGATTTATTTTCCATTTATTTTCTATAGCTGCTGTTATAAAGTGATTAAATGACATTGTAGCTGATTTCACTATGAGTGGTTGGTTAGGTGGTGATTTAATCTTTTTTTGTTCAAAAGCAATAATAATAATAATAATAAAATGCATGGCACAACTGAAAGGCATTTTCATAAAAATCATAACTAATAAAACAGCAGCATCAGTAACTGTTGTTTAATTGCAAGCATATGGAGGCGACAGTTAGAAGGTGGCATAATTTGTTTGTTTTTTACTTTTTATTTTTGTGGCATAGGTTCCCAATTAAAAAAAAAAATAGCTTTCTGAGGCCAGAACTATTGGCTTAGTCATCAACAGCCTTTGGTGAGCATGCAATGTTAACAATTAAGTAAACACCATAATTCTGATGGGGAAAATGTATATCAATTACTTTGCTCCATGAGAAGGCCAAAACTTTACAGAGGCATGTAGGACATGCTCGTCAATTCACCAAAATGACAAGGGTAACGGAAGTAATATCACAGGTCGTCAGGGCTCGAGTCGGGGTACCACGCGGGTGGACGGCGTCCCCCCACTTATGTTACCGGGTTTTTACCGGGTGGAAGCCGTCCCCCTGCCCAAAAGATGGAGCCGGTACCCGAGTCTGCACCTGCGCGCAAATGATAGCCTTTCAAATGCACCAGAGGCTCAGACTAATCTCCCCTTCCACCTCGCGCCCTCCCCTTGCCAGCCTTTCTCAGAGCACAGCCGAGGCGCCAAGGCTTCAAGGAGCTGGGCTGTCAACACGCCGAGCATGTCACTTCCAGGGACCCCGACAGATGCCCGTAGTGCCTACGGCCCGAGTCTGTAATAACCGTGTAATCCGAGGAATGGGTCCTGTGTATAGTGTGTTCTTGTGTTTTGAGTGACTGCCACTTATTGCAGTATTATACCTCTACTTGTATCTTGTATGTATTCACGCATTTCAGACGGAGACCAGCACATTTCGTGACGTCACTTCCGGTGACACCACCTAACTTGGAGCGTCCCCCCACTTCTTTTTTTAGGACTTGTGCCCTGCAGGTCGTATGTCCCACAATTACATTACAGGAAGTTAACTTGCATTACCATAGACCATCACAACATCAAAGGAAGCGGCATCATCCAAACTTTAACCTTGGGGATATAACTGGAAATGACACAATGTTCTTTGCCTCTGCAGTGCACTTTTTATTGTGCGCTGATCAGTACGCTGACCTGCAATTCAAGTAAATGGTGTCACAACAGATCTCAAAGCCCCCGCAGATGACATCAAAGAAAGCAACATTCTAGAATGCTTATAGTTGATTAATGTTAGTGATATAGGGCTGGGTAAGAGAGGTGCGTTTTTAATCTGACTGTATGCCCCTTTACAGTAAAGCACAGAGAAAAACTATTTGCAAAATCCTTCAAATAAATATGGATGCAACAATTTTTTATTTTGTATGGAAAATACTGCGATCTGCACAGGAGATCTGTTGCTGTGTCATTAATAACAAATAGCTGTATAAACTGCACTGTCAGCTTTCACCTAGACATTTATAAAAATTAATAGGTAAAAGGGCTTATTGCAGCAGCTGCTAGGAATACTGAGGACCCTCTTACCTCTATCACTTTTTACATTTATATTTCAGATGTGTTTCTTTTTTATTTTGATAGTATCTCACATGTGGACACTTTCAAAATTAAAAATTAAAACCAAATTGAAAAATTAACAGAGGCAATGGGCTGGAACAATGGAAAGAAAACAAGGCTCATATAGAGCCTTCTTTAATCTGTATTCCTGATGAGATCTGAGTCAGGGGTAACAAGGATAATGCCAAGGGTCACAAAGGAGAAGACAGGGGTCACAGCTGCTACCCCCGGCGACCCCTAAATGATGTCTATGATGTAGGAATTAGGTGACACATAGATTTTTTTTAAGCCAAAGTTCTGAAACTGCAATTTTTGGTCTTTTTGACTTGACAGCACATATGTCTCCAGACTTTATTTGATCAACAGAAAGAGCACTTTCAGAAGAATTACATGACAGAGGTGCTTTGGCTTTATACACATGTTGATTGCTTTGAGTACAGAATTTTAATGGTTAGAGATTGTGTGTTTGCGCTGAAAAAATAGTGTTTACATTGCATTTTTTGCTTCGTGGCAAATTTTATGCTCAATACAGAAGGACTGAATTGGTTTTGGTGACAAGCCAATGATCAAGCATATAGGCCTGATCTATTTACTATTAAAAGGTATGACAAAGGCAGTAGGCCTAGCGTATTTATTGTGAAAATCTTATGTTAAAACAAACCGGCATTTAAGGGTGGGCTCTTATTGCATGGTTAAAGCTTCTAGAGAGGTATTTGTACGTGGAATCTGACAGATTAACATAGTAGGCAAGGCTCTTGATGTTGTCTACTGCCTCTGGGAAACCCAGGGGGATGGTAGAACATTTACAATGGTGTGGTCCTCTTTTAGCCTTCTAGGATTTGGGGGACTTTATATTGTTTTGTCAACTATAGGTTTGTACATATTTGCAATATTGTGATTGGATGCTTGCTAGATGCCTTGTGGGAAAGCTTACATTCAATACAGTAGAGCTGAGTTTGTTATGGTGACAAGCCAGTGGTAAAGTCTATAGGACTGATTGGGTCATTAGAAACAAGTATGTCTGATGCCATAGGTCTGATCTGTTATGTTTATTATGAAAAGTTACAAAAAAGGCAGTAGGCTTGACTTATGTATTGCGAAAAGTATATTTTAAAGCCAATATTCCTTCAAAGGGGGTTGTTATTACGCTTTGTTGAAGCCTGTAGAAAGGCATTTTGTTATCTGAAATTCACAGATTAACATAGTGGGCAATGGCTTTAATGCTGGTTACCCCTCTGACAAACCCTGGGGGTAGATGATTTGCACTTTGATGAACCTTGTTAACAGTATCATAGCAGGCTACCATGAGCTCTAAGGCAGTTAAAGAAAATGGTCACCACTCTTTTGATTTGATAGTAAAAATCAGCTATAATTTGGGTGCCGTGGCCCCAGCGGACCCGGATGTGTCATTGGAAAACATTATGTGAGAAGCCATTGGGCTGATCTGTTTATTATAAAACATTACAACAAAGGGAGTAGTCTTGACTTATTTACTGGAAAAAACATTTGTTAAAGTTAATTGGCCTTTTAAGTGGACTGGTATTAACTGTGCTAAAGAATATAGAAAGACATTTTATTGCATGAATTCTCACAGATTAGTCTACTAGCAGGGGGTGTTGCAGTCGCAGCCGTCACCGATCGGGGGTGGCGGGGCGGGGGATGGTGGATGGGAGGGGGGAGTAAGGAGAATAAAAATAATTTTAAAAATAATTAAAAAAATATACCGTACCGCAGTGTCTCTACTCTGTCTCTCTTCCTCGTCGTTCAGCACCACTGGAACTTAACAGAAAGTACACCCAGGCTCCCCTAAGCCAATCACAACGCTGCAATGCAGCGTTGTGATTGGTCTGAGCGCCACGATTCGGCGCTCAGCCAGGGAATGGGAGCCTAACATGTTCTCCACCCAGGCTGTAATGCAGCCTGGTTGGAGAATATGGTAAGTGCGCATGCCAAACATTCATGCGCACTTGCAAAGTGTGCTCGCCACTCCCACTCCCCATGCTCCAGTGCCTGAGCAGCCCCACCTCGCCCTGCAGAGCTGCCGCAGTAGGACAAAATAAAATGATAATAACCTTGAGTTATTATCATTTTATTTTTCCTTTATTTTGCTGCTGCACAGCAGTGGGGCGACGCTCCTCCGCCTTAGCAAAGGAGCCACCACTGGGGTGTTGGCATTGTGTACTTTCTCTGACAACATCGGCTATTTCAACATAGGTTGTTCACCTTATAGTTGCCTTGTGAGAAAGCTTTATCTCAATGTAGTAGGTTTTAATTGGTTACACTGGCAAGCCAATGATAAAGGCTATATGCTTTATTGGTTCTTTGGGAAATGTTATGTTAGATGCCATAGGTCTTAACTGTTTATCGTGAAATGAAATGAGAAAGGTGCCTGAATTATTTAATGTGGAAAGCATATGCTACACTCCATAGGCCTTTAAGGTTGTATTGCTGTTACACTGTGTTATAGTCTAAAGATTAGTATTTTTTTTACACGGCAAGTGGTTTGGAGTTGGTCATCCCCTCTGATATAACCTGGGGGTAGAAGAGTTGCACTTTCATGATACTTGTTAACCCCTTTTATGAGGGGTTATATATTATAGCTGTTACTTAGAAAGTATTTGGAATTTTATGAATGTATTCTGATGGTTGCCTGGTGGGAATGATTATGCTGAATAGAGTAACCCTGAATTTATTAGGGTGACAAGACAAAGGCTACAGGCCTGATTTTCTTCATTCGGAAAAATGACGCCTGGTTTCCTAGGCCTGATCTGTTTATTATTTAACGGTACAACCAATGCAGTAGTTCTGAACTATTTATAATGAAAACATATGTTAAAGCCAATAGGCCTTTGAGGGTGGTTTGTTATTACACCATGTTTAAGCCTTATACAGGTAATTTGTTATATGGCATTTCATAAATTACCTTTGCAGGCACAGCTTTTGGTGTTCATTATCCCCTCTGACAAAACCTGGGGGTAGAAGATTTTCACCATGATAATCCTTACTAGACCCTCTGACTGGTTTACTTGTCTGCCAAACTATTGTGATCAAGCCAATTCATACAAATAATACATTCATATGCATATAACGCATTCAGCTGCTTCCATGACAGCATACAGCATTGGTCAATGGGTCTGACCACCTCAGCCAAAAGGGCTTTATTGCCTCTGAGTGATGACATTTGGCTTGATAACAAGTGCACAACTGCCTACAGATTAGTGGGCTTCAATGCCAGGCTGATGTGCTAGTTTTTTAGTTTTCCATTTCCAATTTATAGATCCCTTTTCATTTCTCTCCTTCTCCTTTTTAGGTCTCGCGCCTAGCGTTGCAGTGCGCAACACTGCTCGCGCAGCGCGAGACCTCTTGAATGGGGTTTTGAAACTGACCTAGGAATTGCACACGCTCATGCGTGTGCGATTCGTTTTTCCCCCGGCTATTGGGCTTTGCGTGCGTCTTTATAAGAAAGACAGCACGCAATTGGGCAAAGGCGGGCGCATGTCCCGCCTTTGCCACGCCCATTCCCACCTGTGTCTAGCACGCGCAGCAGCGCGCGTTCGCCTCGCTCCCCCCCTCGCTCCTCGGTGGTGCGTGCACACCACAGGTTTCGATTCCGTGCTTGTTAATTTTATCGGCTTCCGTCAGAGGCACTGTAGTGCCACTCTCTCCCCAGCTCTGCCCGCCGTTCTTTCCATACTCCGTCTGCTGACTCCTCGTTGTGCTAGAAGTACTGTGCTGCCTATATGTCACCTAACCCACATTGCCAAGCCTTTGGATATATGGAAAAATGCCCCTTCTATGTAAGTAGTCTCGGTCTCTGGTGACAAGTGCAGGAATTAAGTGTCTGAGGACATGTGTAATCCGAAGAGGAGTGGCGGAACTGTGCTTGTGGCCTGGTGAATACTGCAGACACTCACTATCTAACGGTGTCTGTTCTCTGCAGGATCTCGATGTCTGACACCACCGATAGTCTGCTAAGAAATGCGGAAACACACACTGACAGTGCATGCAGTCGGGTGAATGGTGTAGGCACTCACTAACGGTGTCTGTTCTCGGGACAGACGTGCAGGATCTCGATGTCTGACACCACCTGTAGTCTGCTAAGAAGTACGGAAACACACACTGACAGTGCATGCAGTCCGGTGAATGGTGCAGGCGCTCACTATCTAGCGGTGTCTGTTCTCTGGAGAGACGTGCAGGATCCCGATGTCTGACAACACCTGTAGTCTAACGAGGACTGCAGGAAAACACTGACAGCGCTTGAGGATCGGCAAACAGCGCAGACACTCACTCTGACGATGCATGGTCCTTGGTGACAAGTGCAGGAACTCCGCGTCTGGCGCCATCTGCAGTCCGGTGAGAAGTACGGGAAGACATCGAGAGTACTTGTGGTCTGGTGAACAGTGCAGGCACTCACTATCTGACGGTGCCTGTGCTCTGGTGAGAAGTGCAGTCATTGAGGGCGCTCGTTCTCTGGTGAGAACTGTTGTTCTATCTGACAAGGTCTGTAGCCTGGTGAGAAGTGCAGGGATTGGGAGAAGGGCCTGACACCCCATATAATCTAAGGGTAAGTGCTGGTGCCTAGTGACAGTGCCTGTAGTCTGACGAGAAGCCACTTGTAGTCTGATGAGAAGTGCTGGTACACACTGACAGTGCGTGTGGTCTGGTGAAAAGTGCAGAGACTCACTGTCTGATGGTGCGTGTTCTCTGGTGAGAGCAGGTGCTCAATCCGACAGGATCCGTAGCATGGTGAGAAGTGCAAGGGACTCACTGCCTGATACCACATATAGTTTTTTGAGAAGTGCGGGTACACAGTGCCTGAAAGTGCCGGTAATCCAGAGTGAACTGTAGAATTAGATTGATGTAAACTGAAACGCAGGTGGTCTGGTGACCAATGCAAGCCTCTCTGTCTGACAGTGCCTGTTTTCTGGTGAGAACTGCTGCATGTGGTTTGTTGAGAAGTGCAGGTACTCGCTGTTAGTGCCAGCATTCGTGTAGAAAGTGCTAATATACAGCCTGACAGCGCCTTTAGGCTTGTTATAGGTGCTATCTGCCAGCGCTTAGAACTCCAGGATTCAACTGATGCACAGTTCATGCAGGCTGGAGAACCATGCAGGTACTCAAGCTCTGAGAGTGACAGCAGTGTAGTCACCACTGACAGCTCCTGTGGCCTCGTGAGAAGTGCCTGCGACTGTCAACCAGTCACTGTACTTCATGCATTCGCTGTCTGATGAAATGAATAGATAACCGGCACCTGGGAGGGCCTGTACTCGAACGAGAAGTGCTGGTGCCGACTGTCAAAAAGTGCCTGCAGTCTGATGAGAAGTGCAGGTACTCAATGTTATGTAGTGATTGTAGTGTGAAGTGCAGTTTGAAGTGCATATGCTCGTTGTCTGAAAGTGGTATCACCAGGATGAGAAGACGTCCTCGCCCTTTGAAAGTGCCTGCAATAACGAGAAGGGCAGGTGCTGAATGTTATAATGTTTGTAGTCCAATGAGAACTCTAAGTATGTGCTCTCTGAAAGTGTGTGTGTTCTGATGAGAAGAGTGGGTACTTTCCGATTGGAAGTTCCTGCAATCTAATGAGAAGTGCAGGTACTGACTGTACGAAGCTGTCTGACTCCGATGAGAAGTGCAGGCACTCTGTGTTTAATCATGTTTTTAGTCTGATGAAGAGTGCAGGTAACTGCTGCCTGAAAGTGCCCACACTCTTATGAGAACAGGTACCCACTTCACAAAATCGCCTGCAGTGCATTCTAGTAAGAAGTGCAGGTACTCAATGTTATAGTGTTCATTGTCTGCTGAGAAGGTACCTGCTGTCTGAAAGTGTAGGCACTCTGATGGGAACAGATACTCACTGACCGAGAGTGCACGCAGTAATGAGAAGTGCCGATATTGATGGTTATAGTGTTTTTGTTTGATGAGAAGTGCAGGTTCTCGCTATCCGAAAGTGTCCGCACTCTAGCAAAAAGAAGGGAGTGACTGCCGTCTAGTGAAAAGCACAGTCACTGAATGTTTGGAAGTGTGTGTAGCCTGGTGAGAAGTGCAGGTACTGAATATTAGAAAGTGTCTGCAGTCTGTTGAGAAGTGCAGGAGTGTATGCAGCCTGGTGAGATGTGCAGGTACTGAATGGTAGAAAGCGTCTGCAGTCCGTTGAGAAGTGCAGGTACTGAAGGCTATAAAGTACATGTGGCATGGTGAGAAGTTCAAGTACTCGCTTTGTGAAGGGAAGTGCTAGCCACACTTTCTGAAGGCAGGTACCTTCTTGAGCCGACCCTTGCTTACGGTGCCAATAAAAGTCAATAAGTTGAAAGTAAATATGATTTTCATATGCTGTAGATAACCACTCTATGGATGGATGCATGAATGAATTCAAAAGTAAATGCATTTACTTCACTCATTGAGTCATATCCCAGAATGCTTTACACTAGGAAAAAAGGCATAGGGAAGCTATATCCGAAGTCAGTACATCTAAGAACAAGCATTGGCAAAAACAGTAGCTCTCAACTACAAGAGCTATAGGCTTTTCAATGCTTTCAGCCACGTTCAACAGCAGCCGGGCTGACGTGGCCAGTACTGTCCGTGTGAAAGCGCTGTTTTCTTATAGTGGTTGGGGGTAAAAGCAACACAAACAACAAGCGGGTGGGGGAGACAAACAAGCACAAAGGCCGGGTGGGGGGAAGTTAAACCAATACGAACAACGGGCAATTGGAGGGATACAGCAACACAAAACAGCGGGCTGGTGGAGGTTGGAAAGAACAACACGGACATCGGAAATAGTACTGGAATTACAGCACGAGCAGCGAAAGTACACTAATCAAACTAAATCAAAGAGTGTTTGATCCATGCTCCAAACGAAAGAACAAGAAGTGACATCGATAATCTCTGGCCTCTTAGGAGGTAGCGTGCGAGTGACATGAAGCCAATGAACGGTAAGCAAAGGGCGGGATTAAAGCTCCTTATAGTAAACAATAGAACTCGCAGGGACAGCACATGTGGTATCAGCAGAGGAGACCAAAAATGTGGATGTCATTCAAATCTCGCAAGATATCAGTGCAGCTGAATCATAACAATGAGTTCATGATGCACTCATATCAATCATGGGGATCAGCCTTATGCCACAATATTAAAAATTAATGAAATCCAACCCCCTGTTCAGTGTACAGTAGAGAAAAGGACCACGCCACCCCCCATTTGTTGTCCAGAAGAACAAATTCAATCGGTGCCCTTTACCTGGGAATTCCATCCTAAAATTATGGCACATGCAGGACAAAGAATGGACCCCAGCCCCCCTGGGATTGTATCAGGTCATTTTCCCATTGGGAGATAGCAGAAATCCTACCTTGCCTACTTTACTTAAAAACAAAATTATCATTATCTTATGAGACATTCACCCCTGAGTGTAGAGCAGAGGTCTTCAAACTTTTTTGCTCTGAGCCCCCCTAAGCAAAATGCTTTGAAGTCGAGCCCCCCTCCAAAAAAATAATGCAAGAATAGTGCGAGCTGGAGGGGCAGGGTTGACCCCCGGACGGCGCTTAGGAGAACATTTATGGGGTATTTTTTTGTAGCTCATAATCCACACAATGTGAGACTTATAAAAGTGCAAATATATCAAACCAAAACAGAAATTGACCAAAAGCACCTGTCCCCATAATTGGGGTGTTGTGAGCCTGGGTCCCAATGCAACTGCTGCACTAAAGGCCCTTAAAAAAACCAACTCCCCACCTTCCTCATGGCATCTCTGAGGAAGCTGTCTGATTTTTAAACTAAAAATGCTCCCCACACCCCCAAATAGCACCCCTTTCTCTGCACCATCTCTGATGCTTTCAATGAATCTCACTACTTTCCCCTTTCCTGGACCATTACCTTGAGGCCTAGGGTCCGGACGATCAGAGCGCTCCATCTGCACGTGACCCTGCTGGCCTCATCCCCATCACCCCTGGACTCACCTTGAAGGACATCTGCATGTAAACAGAGGTCGAAGTGGACGGGATCCATAGGTACCCCCACATGCTTTTTTAATTTTTAGAAAAGCAGTTCCCATACTTTTTGTTAAAAAGCAACGACCCCTGAATAGTTATTGTGGCCCTTGAAGGGCCTCCGTGTAAAAGTGAAGGTAGGGTGGGATTCGGGTGGGGAGGAGTTTCCCTGTGCTGCGAAAGCACTTGTTTTATCTTAAAACACCAAATCATTTTGCAGCAGCGTCCCTTATACTGTGTATAATACAATTTTTAAATAATGACTTACATACAGCGCTTTCTGCTCCAGGCTGGGACCTTGTAGCACTATAAATATACAAGTCACTAATCCCCACATCTGCGATGGTCACATTACCCAAATGAAATTTTGTAACGTAAAAGAATGTATTTCCATCCGATTACCTTAATTTGCATTTATTTTTCGTTTAAGGTTTCTGCATTTTTACATATGCAATTAACTGAAAGTAAAAACCAAAACACTTGAAGAATATTTTGTTCTTTTCAGCTATGATTTTGACCTTGCACACCGCCCGAGTGCGGTGGTGGCAGTGTCAAAAACGTGGCTAAAAAGAACAAAATATTTTGTAAGTGTTTTTTTCCACTTACAATTAAATGAACATAAAATAATGCAGAAGCCTTTAATGAGAAATAAATACAAATTAAGCTAATTTATTTTATTTTATGAGTTTCCCCATATAGCTTTTTTATCACTTCAGGGACTGCATGTAAAAGACAGCCTGGAAACGCTCCACATCGCGCTTCCAGGTCATCTTCATTTACAAGTCCTTGTTGAGCCATTTGCGCCCCCCTGGGAATGCAGCCACGGACCCCCAGGGGGGCGCGCCCCACAGTTTGAAGACCTCTGGTGTAGAGGTTCGATCCCAGCCACCGCAGAAGAAGACAGCACAAAGCAAGCCCTCAGAAGTAGTCTAAGGCCAGGACACTTTAAACAAGTGTTCTTCAAACATTTTAATGCCGACTCCAACCTTTGTACAAAAAAAATAATCAGACCCCCCCCAAAATAACAAACATTTTTTTTCTCACAATAACCAGCAGCTATCAACATATCTGACAATTCTAACATTGAAGCTATGCCTAGTTATCCATTTAAAAATGCAGTCAAGTACAGGATTGCCAACATGCTATTGGCAGTCCAGTGTTCCTAAAAGTGTAAAAGTATCCACGGGAAGAGAGACCTTTAGGGTTATTTGGATGCAGCCCCCACCCCCACTTTGACAACTACAGGACATGCGTGACAAAAATATTACTCATTGCCAGTGCCAAGCGGCACACTGTCACTCTTGTTTCTTTCACTAAAAACACAGCACTGTGTTCAGCATTATACTTGTGCTGGGTCCCTTAGGACATAGTAAATGCTTTTCTAGACCAGAGCATACTGCCCCCATGTGAGATAAGTCCATCTCCACCCTCCATCCCAAGTTTGAAGACCTCTGCTTTGAATGCACCTTTCCCACCCAAAGAAAGGCAACTTGCCACCACAGTCTACAAGGACCTGTGTCTGTTCGAGAGGGTATCGGGGTCACCGTGTCCATCTCAGGGAGCTTTGGCTGAGTGGTTCACTCTTGTGAGATTTGGGGTCAGTATCATGAAAAGTCTGGGTGGTTCCACTGAGATGGGAGGAGGGACATCCCTAAAAAGGCTGGTGTTATCATCTCCAATCCCAGTACCCGAGGGAGCGGCGTCTTGATTACCCAAATTTGGCAAGGAATGCAATTGACTCCGGTTTAACCTCTTATTTTTGCTTTTAGGTGGAAAGATCTGAGCCAGTTCTTCAAGAATTTCAAATAAGTTCCTGTGGCCATCCCTTCGCCCCATACACCCCCCGCTTGTCATCGGAGCGCAATTGAAGGCGGTGCGTACACTTAAGGCGGTTCACCGGAGCCAAGAAGGAACAGCAGACAAAAGGTGACCAAACTGAGAGGACAATGAGAGGAATGGGAGCAAAACTACTGAGCAGCCAATCACTGAACTCGGGATGAACAAAACTGTGGTTGGGGACTAAACTCAGGAATGTCAGCAGGAGAATCAGCATAAAAGGATACAAGCAGATATTTAAAGAGAAGAATGTCAGCCATCATTATTCCAAAGGGGAGGTAACACCCCAGCATTTGGGCCACTCAATCACAGCATCAACCTCTCCCACCCAGAGCTGCTGGCAGACATGGAGGGCTTATGTCTGAAGGAGAACGACTGCTGGGCTCTTTTGGCCAACAGCTCTCTGGATAACTCTAGCTTGGAGAACAGGACGTATGCGGGGAACAAAACCAGGGACCCCTTGAAAAGGAATGAGCACATGGCCCATGTGGAGGTGAGCGTGCTGGCCCTCATCCTCTTCCTGGCTCTGGTGGGTAACGTGTGCTTGCTGCTGGCAATCCACATTAATCGGACCAAGCACTCACGCATGTACTTCTTTATGAAGCACCTCAGCATCGCTGACCTGGTGGTGGCTGTCTTCCAGGTCCTCCCACAGCTCATCTGGGACATTACCTTCAGGTTCTATGGGCCGGACTTCCTCTGCCGGGCAGTCAAGTACTTGCAGGTGGTGGGGATGTTCACGTCCACCTACATGCTGCTGCTGATGTCCATGGACCGGTGCCTGGCCATCTGCCAGCCTCTTCAGTCTCTTCACAGATGTTCCGATCGGGTGTATGTCATCCTCACCTGGATCCTGAGCTTTTTGGTAAGCATTCCTCAGATTCACTTCTTCTCCTTAAAGGAGGTGGGCAATGGGGTTCATGATTGTTGGGCAGACTTCATCCAGCCCTGGGGCATGAAAGCTTATGTGACTTGGATCACTATGATGGTGTACATCATCCCTGTACTGATCCTCAGCATCTGCTATGGGCTCATCAGCTTCAAGATCTGGCAGAACTTTCGCCTGAAGACAGTCTGTGAGACCAATGTGGCGCTGACCTCTACCTCTACCTCCACACGCAGGACCAACCTGTCGAGGGTCAGCAGCGTGAAGCTGATCTCCAAAGCCAAAATCAGGACGGTCAAGATGACCTTCATCATCGTCCTGGCCTATATAGTCTGCTGGACGCCCTTCTTCTTCGTCCAGATGTGGTCTGTCTGGGACAGCGAAGCACCCGAAGAAGGTAATGGCTCTTTATCTATGAAGCATTAATTGTGTGTCATGTATTCAGAGACACACAGCTTATATTTTATGGCATCAGCATTTGTACAAAGTATCATTATCTATTATTCGCATGGCACCAAAGTACTTTCTAAAACTGAGTGCCCTTATCCTAAGGATCTGGGATTTCAAGCTATTGGTTGTGTTTGACATTGTACAGTTAGCAGTGATTTATCAAATATTTAGTTTAGTGATGGTCTGTGCTGCTACTTGCTGAATCTGCCAGTCAATCATATATTTTTAGGTCAGGCCTACTAGACAGCGCAAGCTGTCCGGCTGCAAAAGACCAATTGTGGGATTACGAAGAATTTACCGTGGCTTACAGCCTGCCCATTGCTTATCACTGGTTGGCTTTGCTTGCTTTTTATTCAATGACAGTCCTTGTCCCAGCTTATCCACTGTATCCATCTTTTGTTTGTTCCTTCCATGGAGTACAGCCCTTTTATCATCTCTCTGATTGGTTGGCTTCTATGCTTTCACTGCTCTCTTTAGGGGATGCAACTTTTTTATTTTTCCTTAAGCACTCCATGAGAGTGCATGTTTTTTCCAGCTCTCCCGAAGGGTGCTTCTACCACACCCCACCCCATGGCAGGAAGAGGGTTTATTATTCACTCTCATCCCTGTTGTGCTCATCTGTGAGCACAAAAATCTCACAAAACATTAAAAACATATGTGGCAATTGCACATTCCTGTTTCTCTAATTGTGCCAGTTTGTCCTGAACAGATACTATCTCCTACAACTTCCCTGAAATTGAAAGTGAATTAGATAGCAATAAAGCTTATTTGGGGGGTTGTCAGATGGATAAATTGATCCTTGTGTAATTATAAAAGTAACTTGTTTTTCTAAATAGCGCTTTACACTGTAGTTTCACCATTTTCTAAGTGCTCTACATAGCAGCCAATGCAACAGTTTACCGACCTCAGAAAGATGATAGCCTGAGCTGGTCTTGCCAGGATTTGAATTGGAGGCCTACAATTCACAGCAGACATCAGCAGTGATTGTATAATTCACTGCGCTATCTTGCCAATGTAGTCACATTTTTTCAATACTTTTCCAAGATAGAAAAAATGTTTCCTGGTGAGCATTGCTTGGCAGGATCTCAGTCAACTTTGATGAACGAATTACTCTTCCAAACCAGACTTGATTTCCCGTTGCTTGGATACATTTTGGATTCGAATCCTTTTAGGAAACTTTGATCAGTTTCAAAGTGATTGAAACTCAACATCAGAGGCAGAAACATTACTGGTTGGCAAGGGGGCATCACAACATTCTGGGACACTCAGGCTGCCTCGTGACTGCACCACCTCTCCTTACCTCTTAATTTACTTGGATCCCGGCTCAGATGTGGTCATCAGATTCAGCATTAACTTGCACTCCAGTAACAATAAATTCTGAAAGTTACATGGTGAATGGCACATTTAAATCCCTGAACATTGAGGAGTTTGTGCAGAGGTCAGATTACAGAGTAATTTGCATTAAGCTACAGTGTAAACTGTGCGGCAAATTCCAATTTGAGGAATTTACCGCACAAAATACTGATTCCACATGTACCGCCTAATTTTCCAGAAGACAGCTATCATTTGAATTCTTTAAAACACCCGGTATTTACCGCAGCATGTGGTGTTAGTACTTAACCCCTTCAGTAAATACCTCACCCCTTAACCCTAACATTGTAATCACGGACATGGTGTTGTAGTGTGTGCTGCATCGGGGTACATACTTCCACACTACTGTGCAATTACTCAAACTTGTGCATAGTCAGAAAGTCTCTGCACAAATAACGAGAATGGAAGGCAGTCGAGAAAACATGGAAACAGAACTAAGAACAAGCAACTGACACGATTGAGTGCACTTTCTGGGTCTCCCCCAAACAGAATACCCCTTAATATAAACATCTGAGGCAATACAAGGGCCATATGGAGGACAATCACTAGAGGAAATATTCTTATGTAGAACGTATATAAGACGTGTTTGCAAAAGGTATATAACACTTACAGTGGGGCACTAAAGGAAATGTGTATAACTTTAAATACCTATAAAAACTGCTGAAAACAGTGGCCTTCCCAAGACCTGAAACATATCAAAGCATAACGTTTAAATTAAGACATACTGACAACTTGTTCTTATGGAACATTTGCCTACTGATAATGCACTTATGAATTTTTTATATTCTTTCCTGGAACATATAATTATTTACCAAATGCAACCTATGCACTGCCATTTAACTACTTTCTATTGTTATGCAACTATGTAAAGCGCCCTGTAAACAGCACTGGCGTCATAATTACAGTGTCGTAGCAATGCAGAACTATAAATAAAGAAACTTTATTTTAATTTTCAAGCTGGTGAATCGGAATAGCATTTGCCATTCTTTTAAAGTAAAGGCTTGTGGCCAGTTGTAGGAAACTCATTCCGATTCGGAGGTTGCAACCACAACAAGCATTTGCAATGCCATAGGTCTCGCATTATTAAAGTTTGAGCTATTGGTGTTGCATTATTTAGCAATGCCAATAGCTCAAACTTTAATAATGCGAGACCTATTGCATTGCAAATGCTTGTTTCCTCTGGCAGTGCTACCAGTCAGCTCACTTACCAAAAATTTATTCTGCAGTGCGACGCATCCCACAAGGCCTTCGCTTCTAAACTGATCAATCATTTTGGAATTATAATATCAATAGTTTTTGATTATTTCACCGTTCCAAAAAGCCACCATGTTTATAAATATTATGCCAGCCTTCTGGGATCAGTACAACAACGAAACAGTATGCACAACACCACAGTGTGTAATTATGCATGTGATATTTACATTGTAAAAACCTAGCCAAAAGGCAGCAGAGCACTGTACAGTGTCAAAGGAAAAGACATAGTCAACATGTGATTGGATGGGTAGCTGCATTCTAAGCGTGACAGTTTCAACATGGACTCCCAGTGCAATGTTTATTAAGTGGCCATATTGGAATGGTATTTGCTTAGTCTATCATTAATTTACCACTACAAGATAGCCAACACATTCCTTTAAAATCTGCAGGCCATTTTGGAGCTTTAAAACAATGATACATAATGTGCAATACTGTTGCATGACAGCCGTCTGCTCCTATCTTTAATTTCGTTTTTTATTTCAAGCATAGGCCAGCCACATTTAGGTTTTTACATATTTACTTTTTCCTTTTATTCTTTAATTTATGTATCATGTGCTTGTTGAGTTTGTGTATGTGTTTTGTTGTAGATGGGTAGGTGAGTGAATGGAGTAATGAGTCAGTTGTATGAATTCATGGATGAGTGACAGAATACATATATGATGACTTGTTGAGTACCTAAACTCACCAGTGATGAAAACTGTACTTTCAGTTATAAGCCAGGCCTATTGGCATTCCCAATGCTTGTTACATTTTGTGCCAGGGAGTTTCTGCTCTATTGCGCCCTTAGGGAGCCACAATGGCGAGAGTAAACCTAGCAAAATGTATCATCAATAAAAAGCCTGAATCTAGTGTAGTCTAGTGTAGGGTTGCTTGCTGTGCTCTGAAAAGTTGTGCCTAACCATAGAGCACTAATAACAGCAGTATACAATGCACAATACTTTATTAGCTTGTGTTTAGACTTTGGTACTCATTTAGAGATCTTAGTGATCGGAGTATGGTACTTACTACATCAGGCAATGGGGTAAAATAATCCGTCGTCATGACAGAGAACCTGCACTTAGTATTTAGAGTTATCCGCTGGCCATGAAGAGAACTCTAGTCATTGACAGGAATTCAATGAGTTAAAAATTTGAACAAAATTGCAAAAGGGAATTTTGTTCTTTTGAAAACTAATGACCCCCACACCATGGGAGTTTTCTACTTTTGACTGGGAGTCATTTAGACGTTTTTACTGTTCTTTACCACCTGATCTTTCACACTGGTATAAGTTAGTAAAAGATGACCATCTAACTACTCATTCTAAATCTGGCAGGCGGTCGAATGGCCAAAGCTCCAATGGCCGTTACTCCGTCAGGCTGTCACAGGGGTATGTTAGTGATGGAGCCGGAATAGACTCCCTCACTGTCATACTTAATCTTGGCCCTGTTATGAATCAGGTGGACGGACATTCAGTTTGCAACAGAGTACCCTCCCTGCCAAACGCTAAATCAGTCTTTTTATTTCCAAATTACATATTGTAATGAAAGACTCCAAATATATTACTAAACTCAATCCTTTTCAGTCTGCATTTGTACCCAGGCACTTTTGAAAATACTGCATACCGTCATGTGATTTTATTACCTTCTGTGTTAGCCAAGACCTTTTGATTTACTTATTTATAAGGCCTTTCAGCCAGCCCTATTCATCCATTAATCTGTTGTTGGGCCAGTCACATTTTTTCCTCTTATGCACCACATGTAACACAGGCAATGGATCATCCCACTTCAGCCATTGGCTAACTGTGAGAAACAGAAGTCTGCACTTTCACAAGAAGCACATCCACTCACAAAGTACTTTCCCTAAGCGCCAAGAAATACTATGGCAAAGTCTACTTTTTGAGACAAAAAAATATTTTTGCTTTTACCCAATGTTTTTTTAGGCTGATGAGCAGCATCCCAACAATAAAGTTTAGATAGATGGTGCCTTCCCCCACAATAAAGTTCTGCAAAAACCATGACAAAACAAAACAAGCAATGACAAAGCTAAAATAATTTTAATCCTGCCTACTGAAACTGAAAATAAACATTTAAGACAAAAAGAAATGCAGACATTTTGGTCTGGTCTTGTAAAGCAGCAATCACCTAAAAATCCCGTGAAAGAACTGCCAGGCCAAACATAGTTGTTTACCCCACATGAAGACAACAGTCCTTAGAGCACACAGGGCAAACATTGGCAATTACACAGTGCTCTCCAGACAACACTGACTGATCACTGCGACCAATAAAAGGATAGATGGCAATTGAGCAGCCCAAAAAGCCATTAAAAACACGTTATGTTATGTTATGTTTAAGCGATTTGTAGAGCGCTCGTCTAACCAGGGGTGTCTTAGTGCTAACTATACTGAAGCACAACCGGAAGAACCTTAGTTATTAAAAAGCCATGTTTTTAGCTCATTTCTAAAGATGGTCAGGGATGGCAATGCCCTGATAGACAGTGGTAAAAGATTCCAGATACTGGTGGCACCTCTAAAGAAGCTTCTTCCTCCCCAGTTCGTCCTCTTGAATCTTGGGACTGCTATTTGCATGGCCCCAGAGGGACGGAGATTTCTACTGGGCTCATGCCATACCAAAGCCTGCCTTAGAAACTCAGGCCCAGTATCATGTAGTGCCTTATAGGCTGTGCAGAGGGAATTGAACTTAGTGCGATTCCTGACTGGTAACCAGCGAAGCTTACGTATTCCTTGAGAAACTGATTGAAATTTAGGGATCCCCAAAATCATCCTGGCTGCTGCATTTTTCAAGGTCTGTAATTTGTTCAGATATTGGTCTTGCATGTTTAGGTATAGACCATTGAATAGTCCAGTTTTGAAAAGACTAGCGCTGTGATTACCAATTTGTTTGCCTCCGCTGGTTTAAAAGGCAGACTTGTTAGGACAAACCTCAGGGTGTGGAATGAGGATGAGACTACAATATTGACCTGACTTCCAAGGTTCAGGTTGTCATCAGTGACAACTCCTAGATTCTTGGCTTTTTTCAGAGGAGTGGAGAGAAGCCCCAATTTGTCTGGCCACCAGGAAGGGGCCCAGATAGAGGTGTGATTTCCAAATAAGACTACCTCCATCTTTCCTGAGTTTAACTTTAGACAGTGCTTACTTATCCAATCGTAGATTGCACGCATGCAGTCGTGGCACTGGATACCTACAATTTTCTCATTGTTAAGTGCAGATTCCACAATTTGGGTGTCATCATCATAAGATGTAAGGGAGAAGCCAAAAGATTTAATCAGCACTGCTAAGGCGGTGACATATACGTTGAACAATGTAGGACTAAGCGAAGATTCCTGAGGGAGCCCGCATGGCAGAGAAGAGGGTTTAGAGACAAATTGATCTAGAGCTTCTGTTTGCTCTCTTCCTTCCAGAAACGATCCTAACAGTTTGAGAGCGTTCCCTTTATTCCAGCTCTCCCCTAAACAGTTGATCAGAACCCTGTGGTCGACCGTGTGAAAGGCCGCCAACAGATCTAGGAGGATAAGGGCAGTATTTCCTCCCTTGTCCAGTGGTGCTCTGATGTGGCTTTAATTAAGGCAGTCTCAGTACACTGTCCAGGTCTGAACCCAAACTGTGTTGGGTCCAGAACATGGTTAGCTTGGATAAATTCTGCTAGCTGTTGATTCATAATTTCCCAACCATTTTAGCAGGAAAGGGTAGGTGAGAAATGGGATGATAGTTGTTAGGGTCTTGCCTGATCCAAACCGGGTCTCTTCAGGAGGAGAAGAATGGAAGCTTTCTTCAACTGGGAGGGGAAATGACCCACCTTAAACATAGATAGAGTTAAAAATGTAGGTGAGGTTGGATGCAATGAGTTCAGGAACCAATTTCATAACTGATGGAAGACAAGGATCTAATGGAGATCCTGACTTAATGGAATGGATCAGGTTGACAATTTGCTCTATAGAGCCCGGTGAAAATTCTGTGAGTGATGCCAAATTAGAGTCTACCTGGATGATCCTTTTTTCTATGAAAGGTAGATTTTATTAGTGTCAAATTTGAGGAAAATGTGGTCTACTTTCTCTCTGAAGCTCATGGTGAGCAAATCACAAAAGCGTTGACTGCTGCTAACAGCTTCACTTCCTGGAGGCAAAGTCAGTTTAGTAACCACTTGGAATAGCTCCTTAGACAAGTTTTGCTGACTCGATTTGTTGTGAGTAATAGCAACATTTTTCTTTTACCAATAAGCTTTTGTACTTGGTCAAAGCTCTTTTATACAGTTCTTTCTCACACAGCCCCACATAGCCATACTTGAATAACCTAACTGTCATGAAAACGATGAAAAAGACTATCCAACCAAAAGCAATGCTTTGTAAGTAACAATGAAAAGGAGACAAACACAGATATGTGTGAATAAGAGTTATTATATGAAGAGGAGTTATTATGAGCACAGCACACATGAAAAGCAATATCACTAATGAATGAACATTGTAAACAAGAAAGCACTCAAATCAAGGCAACATAACACCCCTAAATAGACGCATCCAAGACCACAGAGCATTGCTAATGAATCCAGAGGTCTGATGGGAACCTCTAAGCGCTCACATGTAAACCACATCAAATCCTTTATGACAGTATCACTAATCCTCAATCAAAAGCTAACATGAAGGGAAATGTTATGTAGTAAGCTGATACTCATACTCAAATCCTCATCTCCACAATTTGGTACTACACCTTAGACACATGCACCTGTAAGGCATCAGGACAAGGGTAATGGCATGCAAAAAAACAAATGGCATGCACAAAGCACTCCTTGTCCACTGTGATTATAAACATCTACAGTGATGTTGATTGATCAAGATATCCTAAACCTGCTATGCCTGGTCCTGACCATCATCAACCACCTGAATAAAACACTGCAAGTAACGCCAGTCAGGAAAAAGCTATTGTGCAGCACAAGACCATGAACATCATCCCCTTGAGAGAGTCACCACTGGCACTAATGGGGTATCACATCCATCCATCTGGGAAGCACTATGATATCTCACATATGTGTGGCATGTCTCCTTATCTGACAGGCGAGATACTACTATGGCATCAGTGGATCTTCACTGCAATAAGATCCCTAAATTGCATACCTCTTGTATTTAAAAGACTCTCAGATGCTCTTTGTCTATTGCAACTGTGTAGGGTACAAACTACTGAACATGTACATGGTACATAAAGCTCCACTGCTCTGTAGACTATGCTCCAAATGGTTTCCTGCTTTAAAGCCAGAGACTAGTATTTGCCTGTAGTGAGAAACTGAGATATAGGAACTGTGTCCTATTCCATCAGTTGCATAAGCAACCACACTTGATAAAATGTCCAACATGCTAAACAAACCACTCACAACTTCCAATGTACGCTAACAGGTAACAGCAGTTAACCCTCGAAGACATGGTTGATGACACCCTACTGGAACATTAGTAACAGGGAACACATAAATAGAATAACCAAACACCTGCACAAGACAAGCTCATACAAGAACACGTGCCTACGTCAAGAAATATTTGAGAGCCAGGTCCATCCACTGAAGATATTGTACCAACTGCAGGCTTGCTTGTTTCTGTACAACTATGATCAACCACTGCAAAAGTCCTATTCCATAATTACTCAGGCAGTTGTCAGTCAGGCAACTGCGACTTCAGCAACATCCAAGTACAGCCATCGGGTGTGAGGGGGCACACTATCCCAGTGCCTACGTTGCTGGCACATATGAGAGTAACGTCTCTCTCTTATCACAGCACAGCAGTGCTTAATTTGACCCGCTGGCTGCATGTGAGGCCCACCAGCACTCGTTTTTGGGGATCAGGGTTTATTTTTAATCATGTAAATTTGTCCCAGAACAACAGAGGGAAAGGCAAAAATAGGGGAAAGGTGGAGGAAGATAAAGATGGGAAAAGAGTGTGAAAGGGAGAATGTAGGGACGAAAAGTGACCTACAAGACTGAGGTATATGGGTAGGGACAGCATATAGGTTGATAAAAGAGAAATGGGGTGAAATAAAGACTAGACAGCCTTGTTATTTGGCTACCCTGACATTTGGCAGCAGTGCTTATGGGCTTCTGAAAATAAATTGGGCCCTGGCACTTATTCTTTGACAAATTAATCACTAAAGCACAGAAAGTACTGTTAATCTTCTGCGATCTCATGTCTGTTCCCAACAAATGCATGACCACCTATGCACATCTTACCATGCATTCTTAACTCCACAGAAACTTTACAACACCCACTCACATTCACTGCAGTTTACACAGGGATGGAAGAGGCCAGAGGTGGTCGAAGAGACAGATGCTCACTCATACCATCAGAGACTGAGGCTGCATCAGATGCTGCAGGAGTTGTTGAGTGCTCACTGCTGATACCGCTAACGCATGATGTTTATGGTGGAGAAATTTGCGCTGACAGTATCAGCGGCAGTTAGAATAAACCACTTAACATACTGATCGGTATCTATGCTCTTGCCATTACTGCACAGGAGGCATGACTTGGGTTGGGTTGGCCCATGCTCACCTCTACCCCTGCCGTCGGGCCCTCAAAAGCTGTTGATAAAATCGCATCAAAACTTTCCTGCAATACTGCGAAGCTCAGATCTACTAAACGTTTGCACTGAGTTTATGTGACTTTACTAGCGTAAACCCAAGTTTTAAGTTGGGATTTACTTTCCAACGCAAATTGGCATTTGTGTTGCATAGTTACCAAAGTAACACAAAGTTGTGCAATGCACTGCTTTGTGTTACTTTGCATTAAGGGGGTTTTCCATGGGTGGTACATGGGTGTTCCCATGCAACTACCCATGGGTTTTGACACAAATCCCTAACTACAAACATTTGTAGAAAGGGATTTGCACCGAAATCGTATACCTCCTAAGGGAAGTGCACTGAGGAGAAATGTTGCCATTTCTCATCATTTTTCCTACTTTGTATGTGTGCTACCTTGTACAGCACACATACAAAGAAAGAAAAATGTTAAAGGATAGTTCTTGTACTGAAAGAGTACAAAAACGATTCCTTATAGAACACGCACACCTTTTCCCTATAGCGCAAGGGCGTGTGCGTTGGCGCATGGCAGCCTAATGAGTGCCAGCACAGGAAGAGAGGAAAACAGCACCAAATCTTAGTAGATATGGAGCTATTCTGCTCTCTCCTTTTCACGAAAATGCAGCACAGTGCAGCAATTTATGTTGCAGTGCTGCGTGAATGTTTTGGAAATCTTAGCTGCAGATTTTGTCATTTCACTGCAAATGCCATGTTCAACACTTTTGTTTAGGGAAAGAGATAAACCTCCTTATGTATAAACAAGGGAATATTCTAACTATGCATTAAAAGAAACTCTGTTTATATAAATTGAAAGTGCTCATAGTATGAGAGGTGTAAAAAATAGCATCAAGCCACTGAAAAAAATCCTGCAGTGAAAATTAGCCTCTCGAAAATCATGGATCCAAGACACTGGTGCTGGAACATTTTTCAGAATGGGGTGCTTGTGATACAGTACCAAACTCTTAGGGATTCTGAAAAATCCAAGAATCACACAAAAACAAGTGTCACAAATGTGCCACGTCCATTCGGCAAGAGAGTGGTAAGAGTATTGTGTGTGGCTAGTGTTGCATTTTAGAGCACACTATCACAGATATATTACTAAAGCATGGGGTGGTAACACATTGCCATTTAAAGACAGTACATTTTCCATTGAGGTGACCACTAAATTTGCACAGACATACAGTTTTAGTGATAAAGCTATATAGCACACAAACGATAATGTCGGTTTTTATGAATATTTATCATTTGCACAATACCAAGTAAAGTGTCTTGATTTAATATGATCCTATTAAAATCTTTGTTCCATCACACTTCAGAACTCGAAATAACGGGCTTTATTTGTGATTTTCTATCTATTTAATTTTAAATATTTGTACAATTCATTTATAGATTTTTAAATGTAGATGTATATTAGAAAAAAGCGACCTTCTGCAGTCTTTGCTTTCACACTAGCAACGTTGCCGCATAGTTCACTTGACCAAATCCTCACACTGTTGTAAGAGAAAGAAAAGTAAACATCAGTCTCAACGTTAAAAGAATAAGCACCAATTTGTCAGAAAACTAGAGGGACATTTGACTTCTGTCTTCAATGCTCATTCACCTTAGGATGTCCCGCATGTTTATTTTGGGGTGCTGTAGCACCAAAATCCCCACGCCCGCACTCGTACTCCCAGTGCCTATGATCCAAGATGGAAATATCTTTTCCAGACATGGATAGTCAAGTCAAAAGTACTTTATTCGGCAGCCAAGAGCCATGAAAGCAAACAGATTTTAAAAGAGGAACATTTCATCAGAGTACATTTTATGCATAAAACTTGGGTCGCATAAAAAAATTTAAAATATCTGTACTAGGCAATAAAGGCGTCCAACATTACTGATTCAATGGTCACATAAAAAACCTACAAAGGGTACATCATATAAAGTGCAGCAGTGCTAAACAGTGAACCAAGACCATAAATATTGTCTCTTTAAAAGTACATTGCATAGTTTGGGAGAACATATTTACACTGACTGATAACACAGGATGGCTACTGCAGCGGCAGCTTGGTCCTGTGTCTGATGGCCCCTATTAGAAAACATGCCACCCCAAAACAGACCCTGGGAGAGGCTAGCATTTGAAGATAAAGCAAGGCCGGCCTGACTTGGACAAATTGACAATCTCTGAGTAGGGGAAGAATATGTTTCCTGCGCATAGGATCGTAATAGGCGCAGAAGAACATAAAATGGAGGGTATCCTGCTCCGAGAAATTATCACAGGGGCAGGGTTTTAGTGATTTGGGTTTCGAGTAACCTTTGGGAAATGCCAGTAACCAAGGAACCATATTCAGACGAAATCTGGTCAAAACAAAACGGTGATATGCTTTGTTGACATAGGATAAATATGGTTGCATCTGTGGGCCCAGGCTCAGAGTGACAAACCTTCTCACCGAGGGTTTAGCTAGTTCATTCTCCTCCCTAAGCCCTTGCCGCCTGTCCATAAACTGCTGTTTAAAATCTCTAATGGCAGTCTTGCCCAGGGGCCCGGGGGTCACTAACAGCTCGGGACGGCTGAGACATCTTGTCTGTTCCTTTATGTATTTCAACCAGGGAATGTGTAAGGCCCCCTCCAGTGCGGGGCAATCAGAAATTATAAGTTGGTTTAAATTTGGGGTCGGTCGAGCCCAGATTCTCAGCCAACGTAACAAGGGGGCGACCGCAATCTGATCCGAGATGTAACCCACCCCCAATTCTTCATGTAAATTAAAAGCAGGGGTAGCAGTAGGGACCACAAGGAGTTTACGCATAAAATTATTCTCGGCCCCCTGAATTCCCTTAACATCCTTGTAGCCCCAAATATCACATCCATACGTAGCCATGGGGATGCATTTTGCATTATAAACCTTCAATAGTGCGGGAAGGGGCTTTGACCCCAATCTTTTTGCAAAATCCAGCGTAGCCCCTGCAGCTCTGGCTAAAACGTTCTTTTTAAGTGTTAGTTGCGCGCACCAAGAGCCTTGGTCATCAAAAAGTACCCCTAGGTATGGGAACGTGGACACTTTGGTTAGTTCGGCCCCCTTGCAATAAAATTTGGCCTTGGCCGCCTTTCGTGAACCTATGGTCATAGCATGTGACTTCTTGAAATTTGTAGTTAAATCTAGCGAATCCATAAAATCTATAAAACAATTTAAAAGTTGTTGCAGACCCATTGCGGTTCTGGACAATAAAACCACATCATCAGCGTACAGGAGTGCGGGGATCATCTTAGTACCGGCTCTGGGTATGTCTTTACAACTGGATATTAGAGTCTCCCAATTTATTAATGTATAGCGTAAACAGCAAGGGGGCCAAAATACACCCCTGCCGGACCCCCCTTCCTACTACCCAGGAATCTGTCAGGCTACCATCTTCGTTGAACCGTACCGCAGCCGTGGTGTTTATGTGTACAGTGTGCAGGAAAGAGATCAGTTCTACATCTAGCCCGATGTCACGTAGGATCAGCCACAGCTTAGACCTATTAACATAGTCAAAAGCTGAGGTTAGATCCATGAAGGCCAGATGTAAACTCCCCCCCCCTTGGCAACAGTTTACTTCCTGATCACCAGGTGGAGGTTAAGGCATTGGTCCAGTGTCCCTTTCCCCTGTCTGAATCCATACTGGAGATCGGAAATAATGTTAGAGTGATCAAGCCAGACTGTTAGGCGATCCAGTATTACTTTCCCCATGATTTTTGCAGCGGAATCTAAGAGCGAAATCAGTCTATAGCATGCCAGGTCATCCCGGGCGCCCTTTTTGAAAATGGGGATGATGACCACCTTTGCCCATGACAAGGGGAACCCACAAAGGCATGCTGCATTAAAAACGGGCGTTAAGATCTTGGCCCAGACTTTAGGATCGGCCTTATAAAGGTCCGCTGGTACCCCATCAGGACCAGGGGCCTTTCCATCAGATGTTGAAGTGATAGCTTTGTGAACCTCATCTGTTCTAAAATGGAGGGAGGTACTTGCTAGACCGGGAACTGTTTGTCCCACGGGTAGTGCTGGGTTAGCATCACTATAAATATTGCCAAAGTACTGGACCCATTTCTCTGTAGGTATAGTGCAGTCTCTGCTGGAATTTGGTGTGTCAGAAAAAAGAGGACTATTGACCACAGACCAAAATCTAGAGCTGTCGGACAAGACACTGGCTTGACTGAGCTCCTCCCAAGCCTGCTCCCTTATCTGCTTTTTCCTCTCCTGAACTGCAGATTTGTAGGCCTTCCTACAGCTCCTGGTTAATATTGCGACCCTCAGGTTACGCTTAAGGGCCTGCATTAGCTCCTTATGGTCAGCCGAACAAGTGTCATCAAACCACCTTTTAAGTTTTGGGCATCTTGCTCTGGTTTTAATGGTTAGGTTGGAGGCTACCTGCTTGGTAATTGTATCGAAGGCATCTAGAATGGCTCTGTCGTGTGGGGCGGGATCCATACATAATTGAAACTCCGGAGCACGGGTGGTATACAAATTCTCTAAAAAACACTCCGGGGTAATCCTTTCCCACTTCAATCTTCGCGCTTGGTCTTTGGAGCTAATGTTGATATTAGAGATTTGACTCGCCTTCCCCCCTTTTAGGGCAGCCGAGAGGAGGAGAACCAATATTAGAGGATTGTGATCACTATGGCAGTTCCAAGTAACGCTTAGATTCTTTACAGCCAGCGTTAATAGAGCAGATAGCATGATGTGGTCAATTGGGCTTGAGCTACCATTGCCTGCATAGGTGTGTGCTCAAAGTGATTAGACAACTGCGAGCCATCCTCCTCCTCCAACGTGGAGATGCAATTAAGGCAGCATTGGCGGGTATTAAAATCCCCTAAGATTAACATGTCATGATAGGCTTGTCTTCCTTCCCCATAACTTGACAGAAAATCCTCTAAGGCCAGAAGATGTTCGGTCTCATGAGTTCTGCTGAAGGAATTATAGAAATTTAACACTAGCAAAGTGGGGAGATTCTTTCCTGCCAATTCCACTGCTAGCACATGGGGTGAACGAGAGTCAATCAGTTTGGCTTGGTAGGAAAATTTAAGAGAGAACATTAAAAGAAGACCCCCCCTAGCTCTTCCCATATTCGAAGGGATTGAATGTTTGCAGAATGAAATAAAGCCATCCAAATAAAAACAATCAGTGGACTCCCACGTTTCTTGTAAGGCAATAATATGGTGTGTAGCAAGAAAGTGTTCCCAGGATATATTGCCCTTTTTTGACCTAAGGCCAGCTATTGTTGCGGGGATTCTGCACATATACAGAACTATGCGCAGGAAAACAGGACCTCGGTGTATAGTGGTGTACCAACCATCCACCTTAGTGCCCAAAATCCCAATCCGACTAGCTATAGTGTCTCATTCGTTCTCGGTACTACAGCGAAGCTACCAATGATTAGACATTCCAGAACACGGACTCTTTCAGGAATCGCGGGAGCAAGAACACTCTTTCATTACTCACTCATACTTGTCCACAACATGCGTATTAAGAGACACAGTATAGTTTAAAATGTTTATTTCAACTATCGTGCTCTAAGACACAGTACACGTGCCAGTACTAGCAGCATAATGCATAAAGACAAAACAGTAGGCATTGTTACAATTCCATAGAATACAAACGGGGACAGCATTTTATAAAGACAGTGGATTAAGGACTATAATGCCTTGCCACCCTCCCCGTGCTATAACTAGTTTATTATAAAAATAGAAGACCTCTGGGCTTTGTCAGGGGGACCCCCATACCTCGAGAACTAGATGCAAGGTTTACATCATTGGACAAGCACAGCTCTTCTCCCTGGAAAAGTTTTTCTCCAAGTGCCTCCAACAGGGAGATCACAATATTAAAAGCACCCGAATTTCTCCAGTGCAGCTGTATTTCATGTTATGTCTAAGTGCGAGGGGCTGACCAGAACAGCAACAACAAGGGACGTTATTTTTCGACCTTGTACATCGTGTGCAGACGAAAACCACAAAGAACATGAGAAAAGGTGAAAGGCAGAAATGCAGACAGTTCTTATGTGAACGGCCACAAGCAGAGTCTGGAGAAACAAAGTCACAGAGTAACGTGTGCAAAGGAGGCATCATGGCAGCTAAGCCTAAGCTAACTGAGCAATGTCGACCATGAGGCCCCAATCCACACTACACCCTCCCCTGGTCAGTCCATAGGTAAAGACATAGGACGAAAACAGACGTGAAATAAATGGAGCAGAATGTAAATGTCTATTGGTGGGAAATGTCTTTATGAGAAAAGGGGGAAAAAAAAAACGTTGGAAAAAAAATTCTAGATAGGGCCAGAAAATAGGTCACTCAAAGAGAATAAAAAATCCAGCTATGCAGTTCATTGAGAGTCAATGCAACTAATACATTAGAGTGTATGCGCAGAAAACTGCAACACCTTCCAAAAAGACATCATTGTCATCGTCTGAAAAAAGAGATGCCATCCAATTCAACAAATCAAAACTGCATTCATGCTCCTCACAATAGGGAGCAGCGATCAGCATTGCGGGACAACTTGCGTGATACTCAATATAACTTCGTTGTAGTAGATTCTGAGCAGCCGCCCAGATATCCCATTGCGCCAAGACCCCAAGTGCAGCCGCACGTGCCATTAATCCATCACCGGAACATTCCCGTTCATGGGCCATTAAGGGGCCCATCAACCGGTCGAAATCCGGGTCAGAACAAGACGTATTGGAGAGGCAAACATCCAAGGACCAAGAGAACGGACATCGTAAGCAGGACATCACTCGTAGCATGCAAGTGAAATACGCAAAGCGAAAAGACAGTCCATAAGCCACGCTGAGTGTTGCCAGCGGCAGGACGCCGAAGCTGTCAATCATGCGGTCACGGAGCTTCCGCAGCCGCCCTGGGTTGTGTAGGCCCACAAGTGGTGCAGCCATTGCGCCACAGACAAAGTAAAAGCAATACGCCAGCAGCTAAGGCTAGGATCAATGGGAAGCCTCCAAAGACACTGGAAAAAATAGAATGAATAAAAGCCGGAATTACACCAAATATAGTCTGAAAGGAGGTCAAAAGGCCAGAGCCCACAACTTTAAAAAAGTGTACAAGACCTTCGGTATTAGATGCATTAAATACACGGTGAATCAGTTCACCGAAATAATGGGGGAGGTTAGTGTTCAAAAGGGCCTGTATTTCACTGTGGGTGCTGGCCACCTGGAGGACGAAGGTCTCCCATGCGGAAGTGAGCATAACCTCCTGGTTTAATAATAGCGCCTTTATTCTGCTCAATTTATTGAAATCCGCCTTCAAAGTCGGTATGTAAGGCCAAATGGAACCATCTAACTTCCCACACGGGGTGGAAAAAGCACATTTTTGCAGCACACTACGCGTTGCGAAACTGTTACTATGTAGGGTATGCCAGCCTGCAAACCACAGCAATCCTGATTATTTAAAAGCAGATAGCTACCATTAGCAAGCATAGTGAAAGTAGGTGATATAACAGGAACAGGAATGCCCTTTAAAACACATGCAAGATTCGGGGCAGAAACATTACAAGCCCTGTGCAACTTAATGTTTTTGCAAACAAGGGAATGACCCACTGTAGAATCGCAAGACTCCCCTGTGAGAAATACCTCCTTGTCATCCCTAAGGCATCTGTATGTGAATGGTAGGGACCAGAGTTCGTGCAAAAAGGCACTACCCAAAGGCTCGAAACAGCCAACAGGATAATGTTTCATGCTTGAACTAAATTCAAATAAAGGAAAAGGTAAAGTGATAACCCCGTGTACTAGCCACACTGCAGAGTCAGTCTCCGCCACAGAGAATGGTAACGGATCTATTTTTTCGATATGTAGGAGAGTGTATGTTGCATCTTTCATGGACATGAACTGCTGTTTTCTCAGTTAAATTAAACGGCATGAACAAGGCAGATGTTTTTAAAAAAATGCCAAGGAACCTTCCCCATTTTCAGAGTCTGCAAAGTCCATGCAAACTGCATCACTGAACGCAATTGATTCTGACCATGATATAACACAGACACGTCATCCTGTACAATATCAACAACAGATGAAACAATATTCTCTAATGTGTAAATGCCGGAAGACAGGGTGTTAATACTATTGTCGACAACAGCGAGCACTTTTTCTAGATTTGCTTGATCTATTTCCCGTAAACAGGAAGCAGCTTCTATTTGTGAAAGCTTCCAGATTTCATTGTAAGTCGCATAAACAAATCTTTTAGGTCTTGGACCTCGAGGTCCTAGAACAAAGTTGGCCAGATCGATGTTGCTTGATAGGAGGGATAAATGTTGTTTCACGGAATCTAATGTAGAGTGCTGCAACCACTGTTTACATAATTTACCAACTGAATAAGTTGTAATAGTACGTGAGTCAGAAAAACGTGGATCTGGTCTATCCTGTTTGTAACCAGGAGCAGAGTTATGAAAACGCAGTTGGCAGGCATTAGAGGCTATGGGCCACACCAACCAGGCTGAGCGATCCAATGTAGAGACATTAAATGAGTTATTTTGAAACAACGCTTGCAAACTTTCAAGGGAAATATTTAAATGCAAGCTTCTGTTCGGCCAGGAAGACAACGCAGGAGTGGAAGGTGCATTCAATTGTTTGGAAGTTGCCAAACCCAAACAAGTTGTTTGATATATAGTACTGTTTAAAAATAACATTTGTGTGGGGATAAGGCAAGCGCGGTGCAAGGCTTCTGTACCGCGTACCTGCCATGAGTTAGTGCCCCAAATAGATTTCAAGTCAATGGTGTTTTTCCAGTGCTCATAGCCACCCACAGCTAATGCGTCCATAAAGGAACTGTAATATAGCAATTTGGTGTGGGTCAACATTACCTGTGGAGTTGAAGAAATGTTCAATTTAAAATAATAGGACCCTGGGTTAGATCTGTCAAAGTCTGTAAAATAAGTACATTTATTTATTAGTGTTTTTGGAGCTACCTTGCAGAGGGGTCAGGCAATGTTCCCACTGGGTATAATTGAAACTACCTCGAAGTGTACTTGGTTTATGCAGAAAATGGTAACCGTAATGCTGGTAACAATACAAATTGGCATAATTAGCAGAATTTAAGTACAAATCTTCAGCATTAAAAGCAGCATAATATTTCAAATCAGAAAATAACGATTCGATTGCATGCACATCCCAATCATCTGAATGAATATTCCTTTCTACCACATCACCCATGGAAACACGAAGCACATTTGGGACATTAATAATTTCTGTCGGTCCATGAATTTGGAAATTCACTGCATCCCAGCCACAGAGTTCACCGCAGAGCGTTCTGGCAAGTAGTGACCATTGATGAGCAAGAAAAAAACTGTCACAAAGCCAATGGACATGAACAGGAAAATCAGGAATAGCACCAACCAGATGTATGTCCATGGAGGGACCAAAAAATTGTCTCTGAACCTGGATACAAAAATACTGAATTTGGTCGGGGCAAATGAGGTGGAAGACGGATCAAAGGAAAAACGAGTCGGGTTCAGTGGTGTTGTAGGCAAATGAGCCACTGACTCACTCGCAGGGTAAGTATACTCAGTTTCCTCGTTGCAGGAGGAAGCCGGGAGGTTGATCAGGCGATCTGGCAAAGCGACCATCCCAATGGTAACATCGGCACATTTGGAGAGTGGAGGGCCACGAACAGGATTCCTTGAAATTGCAGGACATGAGACCGCAGGTGTTGCACTATTCAGAATCGGCCAGATGTTGTAGCTTGACATTGTCCACTGAGATGTATCTGTTGTCTTTGCGACCAGGAAGCGGTGGTAAGATGACTGTACGAGTACCCTTCAAGCCAAGAACTGGAACCGGTGCACGATAAGAGGGGCCAAATTCTTTTTTGTTCTCCACCTTCTCTCGGACCAGATCTCCAATCTTTGGAAGCCAGCCGGCAACCGGAATCTGCAGTCCTGTAACATAGTAGAATGATTATCTACATCAAAGATTGCGGCAGTCGCCGCCATGTCTAGACCATCAAGGTCGGGCACAAACAACTGTATGCCAAAGAGCATTTTGTATGGGCTCTTCCCACCCAGAGATCTTCTAGGGAGATTATTAAGTGCATGTTGCACGCCATACAAGTGGGCCAGCCAGTTCCTGCCAGTACCTAAGACTCTAGCTGTCAAGGACTGCTTTAAGTCACGGTTCATTCGCTCCACAATTGAGTTGCCGTCAGGCCTGTATGGAGATGAAAATTTCACCAACAACCCCATAGTCCTCATGGCGTCCTTGTACGCCTTAGAGGCGAACGCCGGACCTTGGTCGGAATGGAAGGTGCCACAGGCAAAAATTCCCACAAAGACACGCAAATCCCTGATGACATTTCGAGCGTCAGCACTGCGTTGTGGCCAAACCCAGATGAAACATGTGCACGAATCAACTGCAACTAAGATGTATTTATATGCAGTATAAATGGACCGCAGTGGTCAAGGTATACACAACCAAAAGGTTTATTAGAAATGCAGAGCTGTGATTGTGGCGGACGTGTAACTGTAGAGGGCTTAATTTGCTGACAGATGTCACAAGAAAGGACATAATTACGGGTCTGTTTATATAAACCACGCCACCAGTAACGCTGCTGCAAGATTGAAACAGTTGCAGACACGCCATAATGGGCCGAAGCCAAGCCTTCGTGTGCAGCTGTTATCAACGAATGTCTGCGGTCCGCGTTGGGAATCAGCCGATCACCAACTTCCAGAATTCTTACATAAGGAATCTGGTCGGGAATTAAGTGATAAGAGTACTTGGAAGGGAAGCCCTGTGGGTAATTAGAACCTTCCTTAGTTGCAGCAATAGCTGCCAAAATCTCATTATCTATTTTTGTCATGGATCTTGTAACTGCTGCTACTGAGCAAGTGGCTACTGCTGATTTGGCAGCTTCGTCCGCCAAACTGTTACCGACCGCGTGTGCGCCCACACGCTGGTGGCCAAGAGTGTGAGTCACCTGTGTGAGAGGCAGACGTTGTTTAAGATCTGCTACTCGAACCCAAAGCATTTTATGCTGAATTGTGCTGCCTTTAGAATCTCTATAGTCATTCTGAGACCAAAAGAATAAGTTGTCATTCAAAGACTGAACACAGTAGTAAGAATCGCATACAATAAGTGTAGTCACGTCCGGGTCTGCAAACTCAAGTGCGAGCACCAAAGCACGCAGCTTGGCCAATTGAGCGGTACTGTCTCCCAGTGCCTGCGTGTGCACGACACTCGATTTGAACTCACCGTTCACTATGGTACCTGCGACAATAGCACATGCTGCCGAGTATGCATGCTTAGAACCCGTGGCCAGTTGCGCCAAACCATCGGTGTAAATGATACATTTGTACTCCTCAAGCGGCAGCAAAGACATAGGAGGGGGATGAACAAATTCATACTGCAAGAACTCCTGTGTCTGAAGAGAAGAATCAAAGATAAAGGTGACATCCGGAGATGTCAAAGAAGTAGCCCATTGTATCCAATGGGGGTGCAAAGCCTTAGAGTTTGGTACACTTGCCTTTGTCACTGCCTCAAGGGCTGGATAAGGTGTGACAACCAAGATGCGTTTTCCCTGTGCTAGTGCGCGTTCTTTAAGAATCGCCATTTGCACTGCTGTCAAAACTTTCTCCACAGTTGAAAAGCGCAACTCGGCAGAAGTGTAAAGATGCGACTTGTAGGCAATAGGTACTGTGTCACCTTCGTTAAACGTCAAGTAAGTGAAACCCACTGCCCCTGGCACTATTCTAATCACCAGGTTCGTGTGGTTATCACGAGTCAACAAGAACTTAGATTCAAGTAGATGAGACTGCAAAGATTGCAGAATAAGCGAATGTTCCGGAAGCCAGCATGACTTCGAAAAGGTAGGTTGTACCAAGGCATAGAGAGGCTTGATATGCTGGGCATATTCGGGAATGTAAGAGTGCCCGAAGTTAAAAAATCCCAGCAAAGATTTAAGTTTTTTCAGGGTTGTGGGAGGGCGCAAAAGTGCGCACTTCTCCAGGAAGTGGGGAGCTAAGCCCCTACCCTCATTATTGAGCTCATAGCCCAAAAACAACACAGTGTATCCTGCGATGTGTGATTTGGCAAAATTGAATTTGTAACCTAAAACCGTGAACTCGAGAATAATGTGGTCTACTCGGGTAAGATGCAGCCATAGTTCGTCGTCCGTCAGATAAATATCATCCACGTACGAATACGCATCTGGGTCTATGCTGTCCAACAAAGAGACAACACTGGCGGCGAAGACCCCCGGGCTGTTTATAGCCCATTGGCAAACGCCGGAATTTTATTTGTTTTCCACCGGAAGTGAAAGTGGTTCATTGACTGCAGTCAGGGGGCAAATTGTGAGTGTAAAAACCATTGGAAAGGTCAAGTGTCGTTTTATATTTTTTACGAACAAGATTGTCTACTAGTGCAGAACTATGTGTATTCTGTACCGCAAAGGTTCGACAATGAGAGTTCAAATGCCGGTAATCTAAAACCAAGCGGTAAGACCCATCGGGTTTAGAAACCGCGAAAAGGGGATTATTCATTGGTGACACGCATGTTTCAATTACTCTTTGATATTCCAACTGTCAGAATGTTGGAAACGGTACCCTTAGCTTCCCGCCGGAGGGGATATTGGGGTTGAGGCTGTGGCATAGACCGCAATGGAATTTCATGGGGGGGAGAATCCTCATCACAGCCCACGTGATTACGGTACAGTGCCAGGGCCTGGGCCACAGCCCATTCAGCTGCGAAAGCCTCCGCTCTGTCCTTGGGGACATGATGCGAAAAGCTCGGAAGGATTACTTCCTCCCCTTTAGGAGCAGCAAGAACAAATGGGGGCGGCCAATCTGCCTCCGCCAATAAAATGTCGTAAGAAGTGGTCAGATTTTCCCCAAAAATCCCTTTAATAACACGCTCAATGTCACCTTCAATTTGAAGGACAATATTAAATAGTCTGTCAGGGGGCGCCACTCGGGTGTCAGCTGTCTCGACAGTAATGAAAGTGTCAGTTGCTGTCGCCTCCGCATGAGGACGTAGTGCCTCCCGCACTATGGTAACTTCCGCGGCGCTGTCTAGCAGCAACACTGCCCACGTCCAATTCAGGAGTCTCGTTCTCACCGTCTGTGACATATCTCGCTGTTAAAGCGGCAACTTTTTTCTTCGGAAACTGTGGGCGAGAACGTGGAAATTCTTCTTGTTTCCCTCTGCCAGGTTGTCGAGGTTGGTCTCGTCCCTGTGGGACGTCACGACCCCTGCCTCTTTCCTGGCGATCTCCTCCACCAGCCTGTGAGGTCGATGGTGCCTGTGAAGAACGAGGAGAACGTTGATCAGGGACCTGAAATCTATCAGGAGACTTAAGTCTCGCTCAGTCGTGCAGATCATAAGTGCGTTCAGAAGATACGGAAACCGTGACGCAGCACGCGACCCTGGTTTTGGTTGTTGCTTCCCCTGTTTCTTCAACTTCCAGTTCTTTTTAGAAAAGAACGTTTCTCGTCTTTATCAGACTGAGATTTTTGTTGTGGTTGTGTTTGATTTTGCGTTTTTGCAAAAGGCTTAACCCCCAAACTATTGCAGCCAATTGTCTTATAAGCCTGTGCAATAATTTTTGGTAATTCGCGAGGCTTGTCCAGCTTTGGGACTAAAGCCAAAGCATTAGCGACTTGAAAGTTGACTGCATCACTCTTGACGTTCGCAAGGATTAGATCAGCCACGACATCGAACACTCCCACCAGTCTTATCCCCAATTCCACAGCCGCTTCAGGGCCATGTTCGTCTTGTACACGCTTAATTACGGTGGGGAGGACCGTCATGGATGGAGTGCCGAAACACTTCGCATACACTGCCGTGGATACCTTGCCCCAGTTGTTGCATTCTGTCAACTCGGGAACTAAGTCTTTCGGCAAACTTATAGTCAAAATCCTGTGTTTTTCCACAGGAGAGGTATTTGGAAATACCGCCTCCAGCTGGTCAAATTTTTCTGCAAGCCAATAAGGCAAATCATCCTTATTCTGTGGGCGTTTGCCCATCACCGAATTTACCATTACGGGACTTATAGTCACACCGCCAAGTCCAGCTGGATGCGCCGCAACTCCAGGAGGGGCCATCTGGACGTTGCCTGTAACATATTGTACTAAAGCTCTGTGCACACGGATCAAAGACATATGCAGCACGCGCAATTCATCTACCGGAACCGCTAAATGACGTGGATATGGGGTATACCCGGCCAAAACAGGCCAAGCGGCCCCATCTATCGATAAAGGGCCTAAACGAATCGGGGTAACCAGATGTGGGAGGGCGCCATTAAACCAAACACAGCGTTGCCATGCCATGAGCGGTACTTCAACAGCCTGCTAAGGCCGATAAACATTAGGAAGGGCGGTGGGAGAGTAAGCATGGAACAAATTGTCATCTCCTTCCACTGCCGGAAAAGTGACCCATGAGTAAAACACCTCAAAGTGGTAAGCCGGATCAGCTTGGACCACAAAGATGAGGGCACACCCGTGTTGGGCACTCCATAGGCCGCCAAATGAGCCTGGAGCGCGGCTATGTGCCGGTATATTGACATTCACAGCCATCAAGACTAAGAACGTAAAACAACGTAGTGCTTGGCAGCGCAATATAGGGTTAACAGAAAGAGAATACCTTTTAATAACTTCAAGCTTGAAAGAACCTATAAAAACATCAATATAGGAGGTTACACCCTCACATATGTTTCCGGAAACATAAGTGAAGGGGGTTGTGGACAAGCACAAGCACTACTCAAGCGTCTCGCAGATAAGAAGCCCCATGTTGGGCGCCATGTTGTGGGGATTCTGCACATATACAGAACTATGCGCAGGAAAACAGGACCTCGGTGTATAGTGGTGTACCAACCATCCACCTTAGTGCCCAAAATCCCAATCCGACTAGCTATAGTGTCTCATTTGTTCTCCGTACTACAGCGAAACTACCAATGATTAGACACCGCAGAACACAGACTCTTTCAGGAATCGCGGGAGCAAGAACACTCTTTCATTACTCACTCATACTTGTCCACAACGTGCGTATTAAGAGACACAGTATAGTTTAAAATGTTTTTTTCAACTATCGTGCTCTAAGACACAGTACACGTGCCAGTACTAGCAGCATAATGCATAAAGACAAAACAGTAAGCATTGTTACAATTCCATAGAATACAAATGGTGACAGCATTTTATAAAGACAGTGGATTAAGGACTATAATGCCTTGCCACCCTCCCCATGCTAGTAACTAGTTTATTATAAAAATAGAAGACCTCTGGGCTTTGTCAGGGGGACCCCCATACCTCGAGAACTAGATGCAAGGTTTACATCATCGGACAAGCACAGCTCTTCTCCCTGGAAAGGTTTTTCTCCAAGTGCCTCCAACAGGGAGATCACAATATTAAAAGCACCCGAATTTCTCCAGTGCAGCTGTATTTCATGTTATGTCTAAGTGCGAGGGGCTGACCAGAACAGCAACAACAAGGGACGTTGTTTTACATCGTGTGCAGACGAAAACCACAGAGAACATGAGAAAAGGTGAAAGGCAGTAATGCAGACAGTTCTTATGTGAACGGCCACAAGCAGAGTCTGGAAAGACAAAGTCACAGAGTAACGTGTGCAAAGGAGGCATCATGGCAGCTAGGCCTAAGCTAACTTAGCAATGTCGACCATGAGGCCACAATCCACACTACACTATATTCCAGGACAATACCTTTGTGGGAGAATCATCTGGGATAGCTGAGGTAAGGATGGGATTTGGGAGATTAACCAGCGGGGTTGGGGTACAGTTGGCTCGGTGAGAGCCTTAGATGGCGACTTCTTAACCTGTATTTTTCCTGCCGCCGTCACTAGTCAGTCATTTGCGTCAAGGCCCTGGGGGTTGGCTAGAGGTAGGTATCGATTAGTTAAAGGTAGTGTTGGGTTCACATTTCTGTCTTGAGCGGACTTAACCAGCTTGAACGGCAACTGCCATTCGCGATTTGCTAGGGGATGTTTAAAAGGATAAAAAGACTGTTCTAATTTTAGTTTTGGTGCCATTCTTGTATTGGCACCCTGCTAGTGCTTTAGCCTGCACGGAATGCCTAAAGTTAACAACTATGCAGTCCCCCTCAACGTTTTTTCTAGTCCTGTGGCCAATCCAATCCACTCTTCTGGCCATAATGATGTCAGGAGATATATTAGAACCATTGATCACATTATTATTACACCAGTGAGTGGTCTTGTGGATAAGGTCCAAAGAAGTCTCCCTGATGCCTAGTGTGAGTGGAGGAACCCCTAATAAAACAGCAACTAAGGGCGCTGATTGGGGAGGGAGATCGAGTATACATTGGTTTTCAGTCGTAACCATTTTAGGGTGGGAAAGGGTATGTGTGGGTGGTGGATGGGCAGTTTCCTGCCCTTCCATATAGGCCGCCTGAGATACAATGGTTGACCCCCCTGGAGTGTGATTAGTGTCAATATTGCTAGGCTGAGACATGCCCACTGAGGCCTGAGTACTGATTGCCTGGAGGACTTGGGTACTACTCGCCTGAGGAACATGGGTCGAGCCACCAGATGCCAGACAAGAGCCCCCCCCCTCCCTCCGACTGCTATATCATGCCCTGGAAGACTATTATTATGTGTGGAGACAAAAGAATTAAATTTTAACTCAATCCCTTCCAGCTTAGAAATTACAGGTGCTAACAAATCGTTGGTCATAGTCTCTAGCCTTACAAAGAGGCTATCCAGCAGTAGTTCCAGATTATGTTCAGCTGGTGGCGGGATTGTTTTTGTCCGCAGAGACTTTCTCAGGGCTTTGTTACCACCAGTTCGCTTTCTCTTGGTTGGGGGGCAGTCCAGATCGTCACCTACTGTCAAGGTGGCTGCAGTAGTACAAGTAAATGTTTCCAAATCACCCATTAGGCCTTCCATCGATGTGATTAGAGGTATAGTGGGGCACCTTTCTCCCACTGGAACCATGATTTCCTCCTGTGTTACTCCATGCCTAACAGAGCCCAGTGCTAATTTCTCAGTCTCCATGGAGAGCCTTTTCTCAGTCAGTGCTACCTCCTTCGTAATGACATTTGCCACTCTAGTTAAAAAGGAGTCTATCGTCCCTACTGACCCTACTACATTAGACCCTGAAGGACCCCCAACGGCCAATTTCCTTTTGCCCATTGCTAACTAGTCAAGAGTTGCTTTGACTTAAGTGAACCCGCAATACAAATTTTTGGACTCTTCAGCTGTCAAATAGGGAATACAGGGGGCACTTCTTGGACTTAAATCATAGGGACTAAAAATGGTACTAAAAAGTACACGGTCAACGATCACCATTGAAGGGAGTCATGCAAGTACCTTGTTCCTGCCCTTAAGGGCTCAGTCCAACGAACCGTGTTCTAGGAGAATCCTGGCCTGACCACAGGGACCCTAAAAAGATGAGCCAAGAGACCTGGCCCAGTCCGGCCTCTTCCGGCCTCTGATGGGCGCAGATGGGCCCGCCCTTGGACCGGGCTTCGCCCAGGCACGGCCGCGCGCGTCCCACACTGCGGGAGACCCGGTGAGCAGTAATGCGCCTCCTGGCGCGAGGGCGGAGTCAGCTGGCGTTGGTACCGTGATGGCAAGTGGGAAGTGGAGTCCCGCTCCTCTCCTTCCCGATGTGGCTGGCAAAACACAAGATTACTGGATATCTATGTGGACTTCGGTGTGTTTTTCCCATTCGACTCTTATCTTAGTAATTAGAGGAATTTGACCCAAATACAGCTCTCTATACCAGTAGAGAAAAATTCTGTTTTTCTCTGAAAACA
This sequence comes from Calotriton arnoldi, assembly GCA_963921515.1. Taxonomy (NCBI): domain Eukaryota; kingdom Metazoa; phylum Chordata; class Amphibia; order Caudata; family Salamandridae; genus Calotriton; species Calotriton arnoldi. The sequence continues at coordinate 1,415,957 of CAWUFW010001738.1, read as the reverse complement.
TCTTCAATGAGCAGATGTCATTATTTCTTCTTTGGGCGTTTATGAAAAAAGCTGATTTTATTTGTAAAAATGGGAGATAATAACTAGGTCTGTTACAAATATTATTAAGGCAAAGCTTGTCACAGTTCTTAAATGTCACTCATTCCAAGAAACAACATATTATAGCCTTATTGAGACCATCTATGTGCCATCCCTTTGTAATGCTCATAGATAAGTGTATTCAGCATTGGAGTGGGGGTTTGGCATGCACAGCTGGGATTCTATGCTGACAAAACATGCCCTCTCATCTTCCATGTATAATATAATGGTGTATGTCACTTTTTGTCACCCTAGAATTTTTATGCAGTAAGGTAAATTTGGTATATCTAGACTTCGTAGCATAATCAAAACCATATAATTGGCAAAAGACAAAGAAAACACAGAGAAACGCAAAATCTGTAAACCAAAGACTGCTGTAAAATGAAACCAGAAATCTGGCAAACAACCTCCCTCCTCTTTTGCTAGTTGCAGAATCCTTACTGTGGCCCATGGGCGCTTTGGATTCTATATAAAAGTGGCATTTGCACTTTCTAACTTGTCACAAAAGACTGCTGTCTAATACACTTGATATGGTCAAGAAAAAATAAGATTAAAATAAAGGAAGAATCAACATTTTAATTAGGGCAACCCTTCCGACCACGGAAAGTGGAAGAGATTTCCATACTAGAAAAAGTTTATTACCTTCTTTTTTAACTGGATGTAATCATTTATAAACAGGTCGTCGTATAGTTCTGAAAAGAACATTCCCAAACATTTTTTTAGGCTATCATTGTAATTCCCTCTTAAATTTAGAGGAAAGATTTCGGGCGTCATGTAGAATAATAAGGATTCTGTTTCGGTTCATTGATCCTACAGCCCCCCGGAATAGCATTTTTGGTGGAATCAGGTGTAGAAATAAAGCAATGTCATCTGCGTGTAATTTGATCTTGGAGGCCTCCGGAAATAGTGCCAACATTAAGTTATTGGAGCGAATATATTGTGCCAAAAGTTCAATGAAAATGGAAAAAAGAATTGGGAAAAGGGGACAGCCTTGAGGAGTACCACTGTTTAGGAAACTTTGACCAGTAGTTTGATTATTTATTATTACAATTAAGAGTGTAATGCAGACATTGACCTTGTTAGTTGTGAAGGAAAGTTGTATTTTTTCAAAATATTGAACAGGAACCTCCTGAGGTCAAATGCGTTCTCCGCATCTAATAGAATTATAACTGCTGGACTTAAATCCGAGGTCACTAAATCAATGAACTTGGATATGTGGTGTGTATTGGCGCATAGATTTCGGCCAGGTATGAATCAATTTGATCTAATTGTATAATTTGAGGGACAATGGTATTTATGTACTTTGTTAAAATCTTAGTCAACCTTTTTAATTGATGTTGCAAAGTGGGTTCCGCCCACTTAACCCTCCTGGATTTCTTGCTTGTGACTACTGGGTTTTTGGCCTCTCACTGTGAGCGAGCCTTACTATGTAAGTCTCACTCACTGTGAATTCACAGTAAATTGACTGAGAGTGCTAACCTCCAGTGTCCACCTTTTAAGTTAATGTCACTGCTGCACAACTACAGAAAGAGGCTCTGTGTTGGTTACACATGAAAACAAATGTGTGCGGGCTTTGCGTGTGGTACTACTGTCTTGTGCAGACTGGTAACTGAGCATAGGTAGCCTGTCACAGAAAGGGCCATTCAAGGATTAGTGCTGATCTGGCATAGGACTTGTTATGTGGGTGGGCATTCATATTGTTGGTCTGTAGTACGTACTGAAGGTCTGCGGTGCTTAAACTCTATTACACATTACAGGCAAATCTTCACTAAAGTATAGTTTTGCCCCACTTAGGCCTACATTGCACAGCAAGGTATCAATCTAGGGCTAAACATGCAGCCCCAGAGTAGAGTTACAGTGCCTAACATCATATCTACACTCCTTATGGCACTTTAAGAAGTTCTCTTGCTCAGCTAAAAATTAGATTACAGTTTTAGTACCCCCCTACCGGGTCATGGTATTTAGCACTGCTTGACCCTATTCCTGGTAAAGCAAGGGCTGGGGAGGAAATCTGAATCTGTTAATCAGCTTGTCACGCTACCCACAGAAGCAAAGTAGGAATAGCCAAATTTGTGAATCCCAACACAAGAGAGGTTCACCTTTGAAGTTTTGGTAGGAAGAGATCAAGCAGCTATGTCAACTAAAGGTGGACAAGAGGATCTCAGGGAAGTTCTTTCCACAGACAACTTGAAGTCGCCACATTGAAATGTCCCAGAATGCTGTTCAGGAGGGTTTGGGCAGGGTTGTAGTGATGATGAGACTTTGAGTCCAGCTGACCTCCAGTACTAGGATAGGTCTCTCTAGGGCCAGAGGCACTGACCCCCTTATGCCCCCTGGGGGACGGTTGGAGGAACAGACCTGCGGGGGATGCTGAAGGGTTCCCCTGGGACTTCTAAAGGCTGGTCCATGACTCCACTGACAAACAGGTGACCTCCAAGAAGCCAGTAGGCTCTGCGACCTCAGGAGTGTGGCAGGGAGGGTGTTCTGTTGGCTGTGAAGAGGATGTTGAAGATGCACCCCTAGCAGGTGAGAGCACCAGGAGCCCAGGCAGAGAGCAGATCTGGCACAAAGAGCAGTAAAACCCCAGCTCCCATTCCAAATTACACTTTAGAGGCCAGTAGGCCAGTGGTGAATATGGCTGACCACCAGCAGCAAGTCAAGCCCAGAATCATGAAAATCAGCCCTATGGGCCCAGAGATTGATTAATTTAAAGCTTAGGAACCAAACTCAAAAAGGAGTCTGTAGCACGCCACAGCAATGAAGAAATAGTCCCTGAGGAAGGGCCAAGCCCCGAGTGGATGACACATAGCTCAATATATTCATTTTTTTAAAACTGTGCTTTGAGGAGGCGGCGTGCATGGGTCCCCTTTTCCAGATTCAGTTCCAATGGTCCTCATCTTCCTGGGGACCCAATCCTCAAGGACCAAAGGAGCCAATGCAGGACCGGGCACACTGCCTGCTCACCCACTGCCCGTGTCGGGGGGCATGCCGGCCTCTCATGTCCCTGCCTGCAAGAACAGGCAGGAGATGGTGCACTACTCCTCCCACGGGAGGTGACTAGAAGAATTTGCTCCCACTGCAGTGGGTGAAGGATGTCAGCTCCTGCATGCTGCACAGGACATGTGCACATGCACGCAGAGCTGCCATGGCCCAGGGGCCATTGGGATTCCCTTCACGTCCTCCACCGTGTGCCAGCGCCCAGATTGTAAAAAGGCATAAAAAGGAAAAAAATGTAACACCCCAAGAAGGGCAGGAGCACCACCAATATTCTTTACTAAATATGTGGGGGCTGAAAGGAGTGCAGCAACCCCACAGAAGATGTTTTTGAAAACGAACCCTACCTCTCCCAGATGATTGAATCCCTGACCATGGGAGAAGTTTTTTCTTGATTTCAAGCGTTCATGAAGCTTTTTCTTTTGTTTAGAGACTCTAGAGTGCAGGGACACCGTTTAGCTCATCCTATGATTGCAGTAGCAGTCTGATATAAGTTAAAGAAAGACTCTCTAGGGCACATGTATTTAAATGTAATACTTTATTAAAAAGGTTGATAATACAATGTTCTACTGCTGATAACACCCCCATTGATGTCAATGGTAGGTTATAACATGCATTGAAGATTGGTACTGCCCCAATTGACTTCAAAGGTGTTACTTTGGTGAATTACAACATGTGTATGCTTTTTCTGGAGACATCCTGAGAAAGCCAGCAGACCTGCTTTATTGATAATGGCAACCCCTTATATAATGATGTTGCATCTGCTGTAGGTGGATGTATTGTGATTATAGGATGCAGACCCACTGGGGGTTTAATGTGATATGGGGGTATCACCAAAGTATTTCCATCTTCCTGATGAACATATTTGTAATTCACTGTGCAGTATTTAGTAGTGTGTATATAAACTATTTTCCTCTCACAAAGAAAAGCATTGACAGGACAATAATTTGAGGGATATTGCTGTGTGCAAGCTGGGTTTACTAGCCACATCACCTCCCCAGAGTAGGTCTTAGACTGCTCTGTTTCGTTACCCTGAGAGAGTAAAGGGCTACATTGAGATTGTTGGTTCTCAAGAAAAGAGAAAATTGTGGCGCATGTATTACTTAAGAAGGACTCACTTCCTTCACAACAAATAACACAATTTCTCACAATCTGTATTGAGCAGCGTTATAGGTCTGTAGGAGGATGGATCTGCATGCGGTTTTCCTGATTTTGAAAAATACTTTAGTTCCCCTGTACCAAAAACTGTGGGAGGGTATGTCCTCCATTCATTATTGAATTAAATAGGACCCCTAGGTTTTTAACCAGGTAGGTTACAAAGGTCTTTGTAAAATGCTGCACTGAAACGTCCACCCAGAGGCTTTCATATTTGGCAGCTACTTTATAGTTTCTCTAATTCTAGTTTCTAATATATGATTTATGAGTAGGTTGCCAACTTCTGGAGTCAGAGCTGCTACGTTTATCTCTTGAATAAACTCATCTATCTCCGACTCCCAAAGTTTTTGATTTAACTGTGGTTCATTATATAATGTTGTGTAATAATTTGTAAATATTTTCACATTATTACGCAACTTTATATAATGAACCTCAGTTAAATCAGAAACTTTGGGAGTGGGAGATAGATTAGTTTATTCAAGAGATAAACTTAGCGGCTCTGACTCCACTATTATCGGAGGCAGACTGACCCAAAACCTGGCCTTTAATGTAGGCAAAAAGATATATTTATTAGCTTAGAGATCCAAGGTAAAAAAATACCAACTATTTCATCTTCTTCATAGATTTGATGCTCGATCTTATTTTTTTTTTATCATTCAGACAGTTTGTAATTGTAAGCTTGGAATTATCTGAGAGGACTGCCTGATCTGCCTTATCTAATTCTCATTCAATTTATAACCTCTCTTTTATGATTTGGTGTGCACTTAGTGATATCAACATCCCCTAATTGTGGCCCTGACAGCTTTCCACAAAACTGAGATAGCAACCATGGCCTCGTGTAACAAATAATGCTTCATATCTTTGTTTGTTGTTTTTATATTATCCTCTGACAAAAGCAGGGTTTTATAAGTGACCCAGCTGTATGGTTTAGAGGGTATCCAAATTGTACATTGTAAAACAGCTGCCAAATGATCTGAAAAACCTGCAGAATTATGTTTATTCAATATATCAGGAAGTGTAGGAAATGCTTAGAAATTTTTTTTTTTGATTCTGATCTAAATCTAATCTAAATTGAAAAGCGAGTGTAAGATTTAATATTTGGATTCCTTTGCCTCCATGCATCAAATAAACCTAAACAAGTGCAAAGGTCATTAAACATTTTTGGGGGGTTTCTTTTGTGTTGTAAGAGACTGGAGTTTGAAGAATCTATGAAAACGTTTGGCAGGTAATTAAAATTTGCACCTACTACAATGGCCCCCTAATCATCCCCCAGAAGTTTGGACTTCCAGACTAGAACCACTACCCTGGACCCCATTGTGCTGCACCCCTACATGGCCCTTTGCGGGGGATGCCTGGTGATCGACCAGGCATCTCGGCAAGGCCCAGTGTGGGAGGGAGCCCTTCATTTATTGCAGCGTATTCCCTGAGACTGTTGGCAGGGGGCAGGTGTCGGACTCCCCAATAGCTGCCCACTGCCCCGTTACGATCGCAAACAGCATAGTCCCCCTCAGTGACACTGAGACATTGGAGGTTCTCTCCTGAGTGTTCGCCTGGGCCCCAGGACACATGGCCAAATTGGGCTGCGACTGGGGCTGTGGGCTCTGAACTATGAGAGAACAGTTGAGGATGGGACCCCTACCAGTAGGCATTCCAGTGATCAAGGTTATACCTCCCTGGGGCCACTGTTCTTACTGGCTCATGCTGTGCTTCGCTGGCACCCTGTGAGCCGCTCTGCCTTGAAACTGAGATTCGGCGAGTGCCTACCCATTGTCTGGGGTGTCTTCCACAGTGCTCCACCCGGGGACTGTGCATGCTCACCCACACCAATCTCCTTTTGGGTCACCCGCTGATGGAAGGAGTGACCTTTATTGGCTAGTTCTGAAATAAGCAGTGTCTCCACCTCACTCCGCTCACTATGGGCAGACAGAAGCAGACCAAGTGCCAGTCCAGCCCCCCTCACTGACATCTTACTCCCCGGACCGCCAGGCACCAGGTGACCTTCCACCCCCCACCCCAGGACTCCGTATCCAAATTAGACACCATCCTAAACACAATAGAAACATCACGTACCTCTGTGTAATCCAGAATCGAGGAGATTTGAGTGGAATTCGGACTACTCCGTGATGACCAGAGCAAAACTGGCCTCTAGAGTTAGACATGGAATGCAGTATCAAGGACATACGGCTAGCGGATCGAGAAAAGAGCAAGCGGGAGCTCCTCAACAGGGTGCAGTGCATGAAGCATCATGCTGTGCTGAGGATGCTGTGGGCAGGGCGCGGAGGACCAATGTATGAGTGGTGGGCCTGCAAGTGGGCGATGAGGGCACCCACCCGATGATGGAGTTCCTAGAGGAATGGATGAAGTCCTTCACTCCGGCCCTCTCCCTTTCCCCACACTTCTCCATGGAAAGAGTGCATAATGTGCCGGCTCGCCACCCTCAGCCAGGGGCACATCCCCACCCCGTAATTGCCAAACTACTTCATTACAAAGATAAACTATCCCCCAAGCAGCTAGACAAGCAGCCCCACTCGAATATAAAAACTGCAGCATTTCGATCTCTCCCGACTACACCATGCAGACCCAGCCTCAACTCTCCTCCTTTCTCACAGTCAAACTATGCCTTCGAGACCTCCATATCTAATGCTCCCTGCTATACCCAGCGAGGCTAAAAGTCATTCATGACCAACAAACCCACTTTTTCATGAAGCCCAAGGCAGTCTAGGAAATGGAATCGAAGGCCTTCTCAAAGTCCAATATGAGACACGCCGCTTGTGGGTAACGTAGGGATGCCTGGTCCAGAACATGAAAGAGAAGATCCTTATCCATGGTTTACCTCTTCAAGGTCATGCGGGCGGCAGGTCTAGGCCGGCGCCAACTGGCTTACAAGAAATTACTGTACACTGCCCCGAAATTCATAGTATGTTTGGGCCACCTGATCTCATCCCCTTTTCCCATCAGTCGGGGTACTTGTCAGGGTTGCCCCCTATCCTCCATCCTCTTCGCCATTGCCATGGAACCATTGGCTCACTGTCTTCAACCGGGGGCCAACATTGGCGCGTATGCAGATTACCTCTTATTATACCTTTGGGATGCAACTGCCGATGTGGAATCAATCACATCGAGCGTGCCTTCGGGTGAATTGGGGAAAGTAATTTGCTTTTCCATTTTGGCAGGATGCACCACCCCAGACCATACGCCTGGGTGGCGAGCCACTAGCATGGACGACTGCGGTGGTATGATATCTCAGAATAAGGCTTTACCACTCACAAGAGGACCTGTACAAGGGCAATTTATGAAGGGCATTCGTGGTCCTCAAGTCCCAAACTCGATTCTGGCAACAGTTACCAATCGCTCTCATGGGCAAGATCGCACTCTCTAAGATGATAGTCCTCCCGCTCCTTTTATAATATTTTGTCAACATATCGGTGTTCCCCCATTGATAATTCTTTTGTGATTTGTATCAGATGTGGGTGACCTGCTGTGGGATGGTAAACAATGTAGGGTGGTCCTTCCCAGCCCAAGCTTCAGCTGCCTCCGAGTGGGGAGAGCTAAGGGCTCCATCTTTTGAGTCTTACTACCTTGCGGTGCAGCTCCAATGGGTATCACGGTGGCTGGCGGGAGTGAACCTATACATGGCGTGAGTGAACCTATACATCGCTGATGATGTCATCAGTGATGTCACTGACCATGTCATTAGTGACGTAATAGGTGAGGTCAGCAGAGCATTGCGGGGTCATAAGGTGTAGTTAGCTCAGGTAACTATAACTGCTGAATTTCTGTGGTTTTGTATGAGTGAAATGTGAGCCTGACTATAATCTCCCTGTAACCTATGGTTTTCTCAGTGAATTTCCAATCGTTTTCTTTTAATTCTATTTCCTAACTGTAATGTCCGTGTAACCTTTGTTTTTTTCAGTGACTTTCTACATTTTTTTAATGTTGTTTCATAAATATAACGCCCCTGCAACCTCTGTTTTTTAAGTGATATATATATATATATATATATATATGTTCAAAAAAGGTATGCCCCTGCGAGGACACACTTGAAAAAGCAGGCGAGCCCTGCACCTTGAAGCAGCGTTCTTTATTCCTTTAAAACCGGACATCACAGAGCTTGTAAAATGTAAAGAGAGAAAGAATTGTGCAAATAAAGATGTCAAGTCGGCGGAATCCACTGAAGGATGTGATTGCAAGTGGGGAAACTACGAGTCCCAGAATACCGATTCTATCAATTAACCCACCAGAGGGCGTGATCCACCTGAGGACATTTAAAAGAATGTTTGGACTCAATTCCCACTTTTCTCCAGCATACTGACACCGCAACAGCCCGTGAACAAGGAGCTAGGAAGCTTCGAAACGCGTAGGGCTTTACATTTTACAAGCTCTGTGATGTCCGGTTTTAAAGGAATAAAGAACGCTGCTTCAAGGTGCAGGGCTCGCCTGCTTTTTCAAGTGTGTCCTCGCAGGGGGATACCTTTTTTGAACATTTAATTCGGCCAGTCCCGGCCGAGAGGATTGCACTCCCACTTAAAGAAATGGTGGGCTGCGGCGCACAGACTGTCTGTTTTAGCGCACTGCAGGTCAAAGCAGGAAAGAAAAGCAAACCGGAGTCTGGGGCCTGTGACTCACCAGAGAGAAAGAATTGTGCAAATAAAGATGTCAAGTCGGCGGTATCCACTGAAGGATGTGATTGCAAGTGGGGAAACTACGAGTCCCAGAATACCGATTCTATCAATTAACCCACCAGAGGGCGTGATCCACCTGAGGACATTTAAAAGAATGTTTGGACTCAATTCCCACTTTTCTCCAGCATACTGACACCGCAACAGCCCGTGAACAAGGAGCTAGGAAGCTTCGAAACGCGTAGGGCTTTACATTTTACAAGCTCTGTGATGTCCGGTTTTAAAGGAATAAAGAACGCTGCTTCAAGGTCCAGGGCTCGCCTGCTTTTTCAAGTGTGTCCTCGCAGGGGGATACCTTTTTTGAACATATATATATATATATGTAATATCAAAAAAATCTTTATCTCCCGTCAACCTAACTATAACTACAGAGTTGCTACTGCCACTCTATGGTTATAGTTAGGGTGACCGGAGATAAGGATTTGTTTGATTTTTGTCCCTTAATAACTTTGCACACGTTTGAAGACTGTCGTGAAACTTTGCAGGCCTAAAGCCCCCGTTTTATTCTTGGAGTCCTAAAAGTTTCGCAATGTTTCGTCAAGGGGGTGCAAAGAAAAAAGGGGGTCTCGTAGACATTCGTATTTCATGTAGTGCGAAAACCGTCAGTCGGATTATTATGAAATTTGAAATGATTTGGAATTATTCTATATTATGGTGCACAGATAATTCTTTGGGGTACTGCTGGTAAGTAGGGTAAGTATTTTCTATGTTAATGTTTGCCATTTAGCTATATCTGTGGCCGCGGTAGTACTAGGGTACTCCCAAGGAATATACCAATGACAAGTCGTTAGCTGTTTGGCTAATGACTGCCTTTACAAACGTTAAATTCAATAACTAACAAGGGGTTGGGCCTGTTTAATGTCAGCAAGGCTAGATCGCTATCATATTTCCAAGGAACAAACAAGCTCCAGTACTGACTCTGTTTTGACAACACAATGATTTCAATTTGTGATCACACAGCTTAATTATTGTGATCACCCTTTAATTCTCACATTGTACATTAAAAATTATCCAGTCCACATATAACAGTCAATGACAGAGGAGATGCATCTTCATGTAACAGAACACAAAATCATAGATTTCATTTCCCACAACAAATAGACATCAACACATTGAAACTACTATGAATTGATAAATACAACATTAAAACACATGACAGAAAACAAATATACCAGTTCTGAAGTTGAAAGAAACCAAAAGAGGCACAGAGTGGAATGTCCTTACTCAGCCCCTGCTGAATTGGCTTATAACCTAGGAGTGGTAACTTAACCTTTCTTTTAGTTGAAGGCCTCACAGGGTTTGACCATTCAATTTATTTTGCACTAGTCATTCCCTGTCAGCCTATAATTCTCCTTGACATAGGCACACTCCCTAGTTGTCAAGCTGCCAATGCTTTTCGAACCCAACGTTGATTAGGGGTTCTCTTCAGGACTCAGAACTGTAGGCAAATGGGTTTTAATTGTGTCCTGTGGCACAATTCTTCATCCCGCATTTTTCTTTTTCGAAATTGTTCGTCCATTTGTGGCTATTTTTTCATTGATGGATGCTTTCTATTCGTTGCATTTGAACTTATTGAAAAGATGAAAAATGCCGGATGTATCGGACACGAATAACTTGGCACAGGTTTACTTCATAGTTTTAAAGAGTTTGTTGACATTGTAGAATGTCTGTTTTCTCAATTATGAATGCTTTCTTTCTCGCTGCTTAAACATGTGATTCCGCATCTCAGAGCTCTTTCTATTGCTGTTCACACCATGACAAAAACTGCTGTACAAACGTTAAAGGCAGCCATCTTTTTTTCACCTCGAGTTTTCCTGTGTTTTGCGTTATGCCTTGTAATGTAGGTAAGTATTAGGTTTGGTTTTTTTCCAATACATGTTACCACTTTTCTAAAGTGGTAATAGGTAGAAAAAATATTTAAAAGGTCATATATATATTTAAAAAAATTATAAAGTACCGAAGAACTACAGAAATACTGAAAATATATTTTTTAGAAAAAGACAGAATTTTGTAAATATAGTGTGCTAAAGTGTATATTCCAATTTGAATATATTTAAATATGCTGAAAGAAGGGTACAGAGTAGTGTGTTAATTACTTAAAATTACTGCACAACTTAAAATAAAACATTGTTCCTTGTAGAGAGCTACAAAAATATAGAGAAATTTAGAAATAACAATAGTAACCTTACAACATAATTTTGTGTACCACTGTAGTACCGCGCAATAAAAAATGTAAAGAAACGTATAAATATGTTGCAAAACCTATTACCACTTTAGTAAAGTGTTAATAGGTAGGGCAGAAATACCAAACCAATTACTTTCCTATATCTAAAGGCGTAACGCAGAACACTTGAAAAGTGTACCTAAAATTAACATGCCTACCTTGAACATTTGTAAAGGCAGTCATTAGCCAATCAGCTAATGATTTGGCATCACTATGTACCATGGCAGTTAAGCCAAATACACCCATATTTCACAAACATACTAAGCAATCTGATCTCACAAACTTTAAATAAATTAAAAGTTGTCAAACAGTTACACTACTTACCTGCACTACCCAAAATAAAAATCTGTGCACCATAATATATAATCCAGCCAAGTTTTAACAAAATCCAAATGACAGATTTTGCAATACACACATTGAAATAAATTAAGCAACATGTATTAAATTTAACCACCTTTTGGGACCCCCCACAACAATTACATATTATAATAAATATTTTGACTCCTCTGGCTAACTGATTAGTTTACTCCACTCCACTGTACGGAATGTACAGTATGCACTCCACTTTACGACACTACAGTATACGCCACTACATTCGACGCTAATCGACGTTACTCCACTCTACTGGACTGTACACCATTACATCGTACACAACTATATTCTACACTGTTATACTGTTCCACAATGTATTTTAATACACTTCGTGTATGCCAGTTTACTGGACGCACCTAAACTGTACTGCTTGCAACTTGATGCTTTCCACTGTACCCTACTCCATTTTACAGTATTTCACTACATGCTATTCCACTATGGCGACAGTTGATGCTACACTACTGGAGTGTACACAATTCCAGTCTCTGCTACTACACTCTAAGCCACTGCAATGTACTGAAATCAACTGTATGCTATTTTGTTTTACAAGTGAACATTCTGCGCCAATCCACTAAACCACGCTTCACTGTACGTGACTACAATCTACGCTTCTATAATTAATCCGATTGAGTTGGACGCCACTGTACTGTACACTACTCCACTGTATAGCACTCTGATATACGTCTAAACAGTTAACACCACTAAACTCAACTTTATTACACTAAACACTACCAAATTCTACAGTCCTGAGCTCTATGGCACTATAGTTTATGCTACTCCACTATACGCTATTGCACTGTACTGTATTAAACTGTACCCCACTGTAGTCTACATTATACCGCTCGGCACCACTTCACTATATGGCACACCAATATACACAACTCCATTTTACGCAATTTAACTTTACAACAAGGTACCAAACTATACTTTTCGAAAGCCCACTGTACACCACTCAACTTTACCCCACTCCACTCTATAGCACTCCAGTGTACCACACTCCAGTGTAGGCTGTTTCAGTTTATGCTATTCCACTGTACCACACTCAAATGTACATCACTCCAACGCACTTTCAGGACACAATCTTCCAATATAGGCCCCTAAACTGTACAACACTTCACTGTATAGCACCACACTCTACACCACTGCAGTGTACATAAATACACTCTATAATATTTACAGGACGTCAATCCACTTTACCACACTCCACTGTATGCTATCCCTCTGTATACCACTGCAAGGTACACCATTACACGCTATGCCACTACAATAAACACCACTATATTGTATCCAAGTTCACTGTACGCCACTCCACTGTATGGCATTCCACTATACAGTACTCCGTTATACCTCATCCCACTTTACTCCACTTCACTATACCACAATATACTGTCCCAAAGTACACTTTACAACACTATCCACCACTATATTGTACCACACTCTACTTATTAACATTCCACTCCACTAAACTGGACGAATATTACAAAATTGTTACTAACATTGGAAAAACCATTGAAATTCACACAAAAAACAAATGTTACACTTCAGTTATAGTTAGGAACACTTTATTTAGGTTCGGTATACAAACCCAAATTAAGCTCCACAAACATTAGAAATTCTACAGTACCAGCTATGTCTTATTTTTATCATTTATGCACCACAGCATCTATTTCTATCTTATTTGTGCCAAGCACACCTTAAACAACACAACCACAGCAAGTTCATAACTTATACTTATCTTTTGAATTTATCAATTGCGCAATGCTCTCATACTACTATAAGTCATACTTATAACTCATATTTGTACTTACACACCACCTTTCAATTAATATCACTCATGCACTTTTGTACACTGTCTTGTCACCTCACTCACCACACTACATTAAATATAACTTGCAACTGTACCATGCACTGTGTTTTGGCTAATAATATAATTTCTGATGTTATAAGTGTTTTATTTACTGCAGTGATTTCACATGCTGTAACTTAGGTAATACCCAAGGGTGTAGGTAGTGGATGGAGAAGGAGCCAGTTATTGTTAATGTTATCAAAAGATAAGTATAAGTTATGAATTTGTAATGGTTATGTAGTTTATGGTGTGTTTGGTGCAATTCAGGTAGAAATAAGTGTGTAAGTGGTGCATAAATCATAAAATAAAGAGATAAGGAGGGGGCGCTAGTGTGCCGGCTGCAAAATTGCTGCCACATAGTGAGGCTCTGCAGGGTGGACAGATAATCCGGCACTTATCGGGTGGAGTGGGCAGACATCCATGGCCCAAATTATAAGGAGAGGTGCCTGAACACCCTAGAGGCGCCTGGATGTGACCCGGGGGGCGAGTGTGGCATGCCCCGTGAAGATAGCTGCAACAAGGCGAAGGTGTGGGCTCTGCTCGGATGAACAAGATGGTGGCCTTGTTCATCGCGGCTTGAGAAGGACTGACCAGCTGGATCGCAGGAGCTGCGGGGAGTGCCCTTTTGGCCCCTTGCACCGAGATTGTGGTGGTGTGCCCGAAGTACGGCCACGGCGGGCCAGTGCAGGCGGAACGATTGAGATGTGCCAGTCTGAGGCGGGCCCTACTCGGATCCCGGTGAGGTGGAGAATGGGGGCTGTGGGGGGGCCCGCTGATGGCCCATGTGCAGAAGAGCTGCATCGGGCAGGGGAGCGCTGTGGAGACAGCCAGGGGTGGCTGCCCACGCCCCCACCTGCCGTGGCAAAGGTGATCTGGACCGCTGTGCGCCCAATGCATAGAAGCGGCGTAGCTGCCAAGGCCTTGAACTGGAATGCGGCTGAGGCCTGGGCTCGGACCGGCCCGACTTCCCCTCAACCACCTGGGGAACTGTGGATGACTGGATCCCACACCTACAGTGATACCGTTGAGAGCGGCTGCGGGGGGAGGAAGGGTGGATCGAGGTTGGTGTATGCCCCCCCTGCGCAGCAGAAACCAATGAGATAGAGGTGGCCTGCCAACCTGCGGGGTGCTGCCGGCACTCGGGATCTCCTTGATCAGGAGAAAGCAGCTAGTGTGGGCCCCCGGTGTGGACCGGCCAGCGAAGGGAGACCAAAACGGTGGGACTGGGCTCATTGCTGCAGGTGGGGCTGGCACACCGCCTCTGCCCAGTGCGGTGAGGACTGACGCCTTCGGAGGGCAAAGGGAAAAACTCGACCACGTACGCTGGTGAAGCAGATACCCACAGGGACTGGTCTGAACATTGAGGGAGGTGTGCAGCAGGGCACTGTCGCGGCCTGCCTGCTTGTAGAGAAGCTGGAGTAAAGTAAACACACCTGCTGTGGAGATCACCCGCCGCGACCCACACACTCCGGGCCCAAAGTGATAGCACAGGAACGCCGGCTCTACAGAGTCGGGGAGGAGACGGTGAGCACACGCCATGGGCAACCCAGACACTAAACAGTCCAAACTCTCCATCAAGCAGCGCAAAACACCCCGGGGAGGGGGCCCGCCCGAGGAAGAGCTGCTGGGCTCTGCATCGGCGCCAGAGCCAGATATCCGCGAAATGTTCACAGACTTGAAGCAGTCCCTCTCGGCCATAGATCTCAAGATCGATTTCATGTCTGACCACCTGGACCGGCTCAGGGACAAGGTCTCAAACCATGACGAGCGCATCGTGGAGGTTGAGCAGCGCACCTTAGCGCTGGAGGATGAGAAGCTACTCCGCATGGAGAAGGTGTTAGAATTTATACGAAGCAAGAACGAAGATCTTGAAGCGGGATCGCACCGCAACAATCTGCGCATCGTGGAAATCCCAGAGACCACGGCCTAGAGTTGAGGATTATGTTGAGGAAATGCTCAGAGCACTGTTTGGGGACTCGCTATCCCAGGTCTGCATAGTAGAGCGAGCCCACTGCCCACTTGGCCCCAGACCACCACCGGGGGCCCCGGCCAGACCAATTATCGCGCGCCTGCTGAACTATAGGGACCGCGAGGCCATGCTGCGCCGAGCCCGAGACCTGCACGACACAAGGTACCAGGGCAACGCGGTCTCCTTTTATCCCGACTTTACTTTAACAGTGCAGGCAGCACGAAGAGAGTTTGTCCCTGTGAAGAGACTGTTGCAGCAGCAGGATATTAAGTACTCCCTCCTCTATTCGGCCAAACACCGTATTTTTCATATGGGCAAGATACTGTTTTTCACTGAACCCAAATTAGCTACCAAGTATGTTCGCTCTTTCAAACAACCTACATCGGCTGCACGTGCGACCAAACATCCTGAGGGCGTAGACCCTCTTGCTGAGAACAACTAAGCCTTCGGATGGAACATGGCAGGTCGGCTAAGACTTGGCGGCGGTGGCGTGGTGGGGATGAAGCCCCATGATGCACTCCATGTCTGCCGGGTGGACTGTCTGTCTTCAAACCACTGCCTGGATGCCCGCCCGCTTGCCAGAACGATGGAAGGGATACTCCTCCCGAATAGGTTTAGTCCAGCTACCCAGCACACAATGGCTGGGAAACGCCGATTACCCAGTGCCACCCTCAGGGATGAGTCCCATGTCTGTTTTAAGAGTTGCCGTGGGAGGCCTGTTGGGGGCAGGGGCTTTGCCTGTCAGCCATGTTGGGGGCCTGAAGTGAGTGAGGGGTGGGCTTGTTTATTGTGTGATAGTAATTATGGGCTGAACTGTGTTTTGCATTCTTTCTTTCTCCCCTCTTTCCTCCCCCTCTCAGGCCCCTTCATAGAACCGGCTATAGGCGGCAGGGCACTTTGCACATCAAGACTGGTGCAACTTCAGACATAGGTGAGACCACTCGCCGAGTGAACGTACTCAAAGCAGTGACATGGAATGTGCGTGACTTGAATGATTGCCGAAAGGTGAGACTGGTGGCGGCATATCTCCATAGACATGGGGTGGACATCTGCTTTCTGCAGGAATTACACTTAACTAACAATAACTGCGCGCGACTCAGAGCGGGCTAAATGGGTGAGAAATTTATAGCAGGCTATTCTAATTACGCCAGAGGTACAGCTACTATTCTTAGGAAGGAACTTCCTTGGCGAACGCGCACTGCACTATGTGACCCACGGGGACGATATGTAATGGTTGCTGGCGAGCTGAGAGGGAAACCGTTCAGGCTAGTATCGGTCTACAGGCCCAAAGTAGACGAGCCACATTTCTTCAGCGAGGTTTGGAAGCTAACTAAATCGCTCGGCCCTAGGGCTATACTATGGGGGGGGGGATTTCAATGTGATCTTGGATCCCCACATGGATTGGTCTGGCGACTCTCGGCGGCCCCATCCAAGGGCGGCGGAACAGCTGCAGGCCATTATAGATGACCATGAGCTGGTGTACGTTTGGCAACGCAGGCACACGCACTACAGAGAGGGCACCTGTGTCTCTCCAGCGGGCCCTACATGGCCTAGGATTTATTATTGGCTCACATCGCGTGACGTGGACATGTGGGTATTCAAGGTTGCGCACTTGGCCAGGTCTCTTACCAATCATGCCCCAGTCCTGCTGGAACTCTCGCTGCCTGACGGGGCGCACAGGCCTTTTAGCTGGAGGCTCCCCACCAGTGCACTCCGAGACCTGGTATTCCGGGAGACAATCTGAGCCAACATAACAGAGTACTTTGAGCTAAATTGCTAAATTCACTCTCCGTTGGTCTTGTGGGATGCCTTCAAGGTGATGATCCGGGGTAAGTGCATCGCCAAGCAGGCAGGCGTGCTGCGAGCGCTCAGGGGAGACCTCCGGCATTTGGAGGGTGAAATTAGAGAGCTTGAGTCGCAATACTTCGAATCCAATGACTTGACCATCCTTGGGCGAATTAAAGGGAAGATAGCGGAATTTGAGGAGACAGAGCACAGAGAAACACACTATCTGGGCAAAGAGGCACGCGCATGACAATACGGGGAGGGGGACCGGGCTGGGAAGACACTGGCGGGCCTCCTGAAAAAGCCATGGGCAAGTGACTACATAAGCGAGCTGCGCACTGGTGACGATGTGGTAGTCGCCGGCCAGGAGGTGGGATAGGCAGAAATGCTTGCATTTTACGCCTTGCTGTATTCGACACAGCAGACAGGGGTGCACCCGGATCTGCTCCCCCTTCTGGAGTCAATTGAACTTGCCTGGCTGACGGGCAGCGCAGCTATCTGGATGAGCCATTCTCCAAAGAGGAGGTGATCAGGGTGATTCGGGCCATGCCTGGTGACAAGGCCCCCGGGCTGGATGGACTCATGGCTGCGTTCTACAAGGAATATGCGCCGCTTCTCATCCCTCACCTTCTCAACATGTACGAGGAGTCATTGGAGCGTGGCGCGCTGCCCCCCTCGCTTAGGGAGGCACTAATTGTCACCATTCTCAAACCAGATAAGGATCCGCAGTTATGCGATTCCTACAGGCCACTGTCTATGATTAATCTTGATAATAAAATACTTGCACAGCTGCTGGCGGCCCGCTTGCTTCCCCTGCTGTCTGCGGTACTTAGGCCCGACCAGTGCGGATTTGTCCCCCGGTGGAGTACCTCTCATAATCTCTGCACCTTTTTTGCGACCATGCAGGAAGGGGACTGTTCTCTCCCTGCTGCTGCCGTTTTGTTAGATGCGAACAAGGCCTTCCACACCTTGGAGTGGCCATGCCTTTTCACACTCCTTACCCGTATCGGCATCAGCCCCTTTTTTCTTAAAAAAATCACCCTATTGTATTCGGCCCTGATGGCAAGACTGAGGATCAATGGTCAGGTGACCCCCCCTAATTGCGGTTGCCCGGGGTACTCGACAGGGGTGCCCACTATCCCCCTCTTGTTCGCGGTGGCGACGGAGCCGCTCGCGGCCAGGCTCAGGCGGCACCACACTCGGCGCGGCCTAGACTTCTCCCCCGGGTGATTTTGGTATCCATGTATGCTGACGATGTGACTCTATACGTTCAACACCCAGCTAAAAACCTGGATCCCCTTATCTGGGAAGTTATCTGCTTTGGAGGCCTTTCGGGTGTCACCATAAATTGGGGGAAGTCCACTGTTTTCCTGCTCACTCCCATCACTACCCCATTCCAGTCAGAGTTCCTTCTTAAATGGGCGGACTCCTCGGTGAAACTCCTGGGGATCTGGCTCAGCCGAAATATAGATGAACTCTGGACCTACAATTATGGTAAGCTCATGGAGTGGCTGGAGAGTAGACTGAACAGATGGAAAACTCTCCCTCTATCCCTGGCAGGTCAGTTGGCCATCGCCAAGATGATGATCCTTCCTAAATTTTTATATGTTTTTGTTAACTTGGCGCTCCCCCGCACAGCTGCATTCAGATGGCGACTGTGCTCGAATTTGATATCTCTGGCATAGGCGGGCAGACAGCCCGTATTGCGAGGGGAAATTTTGATGTTGCCGTTTGAGCAGGGAGGAATGGGCGCCCCAGACATGGAACTGTACTATAACTGCGCTCAGGCCCAATTTGGATATCATTGGGTGTACCCGACCCTCTTCATGGCACACACCACCCCGGAGAGTGACCAGGTTGATCCGATCCCGTTACACATGGTGCTGTTTCGGCCCCAGAACAGACCCCGAGCCAAAGTCAACACGGTTGGCTGCACAGTGTGGGCATGGTGGGAGCTTAGGCATAGAGCACGACTGGAAACAGTATTTGCCCCCTCGATACCGCTCCTCAGGCATCCAGAGTTGCCCTTCACTGCAGAGGCAGGGGTATGCCAGAGACTGCCTAAACTCCAGCTCCACACGACGGGACGGTCGTTCCCCAACGGGGTGTTTGCTACTATGGATGAGGCGCGTGGGGAGGATCACACAGGTCTACTGGATAGGCTGACATACTTTCAGCTCCGAGCAGTTTTGCACGCATGCTTTGAATCCTTCCCAGTGGCGCCACCAACATTTCAGGTGCTGGAGGAGTTCCTAGTGAATCCATCGCCAAGGAAGCTCATAACTCGTCTGTACTCTGGAATGCAGCGCACGGTGCCAATATGTGTCCCCCTTGCGCAGCGTGAATGGGAGAAGGTCCTGGGAGGTTCCTTCGAGGAGGGTACATGGGCATACTGCTGCACGCAAACCAGGGAAATGTCGCCTAATTACAGGCTGCAGCTAATCCATTTTAAGTTTCTCCATATACTTTAAAGGACCCCTGTCTGGCTGCACAGAGCTAGGTTGAGTGAGGACGTGAGATGTGTGCGCTGTCGAGAGCCGGAGGCCTCCTTCCTGCACTTGGCTTGGGAGTGTCCGGAGGTGGCGAGATTCTGGGAACACATTTTTGATGTGCTGGCTTTGATACTTGATGGTGCAATTGAATGCTCTCCTCTGGTGGCTCTCCTGGGGTATGTGCATGGGGTGTTTGTGGAGCACAGGAAATTGGTGGCCATGTTGCTGCTGCTGGCAAAGTGAAGGGTGGCGATCTGCTGGGGCCGCAGGCGCAGCCCGCAGTTGATTGAGTGGCTTAGAGACGCTGCATTTTGCCATAGTCAGTTGTCCAATTACTGGGAATTAAGGCCCACGCAGTCGCGACCAATGAACAGATGGGAACCACTGCAAAGTTATCTAGGGTCTCACCCCCTTGACCAAAGGGAAACCACACCAGAGGAAGCACCAGCTCTGTGAATTGACCATGATAACAAATGGTGTGAGTGCCGCGCCTGCCGCTACAACTGGCAAGAACTGCTTCCTAAGGGCCAGAGAGTAGCCATTATCTCCCTCCCCTCTTCTAGTTCCCCCTCCTCTCTCTCTCTCCTATCTTCACTTTGCCCCTCCCATGGGGAATGCCTGGTGCCCTAAATTTCTTACAGTTTCAATAAAAGACAGTGGGACATTAAACGTTTTTCAGACAGCCGCTCAGAAATAATAGACAGTTGACCACTGCTTGATACTTCAGTTTCATTCTGTCCAGGCCTAACAAATATAGGTCATGTGTCCTGCTGTTTTTGTATTTTGCATACTTTAATAAAAAGAACATTTTAATAAATAAATAAAATAAAGAGATAACTATAACGGTAGAATTTCTAATGTTTGTGGAGCTTAATTTGAGTTCGTATACTAAAGCTAAATAAAGTTTTCCTAACTATAACTGACGTGTAACCTTTGTTGTTTTGTTTGTGAATATTTATATATGCAGGGTACCTTTGTAAAGCCACATGACTTTGAAGAAAGCTAATGCAGTAATTAATTGGGGACATTCAATTGTAATTAGAGCATACACAGTTAAAATAATTTACTGGTGTTTTGATTTAAGCATGGAAACAATTTTACGATTGTGCTTTACTTATGTGGTTATATTTATGGCACTATGCCCACTGTGTCTGTCTTCACTGTTTATACGTAAAAGCATTTAAAAGCACTTTGACCACTCCCATGTCATGTGATCAATACCCGTTGAGTCGAAATGTGTTATATGGATTATTCACCACAATAAAATATTTACTGGATATCATCGTCTGGAGTGGCTCGTTTCACTCTCTGAAACATGAGAATGGGTTTCTTTGGATATATATACATATATATATTTCTTCACTCCTCTCTGCTTGACAATAAATCCTCATTTGAAAGGAGAGGTGGCACAACAATAGGACACGGGTCAGAGAATCCGTTTACTTTTCATATATTACATTACATTATATCCACTATCTGTGGAAGAATGTGCAGGTTTTGGCTAGCGCGTTTCCGCAATTTGCCTTCAAGTGGACCATAGAGTCACTCCCACCAAACATTCCATTTAAAGTGATAGTGTGCATTAGTCCTACTACAGTTTCTTAAAAACAATAGAATGTTTTTCCTTCAACTGAAAACATGGCCCAAACCTCCCTCCATTTTCATGGATCAATAAAGATATTAATCGCATTACATTTCAAGTGAGTCACATAATAATGGTCAAAGGAATTTTTTCAGATTACACAATTATAGAATTTTTAAATGAGATATATATATCAGAGTGGTAGTAGCCACTCTGTAGTCATAGTTAGGATTCCAGGTATAAGAATTACTGGTAATAACTATGCCCCCGTTTGATGAATTGACAAATCTCCTTGAAATTTTCTATATCTATGGATTTTTCTACATTGGCGGACGATGTAAAGTTTCGAGGTGAATGGTCAAGAGGGTGCAAAGATAAAAGGGGGCAGGTCCCTAAATGCGTTTTTCCCCCAATGCATTTTTCATAGATTTTTGTATTTTACGTAGTGCGAAAATGGCTGAACAAAGCTCCATGAAATTTGGCTGGATTATACATTATGGTGTGCAGATGATCCTTTTGGGTACTACAGTTACGTAGGGTAAGTATTTTTCTGTTAAAACTTAATGATATCTGTTGTCATGGTATTTTTGCTCAATTTCTCTGTATTTCGGAAGTACCGCAGTTCATAGCAACGACAAGTCTTTATGTGATTGGCTAATGACTGCCTTTACAAAAGTTAAATGCAGCCATGTTGTCTTTAGGTACACTTTGCCTGTGTTCTGCGTTTCACCCTAAGATGTAGGTAAGTATTAGGTTTGGTATCTTTCTGCTGCCTATTACTTTATTAAAGTGAGTATAAGCAGCGTATGGAGAAAGCACAAGTTATAGTTAATGTAGTGTGGCTACTGAGCTGAATACACTTTGTATAGAGGTGTGCAAGTTATAATAATTTGAAGTTGTTGCATAAATTATACAATAAAGGTATAATTATGAGTTTAGAAATTTAAATTTTTGTGTACTTTAAGTTTTGTTTGTAGATATAGAATGAATTAAAATATGTTAATGTAAATGTTGTGCGTAAATTATAAATTCAAGGTATAACTTTCACTTAATAATTTCTAATGTTTGTGTAATTTAAGCTTGGTTCACATAGAAAGGATAAATAAAGCTTTCCCAACTATAATAAAGGTTTAATCTTTGGGTTTTTCATTGAAAATATATATATATATATATATGGCCATGTGTGAACAAGGGCACAGGGTGCTCGAAACGCGTCACAGAGGGAGTCAATAAAAGATCTTACCTGCCATATGTATCTGGGTCCGTTTCTCTCTGTTCGCCAGCAAGGAGCGTGGAGGTTCGGAGAGTGTGCTTGGATATATATATATATGTGTTACCTACTGGCGTTTTTTGATTTGCCAATACCTTTGGCGCCGTTTGACAAATCTTCGTGAAATTTTCAAAACTAATGGTTCACTTAGGTCAGCTCCTGTCTTGAAAGTTTGAGGGTGATTAGTCAAGCAGGGGCCGAGAAAAAAGGGGGGTCCAAAAACGCATTTTCTCCATGTTAATTTCCATTGGAATTTTGAAACAGGCTACAGCTCGAACTGCTGAACGGAATTACACCAAATTTGGCAAAAAGGTAGGTCTTGGTCTAGAAAGCGTGCTTTTTAAAAAATGGTTTAAATCCGTTCAGTAGTTGCTGAGAAATTCAAAAAATAAAAATGTATATATCTGAGCACCGAGGAGGAGTCGCGACTCCTCCCGAGCACGAGTTTCATTCTAATTGGCTGCCAACACTCTAAACCAGAATGTGTTGGTAGCCATCTTGTGACTCGGTAACCGAGTCACAAGAAAAAGGTAAAAAACAAGAAAAGGGGGCAGGGTAGAAACACCCTGACCCCTTAGGCCTGCTCAGGGGGTCCCACAAGGACCCCCAGGCCCAAAAAAAGCATCTTTTTAAAATAATTTCAGCCTAATTCGCACTGGGTGCGCAAATCCAGCCGAAATTATTAAAAAACGAAGCGCGGTCTCCCACGCTTCGTTTGTTAAAAATCCCCCGGGTAGGCCAGGTCCCAGGGGCAATTCTAAATTATGGTGTGGGGGCCCATGGGGGCCCGCACAGCCCCGGGAACCGTCACCTCCCCGGGGCTTTCTAATTTATGCGTTGGGGCACGCAGCCCCCCCGCAGCCCAGAGGACCACCACCTCCCCGGGGCTTTAATTAAATAAGGGCGGGGTGGGCCTCGCGGGCCCCCCCAAGCCCCGGGGACCGCCACCTCACCGGGGCTTTCTTAAAATTGGGTGGGGGGTCTCACGGGCCCCCCCAAGCCCCGGGGACCGCCACCTCCCCGGGGCTATAACTAATAATTAGTGTGGGGGGGCTCGAGCCCCCCCACACTGCCCCTGGGACCCCCACCTCCCCGGGGCATCGAATATGTAAATACGGGGGTCCGTTGCGGACCCCCACCCCCGGGGACCACCTCCTCCCTGGGGCTATTTACATGTTGGAGGGGGGCCGCGCGGCCCCCCTCATGGAGCCCTTTATGGCCCTGGGGACCTCCACCCCCCAGGGCCGGCTCCTGCAATGTCCCGGGGTGTCCACCCCCGGGACATTGCTGTTTGTTATGGCAGGGCGGGAGCACGCCTCCCGCCCAGCCATAGCAAACCCTGCTTTGCTTTTTGGAACTGAGAGCAGGAAACCTGCTCTCGCTTCCAAAAAGCGAAGCAGAATTGCTTTTGCACAAGGGGAGCTGCATGTCAGCAGCTCCCCTTGTGCAAAAGCAATGCCGGCTCCCGCAGGTATTGGGGCTCCCCCCACGGTCCCCAACGCTAAGTGCCGGCCCCGGAGGTGGAGTCCCCGGGCCCAGAAGTGGCCCGGGAGGAGGGCCACGTGGCCCCCTCCCCTTTAATTAAAATTGGAGAAAAAAAAACGGAAAGGCCGGCCCCGGGCGATGGGGTCCCCAGGGCCATAATTGGCCTGAGGAGGGGGGCCACACGGCTCCCCTCCCAAAAAAAATTATAAAAATAGAAGGCTGGGCAGGCCCCGGTGGATGGGGTCCCCGGGGCCATAATTGGCCTCTGGAGTGGGGCCACGCGGGCCCCCTCCCCAAAATGTTTACAAAAAACCAACATGGCTGCCAGGCCCCCGGGGATGTGGTCCCCGGGCCAAAAGTGGCCCAGAGAAGGGGGGCCACGCGGCCCCCTCCCATAAAATAACAAATTTAGAAAAAAGAAACTGGCAACTCGCCGGAGGCCCCGCCCCCTCCCTGCATGACTCTGCAAACGCGCCCCCTGGCGCGTTCTAAGTTGGGGAATTAAGGACCTCAGGACACAAGTGGACTTCATTCCTTGAGCAGCTGTGTTTGCAGTGATGTCATCAGTGATGCCATTTGAGATGTCATCAGTGATGTCACTGACCATGTCATGAATGATGTAATATGTGACGTCATCAGCAGTGCATTGCGGGGGCGCGAGTTATAGTTAGCTCAACTAACTATAACGGCCGAATTTCTCTGGTTTTGTACGAGTGAAATGTCCAACTAACTATAACATCCCTGAAACCTGTGGTTTTTTCTGTGAATTTCTAAGGTTTTTTAAATGCTAATTTCTAACTATAACGTCCCTGAAACCTATGGTTTTTTTCAGTGAATATATATATAATATATATTTATATATATATACATATATATATATATTATCTACTGGCGGTCGCCAGTAGATAGTTATAGTTACAACCTATTATCCATAGGAAATCCGCGACATTCTATTTGAAATAACTCTCTTGCCGGTTGACGTATCTTCGCGAAATTTTCAAACTTTGTGGCCCGCTCCGGTCCGCTCCTACACTGAAAGTCTCGGGGGATTCGTCAAGCGGGGGCCGAGAAAAAGGGGGTCCCAAAACGCGTTTTCCCCATGCATTTTTCCATAGGAAACTTTAGACACGGCTACAGCCCGAACTGCTGAACGGAATTACACCAAATTTGGCAAAGAGGTAGTTCTTGGTTCAGAAAGAACCCTTTTGTTAAATGGTGTAAATCCGTTCAGTAGTTGCTGAGAAAATGAAAAGTAAAAGATAGTGATATCTATGGGCACGGAGGATTCGCGCACCCTCAGCGCACCCTGCGCGCACCGTCCCGATCACGAGCTGAATGTTAATTGGCTGTCAGCTGGCTGTCAACATTCCGATTCAGGAAATGTTGGCAGCCATTTTGTCCCTCGGTAGAACCGAGGGACAGAAACAAGTGCGCAAAGCGCACAAAGGGAGCAGGGTAGAAACACCCTGACCCCCTAGGTTTGCTCAGGGGTCCCACAAGGACCCCTGGGCAAAAAAATAAAAATAAAAATTTAAAAATCGGCAGGATGCGCTCAGGGTGCGCGAATCCTGCCGAAAAAAAAAAAAATCGAAGCGCGGTCTCCCGCGCTTCAATGTTAATTGGCCCCCGGGTGGCCCAAGTCCCGGGGGCATGGTGGGGGGGCATAATTTAATGTGTGGGGGGCCTCAAAGGGCCCCCCAAGCCCCAGGGACCACCACCCCCTGGGGCTTTTTTAAAAATGGTGCGGGAGGGCTCTGAGCCCTCCCGCAGCCCCGAGGACCACCACCTCCCCGGGGCTTTTTTAATTAATTTAACAACCTGTGTGGGGGGCTCCAGCCCCCACACGCCCCGGGACCGCCACCTCCCGGGGCACTAACAAATTAAAATGGGGGTCCGTTTTGGACCCCCGAAGCCCGGGGACCACCACCTCCCCGGGGCTGTGCTGATGTAGGGAGGGGGCCGCGCGGCCCCTCCTGGAGCCCTTGATGGCCCTGGGGACCGCCACCCCCAGGGCCGGCTCCTGCAGTGTCCCGGGGTGCCTACCCTCGGGACACTGTAGTTTGCTATGGCAGGACGGGAGCCTCGCGGCTCCCGTCCTGCAATAGCAAACTGCTTTGGATATTGGAAGAGAGAGCAGGGAAACCTGCTCTCTCTTCCAATATCCAAAGCACATTGCTTTTCCAAATGGGGAGCAGCATGTCAGCTGCTCCCCATGTGGAAAAGCAATGCCGGAACCCAAGGGACGTGGGGAGCCGGCGGGACTGTGGGGGATTGGGGACCCCCACAGTCCCCAATGGAGAGGGCCAGCCCCGGGGGATGGGGTCCCCGGGGCAAGTAGTGGGCCAGGAGGAGGGCCACGCGGCCCCTCTCCCAACAAATAAAAATTAAAAAAATTAAAAAAAATGGAAAGGCCGGCCCCGGGGATGGGGTCCCCGGGGCCTTAAATGGCCAGAGGAGGGGGGCCACGCAGCCCCCTCCAAAGAATAAAAATAAAAGGCCATGCCCCGGGGGATGGGGTCCCCGGGGCCAATACAGGCCCAGGGAAGGGGGCCACGCGGCCCCCTTCCCGTTTTTTTTTTATTAAAAATTTAAAAAAAGGGGTAAGGCCCTGGGGGATGGGGTCCCCAGGGCATAAAAACAGGAAAAAGGAAGGGGGCCACACAGCCCCCTTCAGGGGACAACATTTTTTTTTTTAAACGATCGGGCCCGCAGGCCCCGCCCCTTCCTTCACCACTCTGCAAACGCGCACCCTGGCGCGTTTGCAGAGGGAAACGAATTCCCCTTGAATACTGGGGGTCCCTGGGGGCCAACTAGCCCACCAGGAACCTCTACTATGCGCCAGGGGCTGCGTTGCAGAGACGTGTAGAGAGGCCACACCCCTTTTACACCTCTCTGCAACGCAGCTCTGTGGCGCTTTTGGAGGTATATGGTGTGCTAGTTGGACTCCGGGGACCATCAGGATTCAAGGGGACTTAATCCCCAACTCAAAACGCGCCACGGGGCGCGTTTGCACAGTGGTGAAGGGAGGGCGGGGCTTCAGGTGACATGTGTGCAAACAGGCCCCGTGGCGCGTTTTAAGATGGGGAATTAAATCCCCTTCAATCCTGAGGGTCCCTGAGGGCCAACTAGCCCAACAGGTACATCCAGAAAGCGCCACAGAGCTGCGTTGCAGAGAGGTGTAAAAGGGTGTGGCCTCTCTACACGTCTCTGCAACGCAGCCCCCTGGCGCATATTGGATGTTCCTGGTGGGCTAGTTGGCCCCTAGGGACCCTCAGGATTCAAGGGGACTTAATCCCCCAACTTAAAACGCGCCACGGGGCGCGTTTGCACTGAATGTCACCTCAGGCCCCGCCCCCTCCCTTCACCATTGTGCAAATATTCCTCTAAAATCAGCCGAAATACGAATTCCGATTTACTCACCTGTTATCAGGAGAGACCTCAGTGCTGCATCTTTCAGCCCAGTACTGATCCTCAAAAGTAATTTTAACCGTACTTACCAGTAACTTGAATTTCCTTCCATAGGATATCATTGCCTGCTTTTTGCTGAAAAAGTTTCTAAGTGTTGATTTTTGAAACATACAAATATTCCTGTAAAATCAGCCGAAATACGAATTCCGATTTACTCACCTGTTATAAGGAGAGACCTCAGTGCTGTATCTTTCAGCCCAGTACTGGTCCTGAAAAGTAATTTTAACCGTACTTACCAGTAACTTGAATTTCCTTCCATAGGCTAACATTGACTGGTTTCACTTGGAAATTCTTCTAAGTGTGGAGTTTTGGAACTTTAAAATATTCCTCTAAAATCAGCCGAAATACGAATTCCGATTTACTCACCTGTTATCAGGAGAGACCTCAGTGCTGCATCTTTCAGCCCAGTACTGATCCTGAAAAGTAATTTTAACCGTACTTACCGGTAACTTGAATTTCCTTCATAGGCTAACATTGACTGGTTTCACTTGGAAATTCTTCTAAGTGTGGAGTTTTGGAACTTTAAAATATTCCTCTAAAATCAGCCGAAATACGAATTCCGATTTACTCACCTGTTATCAGGAGAGACCTCAGTGCTGCATCTTTCAGCCCAGTACTGATCCTCAAAAGTAATTTTAACCGTACTTACCAGTAACTTGAATTTCCTTCCATAGGATATCATTGCCTGCTTTTTGCTGAAAAAGTTTCTAAGTGTTGATTTTTGAAACATACAAATATTCCTCTAAAATCAGCCGAAATCCGAATTCTGATTTACTCACCTGTTATCAGGAGAGACCTCAGTGCTGCATCTTTCAGCCCAGTACTGGTCCTGAAAAGTAATTTTAACCGTACTTACCAGTAACTTGAATTTCCTTCCATAGGCTAACATTGACTGGTTTCACTTGGAAATTCTTCTAAGTGTGGAGTTTTGGAACTTAAAAATATTCCTCTAAAATCAGCCGAAATACGAATTCCGATTTACTCACCTGTTATCAGGAGAGACCTCAGTGCTGCATCTTTCAGCCCAGTACTGATCTTCAAAAGTAATTTTAACCGTACTTACCGGTAACTTGAATTTCCTTCATAGGCTAAGATTGACTGGTTTTCAGCAAAAAAGTTTCAAAGTGTTGATTTTCACAAACTACAAATATTCCTTAAAAATCGCCTGTATGACTTAAACGCATTCTTTCAACTGTTTACAGGAGATGCACCAGTGCTGGATCCAGGATCCAACACTGAGTAAGAAAAAGTAACGATAACAGTTTTTACCTGCTAAGTGAATTTCCTTCCATAGGATAACATTGGTGATTCTATGAGAAAAAGTTTCTGTGTCAACTTTTAAAATACAATAATATTCCTTAAAAATCACGACTGTAACCAAAACGCTTTTACTCAACTGTTTACAGGAGATGTACCAGGACTGAATCTAGGATCCAGTCCTGTGGTTACAAAAGTAATCCATAAAGTAACTAATTGCATTTAACTAGAAATTCACATTGAGCTGAATGTTGCATTGTGTTTGAAAATGTGTTGCCCATTGCAACAACTGTAACTACTGTACTTAAAAGTCTATTGCCTATCTGCAAAGTATTTAAACTAAAGTAATTCATTCTGAGAAAGTATTTTTTGTAATGTAATGTATAATGTAATTACAATGTAATTTAAAAATAAAATATGTAAAAAAAAATTGTTTCTAAAAATGTAGTAAATCAGTATGAAAAAAATTAATATAACAATTAATACATTTAAAAATTGTCATTTACAAAACCTTTGAAATTCACTGAAAAACCGTAGGTTTCAGGCACGTTATAGTTAGAAATTAGCATTTAAAAAACCTTTGAAATTCACTGAAAAAACCATAGGTTTCAGACACGTTATAGTTACAAATTAGCATTTAAAAAACCTTTGAAATTCACTGAAAAAACCATAGGTTTCAGACACGTTATAGTTACAAATTAGCATTTAAAAAACCTTTGAAATTCACTGAAAAAACCATAGGTTTTAGGGACAGTTATAGTTACTTGGACATTGCACTCGTACAAAACCCGTGAAATTCCCCCGTTATAGTTAGTTCAGCTAACTATAACTCGCGCCCCCGCAATGCACTGCTGATGACGTCACATATTACATCACTCATGACATGGTCAGTGACATCACTGATGACATCACTGATGACATCTCAAATGACATCACTGATGACATCATCCACGTGATAATCTGATGCACCTCCTCACACCCTAATATAACCTTTGATACACCCACTCTAAATTACAGACTTCCATTCGCAAAACCATAGACACTCCAACACCAATAACTACATACCCACTCACTGATTCTTAGGTCTACACACACACATCCACTCACTCACCCGTACAGTCACTCATACTTACGGTCACTCAGTACAGGACTATCATATGCACTCTTACTCCTATATAGACACTCAAACAACGCCACTCATCCATAGAGATACTCACACACCTAGTCAGTCATGCAAATAATTAAACACACTGCCATTTACTCACCTATACAGTTATACACACACCAGCTCACTTACTCATACAAATAGTAGCACATTGTTACGCTCTTATACAATCACTGATACAAGCACACACTCATCCATACAGCCACTATCACAATCACTCTCTCTTGCTTATAGATATTTATATACTCCAACACACATATATACTGCCTTTCACATATGTAGTTACTCACATATGTACCACTGGGACATACATTCACTCACTAACACACTCTTACACACACTTACCCACCCATACAGTCTATCACAGATGCACTCTTGAAACCATCCACCCAGTGAATCACCCACTCACACATCTATGCACAGAGTTGCACACACCCCTCCCACACAAACACTCAGGCACCCATACAGATACTCAGACAAGCATTCAATAACTCATATAGACACTCATGTAGCTATTCACAAACACATGCAGCCACTTACACAGCAACAGACAGACGAATACAGACATTCATCCAGTTTAGTCACTAACCCATGCATTCAGTAAGATACGTTAAATCACTCACTTATAGAGTCAGTCACGCACCTACTAAATCATCCATACAGACACTTACACACCCACTCATTCTTCAATACGTCTTTTCCTATATATATTAAAAATATTTAAACTTTACAGAAACACACAGTCACTGGATGATGTCATCAGTGATGTCATCAGTGATGTCATCAGTGATGTCATTTGAGATGTCATCAGTGATGTCATCAGTGATGTCACTGACCATGTCATGAGTGATGTAATATGTGACGTCATCAGCAGTGCATTGCGGGGGCGCGAGTTATAGTTAGCTGAACTAACTATAACGGGGGAATTTCACGGGTTTTGTACGAGTGCAATGTCCAAGTAACTATAACTGTCCCTAAAACCTATGGTTTTTTCAGTGAATTTCAAAGGTTTTTTAAATGCTAATTTGTAACTATAACGTGTCTGAAACCTATGGTTTTTTCAGTGAATATATATACATATATATATATATATATATATCCTCATGTAGGGTATGTTGCCAGCATGTAATGCTATCAGAAATTTCATATATGCAGCAGCATAGATGCCCTCTCTCTGACCCTATTTACTGTTCACTTATGGTATGCCTGTCCACTGTCACTTTCTTTGTCCTGACTTGCCATAGATCCTGCTTGTACACTGCATATCTGAGGCACAAGGAACACTAAATCTAAACATGTGGTGTCTGGGCCAGGACTATCCTCATTCCATTTATGAGACTCTGTGACTTGGGAATGTTCATCATAACTATTGACCGGAAAGCCATTGTGCCCTACATGCATGACAGCTAACACATAGACTACTGAATGGAATGTTTTTCTCAACACCCTTATACAAGATCCTTCCAAGAAAAGGTTCTAGGTTCATTTCTTGAGCACAAGGCATGTGAACACCCTGTTGGAGCAGATTAGGAAACTGTTGGAGATGCCATAAACTTAGATCACTGAGACAGAGTTTACTTGGACAGTGGCATGAAGCTGACTATAGCAAGTGCCTAAGGAAATCTCTCTTTACAGTCTGAAAACATTGTCTGAGATGTCAGGTGCAGTTGGAACAGTATGTCCCATGGACAGAAAATTGCAAAAGGTAAGGAAAAAAAAGATGGCCGCCGCCGAGTAGGAGCCTCGCAAGAGCTCCCGGTTTGGGGATTACCTTTGGTAGTTATCCCCGATAAACTGTGTTCTCTGGCCTTCCACCTGCTTGCCCCTGGAGCGGACTGGGACCCCCACATTCGTCATCTATCTTACCTGCTGGATCGATCTTCGCGGTGGCCGGAGCTCCCGCTTGCTCTGCCCGAACGCTGGCGCTGCCGGTCGGACCCTCTGCTCCCGGGTCGATCTGCCGCTACTGGACTGCTCACAAGGTTTTCCATCGCCGCAGGTTCCTGCGGTCTCGCGCAGCCTGCTCTGCAGAAAATCCGGGTCTATGCGCCTAGTGCCGGGATCGGCCCTCCAGACTGGCGCCATTTCTGTGGATCTCTCCCGATGCCCAGCCGAGGAGCCAAAGAGTCCTGGCTTCACTAACGGCGTTCTCCATGCTGGGATTCCTGCTCCACTACGGTGTGGCCCCACCTTGCAGCCCCTCCGTCCTGCCTGGAGCCCGCTCGTCGGACTGAGCTCGCCGACGCCAGATGCCCTCCAGTTCCTGTTGAGCTTGTCCTGGTCCGATCATTGCGCCCTGAGCCTGGTGGCTCGGTGCTGACCTCCGATCGCCTGGCCTCCGGCGTTTCTCCTTCTGTGCCGCATCCCCTCTCGGCGACCCCCCCTGGAGTCGGCGTCTCTCTCGGCGGCCTCTCCCCCTGCCAGCGTTGCAGGAGACTTGATCGGCGCCTAAATCGGTCGGAGGTGTCTTTAAGTGAGGAACCCTGCCCCTCCGCCTCCGGTGATCCGGGAAGTGCCCCACCTCAGGTGCTTTCTCTACCGTTTTTCTTCTCTTTTTCTTTTCTTTCTGACTCTGACTACAAACATGAGCATTAGATGAAGGCTGCCTGGACCTAAAATGGCGGCGCCTCACTAATCACGGTTCCTCTCAACTCTGATGTTGCCACATACATCGCTGACCACTGCCTGACCCTAAAATGGCGGCAGCTCATAGACATATAATTACCTCACATTGCCTGACTTTAAAATGGCGGTGGCAATAACACAATATGATTAGCCTCACCCTGCTAGCTACCTCCACAGATGCAAACTAAGAGGAGCAGTCTCCTTTGAATCACTTTCCACTAAACTGCCATCCTCACTTGGGATTCTCGCTGCCAAGCCTGGACCTGACTTCTGATCCCCCCCCCCCCAAAAAAAAAAAAACCTCCCTGCTATGAAGAGATAAAGCTTGCACCAATGATATCCGACAGCTCACTCACCCAAGACAGTTAACCCTGGGACACACCCTTCCTCCCATCACACAGCTGTGATGTGACTACCCTATCTCCCTGCTCTGAAGAGATAAAGCTAAATTAGCCCACCTGATTTTCCCCACGCCCTGGTTGATGGCGACCCTGCCTCGCTTCTGTTCAACTGCCCCTTGTCATTCCTAGAGTACCCCACCCCAGCCACCATGGCAAGTCCTTGCCTAACTACTACAGGGGAAAACTCCTTCACTCTGGTTTACCCTCCCAACCTCTCCAAAACCGCTGCAAAATCTTTCAAGCACTCCACCCTGAAAAGTAACCCTGAGACTTTGATTTCCGACCTGCGCTACAGCGCAGACAATGGCACAGTCATTAACGACCTTATCTTCTACTCCAGACGAACCTCCTCCTGGCGCAAAACCTTTACACACCTCCTCAATGTACGCGCAACCAGGAACATTCCTCATGGCACTAAGCTTACAATAGCACCCTCTGCAACCCTGCGAGCTGACCTCACAATCAACCTCTACAAAAATGGCATTGTCCTAATCCAAGCCTCATCCAAAAACCTTAACAAATTTGCGGACCTCTTTACCCTCCTCAGTAACCATGTGCACGACACTAACAAGGCACCTAACACCCACCCCTCCGACCCGCCAACCAGCCTGACTAGCGTCCCTAGCCACCCACAAACCACCCCTCTAAGGGTTGCCAACTCGGGTCATCCTATCCCCTCTTGCACACCTACCAGCCTTGCCAACAGATGCACCCCTAGTCCTTTGGTCTCCTCCCCGCCAGCTCCCTACGATAACTGTGAGACCTTTTTGCCTCCAAAAACCTCCGATACAGGTCGAGCCACCCCTTCTACCCGATCCCCTTTGCATGCTGATAGTATTGCTCCCGAAATACCGCCCTCCTGCCCTCTAACGCCTCCCTCTTACTTAGATATCGAAACCCTGCACTCAAGAGCTGCCAAATTAACCCAGAGCATCCATATCTCCATTCTGGATCTAATGAACCTCCTTCACCTCGCCGAACTCTCCTTAGCCAACCTCAAACCCCAGCGGAACTCCACCCCTCCTCACACCACAGAGCCCCCCATGCACCCACTGCCGCTATCCCAGAGACACCTTCGCCCTCGCAAGCAACTATTTCACATCTCTGAGGAAGAAACCCTAGCTCTCGTCCTCTCTTACAACTCTACACTCGACACCCCAAGTCCGCTAGACCTCTCTGAAGAGGAAATCCTTGCCATCCTCCGCGACCACAACCCTACCCCAGCTACCCTTTGTCCGCCAGACTCGAGTGACGAACATGCCATCTGCACAGTCACTATTAACCCCAACAGATCGGCTACCCTCCGCAACAGAAGTGTGGTCAAAAGCAATCTAGCGCCAGTTCTCCTGTCCGCCCGAACTCCCTACATTCCCTCAGATCCCTCTCTATCTGGTCTCCTAATCAATTGCCGATCGGCCGTTAAACACGCCGCCGATATTGCCGATCTCATCCTGAACAAAAACCTCGACTTAGCAATTCTAACAGAATCCTGGCTCAACGATGCCTCATCTCCATGCCTGGACCTCTTAGTCCCTCCCAATTATAACATTGCAAGACTGGACAGGCAATCTAACAAAAAAGGAGGAGGCATCGCATGCATCTACCGCTCTAACCTCCTTGTCACTGAACTCCTGGCCGATTCCACTGACTCCTACGAATACCTCGCCCTTTCCATTTGCAGCAACTCCACCCAACTGTGCAATTTGCACATCTTTTACCACCCCCAGGCATGAACGATTCCTTCACTGACCATCTCATGGAACTCATCACAGCTAAGATCTCCTCCAACGCTAAAGATATTTTCCTGGGTGATTTCAACCTTCACTGGAACGACCCCAAGGATCCTCATGTCAATGCCATCAAAGACCTCTTGGATGATCAAGCCCTGACCCAAGCCTGCTCACTCCCAACACATACGAAAGGGGCCACCCTTGACTGGATCATCTCTAAGAAATCAACAATCAAGCTTATCTCTATAGACCCTTGCGACTGGTCTGATCACCACGCCATCACCTTCCTACTACCCAGCACACACAAGACAAGGGCACCGCAACCAGTGATTCCTAAACGCTGGGTCAGAGACACTAAAAACCTAGACCACTTGGAACTGGAAGCTCGCTGCAAATCAGACCTCCCACCCCCCTCGCATATCACAACGGTCAATGACCTCAACGATCACTACTCTACAACTATATCGAGCATTCTGGATGACCTAGCCCCGCTAAAACTAAAGAGAACCCAAATCAAAGATCGGAACCCCTGGTTCACTGGATCCCTCAACAATGAGAGGAGAGCCCTCCGACAGTCCGAAAGAATTTGGAGACAGCACCCCTCTGTAGCACATCTAAAAATTCTCCGCCAGGCCAGAAATGCCTACAACAGGAACATCATCAACTCAAAAAAAGAATTCTTCAGATCTGAACTGGGGAACGCCAAGAATAGACCCCGCAAGCTCTTCGAATTGGTCAAACACCAATCCAACAAACTGGCCAAAAGCGCGAAAGAAACCCCCAAGTCCTTAATATCATCCGAGGAATTCTCCTCCTTTTTCGCTGACAAAGCCACAGCCTTAGGAAAAGAACTTAGTGCCGCCACATACTCTCTATTCCCTCCAGACCTGCCTCCTCCTCCAGCGCTGCCCCCACAGACTTCACCTAAAAATCAAGCACGCTGGACTGACTTCAATCCCTATCATGAAGACTCCGTCGCTAAAATCCTATCGACCCTAAACCCGAACAACCATTTTAATGACCCTCTCCCCCCAACTGCCTAGTGGCCGCCGCCCAGTCCATTATTCCAAGCTGGACTGCAATAATCAACGCCTCTCTGCGGCAGGGATCCATTCCTGACTCTCTGAAAGCAGGCCAAGTCCTCCCCATTTTGAAAAAGCCGTTGCTGGACCCAGCTTCCCCCGACAACTTCAGACCTATCTCTAACATCCCTCTCTTAGCCAAAGTGTTGGAGAAATGTGTACAACAGCAACTAAGTCAACACATCAACAACTTCCACCTACTTGATGACTTCCAATCTGGATTCAGACCCGGGCACAGCACTGAAACCACCATGCTCCACATCGTTGATGATGCCCTCCAAGCCCTTGACCAAGGCAAAACCTGTCTCCTAATCCTCCTAGATCTATCCTCGGCCTTCGACACGGTCAACCATGAAAAACTACTCGAACGCCTTAAACTCAGGATGGGATTGGAGGGCACCGTTCTAAAGTGGTTTAGGTCCTTCCTCCAAAACCGTTCACAGAGATTCCTAATCAACGGCAACCTATCGGCTCCTTCTCGGGTCACGGTTGGAGTCCCTCAAGGATCAACCCTGTCCCCTACGCTCTTCAACCTTTACCTTGAACCTCTTACTGAAGTTCTACGCACAGCTAATATCTCCTACCATATGTACGCTGACGACACTCAGATCTACATCAAGACCTCATCCCTCGAGGAGATTCTCTCCCTGAACGAAGCCCTGAAACTCACTGTCCATTGGCTCGCTTCCAATCAACTCAAACTCAACGCAAAGAAAACTGAATTTCTCTTAATTTCCCCCTCAAAAACCAATCCCGAGATGCAGACATGGATTAAGGCTATCACAGCCTTAGATTGCCCACCGACCATCGTGGACTCGGCCAAATCTCTGGGAATTACCCTGGACAGAAACTTGAACATGCGAGACCACATCAATGCGATGGCCAAATCAGCCAGATTCCACCTGAGCTACCTTAGGAAACTGAAACCCTTCCTCGACAATGCCGATCTAAAACTGGCAGTCCAAGCTCTCGTCATCTCCAGACTGGAATATGGCTGCTCTACCCTCTCGGGTTTACCAAAGATCTCACTGGCACCTTTAAAAGCCTGCCTCAACACTGCAGCCAGACTTCTTACCAGCTCAAGAAAATTCGACCACATTTCTCCACACCTGAAAGCTTTGAATTGGCTTCCTCTTGAGGCTAGAATACAGCTTAAACTGGCCTGTATCACACACAAGGCCCTACACTCAAACTCCCCTGCTTATCTTGCACAGAAACTTGTGGTATCCGGAGGAACCAGAAACTCCCGATCCGCCAGAGACCTCCTGCTACAACCTGCACGCTTCCGGAAGAAAAAAACGTACAATCGGGCTTTCTCTGGGGCCGCTCCGAGAATATGGAACTCTCTCCCGCCCACCATCAGAAGAATCCCTTCACTGACACGCTTCAAAAAGGAGGCCAAAACCTTCCTTATGGGTAAATTCCTCGTTTAAATGTTGCCTCCAACCAGCACAGAGACTCTGATTAACTCCTGACTAGCGCCTCCCCTCGGATTACCTAGTCACCTCTCCTAGAAACCTGGGGACTTGTTTCGAGCAACCATAAATCGCAAACCGTACATCTGTGTCCACTATCTTTTTTATATCCTGCATCCTGCCCTCTTTTACCTTTGTATATTATTGTGATTCCAAGCCTATTGCACATTTCTATGTTTCCTGTAAAGCGCTCTGATACCCTAACGGGTCAAGTTCGCGCTCTATAAAACACAAAAATAAAAATAAATAAATAAAGTAAGTGATGCAGACAATACCATTATACCACTTATTCCTGTAGTTATGCAGGTAAATGGAATGTACATTCAATATTCTCTACATATGGCCTCATACCCGAGGAAAACCCCTAGCACAAACATTGCTGGGATCTACCTAGCTGCTCCCCCAAAACTGGATCTGAAGAACAATATAGTAATAATTTAACATTTTCTTTGGCATTTCATTCTTCTTTCTACAATGGTTCTTTATTTTGCTGCCATATTGTCATGGGTGACAGAGTAGCCTGTACCAAGCAGACCTTGAGAATTACACATCTACCCTCCTCTTCTTCGCCTTCTTGTCTCCACTACACTTGTAAATACAAGACAATGTGCAAGCAAGATGTACCAATGCACACTTTGGTGGTCAGCGTCATCAGTAGCACTTTCGCCAATTCCTTTCCACATGAGTGTGGAAGCCATGTCTTTTTCCCATTCTGTCATAGCACTGGGCATTTGTGGTGTTTTCCCTGTGGCCCTCAGTCAAGACTAAAGGTCATTCAGTGCTGAGTGGAAACTGACATTGTAGAGATAAGAGAATCTAGCTATCTCATAGGCTGGTGGAATGTGGAACAGGAAATGGAATGTGATCCTATCAAATGTTAACGAGTAGGCTGAGTTAGAGAAGCTGGACAAGCTGGAACCATCTGCATGAGAATACAGTTATTTCTAAGGTACTCGCCTCCATGTATCTTTATATTAAGTGGCAACGGGACCTCATAATCTATGCAGAGGAAAGACAGAAAATCCTTCCATCCCTGGAGAATATGTAAGGAAAGGAACACTGAAAACAAGCTTCAACCACTTAATCTTCCTTGTTTTTAACCACCCTTGGTGAAAGGTAAGTGATAGGTTGATTGTGATTCTGAGAGACTTTCTCCTGGGTGTATTTGATAACAAACATCTGTGACGGCTTTTAGTTACTGATCGCCACATCGTGCACTCATCAAAAGTTCTTCTAATCGTACATTAACTATGCACGTCCTGCACGAGCAATGCAGCACGTGAGAAATAATTCTTGCCTCAGTGTGCTGTTATTTTAGTTATTTATTTAGCATTTCCTTACATGTACTACTTTTCAATGGCTGATCAAGTCATGGCACCACTTCCGACATCTCTTGCCACATCATGTGATCCACCTATTTCCTGGAAACAATGGAAGAAAATGATTTTTACGCATATTTTAGCAATATGTGGTGAAAGATATGAACAAAACAAGTGATTCTTCTCTGTCACTTGGGATTAGAAAGCAGAATTTCTCTGAGATGGGTCATGAGCAACCTAACCGTGTATATGATATGTCACTGAAAATGTTAGATTTATCTTTTATTACTAAAGTTAATGTTGTTTTGGAACGTCACAATTTTTCTCTATGGCACAAAAATTGTTGAAGACATTGCTCATATGTGGGCTGCTTTAAGAGGGTTGTATTTGTCATGTCAATTCGGAGATTTATGCTCTCTTATTAAGGACAACATTGTAAGGGGTATTAATACCAAGAGATTAAAGGAGAAATTATTAACCAAGGATCCAACATCAGAAGAATCCATTCAAATAGCCAAGGGGATGGGGCATACTGCAATGTGGTTGAAAGAAATGGACACATCTGCAAAAGGAATTGCTGAATTGGATAAAACACTACTTAAGCAGGATATGAGTTCCTCAGTGGAAAAAATAAGGAAAAGTAGGCTAAGTGATAATATTAGGATCGGAGAATTAGCAACCAGGAACATTAATTGTTATAATTGTGTGACACGTGGTCATTGTGACTAGCACAATGTGTGATGCAAGAAGTGTACTTTGGCGTAATTGTAGAAAGAAAGGGCATTTTGCGAAAGTCTGTAAAGCAAAAAATATAGTGACAGATGTAAGAGAAATGCATAATGTGTGAAAGCATTCAAGACGTAGTGCTTACTATTGATGGAAACCAAATACCCATGCATTGAAATTTGACAAAGGTATTGCTAACTGGAGTTAAAGAGCAAATCACTTCTGAAGTCAAGAAAGAAGTGAAAAAAAAAGTACTGATAATCTAGAAAAAACTAACTGTATTATACGCCTGAATGACCAACCAAAAAGAGTGTTAACAGATTCAGGAAGTCTCTATACTTTAATATCTAAGGATACATACTGTCAGCAATGGACAGAAGGAAGGCACAAGAGCACTAAACTGGATATAACTGCAGTAGAATATGGTGGGAAAAGAACAGAAATTCTGGGCAGGAAATGAATTACAATTAAGTTTGAGAATGAAGCGGTGTTTGGATGTGTTTATATAACAAATTATGACTCAAATTAATGCCATGGTGACACAAAAAAGACTTTGGAATTGTTCTGAATCCTAGCCTGTTATGACTGTCGAAATGCTGAAAGTACAGACAGCTACAAACTCTATGAAAACGTACAAAGAATCTATAATGAGAAAGTATCCACAAGCTTTTACAGAAGAATTGGGTATGTTAGTTGATTTTTCAAAAAGGTCGTATTAAAGGAAGGTGTAGTGCCTGTAGTCCTCAAGGTTAGAAATGTGCCACATTTAATGAGAGATCCCCTACAACAGGAGTTAGACAAACTGCTTGTACAAAAGATAATTGAACTGATTTAATCTTCGAAATGGTTGGTGTCAGTGGTTGTGGCCCCAAAGGAAGTAGGAAATCTTTGCCTATGTATTGACCCATGTGATTTCAATAGGAATGTATGGGTAGATAGACAGACCCTTCCCAACATATCAGAAATGACAAATACTATGGGAGGGGAAAAATAATTCAATATGATTGATATATCGGCTACCCATCACCAAAACATAAGGATTCAAGACATCTTACATCATTTGTAACACGACTAGGAGCTTTTCATTATTTAAGAAGGCCGTTTGGGTTGGCATCTGCTTCGGCTGATTTTCAAAGGATTATGAAACAGATCTTTGATGGAATGCTAAATATTTGGTGCTTTCAAGATGATGTTCTTATTGTGAGGAAAGATGAACAGAAATACAATGTCCTATTTGAGAAAGTCATGAAGCGCCTAAGCAAACATGGATTAACTGTCAGTTTAAGAAAGAACAGGTGCCCCTCCATGGAGGAACTGAAGGTACAGTTTGCGAACTACAGGTCAGGGTCTCCTGATGACCCTATGCCACCACACATCCTGAAGTTTATCGCATATATTATTGCCCCTACCTACCAGGAGCTATTTGCCATCTCCCTCCACTCTGGTGTTATTCC
Organism: Calotriton arnoldi; assembly: GCA_963921515.1. Lineage (NCBI taxonomy): Eukaryota > Metazoa > Chordata > Amphibia > Caudata > Salamandridae > Calotriton > Calotriton arnoldi. The sequence goes on along the minus strand of CAWUFW010001738.1, from coordinate 1,375,324 downwards.
TGATGACCAGTCTCTCTGCTCCCAATTCAGCTTTAGAGGGTGTCACAGCACTTAGACGACATTATTAGAGGTCGCTGAATCCATCAAGACTAGTCTTGATTCTGGACTTCATGGAGCTCTGGTGCTGTTAGACCTGTCAGCAGCCATTTGATACGGTGGACCATAACATCTTGCTGCACAGGCTAGAACACCTGGGGGTGACGGGATCAGCCTTAGGCTGGCTGGGATCCTTTCTTGAGAGACAGGAGTAGGTAGTCTGGATGAAGCGTTTTGCCTTTGGAGCCAAATCATTAAAATGGGGGGGTGCCTCAGGGCTCCTCCCTGAGTCCTATCCTTTTCAACATTTATATGACCCCATTGTCATTTCTGATCGAATCCTTTGGCATCAAGGTCATACATGGATGATACGCAGCTCCTGCTCACTTACTATGGGGACTCAGTGAGCGCAAAAGAAACAATTTTACTTTGTATGACAACATTGCTTTAATGACTCAGGGCTAATAAATTACATTGCAACCCAGACAAAACTGAGATCTTATTGTTTGGGTTGATCCCCCCCCCCCTGGGTGGACAGGAGCCTGGCCCAACAGCGTTCACCCCGTCCCCCTCCAATGGCGGTGGCCGGAAATCTAGGTGTTATGTTTGACTTTCAACTATCTTTCAGTGCCCAGGTGTCAGCAGAAGTTAAATCATGCTTCTGGGTCTGTCGCATGCTTAGGATATTTCTTAACTTCCTGCCTCATGATGCACAAGTCTCTGTGATCAGGGCGCTGATTCTTTCTAGGTTGAACTATGTCAATGTTTTGTACATAGGTCTCCCAAAATATTTGGTTCAGTGTGTACAAGTAGTCCAGAACATGTCAGTCCGCCTACTCTATAAACTACCCATGCACACTTCAGTATCTCTGATTTGAGAACAGCTACATTGGTTAACGGTCCATAAGAAATTATGTAGAAGACTCTGACACATCAAGCCCTCCATAACAACAGACCAGCTTACTTGATTAAGAAGATCAAGGAATTGTCAGGACACCAAACACTCTTACCTGTAAGGTGCTTGGCTGTGTTTCGCAGAGACGCTATGAGCCAACTTCCTAGAACCCTATGTCACAACCTGAATTCAGAATACACTTAAGGCTACAAAATAGGACTCAGGGAGGAGGGCCTGGTACTGGACGCTGGCGATGTCCTGTTGTCGACCTGCGAGGCAACAATACATATGTGTAAGAGTTTGACTTCTAGTTGTCTTGTTAGCTAACAACTAATCCCTCTAGCCTTCTTCCCAGGAAACGCTAAAGAAGCCTTCCTACCTGCGATCTTTAGGAGTTAGGTGTAGCGTCCAGTAATCTTGTGATGGTGGTGATAGTGGTGTTGATGAGGAGTCAGTCTTAGGGTGATGTCAGGGTAATAGTTGTCTCGTCTCCTTGAGCGGTAGAGAATTGTGCTGTTTACCTGGAACATGAAAACATATGAATAAGTTACTAATTCCTCTGACTATAGGTTCACAAACATTAATAGTGCACTGCCACTTTCACTTACTCTTTTCTGACCCCCACTGTCTGCATGCCATCACTTGATTCTAAAATGAAATAATTATTTACACAACAATGTGCACAAACACAATAACTTTCTAAATATAAAAGTCCTTCGTTTCTCTTTGATTTCTTCCAAGCTTTGTTGCAAGAAAAGTTCCAAAAATTGTTCTTCAATGCTGCTAAATTTAAAGTCCCATTCTGTACTGTCTTGCGATGGGCGCCAGAAAATAGGAATGTTCACTTAGCTTTGTTTTGTCTTTTCCTTCCTCAGGTGTTCTCTGCGAAGCCGCGCCGCAACTCTGAAGCCCAGCAAGCAAGAAGAAGCTCCGGCGGGAAACAGGTGAGTAGACAGCTGTTCCTCGAACGAATCCGGAAGGCTAAGCGGTTTCCAGAAGTCGGGTGTGGCATTATATACCCATGCCACACCCATGCCTGCTACGTTGCGCGTGATGTAACGTAACGCGCGTCACTTTTCCGATCCCGATAAGGAATCGGATCGGGTCTCTTCACCGGCGCTGAAAGCAGAGTGTTTTCTGCTCAGTGCGAGTTCCATGCTGATCCTCTCTCTGTCTCTGAAGGCGCTGGAGACAGTGCCGCGATTATGTCCATGTGCTAGAGGCAAGAACCTCATATACTGTGATACACCCCAAGACTAAAAACATACACAACAACACAGTGGTTTACAGTCAACACTACATTCGGCACATTCACAGATAAATACGGAGTGCTGGTTGGCACGGGACAGGGGTGGGTTTCAATTGGGAATCGTACGTTTTGGTACTCTTGTACATAGGTGTGGAGTCGCTTCACAGAAGGGTAGTGTAGTGTTTTATGCGGAGTGTGGAGTGAAGGGGCGGGAATCATGACAGTAATATAGACCAGGGAGGTCGCTGTGCTCCTGTAATGCCGGCTTACCCACAGTCCCCCGTTTTAAAAAACAATGGAGAGGGGGTTCCTTTTTCACAGTCACAGCAGCTAGCATGTGGAATCAGATGCCTGGTCATTTAAGGTCTATCACAGAAGAAACTAGATTCAAGAAAGAGCTGAAAACCTATTTATTGAAACAATAGGTAATGAAGGACACCTGACAAATTATGCCATTATTTTTAGGTCTCGCCTAGGCAGCGCATGCGCTGCATGCGCTGTCTCAGCGAGACATAAAGTAATCTGTATGTTGGCTTAAAGTCCGTGTAATTTGTTTTTCCTCTTGCGATTGGTTTACCTGTGGCATTGCTGTTGTTATCTTGCTTTCTGTTGGCTGTTGATCCTATGCTAACTTCCGTGTAGTCCCGAAGCAGCGGCGCCTAACTACAGTTCTCGTCCGCTCCGCTCGCACTTGTTTTAATTGCGTGCAGTGTGCCATGTGTTTCTCACGCCGCGTTTGTTTATTTATTTTGGAGATCACCCCCTGCGTCTGTAACTGGAGACTCTCCTTTGTGGGATTAGCCTCTGTAACTAGAGCGGCAGCATTGCATAATAGAATTGTGCCGGGCCGCCGCGCTTCATGTTTGCCATAAATCACCTCATCTCCCCGGGGCATCCCCCACCACCTCCCGCAAGTCGCAGCTGCTCCGACAGAAGAATGCTTAACAAGATGATTTTAGAGGGACGGTGGAAGCATTTGTGTGCCATGACTCTAGCTATAAAACATACGCAACATTCAAAACCTTTAGTCAAACATGGTTATCCTTTTAGAAATGCTTCCAGCACATTTTATTTCCTGGGTGAAACTGCAGTTTCTAAACACAGCTATTAGATGCCCCCATTTGTTACACAAAATAGCCTTACAGTGAGCCATTTTAAGTTCGATTATCCCATAGCACATGGAAAACAGAGAAGCGATTTACAAAAAAGTAAAACAAATTACATCTATATTGTTCACGCTTTATTTTTGTTTGTTTTTTAAGTCGGGCTTGTGCGTCAAGCACGGCAGGCACTTCAAAGCTGTAATAAAGAAGTATATTTTCTATACAGCACATTAAAATAGTGCTCCCTGAATAAAAGCATGCATGATCACAAACTCTATGCTCCGCATCCCAAATTCTAATCTTGCACAATTGTATTTTGTAAGTCATCCCGGAGATCAGTGTTACGTTTGAAAGACAAATGCTACCAGCTTCAATGACAATCTGTGGCTTCCCTGTTATATCTTTAACTGTCAGGCAAACACAGAGCTGTTCGTTATTTCATAATGTGCAAATGGTTAAATATTTATGAATGCATACATTATTCTTTGTGTAAACACAAGCATTCCCTAAAACATTCACACCTCTGAGCAGTGCACAGGGCTGGTGGGCAGGAGACCATTTGAGAGGTGAGGAGGCATGTTCAGCTGCGGTAGAGGAGTGTGAGGGGCATAGTGTGTTTCATTAAACTTTGTTGCCGTTTCCTTTTTATTCACTCTCCGTTTGCTGGTTTTCATTCTTTACCGAGGCTCGGGCCGCCGCGCTTCATGTTTGCCATAAATCACCTCATCTCCCCGGGGCATCCCCCACCACCTCCCACAAGTCGCAGCTGCTCCGACAGAAGAATGCTTAACAAGATGATTTTAGAGGGACGGTGGAAGCATTTGTGTGCCATGACTCTAGCTATAAAACACACGCAACATTCAAAACCTTTAGTCAAACATGGTTATTCTTTGTGTAAACACACGCATTCCCTAAAACGTTCACACCTCTACATTCAGATATGAAATGTTTGCTTTGGAAATAAATACATGCTTTGTTCATATATCCATTCAAACTAGCCTGTGTAGAAAAGCATACATTTCAGTTTTAACTATGAATTAGGCCCATAGTCATTAAAATGCTGCAACTGCAACACTGATTGGGGACTCAGAAAAACGATAGGCCTCGTGACTGGCCGCTGGCCTTGAAATATCTTTGGGGTCACAAAAGAGTCCGCCACAAGCTCGACATTTCCAACGTGTGACTGACTGTCTTTTTCAGTGGCCTCGATGGTTAGGGAAACCTGTTTTCATCTAGGGTCATATGTGTGATATATGCTGCCCTTGGGTAGCTTAGTTGTTTAGCTACTTGCTGGACACACGTATATGACTACTCTCGACTCATTCTTGCATCACCCTAAGTGTATAGTTGTCTGAATCAGTCTAAGAGCGACATTAAGCGCCAGGTATTTATTATTAATTTGTCCAAGTGTGTCATCTGCATTGCGCCTAAATGATAAATTAAAACAAAATAGACACCATGTCATGGTGCATTTGAACATATATGTACCGAAACATGAACTCCAATGTGCCAGTCGCCTCACTGGTGCTAGCCACTTTCCTGAAGTTCGCAGGTTAACATATCCATAGTTTTACTGTTCAGTTGCTATAAAAGCTTATAATATGTTATAGTGTGCACTTTCTTTCTTTATTTAATCACCCCAGTGCAAACAAAAAACATAAATAAAAAACATTGCTCTTTACAATGCCAATAGCTCCAACCCCAACAAATGTGAGACCTAGTGCTTTGCACTGCTTGTTATCTCTGGTTGCCAAGCACTGGGTTACTCTTTGAGTAGCCGAGTGCTATATAAGAACCATTCATTCATACTTATTTAGGTCATGAAATATCAGAGACAGACATCTAAAATCTTTTTTGGGATTGGCAGAATATTGCTCAAAGTTCCTAATGAAATGAACTTTACAGAATTAGTAGAGCCTCTCAGAGCATTAATGAAAAAGGATGTTTTCAAGTTGGACATCGAATGTGAGAATGCCTTTGATCAGGTGAAGAATCGAATAAGGCAAACACATTTGACATATCAGCAAGAACATACTTAACAACAAATGCTGGTAATGTAGGGATTAGGGCAGTACTGACTCAAGTGAAGAAGGGACAAGAAAAAGTAGTTGGATTTGCTTCGAAACTATTTCAAGGTGCAGAGAGATCGCACTTATGATAGGGAGAGAAGCTCCTGCGTGCTGCTGAGGTATTAAGCACTTCAAGTACTTTGTTTGAGGTTTGCCATTTAGTGTCAGAACAGACCATAAACCTCTTACACTTAGTCAAGGGTGGGAAGGGTCTGAAAGGGAATGTGATGCCAAAGATATGAGGGTGGATGTTATCAGTAATGGAATATAACTTTGTGATGGAGCACATGAAGAGATTGAAGAAAGTCATAGCAAATTGCTGATCAAGATTACCTGTGGATGAATGTGAGCAAAATTTGGAGGCCAGTGTGGAGGAGATGTTGGATAGTCATGAAGAAATAGCACCTGATAAAGAAGAGTGGAGTATTCTATGTGAGACAAGGGTGGTGTACTGAGAAGTATCAGAATAAAGAAATAGCGACATATCGAAAAATGAAGTAGGAATTTAGTAAAAGTGGGGAAAAATTGATGAGGAGAAATCAGATATTTCCACCCGCAGGTGTTCATAAACATATTATCGAGATAGCACATGAAGGCCATCCAGAACGCAAAATGTTCAAGAGAAGAATTAGGCAATCTTTTTGGTGACCTAGGATGGATGATGCGATAAATGATGCGGTGAAGCATAGTTACGCATTTGTTAATAGTGATAAGGTGAAAGTAGGGGCAAACCCCTTTGAAATGTGTAGAATTGGCTAACAAACCATGGGAAAGACTTGCAATAGATTTCTTGGGCCCAGTTGACAGGTTGGGGGTCAAATGAGAGTTATATGGGAGAGGTTCTCATGGGGACAAGCAGGCTACAAAGGGATACTTTATAAATCAACCACCTCTAACTCACTCCTGCCTCAGACCGTAACCATGGCACGAGTCTGGAGGGCGGTGACCACCCTTTTGGGTTGGAAAGGGAAACTAACAGAGTTACCTGTGGTCCAGTGCTGTCCTGAAGGAGGTAGGGAAACTATGAGGGTTCACAAAATGGAACCTTATTGGCATATCCACGAAGGGGGACTCTATGCTCAGCCTGGCCGAAATGCGACCTCAATATAACTTGGCACCCATGGAGTCATTCAAATATATCCAATTACGCCATGCACTACTGAAACACATTCCAGGTCGCACTCTGGTTGAAGATTGCTTGCCCCTAGAGGACCGCATCCTCACAGAACCACTACCTAAAAAGACCATCTCACTCATATACAAGAAACTTGTCAACAACTCTCCAGGCACTCTCACCAATCTGAGGTCTAAATGGGAAGCTGAGTTGGGAAACTTTGAGGAGGGCGAGTGAGAGGAATGCACAGAGGCCTCCAGGGAGGTGGCTATCAAATCAGGATTTCACCTTATTCAACTACGTATACTGCACTGCTCCTACTATTCCTGCGCCACCATTCTTGCCATGAGCTGCAGCCCAATTGACCTCTGCCTCCGGGGGTGTGGGGAGAGAGACATATTCCTCCATACTCTCTGGTCCTGCCCTGTGATACAGACCTACTGGTTGGCACTGCAGGAACTAACTAAGGAGATACTGGGCATGGGGCTACCGGACTCGGCTAAGACATGCCTCCTGCACATATGGAGGAACACCCACTGCCTAGATACAATAAATTCTGGTTATCATGAGGCTTGTCAGTGGCCAAAAGAAACATAGCACACATGTGGGGTGTGCGAGATTCTCCAACCATAGCAGGGTGGGAAAACAACATGGACTTGTGCATGTTGGCAGAAAAGACGATATACCTGGGTAGAGGGTTTGCACGAAAATGAGAAAAAATGTGGTCCCCATGGCATTCATTCTGAGGGATGGAGGAGTGATCCATGGGGGGACCCCGAGTCCATAATACAGATGCTCCTTAACTTTGTTGAGGTATTGTTTCTGGCTTACCAATGTTTTGTTGTTTGCCATTCTATATATGGTTCATGATTGCTCCATTGATACACTGCCCCTTTGGGGCCATATGATTATGCTGCACTGCATTTCTGTATGTTGTACTTTAGAAAACTTAACTTAAAGATTTTTTTTAAATACAAAACAAGAGGTACATGGTTGTTGCAGTTGATTACCATACTAAGTGGTTTGTGATTAAAACTATGGAACGCGCAGACACTGAGAGTATAGTTGAATTTTTATAAAAAGAATTTATGGATGAAGGGATTCCTAAAACCATAGTTAAGGACAATGGAGTGCAATTTGTGTCTCAGAAAACGATAGACTACGGGGCATATTAACAATAAAGTGACGGAGTGCGGCATTAGCCTTCCTGGCTTAATGCCACACTCCGCCACTTCAGAAAAGCAGAGCTGCACCATATTTACAACAATTAGTAGTGGTTAGTAGATAGGAACTGCATGTGGACTGATCATGAGGCAATTAAGGAAGTTGTTGCTAAAGAACGAAAGAAAACTGTATAATCCTATGATATGAAGAAAGGAGCAAAGTGAGCGAACGTAAGGATTGGTGATTTTCGTTGTAATAAAGAGAGGCAGGTTAGCAAGAAAAGAAGATAGTAAGTGTTCTCGTCCATTTCAAGTTGCAAGGGTGAAACGAAGCGTGGTTGTATTGGAAGATGGATCTGTGTGAAGTCTAGGAAGTGTGTAAGATTACAAGTTATTCTGGGTAGTCAGATTTGCATTGCATCATATGAGTTGGTGACAGTCATATTAATGATTTTTCAAGCCAAATTTATTATTACTATGTAGGAATTGTAATGTATGTTTATTGGTGTATTTTGTTCCATTTGAATAAGGGAGGCGATATGTAGAGATGCGAGAAGCTAGCTGTGCCATAGGTTGGTGAAATGTGGAACAGGAGTTGAAACGTGATCTTATGAAATGTTAGCCTGGAGGAGATGGAGAAACTGGAAGCTGGACAAGCTGGAAGCATCTGTAACAGAATAAAGTTATGTCCAAGGTCCTAATTTCTGTGCATTTTTACAGACAATTTCTCTAAATGCAACAGACCACTCCACCAAACTCTAAATTAGGCCATAATTCTGTATTCAATTCTCTAAATGCAACAGACCACTCCACCAAACTCTAAATTAGGCCCTAATTCTGTATTCAACACCTCGCAACAAGGAGTCTCATTTAATGGTACCTGATTTTTAGCTGTGCCACTGTGAACACTATTGCCCCCAGATGGCGCATCATGTGACTTTCGTGAGGATTCTCTGAATATTGGTTAAATGGTAAATCCACTTCACATAAGGCTGTATCTCTTATACAAGCATAAGCATGTTGTCTTTGGTTTAAAAAAAGGAAAAGAGAAGAGTCTCTTATAAAGCTGCCACGTGTCTTGTTCTTGTAGCTTTTGTGGGTAGAGTCACCTTGTAGTTACTGGTAGCAGAGCTAGTGAAATTAGATATGTACCTTCCTGAGGCTACCGCCTATTGTATCCCTGAGACATCTGTAACAGGTACAGCTTGGATTGGTCTTTCCATGGAGGGGATGGTAGACAGAAATGAGGGAGCAGTGTTGTGGGATGTCTGTGGCGACGCCTGTTAGCACTGTGCTAAAGATCAAGCAGCACCTTGAGGATTTTGTATTTTTCTAGCTGATTTGTTTGTCTCTCTGTTGCACTGGTGTGACTGTATTTAGTAGCTTCATGGCCTTTTGTAGGCAAAACATTAGGTGTCCATCATTTCTTATTGTTGCCGTGCTGAAGGTAATGTTGTCAGCTGAGTCTGGCAGGTAAGGGACTGTTTCCTGCAAAGAAGAGCAGATATCCAATGCTTGGACAGTGATTTACATCCTGGTTGTTCTAGAAAGCCCTTTGTCTTGGTACATTATTTAATTCTGGTCGGGATGCTGGGACCTGTTAAGGTCTTAGTATAGTGTTCACGTTCTTAACATGGTTATCATTTCCTGGGGTCCGGATGGTAAGAAGCAGGCTGGTGATATTTGGAATCGGTACGCTTTGTGCTACAATTCATAATTAAGGTTGTATGGCTGTTTTTGTGGTGTGCACAGGACCGGCTCTAGGGTGGTGCGATCGGTGCCATTGCACCGGGCGCTGACTTGGGGTGGGGGCGTCATTTTTGCAAGTATATTATCATTTTAGAAGCACCTGCTGCTGGTTCCTGGCCTCAATTAAAATGTCAAGATAACTCTGGTGATTAATCGTCTTCCTGGAAAGAGAACGGAGGTTTGTCTAGTGGAAGTTTTGACTCGTCCTAAGGTAGCGCAGATGGTTAAAATGCCTGCTGCTAAGAACGTGTACTATGCAGATAACAAAGTGCATATAATGTAAATAGGTCAGAAGGTTACTGCTTCTGTAAGAGAGCTCCTTTTGTAACTTGTCGTTTATAAGTCAAAATCCTACTATAGAACATTGAGCTATTAATTGTCATCAAAGAGCTGCATGCAAACTGCAAGGTATATGTTAGAGCTATATGTTTTTCTGCCCAGTCTTTCATCATCCTAATTTTGTGAAAAGGGTTCATTCGGGTAGAAAACAATTCTTATTATTAAAGAAAACCCCTATGATGTTACGTTTTAAATTCTGAATTTGTGCTTTTCCAGAATAAGCACGCTTAAACTATATTGCCTACCAGTATCAATGACATGTCACTCCTACACTACACCTTGTAGACCTGTCTGATGTAACATTTCCTATACACTGATTTACACACGCATGATTGATTGTGTCTTTGTAATGTGTATGTGATGTAGAGTGCTCTGACACCTTACACTGGTATGAGTGGCAATATAAAACTAAATGAATCTGAGAGACAGTAGTTATGGAGACTTGAGGGGCATTGTTAAAGGTGCTAGTGAGGGAATCCGTGGCAGAGGTGGTCATTGTGGGTGGCACCAACAGACATTGTCGCACAGGGCGCCAACAGTGTTAAAGCCGGCCCTGAGTGTGCAAAATGTGTTTATGTGGAGGTGTACGATTTGTGCCGCTTCGTGCTTCACATCAGCCATTTGCGGGTATGTCATTTTCATAGTAGAATAACATGTGCCCTTCTGAGCCCTATATGTCCGCGCTAATGTACTGAAAGTAGATGCACTGTGTTTTTTGAATGAGTGAATTTGCCTGTGCTATGGGTCTTCCTGCATCTCAATGAGGGGGACACAGTTCGGGTTGGCAGCTCAGTGCTACATTCCCATGCCAGCAAATCCACCCTCATTCGTCTACTCCTCCAGGGGAGAGTAGGATACTCCAGCAAACAAGGAGTTTCGCTCATTGCGTTCCTCTCACCCCCACTTCTAATTAGATCACTTCCGGGGTGAGGGTCATTAGACCTCGATCCTTCCCCTTTTACAGGTCGTAGCCTAAGGAGGTTGACTTGGGTGAGACTTTGTGCCATTGTAGTTAAAAGCGGCAGTGTTATAGTTTCATTAGTATAGGTGCACAGTGTTAGTGTGTGTGCTACTGCAAGTGTGTTTGTTAAATAGTGTGATAAATTCATTCTAGACTCAAAAGCAGAAACGTTATATTTCTTAATGTTTACTTTCTACCATCCAGTTTCAAAATTCTTTTCTAAAACATCTTTACCCGTTTTCCTACTTTACGGCCGATTCCCTCACTAAATTTGCACAAAAGTATGCATAATTTTACTTATTTGTTGTTTTTTCCTATGATGACATTGCTGGAGGTCACTTGAAAATGCTTTACAATGCATTAAAATTGCGCTATAAATGTGTTAATGGAAGGGATCTCCAAGGGTTGTTCAAATGACAGATAGATCGTTGGATCCCAGGAAAGTCGTGTGTAGAAAAAAACTGTTGTGTTTTCAGGACTTTTCTCAATTTCCGACACATGCTTTTTTAGCACTGCCCTACAATTACATCGTATTAAACACTAAATGAAAACACTATTTTGAAGATTTTTACACAATTATGTGACAGAAACGAAAACTCGAAACCATTACAGCTACATATAAAACTCTGGTATTGCAATACCGGTCGTACAGACAGTTTTTTTTATAAGTCACAACCCTACTCCTACAGGTTTACTCCTATGTAATGTTTTGCACATGTAAGTACTACTTTGGTGCTGCAAACCCGTTTGCGAACAGAGCACAATATTCGTTACTGTCATTTCTAAATTAAAAGTTTGATTTCAATCACTCAATGCTAAGATTTTATAGGGAGTAAAGAAACAAAAACATCAACACTGGCATAATCCCTTACCATCCCTTTACCTTGATCGTAACGACGCAGCATTGGTAGTGGCGTGGATGGTGTTGCAACTTTTATCCACCTTTGCCGAAAACATGTGTTCCCCTTGTGATCTGAACTGTATGGCATTTCCTAGCCCAGCCCCTCTACTTGACCACAAGAGGAGGCGCAGATCAGATGGAGTTATTTCTGGGATGAATGCTTATTTCGAGCTTACAGGCAGGGGAAAATGTCCAGAAACTCATTATTTCCCTATGTATGTATTCCATTTTACACAAAAAAATAAAGTGTGAGGTTTATATGTATATATATTTTTCTTGCCTGCATTGACTTCTAGATAAACGAGATCTGCAAAGATGCCCAGCAGAAGCATGGCACGTTATACAAAATATTTTGTAACGCAGATACGAAGCATGCTGCTCTGCTTTTTCCAAGCTGGCCAACACCAGTGGCAAATGAAACAGAACCCACCTATACTTACAGAGCTTAATAGCAGCAGCATGTGTTTTTGAAAATTAGTTTCCTGAGTGCTTGAAGTTTACCATGCCTCTGTGTTCTTTCACAGCCTGTGTAAATAGAGACATGGGCATATACACAAGGGTAACAATATAAATATGCACAATAACACATATAATCATCGCATAAAGAATGTCTGGTTCCAAAGCACATGCAATAGCTGAGCACCTGGAAGTACACTGGCTTCAATTTTGTTTTGACACACTTAAAAAAAATAACCAATAGTCTTCAGGGTGTTGATTTTAACATCTATACCCTTCCCCTAATCATAAAAGTGAAGTATTCTAAAATCCAAACACTGAAATGTATCTACAATATGACAATTTCCTTACTTATTATACAAAATACAATTTGTGTGCAAAAAACGATTATGGCTGGGATAAAGCGGACATCAAATACTTTTTAAAGGTTTTAGAAAAAGTAGGATTATAGAGGGTAAAATACAATGGAAGACGATACAAGGAACATTATTATTCTTAAAACCTCTATTCGTCGTAAATATATATTTTTGGGCACCTATAATCCTTTGCATCTATACCCTTCCACCAATCATAGGGGCGAAATATTTTAAAAAACACAAACCGGAATTGACCTACAATATGTCAATTTCCTTATTATTTGTACAAGAATACAATTGTTTATGTGCAAAATACAATTATGGCTGGACTAAGGCGGACCTCAGATTCTGTTTAAAGGATATGGGCAAAGTATGATTCTAGAGGGTAAAATACAGCGGTAAACAGTGCACAGATCAAAAGGGCAAATTTTTTGAGAAAACCACAAATAGGATCATTCCATATGTAAAGTTTTATCAGTATTACTTGTGCAAAATGCAATTCTTTTTGTGCAAATACACCTGCAACAGTATTATTTGTGCAAGATAACTTTCTTTTTATGCAAATTACAGTCACAATCATATTCTTTGTGCAAAATACAAATATTTTGTGAATAAGATTGAGGCTATTAAAAATAGCATCCCTCCCTGCCCAACACAAAATAATCAATCACTAGGCGATACAAACAGTTACACGCTCACCTGCTTCCCCAATATAAAGCAAGAGGATCTAGCTAATCTATTGACAAAAGTCATGTCAGGATCACTGAAGTATGGTCTCTTCAATAAAGTTGTACTGCAACACACATTGACCAGGAGGCTTCTTTCTTTATGTGGATTTATTGCAGTCAACAGGATACAAAGGTACATGAGTATAGAGGGCTCAAGGTGGTGGCTCCAACTGCCTGTAGAGCCATTCCAGTCCCTGGCACAAACATTCTATATCAAGTAATACACATAATACAACAGCAAGCACAAAGTAACATTCCAACATATATTATGTAAAGTAAGAGCACTGGCATGTGAAGCACAGACACCACATATCTCCCTCCTTTTGATAAAAATAGAAAACAACACAAAAGGAAAACAATAAATAAAATGCTTACTGAATATATTTACTAGGAGTCCTGCTAAATCTTGAACTCCTTCTGACAACAGGAAAACTCTGACCAATATTTACAACTGGATCATGAACAGAGTTGGTTCTGGCCAAACGACCAAAATTCCACCATTGACCATTGTCTAATTTAGCACTGTTACCTTTTTTTTTTTTTTTTTTTAAGTTTGAAAAGCTTTATTTAACATCCAATAAAAACAGAAGAAAAAATATAACATACCAGCATTACAAAGATAGCATATAAAAGGAGAAATATTACAAAAAGCTTTGGCTAGTACATTAAAGTGAAGAATAGAAGCCATTTTGGGAATTTTTATATAAGGTAGGGCAAGGGAGGAAGGAAGGGAGGAGGAGGAGAAGGGGGGGGAGAAGGAACTGCTAACACTCTGGAATAAAAGGAAATCATATATCACAATGCATATTATATATAGAATAGAAATAATGAGTTATTAATTAATTAGAATCATTTATCAAGTCAAGAAGGATAAGAAGTAGAGAACAGAGATAATATCATTCAAGGAGGTTTAAAGTTTTCAGAGGCTAAAGGCGAGTTCTTTTTTAAAACAATCTGATCTAAGTAGGTGGTAAGGGGTAACCAGAAGAATTCTCTATTGACCATTGGTTTACATGAGGAGGCGAAGGCAACATCAAGTCTATGAAAGGAACAAAGGCTATTCCACCAGTGTTGTATGGATAATTTTGTGAGGGTTTTCCAATTAAAAAAGATATGTTGGAAGGCTAGAGCAAGCATGAGATCAAAAAGACCGTGACTATATGAGGGGAGATCTAGGGAATCAGAGAGACTGCCAACAAAGAGGAGGGGTATAGAGTGAGGAATGAAGATCTTAAATAGTCGGGAGATATATGACCAAACCTTCCCCCAAAAGTCACAAACCGAAGGACAGAGAAAGAGAAGATGAATGAGATTAGCATTAGAGGAACCACAAGTCCAACAGTTAGAATCAGTAGAAGAGGAGAAACGGGCTATAGAGGCAGGGGTAAGATAAAGTCTGTGATAAAGAAAGAACATAGATTGGGTAAGAGAGGCAGAACGAGAGATTTTGAGAGATCTGGTCCAAAGTTTATCCCAGAAGGCGATATTCCATTCACAACCCAGATCAGATTCCCAAGAAAGTTCCAACTTAGATTTTGTTCTGTATGGATTGGGAGCTAAGAAAAATTTGTATACAAGGGAGGCTTTGGGTAGAGAGAGGAGTATTTTAAGAAGAGGATTTTGGACGCTAGTTGAGGTTAAAGAGGGAAGGGAGTAGTAAACGTTAAGAATGATTGCCATAAGAGTGGTAAACTTCTGTAAAAAGGAACGGGGACAATGGAATAAAGCCTGAAATTGAGGGAAAGAACATGGTGAAAGTCCATTGAAAAGATGCTTAATCCAGATAATTCCTTTGAGTCTCCACGCTTTCCAAAAAACGGGTCTGTTGTTAAAGATAATAAGAGAGTTGTACCAAATAGAGGATTCTAAGAAGGATTCGCGAGAGATAGGAGTGGGTTGGACCAGGGGTTTCAAAAGGGAACAGGTGTGTTTAAATAAGGGAAGGGAGGTAAGGGAGTTTTTGGTAGAAAAAGTTATAATTTCCTTGAAAGAAAAGGGTAATAGTAAAATGTGTTCAATAGAGAGCCAAAGTGGGGTGAAGGGGGAAGAATCAGATGTGATCCATCTCGAAGCCTGACGAAGGGAAAAGGATTTGTGATAGAGACGAAAATCCGGAAAATTCACCCCACCATTGGATCTGGTCTTACGAAGAGAAGACAAAGCGATTCTGGCTTTTTTATTTTTCCAGAGAAATTTAGAGAGGCATGAGTCGATCCGTTTAAAATAAAGAGCGGGGATATGAATGGGGAGCATGGAGAGAGTATAAGTTAAAATTGGAGTAATCATCATTTTAATAGAATCTAATCGACCCCACCAAGAGAGAAATAGAGGGTTCCAGGAAGAGAGTAAGTTCTCAACTCGGGATAAAACTGCAGGCATGTTTAATTTAATTGAAGAAATAATGGAATTAGAAAACCATATGCCTAGATATTTAATTTTTGAACTATTCCAGGCAAATCCCGTGGAAGAAAAGGAATGGGGAAGACAGAATTTTGTAAGGGGGAGAATCTCGGTCTTATCTGAATTAATTTTATAGCCAGAGACCTGGGAAAAAGAATCAAATTCAAGTAATAAAGGGGGAATAGAGGTCTCTGGAGCAGAAATGAATAAAAGAATATCGTCTGCATAAGCAGAAAGTTTCAATTGATGGTCACCATAAGAAAAACCGGAGATAGAATCATTATTACGAATAGAAGATAAAAAGGGTTCAAGAGCGAGGACAAAAAGAAGAGGGGATAAAGGGCAACCTTGACGAACGCCACGTTGAAGAGGAAAATAAGATGAGATTCGACCATTGACTAATACCGAAGCTTTGGGAGCAGAGTAAAGTAAAGAGATAAGTGAAATCAGTTTAGGACCAAAACCGTGCCATTGCAATGAGGCAACTAAAAAGGACCAATCTACTCTATCAAAGGCCTTCTCTGCGTCAACAGAGATAGCCGCCAGGGAAGTGGAGAGGGAGGGAACTTGAAAAGACGGGAATTATCCGAGGTAAGTCTCCCCTTGACAAAACCGCACTGCTCCTTACCTATAAGGTGAGGCATGAGGGGATCTAAACGTAAAGCGAGCGATTTGGCAAATAACTTGTAGTCAACATTAACCAGGGAGATCGGACGATAATTCTTACAAAATTTTGGATCTCGACCTTCTTTAGGAATGAGGCAGATTGTAGCTTCCTGAAAGGAACCTTCTGTCTTACCAGTTAAATAAAAAGAATGAAAAAGTGTTAAGAGTTTTGGAAGTAATAACTCGGAAAAATGTAAATAAAATTCAACAGAAAATCCATCTGGGCCAGGAGTTTTCCCTTTAGTGAGAGCATTTAAAGCAGTAGAAAGTTCATTAAGGGATAGGTCAGTTTCAAGATCAAAAAGATTAAGATGGGGGTTAGAAGGGGCAGGAATTTTATCAAGGTAGGCCTTAATAAGAGAGGAGGAGGGAGGGGACTCTGGAATATAAAGATTTTGATAAAAAAGTTTAAATTCATTAAGTATTTCTTGATCTTTATGCAAAAGGGAATTATTAGAGGAATAAATAGAGTCTATGAGGGTACGTTCTTTGCGCGTTTTGAGGTAATTTGCTAAAAGTTTCCCTGTTTTATTACGGCCTCCATAGAAACGGGCACTACTACGAAGAAGTACAGAGGACGCATTGTCAGTGGTGGATTTGTTAAAAGCGAGTTTGGCTTGTATCAATTCTGGTGAGATGGAATCTTTCGAAGAAGTGTAAAATTCATGTTCTAGAAGCTTAATATGTGCCAAAGTAGCTTTTCGTTGTTGCAAAAAACGCTTCTTCTTTTTTGAGACGAAGTCTATGATAAAACCTCTTGCAGTGGCCTTAAAAGAGTCCCAAATGATATGGGGGGAGAGATTGGGATCACAGTTAAGATCAAAGAATTCGTTAGCAAAGGAACGAAAGGAGGAAGAGAAGAGAGGGTCTAAAAGAAGAGAATTATTAAAACGCCATCGAGAGGACCTGGGATGCGGAGGGAGTAAATCAAGATCTGTTACAATAGGGGCATGATCCGAAATGACTATAGGTTCAATAGAGGAAGACAGTAAATTTTGAGATAAGGATTGAGAAAGAAAGATATAATCTAGGCGAGAGAGAGAAGCATGAGGAAGAGAGAAAAAGGAGAAGTCCAAAGTATCAGGGTGAGAAAGTCTCCAAGAGTCAATGAGATGTGTCTGAGAGATAGTATCAAGAAAGTGTCTATGGGTTTTGTGTGGGACAAAACGAACCTTGGATTGACGGTCGAGAAATGGATCTACAACTTGATTGCAATCGCCTCCCAGTATAAAAAAATCATCTTGAAATTGGATACACTTTTGCGTAATCAGAGGCCAAAAAGAACAGTCACATTGTGTAGGCCCATAAACATTAAAAACAGTTAAAGGAACAGTATTAATTAACAATTTAGCTAGTATCCATCTACCATCTGTGTCCATTTCTTGTGATAGGACTTTACAGTTCAATTTCTTATGACACAAAATTATGACACCATTTTTTTTATTAACAGATGGGGAGAATAAAACCGTACCCACCCAGCTCCTTTTTAATTTTAATGCCTCAATTTCTGTAAGATGGGTCTCTTGTAAAAAAAACAGATCAGGGTTATAAGAGGCAAGGTGGGAAAGGATTCTCTGTCTTTTAATAGGGTTGATAAAACCTTTTACGTTCCAGGAGATAACTCTGAATGTAAAAACATTAAATATTTAAACAAGCAAAATATGCAATGATAGAAACATAAAAAGAGGTACCAATGGGCAAGAAGAAAAAAGAGGTAAGAAAGGAGGGGGAAAAAGGACGAGGAGAAGGAAGAATACAAGAAGAGACAGTACATATCCAAAAGGACGACTGAGGAAACGTACCTGAGGGGGACAAGAACAAAATAAGACTGGGGGAGTGGTGACGCGTGGAAGATGAACCATCCAAACCAGGAACTCCGGACCACACCAGAACAAACAAAAGTACGCAGGCGGACCGAATAAAGAAGAAAAATAGGAAACATTAGAAGATATATCTTTGACAAAATAGGAGGACACAAACAGATACGGATTACAGGGACAGCATATAATCGAAGACAGAAAAAGGGGAATAAAGAGGAATTAACCGTAAAAGATGTTAACGAGAACTATATCGCGGCTGAGAGAAAGCATAGGCAAAACTTTTCTTAAACATATTCAAATCGTACATTAATAGCATGGAAACTCTAGGCAAAATACATAAATGAATATAACATGTCAACCATTAGAAGGACCAGCAATATCCATGCCAGTTGAAGAGTGAGAGTGTATGAACTTCCTGAGTTCCGCAGGATCCTCAAAAGACTGGGTATGATTTTGGAAAGTCACCTTAAAAATGCAAGGATGGAAGAGGCCATAGCGAGCTCCCAATGAGCGGAGTGGAGGTCGAAGACTAAGGAATTCTTTGCGTCTGCTTGCTGTAGCATTGGAGACATCTTGAGACAGAAAAACTCTCTGGCCAAGCCAAGAAAGTTGCCGCTTTGCTCTGGCTGCAGAAAGGACTGATAGCAAATCAGTAAATTTCAGGAAGAGGATAATAACTCCTCGGGGCCTAACCGAAGTTGAAGACAATGAAGGACGAGGACCAAGTCTGTGGGCTCTTTGAATACTAAGAGTGGAGGAAGTAGGCATGTCCAGTAATCTTGGCAAGAAGGAAGTGAAAAAGCGACAGGATCATCCCCTTCCAAAGCTTCAGGAAGACCATAAATTCGTAAGTTGTTCCTCCTATTGCGATTTTCCAAATCTTCTGTATGCTGCTGGAGTTTGCGAACCTCTTTCTCCAGGGAGGAAAGTCTTTGAGAATCAGCTTGAACAGTCGAAAGTTGTTGCTCCATTGTAGAGACCCTACCCTCCATTGAAGACCATTTTTCTTCCAAAAATTGCATTTTATTATTCGTCTCCTCCACAAACGGACGTAAGGCACGTATTTCCTCTAATAACAACTCCAAGGAGATGGGAGGAGATGATGTCTTTTCTGGAGGTGGAGAGTCTTGCTTCAATCTTTTAGGTGTAGTCGTAGGCAGAGAAGATTTATGTGGGATTGATTGTGATGACTGATTACGAGCAGAAGTCACTCCAGCCATGTCTGTAGCGAGTGAAGAAGAACTAGATGACACAGGAGGCGCAGATGTCGCAATGGAAGAAGTTTTAGAGACAAAGATAAATTGAGGTTTGCGTATTCTACCCATACACAAATATTAATCCAGTAAAACAATGTTGAGTGGTAGCTGTGGGAGTAATGTTCCTTCAAAAGATGATGAGATGAGAAAAATATCCTCAAGACCACAAAGAGAATTCTGCAGTTTTAAGCGGACGAATGACTGATGTCAAGAAGCAAAACCTCCGTAAAAATAGTCTAAAGGTATGAGATAAGGAGAGGAGTGGCTTAGATATTAGAGTTGACACGTAGGTTGCATGAAGAAATCACCATAGGAAATATGTCAGCATAAGAAAAATTGTTAGCATAATGTTAATAATGTGAAAAGGTAAGACCTGAGAAACATCTTCAGTATCAAAAGGAACAATGAAGCTCAGCCGCCAGTTGAGGAATGCATGCTCAGTATCTGCTATGAGGAGAAAGTAGAAGGCCTCAGGGAGCAAAAATGGAAACAAGATGGCGGCCGTTCTGAGGCACCCTGAATTTCGGCGAAAAAGTTGATGAAAAATGCCACGCATCAAAACGAAAAACGGCTCACCATGTTCTGGAGGTGTTCCGCCGTCATTTCCATGAAAGGCTGTATAGCGAGGGTGTGCACCGCTAGAGGGTGATATCACAGCAATCCAGAAGGCGGGCTCGCTGAGGGGATCGTAATGATGGCGAAAATGACGAGAAGCGCGATGCGCTCCGTATTCAGAAACCCCTCACCAGGCTCACCGCATCTTCCGGTTCACAAAACGTTGGAGTCCGCTCATGAGGGATGCGAAATAACGCACCCGCGGCTCATTATTCGTTCCGGCGCGGCGGAGCTCCCAGCTCAGGCAGCCATCTTGTGCGGCGCCGAAACCACGCCCCAGCACTGTTACCTTTAATTGTGACTATATGCGCAGGATCCCTGAATTTTGATTTACCTTTTTGCAGCATCAAAGGATCCTTGACACAGACCAAATCTCCAACAACAAGTTTGACTTCTTTTTTTGAAATAGGCATAGAGGCACACCTGCTAACACTGGCTTCATCACTGCGAGTTTTAGCAATGAGGGAATTTTTTGTAACATCACATTCATTATCCAAACAAGTCAATTTCCAAAAAGGATTGAGAGTGGACACCACTTTCCTCCCTCTCATCAATTCAAAAGGTACACAGCCCGAAACTGAGTGAGGAGTGGTCCTATACGCCCATACCACATCTCTAATGGCAGACTCACAATCTACTTTAGCTTTAATAGCACTCTGAATACATTCGACTAGCACCCTGTTGAATCTTTCAACTTTGCCGTTTCCTTGAGGAAAATATAATGGTGTACGTAGGTGTTTAATACCCATTTTTGTTAAAAAATCTTGCATAAGTTGTGAAGTAAATTGAACACCATTATCTGAGAGTAATTCCTCAGGGGTGCCTTCTCTGCTGAATACATCTTGGAGAAATCGAATCACAGATTTGGTGTTTGGTTCAGAAACACCCCTGACTTCCACCCATCTGGATAAGTGATCAATTAGGACTACAAAATATTTCATGCAATTGGGGAGTATATGAAATGGTCCAAGAAAATTTATCGCAACCTTTTGCCATACTTTGTTTGGAGAAAATGAGGGTTTGGGAGATGGAGAGTTCGTGATCAAATGTTTGTCACTGTACAAACATTGGGTGCAACTATTAACAAGTGCTTCCACATCACGATCTACAGAAGGCCACCAAAAGTCATTACGTATTCTGCGCTTGGTGGCAGTCATACCCAAATGACCTGAATGCGGAGTTTCAAGAATTCTTTGTCGAAAACAAAAGGGAGGAATTAATTTACCATCTCTGACTAAAAGTTTGCCTTCAAGGGATAATTCATTTGCAACCTTACAAAATGGTTGTAGCTCAGGTTCAATGGATCTTTCCTTAGGCCAACCTTTCACTACAAAATCCACAACCTGTTTAAGAACCACATCACCCTCTAGTGCTTTACACCATTCTGCCATGTCAGAACAAATTACACTATTATCAATGCTAGCAATTATACAATCTTCAACATCTTCTTCTAACTCATTAGACTTATCCTCATGCACAGGATGTCTGGATAAGAAGTCAGCTTTGATATTCTTTCCTCCAGCTATGTATTGTACAGTAAAATTGAATTCTAAAAGTTTGGTGGCTAACCTAGCTAATCTAGCAGTAGCTTTTTTGATCTTGTTGCCAGACAGTATGTCAACTAAAGGCATGTGATCGGTCCTCAGACAAAATTTTCTCCACCACAAGTATGGTTTGAATTTCTCAATCCCCCAAACACAAGCAAGCAATTCTTTCTCAATAACTGAGTATCTCAGTTCAACATCTTTCATCCGTCTTGAAGCAAAACCAATAGTAAGTTCATTGTTGCCTGCCATTTGTGATAACACAGCACCCATGCAATAGGAACTGGCATCTACTGTAATAAATGTATCTCGCCCCTCCATGTATGCTTGAAGAGCAGGAGCAGAGAGAATACTCTCTTTGATGCGCTGAAAATGGTCCTGACAAGTGGCTGTCCATATAAAATCAGAGTTTTTCTTTAAAAGACTTCTGAAACATTCAGTGAGGCTTGCGAAATTCTTTATGAACTTGGAATAAAATTCACAAAGCTCAATGAACGAACGAAGTTGATCTTCTTGAAGCAGTACCTTCTTGAAGCAGGGGTGCAGGAAAAAAAAATTCTAATCCCAAGCTTGTCGCCAAAATTGAAGTATGGTCTCTTCAATAAAGTTGTACTGCAACACACATTGACCAGGAGGCTTCTTTCTTTATGTGGATTTATTGCAGTCAACAGGATACAAAGGTACATGAGTATAGAGGGCTCAAGGTGGTGGCTCCAACTGCCTGTAGAGCCATTCCAGTCCCTGGCCCAAACATTCTATATCAAGTAATACACATAATACAACAGCAAGCACAAAGTAACATTCCAACATGTATTATGTAAAGTAAGAGCACTGGCATGTGAAGCACAGACACCACAATCACCAAATGACATCTGCCCCCCGAAGGACCTAATAGTAGTATTTACCCTCTTCTCTGACCTAAAACTGTCACTTCTCAATCAATCAATCAATACTGGGTCTGTCCTCAGTTCTTTCAAAAGGGCAATTATTGTACCACTTCTAAAGAATGCAGGAGCAGATCCCATGGACATGAAAAATTATCGTCCTGTTTCCCTCCTGCCATACTTGGCAAAATTACTTGAGGCTCATGTAGCCTGCCAACTTTGTTCATTTTTAGAGGATTCAGACTTCCTGGGCACGTGTCAAGCGGGATTCCGGCCAGCACCCTCTACAGAAGCAGTGATCAAGTCAGTAGTAGATGATATGCAAAAGGAAGTAGACAGTGGCAATACTCAAGCTCTGGTGCTACTTGATCTGTCTGCAGCATTTGACACGGTCGACCATACCTTTTTGCCTGACTGGGTCAGGGCCGCAGGGCTACGGGACTCAGCCTTCAACTGGATCATTTCATTTCTGAAAGATAGAGCTCAATCGGTTAGGCTACCCCTGTTTATTTCAGCAGAGGTACAACTAAATTGTGGGGTGTCACAGGGCTCCTCTCTTTCTCCCCACCTCTTCAATATTTACATTCGCCCCTTGGTCAGTTCTCTTAAAAAGAAGAAAGTCAATATCTTCAACTATGCTGACGATATGCAATTGTTATTTACGATTAACGATAGCCCCATGTCTAGACAACAGTTTCAAGACACTATGGGGCATTCTCAAGAACGTGTGATAACCACCGCAAGTTTAGCTTAACGCAACTTTGCGCATCGCAGTCTATTGCTGGAAAACAACGCCGTGTTAACGTAGTATTCACAACCTGACGGCACCATGCGATAGCCCCACGATAACGCGTCAAATGAGCGCGTTAAAATTAACGCGACGCTGCAAAAATGCGAAACACAAACGCGAATAAAGTTGCGATGAGGCCAACCGCGATACAAAAATCAGCGATAACCAGCGACAGGCCTGCAATCCCCACGCGTCATGTGGGAAAATGCACTATAAAAGCTGAACAAGAAAAACACACCATAAACAAAAAATACTGCGTAGCAACATGGAGGCACCCGGAACGACTGCCCAGGTCAACGCAAACCCCTCAAGCCCCACAGACCCCCAGCAAGGAACCTCGGGGTCGGGGAAGGCCAAGGAGAAGAGGAAGAGGAAGACGGGGTACAGTCCGCATGACAACCGGATCGTCGTCACGGAGGTGACAGAGCACCAACAACAACTGTCCGTCACCTCCACCGTGTCATTGGCAACACAGATGGAAAAATGGCATTCCATCGTTAATGCAGCCAGAGTGTCGAGGAGACCAAGATGCGCTGGCACGATGTGAAAAGCCAAACCAAGCAGAAACCCGCTGCCAACAGGAAGGCAGCAACGGCGAATGGAGGTGGGAGTCCTGCGCCACAGGAGGAGCTGGAGCAAATGGCGGCCACAGTCATCAGTGTGGAGACGGGCAAGGAGTCAGGAGTCCGGACACTGCTCGACATGACCTGACACAACAGCAACAGGGTGAGTAACGAACAGGGACTGTGGGGACGGGGGGGTGGGCACAATGGCACACATGCACAACGACGTGTAGCACACCGCACATCCACAATGACCCTGGGTCATGTCCCTGATCCCCGTGGCACACTGCAGCACACATACAAACATCAAGTAGGCCCCCATCCACCATGTGCCCAAAGGGGTCCCACCCCACACATCACCAATTACACAACACACACATGCACCCGTGCGAAACACAGCAAAGATGCGTATGTGAGAGCCACACTGACAATGCAAGTGACACCACATGACCAGCAGCATGGCTGGAGTACAATCACCATGACACTGTGCATGCCACGAGACTGAGGTGGCTGAGTGTAGACCACATCCGGAAAGGAGCAGGTCACACTCTGACACATCCACCTGCACAAAAAACAACCACTGACGTCAACATCACATCTGCAGACAAACAATGCACAAGAGTACAAAAACCGTCCAAGAGCACAAATGACCCAAGTCGCCAACATCACAGCACCCCAAAAGCACAAAAGCCAAAGGCACACCGCCTCCAAGGGATAAGGGGCAGCAAAATCACAGCTGCAGGTGCGACTCCCACACAATGCAGCACACACACATAGCAATGACAGCACACCCACATGGACGACAATGTGGTACACAGTCCAACACCTACACTGCAGAACAGAGGACTCAACTGGGTCTGCCTGTGTGTAGAAAATGGCCAATCACATCTGACATAGCAGGAAACTGTGAGATGAAAATGCACGTGTACAACCTCACCTACGTCATGTAGTTCAAATGTCCACTGTCCCGCATCAAATAGTCCGCCCCTCCCAAACAGTCACAATGTACATTGTCATGCAGTCTGTATGTAAACTTGAACAATGCGGCAACATACATGCCAACACAATGTCAACAAGCATCTCCCCTTCACATTGCAGAGGGACAAACAACACCTCCAGCAGAGCAGACCAGACAACTCTACAGTGATGGTGAAGAGGACCTCCACACTTCTGACACCGACGGCCTACAACAGTTCATGGACATCTTAGGAAATCGACCTCCAGGAGCAGGGCAGCACCGCTGCATCGAGGATACCCCACCCCCTGCACAGACAACACAGCTGGACGCACCCACCACCCCGGCTGTCTCCCAGCAGCTCACCGAAGCACACATCGCATTCCAAGGCCAGGTGTCAGACTGCCAGAAGGGGGTGGCCGAACATGTGCGGGTGGGGTACTACCTCATGGAAGCTGAACTAGATCACATACGTGGGTGTCTAAGTCCCATCAGGGACCACCTACACTCCCCAACGGAGACCCACACTGCAACAGAGACACATGCCTTTGCACATTTCCAGTACTGAACCACACCCAGAGCCACAGGATAATCATTCACACCCCCATGCTGGCCTGGCGTACGCCGGGCCAGCCCACTCCGCACATGCTTACAGGGGGGGACGTCACAAGCTACATTTCCGCGGGCTTCCCCACTGGCTGGGGTGACATGGTTGCGTCCACTGTCCACTACACTCCAGACACCAGCAGTGCATGTAGACATGGATATGTCTGTGGTCTGCATACTGCAGTCTGTCCAGCACATTTCCGCCATACTTGGCATTGTGTACATTCTCATTCATGGGTCACTTGCCTCCTTCGCACATGCCTGGTTCCCACCTCTCCCCACATTCCGGTATTGTGTGGCTGAGGTGCCATGCCGTTGATGGCTCATGTACATGGCTAACCAAGGTTGCCACAGTATGTTGTGCTGTCGTGTCTGGTGGGTGGGCATGTTGTTTGGCATGTTGTATGTGATTTTGTGACGTGTGCAGTGCCAGAGTTGTGAGTTGCATGATTTTGGAGTTGAGGGGTGTGGTGTGTTCATTTGGTACTTGCCAACGTGCAGTGCATTTCCATGGGTGCCATCCTGGAAGCGCTGGTTGATGTTGGACTGTAGGAAGATGAAGGGATCACGCACACTGCCTGGGTAGTTGGCTACGACATTGGTGAAGAGTCCCCTGTGATCCACTATTGCCTGCACGTTGATGGGATGTGTGTGCTTTCTGTTGCGGTACTTGTGTGCGGTGTCGGCAGGGGGCACAAGTAGGACATGTGTGCAGTCGATTGACCCCAACACGTGCGGGAATCCAGCTATGGCGTATAGTCCTTGCTTGGTCTCCAGCTGTTCCTGCGCATTGTGGGGGACGTATAGGTACTGGGGTACCTAGCTGATGATGGCATCCAGGACAGGTGTGAGGAACTTGGATGGAGCTGGCTGTGCGACTCCTCCGACTCTGGCGGTTGTTGGTTGGGAGGTACCAGAGGCCAACAGGTGCAGCACAGCCAGCAGCTTTGTCTGCGGAGGGATGTTGGTTGTCCGCTGTGTTGGTACCGTCAGCCTGTGGGCAATGATGTTCAGGATGCGGAGGATGGTTGTCCTTTTGAGCCTGTAGTGGGCATTGACATTGTCTGGTGTTAGGTCTGTGAGGCTGGTGCATTTCCTGAAGGTCCGCTGTCTTTGTCTGCGCTGCCTCAGTGGTGGTCTGGGGGGCGGGGGGCGGGGGGGTCCGGGGAAGGGGTGGCGGTCCTGGGGGTGGTGGCGGTGGGTGCTGTTGCCCTCTCGGGGCTCCGGGATGCATGGTGAGTGGCTCCATGGCATCTGTTGCTCTTCATGTGTGGCTCTGGGCTGGGCTCCCTTTGATGGTGCAGGTTGTCGTCCGACTTTACACCAGGTCGGAGCAGGTGTTAATTTCCTGCTGCTAACGCGCCTTATCGCCTGTTTTGTGGTCTTACCGCCGATGTGGCTGGTCGTTGAGAATGTTGAGGTGTGGTGTTGTCGCGGATTTTTGATCGGGAACACCTACTCTGCATCTCATTAGCGATAGTTGCCGGGGTCATCTGTGGCGATGTTTTTTGCGGATGCTTTCACACGTTAACTGGTGGTATTGGCTGTTAGCACCAGCTTGTGAATGGGGTGATAAATTTATCGCAAATTTGGCTGCGATAAAGTGCCGTTAACTCGGCGATAGCTCCTTGAGAATATGCCCCTATGCTGTTCATCCGCGACTGGATGAACAGTAATATCCTGAAGCTAAACTCTGATAAAACAGAGATTGTTATCACAAAAAATAAGATGGAACGCTGGAATCCTTCCCTCTGGCCCAGTGAGATGGGTCCGCCTCCCCTGCCCAAAAAGGCGGTAAAAAGCCTCAGTATCATCATTGATGAGGAGTTATCATTTAAGCAGCAGGTTGGCACAGTGACATCAGCAAGCTTCTGTCAACTCTGATGCATAAAAAAGATAAAGAAATTCCTTACTAGGGAGACCTTGACCCAAGTTATAATAGCTCTAGTCATGTCTAGAATTGGCTACACCAATTCTCTCTATTTGGGTCTTCTCAAATTCCTTCTGCGTAGGCTCCAGCTAATTCAAAACCAGGCCGCCCGGCTGTTATATCACCTACCCAAATATGGCCACATCTCCCAGGTGACTAAGGACCTCCACTGGTTGCCAGTCGCACAGAGAACTATGTTCAAGTTGTGCTGTACAGTCTTTAAGGCCTTACATATGGACTGTCCCGCCTTTGTTAAATCCTCAGTTAGTAAATACTGCCCTACCAGAGAACTAAGATTCAGCCACCAACACTATCTGGCCATTCCCTCATGCAAAAAAAAGGACAGGAGGGTGTAGGTTCTCCGTCACTGCTCCACGAGCATGGAATTCATTGCCACTGGAACTCAGGACTACTACTAACTATGCTAGATTTAGACAACTTCTGAAGACAAGGCTCTTTAAACAGGCCTACCAATAACTGTGGATCAATATCGAATCAGCTACCCAGCGCCAATAGACCATTTGGTGAACGTGCGCTCTGGAAATACACATTAACATAACCTAACATTTATGTGCAAAAAAGCAGTTATATCAAAAAGTAAGTAAATCATTCCATGCAGATACTCCAGTTTGTATGTGGTAGATTAGATTTATTGGATTCAGGTGTGATCCTTAGTGGGGGCTGTATAAGCTCATGGAAAGGGGTAAATAGGCTTTACAGGGATGTGATTTCCTAGAAGGAGAGGTTGTGAACTTTGAAATGAGGTGTGAGCAATTTCCATTTTCCAACCCATTTTTTCTCTTTGCTGCATAACCTCGGGCTCACCAGGAAAGCGGCTTTCAGTACTATGACTGAATATATCTATGACGTAGATGGGGGGGGGGGGTTAGGTTTGTTTATGCTCTTATGTGGCTAATGCCTTTCAGCAAAGACTTCTTTCAAATCCTCCCTGTGTGTGACGAGTCTGTGTCCCTTGAATGAACTGCAATTATTCCATATTTATTTGACATAAGCTAGAGTCTTGGGGAACCACCTAAATACTGAATTTATGGGCTTAACAAGGAGAGAGAGGTAGTATCCAAAGGACTACGTAACCTTAGGGTGTCTACACCATCTAGTGACCACTTCCTGTGCGAAGAGGCACTATCCTAGCCCTGATTGGAGGTTTTCTCTCTAACTCAAGATGATGGAAATTCAGGAGAGGGGTTCACCTCACCTGCTCAGCCCTAGGGGTGGTGCAGGCTGAGGGGGGACCCTCCCCGTCATCTAACTATTTTTCCTGCCTTTCCTCCCACCAAAATTGGAGCAGGAAAGGGGGCTAGGCCTCCCCCACTATCTGGAGGTTCCTGGGTTGGATTTCAAAGGTGGACTTCCAAGGAAGGCCACCCTGTCCTGGTGGAGGTGTGAATCATCCCCGCCAAAGCAGGTATTGTTTCTGTCCTCTGAGAGCTCTGGCTGGTGGTGGGAGGCTGGTGAAAACTGGCCAGAGACCCCACTAGTGTTTGGTTAGGTTTCAGTGAACCCTCTAAAAGGGTCTCCTGTGAGAATGTATTATTAAATCCAACACTGGCATCAGTGAGGATTTATTTAGGACAAGACGTTTGGTACCAAGCATCTTAGAAATCAGTAAAGCCACCATGGAGCTGGGAAACCTGTGTCGAGAAGTATCCAGCCCATGTACTCTTTATGGCTTATCTGTTCACTTACCAGATCACAGAATGGACTGGACATTGTAGGGGCATATTTGCTCATGCAGATATGCCCACACATAGGATATGGTTCACCCTGCCTTAGGGCTAAAGGCTTGCAGTAGGGGTGATTTACCTATATCTTATGTAGTGTATGGGTGGCATGGCACACAGGACTCTGTGCCATGTCGACTTTTCAGATTTTCCTGCACCAGGACACGCAGCCTGCAATGGCAGAGTGCATAGCCTTGATGAGGGGGCCCTGGGGTGGCACAACCAGTGCTGCAGCCTCAGAGGACCCTCTTCAGTATCCATGCCCTAGGTACCAGTGGTACCATTTACTAGGGACTTACAGGGCAGCTGAAACTGTGCCAATCATGGTACAGTGTTCTGGGAAAGAGATCTGGCACTGGGGCCCTGGTTAGCAGGGAGCCAGTGCACTTATAGTTCGAATTCACATCAGGCTCAGGCAAAAAGTGAGGGCTAACCATGCGGTACAGAGGCACTTTCCTACACAACTACCCCTAAACAAAAGGGGATGTGACTAACCTTTCCCTAGAGAGACTTCATCTTCTAAGTGGAAGAACCTGTAAAGGCCATCTGCATTGGTATTGTTAGATTTGAAAATCCCATTCCTGCTATGCACTCGTATCATGCTACATTAGGTTAGCAGTGTGTGGCTAAATAGATGCCATTTGTATTCACGTTATGCAACCCACTGAGTTATCCCCGCAACGTGCAAGCTCTAGTTAGCAAGTGTGACTCCATTTTGTATTTCGTAATCCCTATTAGGCTGTGTCTGAACTAGGCCTCATTATTCGTACTGCTTGCCTCAGCAGAATACTGTATTTAGTTATTATTTTTTCTTTCCTGTTCAAGGCTGTTTTCCGACGTACTAATGAATAGGCCATTCTGCCCTCGCATACCTATCCAAGTGTGTAGTTCTGCTCCCACGTTGGGAGACGCTGACACTCAGCGCGGTGACCTTGAATCACAGATAGCATGTACCCATCTGGCAGGGGGTAGCCCATCCTCCTGTGCCTTCTTTGTTCATGTTCGGCTCAGGCCGGTAACTTTCCACTGTGGGCGTGGTTGGAGGTTTCTTGGGAAGAATGATTACTCACTGCAGACTGTTGTGGTGTCAGTCCCCTCGGCAGACATCTTAGGGTGCAGGTCAGATTGGACTCCTCTGCAGATTATTACTAATAAAGGTATGTTTGTATTCTCTACTGTCTGACTGACACTTCATTTCTTGCGAAGGGCTAGCAGGTGGTTGTGAGTAACCCGGGTGGCCCCTAAGGGCCACTTCCTTCAGTTGGTGCCCAAACAGGGACCCCGCAAGGTGATCCAGCTCGCCCGTAATCGGGTTGCAGGGTCGGGGTTGCATCTGGTCGGTCGGGCGGATCGGGGTACCCCACACAATCGAGCTTAGTTCTCGCAGCTGCCCCGCCCGTCTGATCGGGCGCTTCCTCGTCTAGTGGTCACCGGCTGGGGTCCTGAGAAAGCGAAACCTTGGAGTTGACCATTTGGTCCGAAGAGTCGGCAGTGGAGAATAACTTGACTCGACCTGTGTGCACCAGGTGAGTGATTTGATTCTTGGGAAAATGGCGCCATTCTTGAACGGCACGAGCCTACATGCTGTGTCTTGGTACAGTCTCCGGACTGTCTTGGTGCAGTTTTCGGACTGCCTTGCTTGAACGGCACGAGCCGACGGGCTGTGTCTTGGTACGGTCTTCGGGCTGTCTTGTCTTGAACTTAGTGGGTCTGCGGACCCTTGGAAAAGGCACAGATGCTTGTGAGCAGTTTACCAGACCAACTGGAAATTTGGCCCGCACTTGAAAAGGTCTGGGACTCTTCGCGAACAATCTGCCAGGCCAACTGGTAATTTGGTCAATGCTTGAAAAGGTCTGGGGCAAGAGCCTGTCTTCTTGAACTTGGTACAGTCTCCGGTCTGTAGGGAGTGGTCTTTAGACCATTTGGTTTGGTTTCTGAATAATTTTTGTTGCTTATCTTTTCTTTATATTACTGTTTCTGGTGTTATACTTGTCCGTTAGGGACAACATGTGTCTTATATTAAGATGCCTTGCTTAAGTAAACTGGGGTGTTTTGGATGTCGGTGTTGTTCTACTGAGGCTCGATTGGAAGAGAGCCAGCCTGCACCTCCGGAGGGTAGCCCAAATTTCGATGTATACGTCAAGCACGGTATTGGCCCTATTATGTTTAGCACATTGTGGAATAAATATATGAGGGACAATACTGAGTTACAGTGGCCACTTACTGGCTCGTTTGATGAGCAAAAATTGAATTTCTTGCAGGACAAATTGTTTGCCAAAAAGAGCAGGCAGTCGATGTTTGATTCTCTCAGAGTATGGCAGAAGGAAGCAAAGCAGCGGCGTATGAGAGCAGAGAAAGAGGCCCGGAAGAGGCAGACACAAACAATAACGCAGTGAAAAGGGGTAGGAGCACACTGTCATCACGTCTCAGCGTCATTACCTCTAGGCATCTTGGTCGATGTAGTGCATCATTTTCAGTTCATAGCAAAGTTCGTAGTAATAATAGGCTAATGCCTTAATTTGTTATCGCGTA
Source organism: Calotriton arnoldi (assembly GCA_963921515.1). NCBI lineage: Eukaryota > Metazoa > Chordata > Amphibia > Caudata > Salamandridae > Calotriton > Calotriton arnoldi. The sequence continues at coordinate 1,343,902 of CAWUFW010001738.1, read as the reverse complement.
TCCCTAGACACGTGTTTCTGGATTCCTCCATCATCAGTAGGGAAAAGGTCGTAGGTTGCTGGACATGCTGTCGCTTAATTTTCACAGGCATAATTCCACTCAGGGCATGCAGGCGCTCCCAAGCTCGTCAGCTTAGGCGGCTCGAGGGAGCCTTTTTAAATAGTGAAAGGGGGTAGGAGCAGACTGACATCACGTCTCAGCGTCATTACCTCTAGGCATCTTGGTCGATGTAGTGCATCATTTTCAGTTCATAGCAAAGTTCGTAGTAATAATAGGCTAATGCCTTAATTTGTTATCGCGTATCCCTAGACACGTGTTTCTGGATTCCTCCATCATCAGTAGGGAAAAGGTCGTAGGTTGCTGGACGTGCTGACAAACAATAACGCAGAAAGCTGTGGCCTATGAAAGGGCAAAGATAGAGAAAGGCATAGAATGTGCTGATAGAAAATTTCGATTGCAGACAGATAAATGTTATGTCAATAGAGAGGAAGGTGATGTTTTCGTTGAAGAGCTATTGGATTCTCGCCCTCCTCCACCTTATGCTCCTGAGCGGATATACCCAAGGGTTCCCACATCTCAGTCCCCGGCCTCTGGTGCCGCGCTTCCTAGTATTCCAGCCTCTAGTCCAACTGCTTCGGCCCCAGCGGCGCCTGCTCCTTCCCTGCTCGTGCTAGGGACGGGGGTGGGAGCCGTTAGCTCTCCTGTTCTGTCTACTGACTCTGTATCCACTGCTACACCCCCTTTCACTCCTACGACACTGTCTCCTTTCATGATGATAACTGTCTCCTCATCTGCTCTTTCTCCCTCAAGTGTGACACCCCTAGCACTGCCGAATGGCGAGACCCCCGTACGAGGAATACATGAAGGGACCTGGCCGGCAGCACAAGACCGTATGGACAAAGTGTTGGTGCGTTCTGCTGTGGGTGATGAGGAGAAGCAAATGGTGGCGAATCAGGCGGCTCAGTGGGCTCGGAACCCGATCTACAGTGTGGAAGATGTGTGGAGTGTGATGAGAGATTATGAGCCCTTCATGCAGCAACATGCCCTTAAGCACATGTCGGCCACGCTAATAGGACTGTGGGAGCAGTGTTTTCAAGGTGTTGCACCGCAGATCATCTATGACATACGGGACAGGGTATATGCTGTAAGATATGGCTCCTAATGAGGTTTTTAGCAATGTAACGACATTAGTGGGTTATCGAGGCAGATTGCACCAAAGGATTCCGACGATGGTGACCCAGTACCCCATGAGAGAGGTCCATCCCATTTATCATCCTGAAATACCAGAACTGCGCAACTCCACAAATGCTGTAATTCGGCTGCGAGTCGATGCTCTGTTCCAGGAACAGTGGGTCCACACTCCTTGGAAGAGGAGTAAGGTAATATCCCTTAACAGTCAGTTGCCAGACCCTCGGAAAAACCTGACTGCGTATTATAAAGAGTTGACAGAGGCGGCCTCCTCCACGGTGATGACGTTAGCAGATATTGAGTTGTTCTTTGGCTTGTTGGTACCGGTGGATATTTGGAGGCAAGTGCATACACAGGATCATGTGGGGGAATTGGGAGGAACATGGGATCAGATCAGGGCGTGGGATAAGGACCGCAAGCCCGGTGACAAGCCGAGGGCAGAGATATTGGCTTTACAGGGCCGCATTATCACCTATATGCATTCCCTTATCCCGCCGAGACGGGTGGATTGGGACAAGTTGACTGCATGTCGTCAGCAGAAGGACGAGAGTGTGTCTGAATTCTTTACTAGGTTTGAAGGGGTGTTTTCGACTTTAGTGACCAGGATCTGTCATTGGAAGGTGGTGTCCGGTTGTTTGTCAGCAGGTTCGTTACCAATTTGCTTCCAGAGATTGCGACTAGGTTGCAGGCTTCAGAAAGCACTTGGAGCACCTCTTCCCCGTCAGTAATTTTGAGTATGGCACAGTACTACGAGCATAGAGAGAATGAGGACAAAGAGAAGGTGGAGAAAAAGTCAAAGGATTTGAAGATGAGGGTGTTGAAGCAGCAAGTTGCTAGTGGAAGAGGGAGAGGAAGAGGTTCGGGTTTGGCCCAGCGGCTACCCCGGACTAACAGGGGTGGTACTTCGAATGCACCCCTTGGGCTCAATCAATGTGCATATTGCAAGCAGGAGGGACATTGGCAGAATGAGTGCCCGGAGTTGTCACAGAGAGGTGAGGCCCCGAGAGGTGGGGGGTTTGGAGGACATGGACGGGGAGGAGGTCGCAGGGACATGCAATCAGAGAACACATCATCCAGTAGACAGAGCGGGAACTACTTCGACGACCCCCGAGGGGGACAGTACTATCATGACGACTATGACATGGACGAAGTAACAGGGATGTCTCACAGCCAGGGACAGGGTAAGGGACCAGTTCCCGTGCCTGTAGATCAGTGTGGACCCTATGTCACCGCAGATTTGCATGGTGCGACCGAGAAATTCTTAATTGACACAGGGACTATGAATAGCTCTGTTTCCCGTTCACTGGTCCCGGGGGCAGCTCTGTCTGGCCAAAATAATGTTTCGGTGGGTTTCTCAGGGTTACCGTTTGTCAGCCCCATTTCCAAACCTCTTGCCTTGACTATTGGCCCCTTCACGGTTGATTCACCATTTCTATTAACGTCAAATTGTGGGGAAAATTTGTTAGGGTTGGATTTGTTGAAAAGGTTGCATGCAACAATATTTTGTTCCCCAGACGGTGTTTACATGACTATTGGACCGCACGTGGCCCGTGCCAACCAATGCCTCGCAAAAGTTACCCCCCTCCCCGCTGAGTTTCAGGATGTGCCACGTACACTGTGGGCTACAGGAGACACGGATGTGGGGTTACTCCAGATCCCACCGGTCTCTATACAGATCAAAGACAATGCTGTATTACCACATATTCCCCAGCACAAGATATCCCAGGCAGGAGAAGATGCCTTATTGCAAATAATACAGGATTTGATTAAGTCTGGTGTGGTTGAAGAGACAGCGGCGAATGTGAGTAACAGCCCTATTCTTCCTATTCTTAAAAAGGCACCCTTGGATTCTTCTGATGCTCACCCTGATGTTTACCGCTTCGTAATTGACCTTAGAGAGGTGAACAAGATAGTGGTCCCCCAGTATCCTGTAGTCCCATACATTACCGCGATTTTGACAATGATTCCCCCGTCTGCAAAATTCTTTTCAGTCATCGATTTGAAGAATGCTTTCTTCAGCATTCCAATCCATACAGATAGCAGACATCTGTTTGGATTTGCAATAGCCGGAAGGTGCTTTAGATTCTGCTGTGCTCCACAAGGCTATACAGAAAGTCCGAGTATCTATAGTCAAGCTTTGAAAGCTCAATTGGATTCTTTGGACCTTCCCCCTGGTAATGTGCTGTTTCAGTACGTTGACGACCTCCTGGTGGCTTCAGACACTGAAGATGGTTGTAAAGAGGCCACAGTTAAATTGTTGTTACATTTGGCACGCCATGGACACAAGGTGTCACTTTCGAAATTTCAATATTGTCGACAGGAGGTCACCTATTTAGGTCACCACTGTCGAAGGAGGGTCGCAGACTAACACCTGAATGCATAGCTGCTATTACTAATATGCCTGTTCCTAAGACCCAACGCGAGGTACGCGCATTCATAGGTATAACTTCGTATTGTCGGCACTGGATCCCTAACTATTCCTTACTAACGAAACCCCTCCTTTCCCTGACCACTAAAGACGTGCATGAACCTTTGCCTTGGACATCTGCATGCCAGCAAGCTTTTGGGCAATTAAAAGTTGCGCTTTGCTCTGCTCCTGTGCTTGGTACTCCTGATTACCAGAAGCCTTTTGTGCTTTATGTACATGAGGTGGATGGTTACGCGCTTTCTGTTCTAACACAGTGTTTTGGTGGTAAGCAGAGACCCTGCGCGTATTTCTCTGCTATTCTTGATAACGTCGCCAGAGCTCTCCCGAGCTGCCTGAGGGCTGCCGCAGCGGTGGCAGTTTCTATCAGACAATCAGCAGGGCTCGTCCTTGATACTGATCTCACAGTAATGGTACCCCATGCTGTGGACACGTTTTTGAACAAGACAAAGACGCAGCACCTTACTAGTGCGCGTCTCACTGGATATGAGTTAACCTTGTTTGCTCCGCACATTACCATTAAAGGATGTGCTACTCTGAACCCAGCCACGTTACTACCCCTCCCTTCGGAAGAAAAGGACAATGATGTCCATGATTGTTTATTTCGGACTGAGGAAGAAACGAAGGGACAGGTAGACCTGACTGATGTTCCCTTATCTGACCCCCAAGGGGAACTATATGTTGATGGCTCTTGTTTCAAATTACCAGATGGCACTACCACTGCAGCTTATGCAATCACAACGTTACACACTGTAGTTGAGACATCCCGTATCCCATACCAATCGGCCCAGGCTGCAGAGTTGGTTGCCCTCCTTAGGGCTTGTGAGTTGAGTGAGGGACTGTCTGTCAATGTCTACACCAACAGCCAGTATGCCTTTGGGGTGGCCCATAATTTCGGGCGCCTCTGGGCAGAGAGAGGGTTCTTGACCTCGCATGGGTTGCGAATTCAGCATGGTCCATTGATACATAGACAGTTGACAGCACTGACACTTCCTCATAAATTGGCAATAATAAAATGTAGCGCTCACAAAGCAGTAACAGACGATGCTGGAAGGGGCAATGCTTTTGCAGATCAGACAGCTAAGGAGACAGCAAGATCGAAGATGAAAAATATGTTTGTGGCAGGTCCCGCTAGGTGGGTTCCAGTCAATGGAATGTTCGAGGACACATTGGACAATGTCAGGGAAATACAGAGTGAGGCAACAGTAGATGAACTGGCAGAATGGGAGGAGAGGATAGGGCGTTTGGACGAGGATGGGTGTTGGACTGATTTGTCTGGGAAACAGAGATGGTTGCTGCCCAATGCATACGTGCTCCCTGTTGTTACCATGGCCCATGGCCCAGCACACATTAGTGCCAAAGGAATATGTAAGCTACTGGACCCAGCATGGCGAAATGATAATATCCCTAAGGTAGCCACACACTTGGTGAAACACTGCATCATTTGTCTGAAACATAATCCTGGGAAAGGTACTCCTACACCCGCAGGTAATTTTGCACCGCTTTCCTTCCCTTTCGAGGTTCTCCAGATGGATTTCATTGAAATGGAATGAGTTAACAACCTGAAGTATGTGCTAGTAGTGATTTGCGCATTCAGTAAATGGATTGAGGCTTATCCCACTAAGGAGAATACGGCTATGGCAACGGCAAAGGCACTCTTAAAAGAGTTCTTCCCGTGCTATGGATTGCCACGTGTGATCTGGAGTGACAACGGAAGTCACTTCAATTCAAAGGTCATTGAATTGGTGTGTAAAGGCTTGCATATTAGACAGAAGTTTCATGCAGCGAACCACCCCCAGTCAGCAGGTCTGGTTGAGAAGTACAATGGTACTCTCAAATTGAAGTTAGCGAAGATTCAAGAAAGCACAGGATTGCGATGGCCCGATGCTCTACCTTTGGCTTTGTTGTCTACAAGAGTGACAGCGCATTCTAGAACAGGGTTGTCCCCGTATGAGGTGGTCTTTGGGCGCCCGCCAACGTCTGGGGCGTCCCAAGACCCAAGTGCTTTTCCGAGATAGAGTACCCCCTGTTTTGGACTATTTGTATGAGTTGACTAAAGATCTTCGTTCTATCCACCAACAGATTCACGCCACGCTGCAACCAGTACCAGAGGGGCCCGGGCATCAGCTACAACCCGGGAAATTTGTTATGGTAAAAAAATTTCAACGGAAGAACTGCCTGGAGCCGAGGTGGAAAGGGCCCCTGATTTTCCTGCTCGCCACCCGCACTGCAGTGAAGCTTGAAGGCCGGAAGCACTGGGTGCACGCGTCCCATGTCAAAAGGGTGCCTCTACCATTTCCGTATGATCAGTGGGCCCGCGAAGGAATTGATGATCAGGAAGGGGAGCGCGTGCCCCGTTTCGTTCATTTCTCTGACGCCCGATTGAGGTGGGCGCAGACAGAAGAAGAAAGCGACGAGGCCTTACTTGAGGTGGTCCCCCCAGAGATAAGGGCCGCCCCAGATGCTCCCACTTCTGGTGCACAGTCACCTGAGTCTCAATGCCCTGCTGAGCCTGAATTTCTTCCCCTTTTTGTTGATGAAGAAGTGCCTGGGGTGGCCAGGTACAACCTGCGGCCCCGACGGAAGGACAGTGCGCCAGTAGGACAGTCCAGGAGTTAGGGAAGGACTCGAGCTTAGGGCGTGGGTGCTATGCCTAAGGTGCCTGCTTTAGATTAGAGTGAGTTACACTGGTGCACTGCCCTGGACACTGGACAGGATTAGCTGAGGGTGTCTTCCAAGGAGGGAGAGTGCCCTATCCTGAAAGAAGAGGATTTGTTTTCCAGCAAGGGCTGCGATCGCGCAGCTCCCCCGTGGGAGTGCTTCATAGCACCGTCGTTGATGAACAATAGGAGTCTACCAGTGAGGCTCTGAAGGACACTGGGTGATTTGTACCCCTCTGGTCGGTTGTATTTTCTTTGTGGCTCCAGTCTGTGATATTTTTTCCCTGTGACGCATATAAGTTGCTTTTGAAGTTTTGAAAATGTATCCTTTTGGTCGTCCTACCCATGATGAGGAGCAGCCCTTTGCGGCTCCGCGTCCCACTTCAGATGGGCCCGTTTGGTCTTCTTGGTCCACTAAGAGTAAAATAGTGTTTGTCGCAATAATTTTGCTTTCCTTGATAGTTGTATTTGGGGTGCTGTTCTTCCTAGAAGAGAAATACCCTGTGCACGCTTAGATAAGTACTACGCCAGCCCCTCCTGAACATATTTTTGGTACTTTAGCGCCTCATAAAGAAGAGCACCGGAAGTCCTTAAAGGACAATGTTTTTATTCAGACGTTGCACCAAACGCATGCCGCCTATAATATGACAAAATGTTGGGTGTGTGGTTTGCTGCCTTCTACTACACATCAAAGTGAGAAGTTGTTGCCTATGCCCTTATCCTATGTTAATAGTTGTGAGGGGTGGTTTACCTTACTTAGTATGATCCGCTCGCTCTCTCAGGTTGACTCCTTGGAACAAAAAGACACCCGTTTCCGCTCCTTGACAATGAATGTGTACTCCCAACATCGGGCCCCACCTGGTGTTTCCCCCGGGAATGGGCGGTTTGATCGAGTGTTCTTGAATTCTTGCCTCAGAGCAGCAGATCGAGGTAGAAATGCAAACAGAACAGAGATGGACAGGGATGGGTTCTCGCAGTTCAATGCATCAGAATATTATTAATCCATACTAGCCGGCAATGTCACTGAAGATAAGCCCATACCCCTGGCAGTGGTAGATGTACTGGCTCCTTTTTGCGTTCAAGGGACAGGAGACATAGAGGTGGGAGACAGTAGATGCAACACCACTTCGATATTGAGGATGCCCAAAAGTCCGCCCTTGATCCCGCCGCCTAATGTTTATTTTGTTTGTGGTGCTCGTGGTTATGTGTGGCTCCCTGAGGGATGGTCTGTGCAGTGTTACCTTTCCTACCTCCTTCCCCCAGTTTATATAGCCCCTCCCAACTACCACAAAACCCATCGCCTACAGCGGAGAGGTGTCCTAGCCTCCTGGTTTAAGAGGATGATTAGTACAGAAGACATAGACCAGACTGACACGACCGTGCAACAGTTTACTGACGCAATGAAAGGCATTCTACCCTTCTGGGACCCTATGGCCAATAGCCTCAATATTAGACAACTCACCCGGGTGGTAGAGGGGGTTATCAATATGATGGCAGGACTATTGACCAGCATTACAGTAGAGCTTCAGGCTACGAGACTTGTTGCTCTTCAAAACCGGATGGTTTTAGACGTCATTCTCACAGATAGGGGTGGAGCTTGTTGCGTCATGGGTAGCAGCTGCTGTGTTTACATCCATGACCACGCCCCCACTGTATATTCTGCTATACAGAAGCTCCACAAGCTTGCATCTGACATTCACCAAGATAATGGGTCGTGGTCCTTGACAGGGTGGTTCTGGGGTCTGCTGACATCATGGGGTTGGAAGATACTACTTGCCCTTATAGCTATCGCAGGTGTCATCTTCACATGTTGCCTCTGTATTAATTGCCTTCCAGCATGTTGCACCTATTGTGTGAGCAAGCTCACCCCTACACCTAAATTGCCAGGACAGGATACTAAGGTAACCACTATGATGATGCAGGATATCCAGGATATCATGTTGATCGATGAAGGTATTTTTGAGTACTAAGCAGATGTTGATTCTCATGTGCCGTTTTATTCTTTCTTGTAATGTGAAGTGAGCATGCATTTTCTTCCTTCCACTTAGAATTGTAAAGACCCTACCGGATAGCCTAATAAAACATTTAGCCACCACTGCTAAAAGGAGGGTCTGTTAGATTTGAAAATCCCATTCCTGCTATGCACTCGTATCATGCTACATTAGGTTAGCAGTGTGTGGCTAAATAGATGCCATTTGTATTCACGTTATGCAACCCACTGAGTTATCCCCGCAACGTGCAAGCTCTAGTTAGCAAGTGTGACTCCATTTTGTATTTCGTAATCCCTATTAGGCTGTGTCTGAACTAGGCCTCATTATTCGTACTGCTTGCCTCAGCAGAATACTGTATTTAGTTATTATTTTTTCTTTCCTGTTCAAGGCTGTTTTCTGACGTACTAATGAATAGGCCATTCTGCCCTCGCATACCTATCCAAGTGTGTAGTTCTGCTCCCACGTTGGGAGACGCTGAGACTCAGCGCGGTGACCTCGAATCACAGATAGCATGTACCCATCTGGCGGGTGGTAGCCCATCCTCCTGTGCCTTCTTTGTTCATGTTCGGCTCAGGCCGGTAACTTTCCACTGTGGGCATGGTTGGAGGTTTCTTGGGAAGAATGATTACTCACTGCAGACTGTTGGGGGGTCAGTCCCCTCGGCAGACATCTTAGGGTGCAGGTCAGATTGGACTCCTCTGCAGAGTATTACTAATAAAGGTATGTTTGTATTCTCTACTGTCTGACCGACTCTTCATTTCTTGGGAAGGGCTAGCAGGTGGTTGTGAGTAACCCGGGTGGCCCCTAAGGGCCACTTCCTTCAGTATGCTCAGTCCCAGGTCTGTGTTCCACTGTAAAGTCCATTCCCTGTAGGGATATGGACCACCTTAACAATTTGGGGTTTTCTCCTTTCACCTGCATGAGCCATCTGAGAGGTCTGTGATCTGTTTGGACAAGGAAGTGAGAACCAAACAGGTCTGGTCTCAGCTTCTTCAGGGAGCAAACCACAGCAAAGGTTTCCCTCTCTATGGCACTCCAACGCTGCTCTCTGGGGAGAAGTCTCCTGCCTAGGAAAGCAACAGGTTGGTTATGGCCATCATCATTGGTCTGGGATAGGACGGCTCCTATCCCATGTTCAGAGGCATCTGTCTGCACTATGAACTGCTTGGTGTAATCTGGAGCCTTTAGAATGGGTGTTGATCACATTGCTTCTTTCAAGGTGTCAAAAGCCTTTTGGCAGTTCACTGTCCAGTTTACCTTTTTGGGCATTTTCTTAGAGGTCAATTCGGTGAGGGGAGGCCACAATGGACCCATATTCCTACACAAACCTCCTGTGGTACCCAGTCAAGCCAAGGAATGCTCTGACATAGATCTGGGTGGTCTGGATTTTGGGCTGTAGGGGCTGAACTTGGCTTCCACCCACAAAGTGGCCCAAGTATACAATCTTTCCCTGCCCTATCTGGCACTTGCTTGCCTTGATAGTGAGGCCTGACCTCTGCCGAGCCTCCAGAACCTTTTGGAGGTGGATCGGGTGATCCTGCCAGGTGGAGCTAAAGACAGCAAAATCATCAAGATAGGCTGCACTACAGGCTTCCAATCCAGCAAGGACTTTAATCGCCAACCTCTGAAAGGTGGCAGGGGCATTTTTCAAACCAAAGGGCATCACAGTGAACTGGAAGTGCCCATCTGTAGTGGAAAATTCTGATTTTAATTTTGCTCCAGAGGTCAGACCTATCTGCCAGTACCCTTATGTGAGATGAAAGGTACTCAGATATGTGGCTGCCTCTAGCCTGTCAATTAGCTCATCAGCTCATGGAATTGGATGGGCATCTGTCTTGGTAACTGCATTGAGGCCCCTGTAGTCCACACAAACCCTCCTTTCTTTCTTTTCGCCCAGGGAATGAGGCTTGGGGACAAACACAACTGGGCTGGCCCAGGGGCTCTCTGAGGGTTCAATGACACCCAACTCCAGCATCTTTCTTACCTTAACTTTGATGCTTTCCTTGAAATGATCAGACTGCCTCTATATTTTGCTTTTGACAGGTAGGCTGTCTCCAGTGAACACATCATGCGTACACCAGTTAGTCTATCCAGGGATCAAGGAAAAGAGCTCAGTAAACTGATTTAGGACTTACATGCAATCAGTCTGCTCTTGGGCTGTGAGAGTGTCTAAAAAAGACCACTCTACCAACTGATCCATCTTTAGGGATGTGATAGAGGAGATCAGGGAGTGGCTCACTCTCTAACTCCCGTTCATCATCTGTTACCATAAGCATGGTCACATCAGCCCTGTCATTGTAGGGTTTAAGATGGTTTACATATATCCCCCTCTTGGGGTTTCTACTTGTGCCAAGGTCCACTAGGTAAGTGACCTCCCCTTTTTTCTCAAGGAGTAGGGCCCTGTCCATTTGTCCTGGAGGGCGCTAGGTGCCACAGGCTCCAAAACCCACACCTTCTGCCCTGGGTAGAACTCTACCATGGCAGCCTTTTGATCAGACCAGAGCTTCTGGAGCTCTTGGCTGGCCTCCCGTTTTTTGCTTGCTTTTTTCGTGTATTCAGCAATCCTTGAATGAAGGCTAAGTACATAATCCACAATGTCTTGTTTTGGTACTTAGAGGGGTCTCTCCCATCCTTCCTTGACAAGACAGAGGGGTCTCTTACAGGAAGTCCAAGCAAAAGTTCAAAGGGGGAAAACCCTACTCCCTTGTGTGGCACCTATCTGTAAGTAAAAAGCAGGCAAGGGAGCAAGACATCCCATCTCCTTCTGAGCTTTTCAGGGAGTCCACCAATAATGCCTTCTAGGGTCTTGTTAAATCTTTCAGAGAGCCCATTTGTCTGTGGATGGTATAGTGTAGTAAACCTATAGGTCACCTGACACTCTGCCCACATGTGCTTCAAGTATGAAGACATGACGTTTGTACCTTTGTCTGATACTACCTTCTTAGGAAAGCCAACCCTACCAAAAATACCAAGGAGGGCCTTGGCCACTGCATGTGCAGTGGTGGTCCTTAGGGGAATTTCACTAGGGTACCTGGTGGCATGATCAGCTACCGCCAGAATAGATGTAATCCCTAATGCTGTTGGAGGGTCAAGGGGACCAGCAATGTCAATCCCTACCCTTTCACAGGGTACCCCAACCACTGGAAGTGGAATTAAGGGGGCCTTCAGTTGGCTACCTGCCTTGCCACTGGCCTCACAGGTGACATAGGAGTTGCAAAACTCCTTCACCTTCTGGGATATTCCTGGCCAGTAGAAGAGATTGACTAAGCAACTCCAGGTTTTTGTCTGGCCAAGATACCCAGCTAGTGGAATGTCAAGGGCAAATGTTAAGAGACACTCTCTAAACTGCTGAGGAACTACCACTTTCCTAGTGGCACCAGGCTTGGGGTCTCTGGCCTCCGTGTATAGGTCCTGTGGGCACCACTGACACCTCCCTTTTCCTGATCAGCAGCTTGCTGCCTCAGGCTTTCAAGAGTGGGACAGGTTTTCTGCCCCTGGCACAGATCTTCCCTAGAGGGTCCCATGTACGGCCCAATCTCCTGAGGGTCAGTTCCCTCTGGGGCTGACCAGTCTTATCCCTGAGGAGAGGGGACTTGGTCTAGTGTCTGTTTTGAAGCTGGCGCCTCAGTCTTCCTGCCTTTTCTCTTGGAAGGTTGGTCCATTATTTCAGGCTCCAATACTTCTTTTTCACCTTGGGTTTTGCTTTGTGCCCTTGTTTTTACACACACCCATTCAGGTATTCCCAACATTGCTGCATGGGTTGGGTTTTCTTTTCTGCCTCAGCCCATACTGAGTACTCCAAATCATTTCTAAGCAGACATTGTAAAGGGATAGCAGAAGACACCACTACCCTTTTGAGGCCACTAACCCCTCCCCATTTGTTCCTTTTGCTACTGGGCCCTGCAGTCAGGGTAGCTATATCCACCCCTCCCTCTGAGACTAGAGTTGCCTCAGTGAGCACCTTGACATGGTCAGGGCTCGCCTGTGATCCTATCTGGAGACTCACAAATGCATTTACTGCAGGTGTGATAGAGGCATTCTTTTTGTTTTTACAGTTAGGGTCTCCAGATTGGTGTCCAGTTGTCTTGCAATCAAAACACCAAGCCTTCTTGGGATCCCAGTTTTTACCCTGGTACCCACCCTTAGACTGTGATGAGCTTCCGGGCCCACCCTCCTGAGCAGGTTTTTGAGGGCCTGAAGCAGACTCATTTTTGTTTTTGTCTATTTGGTCACCATCTTTCCCTTCGGGGTCTTTTTGCCTCTTTCGTTTGGTCACTCCCACCAGTGGTAGTTTTGGTCACCTTTGTTTTGACTCAGTGGTCTGACTTCTTCCCCAACTCTAGAGGAGAAAGTTGATCAAGGTCTACCAGATGCAACTTCTCATTGTAACAATTACTCAAAAGATGCTCCTCCATAATTAAACTGTAAAGCCCTTCAAAGTCATTCACACTGCTATCTGTTAACCAACCACCTAGTGTTTTCACTGAAATATCAACTAATTCCACCCAGGACTGACTCTGGGTTTTTCGAGTCTTCCTGAATCTTATAATATACTCTTCAGTGGTGAATCCACTGCCCTCAATCAGGATATGCTTCATGAGGTCATAAGACTCAGCATCTTTTTCAGGCAATGTTTGGAGTCTATCCCTGCATTTCCCTGAGAATAGTTCCCACAAGAGAGGAGCCCAATTAGTTCTGGCTACTTTTGTACCTATACAAGCCCTCTCAAATGCAGTAAACCATTTGGTCATGTCATCACCATCTGAATATTTAGGGACAATCCCTTTAGGGAGTTAAGAGTTATAAAAACCTTCACCCTCTGTTTATTTGTATGCTGCCAACAGAGATAGATCCTCGACTCATCTCTTTTCTTTGCCTTTCTATTTCGAGGAGCCGAGCTTTAAAGTTCAGTCTCCTGGTCAATTTTTCTAGCACAAGGTCCTCATCTGAGGAATCCCCAGCTGTAACTGAGGGGACTGACTACTGTCCATCCTCAGTATTATCTTCATTTACATTATCATCATCCTCAGACTGGGCTACCAGATATGGATGATCATTCTCAAACTGAACTATCAGTTTTTAAAGATATTCCTTTTCTGGACTTTTGCCTGTTCTGATACCATAGCCTTAACAGAGACCCCTGCATCTAGCATGGCTCAGGTCCATGTAAGGGGTCAGGTCAAGCTCCTGACTCTGGTTACTGGTTTCAGGCATTATTTTACTAAAGTTGGGGCCTTTTTATGAATTAATAAAAATAGCTACACACTTAGGGGCCTATTACGATGGCGGTCGGAAAACCTCCCCGACCGCCATGGTAACGGGAAAAGACCGCCCGCAAGGCCCGCGACATAACCGCCGGTCACATTAGGATGGTCCTCGCTCGAAATCCGACCGCGGCGGTCGGATCGCAGGCCTTAACATTGCGGAGGTTGCTGCTGCCCCCAGCACCGCAGCGATGTCCAAATGAGCATGTCCTGCATTTCCCTGCACTGCGTGGCAGGCACTGCACAGTGCCTGCCACCTGGTACAGGGACATGTAGGGGGGGACCATGGGTACCCCCCAGTGCACCCACACCCCCCACAAAACATTGGGGGCTGGCAACGGGCCCCCGGAAGGCAATCACCGCATGCCTTTCCATGGCGGTCTGACCGCTGAGGAAAGGCTGGCTACCGCCGGCATCATAATCGTGCCGGCGGAGCCTGCCCTGCACCGCCACCATTATCCCAGTCCTTCTCCATCTGCAGGACAGGAGTGCGGATGGCAACTGGCGGAAAAGCGGCAGTCGGAATTTCCCACCGCCATCCTAATCTGACCGCGGTTTTCTGGCTTGCGATCACGGCGGATGTCCGCCGCAGGTCCGGAGGTTGCCACCGCCGGCCGGGCGGAAGTCATCTGACCTCCATCATAATAGGCCCCTTAATACATTGTCCTAACTAAAGTACAGATTTTTACATTTCTAAACAGTTTGTTTGAAGGACTTAATCAAGGCCCTAGCACTTGAAATTAGAAATTTACAAAAAATAGACCAATCAAAAATTTGACTAACTTAAGATTATTTTGTGATTTACTCATGTGTTCAAATATTGGCAAAGTGGTTCCAGAAAATGCAAAGGCTTCTATCCCACCACTGAACCCCCAAATGTAGGAAGCTGTGTCTCTATATAGTGTACTATAAAGAAGTAAACTGCAGAGAGTCCAGAGAATCCTCAAATGGTACACAGAGGTAAAAGCAGATAACTCTAATGCTCTTTTTGTGGTAGTGTGGGTGAGCAGTTAGGCTTATCAGAGGTTAGTGCTAAGCATGAGTTGTACTCACAGAGGCAATAAATGAGATACAAGCTCAAGAATAAATATGAGTCCAATTTGTAAACATAAAACCGATTTGTCTGTATTTTTAAGACCAAGAACACAGTTCTAAGTTAAGTACTTTCGGAGTTACGATTTTTCAAAGTTCGGAAAATATATCACTTTTGTGCACAATTACGCACTATAGGAATCAATGGGGGAAAAAGAGGAAAATGCATAAAAAATCAGGCACGATGTTCACCTTCTCATCTTAGGTTAATGTCAGGACCAGGTCTAAAGTGCCAGCAGGAGAAGTTTGGGAGCATCTCGGATCAGGCAGGAGCAAAGTGCTGAGGGTCTTGGAAATTGGTGTGCAAAGACGAAGGGGGCCACTTGAAAAAGCACTGCGCAGGTGGACTTACAGGTAAGGAATGAGGTTGCAAGGGTCTGAGGACCATGGGAGTAGAGCTGGGTAATTGGTGCTCGGGCTGGTAGGGCCGGGTGCAGAGCAAAAAGGTCAGCCAGGAATCATGTGTCTTTAGGATACTCGTGGTCAGGAGCAGGCAACTTGAGGAGGCGATCTCGGGACAGCTGAGCCACTCAGCAAGTGGGTCTCGGGTGTCTCAACGTCCATCAATGGGTGCTTGCTTCTATTGCTTTGGGAGTCCGGAGTGGACTCTTCTTATTGGTCTTTAGGTGTTGCTGAGCCAGCGCATGCGCTGCGAGAAATTTAGTAAGTGGGTTTTTGAAGTGCTACCAGAGAGGCTTTTGCTGGCTACCAGCTTGCGTTCACGTGAGCGTGCACGCGTGCAGCCGCCATGTGGCTTTCTGTAATGGCTCATTAAGCCTAACAGCTCGTGAATCCCCTCCCCTACCCCCTTCCTTCTCCCACTCCCTCCTCGTCAGCTTCTCTTATTACAAGCGCGTCGCGCGGCCAATGCTTGTTGTAACGTGCTCTACATTTCCATAGGTCTGTAAACGCAGTGGTACTCATTTATTTGTCATTGCAGCTACTGTTCTGATTGATTTGGGGGTGTTTTACAAGGTGTGACAAATACAAGTGCGCGGCTGGTTTCTCTTACGTCCAATTGTTAGCGTATGGTTATGTGAACACATGGCGAACTGCTAAAGAAAATGAATTCTCATTCTATGTGCCTTTTAGACCCGTTGATGGTGTCTGTTGGTTTAAATTCGTTTAGTTTGTCAGTGGTGTTTTCTTCGCTTTGTTTCTGTTGTACACTCTCGCTGCAGTGCCCAAAAGGCGCATGTGACGACGGCTGGTTCCAGCAGAAACCATTTTGAACTTGTCAACTGGCATTCGTGTCAGTGGTATAGCTGCACCGCATACTCTAGTCGGTTGATGTCAGAGAGTACCCTCTAGAGACCCGCGTTTACAAGTCATACTAGCTTGTCAGCGCCTTGCTGTGCTAAATCTCATGCCAACTATATAGCGCCAAGAGGGGGGTGGGGATGTTACAGAACGCTACCACACCTACTTCACGTCACCGTTGTTTGAGTAACAGCAGTCATCAAACATTGCTGTAGAAAGGCAGTATAACAAATGCACGTTCTTACATAGTTGATGGTATTTTTAAGTGTATGCGTCACCACTTGCACTTCACGCAACCCCTATTCTCTGAGTTGGCCTGCCGTGTCGATGCTTTGAAACTGTTGTGCCAGTAAGGTCCTTGAAAGTCCTTTTGAAAAGAGGCGCTTCCTGGCACTCAAAAACACTGGCAACTTTGCTATAACTGGCAGGGATGGTGTGCAGGGCTGTAGTGTTGTACCCGCTTGAGCAGGGGTTGGTTGCATGCAGAGCCCACCCTGCAGTTAAGATATCATGCCCCCCCATTTCAGTGCCATAGAGGAAGAGATGAACAACATCACAACACCTTCCAAGCTGTCTTCCATCAATAGACAATATGTAAATATCAAAATATTTAGGAACAATGGAGGTAGTTATGGACCTAGGCAATATAAAAAACATATACATACACCCTTGATTCAGTAATATCAAAAATATTTTTTATTGTTATTTTATCAATGATTATAACTAAATGCACGAACAAAACAAATAGTGCTCTGTATGTATATTTACATTGGGTTCAAAAGGGGTCAGATGGCAAAAGGGAAATGCTTGTTTTGACAAAATCTAATGCATGATATGCACAAAGTCATTCAATAATGTATGAAAAATTATTTAACAAAATATAATTAATGTCACAAACATATACACATAATGATCATATGAATATATTCAGAGAACAAACATTTCTGGCATGGCCTTAAAGATCTGTATCCTACGCGCGTTTCGGCTGTGTGCCTTCATCAGGAAGCCATGTACAAAAAAACAGAAACCTAAAGAAAAAGGGTGCATGTATAAACAAAACATAGATAAAAATGATTTAATGAAGAATAAAAACAGAAAACGGTCCTAATACACTATTAACTACCAATTTGCTTAAAGAGGATAAAATTTAGTCCAAGGGGACTTAAGAGATTAAAACACTAAATGCAAGCCAATAATAACTAACAGAAGAGACTTTATCTAATGGTACAATTTAGACAGTGTGCCATATTTAATAAATATCCATCACCAAGAAATAGAATAGAATCAGCAGTACCAAAAACCACCTAAAAGTGAAAGATTAGATAAGAGAACTATGTCCCAGATAAGATAAGAGAACTATATCCCAGAAAGTAAGAGGAAACAACAAAATGAAATCTGTGAGAAGTTCTAGCATTGATGGTGATTCAGAAATAGAAATTTCATGCATATTGTTAGTCCCATAATTCTATGATTTAAATAGATTTCTCAAATAGGTAATTTATAGTATACCTCGTTATAGCTCAGAATGTTAGAGATAATATGGAGCCTCAGATTGGAGAAATAGTTCTGTATGGAAATGACAGGACAAAAATGACAATAAATGCATAAATAAACTATATCTGCATAATTACAGAAAAAGTAAGAAAAAGAAAGAATGTGAGATCTTTTAATCAGACCGGGGACAATTACCGCTAGTGAGTGAGAATTCAACGCTCACAAAAGAGCCTGTCGGGTATAGGGTCCTCATGTTCTGATAGAATAGTCAGGAGGTAATTTGATGAAAATTTCACATCTAGGGTTGTCTTGGTTCGCTGTAGATAGATACACTAAATCTAGACAATATGAAATGTGAGGTTAGACACTTATCTAAAAACCTTCGTTGTAAAGCTTATAGCTATATTGCCAATTCGTTCGATGATTGAAAGAAAAAGGTCTTGTATATCTTATAGAGATGATATAACAGAGAGATTCTCAAAACAGCTACTCATAGAAAAATGTGTAGCACATATTTAAAGAAAAACAACATGGTTCTAGATGAACTGTGTTGGGGACTTGATAAGTCTCCCATCAATTCAGTATATTATTATACTATAAAGCCTAATACAGATACAATAGAGATCTATACGCTAAAGTGATAACCTACAGCTCAAGATATAATTAAGAAGAAAGATATTGGTAATGGTGAACATACTACCAAGAAACCGGAAAAAGAAAGACTCACAGAATGTTAAAACTCGTCGTCAATAGCAGTGTAATTAAAAGACGAATGACGGTATGGCAACAGCCAGGTTTTTGCTGTAAATGAGAAGATGGCTAGAGGTTAAATTAATACCTCAATGCAGTAAAATAATCTAGCATTGGTGTTTGAGGAGCAACGGGAAGGCTGTGGCGGGCTGGTTCTTACCTTTAAAGTCAGCAAGTAAGAAACCACAGCGAAGGACCAAGTCGGTGTCAGAAAATCGATGCCGGGACTTCAAAATTACTTCATTCTCCGTATTTAGAACATGCTCTCGTGCGTCTGAAGGGCTCCGTAGTTGGGATCTGCGATAATGCTGGAACGACGTGTGTGGCGCGCTGTGAAATGTTAGCTATTTAAATGGTGTCTTTAGTAAATGCGCACCAACCCGGAACGACATGGGCGTGATTAGCCAAGAAAAAGGAACATAGAAAGTGGACTGCATAATGTGCAAGGAGTAGAATATTCATCGCCATTTTAGAATGGACCATGATGAACGGAGCTTACTAAGGGGAAAAGCCACATGTAAAAGTTGTTTATATCTAATATACAGGGGGAGATGAATCAACAATACGACCTATACAATATAGGAAACATCGTATCAGTATGTAATATGCCCCGCTTACTGAAACATTACAAATAATGTAATACAAGCGGTAAGCAATAAGAAAAAGTCAACGTATTGATACACTTTGAATAAAAGTTATCATAACCATATTGGGTTACACAAGAATGCTTTTCGTAGAAAATATTAAGATGGCCATCTGGGGTCTGTCCAGGGAGATTGCCAATCAACATGGAATACTGTGACAAAATGAAGGGAGCATGGCATGCCCATGACTGTATACAACTAGCACACCTGCAAATAATAAGTAAAAGGTAAGATGTTAAATTTAGAGACTATGCAGAATCATGAAAAGATGGAAAAAATGATAGAAAAATCCCATATATATTGGAATGGGTCACTTTTCATAAATAGATCAGTGAGCATCTCATGGGATCAGCCACCAAATACGGAATATATCATGAAGATATACTCTTGAGGACCTAAATGAGGATTATCCAAGATTGTATTTCAGGACCTGTTCCCAGGGAATTTCATTATTCATCCCATTCAGGTACGTATTCAATAAGAATATCCAATAGACTTCTCGACATTTACGTATATTGGTGCTGAGAATGCTGGTATTCGTACGAATTTTCTCTAATATGAGCCAACGTATTTCATCTGGAGTATGTCTTTGGTCCATATAATGTTGCACTAATGGAGCCTGCAGTTTATGTGTACGGATGGCTGATCTATGTTCTGTTAGCCTAGTGGACATAGTGCGTGCTGTTTCGCCCACATACCCTTGGTTACATGGGCATATAAGCAAATAAATAATATTTGAAGTTTTACAGTTTGTCAAAGTTTTCAGAGGTAAGTGAATATTATTAAACGTGAAATCTTTTGTCTCAATAGCAAATTGGCATGCCACACAAGTCATGCATTTAAAATTGCCCGTGGGAAATGGTTGTCCTTGAATGGAAGACTGGACGATATGGTTCGATTTAGTGGACATACGGGATTGGACAATGAGATCTTTCAGATTTTTGCTTTTCCTATACGCAAACATGGGCTTGGGTAGTGCATTTGCTTTAGATTTCGTAGCGTTAAGGATGTGCCAATTGGAGTTAATTATATGGCGGATTTTCTCATTCATCGTTGAATGTCTAGTTACAAATACTAACTTGGAAATAGGATCTTTAACTTGAGATGTAAGAAGATGTTGCCTGTCATAAAACGTGCCTGTTTATAGGAATCACGTATCAATCTTCTGGGATATCCACGAGCTAGAAATTTGATTTTCAACTCTGCAGCTCGAATGTCAAAATCCTGAACGTTGGTGCAGTTCCTGCGAAGCCGCAGGAACTGTCCAAAGGGTATACTAGACTTTTGCATCTGTGGATGAAAACTATCAAAGTGCAAAAGGGTGTTACGGGCTGTAGATTTAATATACAGATCAACCTCCAAATGGTTGTCTATATTCTGTATTGTTATATCTAAAAATTCTACCTTGGCACTACTGTAGTTAGCTGTGAATTTGATGTTAATATCACAGAGATTGAGCCAAGAAACAAATTCAGTAACAGTATCAGGATCAGCCATCCAGATAAAGAAGACATCGTCTATGTATCTGGACCACAGATACACAGACTCACTGAATGGGGCAATCTCATTATAGATGTAGGCAACTTGAGGAGGCGATCTCGGGACAGCTGAGCCACTCAGCAAGTGGGTCTCGGGTGTCTCAGCGTCCATCAATGGGTGCTTGCTTCTATTGCTTTGGGAGTCCGGAGTGGACTCTTCTTATTGGTTTTTAGGTGTTGCTGAGCCAGCGCATGCGCTGCGAGAAATTTAGTAAGTGGGTTTTTGAAGTGCTACCAGAGAGGCTTTTGCTGGCTACCAGCTTGCGTTCACATGAGCGTGCACGCGTGCAGCCGCCATGTGGCTTTCTGTAATGGCTCATTAAGCCTAACAGCTCGTGAATCCCCTCCCCTACCCCCTCCCTTCTCCCACTCCCTCCTCGTCAGCTTCTCTTATTACAAGCGCGTCGCGCGGCCAATGCTTGTTTTAACGTGCTCTACATTTCCATAGGTCTGTAAACGCAGTGGTACTCATTTATTTGTCATTGCAGCTACTGTTCTGATTGATTTGGGGGTGTTTTACAAGGTGTGACAAATACAAGTGCGCGGCTGGTTTCTCTTACGTCCAATTGTTAGCGTATGGTTATGTGAACACATGGCGAACTGCTAAAGAAAATGAATTCTCATTCTATGTGCCTTTTAGACCCGTTGATGGTGTCTGTTGGTTTAAATTCGTTTAGTTTGTCAGTGGTGTTTTCTTCGCTTTGTTTCTGTTGTACACTCTCGCTGCAGTGCCCAAAAGGCGCATGTGACGACGGCTGGTTCCAGCAGAAACCATTTTGAACTTGTCAACTGGCATTCCTGTCAGTGGTATAGCTGCACCGCATACTCTAGTCGGTTGATGTCAGAGAGTACCCTCTAGAGACCCGCGTTTACAAGTCATACTAGCTTGTCAGCGCCTTGCTGTGCTAAATCTCATGCCAACTATATAGCGCCAAGAGGGGGGTGGGGGTGTTACAGAACGCTACCACACCTACTTCACGTCACCGTTGTTTGAGTAACAGCAGTCATCAAACATTGCTGTAGAAAGGCAGTATAACAAATGCACGTTCTTACATAGTTGATGGTATTTTTAAGTGTATGCGTCACCACTTGCACTTCACGCAACCCCTATTCTCTGAGTTGGCCTGCTGTGTCGATGCTTTGAAACTGTTGTGCCAGTAAGGTCCTTGAAAGTCCTTTTGAAAAGAGGCGAATCCTGGCACTCAAAAACACTGGCAACTTTGCTATAACTGGCAGGGATGGTGTGCAGGGCTGTAGTGTTGTACCCGCTTGAGCAGGGGTTGGTTGCATGCAGAGCCCACCCTGCAGTTAAGATATCATGCCCCCCCATTTCAGTGCCATAGAGGAAGAGATGAACAACATCACAACACCTTCCAAGCTGTCTTCCATCAATAGACAAGCATTTCTATGATCTTTGCGTTTCATCCGATCTGTTCACCGTCTTCTAACAAGTCAAGGTGGGCTTACTGTCCCGTGACGTCATTGTTGGTACGTGTGCACACGATTACAGGCAGCCTTTTGGTACAGCGCCCCAATAAAGGAATGACAATGGTTTCTAGGTGTTCATCCTCAGATGACGTATGCCATACATTTTGTGTATATATTGCCCTTGTATCAACTAAACCTTTTGGGAACATAGTAGTCCTCCTGTTCTTACAGTCGCCTTGCAGACTTAACAAGCATTGGCATAGCCAATAGGTCTCGCTTTTGGGACCTTATAAGTATTTAGTTATGCAGCACAATATCCTTGGTGCAACAACATCAACTGTTGTATGGCAAAACACTTATAAGGTCCCAAAGGCGAGACCTATTGGCTATGCCAATGCTTGTTAAGTCTGCAAGTTATTGTTGGGGGTCCGGTACCACGGGTATTGGTATGGCGCAGCTCCAGTAGATCCTGGTATCTCCAAACTTGGTGGAGAGGCAGATCCCACCCTCTGGAGCTGTTGAACCTCTTCTTGCTCCAGTGCTGCATCTAGGTCGTCAGGGAGCAGCAAGTCGACAAATTGGACTTCACAGGATCGGTGCCTGTGATGTGCAGGGGAATAATACCGTCAATCCCAGGAAGCTTCTTGGTGATCTGGAGGTGCTCTGAGGTTTTTGGAGTCCTTTCAGGTTTCAGGATGACACAGCAGCAAAAATTGTATAGTCATTATTGCAGTTGGCAGGGTTTGGAGCCTTTTACTGTCTTCAGCAGGGCTTCTATTCTCGCGTAGCAGATCTTCTTTTGTCCTGGTCTTCTTTGGTCTGATGAATCTGAGGATCAGGTCTCGGGGAGCCACCTAAATACTGAATTTAGGGGTGTTACAAGGGGAGACAGGTATTAGCCAATGCGCCACTTACCTTTAGGGTGTCTACATCCTCTAGTCACCACTTCCTGTGGGAAGAGGCACTACCCTAGCCCTGATTGGAGGTTTTCTAACCATATCAAGATTGTTGAAATTCAGGAGAGGGGTTCACCTTGTCTGCACCACCCTGGGAGTGGTGCAGGCTGAGGGGCGACCCTCCTCCTCATCTAATTAAGTTTCCAACCTTTCCTCCCACCAAAAGTGGAGTAGGAAAGGCGACTTGGCCTGCCCCTCTATTTGGAGGTTCTTGGGTTGGATTTCAAAGGTGCCATTGCTTTTGAAGCTTCCCGCCCGGGAAGGCCATCCTGTCCTGGTGGAGGTGTGAAACATCCCCGCCCAAAGCAGGTATTGTTTCTGTCCTCTGAGAGCTGTGACTCTCCCCCCAGGAGGTCAAAAACATGTCTGGTGGTGGCAGGCTGGTGAAAACCGGCCAGAGACCCCACTAGTGTTTGATTAGGTCTCAGTGAACCCTCTAAAAGGATCTCCTGCGAGATTGTATTATTAAATCCAACACTGGCATCAGTGAGAATTGATTTAGGGCAAGAGGTTTGGTGCCAAGCATCTTAGAAATCAGTGAAGAAACCATGAAGCTGGGAAACCTGTGTTGAGAAGTATCCAGCCCATGTACTCTTTATGGCTTACCTGTTCACTTACAACATCACAGAATGGACTGAACATTGTAGGCATAGTTCCCTCTAAGTTGCGCGCTCGAGCGGGCGCGCACAATGTGTTTTCCTCCGTGCATTGAGTGTGATGCAGCGCCCACCTTCCCGAACTCTGGCTGCCATAAAATGCTTCGGTGAAGAGTTTGAAGTGACTCCTCCTTTCTCTCTGCTGAGAAGTGAGGAAGGCACGCAGAGTTAATCTGATATGATGTTTTCTCCTGATACGCCAGGTTTTAGTGCCAGGGGACTAAGGTGATGTATATCCATACCACCCACTAGCCAGCAGTTCTTCTGTGCTTAGAGACTGGGCCTGGAGGTGTCTACCATCCAGTCACTGTGCATAAAAGAAGTGTCTTAGAGCGGCTTGGGTTTATAAGGCGAGATCAGTGATGACGCTTCTGCACAGATAATGAGCTGTTAAATGCCTCTTTCGGGACAGTTTTTTTTTTATATCGAGAGACCATTGAGAGGAATGTGAACACCTGCAGTGGAGCTCGGCCCGTAATCAGCAGGGGAGGGTGAGCGGCTCCAGTGCCTTTGATGGGAGACAGGCAAGTTTAATTTTCATTGCTTAATGAGTTTGCCTCCTTTTTTTGCAGTTTTATATATAGAGACCCGACCAAAGGTATCGGTGTGCTTTACATGAGGATCAGTTACAATACAAAAGGTAATATTCATTTTTTGTAGGCACAGAGAGATTATGTTTTCTGCTCAGAATCACAAGATGTTGAACAAACTCTGAGACTCGAGCCTGGTTCCCCAGTTCCAAAGTCTGCTTTTTTGGCCATTGCGCAACACCCCCTCCCATGTCCCCCCTCCCCTCTCCTCACAAAGCAAAAAGGTGAGTTAAGAGCACTACAGGGATGGGATTTGTAAACAATTCTTCAGCACACAAAAAAAGACAGAGCTGCTGTTCATCTAAAGGCTGCTATATGTGCAGGAGTAGGGCTGGCACTGCTGTGCCTGCCCTGGGTCAGTCTTTCTGTGTAGATTGTATCTTGATTTATTTAATTTTGCTCTGCTTGAACATGAGAAGGAGGAAGCATCAAACACCTGATTTTTCCCACTTCTGAAATCTAGATGGGGCTCGGATTTCTGAACTTTGTCATGCCCTCCAGGAAATTATAATTCATCCACGATCCAGGGCATGTTTTCTCTCTCTATCTGATTTGACTTGTTCATTCCAAGCTACGAAAAACAGGTACAAGCAGCAATAGTGTCTGTGTGGCAGTCAACAAGTAGGAGTAAAAGGTGGAACTGAAGAAAATAAACTATTGAGTGTGATAGAAATAGTGAACATATGAGAAAACAAGGAAATATGAATGTAACAAAGAGGAAAAGTGTATGAGAAGAGTGAGAACTAAGGACAGCAAAGAAGAGAAATACGCATGAGGGAGTGACCATGGATGTGTTCGTGTGGCTAGTATCTCATGTTCAGGCATTTTACACCCCAGTAATGTGCAGGCCTTTCATGGCACATATTATGTGGCCCAGTGACAGGTGAACAGTGTGTTATGTTCAGAGTGATCTACGGTCAGGTATTCTGGGGCACAGTGACTATTAGACAAGCAAAGGCACTGTAGTGCTTCCTCTCCGTTAAAAGTGCAACCACAGAACATCTTTATATATGCTCACATACATTTTGCCATATTCCTAACACCAAGAAATGGATGACTGCACCGTTCTATCTTGTACTGTTGATTGCCTTCTTTTGTCTCACAGGTATTTGAGACACATATTTTAGTCTAGATCCTGTCCCTGGTTCCAAGATGCTTATTTTTTTTGCTGGCATATAAATTCGGTTGGTCGATATTTTTGCTGTGGCACTTTTTCACATGGGCATAGTTCCTCTTGTTGCACATTTTTTTTTGTGTGGTCTAGAAGTGATGTGTAGTTTTTTTACATATGAAAAAATGAAGAATACTCCAGACTTTCATATGATTGTTTTTGTTCCAGAAGAGTGATATGTACAGTGTCTATGATTGAAGTACTAGTCACTTTTGTGAGCTATCAGTCTCAACAGTATCTAAACCTAACACATTTAAGTCAATATCATTGGGAAAATGTGCTATAAAATGCACACTTTAGAAAAGTGAAAACTAGGGTGGATGGCAAAAGGAGGTTTCAAAAGGCGGGATCCCTTCCTCTATACCTACTTTTAAGCAGTACCTGGTTCACCTGCATAGTTGCACATCATATAACTCGGTTGCGCTCACAGCCAAGAAAAGTGTGCACGCAAACATTCCGCTGCCGCACAAGAGGAAGAATAATTAGAGGGAACATTGATTGTAGGGGCATATCTGCTCATGCAGATATGCCCACACATAGGATATGGTTCACCCTGCCTTAGGGCTAAAGGCTTGCAGTAGGGGTGATTTACCTATATCGCATGCAGTGTATGGGTGGCATGGCACACAGGACTGTGTGCCATGTAAACTCTTTGGATTTTCCTGCATCAGACACGCAGCCAGATGAGGGGGTCCTGGGGTGCCTCAACCAGTGCTGAGCCCCAGAGGACCCTCTTTAAGAACCATGCCCTGGGTACGAGGGGTACCATTTACTACAGACTCACAGGGTAGCGGAAGTTGTGCCAATCGTGGTACAGTGTTTTGGGAAACAGATCTGGCACTTGGCACCTGGTTAGCAGGGACCCAATGCACTTACCATTCGAAATCACATCAAGCAAAAAGTGGGGGTTAACCATGCAAAAAGAGGCACTTTTCTACACCCTCCCAAAGATTACTGAAATGCTGACTATTGTTGCAGGTGCCAGATTTTTCATCAAACTTGAATTAGCCTCTGCATACCACCAAATTGAGTTGGATCCAGAGTCCAGACACATGACTGCTTTTGTCTCTCTGCTAGGGACATATTAGTACTGTTGTAAGTTGTTTGGATTAGCTTCGGCTGCTTCAGTATTTCAAAAAGTGATGTTCACATTATTCAGAAATGTAAAAAATGTAGCCATTTTTCATGATGATGTATTGATTTATGCTCTTTATCATAAAACACATTGTTGCTGTTTTGAATGATGTTCTTACCATTTTCCAGAAACAGGAAGTTGTACTGAAACAAGAGATTTTTTTTTTTTTTAAACTGTAGAGTACTTAGGTCACATTATTTCCAGTGCAGGTATTCAACCCAGCTGGCGCCATTCTTGAGTCACCGCCCCCCATTGATAAACTTGGTGTTTAGTTGTTTCTTGGCCTGAGTGAGTTTTACTCACGTTTTATTTTGGATTATGCATCGAAGGTCAGACCTATTTCCAATTTGTTGAAGAAGACCGTAGAATTTGTTTGAGATGAGAAGTGTCAGGAAGCCTTTGATTTTGGGAAAACTCAGTAAGTGTCAAGATTAACATTATGATCCTTTTCTTTAATACTTCTTGACAGCTGATGCCAGCAACCAGGGGCTAGGTGCAGTGTGAACTAAAAGACTAGGTAAAGAGGAAAATACCATTGGGTTTGAGTCAAGGTTTCTCTACACTGGCGGCTGCCGCCTATTTAAAGTGGTAGGGCGGCTGCGGGGTAAGGGTGGGGGGGGGAGAAATAATATAAAAGGAAAAAAGGTAAAGACTTACTTGCCGCTCCGCTCCCGCTGATGGCCACCTCGCTGCTCCTCTCGTCAGGCCGCAAGGGGATGGGCCCTCAGGGCACAGGTTCAACACGGAGGGCCTGATTCACAGAACTAACTTACGTCAAAAACGTAAAGTTAGTACTTTTTGGTATTCACAGAACACACTTACTCATTTTGGTATTCACAGAAGGCACTTACTCATTTCGGTATTCACAGAAGTTAGTAGTCCTAACTTTAGGACTCCTAAATGCCTTCTGTGAATACCGAAACTCTTAAAGTTAGGATTTTTCTCAGTTTAGGAGTAGTAAAGTTAGGACTCCTAACTTTAGGACTCCTAAATTTCTTCTGTGAATACCGAAAGTCTTAAAGTTAGGATTTTCTCAGTTTAGGAGTAGTAAAGTTAGGAGTCCTAACTTTACTGCTCCTAAACTGAGAAAATCCTAACTTAAGACTTTCGGTATTCACAGAAGGCATTTAGGAGTCCTAAAGTTAGGACTACTAACTTCTGGGAATACCGAAATGAGTAAGTGCCTTCTGTGACTACCAAAATGAGTAAGTGTATTCTGTGAATACCAAAAAGTACTAACTTTACGTTTTTGACGTAAGTTAGTTCTGTGAATCAGGCCCACAATCCAGACACTCATAGCATGAGAGCAGCACCAGGATTGGTCTGAGCAGCCTTGTTTGCCGCTCAGACAGTGCATAGGAACCTGTGGCTTTTCTCCAGCCAGGCTGTGTGACACAGCTGGGCTGGAGAAACATAAGTGCGCCTGTGTGTTTGGCCGGCCTAGGACGGCTGGCCAAACACACAGGCGCACTTATAAGTGCACACTACTCCTCCTCCCTGACCAGGGTTTTTCAGTTGCTTGGTGATCCACGTTCCACATTTTCACGTCGACCACCGTGAGCGAGCGAGCAAGCAAGTGAGGAGGGCGCCGAATCTCTGGTTCGTGTCTACCGGCTACCTGCTCTCGGCTCCCGCTGATTCCCGCTGACGGACCAGCTGATCGGCGAACCGGTGAAGTGGGCTAGTGGGTTAGCAGGCGGACTGGTGGACCGGCGTATCGGCGCTCCTGTGATCAAACCGGATACATTTTCTTGGGGGCAGAGCGAAAACGAGCAGAAAAGGGAGCTGAAACAGAGAGTGGTGAGTGGGGGCGGAGAACGGACTACAGACTACGGAGCTCAGAGCTCTAAGCTGTGCCAAACTTACGCCATACCCCCCAAAGCTCTGTTGTTGCTACTGCAACATTACGCATTCCGGAGGTGCTCTTGAGGTGCTTTGAGATTACCAACACATCACAAACGCTTACCCCCGACTCCTTTGCTCTTCGGGGGAGGGGGGTTTTGGACAAACAGACCTCCGACCTTGTGGCGTACTCAGGGGGTAATTTCCCACATCACCGACGCCTCCAGCTGCCCATCGCTACATTACGGGCGTCTGGGCGTTTGACCCGGAGTGCCTGTACAGACTTAGAGGGTGAAGGAAGAGCGATCTAGGCAGTAGGGCTACAGGGAATTGGGCCTATAGTGTTTGTTGTGAATAAACTGCCAGCTGGTCGTGTGGGTGTGGGGCAAACATCAGGGTGGTGAATAGAAGGTTCTTCTTCATCAATTCTTAAACGACCCTATTTAATTGAGCATTAAACTCACAAACGGGAACAATGAGATCTGGAAGGATTAGGAATGAAGCAATGCAGAAAAAAACCTCAAATCAAAGGAAAACAACAAAGAGTATGAAAACCCTTCCAAAAAATCTTATAAAATCCCCTCAACAACCAGGTTCAGCGTTAACGTCTCTCAACTACCCAATATTCGGGGCAATGAATCCTACTGGCAAGTTTACCTTTCTTAAGGACCCAGCAATGGTTATCTATCCAACAACAGAGAGAGTGATGGAGAATTCAAATCCATTGACGCCACAAAAGCTGGGTTCTCCTATAGAAGAGGTCTTAACTATAAATACAGAGACAAGTCCAACTACAAGAGATATAGTACCAATCCTCAACAATAGCCAAAACCCAAAAGGAGTAGTTAACCAGAGTGGAGATCTAAAAGTAACAAATCATGCAATAATTCCTGCAAAAAACAGCCATGTGATACATGCTCAAGTACATTCCACAAACATAACTCACTCTACCCGAAGACGGGAGCACTCGAGAAGTAGTGTACAACAGGGAAAGTTAAATTTGATGTTGAGTTTGGATAAAGCAAATGAAACAAATGATTTATGGCTTGAATCTATTTTTCTGCCAAACAATGTAGATATAATACAAGTATCTGAAACTTCAATAAAAACTCTGGGCACAAAACACCTCTGTAATCCAGTCAAAGACCAAACGCAAAAGGAAAAATAAGGAATAATTGAAATTTCCAGCTAATTAGAACAGGTAATCAGTGATGATAACAATCTGTTACACAAGCATCAAATATTAAATGATCAATTAATAAACTTGGCTGACATGCAGGACAGCGAGTGCCTCCTGGGTAGTAGAACACCATCAAAAGTGATTAGAAGGAAAAATGAAGTAACTACCCCAACAACGACAAAAGCAAAAGATTATAAAGAGGATATTTCAAAAATAAAAATGGAAGATTTTTTAAAAATACACACAGTACTGTTAAACTCTTTGCAAACTACTGTCAATGCACTCAACATGCAGTCGGGCAAACTGGATATCCAGATTAATTTAATGGATATAATTGCAGTCCATATAACGGACATAAAGGCAAAGATTGAATTGCTGACGGACTTTATAATGCAGAAAGACAAAGTTGCCGTGAATATAACAGAAGGTTGTTGTGCATGTGGGCCAATAGTGGACAAATTAAGTACTGTACCACCAATCCTAATGAGTATATTGAATGAAAACAAATTGACCAATAAGTTGACTGCTGCATCTGGAACTCAGCAGCAGGAGATAGCAAGAGTCAGTAGAACGATGCCACAGGAAACACATGTATTAACAAATAAACAGGAACCAAAGAGATTTACTCCACTAAATAATCCTAGTGAAATTGATCAGAAATTATTAAAATTACCAAATCATTCATCAACATCAAGTATCTTAGCTATTAGTAACATAGATTCAGCAGAGAAAACGGTAAAACAACAAGATGACTCAGGAAAATTCCTAAATTCTCATCAGACTAAAAGGCAAAAGAAACGCGCTAGGAAGGCCAGGAAAAATCTGCAATATAAAGGAAGTGTGACTCAATTGGCGAATAGACTCTACCCAATATTTGCCTCAAAACCCAAGGAGCAAAACGTAACCAATAAGGAGCCCACGGAAGAACGAAATTGCACCAGGGTAAATGCTCCGCAATTGGAACAACCAATTAGTGAATTCAGGGCTGAGAAAAAGGCATGCGAATCGCCAGACAATTCTACAAGATTTACAATAAAGAGTAGTTCAGTAGGAACAAAGACCGGTCCTGATCAAAGGATGCAGACTCTTACAATGGAAGGGAATACTAAATATAGTAACCGATTTAGAACGCATACAGGCTTATCTGAAATTGGTCAAAACATAGTGCCCGCAGTAGCTAAAGAAATGAAAGAGGGAAAAAAAATTGACGTAGCCCAAATCCATAAACTAAACAATAAATTCCATGCCAAAGAACGAGAAGTGGTATTACAGAATGTACCCCAACCAAGCCGGGATCTAAAGGAACAGTTATTACTCAAAATAAATCCATCTGATAGTACCATGATGCAACAATCACCAGGACAACAACCAATGAAGACTGACTTGACCACACATCCGTTAACTCAGTTAAAAAATCAGGAGCAAACAAAGAATGTAAACAATCAGATTATATTAACTCCACAATATATATCACAAGGTCCTCGGGATTGTTTGAACAGATGTAACATCTTAAGTCTAATGGCAGCTATCCCATCACTAAGTCACCTCAATGCGACTGATCTTCTTTCTATTGAGTTTATTAACCAGGGAACTATGAACCAAAAAGAGCAAACTCTATCTACTTGGAAGTCATCCGAATTAGTCTCATTGA
This sequence comes from Calotriton arnoldi, assembly GCA_963921515.1. Lineage (NCBI taxonomy): Eukaryota > Metazoa > Chordata > Amphibia > Caudata > Salamandridae > Calotriton > Calotriton arnoldi. The sequence continues at coordinate 1,312,987 of CAWUFW010001738.1, read as the reverse complement.
TCTTAAAAGCAGATCAGCAGTTTAAGGACTGGGGCATAACACTCTCTTAACCTGCAAAGCGATGTTATCCTTTTCCTCTGCTATGCCCACGTAACAATCAAAAACCTAGGCAAAGCTTAAACCCAGTTTACTCTGTACTAAAAAATGCAAGAGGCGAATCGAGAGGCATTGAGTTAGAAACACAAAGAAAAGTTGATGTGGTAAATGGCGGATCGAGAACGGTTAAACTAAGAGACTGACATGATAATGACAGCAATCACGAATTCCAGCCGGCGTTAAAACTTTTATCGTGGAATATTGCAGGAGCAAAACAATAACTACAGCATAACGCGGCACCGGATGATTGGGAACATTTTGATCTAAACGCCCTTCAAGAAACCTGGCTGATCACGCCAGTACAGATAGCAGGCTACATCTTACATCATGTAGAAGCAACAAGAACTCAACGATTCGGCAGGCCAAAGGGTGGCCTAGCCGTTTATATCTCTACAGCATTAAACACTGCATCTGGTCATTTGCCAGCAACAACATCTGATATGCAGTTGATCAGTATTGGGTTGGGACACTGCAATGTAGTAAATACCATCATCCTTATAAATTTGTACGCACATCCAAGCAGCGAGAGGAAGAAGGCACAATTTAATAAATTAGTTAATGAACAACTGAAATAAGGTTCGAGAACCCCTCATGGGAAATAATTATGACAGTTGACTTCAATTCTAACTTAATATTTACACCAGAGGAAGATGGTCACTTAAATGCGGAAAATGCAATCTGGGCAGTGAAAACACAAGCTGCACCATACCTTAAACGAAGCGACCGGCAAGGGCAGAATTTAGTGACAAACTTAGAACACCTCGGTAT